>CM069532.1:32225000-33485000 GCA_035773235.1 Eospalax fontanierii | reverse complement strand
GGAGGAAGCAGGCTAAAGAACAATAAGATAAGTAAAACTTCGTTCACAATGTTCCCCTGGGCTAGCCAGGAATGCCAGTATGTGACAGACAATTACATTTTCATTTTTAACCTATGCAGTCATGGTTTTGTACAAAGCAAATTAGTGATTTTTTTCAGCCTAGATCTGGTATGGATTTGGGTGTTCTTTGTTTATCTGCCAAATCTGTGGTATCTGATAATCTTCCAACTATATCTTTAAGGTGAGAATTTTCAAGCTGAAAGACCAAGCAACATGAAAGCTGTTTCATAGGAGCACTAAGTTATCACGACCTTTGTTCTCTCATCTACTTGAACGTTTAGAAGCAATAAGTGAGCTAATGAACTGAATAGACAGTTCTCAAAAGAAACATACAACTAGTCAATAATTTTTTTTAATGTTCAACATTCTTAGCCATTAGGAAAATGCAAATTAAATCACTTTGAGATTCTATCAGGATGGCTATCATGAAGTAGACAAATGAAAACAAACATTAGTTAGGATGTGGGGAAAGAGGAGCCTTTATTCATTGCTGATGGAAGCATAAACTTGCATAGCCGTTTTGAAGTCATCATGGGATTTCCTCACAAAACTAAAGTAGAACTACCAATAGTGTAAATCTACCTACAACATTCCTGAGTATGCACCCAAAGGACTCTGAATCAACATTCCACAAAGATACCTGTACAGTCATATTTCTTGCAGAACTATTCACAACAGCCAGGAAATGGAGGCCAGCCTAGATGTCCAGCAATAGATGAATGGACAAAGAAGATGTGGCTCACATTCACAATGTATTTCTTTCAGTGGCAAAGATGAAATCTTGACGTTTGCAGGGAAATGGATGGAACTTGAGATCATTATGTTAAGTAAAGTAAGTCAGACTCAAAAATATTGCGTGTTTTCTCTCATACGCAGAATCTAGATTTAAGTGTGTGTGTGTGTGTGTGTGTGTGTGAGAGAGAGAGAGAGAGAGAGAAGGAGGGAGGGAGGGAGGGAGGGAGGGAGGGAGGGACGAAAGGAGGGAGCCATTAAAGGAGAGGAGGAGATCTTAAGGGAGAAGTGAATGTGAGGGAATATAATGACTTGAAAGCAGAAGGAAGAACTATTTGAAGAAGAAAGGGACAGGCAAGAAGGGGGTTGGAAGAATGAGGGAGGCAGTGGGAGAACTGAGTAAGAAGATTATAATAACGAACATGTATAGAAATGCCCAAATGAAACCCAGCACTTTGTATGCTTATTTTAAAAGTCAATTACAAATAAATACAACAAAAAGGAAAAAGCTCAAAACTAAACTGGGTTTTTCAGTTTCTTAACATCAGAGAATTTTCTTGTTACAAACTTCACTTTCAGTCTATTACTGGTAGTATTTCCTTATTTATTTTTCCTCTGCATCCCCCTGGTATACGTGACTTTTTCAGTCTCTGACTGGCTACCATTCTAACTTGCCTTGAGCTGCTACTTAGAATGCAGGTGTTAATTATCTACCTGAGAAACACTAGCTATTGACACCCGACAGTAAACACAACTTAGTGCCCCCCTATCAAACTGGCTTTTCTGATGAAAGAGTTCCAACCCCTTTCAAATGACATTAAATTTGCTTTTGAAGTGAATATACTTAAGAGGTCTTTGAGTATTCCTAGCACTCTCTCACTAAAGATTAAACTATCCTATTGAACAAACACCCTAATTGCATTCCTGACCTTGGCTGTTATATCAAATTACCACAAACTGAGGAGTCTAAAACAACAGAGGGAACTCTGATCTCACACCAATCTCCCTCTGAAGGTACTCAGTGATTAAGAGCACTTGTTGCTTCTGTGGAGGATCCAGGTTTGAGTCTCAGCACCTACATGGCAACTTAAAATCCTCTATAACTCCAGTTTCAGGAGATGCCCTCTACGGGCCTCCATGGACACTGCCTGTACATGTGCACATATATACATGCAGGCAAAACATCCATACACATAAAATTTTTAAATTACATCTTTTCTACTTTTTAAAAACAGACTCTTTCCTTGCCCTTTTCCAGTTTCTAGTGGTTGCTGTCAGTCCTTGTTGCCCACAGTGGTTCGAATGTGGAGTGTCCCCATAGACCCGTGTGTCTGAACACTTGGTACCCCATGGATAGTACTGTTTTGGAACGCTGTTGAATCTTTAAGAGATGGAGTCTCACTAGAGAAAGTAGGCCACGAAGGGTGGGTCTTGAGGCTTTAATATCTTTATTGGCATGGTTCCTGGCCAGGATCTGTTTTCTGACTGTGGGTTTAATTTAATAACCCACCTCAGAACTTTTGAACAGTGTAGAAAAACCTTCAGGGTTTGAGAGTATACCCCCAGAACTGAGATCAACTCGTTAAAAATGTATTCTCTACTTCTGCCCTCTTTCTTACTTTCTTTCTTTCTTTCTTTTTTTCTTTCTTTCTTTCTTTCCTCCTTCTGATGTTGAAGATAAAACCCAGGGCCTCACACGTTAGGCAAGCATTCTTCCACTACGCAACACTCACCAATACTTCTGAGTTTTGTCTCCAGTGACAAACTTATGTCTGAGGTCAGTGTTTCTCAGATTACTGGGAATCTTGTTAAAATGCAAATTCTGGAGCCAGATGTGGTAGCACATACCTGTAATCTCAACATAGAAGGCTGAGGCAGGAGGATTACAAGTTCAAGGCCAGGTTGGGCTATATAGTAAGGCACTATTTCAAAGATAAAGAAAGGAAAAGAAAATATAAGTTCTAGAATGGGGCTGTAGATAAGTGGTAGAGTGCTTGCCTAGCATGAGCAAGGCCCTGGGTCCAGTCCTCTGTAAATTTAAAAAAAAAAAAAAAAGTAGGGTGGATAGTGCCTGGCTTTGAACACCAGTTTCCTGGCAGTGATGCTGCTAATTCAAGAACTATATTTTGTATCATATAAAAGATGGTGATTCAGAAAACCTTCAGAGTAAAGATTTGAATAGGAAAAACCATTTAAGACTTGTTTTAATAAACCTACCTACAAATATTGTCTTGAAATTTAAGATGTTACAGTCACTTTTTTTAAAATTTGAATTTACAAATAAATAGATTTAAGATATTGCTTTATCTGATGGGCATGATGTTTCTAAACCACATTACAAGTTTACAAGAATAAAGAAATAGCCTGACTCTTGGCTTTTAGTTTTATGGCCAAGAGTACACCTGAACTCTGAAAGTTTATCCCTTCAGTTGTCTCACAGAACTGTGCTCTCGAGGCAGGCTTTCTGCATACTTTTATCAAAGCAGTCTTCCCAGCAGCAATTTGGGAAGAAGAAGCTACAATTCACTCTTATGATAGAAGTTTGCCCTTTGATCCCTACGTATAAAATATCTTGCACCACAAAATCAAGCACACGTCTCAATCATTCTCACTGCTTTCCATCAGAACGCCATGCTGCTTTCGGTGCTTTGATATGCTTTGATATGTTAGACAAGCATATCTACATTCAAACACTATTTTGGGTGGAGGACAAAGTGGGGTCCTCAGGGATTAAGATCTTATGCCCAAGTCACAAGTGGAACACATGATTCAGTGAGTTTGTGTTACACTATAAAGTTAGCTTTTGGGTGCAAGTTTAAATAAGAGTCATTAGTCTAAATTCTGTCCATTTTGTAAAACTCATTCCCACAGCTTGGGAGATAGCTCAGTTGGTAAAGTGCTTGCCTTGCAAGCATAAGGACTTGACTTCAGTCCCCAGAACCCACATTAAAAAAAAAAAAAAAACTGGCCATAGCGGTATGTGCTTGTAATCTCAGCACTGAGGAAGGGGATCCCTGCAACTCACTGTCCAACAGCCTAGCCTAATTAGTGAGCTCCAGGCCAGTGAGAGACCCTGACTCCAAAAACAAGGAGATAAGACCTGAGGAATAATATCCAAGGTTAACCTCTGGCCTCCACACACACATGCATAAACAAGCATGCACACAATAACGAAAGAAAAATAATTTTTTAAAATGCTCTTTTCTAGAAACCATTTTATCTTATGATAAAGTGTTTTTTAAAAACATGTATTCTGAGTGGCAGGGCCTTCAGCATCTCTCATACTAGAGTCCAGGAGTGACTCTAAACAAATGACAGAATGAATCCGTGTGATGGTAGAAATTATCCACATAAGACAACAATGAAAACAGTGACTCCGACCCTCCCTAACAAACATCTCCTAAGATTAAATACTAAGCACAGACGTACTAAAGTGGTGGGCCCATTCAGATCACAAGACTCTTGAACTAAGATTAGCTGGACCCTTTATTTGTGAAGATGAACACCTGTCATTCTTGCATCAGAAGCAAGAGAGCATCCAAGAAATACTGGTACTTCTGGGGCCTGAAACCACACAGCAGCCTCCCTTAATAGATGTAAAGTGAGTCAGACAAGTTTCACGCAGGCCCAGTTGGGTTTGGCTCCCTTCTAACTTCTCCCTTGGCAGTGCTATTCAGTTTCAGCATGGCCCTCAAATGTCTTGTTTTCTGGTATTCTATAATGTGGTCTTAATGATGTTGACCCCAAAAGTACTTTCAGAAGACATTTGCTGCAGAGATTTATTAAAAGGAAAAATGATTGAATTACAGCCTTGTTTTTTTTTCCTTCTGTGAAGCTGCTGGACATGGTCTTGAGATATGAGAATAATGGTGGAAATAAAAATCCTTGCAATTTACTGCTAACGGTGATTGATGAGCTGATGAGAGTGAGTAGGTATCCAAGGAACAAAGCCAGTTTTTAATGGCAGTTTAATTTTGGAAATTTAGAAGACTTCCTTGCAGAATTCAAAGTCAGGATGGATAAGAAGTCATTTAACAAATGGGCATGCTTTCAGGGCAGCAAATATAAATAGTCTTGAAACTAGTCTTTACCCTGTGGAACTTTAGCCTGTATACCTAGGATTTAAAAAAACTTTTTTGGTCTTTTTGAGATACAGTCTCCCTGTAGCCCCAGCTGGCCTGGAATTCACTATGTAGACCAGGATGGCCTTGAACTCATAGAGAGCCACCTGCCTCTGCCTCCAGAGTGCTGTGACCAAAGGTGTGCACCACCACATCTGGCTAAGGGTATTTGCAATCCTCTGGTACCATTTACTTCTGACAGAGTCATCCTCAAGCTCTGGTAGGCATTAGAGTCATTTGGATGAATTCTTAAAAAACCAAACCAAAACAGATCACTGGGCCTCTCCTAGGTTACTGATCTCATAATAATGGAATAAGGCCTTGGAAGTTGGGTTTCCAACAACTTGCCATATTCCACCAATGTTGCTGATCTAATGTTGCTCAGCCAGGGACCACACTTTGAGAAAAACTGATTTGCAGAAGGAAGCACACTGAACTCTCTTTCCTTGAATCAGTGGCCTTCAGAATGTGTCTACTACCTTACCTCCCATAAGTGTTACACTCCCACTCTTCTGTGCATCCATGTGTATCCAGCAAAGGCATCCTATAGAACTTCAGGTGCCCTAGAATCAAGGCTTTCACAGTTTCATGCTGCACAAATGTTGAAAATAGCATTGGCATTGTAATATCCTGACTGGTGCCCCTGAAGTTGGTCTGTATGCAGCCTATACCCTTATATGCAACAGCCATGAATTTATCCCCTTATCATGCCTTTTTTAGGGATCCCTCCAGCCACACAAATTACTTGTAATTTTCTGAGCAAACTATAATTTGGGGGGCTTCAAAGCCACTGCCCACCTTCTCTTGGCAGCCTACCCTGAATTTATTCCCCTTTTTGAATGGAAATATCCACCTTTAAGGCTTCCTTCCTTCTCAAAAATATATATGATTAGAATTGTACTTATGTCAAAGACAACATCTTTTCAACAGAAAAGGGAATATTATAAACTCTGTACAGACATGTAAATGATTTTATGTTTAGATACTTCCAAAAAAAGAGTTCAAAATGTATTTTCTTCCTTGAGTTTCAACAAATTGTCCTTTTAATGAATTAGAACCTTGATAATAATAAGAAAAGTGAAAAAGATTTCTGCCTGTTTTCTTATTTTGTCATAGGTCTCCACATATTTAAGATATTTTATATATATGCACATTGTATTTTCAAAATTACATTTGTAAATATGTATTTCTTCAATAGACTATGCAGAATTTTTAATTTTATATTTTTATGTATTTTCAATACGTTGTGAGACTTTACTTTTGGCTACATGGAACAATGATTGGTCTATAGATATATAAAATGTGTATGTAAGCATACACGCTTTTAATGAATAAGCTATATTATTCATTCTTCTCTGTGGCTGAACATTTCTGCACAAGCCTGAATCATGCAGATCTAAACATAGAACTATCACAATGTTAACTAGTTGGGTTAAATGCAACTTTCAAATTACATTCAACAAAAAAATGTGATATAGCATGAATACAGTACTTTTTAAGAAAATTCATCCTTCTGTGAAGGTGAAGCCCAAAGCCTCTATCAAATTCAGAGCAGGCATTCTAAAGAATGAGGACATTTTTAAAAAGACAATCTGGTCAGTATAATGGGAAAAGGAGAGGATTAGTAAAAATATAGATCTTAAAACCAGGGAAAGATTATGTTGTTGAACTTGTAAAGCTGTACTGTTATCACAAAATGGACCATTAATAATAGGAATTTCTATTAAAGAAAAAAATCTATTAATAGCCAGTTAAAGCCTTTAGACTAACTTTGGGGATATGAAGAAATGAGCCAAAATGACAAAATAGCTGTCATATCCTTTCATAATTGGAAAATATTTGACTTTCTTTCATTATTTATATATTTTAGAGGCAGGGCCTTGCTATGTACCCAGACCAGCCTCAAACTCATGATCCTCCTGCTTCAGTCCCCTGAGTGCTGGAATTACAGCTGTCCACCACCATAACTAGCTAGAAAATCCTTAGTTTTTGCAAGGATCCACTGTCATTTTCTCCAGTTCTTGGACCTCTTTTTTTTTTGTTAGGAGAGGTGGCTTATTTATTCAAAATATGTTCACAAAGTGCCTGCTCAATTAGACACTATAAGAACTTCAGCAGAAAACCAATAGTCCTTATCACAAACCTAAAATCTTGTTTGAGAAATTGATTCCTGGTTAGCAAGGCAGAGCTCAACCATCAATGTATTTAGTGTACAGATAAAAATATACTGAGGTTATTATGACAAAATTATTGCCTATGAAGTGGTCAAATGACTTTAAGAGGGCTGTATGCTATATGTATGGAATGGAATCTGACTAAAACTCTGACTCACCAGCTGAAGAGGGAGGCAATAAGAGACAATTTACAGAATGATCCCATTAGGAGCAGAAACAAGATTCCCCACAATAGGCGTTTGCTGCCCCTTGACACAGAGTGCCACCATTCATGCAACACTGTCCCAACTGCTTTTCATCTCTGCGTGTCTCCATTCAATCTTCCAAATGCCCAAAAGCAAAAAAATTGGGTTGGGTATCTTGGAGCAGGGATTGTCTCCAGGTCAGCATGCCCATTCAAATACAGGATACATCATTAAATTTGAATTTCACACAAATAGCAAATGTGTGTATGTGTGTGTCTGTGTGTTCCAAATAAACACTGAAATTGTCCACATTTGTATTCTCCTAAACCTGGCTACTCTGTAAAAAGGCAGCTCTCCTGGTATAAGCAAGGCTACAGAAGGAAAATTTGCAAATTATAGTTAATGCAAAAAGTGTTCCCAACCTCTTGTTTATGGTGAGCACAGGAAATTAATGCTCCAAGCATTAAAGGAATGCTTCACCCACCTTCTGAGTTTGCTTCAACTAGCTAAGTAAAAGAGGAAGCATCTTAGAAAGATGACTAGCAATAGCAAAAGAAAAGAATTCTCAACAGGAACTGATATGATTTGGGAGCCCCTCAAATAAGTATAATAATGAAAACTGTTGTCACTTTACAGTTTACAAAAGGCTACCATACATTTTGAGTTATTTGTCTTCAAAACAAGACTGCCTAGGTAAACAAAGCAAGCATTTTAATTTCCACATTTTCTAAGTAGACTACTGAGTCTCAGAAAAGCTGATGGTGTCCAGGGTCCCAGAGATAATACAGGATTCAAATTCAAACTTCTGGCTCTGTCAGTTCAGTCTATTATACACCCTCAGTTGCTTTTTCTTTACTTTTAATATAAGAAATGTAATGCTTCCAATATTTCTTTCAGCTTGGTTTTTTTCAGCCTACAATTTCTTTTTTCTTGTCTATTTTTATGGAATTTTAGTGGATTTCATGTACTGTATCTTAATCCTATTTGCACTCCTCCCATAGGCCGTCCACATGATTCCATGCATTTTGTCATATATGTTAAGGCCTATCAAGTCAAGTCTGCTTACCCAGAAGTCCCTCTGTGTGAGTTTATCCACTAGAGCCTGGTCAGCCTATCTTGTGTCACTCCCTTAAAGATCAACTCTCCCTCAACCAACTGCCAATAATTCCTCAGCTAAGGTTGGGGCCTCCTGGCCATTTCTCCAGTTTTATGCTGGTTACCACTCATCAAAGAAGCTTCTTTTTTCAACAGATAGAGACTAGTACAGAGTTCCACAACTGGCCACACATAGAGAATAAGTATCTGTGAGATGTCCAACCCTAAGTGATGCATTTACAATGGAACCTCTATACCTAAAGCTCACAGAACATAGTGTAACAAGGGGTAAAGAGAATACTGATACATCTTTCAACTCTGATCAGCAAACCTTCCTCATGCAATAGAAGATGCTGAACACAGAAGGCCACAATTGGCCAAAGTATAGGGGATAAAACACTGCAGAATGTGTGTCCATGGATAGGACTCTATATTAAATCTCACCCACCCAGAGCTCAGGGACCATTGTAGAAGAGGTGGAAGAAAGATTGTAAGAGCCAGGGGTGGTGATGACCATAAGGAAACAGAGTCTTATAGGCTCCTGGGAACTTGCTCATATATGATAGCATGAAAACTCAATCTGATAAAAACAATCTACAGTTTCTAAGCAATTTGAATTAAATTAAACCCATTGGAAGGATGTATTACCCTGGATTTCTTCTTGTGTCTTTCTACCAAACTCTATCATTCCTGTACCAAAGTTGAGGGTCTAAACATTATGGAATGAGGGTTATAGCTTGGTGGTAGACTGCTTGCCTAATATGCACAAGGCCCTGGATTTGATCTCAGCACAACAACAAAAACAAATAAACAACATTAATCAATGAAACCTTTGTGGAGGAAGGTCAGGCAGTTAACATCGGGGAGCCATGTCCACCTGTGAAAGAGCTGTATTCTGCCAAGCTTGATCATGCTCTAGTGTCATTCTTGGGATCCTAAAGACTTCCCCAATTACCAAGGAAGAACTGCCTAATCATGGAAGTGAGCGCAAGACTCATGTCATCTTCAGCTTACTGTTGCTTCTGTGTTTGAACAGTTACTAGGAATAATATGAAATTGCATTTGCCAGCTTTCACCGGATAACTTGCTTCCTCAAAATCTAATATTTTTAAATACAGAAATAGAGAGTGGATAGAAAAACTAAGCTTATTTCAGAAGACACTAAGAAACCAGTCAAGCAGTATCTTTGTCATAAAATGCATAAGATAGTCAGAAACTCTCCTCTCAAAAACTTGGTTTTGTATGGGAAAAAAAGGCACAGAGATTATGGGGCTGGAGAGACAGCTCAGCAGTTAAGAGCACTGGATGCTTCTGCAGAGGACCCAGGTTCTGTTCCAGGCACCCTCATGGTGGTTAATAACGGTCTGTAGCTCCAGCTCCAGGGGATCTGATATCTTCTTCTGACCTCTGTGGGCATTACCATGATACCAGTGCACTTACATACATGTAGGCAAAACACATATATAAGATAAAATAAATAAAATAAATATTTAAATAAATATTTAAATAAATAAATAAAATAAAATAAATAAATATTTATTTTAAATAAAACAGAGATTGTCTAAATAGGTTTACTCTTCACATCCCACTTCTCTCCATACAGAAGGCATTGTGAACTTACAACTGACATCAACATGGGTGATTCTTTATCCAATCACCCCCTCAAATTAGGAGATGATTGAAATCTGGGGTCATGTAATCACCAGGACAAAAATCATTTTCAAGTACCTGAATTTTATACTCATATATGTTCTTTATACTTGGTCATGTGGTGTTCCAGTATAAGAAGTCTTGCCTGCATGTGCAAATCAGCTTAAACATGGAGCCTCCTTTGTTCTGGAAGAGCCAAGGGAACATTAACAGAAGAAGGGGCACTTAGCCAATCTGTGGCCTTCAGTCTTAGAAAGGAAAGCACCATGTGGCTCAAGGAATGTGAAAAACTCTAACTGAAAACAATCATATGTTTTCCTTTAGTGGAAATCAAAGGGCTTACTTTCAAACCCAGTAGTCTTTTGGGTTTGAAAAAAAGGAAATAAATAGGAGATGAATGGAAGGAAATAATGATACTTTTACCAACTCTCGGCCTCTTCTTTCAACAAGTGGGTTGGCATTTGGCTAATAGACTTAAAAATACCAACACGTTGCATCTTTATTCTGAAAGCAGAAAATTATTCATGCTTCTAAGAACATTTGTTACAGCTCTTTTCTTTCCCATCAACTTAAACAACTTAGTCCTATCCTGAAAATCCATACACCATGCTTCTCCATGTCGTTTTCCATAGCTGATCAGCTTTGAAGACACAGAGTATGCCCCACTAGGACGATAAAGCAGGAGTGTTGTGTAGCAGTTAAGAGCATTTAACTTACTTTCCTGATAGGTGTTTATAAAAAGAAAAGAAAGGTCAGGAAGGAGAGGACAGGGGTAAGTACAGATTTTCCACATGAAACACAGAATTTCTATATTGTTTTTTGTGGCACACTGAATGCCAATGAATATACAGCAGATTACTACACATGAGGCCCAGACCAGAAAACCACCTTGCAAATTTTTAAGGCATGAACCATCTGAACTAACCTCTGCTTATAATAAATATTGACCATCTAGATGGTTTAGTCAAAAGAAAAATAAGGTATAAATTACTGTTTAGTGAAAGAATATGTTCATAAGTGCTGAAAATATGAAAAGGTTGGACATGGTGGCACATACCTATAATCCCAGCATTTGAGAGGCAGAGGCAGTGGACTGGAAACTGGAGGCCTGCCTAGACGCTATAGCAAGTTTCAAGCTGCCTGGAGCTAAAAAGCAAGACCTTGTCACACATACAAAAAAGGTCTAGAACCATATGTAAAGAGAAACTATGATCTAGAGGTGTAGTTGGTAGAGGACCTGCCTAGCATGCACAAGACCTTGTATTGGACCCGCAGCCTCACATAAACAATAAGGGTGGAACTTACCTGTAATCCCAGTACTTGGGAAACTGAAGTATCAGGATCGAAAGTTCAAGTTCATCCTCAGCTACTTAGTGAAGTCAAGGCTAAACTGGGATACCTGAGATCCTATATCAAAAACAAAAACAAAAATGGTTTGTCAGAGAGCGGGTGTTTTCACACCTTCTCAAGGCTGGCCAAAGTTTTTTTCAAAATATAGCACCAGCACTTCTTACATCATCACACAAGGTGTCTTCTCTGTGGTTCAGTTTAATCTATAATGATGCTCTGAGGCAAGTGAGGCAAAGACGGGGCACCTCATTTGAGATACGGGAATTATGGGAGCATCGGGTTGGTTTTCATGTCCAACAAAGCTGTTTGTTTTCATTCCTCATCCCCTGGATTTTTTTTTTTCACCACAAGGTGGAAAAACTTCAAGTTGATACAACTGCAATAAACGTCCTACTACCTTACAGCCTCTGACAAACAGAAAGTCATGTAGCCACCTTTGGGTGTCTACTAAAGGATGTGTGAGCTCCTGTCCTTAATGCCTTAACTTTGCATCACCCTGTGAATGCCTCTAAGTGAAGAACTGAAGGTGATTCAAGAGGGAAAGCTTATGCAGATAGCATGTCTATTCCCAGAAACTAAATGCTTGGACATACACACTGTGATATTTTTCAGTTTTCCTTTTAAACTTCATTTCTTAAGCAGCAAATTTTAATTGTGTCCATTCAACTAAAATGTCAGGGCTATTTGTGACTTGTCTTTGGTTTGATTTACAGTCATGACTGGAATTAGCAAATTTTTAAATACAAAACCATTAAATGTTAGCCTTGGCAATGACCTAATTCAAATCTCTAAGGAGGCTGAATCAACATCACACAGCCAAGTGCTTGGAATCTCCTCTTCCTTTGTCATGTACAAACAGAGGTCTACTTGCTAAAGCTGAGGGAAATAATGTGGCTCCTGCCAGCACCTGATGCCAGTAGGAGGTGACAGGGATTAAAAATCTGAGGCAGTCATGTCCGAATTTTCGTACGGCTGTACTAAGTAAAGCAACACCTAAATGTTATCAGGGTTAGCTACACTGTCATAAATATCCGTGTTTAGAAGCTTATCCTATAGCTCAGAGCAAAATTTCATATTTACTGTATTTAAAATCTCTCCAATAAAACAAACCACTCATCTGAGTTCTTGCTCTAGCCATCATCTTTGGTATATAGTGAATAATATGTCTCAAGTACTGTCTTTCTGAGAGAACTCCAAGCTTTGCAAGACATTTAAAATAAGTCATTCCTCCAAACTGAGAGCAAATGGATTCTGACAGATTGAATTTCAACATGAGACAGAAAGTAATGCATTGCAGTACCTTCTGGATTCCTTTAACGTGCATGTTAAGAGCTTGCATGTTTGGTTTTTCCTTCAATAATTCCTTTTTTTCAAAAATGTACTCTTGGTCATGTTGTAGATACATTAACATTCCAAGTATCAAGTGGAGCCATATTTATCAAGTTGTAATTAGACTATGGGCTATATTAATATTATACAGTGTTTCTGGGGTTTAAAAAAATTAGCTAAAGAGATAAAATGGTCTCTAATCTAATTCTGTCTAGAAAGTCAAGGAAAACTGAAGGCGTATTCTTTGTCCAAAGGGTGGGATTTGGAGTTAGGTATAATTTAGTAGTAGAGTGCATGCCTATCATGGTGAGACCCTAGGTTCAATTCCTGGCATCAGACTTTTAAAAGGGTTGGAAAATAGTATGATGGATTCATTTGCATTTCTGCTTTTCTTCTTCTCTTTGAAGCAATAAACATCAGTAAAATGAATCAAAAATGTTCAAGGAGATAGTTGTGGAAAATCTAGAATATGGGTGATTTTTACAAGAATGACAGAGGAAATCCCAACATTAAAATGTCCAGAGCTAGGTTTGACGGCCAGAACCCCAACTCAAAAACAAAAAACTGTAGATATATTAATAGGAGAGTGACTTCCTGGGAACTACACAGGCAGACATGGTTTCTTATGTGTGAGTATCAGATCTGGTGTCACCAAACAAGAGGCTTCAGAGACAGAATGGTGGTGCTGCCCTGTCATTGGCCTCTGAAGGAAGAGCTTCAAGGTGAACATTCCTAACACCTCAAATAAACAATCTGCTGTTCACTGGGAGTTTCTACCTTCAGCCTCCACAGTCTCTTATTAGAACAGATGAAGACCATCATGCCTTGTACTGTGATTATTCACTTGCCCACCTTTTTTTAAAGTTTAGTTCCTTTTACTTATGTTTATATACATGTCTCTGTGTGTGTGTCTGTGTGTGTATGTGTGTAGAAGCCAGAGGAAGCTGTCAGATCCTCTGGAGCTGGGCTTACAGGTGGTTGTGAATCATAAGATGTGGGTACTGGGAAACAAACTCCAGTCCTCTGTAAAAGCATCAAGTGTTCTGAACTACTCAGCCATTTCCTCAGCCTGACTGGCCCACCTTTTTAAAAGGAAATTCTGAAATACACTCAAGAAAAATATTTAACCTAGTTCTAAGAAAGAAAAAAAAAATCAAAACCCTACTAATAAAGCACTGTTCTTTAGGTTAGAGCCATACAACTTCACTTAATACCTGCCACACATTTTGAAATGCCTTATGCTATTATGGTTTTCTTTACAGCAAGTGAAGAGGGAAGACAAGCACTGGAATAATGAGAAGAAAAACACTGAATATAAAGGAAGTATAAGTGGAAGGAAGAGAAAGGAGAATAGCCCAGAAGCAGAGAAACTTACAGAGATAAAACCAAGAAAATATAGGCTGAAGAGATGGTTCAGTTGGGAAAAGCACTTGCCATGCAAGCAAGAGGGCCTGAGTTCAAATCCCCAGGGCCCATGTAAAAGCATAAATGCAAGAATCTGTAGCTCCAGTGCTCCTACAGGGAGATGGGAAGCAGAGACAGAATCCCAGAATCTCACAGTGGAGATAACCTGGGGTACACAGCAGAGAAACAACATAGAGGTCTGGTCTCAAAGTGGAAGGTGAGAAAGGGCAATCAAAGTTGTCCTCTGACCTCCATGCTGACACCATGGATTCGCATTCACACATATACATTCACAAATGTGTGCAAGGCATGTACACATGCAAAATAGAGGCAGCGAGAATAGAACTCAGAAGTCCTGTCACTAATTTTTTCACAGTTTAATATGTCCTGAGCTGCAGCCTCAAGCCCTTTAATCACTGTGCTTTGAAATGTTAACTAAATGCCGAATCTTAAAACAGTCACCATCAGGCTATTTATCCCAGAACTAAGTATAATACGGGAGACTAATAACACCTGTCAAGGTTATGGGCATTGGATGGGCTTTATCTCCTGGGGTTACATCGTGTTGGACTTTTATCCATGCAAGGCTGTGAGTAAAGGTCAGATAAAAACAAGCTTTGCTTGCACCAGGCTTTGCTAACCAAAGAGGTACATCCCTGCGTGGCCCTCAGATTTTAATGACCCTGCTTTGTTCCATAAATCTCAAACACTGGGTTAGAATAAGGAAATCCTTTCTTGGCTGTCCATAATTTGTATGGTTTTACAGATGGAAGTCTGCATATATACCCTTTCATGACCTTTGTCTCCCTAGAGTGAAGTCCTGGGTCCTTTCAGCCTCAACAATATGAATATCTTTCATTTATTTGTCAATGTCCACATACTATGCAACTTTTATAGCAACCATGAAGTGTCTATGGCCATTGCATATATTCAAGAGATTTTTAAACTGAGACACAGAGTAAATTATTTTCCAGGTCACACAGTAAGTGCTATAGCCAAGGGCAGGACTGGACCACCGACTCCAAACCCAGTCACTCTATCCCCGTTCTTACTTCTTTCTGATATCTCCCTCTTTCCTCCATCATGTTGCTCTGTTTTTCTGCCCTGCACTGAGATCCCCAGGTCCATTCTTCAAGCTCTTCAAGAAAACTACCTTGCCTGCATAGAATTAGCTCCTGATCTCCCTTCCCCATGGGATGCTGACCAGAAGTCTTCACATCCCAGACAGAGGCTATCCTGACTTTGTCAATATTTCTCAAGTCAACACTGACCAGATGAGAAGTATTTGTTCTTAGAAGTACTGTTGTCCAGTGCCTCCTCCTTGTATTTGGTGCTTAGCTGTAGAATAAAACTTCTACATACTCTGTCAAGTTTATGTGACATACAAGATAATTCACTCAGGTCAACACAAACTGAATAGTTAAGAGAGAAAATTTCCGCATCGCTCAGAGGGAAGAAATGATTAAGCCCCAAGAAGGTAGGTAGGCCAACCATATGGATCCCTCATTCAAATAGTGCCAACTCATAGAAACGTGCCTCAGAACAATGGCAAGAAGAGAGACTCAGCTTTTTGTTAAGTTGCATGCATTTTGGAGTTTAAATGTGCATAATGCTGTTTTGTTACCTGACATTAACTCACAACGAGTGAATGTCTGTGTATTCCTTAGGGAAATCTAGGTTATAAAGTTACCATCTTTAAACCTTCCTGGAGTAACTGGGAGCATTTTGTTTCATGTCAAGAATCACCAATCCAGGTATGGGTTGCCCGAGCAACAGAGAGGGTTTGCTAATGTGAACCTCCTTCTCTTTTCCAGATCCTGGCCATCGTGTCTATTCTGTTCATCGTACTTTCCACCATTGCTTTGTCTCTCAACACACTTCCGGAGCTTCAGGAAAATGATGAATTTGGGCAACCCAGTGACAACCGCCAGCTAGCACACGTGGAGGCTGTGTGCATTGCTTGGTTTACTATGGAGTACCTTTTACGGTTTCTGTCCTCGCCAAATAAATGGAAGTTCTTTAAAGGTCCACTGAATGTCATTGACCTTCTGGCCATCTTACCATACTATGTCACCATTTTCCTCACGGAGTCCAACAAGAGTGTGCTGCAGTTCCAAAATGTGAGGCGTGTGGTCCAAATCTTCCGGATCATGCGCATCCTCAGGATCTTGAAACTTGCCAGACACTCCACAGGCCTGCAGTCCCTGGGCTTCACCCTCAGACGGAGTTACAATGAGTTGGGCTTATTGATATTATTTCTGGCCATGGGGATAATGATATTCTCTAGCTTGGTATTTTTTGCTGAGAAAGATGAAGATGCTACCAAATTCACCAGTATCCCTGCATCATTTTGGTGGGCCACCATCACCATGACCACTGTGGGCTATGGTGACATTTATCCTAAAACACTATTAGGGAAAATTGTAGGAGGCCTCTGCTGTATCGCTGGAGTTCTGGTTATTGCCCTTCCTATACCAATCATCGTAAACAATTTCTCGGAGTTTTACAAGGAGCAGAAACGCCAGGAGAAGGCTATTAAAAGGAGAGAGGCTCTTGAGCGGGCCAAAAGGAATGGAAGCATCGTTTCTATGAACTTAAAAGATGCCTTTGCTCGAAGTATGGAACTGATAGATGTGGCTGTGGAGAAGGCTGGCGAGACAGCCAATACCAAGGACTCTGCAGATGACAATCACCTGTCTCCAAGTCGGTGGAAGTGGGCCAGGAAGGCTCTGTCGGAAACAAGCTCCAACAAGTCTTACGAGAATAAGTACCAGGAGGTTAGCCAAAAAGACTCCCACGAACAGCTGAACAACACTTCTTCCTCCAGCCCACAGCATCTGAGTGCCCAGAAACTGGAAATGCTGTACAATGAAATCACCAAAACTCAGCCTCATTCCCACCCGAACCCCGACTGCCAAGAACAGCCCGAGAGGCCATCTGCATATGAGGAAGAGATCGAAATGGAAGAGGTGGTCTGCCCACAGGAGCAGTTGGCAGTGGCACAGACCGAGGTCATCGTGGACATGAAGAGCACCTCCAGCATTGACAGCTTCACCAGCTGTGCCACTGACTTCACTGAGACGGAGAGATCCCCCCTGCCACCGCCCTCTGCCTCCCACTTGCAGATGAAGTTTCCCACTGATTTCCCAGGGACAGAAGAGCACCAAAGAGCCCGGGCTCCCCCATTTCTAACACTAAGCAGAGACAAGGGGCCTGCTGCCAGAGAGGCCACACTGGACTATGCCCCACTTGATATAACTGTGAACTTAGATGCTGGGAGCTCCCATAGTGGGCTATATGGCCCTTCGCAGTCTGGAAGTGCCACTGACAGCCCTAAGAGCTCGCTGAAAGGGAGCAACCCCCTAAAGTCCAGATCCCTCAAAGTGAACTTCCAGGAAAACAGAGGCAGTGCACCGCAGACCCCACCCAGCACAGCCAGGCCACTGCCAGTAACTACAGCTGACTTTCCGCTGACCACCCCTCAGCACATCAGTACCATCCTTCTGGAAGAAGACCTCCCCCAGGGAGACAGACCTTTGCTGGGCTCTGAGGTTCCGGCACACTGTCAAGGACCTTCCAAAGGGCTATCCCCTCGGTTTCCCAAGCAAAAACTGTTCCCTTTCTCTTCCAGAGAAAGGAGGAGCTTCACAGAAATAGATACTGGAGAAGAGGAAGATTTCTTGGAGCTCCAAGGGACAAGGCCAGACAAGCAAGCAGACTCCAGCCCCAACTGCTTAGGAGCAGATAAGCCTGGCGATGCCAGAGACCCTTTAAGAGAAGAGGGCTGTGTGGGTTCCTCATCCCCTCAGAACACAGGCCACAACTGTAGGCAAGACATTTACCAAGCTGTGGGTGAAGGAAAAAAGGACAGTATTCAAGAAGGGTACAAGATGGAGAACCACTTATTTGCCCCAGAAATTCATTCCAACCCAGGAGACACGGGTTATTGTCCCACACGTGAAACCAGCATGTGACTAGTTATAAAAGCAATAAAAAAAAAAACTTGTTTCTTAAAATTCGATTAATAATGCCTGTGAACTAAAACTTGGGAGGCCCCTCCCCCACACAAAGTGCATAAAATGTTATTTTTGCATGGCATGAACAGTTAAGTACTGTTTAAATAAAGAGTCAAGACTGCATTTTGTAACAAACAAAACGAACTGAAGAACAGTGAACAAATAAAGAGAGCTCTATTAGGAACCAGTACTCTGCAATGTCTGACATTTTTGATCCTTTCATTTCAAACTGTAGGCAGATTTTCAAGTTTAAACTTTTATGTTATAAAGAATTTTAGAATTTGCACATGAAAGGATGAAATGTCATTGCATGCATTCATAAGTATGACGAGTAAGGTGCTTTGAGCTTGCAAAATGCATAACTTTGTAAATAATGGGGCCTGGATGCAAAATGTCAAGAACACGTGGAAATGAGTTTCTGTGAGACACAGGTATTTCCTTTACAGCTTCTGCCTGGAGGAGCTGTCTAGACTTCCGGTTGCAAAATCGCAACCTCTTCTTAAAACAACTTGTGTATCTTGCTTTGGATTATAAAGCTCTTGTAAGGCATTTGTTTAAAGGAATACAGTATTTTTTATTTGTGGTATATTTCTTTTTGGCTTCTGCTTAGATGTTGCATATGTGCTGTTAATTTATAAATCATGGAAATAAGTGAGATTTAATGACCAGATATCATAATATTTGATATTTTTAAGCTTGAAATTTTGCTGGTAAATTATATACCATGCCACAGACTATTACAGAAATTCATTTTTCATAAACCTGAAAAATGTATAAAAGTTTATATCATATAATTGAGGAGTTTTTTCAACTGCCACTTCACATTTGGAAATTATCTTTGTTCAAACAAAAAAAGTCTTTTGACACTCTAAATATGGCTTCATTTTCCTCTTGTGTTCAACAGTCAGGTAAAAATCTAGCAACAAGAAGGCAGATATGCTAAAAGAGAAATTCCAGAAAAGACTTTTAGCAAACTAAAAGCAGAGCCCACTTCATAGAGCTGGTTACATGAGTCATCATGCTCAGAGCCAGATTTGAGAATGGGGCACGAAATAGTTCTCAGTATTGGTTACAGGTCCAGGAAGGCAGTGCTATTCGTAGAAGGAAGTTGTTTCTGTTTCAAAAATGAGAACTCTGCCCAAGCAACTCATGGCAATATCATCCTCAGTATCTAGCAAACAGAAAAGTTCTCCTAGGTTTCCAGCTCTCAAGTCCTAGGAATTGATCAGGACCATATCTGTTGAAAGTCGCCTCTGTATACTTTTCTACTGTGAGCACTGAATGGAGATGAAACACTGGAGGTTGTCCCATTGGTGAAGTTTGCCCTGCAACCCAAGGGTCTAAATCCCCCTTGTTTTGTGGAAACCAAGGGTCTAGTTAGAGATGAGTAGCTACAAGCTGTTTGATTCCAGGTGAGCCTCTACCACATCTTTTGATCTCAGTTTCGTCCAAATAAAAACTAAGACCAAATTATTTTCTAAGCCCTCTTAAGATTTCAAATGAGTGACTTCTTAGTCTCCTCAGCAAGTCCAAGTTTTGCCTCAGTGAAATTTGCATTATGTCCTTATATGTGCACAGTTCAGGGAAATAGGAAAACTGCCAGGTCAAACTAAAAGCAGAGCTTATCGTTTTAAAAAGTTAAATTTTATTCTTTTTTTTTAAAGAAAAAAAATATAGCCCAAATAGTTATAATCTAATGTAAGTCTTTAACATTGCTTAATTAACAGAATTTGGTCATTAAATCTCAGATAAGAAAATGTTTTAATCTTAGTTGAAATCCAAACAGTCCTGCTGCTAAAAATAAGTTAAAACATTTCTTTTTCTTCCCTCCACTGTGTTTGGAATTTCTTAATGGTTTTCATGTTTGTTTCAAAACATAACCTTTAAGAGTTTAAAGTCATTAATCATTAATATTTATATTGCTCTTATTTATTTTAGTGTCTAAGACTAAATGTTGATCAGTTTTTGTAAATCTAGAGTATTTGAATTTTATATATATAGTTTTTCACAGTCAAACAGGTATATCTATTGTTAGATGAATAGCAAATTAAGTTATGGAAACCATTTCCTTTCTAGAGCTTGATGAAGCAGTTATTTTCTAATGTCTCTATTAGAATGAGGAATCTCTATTTTTTTTAATTCATCTGGCTGCATAAGTGAACTTACTGCCCTGACATGTGACTAATGTCCCACTTCTCATGTGTCTATCAAGCCTTCTACTGAGAACCCTCTTCCATAAGACTTACTATCAGGACTCTTGCCCAGTCCAGGTATCTCTGCTGTTTCCCCCAGAAGCATTTTCCCTAAAAATTCTTTCCCCTTTATTCTAAGGGTTTGTTTGGGAGGTTTATGTTTATTTTGTTTGTAAGTTTTAAAGAATTTTCAAAAACATCCCTTAGAAAACTCATCCTTTGATTCTTCTTAGTTCCTCTGGACCAAAAGTCTTCAGTTAGGAGGTGGGGAAAAAAAGACACTTTTTCTGTAAACAAATCCTTGACTTTGGTATTTCATAAGGAAGCAGGTCAGGGACCAAGAGCTCCCAGAGTGCACCTGTGCAGCACTTCCCAAACCTTTCAGCAATGGCGCCTAACCCAGAGGATGAACATGTGTGCCTGGAAAGGCCTGGAAATACACCTATGAAGCACAGAGCTTTCTTGAAGTCTTATGTGTTACATTAAAAATTCATGTTGATACTCCATTTTACTTCATGATATATGTTTCAATATTTTTAAATGTTTTATGTTACCAACCAGTAAAACTGATACTCTTATGACTTCAAATATCTCTTTTGCATCCTCTGAGAAACACAAATCAAGTTTAGGGAGGACAATCTAAATGAGTGTTTTGACATTTCTGTTACTGAAGGTTCATTCATCATTAGCTAGCTCAGTGACCATGGATAAACATCAGTGAGAAAGAATACTTAAATGGCTTCAAAATAGCATAGTCCCAGGAATGGCTAATCTGATTGTGCCAGCTCTCTTAACTAGTGCAAAGTGCCAGAAAATAGTTTTTATCCCCAAAGCTAAAGACTAATCACAGGAGCATAGAAATTGCAAATCAGTGGTAAAGGCCTTGTAGCATGCATGTCACCCTGCTTAACTCCATCACTGTAGTAGAAAAAGAGAAAGGAAAGAGAGAAATGGAGAAATAATAAATGTCTTATGTAGGTCCACTGAATTGATTCAGGTGGGCCCTTGAAATTGATGTACTTCACCTCTAAACATTTTCACTAGAAGTGTCCTCATTCTGGCACAGCCAACTATTTTGAAGGAAGATGTGGTCAAGCACTACCGTGATGGGACTAAATCCAGTAAGAGAGTACATACTCATTGTCCCCATAATCTCTTGTTAACATTCACTCTCATGGAGATATTGGCTAAGAAAAAGTGACAGTTTAAACATTTTTCTCTTGAAATTTGAAAGGTGACAAAAAGGATCCACATGTATAGACTGCTTTATAGTTTCTTCTCTCACATCAGCCTTCAGAATATAGGTAAAGCACAGGAAGGTTTGTTCTTTGTTCAGTTTCACACAAGTCATTGGTGAGTGGTAGACCCCGACTTCAGCCATGTCATCCAGTGGCATTCTAATATATCACTGGAAAGTATGTTTAATTAGTTTCTTTATTAATTTCTGAAATTATGTAAATAAACAGGAGGTGTAATGATAGGACATAGTTTGTTTAAAGCAGCAGGAACCCTGCTGGAATAATAAGGACCTGATAACTGGCATGAACCAAGTTTAGCACCTGTGTTAACCAAATCTAGCTATAGCATACACATCCCTTGGCTAAAGAAAGATCCATTGTTCGTGTTGTGATATGACACACATATTATGCAGAGGGCTCCAGGAAATCATTTGGCCTTCCTAAATAAAATCAAGTAGAACTTTAGAAATACTTAATCTAAAGTTAAAAATATGGTCCAATTGAATTTGATCAGCACCTCCCTGTTTACTCACCCAGCAGATACTAGCTGAGCATCTCTCTAATCCATACCAGGCACAATAGCCTGGGGAAGGATGCAACTTTTAGTCTCGTGGAGCTTCCTGTCACCTTCTGTTGTGTCACTGATGTGAAGCTGAGGGTGACTTGGGGGTCAAAACAATGTCACCAACAGGATGGAAAAATCACTCACTGGTCTACTGAGAGAGTCGTATGACAGAAACAAACTGTATGACTCTCAAATAACTGTTTTCCTAATAAATAGAGGGACTGTATAAAGTCTGATGCATAATTATGTTTAAATCATAGTTTTGTTTTCATGCTAGAAATAGCATGACCTAATGGTGTGAGGTCATGGGATGTTTTTCTTTATTATCTGGTAAATTTGAAATAGTATCTCACAGTTGGGAAGTATCTCAGGGGTTAAGCACTTACCTAGCATATATGAGGTCCTACATTCAATCTCTGGCACCAAAAACAAAAAAAAATGATTTTTAAGTAGCTATATTGCTTACAAAATAGCTAATAATAGACACAAATAACTAGAATGAAATTTAATACTAATGAAAAAGTACTGAAAATCTACATTTTAAAAGTGAATAAAAAATGTAGCATTTTAGTGCTTTGTCTTACTACAGTTTCTTAGCAACATTTTGGGACTGTATCATTATTCTCTGCTTAGTCCTCCAAATTTCTAACATTTGAAATTCAACATTTAAAACTCACTCAGTTTGACTCAAAGAATTTAATCACTAGATCTATGGATATTTGAAAATATATTGTCTGTTTTGCCACTACAATGTCTTCCTCCAAAAAATACTAAAAATAAAAGAGAAAGAGAAAGAAATGGGTGTGGTGACACATGCCTTTATCTTTATCCTAGCATTTGGGAGGCTGAAGCAAGAAGATCAAGAATTAAACCTCAGCTGAGGTTACATGGTGAGTTTCACGCTAGCCTGGGGTACATAGTAAGACCCTGTCTCGAAGAAGAAGGAGTAGGAGGAGGAAGAGGAAAGAAGAAGGTGCCTCAGGTATAGTAGTGCAAACCCAGCACTCAGGAGTCAGAGGCAGGTACATCTCTGTGAGTCTGAGACCAGCCTGGTCTACACATACTGAATTCTAGGCCATCCAATTGACCCTGTCTTTTAAAAAAGGCAGACAGAAGGAAAGAAGGAGGAGTGAGGAAAAGAAAACAGAAAAGAAACAATAAAACTGTAAAACCAAAATCTAAATGAAAATATTTAAAGGCTAATCCCTGCTAAGAAAGAGGAAAAGTTTCAACTTCAGTCCTGGTGAATATCCTATACATGTTTCAATTCAGCACTTACTGGGATATATTATAACCTTTGGTGGTTTCAATAATCATTTTCTCTACTTAACTTTTTAAAATAACATGATTTAATTCCATGAATTCTTATTTACCATTGTGATTAATGTAGTATAATGTTCCTTATTAAGTCTAAAAACATTATAGTATATATGCTCACATCCAGAAAGTTATAATAATCAGTCATTGTAAGGCCATCAAAAGCTAAAAATACAAAAGAAAAAAGATTAGGAAAATTGTAAGTAATTAGTGTGTTCTAACACAAAGAATTTTGTTGTATATACTTGTATAAATTTTGTACTTGTATAAATATAGACGTGTAAAATTTAGATACATTATTTACATGAGTAGAATTAAGGCCATAGTTTCAACTTCACTTTTTCTCTTAAAGAACTTATTTATTACCATCAAACAGTTCTAGATTACTGTTGATAAATTAAAAATTTACTGAGTATATACTGTGTGCCAGAAGGTGACTTATATATAGTTCAGCCCCTCAAGTTTACAGTTCAACAGAGGTTTCACATTTAAGTGATTGTATTCCCAAGTGATATTCATTTCCACAGGGTGAGCTAGAAATAGCAAACAGTATGTTCCAGTTTGTTGTCTGATATTTCCTACAGTCCTTTCCTTTTCCCTTGGAATCAAACCGCTCGTTTTTATTCCTTAATCTAATATCTGAATTTCTACTACATAATTTCTAAACATCCTGCCTTAAAATTACAATAGGTATCTGCTACCTAGTGACAGTGAAGATTTCAATGAAGATATTTCCCACTGGAAGGAAGGAAGGAAGAAGGAAGGAAGGAAAGAAGGAAGGAAGGAAGGAAGGAAGGAAGGAAGGAAGGAAGGAAGGAAGGAAGGAAGGAAGGAAGGGTGTAGCCAGAAAATCATGTTTATTATTAAAAATGACTTTAAAACACAGGGACTCTCTCTCTAGGAGCCAAGACTAGCCTCAAGCTCACCATCTTCAGCTTCCTGTAAAAGGATTATATTTAACTATTCTGTGTGAATTTTTTTTTCAAAGTGCCAGTCAGTGTTTGAAGCCATCATAACCTATTGGCTTAACAGCTAAACCCTGGTCTGAGCAGTGTAGCTTATCCATCCACAGTGGGGAATGCTGGCAAAGGTATGGCTGGATAGTTTTCCTTTTAGCTATTTTTGTTGTGTTTCAACATGAAACCGATTTAGGGTAGCATACGAAGTCCTAAGAGCAGACTTTCAGTATGAAGAAAGAACCTTGGTAGCCAGAGGTGAAGATTCCAGAAACTCTAATACCCTGCATCCTTTTATTCTCCACCTCCAGTGCCCTCTAGCGGTCAGTCCTAGGAAAAGTGGAATTATTTTTTTTTAATTGAGACTTTAATACGTGCACATGATTAAGTGCAATCTCACTTCTTCACCCCCTACCACCAATTCCTTCTGTATTTCCTTTCCCACTATTCCTTCCCAATTTCGTGAGCTCTGAAAAAGTGGAATTCTATTTTCACAGTTACCTTGGAAACTGGGACTAAAGACATCGTCTGCCATTTGCTACCTCCATATTCCCTGCAAATAGCCAGAAAACAACTAGATTCCAGGCACTTTTGTCATCCTACCTCCTTTCCTTTTCACTTTTCTTTTGACCAAACTCTTGCCACCTTCTGAACAACACTTTCAGGGTACCCCATCTGTTGCCTGTAAACCACAGCAAAACCTCAAGTTTAGCTAAATCTTGAGCAGTGCCCCAAATTTGTACTGTAGATACATGGTATATATTACTTTGACATTTCTGCTATTTCTGAAAAGCTAAATAAGAATTCCAAATGGGGAGGGAGGATTCAGTCATAAACTGATAAAGACAGTGCTATATAACCGATTCACTCACAAGCTACAGAGGTAGTTTCCATTCTGCTTGAGGGTTATATGCAGAGCTGGAAACAGTCCCTGAGTTGACCTTGGTAGAGGGAGAAAAAGAAGTGTTTTCTAAACTTCCCACAGACATCAGTTAGTGCTAGCTAGGAATTCTACTATAGCCAGATTTTTCATCCCTCTTTAAAGCAAAACGCATCTAACGTTCTTATTTATTTTAGTTTGTGAATCAGGCTTTGCTTTCAACCTGCAAATTACATACAAATAATTGTTTACTTGAAACTGGAGTATTCCAAAACAAAAACTCAAAAAAATATTAACCCAAATTACTTACTCAACAGGAATGTTATCATCAGAAGTAATTTACAAAGATGTATATACTATTAAAATTTTAGTGAGAAATTGGCCTAATTCTTTGTATTTAGTTCACAACCAAAGGAATAAAAAGGGACCTGCAACTCAAAAAACATTAGGTTTATCACATACCAGCTAAGTTCTGAACTTAGACAATTTTAAAGAAGTATGTATTAAACCATACAAAATTCCAAAGTGGATATGCAATAAATATATATATATATTAAATATATATATATATATTTATCCCATACGAGGTTCCATTAGCACACTGAGACATTTTAATAACCTTTAATTTAAATATATGATATCTTTGTAGCTCTGAACTTGCTCTCAACTGGAACATTTTATTTTATACTATGCTTACACGCTGCTTGCTTGACTCTCTTTTGTTTGAAGAAATGAAGATACACAGAAAGAAGGGCAAAGGGGGACATGACTGAGCAACTTATCACCTGTGCAGCAGGAGTGTGGTGGGAATTGTTTCGCCTCCTCACACCCTTCTGCCTTGGTGCCAAACTTCTCTATCCTGGTTTGGAGAGACAGGCTTTTAAGAATAGCTGGAATCCTGCTCACTCCAATGTTTCCTTCTCATCCAGTCTACAGCACACACCAGCAAACCTTCCCCAGGGCTTCCTGCTTAGAGAACATAAGTATCATGTCAAAGGCAGGGCCAAATCGACCATTAGAATAGCAACTTGAAGCCCAAAGCCAAAAGGAGGATGTCCAGGAGGCCAGAAAACTTAGAGCCCTCAGGAAAATTGTCCCAATATAGTACAGAAACATGATTTAACCCGCTAAACAGTGACATAAGGCATTCCCAGTGAGTGACCAAGAATACAGTTTGGTAGTACTGGGAGTCAAACCCAGGGTCTTAACCCTGTTATGTATGTGCTCTACTACTGAGCTACACTAATAGCTCCCAAAAGACAGCATTTTTAAGTCTATACTAAGCTCTTAAACTTCAGAAGTAGCTGGGTTGATTATGAGAAAGACTGGGCCTAATTTGCTAATTTATCCCAAGGCACCATTTTAAATGCAAGCTTTCTACCAAATGTGTGCATGACCAATGAGCGTATATGTTTTCACCGAAATATACCAAAAGGAAAATACCAATATCATCTTCTTTTTTTCTCTATGGTAACAGATATTTCAATCAGGGAAAACTGATATTCTGATAAGTTTTTATATGGTTTGGAGCCAAAATTACAATAGCCATTCAAACAAAACCTTAGCAAAAGATATTAGTGACGGAAAGAAAGCCATATTGAAAAATCATACTTTGCTATACATCTAATCACAAATAATTCATATTTGAATTGGTATTTTAAAATTCTCTTTTATGTATAAAGCATCTTTAGGTAACCATGTGAAACTGTTATTATTTTATTATACATATGGCAGATTTTTAAAAAGACCATTATAACTTAAATGAGACGGGACACAGAAAAGCACCTAGCATAATGCCAGAGAAATGGAAGGTATGTATTTAAACAATAAAAAAGCATTCCAAAGAAAACTGACACATTTTTGTTCTAAACACTTAGATCTCAGATTCTTCTGCAGCTTCCTAAACAGCCAGAAATTTTAATCTGTGATTAAATAGAACTCACTGGTACATAAAATAGAGGGCATTTTATTTGCTAAAATACACACATGTTATGTATCCTATGTGAATTTCAAGAGAGATTGATATTAAACAAATAACTTGCTATGAAAACTAATCATACATTTTTAACCTAGTTGCCTTAAATTTTCAATGTTTAGTAAACAAATGTCAATTTCTTCTTGAGGAAAATAACTTCCCTCAGTGATTTAAATGAACTATTTGAAAAATCTTTTACATCTTCCAATTATGGTAAATTTCAGCATACTTCATCATTACGAAAATATTCAAAATATTAATCTATCTGCCTGCTTTAGACATTCACAAACCTATGGATTTATTTCATGCAATAATCATAACTAGTTGGGTTTCACACTTACAATAACTAGCTATTTACCATAATAAACTATATTATAAGTACAAAAGCTTTGGCATTAAACAATTTTTTCTCACTAAATTTTGTTGTGGAAATGTAAAGTAGAAATTGCAGTTAGTATAGATTTTATCGGAGGCCTTTTATTTTTCTTTGTTTCAGTGTTAATCTTATTGGTCAAGAAAAGTAATATAGAGGGAAGCTAATTTTTTTACTTTAGTATATTTAAAATGCCAGGTTATGAAATTTCAATGGAGCCCTTATGTCCTGTGATGATGAATAGTTACCAGAGACTCCATACAACACAGCACCCTGTACAGTCAGTTTTTGCACTATTTCAACTCCAGCCGAAGTAGGTTGTGGAACCACTGTGGAGCCAAGGGGTATGGTAACTCTGATATTAAAGACGGCTAGATTTGTGAGTTTTTCTATTGAATCTATAAAGGAATTTCTAAGATACAATAAAATTTTACCCTCAGAGGACTTAGTAGCCATTACTGGAAAACTGAAAATAATGCTTTAATTTTAATAAGTTTTTTTTGTTCTTGTTGTTTAATTGGTTTGGGGCGATCATTTGGGGAAAGTTTGGTTAGTTGGGGATTTGGGGGGGGCAACAGCTCTTTGGGAGGGTTGTCTAGTAATTCTATGAAAACTTCAATATGACACATTACTTAGTTTGGACTTTCAATTCATTATAATGCTTTAAAAATAATTCATGTTCTAAGTCATACTTGCATGATAGTTCAGATCTTATTGCTATTTAGTTATAGCCTAATGGATACTGTATTCCTCTGTTTTCTCAAAACAATAAAGTTCCTAGTTTATTAAATAGTATTCTGACAAAGCATCATGCTGCCCAACCAACTCTAAGTATACTGATACCTGTCTCTGTGTAGCTTGTATGAAACCTCAGTGTTGACTTTCCTGTGTCTGCTGCATTTAAAAGCTGCCACTGTGATCAACCCATCTTACTAGACAACACCTAAGCTGTGGTGTCATGTACATAAGCCACAGTACAAATATGACTGTAAACTGCTTACTCAACATCTAGTTCAAAAAGGTCTGAGGCAATGCAATAACACTGTTAGTCAAAATGGCTGACTGTGCAAATCATTTTCATTTCTATGTCCTTTACCATAAAGTACCGAAGTAGTGTTTTTAACTGTTTTTCAGACTTATAATAAAAAGCTCTGTGTCATATTTACATAGTCAATCTACGTTGAGTAACTGAGTTTAAAAGTGTTGCCTACTAACAAACTAAAGAGAAATATCTACTGATTCCCCATCTAATTGCTTAAATTCTCTTCTGTTGCCAGTGTAGGTCTGCTTCAAATCGTTTCTCTTGCCACTACTATAAGTAAAATAAAAGGAGGACACAATGGTGAGATTTTACCTGCCTGACCTTAGTTATTGTAACTAGTCAAAAAATATGTTTTCCTCAGAAGTACTCATTTACTATGGTCCAGTGGTCTGAAATACATAATCCTTATTTTTGCTGACCTGTGGATGTAGTCAATGGGAGAGCACTTCCTTAGCATGTACAAGACCTTGGGCTCAAATTCCAGTATCACGAAACAAATAAAAATTTTGATATTCACTAAGCAATGTCTATATGGGAACATTCAAGTACAAGTTGTAAGAAAGGAGAAAAGGAAAAACAAGAGGGAAGGAGGAAGATGAGAGAAGATGGAAGAGAAAGAAAAGTCAAAGCAGAGCTAAGAAAAGAAAATGTTAAATGGAAAGGTTAACATTTATAGTGTATATTTTTGGAAAGGTGACTGACTTTGAGAGGTAGGGGTGTGTGTATGTGTGTGTATCTGTATCTGTGTGGGTGTATGTGAGTATCTGTGCATCTGTGTGTGTGTATGTCTGTGTGTGTGTCTGTGTAAAGGTACATGTGTACACATAGGTATGTGTATATTTAAATCAAAAGGTGATCCTAAATTATCTCCTGTTTTTCCCTCCTTTGGTTTACCAGAGTAATATTCTTTTAATTGTCTAACTTCCAAAACTCAGTAATTCAAAATTTAATGCTAGAAATCTAAGCTTATTGTTAAACTCAGGACAACTCTGTGAAGATTCACATTAATTTTCTGAACATTTAAGAAGGCATGCAATACTGCCCATAATCAATGCTTATAAAACATCCTGTTGGGGATAATTTGGGGTGATTTCTCTATAAAACCCATTAATATACAACCCATTCTTTTTCTCTCAAAGATTTTAATTGCTTTATAAAGTTCCTTTGTATCTCCCAGATTAAAATTATTCAAAGCTACTTTTTTAAATCTAAGGAGTAAAGTATCAGAAATTTTGAATATTAAGGACTGGAGAGATGGCTCAGCAGCTAAGAGCACTGGTTGCTTTTGCAGAAGACCTGGGTTTGATTCCCAGTGCCCACATGGCAGTTAACAGCCGTCTATAACTCCAGTTCCAGGGGATCCGATGCCCTCTTCTGACTTCTGCAGGCATTGCACGACACGGGTGCACTTACACACATGCAGGCAATACACTCATACACATAAAAATAAAAATAATAACTAAAATATTTTAAAGAAATTAAATATTAAACTCTATTAAACTCATAGTTCATAAAACACTTATATGCATATATATTAAGTAAAACAACCTAATATCTCAGAGCCATACATGGCATCATGTTTATAGGTACAGCGCATGACACATCATCCTCTTTTGCTAACTTCAGTGTCTTAGAGGGTTTTCATACTAGTCTATGAATGCTCTGAATGCTGCAGGGAAAAAGAAGCACAACCAGTGATTTGTGTTTTCAAGATTTTTCCATTGAGTTATCCTATCCTGCCTACTCACAAGTAGCATTAGCTTATGCCATGTTGACTTTTAATACAGATTCTCAATAGAAGCCGAACCATATGTGTAAGTGGTTAAGTCTTGTCTAGTCTCATTCATCTGCCCTCCACATGCTTTATTCATTATATTTGCAAGTGAGATGTCTTTATTTCAGTTCTGTAATGAGGATGTGATTTAGCATATGCGTGTTTGTTTGGCCATCCATCCTGCACCATTAAAACAATGCCTTTCGCTCCCATTTGATGGTGTTTATATCTGTATCCCCATATCTGCTGCATTTTAACTCCATAAGAAGGAAACATGATTTTGTATTTATAATTTTGCTGATCAGTAATTCTGCACCAATCAGCATACTTTTATGCATGTAGAGTCTGTACAATTGTTCAACATCAGAATACTTGTTTACTTTATGTCAAAATGTCTATAAAATCTCTGGCATTGTTCTCCATTTCAGTCTGATAGAATAAGTGAGATAGAAAATAAATGTGTAAATGAATCATCTGTGTCATTTCAGTTCTCTGCATGAAGCCACTTTAACATTAAGCATGGCACAAATACTACTACCCAAGAACCCAGAGTCTCCTGACACCTCAGTAGTGACTTTTTAGACAGGTGGCTTTTCAAGAAAGTATAGAAAGCTACCCAAGTCTTGCGGGTGGGAATGAAAGTTGGATCCTTCGCCATTCAAAGAAAACAAAGATGGCACTCTGCATTTCAAGGATTCCTTTCAGATAGATGGTAGATAAATGGCACTTCTCTTATAATTTTAAAACTTCAGTGTGAAGGGTGGAGAGAAAGCTCGGTGGTTAAGAGCTCTTGCAGAGTTCCATTTCTAGCATCTATGTCAGGCAGCTCACAGCTATCTGTAACTCTAGATCCAGGGTGTCTGATAACACTCTTCTGACCCTTAAAGAAACCTGCATTCACATGCACAACCCACACACAGACACACAGATACGTACATAATTTAAAATCAAAATCTAATGCAGACCACCCTGTTAATACTCTGGAGTGAAATATCTTTGAGACTGTCTCCCACTGTTATTCCTACAGCCAATTTAGGACAATTCCTGTGGGTAAGTCAAGCCTTAACTCTAGACCCAGTGCCAGCTTCATTGGGTTGTGTGATCTGTGCAGCTGCATGCAAGTGCAGTCCCTCAGAGAGCTCCCCCAACACTGAAGTGTTGCCCTATCGGTGCCATCTTGAAATTCTCAGTCAGTTTCAAAGTGGAAGCCCTGTATTTTTACTTGGTATTAGGTCCCAAGTATTATGTAGCCAGTTCTGCATGACAGCTAGATAAATAAAAGGACTTCCCACTGATTCAGATCCTCTGAGGCAGAAGGTAAACAGAATGAAGAGAGGCTTACATAGCCCTTACCATACATTGATTTGCTCATTGAATCTTCATTATGTTTTATTATCACTGCATTTACAGACAAGGAAGACAGGGCAGAGGCGTTAACTGGTTTTCTTAAGGTTACATAGCTAGGAAGGTCAAGGTTTGAACCCACGCATCCATTGCATTAGCACCTGACCATTTAGGTCATGCTGCATCTTGTTTTGCTCTGTTACCTTCCATCAAAGAAAGGTACTTGGTGTGCATTTAGGAAATGCAGTAGAGTCTTTACCTACTTTAAAGACTATTGCTTAATAGGTTAAAAGTTTCAAAGATGATACCTTCTGAGAAATGACAGCTCTCCACAGCAAAATGTCCCTGTTCTTGTTGCCAAAGATAGTTGCCCATGCTAAATTAATAAGATGGCTTCAAACTTTAAATAAAATATTACCAGTGGATTTGTACCCCAACTCAACTGTGAGTTTAGAGGGCCTGGTCTCTCCAACCTGCTTCTGCGTTAAACAGAGAGCAGAGAAGAATGACTGAGAAGGAGATAGAAATGGGCTTCACACACCTCCATTGTCCCTCCGCCTTCTTCAGAAACTGCCACACATCATCCTAAAATGACAAGGGACAGGACGCACAACAATGTGATCATAGTTGTCATTTGATTTAAAAGAGGAAGAAGTTCACCGACACATTTTTATGGACATGAGTTTGGAGCTGGTAAGGCGAAGTGACTCAGTACTAGATTCTGTAAAATGGACAGGAAGTGGAACGATCACTGTTTAGTCAGTGTCCAAAGTCTCAGGTGGAAGAGCTGGGGCCCCCCAAGCCCACTGTACCCAGATCCTTCAGATTTGCTAGTACCACCCACATCAGTTGGTTAAAAGCACTTCCAGATAGCCCAGAGGGTTGGCAGCCCCCAGGAATCATGATGTGTTCATACAAGGCAATTCTAAATCTCCCAATAAACTTCTCTCTTCTATCCACCACACTCATCTGAACCCTCTTTTTGAAGGCTCAGGGAAAAGAGACTAAAAGAGAAGTGGGAGAGATCATCCACTCTTAGAACTCTTCCTAACTTCAAAAAAATGGAACAAATCCAGATGTTCCTTCAGTTGACCTGGTTGAATACAAACTTTTCACTCTAAGGTGGTCCCTTCTCATAGCTCCAGTCCACCCTCTTCATTCGCTCTCCTTCAGCCTTAGAAAAGAAATTGTACAGGGCATGATTTGGGCAACAAAAAAGATGGAGGTGGGAGGGGGATAATAGCAAGGCGTCTACTCTAAGAGAACTAAAAAAAGGTTTTTTTTCCTCCCTTCTCCACCTTCTCCCATATTCAACCTCATGTAAACAGATGGGTTTAACAGTGTGACTCAGACGGCTAGAATAGCAGAGATGGCTCAGCCGAAACCAAGCACACCCTCACTTCATCCCCAGGGCTTTCTTTTCTAGTGAAAGTCCTCTCAGTACCGAAGATCGTCAACATTCCTAGCCAACACTTAGAACTCATCTAGGAAAGTACTCAGTGACCATGATCAAGGCTAAATGTTACATATAAGCGTCTGATTGGCTGAAACATTGTGACACCACCTATGACTTTGAGCTAGCTCTGTCATTCCCCACATCAGCGAGAGTGTGATGGCAAGACGGACACCAGAGTGCATCAGTGTGGAGCAAAAAGATATCAGCTCTCACCGTAATGCTCAAAGTAGTTACAAGTCCTGCAGCTTCTGTACTTCTGGTCTTTGTAACTCACAAATAGCCTGGGTGAATGGGAAGCACCTTCAGAGGAGAGCCACAGAGACTTCTCTCTGGCCAGAGGAAAGGGAATGGGAACAGTTAAAAAGAAAGGGTTGACCTGAGAAACAATAGTATGTCCTAGGACAACTTTTTAAAAATTCTATCACTGAATAAGAAGGCAGGAGTAACTAACACCCATATGACAACTTACACATATTGTTAAGTGATTCTTAGACTAGTAAACATCAACTCATTCATAGTGTCTTTTTCTGTGAGTACCAGGGACCCAAGACTAGCAAGATGGGGTACTTGTCCTCAGCTTATGGGTGGCATTACAGGGATGACAAAAGTCAACACAGGTGCCCCATGCCTTTCAGCCCTCAGCACTCTCACATATCAACCCCTAACAATGCATGCTATTGACTCAAGATGTAACCTCAGGATACAACATTCAAATCAACCACTGCCAGACAGTCAGAGGTGCTAAACACCCATGTAATGTTTATAATTGGGTGGTGAGCAGCAAAGAAAGAGCTCTATGTCTCCCTCTGAAATAATGATGATAGTTATAATGACCGCTGCTGATGTACGTAGAGAGCACATTATACACCAGACACTAAGGACTCGGTTACACTGCTATCTCTTTAAAGTGCATCTCTTTAAAGCGGTAGGTTAACAAAACTTCTGTGATCATCAGTGAAGACTCATTTAGAGGAAATGGGAATAAGCCAGTATGAGGAAATTAGGTGTCCTTTAGACAAATTTTCCTCCTGTGATGGATGTTTCACATTAGCAGTAAGAAAAGAGCTGGGGAGATCTTCCCAGGATGTCTAAGGAATTAGGATAGATTTTTACCCAGCTGTAACAAGAAACACACACCTGTCTGGATGAAGGAGGACAAGGCAGATGACCTTTCTGTGTCCTTTTCATTTCCGAGATTCTGTAATTTGTGGTGCTCCAGAATCAAATTTATTTTTTGCTAAAGTCTGTGGCAAACTATCTTCATTAAATTGTCTCCACATCCACTTAGCAAAGCTGACAAAGGAGCTTGAGGAGGGGAAGGCAAGCAATTTGCAAAAGCATGTTTTTAAATGTCTAGTAATCACATATTTACATTTTTGCAGAAACACAGATCATTTAGAGAAGTACTCTCAAAAATATCTCAAAATCCAATGGTAGACATGACAGAAAGGTTAAAGCCTACAAACCCAAGCAAACAAATCACTGTGCTTTGAGTGGGTAAATTAATTTGTGCTGAAATGCCTTGTGTTTGGGGTGAGGATAAATTCAGGAGTATTTGGTACCTGTATACACAAACTGATTCTGAAATGCCACTGACTTCAGGAAGACATAAAAATAGTAGTAATATTAGACAGAAATTGTTTATTTTAAGAATGCACATTGTTGGGACTAGAGAGATGGTTCAGCCTCATCACTTTGGAGCCCATGGCAAGGCAAAACATCATAGAGGGGAAATGCAAGGCAGAGCAAAACTGTTTGCCTCCCTGTGATAAGCAGAAGTAAGACTAAGATGGAGGTAGGCTGAGGACAAATACAGCATCAAGACCATACCCCAATGACCCACTTCCTCCAGATAAGCTCCACCTTCTAGAGTTTTCACTACCTCTCAACAGCCCATTGGGTTATGAATCCATCAATGGCTTAAAACATTCACAAGATCTGGACTTTCATGATCCAGTCACCCTCTAAAGGTACCACCTCTAAACACTGCTGCACTGTGGACCAAGTCTTCAATCCATGAGTTTTGGAGGAACATTTCATATCCAAACCATAACAGTGCTCAGGGATTTGAAAGTCAGGTGAAAAAATTTCACATTTACACCATAAAAAGTGGGGCCATTTTTGAAGAAAGGAGTAGCATAATTAGTTATGATGAGAATAAGGCATTTGAAAAAAATAAGGACTTACAAAGGGAGAAAGTCTGTAAGGACTTGACTGTGGTGGATAATATGTGCCTAATCTTATATGGTCTTCACAATCACCACGTGAGAGAAGACAGCGCTCCTGCTAACCCTTTTAAGGTTTGGAAACTGAGGCTTAGAAACTGAAGTTTGAAAGGAGGACTACAATTTTCATAATCTAGACAAAAAATAATGATGGTCTGAACTAGGATACAAAAAAACCCGAGGAATGAAAAGTAGGAATGATATTTTAAAAAATATTTTTATCAATTCCAGAATTTTGTGCAATGTATTTGGATTGCATTTAGACCCCCTTCCCCTCTCTACCCGAATAACACCCCCTTGACTTTATGTCCTCCATTATTATGTTTGTTTTGTTCTGTTTTATTTTTTAAATGTCTATTGAACCCAATCTGTGCTCCTGGGTATGAGTCTGATAAGTCTACCAAGCATGATGCCAGTAAGAAAAACTGACTTTTCCCTTTTCCAGTATCCATCAACTGCCAATAGATCCTCAGATAGGGCTGGGGCTTCCTGGCCCCCTTCCCCAACCATGCTGGGGCTGACTGGGTTTGCACAGCTCTTGTGCATGTTGTCAGAGGGGCTATGAGTTCATATACGCAACTATCCTGTAGTGTCCAGACAATACACTTTCCTTGTGTTCATTCCCACATCTAGCTCTTACAGTCTTTCCATTCCTGAACCTTTGGAGGGGAAGGTGCAATATAGGTGTCCCATTTATGGCTGAGCACTCCACAGTCTCATATTCTCTGCTCACTGTCCATTTGTGGGTATCTGTGTTAAACATCATTGGCTACAAAAAGAACCTTCTCTGGAGAAAGCTGAGAGATGCACTAATCTATGGGTATAACAATAAGTCATTACGAGTCAATTTAACATTATAACTATTTAGCAAGATGGTTATAAGGGCCAAGAGCTTGTGGTTACATAACTAGCTCACAGGCAATAATAATAATATATTTAATTGCATTCTATATGCATCATACTCTACTGTTTCCACGAAGCCATTTTATATTGCAAGTGATACCTCCCCAAATCACATTCGCTTAAATAATTAAAGGAATTTCCTGGCTCAGACATTGAAAACTCTTCGTGGTCTATTCACTGACTCAAGTTATGACAGAAAGGTCCTGAATGAGATCCATCCTGTTGCACCACCATCATCAGGGTCTGCATGATGATGCTGGCAGCCGTCTCTGAATCACTCAAAATAGCCATCTTGGTTTCAGGATGCACAACTTTATACAACTTTGTGGCTCACTTTTAAGAAAAATACTGAGAAAAACAAAATAGATACAAAGGAGAATTTCCTTGGAATGCAAAAAGAATTAACAAGAGTCAGGCATGGTGGCATAGGTCCATTTGCAGCACTCAGGAGGCAGGAGGGAGTTCATAAGTTCAAGGGTATTCTGAACTACATAATGATTTTGAGACCAATTTGAACTGCCCAACATGAACCACCTATCTCAAAAATTAAGCTGGAGGAAGGAAGGAAGTTAGGAATGGAGGAAGAAGGAAGGAGAAAGAGAGAGAGAGAAAGAGAGAGATCCATGATACTATCTATAACTGTTAAAGTTGGCAAATCCTAGACCACCAAAAAACATCATCCTTTGGTGTTATTGTAGTTAATTGATAGCCTCTGGAATCTCTTCTTTCAGTACTTTGGCTGCATGCTTTTTGAATGACTCTTCATATGATTTTTGCAACATTTTCTATAGACATTATAAAACTTAATTCAGTCTTTCCTCTATTATTATAGAAATAATCTTTATTTCTATTATTTCTGGTTTATGACCGACTTTTTTCTTACTACTTCACAACTCATTTTAGATAGCCCCTCTTCTGAAGCTTCCACCACAGCTTCCTGCTTGCTTAGGTAGCACATCCTATACCTCAGAGAGCTCAGTCATTTGGTCTAATTAGTCTTGGCCTCCAATGGCCAGTACTGAAGCAGATGGCTCTGGTCTACTAACCTTTGTGAAGAGAGTGGTGCAGCCAGCCTCTGAGAAATTTCTCTTGGGACTAAGCACAAGGTCAGTGAACCTAACCAGGACCTACATGAATATGATTCATTGCTAGTCCCCGAGCCCTAACCAGGACTGAAATAATGTTATGAGTCATATCCCAAAATCTTGTTGGCTAAAATTAGAAGATTTTCACTCATGGGTGAGTGCTCTAGCTTGGTTTCAATTGTTATAACAAAACACTCTGACCAATACCAACTTGGAGGAAAGGGTTTATTTGGCTCATATCTCCCAGGTCACAGTTCATCACTGAGAGAGCCCAAGGTGGGACCTGAAGGCAGGAACCTGGAGGCAAGAGCTGAAGTACAGGCTGTGGAGGAGCTCTGTTTACTGGCTTGACCCCTAGACCATGCTCAACTTGCTTTCTTATACAATACACAACAAGATACCCAGGGGTGGCACCATCCTCCTACATCATTTAACAATCAAGAAAATACCCCACAGATATGGCCACAGGCCAGTCCAATGGATGCAATTCCCCAATTGAGGCTACCTTAACCCAAGTGTGTCAAGGTGACAACTAAAGCTATCCAGCCCAGTCTACAAATGAGTTAAAGTGTGTAAACTATTAGACTCTGGAAACTGTTGTAGATTTAGACCAGCTCTCTATATATCTTATTCTAAAGCTGATGGCTTTCCAACACTTGCTATATCCAGAAATGAAAAGGACTAACCAAATCATACAAGCACATCTGAAACTCATGTTGAATGCATTGTGCCTTATATGTGTTCACATACCATGAATGAAAGAAAGTCATATGATTAGGCCAAAAGTTAGTCATAAAAGAAAGCACTCAGTCAGGAATGAGGCTCAGTTGGAGGAGTACTTATGTCACCAGGAAAATTGGGATTCCCTCTTTAGGTTCTTCATCTAGTTAATAAAAAGACTTTAAAAAGAGACTCATAAGGGAGTTCCAAGACACTTTTACTGGGGTTTGAGAGAAAAACATGAGGTCAGACAAGCTGTAAATCTTGGCAGCTACCTGGAGAAAGTAGATGAAGAAGAGGAAGAGAGAAAGCCAAGTCAGTCCTAAACAGTCATGTGGCAGAAGGGGAGGATGTCTTCAGAGAAAGAGTGAGAAAGCCCAGGGCATGCCCAGGCTTTGGAAACAAGAAAGAGAAAAGAAGGGAGAATTATACTTTTATGAGAAATGCAGAAAGCAGGCAGGCTTAGGGTTGCATAGCCAGGACTCCATGAGTAAGCGCACCAAAGGAGAAGGACAGTATCTCATTAAGGGAATAATTATTCCATTCTTTTCCTTAGTATGTCCCCAGGTGAACCACATTCCCTGGGGGCAGGAACAATGGACTCTTGGCCAGGTAACCAACCCAGCTGGGTTAACTTTTAAGGGAGGCAATACTATGTAATCTAATCGTTGACGCAGATCAGGCAGTCATGTCTCCACCCAGGGCCAGAGGTGGATCCCATTAGGAAGGAGTCCACCCTAAATGCCCATTAAGGCTACTAATCCCTATCTAGCTACCTAATATTTGCCTAGTATCCTTGAAATACTGTTTTCAATCCCCAGTATCACATAAACTAGTGTGGTTTACCAAGCACTTGAGAGGTAGAAGCAGGAGGATCAGAAATTGAGGATCAGCCTCAATTACTAAGGATTTGTGGAGGAAAGAAGGAAGAAAAGTAGGTGAATAACGGCAAAAGGAAAGGAGGAAGAGAGGAAGGAAAGGAGAAAATATTAATTGAAACAATTCATCTATATTTAAAAAAAATGCACTCCTTCCTTCACGAAGACACCCCAAAGTCCCACCCAGACAGTGTCTCGGGTCCATCATCTTATTATGTATATAAATCAGGCCCTACTGAAGCTCTGCTTCCTCTGAGCACCTATGATCTATAAAGCAAGCTATCAGCCCCAGCACATTCACCTTGTACTGGGAAGATAGGGACAGAATAAACAGTGTTTCTACACTGTGATTAAGAAATAAGCATAGTAAGCATGAAGAGTTGCTGCCCCTTAGCATTTTTGAAGTCCTTTCGGGCAGATGTTTGTACCTTCTCTCTACTCTGGAGAACAGGACAGAGTAGCTCCAGTTCTACACCCCGACTACAGTACTGTGGCTGTCTAATCTATTCTCTGTGGCTCTTGGCTTCTTCTGGAGAAATCTGTTTTCTACTTTGTTGGTATTTCTCTAGAGGTCACTGGAAAATATGATCTCCTTTACAGTTGAATGGCTTTCTGATGTAAAAAGTTTGGAGTCCATAGATCTTTTTTCTAAAGCAGATTTACCTAGGTATAAAGCATACACCAGACATATACAATACATCCATGTAAAACTGTAGCAATTCTTGCAATTATTACTTCTTATAATTTGAATTAATTAAATATGTCAAGGAACGAATGTTGCATTTGTTATTTATTATCATTTCAGCTCCTCTCACATATTCCAACATGTTCAAATGGTTACCTTGTCTTTTCCTTATGTCATTATACCTTGCTCCACTCACTGCCTTTTGTGTCATTTTCAGATATTTGAGCATCCCAGCTATTTCTATATTTGTCCAGTAAAGAGGCTTTGGATGTAGCTCAATTGATAGAGTGATTGCCAAACACGCACAGAGCCCTGGGTTTGATCCCCAGAACTGTATAAATTGGGCTCGGGGATGCACTTTAAGAGAACTCCACCTGGCTCTGGTGGTGCATTCATGCCTGTAATCCCAGCTCAGGAGTTGGAAACTGAAAGATCAAAAGTTCAAAGTAAATTTCTGACACATAGCAAGTTTGAAGTTAGTCTGGGCTATATGAGACTGTCTCAATTTTTTTAACTAAAAAATCCGGGAACATAATATACATGTTGTTTTAAACAATTGCATTTAAATAAGTTGATAGAAGAAAAATATCAATCTGTACTGTCTTTCACAATTACATAATTCCTTTTAACAGTGTTCTTTCTTTTTCACATGGATTTGAATTTACAACTGTGTTTATTTGCTTTCAGTCTAAAAAAATTTTTTTAAGGCATGTCTGCTAACAAATTCTCTTTGGTTTTATATCTATAGGAATGTTTTTATTTTATGTGCATTTTTAAACATATCTCTTCTGGGTAAAAACTTCTTTGATAACTTCCCCCCCACTTGGAGAACTTTGAATCTGTTACACCAATGTCTCTGGATTCTGCTGTTTCTGATGAGAAGTTGGCTCTTAATTGGGGGCTTTCCCCTCCCCTATTATTTTTTTTTTAACTTTTGTAAAAATTCTTTTAAACAAGCTTCCACTCTGTAGCTTAGGATGGCATGAAGTTCACTATGTAGGCTGGCCTTTAATTTATAGTTTGTTGCTTTGAATTAAAAGCAATTATAGTTTTCTAGACCATCTTTAAGCGTAAACCTCCTCATGCTCCATTTCAAATGTAGTTTCACTAGGAAGACCTTTGAACCTCTCTTTTCTTGTGGATCACCTCCTCCCTGGGACAAATTCTCTAAACTACAACTCTAGATGCTGTACAGAACACTGGATGGGGCTGTAGTGTCTTGTCTTCTTGGCTTGTTTCTTCTGGTGTGGAATCTCTGATCTATATACATTACCTGAAATGAATGCCACCTTATCTGGTATGGTGGTTTAAATAAGAAGTGCACCACCACCTTCTTATGCATTTGAATACTTGGTCCCCAGGTGGTAGTGCTATTTGGAGAGGTTATGGGACCTTTAGGAGGAGAGCCTTGCAAGATAGAACTCAGTTGGTAAAGTGATTGCAAAGTATGTACAAAGCCCTGGATTGAACCCCTAGCACAATATAAAGTGGACTTGGTGATGAGTTTTTAAGAGAACTCCACCTGGGTGTGGTGGTAATACATGCCTGTGATCCTAGGCCACCAGTGTTAGAAGTTGGGGAATCTAAAGTTCAAAATCATCTTGGGCCACATAGCAAGTTTGAAGCCAGCCATCATTGCATCATTGGGGGCAGACTTTGTGTGCCAATGTGCTCTCTCTCTGTCTCTCTCTCTCTGTCTCTCTCTCTGTCTCTCTCTCTCTGTCTCTCTCTCTCTCTCTCTCTCTCTGTCTCTCTCTCTGTCTCTCTCTCTCTCTCTCTGTCTCTCTCTCTCTCTCTCTCTGATTTCTGTTGTGGTTAAAGATTAAATCTCTCAGCTTCTTGCTCCAGTTACCTGCTGCCATGCCTCCACCATCATTACAGACTCTCCCTTTGGAATCATAAGCCCAAATAAACTCTTTTTTCTTTAAGTTACCTTTGGTCACTATATTTTATTACAGTAACTAATACACCTGAGATAGAACCACTATTGGTTAGGGGCTAGAAAGCAGAGGAAGATTTATTTAATATGACTACATTAGAAACAAATAAAGAGGTCCAGTGGCTGTCCCCAGGTCCTATCTTTGTGGTACTGACATAAGATTTAGATTTAAATAGAAAGCAAGATGTATTCATAACTGAACAATCCTGATCAAGGTGTAGTCCCACAAATCACTGACCCATCATTGTCTCATCTCCTGCCTGTCCATCAGGTGGTCAGAAAAACTATCAGAACTATGGGAAATCTCCAGGAGACAAGTTCTGCTTCTAATTGGTACTAGGGATTCAACTTTTTCCTTTTCTCAGCATTGGGTTTCCTTGGACATTCTAATTCCTTGGGGTCCATTGTTTACAGTCGATAGTCAAAAGGAAGTGCACAAGTGTCTCTCTTTAGAATACCTTCATTCCTGCTAGACGGCTATAATACACCTAAGAGATTTACCTCTTCAACTTGAAGTTGAGGAGTTAAGAAAGGCTGACATCCTTCCCTTCCTCGTAAGATAGAGTAAGCCTTAACTACGGGCTAGAGAGAGACAGAGTCCTAGCTATTTGGCTGTACCAGACTGGAGTGGAGCTTCCATCAAGTTCAACTGAGAGAGGAGTGAGAAGGAAGGATACTTGCTATGGCTCAAACACCACAGACTATCTTTGTTATCACTTCAGTAAGTGTGTGTGTGTGTGTGTGTGGTATGATGTGTTCAAGTGGGTATGAGTTTATGTACATGCATGTGTGTACATTGTACATGTGTGTAGAGACTTCAGGTGTCATTTCACAAATACCATTCTTATCTATCTATCTATCTGAAAAGGATTTTATTTATTTATTTATTTATTTATTTATTTATTTGAACAGGATCTTCTTCTGGCCTGGAATTTGTCAAACAGGCTAAGCTAGAAAACCCATGAGCCCCATGGATATGTCTGTCTCTATTTCCCAAGGCTAGGAAGGATATGTCCATAATGCCCAGCATTTTTTTTAACATGATGTGACTATTCATGATGTGATTTATCAGCTTCAGAGGATCTGAATCACCCACCGCCCTGTGAGACATTTTTTACCCTTTGGGCATGCCTGTGAGGGATTATGTTAATGAGGTTAATACAAGCAGGAAGACCCAGCTAAAAGTGGGCTCTGATCCTGTACTATACAAAAAGGAGAGAATGACTGAGCACAGACATTCACTATTCTTTTCTTCCTGACTACAGATGCAATGTAACCAGCTGCTCAAGTCCCTGCTGTCTTGACTTCCCTGCTCTGATGAACTATACCTTGAAACATGGTTCAAAAGAAATCTTTCCTTCTTTAAGTTCTTTGTGTTGGGTATTTTGTCCTAGCAACACAGAATGTAACCAAGACCAAAAAAAAGGGGGGCAGGATAGAGACTGACTCAGGTCCTTGTGCAAGGCAAGCACTTTATAAACTGAGCTAGCTCCTCAGCCCAAACTTCAGTAGATTTTCTTGAATAAATAAATGTCCCTTCATTGACTATATACCATCAAGACAATCTCCAGAGAATTTTAAATGGCTACTTAAGTGGATTTGTAGAGCTGCTTATACTGTGTTCCTAGAAATAGAGGGTCTTTTTACATCTTAGACAATCACAGTCTTTTTTAGTAATGCATTTAAGCAGAATTCTCTCAAATTTGTGCTGTCATTGTTATTTTTTTTTTAAGATTTATTTTATTACTTGTCTTTTGGGCTGTGAGCCCTTAACAGCTATGCCAGCTCTCCAGCCCTGATTTATCTAATTATTTAGTATGCATATGTGTGTGCCTGTATGTATGTGTATGTGTACATGTATGCAAGTATCCTCAGAGGCCAGAAGAGAGCGTCATATCCCCTGAAACAAGAGTTACAAGCTGTTATGAGTCACCTGATGTGGATGCTGTTGAATTCTCTAGAAGAGCAACATGTGCTCTTAACCACTGAGCCGTATTTCCAGCCCATCTGAGAAGTTTTCTTGAGACACACTTCTCTTCCTTCTTTCAGGTACTTTGGGCATATTAGGCTTTCACTGGACTCTGACCTTAGTCATTTCTACAGCCTACTGTTTTCCTAAAAGGGTCTTTCTGAACAGGGTGCAGTGACTATGCCTTTGATTTGATTATTGCTCTGACCTGGAGTTTTCTAAGTCTTTCTAAAGTTGAACAGTTTCTTAACTTGACCTTTGCATGCTTAGAAATTTTTTAAAACATTTTGAGGTAAGGCAGAAAGACACAGAAAATTATGGGAACATGAATGGAGCCTCTCACCAGTTAAGAATAAAAAATTCAAGCACAATTAACAGTTGTGAAGATGGCCAATATAGAGACATCTAACTTTTATATATAGATATTTTCAAATAAGGATGTTAAAAGAATAATAAAGCATGCGTAAAACCTAATGTATATAGCACTGAATGCAGCCTTACTCCTTTACCAGATACCTGGGAATCACACAAACAAAACTAGTAATTATTCTCTATATTAATAGCTCAGTGTACTTGCATAGCATTTGTGAGAGCCTGAGTTTAATCACTAGCAGTAGAAAAAAAAAGTCTGTTTCACTCTTAGTTCCAGTTAAGAAAATTAATTTAATGTAAATATTTGAGAATTGAATCATTCAGTATCAGAATCAGGGCATACGTATTATGGGGAAAAAAATGAAGACTGAAAACCAAAGTTAGGAAATATAGCCACCAAGGACCTTAACCTGACACCTTCAGTAAATATTTCACAGATTTCACCAGGAAACTGCTTTATTTCTTGAGTTTCTTGAATTGGGCCTTGGCTAAATCATTCTCCAACAGTAAAATTTGTACTTCCTAAATAACTATAGCACCAATACAGACTTTTCTGCTGTGGGTTTAAATCTGTCCTTCAAAACTTCTTGCAAGAAATTTAAGATTTACTATGTGCTAATTGTATTTGGAGGGAGGGGGACTCTTTTGGGGATAACTAAATTTCATTCCTATTGTTGGGATACAATACTGTAAACATAAACAAACAAAAACTTCAGGTAGAAAGGGGTTTATCTGGCTTACATTCTAGTTACAGTCCATTACTGTGGAGAAGTCAAGACAAGAACTTAAAGCTTCACACCCACAGTCAAGAGAGAGAATAAAAGGATTGGATCCTTGCTGGCTCGCTCTCAGCTAGCATTCACCTATTTATGCAGTACAGATTTTATCCTAGAGTATGGTGCTGTCACCAGTGGATTGGGTCTTCCTACATCAATTAACAGTCAAGACAATCCCAAAAGACATGCTCACAAGCTAGTCTGATCTAGATAATTTCTCATTAAGACTGTCCTTCCCAGGTGACTGGCGTATGTGTCAGGTGGGTAGTTAAAACTAAGCAGCAAAGGCCCTCGCCAGATGCTGAACAAATGCCTACACCATGCTCTTAGACTTCCCAGCCTCAATGAGTTTAAACCAAATAAAATTTTCTTCTTTATAAATCACGCAGTCTCAAGGAACAAAAACAGACTAAAACAACTCCCAACGAGAATGGGCTTTCCTCACTGCCACTTTATAAATTCTCTCATTGGCAGATTCAAACACAGCACTACATAAGGAAGAAGGCTCTGAAAAGTATAGTTTGGGGAAGAGGAGACCTTAGAGGAAGGTGGAAGTGATTCAATGCTAGAACAACTAATCCAGCTCAGAGTCACCTCTTACCTTAGGCAACACTGTATTTCCTTGGTGTATGGCCTCGCTGTAACTTCCTTCCCAAGACTAATATTCTCCTTTAAGGGCTTGTCAAGGAAACCACATGATGTCAAAATAAATTTTCTTTTATTTTTCACTTTTTCCCAGTGAAAAGTTGTCCCACCTGTTACATTAACTGAAAGAGAAACAAATATTATTGGGAGTTTTTAAATGCTCCAGGCACTAAAGCAGAAAAGAAGAACAAGTTACAAGATTCAAGATAATTATCTGGTTTGTAATAAAGGAAAGAAATAAGGGTATGAATACAGTAAATGTGGATGCCTCAGGGTTAGTCACATCATGAATGTGATAGCACAATGCAACTTCAATTAATCAGATCCCGCAGATGTAGAGAGCTCTTGCCCAACATTTGAAGGAAAACAGAATACATTAAACTCAGAAACAGGCATTTCTCACCTCTGCTCTAGACGTGGGATCCCCTCAGCACTATATTTCTCTGTAGGCTAAGGGTTCTCAGTCACTGACTCTTGGTGAAGTTGAGCAGCACAGCAGACCTCTGCAACCACTAGATGCCGATAGCACTCCCCATTGGCAACAATCAAAAATAACCTCTAGACTAGCCTAACGGTTGAGGATGATTTACCTAGAGCAAAGCTTCTTTAACTGTGGGTCATGACTCCACACAGAGTCATGTAACTGAATGTGGAGATTGTGATAAAAAGTGACAGTACAATGTGAGCACTTTGCACTATATATGCCCTCATGCCTCACAATAGACGCTGCCTTAAACACCTCATCTTAGATTCAAGACTATTGTATATTCCGAATTAGAGTGTTTTTATTGTACATACAAAGTTTTCTGCTCTTATACAAACATAGTAGTTTAATTTCAGAAAACAAAGACTTAATATTTTCCTATCATTATTCCTCAGTATATATCAGATTAGTATTTTTATCATACTGTATTTTTTTAAAAAGCACATTCCATCAATCTCACTATTATGCAAATTTGCATTCATCTTTAATAGATGTTGAAATTACATGTATACCAAAGGATTGTTTTAAAATAAATATCTCCATAATTTATTATCAGTAGATATTTGATCTTTATATCTGTTTTATATACCTGGAGTCACATAAATATTCCTCAGGCAATTCTGCATGATTAAAAAAAAATTTAAGACGCTCTGATCTAGAATATCAACCAGTAAAGAGTAATATTCAGAAAAACAGTGAGTCTCAGATGTACGTCAAACCTCTTTCTTTGGTAAAGACTAAATGCCCTTCTTTAGGATAAAGCTTAACCAAAGAGGTCAAGATGGTTCAGAAAGATTTTCAACTAGCAGGGACTAATATTAAATGCTTTCTCCTTGACAGTCAACCATTTGTCAAATTAATCACATTACCTATATTTCTAGATTTTAGTTCACTGAAAATTAGCTGTACCATTTTCTCGGGTAGGAATTCAAAGTTCTAGTTCTTCATTTTTCAATCAACCTTTACATGGAAACTTCTTGCTTAAACTCTTTTCTGGAGCCAGGTAGGATTTAAAAATCAATAAGCTAAATAATTAATAAGCATAAGAACCCCATGCAAGTCGGGTTTTCTTTTTCTTTTAATATAGTAAGGGTAAAATTAACAAATGCTATTTCTGTACATACTAGATGAACCGTTTAGGCTAAATAAATTTCTAAACATGTCTACTGTCAAGTAATATTTATAGTAGGCCATTGATTTGGAGTAAAAGATTAAGGGCTCATCTAAATGTAAGAAATACTTGTGATCCAATTCTGAAAGGCCCAGTCAGGAGAATCTCTTGAGTCCACAAGTTTGAGGCTAACCTTAGGCAATATAGTACATGTCTCAAAAAAGGAGAGGGAAGGAGAAGGGAGGAAAGAAGAAGCAAGAGCAAGGACTGGAGGGACTGGTGGAGGTCGGGAGGTAGGGAAGCATTTGGGCTCACCTTCCTTTGCTTATCTGTAACTCTGACCACAGCACACCCTATTTATCCTGCTTATGGACTAGAGGAAATGTATTCCCAGGAAATGTATTCCCAAAGTAAGATGGGAAGAGCAGCAGACCTAAGACCATACACTGCCCTGGGAGAGCTGACTGAATGGGTGTGCAGAGCTACAGTGGGTGCACCCTCCTTTCTGGAGACCAGCCAGCTCAGACTGTTCCACCTCCAAGAGCTCTTGCTGTGAAAATTTTTGCAGACCTTAGATTTTCTTTAAAGTGTCCTTGAAAATTACCCTGGGAAGTTCCCAGGTATTGAGGCACTGAGAGAAATTTCATAAACAGCCTAAAAGTTCTTTTTTGTGGAAATGGAAAACTCTTTTCTCACAGAGCAAGTAATCAAGCATTATTCTCCAAAGAGCCATTTCCCCTTGTGAGCACAAAAGCCCATTTTGGAGTCTTCATAAATGGGACTGTTTTATAAATGAACACCATCAGAAGGACCATTTCAGCATTCAGGAGGGAAACAGCAAACCGGAAAATAAGGGCCCTGGCAGTGGTGGGACAATACCACACACTCTGAGAAACTGTCTTCATTGCTTTTTAGTTTGCAATTTGTGTGTTTGTGTGTATGCTTGGGGTTAAACCTAGGTCCTTGAGCTTTCTAAGCACGTGTTCTATTACCAAGCTAGCCTACGACAGTTCTATTACCGTACCTAGTCTACAATACAATCTTAACTACACCAAACAATTCAAGATTCAAGTTATTATTAATAGTTTATCTAGTCCTCTCAAATCAAAAAAATTTAAATTTTTGAGGAAAATACTGCTTTGATAAGATTAATTCTAATGTCAGATGCAAAGACTTAAAATGAAGATAGATGCCATTTTTGCAAAAGATAAATGAAATATACAATACAATATAGAATATAATTCTATATTCTATGTAGCTGTAGAAGAAATATGTAGAATTTATGTAGTTCTGATCAAAAGCAAATGGCAATGGTTTTTCATCTTTTAAAAAAATTATCCTCTCTCTGCTCCACATCTCACTTCTGCCAGGGCCCTGTGTGCCCCTGGGGGCTTTCGCAGAACTGCAGTGGTGTTTCCCGCAGCAACCTTTCCCGTATTTCCTTACATCCTCCATCTTACCTCTACTAGGCCACTTCTGAGCCCTAGCTCCCAGACCTGCTGTAATGAGTTTCCTTTCCACACTTCCCTGTACCCTGCAATCTCACTCTGTTAGAACACTTGTGTGCCACTGGGAGCTTTCCCAACCTGCCTTGGTGAGCTCCCTTCCCACATCAACCTCTGCCTAACCATCTCAACTCTGTAGGAACTTTGGGCACCCCAAGACCTGATATGATGAATTTCCTTTCACACACCTCCCTCTTCCCTGCAGTCTGACATCTCAGCTCTCAGATGTGCTGCAGTCAGTAGGATCCTTGTGCCCCAAGACCTAGGAGTTCTCCTGGCCTGACCTGTCAGTCAACCTATTTACCAAGCAACTACCCAGCCCACCCTGCTATTCCAGGACCATGAGGAGCCAATCCTGGAGCCTCAGTTGAAAAACTGTACCTATCCCTTGCTTATCCATTGAGACTATGTCTTACATCTCATTTGCACATGAGCATAAAATGGCCCCAAAACTAAACACCAAGAACTACTCAGTTAGGCCATGACCTGACAAACTAGAGAAACATCAAACAAAGATATAAACCTTCAAGAGAGATTAGATCACATATCCCTATCAAGAAACACCACGAAGAACACAAGTCCAAATGCCTAGGTCTCATCAAAAAAAATAAGCAACATGAATAATGAAGATAATATTTCTACCACAAAAATTAACACCCTATCATAATATTTCCTGAGAATGGCAACATAATGGATGCACAAAACAAGGATAATAGCATTTATAAATATGTTCAAGGAACTCAGAGAGGATATGAATAAAAGACTGAATGAAGTCCTTGGAAACAGAAACAGGTGGATGAAATAACTAAAACAATTCAAAACATAAAATTAGAATTCAATAAAGAGATAGAATCTCTAAAGAAAGGCCAAACTGAAATAAAAGTTGAAATAAAAAAAACTCAGGAACTCAAACAAAAAGCTTAGAGGAAAGAATCAAAAAGGAAGCAGAGGAAATGGAACCAAGGAAATCAGATCTTGAAGACAAGATTGTGCAAACGGATGGCTTGATTACAGAAAATGTCAAATCTAAAATAACCCAGAAATGGAAATGTGTAAGACTTCTAAGACACTATAAAAAGACCAAACCTATAAAAAAGTTATACAAGAAGGAGAAGCCCGGGTCAAAGAAAAAGTATTTTAATAAAAAATACTTTTAATAAAATCAGAGCAGAAAATTTCTCAAATATAGGGGAAAAGATACCTATTAAAGTAAAAAAGGCATACAGAACACCAAGTAGACAAAATCAGAAAAGGAACTTCCCACATCATGTAATAGTCAAAACACTAAATGTACAGAACAAAGAAAAGATATTGAAAGCTGTGAGAAAAATCAAGTCACATATAAAGGCAGGTCAATCAAGACTAACAGCTGACCTTTCAATGGAGACGATAAAAGCGGGAAGGGCTTCAACCAATGTCAAGTAAGTCATGAAGGAACACAGATTCCAATCCACACTACTATACCCAGCAAAACCATCAGTTGTAATTGAATGAGAAAGAAAAACTTTTCATGATAAAAACAAATTTAAGGAATTTATGTCCATTAAACCAGCTCTACAGAGAATACTTGGAAAAGTAGACTAAACACTCCTAAGAGGACACAAAGAATAAATAAATTAATACAGAATAGTAATCCAAAAGAGGCCTATGAAAACAGCATTACAACAGCAAGATAATAAAAAGTAATAAACACTGGTCATAATAAAATAATTTTCAAAATTAATGGTCAAAACTCCCCAGTAAAAAGGCACAGGCTAACTGATTGGATTAGAAAACAAGATCCATCAATTTTACTACTCCCCAAAACACACTTCATCAACAATGATTGATATCACCTTAGGATCAAAAGATGGCAAAAGATATTTCAAGTAAATGGAACTAAGAAACAAGTATGAATAACTATTCTAATACCCAACAAAATAGACTTTAAACTAGAACTGTGTCAGAAGAGACAGGGAAAGTCATTTTATACTCATTGTATAGGTTAAGGTTCTTTAAGGGAACAGAACGGATGAAATACACACACATACACACATATATGGGGACTTATTGGATTGGCCTACAGGATACAGTTAAAGTAGTCCAACAATGGTTACACTACTGCAGAGGCTGAGAATCCAGAGCTTGCTCAGTCCATAAGACTGGATTATTCAGCCGTCCCAATGGCACTGAAGACCTGAAGAATCCCTGGAGATAACTAGTCTTCAATCTATGTTGGAATCCAAAGAAGTTGGTTGTATGCCATAGCAATAAGATGAACTTGTCAGTGAGAGAGAAGGCCAGCAGGCAAAACAGCAAAAACTCCTTCAGCTATGACCTTCCATCTGGGCTGATCTTCCATCTGGGCTGCCATCAGAAGGCAATGCCCACATTAAAGGTGGGCATTCTGGTTTCTAATAATCCAATCAAAAAAGTTTCGCTCATTTTAGTTAATTATATATCCAGTCAAATTGACAATCAAGCTTAGCCATTAAGCTCATAAAGAAAAAACACAGCAACAGAATATTATAATCCTAAACATATATGCACCATAGACGTATTCAATTTCATAAAAGAAACCTTACTAGATCTAAAATCACACATTGGCTCTAACATGCTGACAGTGGTAACCCACAGTACCCCACTGCCACCAATAGACAGGACAATGAGACAAAAATTAAATAGACAAACTGGAGTTAAATGACACCATCAATCAATGGACCTAATGGATATCTACAGAACATTCCACCCAACAAAAAACTGCACTGTCTACTCAGCAGTCAATCTAACTCTAAAACTGACTCCATATTAGGACACAAAGCAAGTCTCTAAAAATACAGGAAAACTAAAATACCATCCTGTATTCTATCTAACCAGAAATGAATAAAGCTAGATATCAACAAGACTTTTTAAAAAGTACAAAAACTCATGAAGTAACACACTACTGAATGAAAACTGAACCAAGGGAGAAATCAAGAAGGAAAATTTTAAATTCCTAGAATTGAATGAAAATGAAAACACAACACACCGATACCTGTGGGACACAATAAAGGCAGTCCTAAGAGGACTACCCCAGAAAATTAGAAACACATAAATTAATTAATAATAGATGCTCTTGAAGGCCTTGGAAAACCAAGAACAAACAACTCCTAAAAAAAATGTAGATGAGAAGAGATAATAAAATCAAGGCTGAAATTAATGAAATAGAAATAAAGAAAACAATACAAAGAATCAATGAACAAAGACTTGGTTCATTGACAATATTAAGATTGACAAATCTTTAGCCAAGTTAACCAAAAGCAAGACAGAGAAAGGACCCAAATAAACAAACCCAGAGATGAAAATGGAAATACCACTATAGACCAGGAAGAAATTAAAATGACCATAAGGACATACTTTAAAATCTAGATTCCACTAAAGTAGAAAATTTAAAAGGTATATATGGCCTACCAAAGTTTTAAAAAATGACATAAATAATTTAAACAGATCCATAACAACCAATGAGATAGATGCATAACTAAAAATCTCCCAACTAAAAAGACCCACAACCAGATGGATACAGTGCAGAATTCTACATAAATCTCAAAGAACTAATACCAATACTCATTAAATTATTCTATAATATATAAAAGGAAGGAACATTCCCGAATTCTTTCTATAAAGCCAATATTACTCTAATACTAAAACCAGACAAAGACCTAACAAAAAGAAAAATTATAGGTCAATCTCTTCGACGCACATAGATGCAAAAATTCTCAATAAAATACAAACTGAATGCAAGAATATATCAAAAGGATTATCCCCCATAAGGAAGTTAACTTCATCCCAGATGTGCAAGGATGGTTCAACATACATAAACCAATAATGTAATCCACCATATAGACAGACTCAAGGACAGAAACCACATGATTCTTTCATTAGATGCAAAAGAGGTCTTTGATAAAGTCTATTACCTATTCATGATAAAATCATAGAGAACTTAGGGATACAGGGAACTATCTTAACAGAATAAAGGCAATAAATATACCACAAGCCCACAGCCAGCGTCATAGCAGATGGAAAAAAAAAAACTGAAAGCATTCCCATTAAAATTGGCAACAAGACAAGGATGTCCACTCTTTCCAATCCTGTTCAATACAGTACTTGAAATCTTAGCTAGAGAAATAAGACAAAGGAGATAAAGTGGATACAACTGGAAAGGAAGAAATAAAAATATCCTTATTTGCAGATGATATAATTGTACACATAAAAGACTCAATAAACATTCCACTAGAAATCACCTAGGGCTGATAAATACATTCAGCAAAGTAGCAGGATATAAAACTAACGTCGCCAAATCAGTAGCCTTCCTACTTACCAACCACAAACATTTGGAGAAAGAAGTTAGAGAAACCATCCTATTCATGACTGCATCAAAACCCATAAAATATATTGGAATAATTCTAACCAAAGAATTGAAGGACTTGTAGAATAAAAATTTTAAGAAAATGAAGAAGAAATGGAGAAGATACCAGAAAATAGAAAGATCACCCATGCTCATGGATTAGGAGGATTAAAGTTGTGAAAATTGCTATCCTACCAAAAGCAATCTTCAGATTCAGTGCAATACCTATTAAAATTCCAATATGGATCTTTTCAGAAATTGAAAAAGAGTCATCTCATATTTCTTCTGGAAACACAAAAAACTCAGGCTAGCCAAAATAACCCTGAACAATAAAAGAAATTACTGGAGGCATTACCATCCCTGATCTCAAGTTGCACTACAGAGCTAAAGTAATAGAAACAGTGTGGTACTGGTATGAAAAAAAACACATTGATCAGTGGAATGAAATTAAGGACCCAAATTTAAATCCACACATTTAGAGTCACCTTATTTTTTACAAAGGAGCTACAAATACACACTGGAGAAGGATGGTATGTTCAACAAATAGTGCTTGTCAAACTGGACAGCTGCATGTAGAAGAATGAAACTAGATCCCTAACTCTCACCATGCATAAAACTCAACTCCAAATGGATCAAGGACTTCAACATAAGACCTGAACCCTGAATCTGATAAAGAAGGAAGTAGAGAATACACTGAAATTTATAGGCATAGGAAAGTATTTTCTGGATAGGACTCAGTGCAGGCAATAAGTCCAAAAATTTACAAATGGGACTTCGTGAAACTAAAAAACTGTACATGAAAGGACACCTCATTTCAGTGAAGAAGCAACCTACAGAATGGGAAAAATCTTTACCAGCCATACTTCTCACAGATAGTATCTAGCACAGGCAAAGAACTCAAAAAAATAAACATAAAAAAAAAAATTATGGGACTGGAGAGATGGCAGTAAAGTACACTGGCTGCTCTTGCAGAGGTCCTAGGTACAATTCCCTAGGTTCAATTAGGGAGCATCTAACAATCATCCATAACTCTAGTTTCAATGGCTCTGACTCCCTTTTCCGACCTTTGTAGTCATTGCATGACATGGGTGCACTTACATACACATAAAGATTCGCTCATACACATAAAATAAAAATAATAAATTTTAAAAAATTAAAGAGTTGGAGAGATGGCTTGGCAGTTAAGTGCACTGGCTGCTCTTTCAGAGGACCTAGGTTCAGTTCCCAGCATCCACATGGTGGCTAACAACCATCCATAACTCCAATTCCAGAGGATCCAATTCTTCTGACCTCCTCAGCCACTGCATAACATAGATGCATTTACATACACGCAGGCAATACACTCATACACAAACCAAAAAATGATAAATAAAATATTTTTAAGAACAATTAAAATTTGGGACAAGGAGTTGAAGAGGGAGTTCTCTAAAGATGAAATGCAAATGGCTGGACAATACTGTAAAAGCCATTCTTTAGTCATCAGGGAAATAAAAATTAAAACCATTTTGAGAATTTATCTTATCGCACTCAGAATGGCTAAGATCCAATAAGCAAACAACGACAAATACCAGCAAGAATGTGGATAGAGGGGAACTCTTATCCGCTGCTGGAGGGAGGGCAAATTGAGGTGCTACTATGGAAATCAGTGTAGAGTTTCCTGAAAAAGCTATGAATTGATCAACAATATGACCCTGTCATACCCCTCTTGGGAATATACTCAAAGACTATCTGCTAACAGAAATATCTGTTATTCCATGTTCGCTGCTGCCACTTTCATAATAGCCAAGAATTGGAAACAGTCTAGATGTCCATCAACTGAAGAATGGGTAATGAAGGTAGAGTACATACACAATGGAATATTATTCATCACTTTAAAAAAAGCTAAATTATGAAATTTGCAAATAAAAGGATGAAACTGTTAGCAATCATGCTGAGTGAGGTCATCTAGACCCAGAAAAAAAAATACTGCATGTTCTCTCGTAGCTAGATGCTAGCCTTTGAATTTTAGATATGCATGTTTCAGTCTGAAAATCCAAAGAGGTCAGGAAACTAACAAATGGCCATCAGGAAGCTTCCTGTAAGGGGAGGTGAAGGAAGTGCTAGAAAGGGGGAAGGGGACTAGAGTAGGAACGGTTATGTGGAGTGGGGAATGGGAGTGTAGGTCAGAGGAGGGAGGACGGGAGGGATAACTAACACTAAAGGCCTTAGAAAAAAACATATGGAAACCTACCACTCTAAGACTTTCTTAAAGTATATAAGTATGCATGATGAAGATATTTAAAAGAGTTACCTTATAACAGGTGGACAATGCCCCTATTAACACCATAGCCTAGCAAAATAAGAGCCTACTGCCAGAAATGGAGTCCCTCTTTAGAAGCTGTTGACCAGTGGATCTCATAGACCCTCAAACAATACTGGAATTTCTCCTGCTTTTGGTTACCAACCAGAACTTCATGGTAAAACCCTTGTACTGAAGACACTACATACATGAATGATAGAACAAAGAAGGTGAAATAAAGCTGGTGCTGACTTCAAAGCCTCATCTCCACTACCTAGCTTTCATGTCCTAAAAGGTACTACGTAAGCTATCTGAAGAGAAAATTAATCATTATCTTTATCTAGCAGTGAATCAACAATAACCATCATAGACATCATCCAATTAACCCTCTCATTCTTACAGATGAGATAAGCTAGACCCAAAATACCAAACACACGTGTTGGTAAGAAAAAGTTTTTCCTTTTGAAAATAAATAACTTCAAATTCCCAGGTGACAAACCTTTGGGCATGTCTACAAGGGAGTTTCTAGAGTGGGTTAACTGGAGTGAGAGGGTTACACCCTACACAGATGGCACCAGTCCATGGGCTGGGTGTTGGGCAAATAACAAAGGACAAAGAGAGTGGAGTCTCAGCTTTCATTTCTCCTGGCTTCCTGACTGCAGATGCAATGTGACCAGCCACCTCATCCTCCTGCAGCCATGTTTCTCTGACATGATAAACATTAACCCTCAAACTGTGAGCCAAACTAAGTCTTTCCTTCTTTCCTTCCTTCCTTACATTGCTTTTTTCAGGTATTTTGTCACCAAAACTACAAAATTAACTTTAAAAGTCACAAAGTCACTTGTGACATCTTTGATTTCTCAGAAAAATAACAATGTCCTGACAGAAATTTGCTTATAGATATCAGTTCTATGTACCTTAGACGAGTCATCTTTTTATCTGGGCCAGCATTTTCAAAGTTCATCTGTAAGTAGCATATGGTGAGTATACTGGAGAAGGGGGCAGACCCTGGATCCAGAGTGACTGTCATGTCCATCCTCTATGCATTCCAGCTGTCTAACTATGGGCAAGTTGCATAATGCTCGAAAATGAATTTTGTTGTCTTTAAAATGAAGTTACAATTGGTGCATCCTAGGGCTATGTGCACAGTCAGGGACTTAATACATGGAACTGTCTTATTGCTATATTAATAAAGGTGTTAGCCATTACTAATTTAGTAATATCACTGCAATGGAGAGAGATGATGAAAACTAAACAGTAGGTTGGATTTTTGTATTTAAAAATACTTTCTCTCTCAGTGGATAAAGCTGGTTCTGTACAAGTGTGAGGACCAGAGTTTGGATCCCCAGCATCCACAGAAAAGGCTGGATGGGCATGGTGGCCCACCTATTCCCCCAGTGCTTAGGAGACAGAGACAGGAGAACCTAGGATCAAGCTGGCTACCTAGATTACACAAATCAGAGAGTTCCAGGTCGTCAAGAGTCCCTGCCTCAATAAAGGAGAACAACAAAGTAAGACATCTGATTTCAACCTCTGGCCTCCACACATACTCACACTCATACACATATGCCCATACACAAGTAAACAAGAACACACATACAAATACCACACACACAAGCACACACACAAATGCTTCCTCCTTCCAAAAGCTTAGACCCTTTCCAAAATCAAGATTTTCTTTTTCTTTCCTTTGATTTTGTCAATTAAATATTTTAAAATTTTATTAGTTAAAATGGAATTGAGTATGTTGGCATATGCCTGTAATCCCCTCAGTTGCAAGATAGGGGCAAGAGGTCCAAGGTCATCATCATCCCTATAAAGGATACTAAAGGCAATCTGCATTACATGAGACCATGTCTTAAAAAGTTTTAAATGGACTCTCTTTAGAACCAAAATCAAAAAAGAAGAATTATCAAACCCACACACTTCATCAGGGTGATGTTGGTACGATGCTCACACTCTGCTACAAATTCAGGCAAGTGGAATTAACAAATTCAGCTGTATAATGGGGAAATCCTGCCTCATACATCAAAGTTCAATGGACCAAAATCATAAAAACCAGATCTAAGTGTCCTTAGAGAATCTAGATAACAGAACGTATCCAAATGAAAGTGTAGGTCCTGTTTTGGGTAAAGCAATACATGTCCAAAAGAAATAATCTGTTAGAAACTTAAATTTTGAGAATTATTAAGAACTTATACACATCAAACATTAATGAATCAGATGCAGTTCTAGCACTTAGAAGGCTAAGACAAGAGAATTATCATAAATTCCTGTGTGATTCAGGGTAGCCTGAGCTACACAGTGAGACTTTGTCTCAGAAAAAAAAAAATCAAACATCACAAAAAAGTAAAGAATGATTAGTTATGAAACAATCAAGATTATTGTAACAGATCATCTAAATCTAACTTTATACTAGCAGTATGAGACAATTCATTAGCATAATATTTTGACACTAAATACAGTATACTCTACCAAGAGTTCACCAAAAGACTCACATTTCTCAAATTTTTTTTTATCAACTTGAGACACTGAAATTCTGTCTACAGATGGTATCTTCCAAATATTACATAACCAAACGAACAAGCCACTAGTTTTAAAAATCACCAAATAGTAGTGGAAAAAAATACAAAGTTGATCTTTTTTCCAAATGTCTTCCTGTGTTAGCAGTTATGAGTTCTCAAGGACCACCCATTGACATGCTACCTCCAGCAAGGGAACACCTTCTAAATTTCCCCAAACAGCACCACCAACTGAGGCCAAGTATTCAAAGGCTTGGAGCCTATGGAGGACATTCCTCATTCAAATCACCACATAAGGGTTTTGTTTGTTTGTTTTTTACTTTAATATTAATTCAGAGACAAGGGGGGAGGGTAAAATTGCTAATTCATGTTCTCTTAAAATTGGAGTTTTATTTCTCCATATTCTCTATTTCTTAAGACCAAGTACCTTACAACTTTATTCTGCCACAACTCACAGCAATAAATGCATCTTACTTTGCAATCCAGCACACACACGTATGCATAAGAATCCATGTGGATCTTTATCAAAATTTGTAAACACAAATTAAATGAAATAATACTTTACTAGGTAAGAAGGATTTTTTGATGCTATTTTATTCTAGTAGCTACTTCTTGAATTTTCAGGAGCTGCTAATTACAAGAATGCTAAACCTTAAAATAGACAGCCTTAGCTTGGCGTATTGTGGTTCCCACTTGTAATGTAAGCTCTTGAAAGGCTAAAGCAAGAGGATCACTGCAAAATCAAGGGCATCTTGTTTACATTGTGAATTCCAGGCCAGACTGGACTGCAGAGTGAGTCCCAGTCTGAAAACAACAAAAATCCAGGCATGCCTGTAGTCCCAGGCCTTGAGAACTGAAGGCAGGAGGATCAGGAGTTCAAGGCCAGCTATAGTGTGTTACAGGCCAGCCTCAGTGACAGATCTTGTCTCAAAAAATCAGTAACAAAAAATAGATTTAGGGATTTTAGTTGGTACATTAAGGGACTTAGAAAAAATACCTCATAACTAAAAACTACATGAAAGAACCAGCTCTAGTTACTTGAAATTTTTGACTAATTAGGACCAAATTAGTTTGCCTTCAGCCAGAAGGAACTGCTGCCTCCTTACACTGTCTCATAGATTTACTTCCTAAACCAGCCAATTCTATTCCCCAGCTCTGCCGGAAACTCCTAAGAATAAAGAAACTGTAATTTATGTGGTAATTAAAACATGGGAGAAAAAGCTCTGAATTGAATGTTGGAAGATCTAAATTTGAAGTTGGTTCTGCCATTTTCTAAGCTGGGTAATTTGAGTAGGCCTCTGGGTATGACTGAGCCCCAGTTTCCTCATCTATAAATTCAAAGTAATAATAGTCACACATTAAAAAAAAAAATCAACCATCATAAAACTTCTAGTTCATCTCCACCATGTAAAGAGCTTGGACATTGCCACTTCCATCCTTTTAACAAGCAAACAGAAAGCCAATGAATGTTCTTGGACTCAATAAAGAATTGAAGGCACAGGGCAAACTGTCACCCCCGAATCTGGAAAGACAAGTGAATACAGAGAATCACTTGACCTGTAGCAAAATCCACCAGAGCCAGGAACACTTCTATGGATGAGTGTGAGAAATTCCTGGGGCCACAGGTTTGGAGGCTTCTTACAGGTGCAGGGATTTCACTTCCAGGAATCCCACCAGGCTCTTCCTGTTACAAGACAGGAAAGGTCCCTTCATGTCTCTAGCAAGTGGGTAGAGATGGTAACCACTTTAAAACATGTTCAAACCCTAGAATACTCCTATGACAAAGGCCTACTTTCTAGTCAAAGAACTTTCCAGAGCTTTATCTGCACCATGAAAGGATGTTTACCTAACACCACTCCCTCTAGGATTCTTGTTTCACCTAAAGATGGAAGAAAAAGAGCTAAAAACACTTGTGAAGGTTACAACCTAGGACACACTGAAAACTATAGTTTGATCAGGTGATAATGCAATGCCCAACACTTTACCTCAACAAGGCTCCAGAACAGCAACATGGATTAACAATGGAAAGAGGTACAAAACTCCACTCTATCTAAAGAAAAGTTGTTAGGAAAGTTCAAACAAGAGGGGAGACAAAAACAAGGACAATGAGTAATTTGACACCCCTGGCATCTGTAGCTACAGCAATCCCTAATCAGATTAACACTAAACCTAACACTAAAGGCCTTTTAACCTCATTTCCTATAATCTTATACATCCCATCCGGCTTAAAAAAAAAAAAAAAAAAAAGATGACAATAGGGCTGTGTGGAATGGCTCAGTGGGCTGAGGATTTTCCAAATTTAATGACATACACAAAACTTCAGACCCAGGGGTCTGAGTGAACACCAAAGCAGAACAAACCCCAGAAAATCTACTCCTTGGCATGGCATTTTCAGACTTGAAAGCAGAAGACGACACTTCTAGACAAAAGCTGTCTCTATGTGATGGGGTGAATGAAGAATGTCACAGTATCAAACAATAGACCGTAGTCCAAACATACAGAAGGTTGGAAACACACCAGAAATCACAAAGGAGATGATAGGAGAGATGAAACGTATAGAGAAATAAAAGGATGATGTAGCAAAAAAACACAGTGCCCAGCAGTGGAAAATACAAACAGAAACTTTACCCAAAAGCTAAGCCAGGTGGTCCTGGCCAAACAGACCAGGATCCTATCCACAGTAAAGTCTGCAGTTCCTGGAACCCTCAACTCCAGTCTGGGAATTTGTAAAGCAGTGGTTCAAACTGTTTGAATGGTCAACATTTGAGAACAAGACTATTTTGCCACTTTTCCTGTCTCAAAAGGCTGTGGCAGGCTGTCATCTTGAGAAAGAATCTGAGCTACTCTGAGAAACTGAAAACAAGTCAGGGACACTGGGTACAATCTGTATCAGACAAGGAATAAGATAGCCATGGGAAGTGGTCATGGGAAGGCAAAGAAATGCAGAGAAGTTCAAATGACAGGATATTTGATTGTAAGGGTACAGGGGCTATGAGTAGCCCCATCATACATGCCTAGGAGCAGATCCTATTACCTGAGTGTAACTGTAGCAACTCACGGTCCTGAGCCTGAGATCAGCAGGATACTCAATCTCTGGACCCACCTATCGGCCATGCAGTTCACTGTTGCCGAGACTGAGAAGTCAAGCTCTGGCTCAGTACTTGACTTCCACAGCCTTATCTTTTCATGAGGTGTTCAATGTGGAGAGGTATTTAAAGTACTAGGACTGTTCCTCTTGTGTAGATCTCTATGCTCTGTTGCTTTCCCCAACTATTCAACATACTTAGGAGATTCCACCTAACTAGAACATTAATCACTCCAGGGTATAAGAACAGGGGATCTCTGGCGAGTGGGAGAACCTACCTGGCTACAGGATACTAGGATAACCATGTCTATCGGAGGCTCCAGGTTTGCCAAGAAGGAAAGCTCCCAAAGGGAAGACTGCTCTGGAGAACATGTGATATTGGTCTGCATCCAGTACTAGCCTCCACAGTAGGAAAGACAACAGACTTCACCTTCTTCAGAACTTCCTTCTCCTCCCCTTCCACCCAGAACTTAGCAAACCGTTATTTCAGGAAAAAGAAAGAAGCCACTCTAATATTTCATCTGGGTTTATGTTATCCCAGTTTTCTTTTTTACTATACTTGTAATGTATGTTTTTCTTTCTCTGGTTCCTAAGCACCCATTTAGTTGTCCCCAACACAGCCACTAAATTCAGGCTGAAATGAAAGACAGGAGAATGCTTCAGAAATGTTCCTGTCTGAACTTAAAACTCAAAGCCTCTCTCTCTCTCTCTCTCTCTCTCTCTCTCTCTCTCTCTCTCTCTCTCTCTCTCTCTCTCTCTGTGTGTGTGTGTGTGTGTAATTATGTGTGAATATAATATCTGTATGTGTGGTGTATGTGGGTGGTTATGCTTACGTGCTCACATGAAAAGGCCAGAGGAGGATGTCTGGTATCCTGCTCTATCACATTCTGTCTTACTCCCTTGAGAAAGGGTCTCTTGGTGAACCTGGGACTAGAATGGCTGCCAGAGAGCCTCCTTTTTTCAACCCCCAGGGCACTGGAGTTACAGGAAAGCTTGAGTGTGGCAATTGCTGGCTTTTTATATGGGTGCTGGAGATACAAATTTGGGTCTTCGTGCCTGTGCCGCAAGTCCTCTTTCCATGTCCCCAACCCCTATTTTTAAATGTTGTTATGTTTTATTCCTCTTCTTACATTTATCTCATTTCTATACACTTTGTACTATTTTCTCTTATTCTTTTCTGTCCTTGATGGTTTTGTTATTTTTCTTTCATTATTTAACTTTGTTTCTTCTTTACTTTGACATGTTCCATGTTCAATTCATTTTCTTCATATATTTATTATTTTTATTTTTAACCTAAATGATGGTAATTTCACACATACTCTGCAACACACTATTTTTCACTTTTCTGTTCTGTGATCATTGGGGGTGCATTTGATGGCATTAATCATTTTTAAGTCCATTTCTATGTTGTTCAGTTTGGAGTTATTGCTCTTAACAGAAGTCTGTTTTTACTTCCTGATACAGGAGATTGATCCTTAAAGAAAAGGCTGTATAACTAAGAAGATTCTCTAATAAAACTATGAGAGATGCCATACCAACAGTTGTACAACTTGCAACCCAGAAACACAAGAAATATGAAAAATCAAAGGAGCATGAGGACTCCAAGAGATCACAGCTCCTCAATGACCAAATCCAGAGATACTGAATGGTTTAAACACTGGGAAAAAAAAATTCAAAAATTTCCCAAACTGATCAATGACTTCAAAGAGGATACTAACAAGCAGATGCATGAAATAAGAAAGCCCACTCAGAAGCTGTGGAAGAAAGTCAGAAACATAGATGAGACAGTCAACAACATGGATTCAGCAAGGAATGAGACTTTGAAAAGATAGAAATAAATAAAAGCACAGTGGAAAGCTCCAGGAGACAGGAGGAAGCAGCGGGAAGAATACTAGGGATGACATGTCACATCAAGAAAATAACAGCAGGCTAGGAGTGGTGGCGCACACTGTTAGTCCTGGCACTGGGAGGCAGAGGCAGGCAGAGCTCTATAAGACTGAGGCCAGCTGGTCTACACAGCAAGTCCCAGGCTAGCTGGGGCCTGCAGGGATAGCCTGTCTCAAAAAGACAAAAAATGAAAAAGAAAAGAATAGCATTCCAACATCAATAAAAAGAAATAAGCAAGCATGACTACATGAGCAAGAGACCAAAACTAAGCATCCTTAGAAGGAGCTGAGATTAAAAGCTAAAGGCATTAGAAATTTATTCAATGATACTGTAGGGGAAAAAAAAATCCTAAAACCAGGAGAAAATGGATACTCAAGCACAAAGACATTTAAAAATGAAATAGCTATGAAGAAGGACAGACCTCTCCACAACACATTACTGTTAAAGATAGAACTACAGAACAAACAATATTTAAACTGCAGAATAAAATGCCAACAAAAATCAAAGGAAAGCTCATCAAAAAATAATGACACACCTCTAGGTAGAAACACGAAAACAAGGAATACATGCAATTACGTATTTCAACCCTTGATATAACTGCCAACCAAGATTACTGAATCCAGGAAAGCTTATCTTTTTGTTTCTCTATGTGTATGAGTGCTTTCCTAAATGATGTAAATGCACCCATGTCCTGTACTGCCTGCAAAGGCCAGAAAAGGGCATCGGATCCCCTGGAACTATAGTTAAGAACAGTTGTTAACCACTTCACGTGGGTGCTTGAAACTGAACCTGGATCCACTACAAAAACAGCCAGTACCCTTAACTGCTGAGCCATCTCTCCAGTCGCCAAGGAAAGCTATCTTTTCAAATTGGTAGACAAATAAAACCCTTTTAAGACAAGGACAAACTAAAGAAATTTATGGCCACCAAGACAGCATTACAGAAGATACTTAAAGGAATTCTACAAAGAAAAGAACTTCCAACTACAGGAAGAATCTATTTCATGAATGGACTAATGAACAAAAGAAAACTAGCAAAACATGAATACTACGCAACTCAGTAAATCAGACCATTCTAATATGAACAGGAAGAAACAAAAGAATAAACACTATTCAAAACAATTAGGAAACAATCAAAACATTACAGGAATCAGTAAATGCATCTCAGTAATACTCTCAAATGTAGCCAGGTGTGGTGGCACATACCTTTAATCCCAGCATTCTGGTACATCTCTGTGATTTGGTTTACATAGCAAGTTCCAAGCTAGATAACACTACATGAGACCCTGTCTCAAAAGAAAAGAAAAATCCCAAATGTAAAGATGATTGGATTTAAAAACAAGATCCCGCCAGGTGCAATGGTGCATGCCTTTAGTCCCAGTCCTCGGCAGGCAGAGGGCAGGCAGACCTCTGTGAATTTAAGTCCACCCTTTGTAAGGACCCCCCAGAAATGGAAAATGAAGGCTACAGCAAATCTGACTCCATCTTGTTAGAAAAAGCCTCAGTCACATAAGCTTGGCTTCCTGGCTTCAGAAACTCTTTCCCACCCGCCTAGTTAAACATTTGCAAGGACGTGGCCTTCAGATATCAGGTGGTTTTGTCATGGCTTAAAGGGAAAGCATAGAATCTGGTCAGGATGACCAAGACATGAATCAGAAACCCAAATAAGCCCAAGACCTTGAAGCATACTCTGGTAAGCACATTCCATGGGCCCTGTTACCTTAATATGAGTAAGATGCTTTTTCGTGCCAAGTGGGCTTCCTTAACCAATCCCAACCCTTGTCCCTCCTCTCTTTGTTTTAACCCTATAAAACATCACCTCACCCTCCACTCAGGGCCACTGTCTTATCACCCACTGCGGCGGTGTGTCAGACTGTGGACCGAGCTCGAGCTTGAGCTTGTAAATAAAGACCCTTTGTTCTTGCATCAGATTTGACCTCCATGGTGGTCTTTTGAGAGGATTCTATAACCTGGGCATAACACCTTGTCTCCATAATGAGTTTCAGGCCAGCTGGGACTACAGGGAGACCATGTGTCAAAAAGACAAAAATAAAACAAGATCCAGGGACTGGGGAGATGGTTCAGTAGTTGAGAGTGGTTAAGAGTTAAGTGGTTGTTCTTACAGAGGAACTGGGTTTGGTTCCCGGGACCCATGTGATAGCTAACTCCAGTTTTGGGGATCACACATCCTCTTCTTGCATCTGTGACCATTGCATGCACTCATTGAACTTAGTGGGTTCTTTGAAAAACAAAAGAGGACATAAATATGGGAGGAGGACATGTTGAAGGGCAGGTCCTGGGGTTACTAGGAGGAAGAGTTAGGAACAGATAATAATCAAGATACACTGTGGTGCTGGAGAGATGACTCAGCAGTTAGGAGAAATTACTGCTCTTACAGTGAACCTGGATTTTGTTCCCAGCATCCACATGGTGGTTAACAACCATCCTTAACTCCAATTCAGATACTCTCTTTCAACCTCTGCAGACATTGCATGACATGGGTACACGTACATACATGAAGGCAAAACATTCATACACATAAAATAAAAATAAATACAAATTAAAATTTTTTTCTTGAAGTTCTACAAAAGATATAATGTATGAAATTGTCAAGAACAAATTTTAAATTTTTCTTTAAAAATAAATATATAATTTAAAAAATATTTTACTTACTATTTTTATTTTATGTGTATGAGTATATCGCTTACATGTATGAATGTGCACCCATGTCTTCATGCAATGCCTGTGGAGGTCAGAAAAGGGTGTCAGATTCCCTAAAACTGGAGTTATAGTTATTAGCCACCATGTGGGTGCTGGGAATCTCATCCTGGTCCTCTGCGAGAGCAGCCAGTTCTCTTAACCACAGAGTCATCTCTCCAGCCCCAATAAATAATGTTTTTTTAAAAAACAGTATAATCCACCTGTTTGTTGTCTAAAGAAATTCTTCACAGGCAAAGACACACACATATACACATATACTGAAAATGAAGACTACAAATCAATATACTGGGCAAATGGGAGTATAAATCACGTGGAAGCAGCTCTGTCTATATCTGATAAAGGAGACTTGAAGTTAAAATTAGAAGAGACAATGAAGGTTGTCAAACAGTAATAAAGGGGAAAAGTCATCAAGAAAATATAACAGTTGTAAATACATATGCACCAAGCATTGATACACCCTATTTCATAAAACAAACACTTACTAGGCATAGAGGGACAGATAGGTTCAGATATAGTAACATTAGCTCATGTCAATACCATATATATATGCATAAACAATAGAATCAAAATAGAATTCCAAGTTAAACTGCCATAGAGCAAATGGATTTAACAGACATCCACAGAATACTCCATCCAACAACCATGCAGCATTGAGACCTGAGGTTTAGCTTCCTGGAAGCTAAAATCTTTTGACCTAGAGAGTTCCAGAATCACCAAATGCCCCTGGGCTATGTGATGCTTTGGACTTCATTACTTGGCATCCTCTGGAGTTTCTCACCTCTTTTGTTTTAAATGTAAGGCTATAATAAGTGGCCAGAGTGTAGTCAAGTTGCAGGAATTTAGATTTATTTTTTAAAAAAGAACAAAACTATATGCAGAAAAATTCAGGTATCACAAAGACTCGGATTTTTCACTTTGTTTTCATATGCTCCAGTTTTGTGTCCAAGCATGAAATGTATCCTACAGTGGATGACCTTTCTGATTTCTACATGTCCAATGCAGGCTATGACTAAAAACTGGAAAATCAAACACAAGGTGCTAGTCAACTTTACATCAACAAAACTGTAATCTTCCAGTAATTGCTTCCTACCTGATCCTTTCTGCAGTGCCCCGACCCCACGCCCACCAAGTAGCACTCTGCTCAGCAGTATCAGCCCTTGCAGCTCAAGGAAATTCACTTTCTACTAGATCAGCACAGCTTTAGCTTCTGGGTACCTTACTACACAGGAGTCAGGGGGTAGTGGGGCAGTTTCAGTCCCACAAAATCAGAATCTGTCCTGGGCCTATATCATGTGTCACAAACATTCCTCAGTGTACAAGATCCTATCAATAATTAGAACCACACTGTTCAGCAGTTCCCTTGTCTACAAGAGTGAGACACTCAGGAAGTGGCAGGAGTAATCTCTTGTCTTATGGGGTAGCCAGCCTTCACTCACCCTAATAGCTGAGATATCAACTTATAGAGATAAAAGGTTGACTTTATCTCATAGTGTAGAAGTCCTAGTCCAGGATCCTCTGCCTTATTGCTATAGGCCTGTGGTAAAGCACAGCATGTTGGAAGCCTGTTGCAGAGCAAAAGTGCTCATCTCAGGCCTCAAAAACAAGAAAGAAGAAGGGACTGAGATTCAACTATGCTCTTTAAAGGCTTGCCCCAATAACCTAAAGAGCTCCCACTAAGTCTGCCACCCTAGGGAGAAAGTCTCTAATACTCTGGCCTTTGGGAAAGGGGCAGTATTCAACATCCAGTTACAATACTCTCTAAGTGAACCTACCAATGTGTACCAATGCTTAACAACCCTTAACAACCCTCAAACACAGCTTTAAATGTTAAGCCTGATTAGCCAATAATACCACCACTTTTCATTTGTGTGTTAATGGGGACACACACACACAGGAACTACAAGTAATGACTCTCATTAGAGAAAGAACAAAATTAGCATTTATGAGTTTTAATGAAGTTTTGGCTCCCAGATATAATGTACTTTGCTTTTCACTAAAAATAGTGAATGAACCTTTAAACTAGAAAAGGAAGTAACAAAATGCCCAAATAATTATGAAAAAAATCAATACAAGAACAGCACCATTTCCCTCCAGCTTCTCATTCTTCCTAGATGTCCACCATCCAATGGAAACCCAGATTTACCAGTGAGATAGCATAAGGAAAAATAAAATTAGTATGAATATACTATGGAAGAGTTAAATATTTCTTTTAAATATCACTCATTTATTATCATTGTTGTTGTTGCTGTTGTTATATAACACTAATCCTGCAGGACTAGAGGGAGTCTTCTGAAACCCAGAATATTAAAAGTATGAAACTGAAAACTGGTGTCACCTTTAGTTTTACCAAGGTCACAAATACTTGACATTCTGGGGGGCACCAGTGAGATGGCTTAGTAGTTAAAGGCACCTGCTGCCAAGACTGATGACCTGCATTTGATCCCCAGTACCTATCTAGTGGAAGGAGAGAAATGACAAGTTGTCCTCTGACTTACACACACACACACACACACACACACACACACACACATATATATATATATATACACACACACAAATAAGTGTAATTTAAAAAGAAGTTCTTCAAAGCCTTTTGAAATAAAAAAAAAATGTTTCCATGTGGAATAGCTGGTTAAAACAGTAAAAAGAAGATTAGGGTATGTCTGGGGTGAAGCACTTTACCTAGCATGCATTTAAGCCCTGAAATCTGTCCACAGCACCACAAAACAAATACTTAAATAAAATAATAAATAAGCAATAAAAGACACTGGCAGCCATAGCATTTCATCTTGTATACCATACTGACACACAAATGAGACTTTATTTTCCTCCAAAACAATCTGGGAAATGCCTACACCTGCTTAGTTACTTAGGGAAGATGTCTCCATCTATTTTTGTGGCCCTGCAGCTTTCTCTCCTTAATTAGAGTCTCCATATTGTCTGGCCATCTGCTTCTGGGTCCTGCCCAAGCTGTGTTGATGGAAGGGGTATTTTATGATCTCATCCCTTTAGTGGGAGTATAAATTCCACATTTATCTGATCAGGACAAAGTGCCTTTGGAGAAGACACAGGACTGCATGGTGTTTCCTATGCAACAGCTGAGCATTCTCCCTGGCTGTAGAAGTCCCCACTTCTCCCGTTTGAACATTCATATCTAGCTAGCATGAAAATACCATTTACAGAACATAGTCCCTCTACTTTCTTAATGCTGACCTTAAGTTGTCTCTTTCTGTTTGATTTGTTATTTGAGAAAATTTTTGTATTTTACATTAAATCATTTAGCTGTTAGCTGCAATTCTGTTTTGGTAGCCACCAGACTAGATTAATTCTTTGACCCCAGTTCCTCAGTTTTTCACATTTGGTCAGATCCTCTGGCACACTGTCTGCAACAGTAGTCTTCAACAGCCCCTCTCATCTCCATACATGCATGAACATGTCTCTTATCAAGAGACAAAGCCTTCTTAACTTCCATGGAATCTGGGGAGGCTTTATGGCCCACTTTAACCCAAAGGGCAGGAAGGATGTGGCACTGTACTGTTCTAGGCTTGAACCCCTTAAGATCTGAAGATTGTTGTTTCTACTCATTTGGAACCTGGTTGCCATGAAAAGAAGCTCAATAAAACCTACATCAGAGAGAGGTCATAAAGACAGATTCTAGGAGAAATCGTTGGGAAGGAGGAGTCTCATGAAGGAAAGGAAAAGACTAATATATACATGAACCTAGCCAGTGCCACAATAAAGGAGAGGGTCAACAAGTTGGTAATCTTTTGAATCATCTTTACTAAGGTCTCATACATGGACATGCCACTCAGCCCATCTTAAGTCCTGCAGCAGATGCCTGCCCCGGTCATTACCTTGTGAAGCAAAGAAAAGCTATTTCTATCAGGACATGCCTGAACCCCTGATCTACAGATATGTAAGGAAATGATTACTGTAACTTCTTATGTTTCGGGATGGTTTGTTATACAGCAGTAGATAACTGGGAGAAATACTTTGATAAATCACTGTAATATTACTTCAAATATTGACGCTACCTGTGTCTATGCCCAACATCAGGGTGTGACGTTGCCATATCCCCCTCCCCTACTTTTAACTATTACTTTTAACCAATAAAATACAGCAAAATAAACGGTGTAGAAGTCACAGAAAAGTGTAAGTCACAAGAGGCCTTCTAGCTCTAGTACTCATACTTTAGAACCCAGACACCATAACGCTAGAAGCCTCATCTAAACCAGAGGAAAGAAAAGCAAGGTGCCCCAGTTAATAGCCAACTCCATCAAACAGAATGAGTGAGACCATCATGGAGCTCTACCAGCAAACGATTATGGATACATAAGTAAGCCAAGACAAGGTGAGCAAGATTCATGACCCCAAAAAAGAACTACTGTTTTAAACCAATAAGGATAGAGATAGTGTTCGCCACAGCAAATTACAATGTATAAAAAATGCTCACCTACGTTGCTCCTGGATAATTGCTCAGCCTTCCCCATTATAATCATGAGCTCAATGACGCTGTACAATGTAGACCATTCATTACTGTTGCAAGTATAGAGCAGTAATCAGATCCATAGGCTCTAGATTATACTTCCTGGAGTTATTAGGGTTCTACTACTAGAAAGGGGAATGAGTGCTCTAATACAAATTTCTCTTCTTGCAAAATAGGGATCATAATTCTGAGTACTTCAATGAATTGTTCTGGGCATTCAACGAAATAATCTACATGATATATATTCAGTAAATGTTAGGCAGCTTTATTTTTCAGACATGAGATAGATTTTTATGGAAAGTCTTTACAAGATTTTAAATTAAGTCATATCCTTTTAAGATCTTTTTATAAAATGAAACTGAGAATGAAAAGCCCACATTCCATAGCCCCCAAACCTTCTTCAGGGGGTTGTCATGGTAGTATGGAAAGATTATAGAGGAAATGGCATAGGGCATTTTTATGGGATAGATCTGTAGGAGGGAATACTTCTAAATGATAATTTAAAATAGTTTTGAGAAAAGCTTTAAGCTCTCCTTTAAAAAAGAAAATTGCTAGTTCTGATTGCTTCTTCAACCAAGATTCTTAAAACTTCAGAATTCCTGTCAAAATGAAGATAGACATCTAAATACTTGTTTTATATTGATGTTGCACAACATAAGCATCACTGAACTATAGAAGGTACATAAAAACAGCACTGGTGTTGTTTTATAGAACAGAGTGAGCCAGCAGGAGAAAAGCAGAAAATGGGGCTGGTGAAATGTTGGCTCAGCAGATAAGGGCAGTTCCCATGAAGTCTGAGGACCTGAGTTTGATCCCTGGGACCCACAGAGTAGAAGGAGGAAAGAAAGAACTCCCTCAAGTGGTCCTTTGATCTCCACATGCAATCCATGCCATGAAGGCACTATACACATACACACACACATACACAGCATGCATAATAAAAATATAATTTAATATATTAAACAAAAAAAAGAAAGAAATACAGAAGAGGAATTAAGCCACCTCTTTAATCATTGAAAGGAAAATTGAATAGTCTTTGAATATTAAAAATTTAACGAAATGAAACCACGTCTATACATCATGAATTTACACTGGGAATAAAACATAGATAAACCATTCACTTTATTGGATTATAATGCAGATTGTTGATTTGTATTAATTAGAATCACCGCAAGAACTGCTTTATACATCTAAAACATCATAATTGCCAAGATAGAGTCATGCTTTTCAATAAGGACAAATATGGTGAAAATTCTCTGAATTTTCATATCACAATTTGGGAAAATTTTTAATTTTTTGCATAGAAAATACAAAAGAAATGTATACTCTTTTCAAACCCTTTAGAATCTTACTAAGTTCAGGTTACTATACCAAATACCTGGGTACTATAAACAACATAAATTTATGTCTCATAGTTCTGGAAACCAAGAAGTCTATGACCAACATGTCAACAGTTGTAGTTTCTGGTGAGGGCCTCCTGATTAGTGAGAGAACATCTTCTTGATGTATTCTTACACAAAAGAGAGGCAAAGACCAAGAAACAGAAGCAGACAAGCAGAAGGAAACAGTAAGGTGGAGCAGCTCTCTGGTGTCATTTCTCATAAGGTCAGTAAGTCCAACTAAAGACTCAACCCACAAGACCCAATCACTGCTCAAAGGCCCCATGTCTAAATACCATCACGGTGAGAATTAGTGTTCTATATGTAAACTGGGAAGACAAAATCAGTGCATAGTATTAGTGAAAGGGTTGCTGGGGCACACAGTATTTTCCAGAAAGATTTCTTGTCATACCTGCTTTCTCAGCATATTGCTATGTTTCTTTTTCTTGAATCTGGAAAGACATTTGTGACTATATCAGTTAACACCTGTGGTTTGTATCTACCGATGTTTTGATCCCTAGGGAACATCTGACAACAACCAGAGACATGTGGTGGGTGAGAAACTGTAATTAGTGAAGAGAGCGCTGCTGCTACACCTCCCACAGTGTACAATGTCAACAGCGCTAAGACTGCACGGCCCTGTAACACAGCATGGTATAAGTGATGCTTAGAATCCCCTGGGCTAGGGTACACCTTCTCTTTAGCATGTTTTCTTGGAGTTGTTCACATTTGAAACTTAGCCAGCATGTGAAGAAAAATCGAAGCCACATGGAGAGCCAAAGGCTGGGTCTCACCTCTTGCAGACTCCTAGCCAACTACCAGTAATCATACATCCATCCATGTAAGTGTGTCATCTTGGAATTGGATCCTCTAGCTCTCAGTTAAAATACCTCAGCTGGTATGAGATGAGCCGTCTTCTAGGAGGTTGTTCAAAATGCAGATTCGTGAGAAAAAATTAACGACTGTTTTTTAAGTTACCAAGTTTGTAAGTGGTTTGTTACACAGCAATAGAAAGCTACGATCTACACATTCATCCGTCTACCATTCATCCATTCATCCATTATCATCAATAAGAATGATTAGGACCTGAATAAATGGTGCCGTGCTGTTGATAAGACATTTATATAGGTTATTCTTAAATACCTTACTATTTAGCAAAGAGACTAGCTTGGAGAACATTTGGGCTTCAGCAGATCCTTCCTTGAGAGCCATTAGTCATGAGTATTAGTGACTATCTAGAGTAATAATGGTGAATCTGGCATGAAGAACATCTGTAGTTCTTAAGCCAGTAAAAATAGCACACTACAAATATTGGGATTCTAAATTATATTCCTAGAACATAAAAGAGCATAGTTACTGATCCTTTCATAAAAATTCTAAATAAAGCTCATATGTATTCAGCAGGGTAAGAATATTGTTTTTAAAAAATCAGTGCATGTATTATACAGCTGTAGTGTTTTATAGGAAAATATTTCCAGTAGAAAATTACCCCAGGGACAAATTAGTGAAAGAAATGACTTTTATTTCTAGTTAGACTTTCTATATTGCATTTCAAAAATTATGCCAAAAAACTTTAATTGGGACATTCACATATTAAGGAAATGCTGAAAATTAGAATGCTTTTACATTTTTGATATCTAGGACTTATTGGAATACATCTAACCAACATCCTAGCTCTTTGTACTACTGTATTTTGAATTTTATATATCATTTGAGATTAATGAATGTTGTCAACATAATCTCACAGAATTAGTATCTAAAATCATAATATCTTCTTCCTGTAAGCAGCCTTTAGTGACTTGTGAAAACAGTTCTCTATTTTCCTGCCCCAGAAAATACCACAAAATCATGCAAATCAAGAGGTGCAAATCTACATATTCACTTTAAGAATACTCATGAAACTTCCCAGGCCATCAAGAGTATGCATATCCCCAAAGCCACCAAGAAACTGAAAGATGTTACATTAGTGGATATACATATTCAAAATATAATTGTGCATGTGTAGAAAGGTGTCATGAGGAAATCCATTGCTTTGAATGATGACCTTAAAAAAGAAAGAAAAAAAGAAGGAAGAAAGGATCTGGAAAAAGAAAAGCAGCAATATGTGCCATTTTGGCGGTACAACGGTGGAGTTGGCAAGTGTGCCTGGGCCAAAGAGTGGGGCTGGACTCAGGATCAGTGGCCCAAAATATTAAATTTTTGCTATACATGCTTAAAAATTCAAGAAGTAATGCAGAACTTAAGGGTTTAGTTATGAATTTTCTGGTCATTGAAGATACCCAAGTGAACAAAACACCTAAGATGCACCACCATACTCACAGAGCTAATGTTAAGAGTAACCCACACATGAACTCATATGTTACTTTTTTTTAATCACTGTGATCAAATACCTGACAAAGAGCAAAATAAGGAAGGTTTACCTGGGTGGATACAGTTCATCATGGCATGTGGTGGCTCAACAACAGTGGGAACATGAGGATCCTGCTCACATCTCACATCTCAGTCAACTAGGAAACAAAGAAGGGGGATATTGCTTCAACATCTATGTTAAGGCTGCTCATCATGATGGAACCACCTACTTCATGGCTGGGAAATAAAAGGGAAAAAGGAAGGCCTCACTGTCCCCTTCAAAGATATGCCAATGATGCCACAATGGGGACTAAGACTTTGCCATATGGACTTTTGAGACAGAGTCTCACTATGTAGCCCTGGCTGCCCTGGAACTCATTATGTAGGCCAGATTGTCCTTAAATTCATGGAGATCCATGGTGGGAATGATTTCTGAGAATGTCTTCCATTACAAAATGGACATACTTCTTCTTTTATAAAAACACAGAAGGGGGAACTGTGGGAATAACTTCTCTGAGACACTTTCAGCTTGCTTAAAATGTGAACAAGAATATTAGGCCTTGGGCTCCTCTTTTAACCTAAACATATAGCTTAAATCCTTCATGACCTTTCTTCGACTCAGAATAGTGTGTGTGTGTGTGTGTGTGTTTGTGTGTGTGTGTCTGTATGTATGTGTGTGTGTTGTGAAAATATCGAATGCTGTAAACAGCAAATATTCATTGAAAGCAATGGATTATCCCATTTGTGTTACAAACAACAGGAGGTATTAGACTGATAACAGCTCTTTGTGTTTGTGTATGCTGTTCTGGGTCAGTAGGGGTCAAAAGGGGCATAATCCCCTAATAAAACAAGTCCCTCTTTTCTCATGTGATGCTGGCTGTATGGTTTCAGTAGCTATAGATCAGGGCTTTTGTTTGGAGCAAGTTCTGGGAGAAATCTGAAGGAACAAGTTCTCAGAAGAGTGGCCCCCTCTTGGTCTAAATGGATGCTAAGAGTCAAGCTGTTTTTGACCAGGCACCACAGCACCATGATCCACCTTTTTCTGCTTCCCAAGTGCTGGGATTGAAGTCATGTATCACCACACCCAACTGCCATATGGACTTTTGGAAAACACTTAAGACCCAAACTATAAATTAGGCATGGTGGCTCATATCTAATCCCAGAAGCTAGGAAGCAGAGACAGGAGAATCACTGCAAGTTTGAAGCTAGTCTCATCTATATAGTGAGTTTCAGGTCAACCAGGCCTATATAAGCAAGACCTCATCTAAAAATAAAATCAGACAAAAGATCCAAACTATAAGTCTTGATGCACAGCTTTATGGGAAACCATGGGAATATAAATGTATGGAGGCAGAGGTTTTATTACAAGAGAGGGGAGAGGAGAGAAAAGGAAGAGAAGGGAAGAGAAGATGAAGAGAAAGAAGAGAAGAGAAGAGAGGGAAGGGAAGGGAAGGGAAGGGAAGGGAAGGGAAGGGAAGGGAAGGGAAGGGAAGGGAAGGGAAGGGAAGGGAAGGGAAGGGAAGGGAAGGGAAGGGAAGGGAAGGGAAGGGAAGGGAAGGGAAGGGAAGGGAAGGGAAGGGAAGGGAAGGGAAGGGAAGGGAAGGGAAGGGAAGGGAAGGGAAGGGAAGGGAAGGGAAGGGAAGGGAAGGGAAGGGAAGGGAAGGGAAGGGAAGGGAAGGGAAGGGAAGGGAAGGGAAGGGAAGGGAAGGGAAGGGAAGGGAAGGGAAGGGAAGGGAAGGGAAGGGAAGGGAAGGGAAGGGAAGGGAAGAAGGGGAAAAGGGAAGGGGAAAAGGGAAGGGGAAAAGGGAAGGGGAAAAGGGAAGGGGAAAGGGGAAGGCGAAAGGGGAAGGGGAAAAGGGAAGGGGAAAAGGGAAGGGAAAAGGGAAAAGGGAAGGGAATGGAAAAGGGAAGGGAAGGGAAGGGAAAAGGGAAGGGAAGGAAAAAGGGAAGGGAAGGGAAAAGGGAAGGGAAAAGGAAAAGGGAAGAGAAGAAAGAGAAGGAAGGGTCAGTCCAGATTATAGCAATATAACTTCTTGCAACCGGAAGAATGTATAATAATCTTTGAAAAAAATCTCAGAAATAGTGCAGCACAGGTTACATTTGAACTGTCTTAATTGGTATGTTGAAGCCATTTTAGAATTGTGCTCAAATAACCTGCGGTGAAGGACAGCTTTCTTTTTTTATTTCCAGTCTTTGAAGTGCATGGCTAGTTTGTAGATCTAACCATATGCCCACATGAGTTTCACCATATTGAATTCAACATTTGAACTTGTCTAGAACTTTCAATAAGACAAGTTCCCTAGGCCACCCATTACATATTTCGGTTTCTCAGCAATAAGTTGCTATAAAGTCTCTAAAGCTGAGGATGGTAGCACACGTCTGTAATCATAGCACTTGAGAGGTGGCCTCAATTATATAGTAAGTTAGAGGCCAGAATGAGCCTGTACATGAAACTCCATGTTACAAAAAAATTCTTCTCATTTCTGTGCTTTGTGAACCAAAAAGCAATAGTTCATAGTATCAGTTGTAGGCTAAAGTCTAAGAAGTCACATGCTAGAAAATTCAGTTAGCTAGGCTAGGAATGTAGCTCATTTGGCAAAGTGCACACCTAGCAGACCCATGTTCAATCTCCAGCACTGCATAGAACCAGGAATGGTGGTGCATGCCTGTAATCCCAGCATTCGGGGTGTGGGGGCAGGATACTCAAAAGCTGAAGATCTTCCTGGAGTACAGAGCAAGTTCAAGGCAAGCCTGAGTTATATGAGACCCTGTCTCAGAAAAAAAAAATCAATTAGTCCGAACACTTCTTTCCTGGAAGTATCCAGTTAATGAAACATATTAACTGCAGAAAATTTAGAGACTTCTCTCTGGAAAATTTTACCTCCATGTGTTTCATTGCATCCAAAATGTCATTTTAAATAAAATTTATTATCTTTATTTCATATTTATTTATATGTGTGTATGTGTGTATCTGTCTATGTTGGTATGTCTGTGTATATACCACATGGGTGAGGCACCTGCAGAGGCCAGAAGAGAGTGGCAGATTCCCTGGAGCTGGGGTTACAAATGAACCACCTGATGTGGATGCTGGGAACCAAACCAGGGTCTTCTGGAAAAGTAGCAAATGTTCTTAACAGCTAAATGGCCTCTCCTGCCCCTAAAATGTCATCTTAAGAGTAAAGATAATAACAGTTTGAGATCAATACACATGAACTCTAATCTTGGTTCCACAATTTAGTAGATGCATGACTTTAGGAAAGTTAATTAACTTTCTCATCCTCGGTTTCACTCATTTGGAATATGTGGACACCATATTACAGGGATTGTAGGAGGCTGGGTTTAATAGTACTGTAAAATATTTACCACATTGCATACAATGTAGCCCTGAATAAGAAATTGCTGCTTCCATTACTTTTATTTTGTGTTGGTTGGTGCTGGGAACTGAACCCAGGACTTTACACATTCTAAGCACATTTCCTATGATAGAATTGCACCCCAGCCACATTATGCTTAAAATGTTAAAACTGCTTTGCTATTAACTTCCAGCACATAATTTCATTTTCTTCAAATTTGATTTTCTTGGGTGTAGTGGCTTACACCTTTAATCCCAGCATTCAGGACACCTGGCAGGCAGACCTCTGTGAAATTCAGGTCGACTGCTCTGGTCTACATGGAGAGTTCCAGACTAGCTGGGGCTAAAGGGAGTCGAAACGGCGGGGGGGGGGGGGGGGGGGCTTCAAGCATGGCAGAGAAGCACTTTACTGTCTTCTTAGTACAAAACCCCATGCCTTTGTGTCTTTATTTTGAGACATCAGCTCATTAAATTGCCCAGCTTGGCTTTGATCTCCCTTTGTAGCCTAGGCAGGTCTTGAACTTGGTATCTTCCTACCTCAACCTCCAGAGTAGCTAGGATTACTAGGTCTGCATCGCCTAGTTCAGTATTTCTTATTTATTTTGTGGGGGGCTGGTTGTTTTGTGACTCCGGACTCTAGAACCTGGCAAGTTCAAGAGCCCTGCACTGGCATGTGGAGGAGAGGGCCTTTTCACTGCACAGCCACATCATGGCAGAGGGGAGCACTCGGTCAGAGAGCAAGTGTGCTACTGTGGTCGCTCTGCCATGTTCTTAAAAAGCCTCCAATACCATTATGGGGCTCATTACTTCATCTAATCCTAATTCCTTCCCAAGGAATCCACTTCTAAATATCATTAACATAAATTTAGGGATTGAGTTTCCAGCACATGAGCTTTGAGGAGACACATTCAAACCACAGACCAGGTGTTATAGTAGAAAATGGAATCTACCTATAGGTGGAGATGTGTCTTTGTATTCTGTAAGAGTTCATTGAGAGGGCTGGAGAGATGACTCAGTGGTTAAGAGCCCTGGCTGCTCGTGCAGAGGACCTAGGCTCAATTCCTAGAACCCACATGACGGCTAACAACCATCTCTAAACCCAGTTCCAAGCGACCCAACTCCCTCTTCTGACCTTTGCAGGCATTGTACAACATGGGTACACTTACAACATGAGGGTACTATACGCATATAAGTAAAATAAAAATAAAAAATAATTTAGAAAGAGTTAATCCAGGTGAGAAGGTCAGAGAATTGTCTAAGGGACTACCTCCAGAAGGGCAGACTCACCTTAAGACAATATACTTCTCCTTCCCAGAATTCCAACCCTCTAGTGAAGTCCTTACAAACCAACATGAGGTTTGGCTCTGTCTGTCTTCCTTTCTGAGTCTTTAGATTTACATTTTGCTTGTCCTGTGATTTTGCTTCTAAACTCTAATAAATTGTCCTTGAGTGTCTGTTTAAGTCTGTTTTTAATTTGCTTCATTAATGAGACTGAACACCCCGAGAAGGGACCCTGATTTCCCCAGTATCATGTTAGCTCCACAGAGACTCCCTAAGATTTCCAGTAACACTTCTTTCCCATCTCTTAATCCTTCTGTACCCCAGAAGGCATCACAACTGCATGCTAGACTGACCAGTTACATGGATACACAGGTCCAGCAGAGAATGGGTAGAGTCTTGTGCCAAAATGAGAAGTTGATATTCTGATATAAACACCAAGCTCCTTCCCCCCAGGTCCAACCCCAATACCAGGAGCTTTTCAGCTGACATCAAGGGATTCCTTTCTGGAGAACCATCCAATCCAAGATGACCATCAAAAAGGACCAGTAGACACTAAAAACTGATAGAAGTTAAGGAGTCTAGTAGGGAAAAAAAAATCTAGTAATCTCTCAATCACTGCAATGTGACCGAAGTATCAGAGATGAGACAGACTAAAGAACAGTACTTTCTAAATTAAAAATAATCACCAAGTGTCTACAACAAGTAATTTCATGCTGAGAGAAAATGAGCTGGGGCCCTCATGGGTCAGAAGAGAATTCAGTTATATTCCAAATTCCAAAGAGAAACATTTGTGCCCCTCCCTTTGATTCTCACACAATCATCTTTGCAAAATTGGTATCTCTAATAGTCACTCACTGCAGGAACCCTGGCTTGAAACTGAATTCCAAAGAAAAGCTGGCCCTGCTTTCCTACATCTGTCAAAGGAATGGACCAAAAGACAGTTATGCTAGGCACTCGAAGATGCAGGGCTCTTCTACCACCATCCCCATAAAAACCCCTGAGACTTTTTTTCTTTTTTGAAAATAAAGGATCTTTGAGACCAGAATGTCTCTATCAAGTTTTCCACAGGGCCAGACTTGAATAAAATATTGTCTTCTCCACCAATCTCTATCTGCTGGTTTTCCAGGAAGGGATCAGTAGCAAAACTCCTGGATTCCAGCAACATTTCTAACACTGCAAATAAAAAGGTGTTATATCGGACAATGTTCTCAGGAAATTTCAAATGAAGACAATCCCCACTAACATACATAGTTTCCAATTTGCCTTTCAGTAGTGCATTCTCAAATATGCAAGAGGTTATTGGGTAGCTGAAGAAAACATTCAGTTTAGAGAAAGAAACCAAAGCAAGCAGCAGACAACCAAAGAAATCGGAAGGGGAAAATGAAGTAACCAAGCTAAAAAAGAAATATAAAACATGCCTGGAATGAGTTAAAAGACAGAGCCTCAGTGAAACAAAAACAGAGAGCAATTTCCAAAATGGAAAATTCAGAGGAAAAGAAAGAGCTCTGGGACATTAAAAACATATTAGGGGTTAAAGAGATGAGTCAGTGGTTAAGAGCACTTATTGTTCTTCCAGAGGACCTAGGTTCAGTTCTCAGCACCACATCAGGTGGCTCACAAGGGCCTGTAACTCCAGTGGTGAGATGTCCCCAGCCCTCCAAAGGCAGCTGCATGCATGCAGTGCACGAAAGTTCATGCAGGCACACAAACACATACATAAAAGTAAATAAATGTTTTTTTAAAAAAATATGTTAGTAGAAACAGGTATTTCAATAGAAATATTTAAATTGAGGTTATTTCCCAGAAAGTATAAAAAGAAAGGAGGATATTTATATTTTTAAAAAACAAATGATTAGTCAGAGGACCTTTTTCCATTAGGAGTTGCAGAAACAGAGAAGAGGGGGAAAAATGGAAAGGAAAAGTTACCAGAAATAATGCAATTTATTAGACTTATTTTACAGGACTAAAGAACATGACTTCCCAAATTAAAAATAATTATCAAGGGTCTAGTACGCTAAGTAAAAATAAAAGTACATCAAATAACAGTATCATGAAATTTCAAATGAAGAGATAAAGAGAAAATTGCTAAAAGCTTCCAGACAGGAGGAAAAAAAATAATTTCCAAAAAAGGATGAAAAACTGTAATTGCATTAGATTTCTCTATAGTATTTCAGGAAAGTAGATGACAATATAGCAATATCTCCAGAGATTTCTAGTTGTACACCCAGTGCTCAGTCAAACAAGCATTTCAATGGGAGAATTATTGCATTTTTCGGCAAGAAATGCTACCTCCCATGCATAGTGTAACAAATTCTCCCAGATGTGAAGCAGGCCTGGGAAAAAAAGTCACTGCCTTTTTCATCCTCACTTCTCTTGCAGAACAAGGCTTGATCCACCTTCTGTCCTCCCCAGATTACCACACCAACATGTGTGGTACAAGAGTGTGAAGACCAACTCTGGTGCCCAGTGGTTCAACATTAAAGTGAAAGTGACATTCCACAGTTCTCCGTGCTCAAGCGGAGGAGGCAGCCTCACTTCTCTCCTTTTCTGTTCTGCTTTCTCTGCTCCCTCTCTGTTCACTACTAGGGAAGACTTCTACAATAAATCACTTGCACAGAATTCCCATCTGGAGCTAAATTCTACCTAAGATATATACCTCCACATATATACATAGAATTGCAATGTAAAACTGCAATTCTCTTATAAGACAAAACTTGGTATCTCCTGCTTCCATATGCATAGCCACATGTTCTCTAGAACTCTGTTCTCTCCAACTCTAGGGGGTAAATCATGATTGGCCTATAAGTCAGTCTAAGTAATTCCATTCCCCTTGAAGCATGGTTAGCTAAGGTTTAGGAATGTGGCCCTCTCCTGGTCAGTGTGAGGTGGAATTTGCTAGAGATCTGCTGTTTCCTTTGGAATTTAAGATACATGTTTTAGGGTCTAAAGGTATGGCTAAGTGAAAGCATGTACACCTTAGAGGTGCTGGACTTCACACTCCTGAACTACCAATCAGTGGGCCAGGGCCCCTAGGAGGAAACCCAGGCATTACCTCTCACACTTGCTGGCAAAGCTGCTTTAGTGACCAAGGGCAAGTCGATGAAGAAGAGCTAGAGGTGCTAAGACTAAAAAGCAAAAGAAATAGGCACACAAATGGCTAAAAGTGGGAGGGGGCTGACAATGGAGCTCAGTGGTAGAATGCTTAATTAGCACAAACAAGGCCCTGGGCTCGATCCTCAGTTTCTCCCCCCAAGTAAAAAAAAGGATCCAGGTCATCTTGTTGTCAGCAGCAGTGCCACAGGAGACAGAGCCCAGAACTGCCACCAGCAGCCTAAGAATTCCTTTAATCTTCTTGGGACCCCCACCAAGTAAAGTCTCATCCGTGATTTCACCACAGAAAAGAATTTCAATGTGAGCCAACACGAATCAAAGTTGGACTTTATTAGGAATAGAAATAATCAGGCTCACCTAGAACATGAGAGTAGGTTTCTCAGAGAAGGATCATTTTCGTGACTGTCAAGTACATCTCAATGAGTTACTAAGAATTTTTTCTCCCCGTTCCATGACTTCCCTGTTTGATACGGGAGATCATAGGGTGGTTCCAGAGGAGCCCTGGATAAGTTTGTGGTCAGGTAAGATGCAGCCATGTGTGAGGATGCCTTTTCTGGGTCTGCCTTCTATTACAATATAGACATGCTTCTTTAATAAAATAAACAAGAGTGGACTATGGGAATGACTTTTAGGATATAGACATGCTCTAGAAAAATGACTTTTTACTTAACTTTCCAACCAAAAAGTACATCTTATCTTATTTATGATGTGCTCCTCTTGTGACCTGGGAATATAGCTTCAATTCTTCATGAACCTTCTGTGCCCTGAACCCAAAATAATGTATGAATGTGTATGTGGATGTTTTTCATATTCAAGAAAGTGCTACAAATATTCATTAAAAGCAATGAAGATTTTCCCATTTGTATTACAAACAATAGATGGGATTAAATTAATAACATCTGTTTGTGCTTGTGTGTGTCCGAGGTCTGTAGGTGTCAGAAGGGACATAATCTGATAAGACAATTACTCTTTTCCTTTCATGTTGCATAGGCTATTTTAATAACAGATAGAGTGAAGAGTGGGGGTGGTGGGGCTGGAGAGATGGCTCAGTGGTTAAAAGCACTGACTGTTCTTGCAGAGGACCTAGATTCAAATCCCAGCACCCATATGGGAGCTAACAACCACCTATAACTCCAGTTCCAGGGCATCCGATGCCCTCTTCTGTTCTCTGCAGGCAGTGCATGACACAGGTGCACTGACATATATGCAGGTAATATATTATTACACATAAAATAAAAATAAACAAATAAATCGAAATAGAAGAAAGCAAGAGGCCTCTGTCTAGTAATAAAATTATGAGAGAATTCTGAAATAACAGGTGCTCAGCATTCAGATCCATTCTTAAATGTATGCCAAGAGTCAGGCTGTTTTCCTTCAGGCACAATCGTAACTGGCATTGTGTGGTTATTGCTGCAGCCATGGATCATAGAAGCTGAACAAAGAGTTACAGCATGTTTGTTTGTTTTGTTTTTACAATAAATGGGGTTTCTGGTGATATTACTAGAAAATTGCAGGTTTATACCTGGGAGAGCAGAAAGGCCAAATACACTTAGTTTAACATTCTTATTTGAAACTTTTCTGTAGAAAGGGAACATTATCTCTGTGCTGTCAATCTTAACAGCAAATATTATTACTGTACTGGAATGCCTGACTCTAGTGAGATCTGGTGAGAGCCTTCAACTTGACTCTAGCATGAGAAGCTTCTTTTCCTTATCTTGTCACCAGAATTTTCCTTGTCTTTCTATCTTGCATCAGGCTGAAAACCAATTCTACCTTCTATGAGATGTATCAGGGATTCTTGTCTGTAGCAACATTCTCACATCCTTGAAAGGAACCATTCTAAAAGAGTGAGCGAACTAAGGAAGTTCATGACTATTACATCAGCAATTCAGGAGATGAAGATTCTATAAACAGGGGGAAGAAAGATGGTATTAATCACAAGAGTATAGGAAATAACAAGCTTCATGAGACAAACAGACAAGCAAAAGAGAACTGTGAAGGGGCCCATCAGGTCCAACACAGTAAGCAAGCAAACTCTGATATTAATAAGGGAGAAAAGAGCAAACAATAATCCAACAAACAAGAAAAGCAGCCAACAAAATTACAGGCATTAGGAAACCTTTCTCAATAACAACATAAATACAAATGGTTTCAACTCATCAATAAAAAGATGCAGACTAAGGGCTGAAGAGATGGCTTAGTGGTTAAGAGCATGGGCTGTTCTTGCAGAGGACCCAGGTTCAATTCCTGGCACGCACATGGTGGCTAACAACCAGCTGTAACTCCAGTTCCTGGGGAATCCAATGCCCTTCTCTGACCTCCGTGGGCATTGCATGATATGGGTGCTCTTACACACAGGCAAAACACTCAGACACACAAAATAAAAAAATAAATAAATAATTTTTTTAAATACGTAGATTGGATTCAAAAAGCAAAATCCCAAACCAGGCATGTTGGCACATACATTTAATCCTAGTAATTGGGAGGCTGAGTTTCAGGACAGCCTGATCTACATAATAAGAACCTGTGCCCAAAACCAAAAACACAAATAAACAAACAAACAAACAAAAAGATTCTACTTTCTGTTGCATCCAAGAAATACACATTTCTGACAGACAGTTACATTCTGAAAGTCAAAGGATGGAAGCGAGTCTATCAAGGAAATGGAAACTGGAAAAAAAAAACTAGTCAGAAAAGATAAAGAGACCAGGATGTATTAATAAAGGGAACAATTCATCAAGAAGATAAAATAACTGCAAATCTATATGTGCCAAGTGTTGGGACTCCTTGTTTCATAAAACAATACCAGTGACCAAAAAAATGTCAGAGAGGTTCTGATCCAATAACAGTGAGTGAATTCAACATCCCTCTCTCGTTATTAGATATGTCATCCAAAGAAAACAAAGAAACTACACATTTAAACTGCACCACAGATCAAATGGACTTAACACATATCTACGGAATATCCCATCCAACAGGCATGAAATACATATTTCTCTCCTCAGTAGACAACAGGGCCAACGAGACAGATTTGCAGTAAAGGTGCTTGCCACCAAGCCTGATGTGACCTGAGTTCAATCCCCAGGACTCCCGTGGAGGTAGGAGAAAGCCAACCCTCAGACCTTCACACACAAGTTGTAGTGCGTGCACACACACACAAGTTGTAGTGCGTGCACACACACACACAACTAATTAATTAATTAAATGGAACACACTGTAGACCACAAAGCAAGTCTTAAATACAAAAGAATCAAAATGATACATTGTACCTTATCAAATCATAACAGTGCAAAAACATTAGATATAGCAAAAGAAATCACAAAAAAATACTCAAATACTTGAAGACTAAACAATATACTCTTCAACTAAGAAATAAGGAAAAAAGTTTTTTAAATCAAATGAAAATGAAATCCCAACTTACCAGAACCTTTAGGACATAGCTAAGGCAGTTCTAAGATGAAAGCTATCTGTGAGCGCTTATATTTTTAAAAACTGGAATGGGAGCTGGAGAGCTGGTTCAGCAGCTAGGAGCACTTACTATTCTTACAGAAGATCTGAGTTTGGTTCCCAGCACCCACATGGAGGGGTAGGGCTTATAACCATTTGGAACTTCAGTTCCAGGGGATCTGACACTCTCTCTAGCCTCCATGGGTACTAGGCATGTGTGTGGTGCACATAACACATACAGGCACTCACATGTAGACATGAAAGAAAAAAAAATTGGTTTCCTTTGAGACAGGGTCTCCTGGTAGCCTCAACTGGCCTGAAACTCACTATGCAGTTCAAGCTAGCCTCAATCTCACACAGGTCCTCCTACCCCTCCCGGGATTAAAGGTGTGTGCCACCACGCTTGCCCAGCTCAGAAAAATAATTTTTTTCTTAATTAAAGACATCTCAAATAAATAATGATGCCCCTCAGGATCTTTGAAAAAACAAGAACAAGCCAAACTGAAAAGCAGTAGACAGCAGAAAGTAATGAAATGGAAATTAAGAGGACAATACAAAATCAAGCCTTAGCTCTTTGAAAAGGAATAAACAAGATTGACAAACTCTTAGTGGACCGAACTAAAAGAAAGATGAGGCCCAAAGTAATAAAATTAGAGATGAAAAGGGGTATGTTGCAAAAAATTCCAATGAAATCCAGAGAATAGAGAATGATTTTAAAACTTATATTTCAAAGAAACTGAAAAATCTAAAATAATCAGTTTAATTTTTAGACAAGTATGACCAAAATTAAATCAAGATAATATAAACAATTTTAAAACGTTCTTTAAAACAGTCAGATTGAAGTAGGAATAGTGTCCCAACAAAGAAAACCATGAACTAGAGAGATTCAGTGCTGAAGTCCACAAAACCTTTAAGGAAAATTTAATTCCAAAGCTCTTCAAACTTTTCTATGAAGGGAAAAAACACTGTTAAACTCATTCTACAAAGCCAGCATTACCCTGATGCCAGAACCAGATAAGGACTCAACAGATAAAGAAAACTATGGACCAATTTCTCTAATAAACAGACACAAAAATCTGAGTAACATATTTGCAAACTGAATTCAAGAACAGATTTTGAAGGTCATGTACTATAATCAAGTTGGTTTCATTTTAGAGATGTAAAGATGATAAAAATCAATAAGTATAATACAGCACATATATAGACAAAGACAGAAATCACATGATTATCTCAGTGGATTTTCAGAAAAGGATAATGACAAAGGTCAACATGTCTTCAGGGTTAAAAAAAAAAAAACAACCCTGAAGGACTGGAGAGACGACTCAGTGATTAAGAGCACTGACTGCTCTTGCAGAGGACCTAAGTTCAATTCCCAGCACTCACATGTTGGCTAACAACCATCTGTAACTCCAGTTCCAGGGAATCCAATACCTTCTTCTGACCTCCGTGGGCATTGCACAACATGGGTGCACTTACACACAGGCAGGCAATACACTCATACACATAAAATAAAAGTAAATAAATTTTTAAAATTTAAAAACTCCAAAGAAACTAGAAATAAAAAAGTATCTCCACATAACAGAGGCTCATATACTACTAACTCCAGCCAACATTGTTCTAAATGGAGAAAAACGGAAACAGAACACGTGTGCTCACTCTCACTCTCCTGTTCAATACAATGTTCAGTCTTAGCTGGAGCAATAAGACAAGAGAAAAAAAACTGAAAGGGAATGGAAAAGATCAGATTATTGAAGATTTTTATATGTAATCACAAACACATGGGGACAGAGATACACCACACATACACATATACACATGCATACATATAGGCGCACACACACACACACACACACACACACATATACACAAAAGTAGAAATGGGACCAAAGCCAAACATGCTGGTGCTCACCTGTAATGCTAGCTCTCGGAAGTCCAAGGCAGGCCTGGTGTATGTAGAAAGTTCCAGGTTAGTCAAGGCAGTAAAATGAGACTATTTCAAAAAAAGAAACAAAAATGGACAGTGAGATGACTTGGCCAGTAAAGGCACTTGTTGCCAAGTCTGACAACCTGCACTGACCTCTAGAACCCACATACACACACTTACTAACAAATAAATAAATGTAAAGAGAAAAATTTAAGCAGGAGGGAGAGAGGGAGGGAGGGAGGGAGGGAAGGAGGGAGGGAGGGAGGGAGAGAGGGGAAAACAGGTCTATGAGAAGACACAAAGAGTTCTAAAAAGGAGATGAGGGAGGAGGTAAGAAAAGGTAAAATATACTGGAGTAGTATGTGTCATAAAAGCAAAAAAGGCAGGAAGGAGGCCAGAAAGAGAGGCAACGGGGATTCAGGGGAGGAGAAGGAATAAGAACAAACAATAATGACATACATGCATGAAAATGTCAGAGCGGAGCGCATTTCATCTTATGCTAACTAAAAAATTAAAGAAAAAGAATGAGAGGATTTGAGCAACATAGAATGAAGTAACTGAATTTTGGATCTATGGGTATAGCTCAGTTGGAAAATTGCTTGTCTTGCATACATGAAGCCCAGGAGGTTAAAGGACCAGAAGTTCAAAGCCATCCTCAGCTATACAGCAAGATCAAAGCCAGCCTGGGCTACATGATACTCTATCTGGAAAAATATCCTAAACTGACATGCTGTCTTCTAGATGTTTACGTTCACATCCATAGATTAGTGCTATTTTCAGCCTTGGTCAGAGAGCTGCTTTTTACAGTGTGCAGCAGTCAATGCAGAGACTCATAAACAGTCCCAGTGCTGAGGATAAGTGACTGCTAAATGGCCTTAAATGGAACATGTATATCACGCCCCCATACAAACACACACACACACACACCCACCCCCCTCCAGCCAAAGCTCAGGGAACACTCCAAAGAGGGAGTAGAAAGAATGCGCCAGAGGATAGGGAGGGCGCTGTGAAATGCTATCTTCTGAATGTTGTACAGACGCTGCACTCACAGCAGCTATGGCTACCTGCACAAGATCAAGCCCCTCATCACTCCAGCACTAATGGGGGGAGAGGCTCATGAGGCTCTCTAGTGAGAGTTGAGAGATGCATTAGTCTGTGGGTATAACTAGGTCATTAAGGATCAGTTTAATATAACTATTTGATAGAAAACTAGTATTATGTTCTCCCCTATGTCCTGTGACCTCAGGTTCCTAAGCCTAATTAATATCCGTGTCAGGTATGGGCTCCATCCTAGGAAGCAGACCTTTAATCCAATTAAAGAGTGCTTGGTTACTCCCATAATGCTTGTGTCACTATTGCATTGGTGGGCACATGTTGCCAGATAGTTGTTATTGTAGATCACAGGATTCACAGCAGGTAATATTGATGATTTTTTTTTTACTTCTAGTAGCACGTATAGCAACTTTTAGCACTATGGATGCTGGCCAGTAGAGATGAGACTCTAAAGTCTGCACCATCTAGATTTTTCTTTATTTGTTGTATTGCTCATGTATGTAGTGTCTTCAGCAGCAGAGTTTTAGCATGAAGTTCTGGTGGGTAACCAAGAACAGGGCCAATGGCCAGAACTGCTTGAGAGTCAACAGGATCCCCTGGTCAAGAACTTCTACAGAAGGAATCCATTCCTGGCATTGAGGTTTTCTTTTTTCATTAGCCTATGATGCCTAGAAAGGGCAATGTCCCCCTGTTATACGAATACACATTTTAATCTCTTTTTATGATGTATATGTATATATTTTAAGAAGCTTCTATGGTGATATTTCCACGTGGCTTTTTCTAAAGGCCTCTAGTGTGACTTATCTCTCCCCAAAGTTCTCCCTCTGCTCTGCCCTCCTATTTCCCCTTCCTAGTCTAATGTTCCCCTTTCTCCTATGGCCGTTTTTTATTTTCCTGACCTCTCTGAATTTTCAAATTTAAACATGCATATCTAAGATTTCAAAGCTACCACCCAGCTAAGAGGGAGAACATGTGACTTTTGTCTTTCTGACAAACCTCATACAGGATGACTACTTCCAGTTCTTTCCATTTTCCTATGAATTTTGGTTTTTTGAAAACTAAATAATATTCCATTGTGCCATATGTATGATACCTTCATTATCCATTCATCATTTGGCAGACATCTAGGTTGTTTCTAATTTCTGGCTATTATGAAAAAAATGGCAGCAATGAACATGGATGAACAGGTATTTCTGTAGTAAGGTATAGAGTCTTTTGGGTATATCCCAAAAATGGTATGGCTGTGATAGCTTTAGTGTCAACTTGACACACCTGGAGTGACGGAGTCTCAGTTGGGGACTGCCTCCATTGGAATGGCCTGTGGCCATGTCTGTGAGGTCTTTTCTTGATTGTTGTGTGATGTGGGAGGGCTCAGTACACTGTGAGCAGTGTACCCCTCGGTGTTCTGTAGTGTATAAGAAAGCCTACTCATGCATGCTCAAGACCCATGGAAACTCAGACAGGGACCCAGCATGGAACTGGAGAAATGGGTAGCAGACCCCAATCTTTGCTGAAACAATATTGGCAACTGATTAGTGTTGGGTGAGGATGTGCTAATCTTCCTGAAGTGATAGAGGCTTTGCTTGTGAAGCTTCAAAAGGAATCAGAGAAAATCAGGGCTGTTCATATGATATTTTGAATTGATAATCTGTGTTTCTGGTTGGCTGGGGCTGAAGAATCAGTTATAATTAAGAAGAGACCAGAACTACTGAAGGAAAACTTTGGTTTACTGGGACAATTGATGTTTGGCTGGGTTGAAAAATCAGCTGTAAGTAATAAGAGACCAGCACCATCAAGGTGAAATCTTCTGGAAATATCTCCTCAGGGTCAGCACACAGAAGCTGTGGTCTAGAAGGGGCCCAAGCCTCCATCTGGAAGCAGGACTCACTCGGTAGTTATGTAAGTCTCCTGCATGGTTTCTGGCATTGAAAGCGTGAAGGGGTCACAGAGAACAGCTGAGGCTTGGCCCTGTGAGAAGCCATGAAAGGCCATTGATAAAAGTGCAGACTTGGTTGCAGTGAAGACCCAGGATTGCAGGGGTCACGGAGAAAATCTGAGGATTTGCACCAGGAGCTTTTTAAGGACCCTCCACACTGATTTCCATAGTAGCTGCCCCAGTTTGCACTCCCATCAGCAGTGAGTAAGAGTTCCCCTCTCTCCACACCCTTGGTAACGAGTGTGGTTGTTTGTGCTGTTTTAAATGGTTCTTTCTGATACGGGAACAAGAAATATGTTAAATACCCAAGGAGAGAGGTAAATTTTCTATGACAAAAAAGAATTTTAAGGAGAGAAAAAGGCAGTCTTGACTGCAACCCACACATGGGGGTGTGGGACCATGCTAGTGTATGCCACACTGGCCTCTTCTACCGTGATTAAGGAAGTGCAGCTATGATCCTCAGCTTCCTAGTCTCCTCATCTTCATCCCAAAAGGTACAATAGTAGTGCTCTGTGGAGAGCAGTGATAGAAAACTTATATTTTGAAACAAATTTCTATGCCCAGAAAAGCAAACATAAGCCACATTCACAGTTACTGCTCTATGTAAGCAGTAGCTTTCAAGCCAGCTTCTGTGATTTTATGGGTTTATCCTGGTTTTAATTCTTTTCCATCTTGGGCTTTAAAATGAGCTTGCAAAAACGAATTTCACAGATTGAAAAAAAAAACTGAAAAATCTTTGGATGAAGGGAATTATACCTTACAGTCTGTAGTTTAACCAAATATTTCATTGCATGGTGACCTCTACTGGCCAAATAAATGAATCACTGAAACTGACAAAAGTTTGGTTAGTCTGGTTAGTCACAGAGTTGGTTAATATGGGAAGACAATGCTAGATAAATGTTATTTGGATTTGTTAAAGCCCAATTGCACTCTGAATATTTTTAGTTTTACAAAGATTTTGTATATTTCAAACTTATGAGGTATATAAAATAATAAACACATTTCTGCCACCTTGTAGGACCTTTACATTTTGGCAAATTTACCACAGATATTTTTGAAGGGATGGAGACAGGGAGAAAGGGGGAATAAAAGACATAACCTGATGGCTTAGACGGCTGTGTTGTTTAATTGTAAGTAAGACACTGTAACTGGAGTCCTAAGTCTGAGTCCAACTCTGGAGCTTCATGCACTCACCTCAAAGAAAACAATGGAAGAAACAGTGGAAAGGCAGGGAAAAAAAATTTTTTTTTGAGACAGGGTCTCCCTGTAGCCCCAGCTGGCCTAGAACTCCCTATGTATACCAGGTTGGCCTTGAACTCACAGAGATCCACCTGCCTCCGCCTTCCAAGTGCTGGGATTAAAGGTTTGAGCCAGCGCACTCACCAGCAAAATTTTAATCACAGTAGCTACATGAGGAAAACTGAAAGAAATCATTTCAGTAAAGGACGTACTTAAGTACCCATCCCACAGTGGTGTCTTGGGAGGAAGCAAGACTCGGAAGCCTTGAGAAGATGCAAACCCAGCTTCACAAAGAGAGAAAATAATGAAGGGAAGGTGAAGGAGAAGTGAAGCACCAAAACCACTAATCTCAGAAATAAAACTGACCACGTGACCACAGGGAGGGGACTAAGCTTTGAATGTGGACTGCCTGCCTTCCCATTCCCTAGAGAGTTCGCTAGCAGAAAGGAGACATAGAGCAGATCTCTAGCATGTTAATCTGATGTCGTGGCTCTCTAAAGCGTAAATATTCTGTTCCTCTCTCTGCCCACGGACATCTGTGAGGACACGCAGCATAAACGCCAGTGTCCTGGCTACAAGCTGGTCTAGTATTGAAATCATGCCTTCTTGTCTTGGGGTAAAAATAAAAACTGGAGGACCTTGAGCACCTTCATCAAAACACCAAGGTTTAGGGCTGGAGAGATGACTCAAGAGGTTATGAGCACTGGCTACTCTTGCAGAGAACTCAGGTTCTGATCCCAGCACCAACATGACAGCTAAAGGGAGACACGCTCTTCCTCTGATAGTGACATGCTGAGACCCTGTCAAGAGTCCCCAAAAGCATAGGAAACAATCCAGTAAGCTAATTACATGCTGACACTGTCTTGAATTTTACAAAGTTTCTACCTATATCCTAAAGGGTACTGACAATGACTCTTTTCTAAAATATTTAATTGACCAGAACGTGAGCATCCTCTTCATGGAAAACCTCCTTGTCCCATGGCAAAAGAAGGCTAAGACTTATTACTGACTCCAGCAACTGTGACCTAAGTTAAAGACAATAATTTCACTTAACATGTTCTTAAGACAAAATATTATTCTTTTCCAGCTGAAATAATCATGTGTAAGGAAGAATAACTTAATATGCTGTGACACTGAAAGTCATTAAATGGGAGCATCTAGCAGCCCTGTTTCATACACGCATACACGCATTTGCAAAAGTTTCTACACATGGGAGCTCTTGGTTTTGATTTTTTTAACAGAGAAAAACAGAAGGTGGATTTCAAGTCTTAAATAACAGACAGGAAAAGTCAACTCTGGCTTATATCTCCTCCTCATAGTCCCCAGCACTTTCTAGGAAGACAGAGAATAGCATGGAGTCGGAATTCTGGGTCCTTAACTTACTTACTACCTAACTCACTAATATGAATTAATAACTCTCTCCATTACACAGATTTATTTGCTATAAACCCATAGGTTTTATTATATCTAATTATTACCCTAACTTTGAAGATTAAATAAGTTAGAAAAGTATCTGGCAAAAATTTCAAATTTTATGAAAAATTTCACTTAATAAAAATGATTTGGGCCTGGGAGACAGCTCAGATGGTAAAGTGCTTGTAGCACAGGCTAAAGGATTTGAGTTCAAGGCTCAGAACCCACATTAAAAAGACATGAGAACTCTAGTGATGGCTCAGCAAGTAAAAGCACTTGCTGCTCTTGGTAGAGGAACTGGGTTTGGATCCCAGCAACCACATGGCAACTTACAACCCAGTCCTAGGGTATCTCATACCCTCTGGACTGTAAGGGCACCTGCACACATAGAGTATACATACACACATATAGGCAAAACATTCATACACATAAAATAAAAATAAAGGAATCCTTAAAAATAGCCAGACATGGAGGTGCAAACTTGTAATCTCAGCACTGAGGAGGAAGAGATAGGCAGATCCTTGTGACTCTCTGGTCAGCCAGTTAGATGAATTAATGAGTTCTAGGTAAAAATAAGGGCCCCTGTCTCAAAAACAAGGTGGAGAGTAACTGAGGAAAACAGAAAAGCTTGACCTCTGGCCCATACCAGTAATCCCAGCACCTGGGAAGCAGAGGCAGGAGGCCATCCAGGTCTACATAATGAGCTCCTAGCTACAAAATGGGACACTGCCTGAAAACAAAACAAATGTTTCCCATTCTTTTGAGTATCCATTTTCAACTATGACTCACAAAGATGTGATACATACACTCAAATTGATCAAATGCCTGCCACAAGGTAAGCACTTTTCTGAGCATTTAGTATACAGAGTGGACAGGACATGCAAGATGCTTTTCTTTATGAATATCACCTCTAAATGAAAGTCTGACAGATATAGAGAAAAGTACAATACAAGTACTGTCCATCTTGGTCCCCCAACACCTAGATACAATGATAAATAATATGCGGAACAATGCAGATGAAGATATTTAAACAGTGTTCAAAGGAAGCATCTCTGAGGGAAGATGACACTTGAATAAAATGGGCTGACAGAATCCCGGCAAATACTGGAAGAACAATCAAGTCACAGGGATTGCCAAGAATAAAGGCACTGTCTGAGGAACAACTTGCCATTATCTGAAAATAACAAGAAGGCCAGAACAGATACAGACAGCAGAATGAGCAGCAAATAGGCAGAACTGTTAAGGGACACAATTAAAGCAAAGTAGGGACAAGATCATGTAAGATCTGTTGTCTGTGTGAAGAGTTTGGATTTTATTCTAAGTGAGTGAGCAAACCCATTATAGGAGCCAGGTGTGGTGGTATGTATAGCTGTAATCCCAGTATTCAGAAGACCAGGCAGGAGGATCACGAGTTCTAGACCACCCTGGGATAATAGGTAGATTCTGTCCTAAAAATCAAGAGCTGTAGTTCAATGGAAGAGTGCTTGCCCAATATGCACAAGGAAAGTTTTGTGTTTTATCCCTAGCCCTAAAAATAACAATAACAAAAACTTACAGAATTTGTGGGCAAATGAGGAGTTTTGATTTATATATTAAGAAGATCATTCAGAGTGCTATGTAAAAGATAGATCCCATGAGCCAAGAGTAGAAATGAGATGACCTATTCTGAGACACTTGCATAATCCAAATGAAAGCTGAGGGTCACTTGGCTGAGAATGAGGACAAAAGGAAACAGACTATGACTATTTTGAAAGTAAATCTAACCAAAGCTATTGAAGCCTTAGATGTTATATGTGACATACATCAGGATCAAGCTTATGTTTGGATATAGCTTGAAAGTAGAATGCTTGCCTAGCATGTGGAAGGCCCTACATTTGATACCCAGCAAAAGAAACACAAAAAGAAAGAAGGGGAAGGAAGAAGGGAGGAAGGGAAGGAAACGTGATCTGCACTATTAACTGTAATAACTGTGCTGGGCAAGAGGACAATGTAACTTATTCCCACTAGCTGCCTGAAACTTTGTGCCCACCAATCATCCTATCTCTTTGCCCCATACAATCCTCCATCCCCACCTTTGGTAGCTACAATTTTCATCTCTACTTCTGTGTGTACTTCTATTTCACACAGAAATGAGATCATACAGTATTTGTCTCTTGGTACCTAGTATATTTCATTTAATGAAGTATGCTCCAAGTTCATACATATCACAGATGGCAGAATTTTCAGGGCTTGATTTTCAAGGCCACAATTCCATTGTGCATATATAACGCATTTTAAAAATCAATTCATCTGTCAGTGGACATTTAGGTTATTTCTGTACCCTGGTTATTTTAAAAGTGTTATGATTAATATGAGAATAGATATCCTTGAAGACATTTTTAATATAAAATGCCTCAAAAATCTTTATACACTGATTGCATGTTAAAATGATCTATTTTTGATTTGTCGGATTGAGTGGACTTTAATTCTAAAATTAATTTCATTTCTTTATTTTACCTTTTAAATTTTAATTTCCTTTTAGGTGTTTTACTTTTTTTCCTAAAAAAATAAAAATTATGCTTGTGGCTCTTATGCTGTTTTATTAAATAGAGACTATACTGTTGTGGTCAATATAGTTCCCCTTATTTTTCTACCCAAGGGTTTTAGAAAACATCGGCAATATGTATTGTTTCATCCAGGGTTGGTTTGTTTCCAGAAATTTGCAGTCATATTATTTTACTCCCACATGTTATCACTTTCATTTTTGGCAGATGCATTTTATTAAAAATATTGGCTAATCAATGACTTGTTAAAGGCATACACCAGAAGGTATTTTTATAAATAAAGCATTAAAATAAAAACGTTCAGGGAGGCTGAGCTCTGAAATCTTTCAGTTATAGCCATGCACTGCCATGTTCAGTCAATGACAGACCTATTGATTAGGAAGGTCACAGCATTAGAGTGTAAGAGAGCTGACAACGTCCTATGATGTAGTTCTGCCATAGCTGTAGTAATGACATAACACATGAAAACGTTATTCATGAAATTGTAGTGATGCTGATGTAAAAGACCTACCAAGACTTTAGTGCTCACAATTATAGCCCATAATACTTGATAACAAATGACTGTGTTGCTGGTTTATATATTTCCTATGTTATACATTTTCTGTTGTTGTTTTAGAGACAGGATAACACTACAAAGTATAGCCAGAACGTGAGAGCTCGTGATGCAGACACCACAAAGGCCAATGAACAGAGACGGGACTGGAAACTTTAAACTGTGCTTTTTCAGAGTTGACAGTCTGAGAAGGCAACAGGCTAACACCCTCAGAACTTGCTTCCAGCAGACTGTACTGGGGTGGGGAGGACGCCAAAGGCTATCTATCACTTTGGAGCTCAGTTTTGCCCGTATGGTCGGGTGGCCAGCCTCATTTCTGAGACTTGTAATGTGTCTGTGTCTCCTTTGTCATCCATTGCACTTTTCTCTCATTCTGTGGATGTCTGGGCTCAACACTCAAGCTGAGTCTAAGGTAGTACCTGCCAATGTCAACCTTGTACTCCTCCAAAAGTTTCTGGATTAGGGGTATGGTGGAGGCTCAGAACAAGCAAACTGGTTACATGTGTACATACTAAGCTATTAATAACATAGATGTCAATTCCTTTTTACACTATAGAGTATAAGTACTCTATATATAGAGAATATAAAGTGCTCTGTAGAGTGAATTGATTCTTTGAGGAACAAGCCTACAAGCTGTGGACAAACATCCCCCTCCCAAGCTGGGAGGTATTTGTCCAGGACTACCTTTTGCTGAGGAAAGACAAGGAGCTGGGAAAGTCCTATGCCCCTCCCAACCAGCCCATTGGCCTTGGATGTAAGAAGGCTAAAGGCATTTAAACAGAGGGTGCCATGAGGCAGGCCTTTTTTTCTTCTCCTCCTGGCCATTTTGCATTGGATCACCAGGAAGTCAAAAGATCCAAGCCTTGTTGTGGATTTATTAATGTAACTTGTGGAGGGGAGACAGGGCGCCCATGTTCTGGAAGTAACCCTCTACCCACTGCTCTGTTAGTAAGCCCAAGTAAATTAGCTAGAATTTGCCTGTGAGTTGGGAAATTTGTGTCATTTTGTTGTAGGACCTGGGAGGGAGGGATTAAACTGAGCCCCTTCCAAGAGGAATTTTAGCTACATGTTCCTGTCCATCCATCCTGTCTCCTATCAGTAGCTCAGGCTGGCACTCAACAATTCTTCAGTGCTTTGATTACAAGTGTGTAGTCCTATGTCCACCTGGTATATTTTTGTCATTACTTTAGAATGTACAGCTTCTACTTACAGAAAAATACTTAAAAATATTATTTAATGGCACACTATTGCCAGTAGCAGCCTCGTACACTTCCTATTTACTGGTCTCCTGGTTGCATTAAGAAGCCAGGCCAAGTCATTGGTCTATGTCATCTAAATTTGTGTAAGTATGCTCTATGATACTCACAAATGGATGATATATCCTAATTTTGCATCTAGTGGATCCCTGTTGTCAAGCAATACATGACTAATTATATTTCCTTACAGGGCAAGCTTGCACTATCACAGTGCCTGTGTTCTTTCAAGAACTGCACCATATACCAGTTCTGCAATACATAAAATAACCCAAAACAAACAAACCACACATCCTCAAGGGGTTGCAAAGCTTTTCTTATGAATATGCTAAAAGCTCCAAAATATTAGAATCCTTAAAATAACGTTTCCCTTTCTGAAACTTGCTTTGTTTTCATTCTAAATATTCCTGCAGTCCTTGGCAGTAATTTATCAATTCTGAAAGAAGAGCTGGGTGTGGTCATTCATACTTAAATCCTAGCTATCTGGGGGCTGAGACTGAAAGGTACTGGCCAAAATGTCAGGCCAATGTGGACTACATAGTGAGACCCTGCCGGGTTTCACTAGCAGGTAGGGCGGTGGAGAAGCGGGTCCAGCCAGTCTCCTCCAGGGGCTGAGTGGGATGGTGAGTGTCAGCAGCCCGGAACCCCTCTCCACTCCACAGAAAAACACCACACCGAGCCGGGAGTCTTGTCGAAGCAGGAACTCGTTTTATTGCATCAGGCACAGTCTTATATAGGGTAGGGGTTGGGCTAAAAACATGGGAAGTGAAGGACCAATCATTTCTCACCACATAGGCTGTAGCCAGGTAGAAGCCATTTTATTGTGCCTTGCTGAGTCACTCCTATGCAGAAGTGGAGTGTCAGAGACAGGCTGCAAAACTCAAGTGAGGCTCGGGAAGTTACACTAGGCCACACGTCTAGGCCCATGAGACCCAAGGCCCTGGCTTTTAAAAAAAGTGCCTATAAGTAGGAATATATACTTTAACATTATTTACTGTGTCCATAGCAGAATAAAACCAACTTTGAGTCTTCCACTGTACTTTCACAGCATAGAACGCCATCTATGATGACATACCGAGCAAGCAATTATGTAACACACATCAAGTGTTTGTCTTTCTATTCTCACACTGTCTACAGTATCAGATCCCACAGGCTGAAGGTTCGGTACATAAAACTGCCCCGTCTACTTCTGATGCTAACCACAAGTTCCAAGTGTTGGCCTTGAACTGAAGTCTAGACAGGACTTGAACTTGCCATTCTTGAGCCTCAGCTTCCCAAGTAGCTGAGATTATGGGTGAGCAGCAGGTTTTCTTTTTTAACCCAGGCTTCCCACCACAGCCTATAAACTGAGATTTCCTGACTCCCTCTTCAGGTTTGACAACTTGCTAGAGCAGCTCGCAGAACTCACGGGAAAATTTTCTTATACTTGCTTGTTATAAGGAATATTTTATGTTCTAATTTTTGAGACAAGTTTACCTTGGAACTCAAGATGCAGTTCACACTGACCTTAAATGTGAGAGTCCCCTACCTCAGCTGCATCCCAAGTGCTGTGATTGAAAGCATGCAATACCGCAGCTTACCCACATGGGTTTTATTTATATGAGGGGTGTTTAGTTTTGTTTTTGAGACAGTGTCTCATTCTATAGCCCAGGCTGGCCTAGAATTCTCTCTACATCCCAGGTTAACTTCAAACTCACAGTAAATCTCCACTTCAGCCTCCTGACTGATAATGTTACAAGTGTAAAACACCATACTCATTTTGTAGCACAGCCTAGGCAGCAACTGATGGTAATCCTCCTGCCACTGTTTCTTGAGTGCTGGGATCATGGTGTGCACTACAACGCAGGCTAATAAGGATATTTAAAATGGATGCAAGTAAACAGATAGTTGAATAGGTACATAAAGCAGACTCAAGGATAGGTATCTTAGTCCCCGTGGAGTTGGAGTATATCACCCTTCCTTCTGGCATGTGGATATATTCCTATTCATTTTCCTGGAAGTTCCCTGTCTCAGTCCTGCTGGGTTTTATGGAGGGCTCAGGTATGTAGGTATAAGCAGCTAAAATATATGCCATTGGTGACCATCTCAACCTTCAGTTCCTTTCCCCTCTTGGAACATGGGACATAGATCCTCTGAGCACATGATTTGTGCCCCCTGGTTCCTAGCCCCATACCCAATGTTGATCTATAGACTTTGCAAATTCATCAGATTAATGTGAGCATCTGAGTAGCTGAAAGGGATTATTAAAAATAAAATGCTCTTTCACTTTTATGGCTCTGGAGGTGCTCCAGGAACCAAGGAAAAAAGGCTAAATATTTTTGTGGGATTTTTGTTTGTTTCTTTGTTTTTAGTTCCTTTGAGACAGGGTCTCCGGTAGCTCAGACTGGTCTTGAACTTGCTATGCAGCAAAGGCTGTCCTTAAACTCCTGATCTTTGTGCCTCAGTCTTCCAAATGCTGGAATTACAAGTGTAAGCTACCACACCCAAATCAAGACTAAAGATTTTAATAAAAGATATTCTTATTGTTCTAGTCACTTAGGCAATTACAAGGATTATAGGAGCCCCAAGCCAGAAACATTGGGCTAAAGCCAAAATATATGCTGAATATCAGAATGGAGTGATTTATTTTATTTGTAGGGTTTAGTACCCATCATTCCTGGTTTTATTTTGCAATCTCAGGAGAAATTTTAAAAAACACAAATGTTTAGCTTTGACCTTAAAAATTCAAACAATAGGAACATCCTATTCCAAATGAGGAAATCTGATGAATGGGTTAGGTTCAGACCTGTGTGAGAGGACAGAGGAATGACTTATTGTGGCACTCCAAAACAACAAACAAATCAGTTCCCATGCAGGTCTTTCCCCTCTGCACCTCTGCTCATATCTTGTAAAAATTTCCCTGGCTTAGGCTCTTGAATAACCAAATAACCTATTGGTAGTGTGATCATCACCACTCACTGATTTCATGTATAGTATAGCTATATGCTTCTTGTCTCCCAAACAGAACTGGAGTTCTTTATGGAGAGGAATAGCATCATTAGATTTATCAGGATCCACTCCAGCTCAGTGCACATCACATAAGAGGTACTATGATAGTTAATCTTGGCTGTCAACCTGACTGGATTTAGATCAGCTAGGAATCATGCTTCTGAGCAGGTCTGTAAGGGTATTTTCTAGAATTTACTTGGGAGGGAAGACCCTCCCCTAAAGTGGTCAGCACTTTCTGGCCTAGATATAAAGATGTCTAAGAGAAAACAGCTGATGCTTTTGCCTACTCATCTTCACTCCTTGCTGGTGAGTGCATCTACCTTGGTGCTGCCATTCTTCAGATACTGGAACCCAGCTTCTTTGGCCTTCCAATATGAACTGAAGGCCAGTAGCTGTCCAAGCCATCAGTACCAGATTGGGAGTAATAAGGCATCCAGGTTCATAGACTGAGCAGCTATCAAGTTCTCAGGCTCTCTAGCATACAAATGGTCATTGTAGGACTACTAACTGTATCATGTAAAAAAATAGAATAAATTCCCTCTGTAATATATATTCATTCCTGGTTTTCCTCTAGATAATCCTGAACAATGCATATACTCAATCAAAACAGATGTTTCAAAAGTAGGTTTGTAATCTAAATATTGATAAGACAATCAGGAATGCAAAACTCAAGCAATACAAACTGTTCAGAAGGAACTATTAGTTTGTATTAATGATGGATAAGGATAATGTTGGTGCAAAATACAGTTCTTGCTCCAAAGGAAATAAGCTTATTCTGAATGAAATGAGTGACCAAGAGCATGGATTCAGGTTGCCCTGAATGACATGTTGCACTGTAGAAGAGCATACATGAACTTCTGTAGTCACAGAACAAAAGATAGGCATCAATACATTTACCAAATACATGGAAGAGGCACCAAGTACACATGGATACAGCAAGTTCAGAGAAATGTCTCTTGTAGATTTCAAATGCTATAACATTCTTAGCTTTAAGATTTGCAGAAGTTAGTGATGTGCTAAGTTAATACATTTCAAAAGTTTAACCTGATAGTCAAAAAAAATTAGGTAGCATACAGAGATTGGTGAGACACGGTTATTAACAGAACTAAAGATAGCCACAACATTCCATCTCTCCACAATCTTAAAGGTCTAGTCAGTCTTTAACACAGATAGGCTTTCTTTATAGAACTTCAATTCACAGGAGAAACACAAATATTCAATATGGTGGATACAAGAATTTAAGAGATGAATTTCAAATCTTTCCTCAGGAAACAGTCCAAGGTAAAAGTCTTTGGAAATAACAGCAGCATAGGGCTTGTTATCTAGGTTTTATGTGAATCGTCCCACAGTATCCCTGGTGGCATTCACAATCAGCTCTTCCAGAGGCGAGAAGTCAGTGCTTGGCAGTAATGTTTCACTGCAGGAAAGTCCTAGGGTCCCAAACCCCTTGAATACGAAGTGAAATCTGCCTCCCAGCAAGCCAGTCTTTGGATTTAGGTTGTGCTGTTAGAATCATTACAGAACAGAGAGAAACCACTTCCTTCATAACAGATACTAGAGAACTTTGATAAAGCCAGCTGTAGCAATTACAGATATTGCTGTACAAACTGATCTTGGCAAGAAAATAAAATTTCCAAACTTTACCCAAAGGAATGGCTGTATGTATGTATGCAACCATGCATATATGTATGTTTAGTTATTATGGTGCTCCGGATTAAACTCAATGTTTTGGACATGCCAGGCAAGCATTCTAGCACTGAGATACATTTCCAGGCCCCAGGCTGGCCTGAGATTTGCAATTCTCCTGTCTGAGTCTCCCAAGTATTGGAATTACAAATATATGCCATCATATTCAACTAAGAGTGGCATTTTCTTTGTTTTCTTTTGTTTCTTTCTTCAGTCAGTCAGTCTCCTGTAGTTCAGACCGGCTTCAAGCTTGTTATGTCATGAAGCCAAAGCTGGCCTGGCACTCTTGGTCCTTCTGCCTCCACCTGCCAAGTCCTGGGATTTGATGACTTTTGTCACCAAACCCAGATGGGGTGACATTTAAAATCATCAAATAGAAAATTGTCTCTCATCACCTAACCTTCACCCCACCTCTATCTACTTGGTTTTGCCTTCTTTTAAGTAGTCCTGAGGGAATGATGCTTTCATAGTCAGTTTGGCATGCTCTCCAAAGTCAACTAGGTCCCAAGGGACTGGTGAGGCATTTCTCAAAATGTTCTTGTAACTCTGGTGAGCCATCTGTTCTTTTTTTTTAATTTGTTTTTATTTTGTGTGTATAAGTATATTGCCTGCGTGTATGTAAGTACACCATGTCATGCAATGTTCATGGAAGTCAGAAGGGGACATCGGTTCCCCTGGAACTGGAGTTATGGATGGTTGTTAGCTGCCATGTGGGTGCTGGAATTTCAAACCCAGGCCCTCTGCACGAGCAATCAGTACTCTTAACCACTGAGCCATCTCTCCAGCCCAAGCCATCTGTTCTTTTACTCAGGGAGACCATGGATACCCCACCAAGTGGATTCCAACCAGTGTCCATTCCACAAAAAGGAGTGTCAACACAGAAAGAAATTTCCTAAAAGCTTCCAAGAAAAGACACCATCAAACAAGGACTTTGACTCATCCTCAAAAGAAGAGCCAGAAAGGCAGGGACTCCTCAAAAGCCCAAGTGACCCTGAAGGACCAGATCCTTAACTGGCATTGAGAATAAAAAGGATAATGGTTCATTGTAGCTACCTTCATGGTCTTAAATACCCAACAGGAAAGTATAATCAAAGACTAAAATAACTGGTATAATATAAAACAAAGTTGAACTAGACTTTAAAATGAACAAACAATAATTCAGTCCTTATAAAGGCCTTCCCATTAAATTCTGTGTATTAGTTTAAGCTACTGACACATCTGATAAGACAATTTCAGGCATCTCAGCTATAATAAAATGAACTCTGTTTAAGAGTACTTGTAGCAGCCTTACTCTATGCTCTGGATTTCGTTATTTCTCTTTTAACACTGTACTCAAACTTAACACTCTCTTCCTTTCAATCAGATTGTTTCTTCAAATTGTTCTTTACATGCTAAATAGATGGGCAGAATACCTAGTATGTTAATGAGGTAGTGAGTTTTTCCTGCCTGCAATCTCATCTTCCTGTGTACTCAAACTTAACACTCTCTTCCTTTCAATCAGATTGTTTCTTCAAATTGTTCTTTACATGCTAAATAGATGGGCAGAATACCTAGTATGTTAATGAGGTAGTGAGTTTTTCCTGCCTGCAATCTCATCTTCCTGTGCTATGCTCTCCAATTCTCAGCCCAGAGTGCAGTCACTGGCCCAGTTAAATAAATTTGGCTGATTTGGAACATCTGGAGTCTGAGTGTCCTTCCCGGAGATCTGAGCGCCATGACACTGCCTCATTCTTAACGTACTTTAACAATTCAAGGAATCACCCAAGAACACACCAGAAAGGATGAGTCTCCTGAAACAATTATGGCCATAGCTTTCCTGGCTTTCACCTTTCTAAGGTCTTTGGGAGACACAATCACAGTATTCCTACTTAAACCTCTTATAATCTTGTGAGATTTGTGTCTTCTAGGAGATATAACAATTTCAAAGTAAAATTATGCCACAGAGTTTGCAGCCAATTCCTATGACTGGAAATCCAAAGCCTTGCCTCAGACCAAGAGGTAAAACAAGGAGAGTCTTGCGGTCCCTCTTAGTCAGGGAATACACACATCATCAATACGTTAGTAGTTACATAAGATAATAGATCGTCACCCTTCTGCACCCCAAAAAGACGTATGGGAACACAACTCTCAGGGGAGAATAGAAGCGGGAAAACTCTAAACGAGAAACTTCCACAGAGAAAAAGTGGCAGCAAGGGAAAGACTGGCAACCCTTAATCCACCTTAGCTTCATTCAGGAAAGAGAGCGGGCTCCTAAAGGCCCCAGTTTACACACTTGGTCAAGGCAGGCACTATTATGAGGCATTATGTTAACGACTCATAAAAAGTCACCAGTGACCTCAGTTCAGCCCTTCTCTTCCTTCCTTCCCGGAGGTCTGAGCGCCATGACACTGCCTCATTCTTAACGTACTTTAACAATTCAAGGAATCACCCAAGAACACGCTAGAAAGGATGAGTCTCCCGAAACAATTATGGCCATAGCTTTCCTGGCTTTCACCTTTCTAAGGTCTTTGGGAGACACAATCACAGTATTCCTACTTAAACCTCTTATTATAATCTATCCTATTACTATCAAGAAAAAAAAAAGGGGTGGGGGTGTGAATGCGCTTCCATTTTAACTAACCTTGTCCTTTTCAGTACAGATGGCGTTTTTTGAAGTTATCCTACCCTACTTCCAATCTGCAGCTGCTCAAACTACCCGGGAAAGGCGTACCTCTGACGCCAGGGAAAGTCAACCAAAGTCAGGCCAATCAGAAGCCAAGCTCGAGTCCCGCGCACATGCTAGTGGTGCGATTGGCTGACTTCCCACGGGCGGAAGCGGCTCTCCGCGGCCAGGCCACGCCCTCCAGCGCCAGCGAGTCAGCGCGCCGCACTCGGAGGGGCCGGACCCGCGCGAGCGGTTGAACATGGCGGAGGCCTGCAGCTCTGCGGCCCTGAACGCGCGAGGGAGAGCGGACGGAAAAGATGCGGATTCCCCAGAGAAGGAGACAGCGGGAGATGACGCGGAAGAGTTCGAGTGCCTGGAGCTGATGGAGTGCCAGATGCAGCTGCGGGTCCCCGAGGAGGAGGAGAAGGAAGAGAAAGAGCTGCACCCGGAGCTAGCGACTGAGGCGGTAGCCGAGGCCGAGGCGGTGGCTGCCGGCTGGATGTTGGACTTCCTCTGCCTCTCTCTGTGCCGGGCCTTCCGCGACGGCCGCTCCGAGGACTTCCGCAGGACCCGCGACAGCGCGGAAGGTGAGTGCGGGCCGCGCTCGGGCGGAGGGCAGCGCTGCGGCCCGAGGTCCGCCGCCGTGCGTTGACGCCGGCGGGGCGGTGGGCGAGAGGCCGAGGCTGACAGCTTCACCCAGGCCCGACACAATAGCTTCGCGGCCTGGCTGCGCGCAGCCTCCCTCCATTCAGAAGAAACGAGATGGATCAGAATTGGTGGAAGGGCTGAAGGAGGTAAAATGTGCAACGTAGTGTCGCCCAGGGCTACTTTCCTCTAGGTGTTCCTGGGGCGATTTTTCAAGCCACGTTAATGATTAGTCTGCTTTATGTTCGTCTGAACCTGCTATGGCCGCTTGCAGCGTGTTGTCCTCAGAAATAAAATATGTTCCATGAAATCCGGCCATCTAGATGTATGATGATGTCTGAAGTGATGGGTGAAGACTGACAGACCCAGGCAGAAGACAGTGCAGTTTTTTGAAAGAGATCGGAAAGATAGATGCTCTGGAAGTTGATGTAGAGTTGCCTTAATTCGTCGCATTTATAGTGTAAATGAAATGTTTAATACGAAATTCTCAGCAGACTATACTGACAAATTGCATCTTTGCTATAATAATCTTGAATTAGGCAGGTGGTCTGATTGATAGAGAGTGCATTAGTTAATCTGAGGTACAAGTAAGAGGAATGCTCCACAGGCAGGAAGTGGCGTTCCAAGCCCTTAATCCCAGTACTCCCGGAGGCAGAAGCAGGAGCATCTCCGAGGGTTCAAGGCCAGCCTGATTTACATAGTGAGTTCCAGGCCAGCCAGGGACTGAGAAAAAGAAGGAAAATGGGCAGAGGCTGTGTCCATATCTGTGGTTCACATTACAATTCAAGGGACCTGCCCCACACACAACACTGGAACCATAGTGTGGGTAAGGTAAATGACATTCGGTAGATTAAATCCTAAAATGAAATCACTTGGCCATACTTAGGATATTAAAAATCTCTTGAGAATAGGCTATCAATAGGTAATAGATTCGTGTTGGAAATATCAGTTAACACACAGTTAATACAGTGTGCTGGATAGCTTACTATCCTGGGTGAAGGGAATCTGAATTGAGGAATTCCTCCATTGGACTGGCCTGTGCCCATGGGGCAATCTCTTGATTGTTCAGTGGTGTGGTAGGACCCAGACCAGTGTGGGCAGTGCCAGCCCCTAAATAACTTATTTAAGAATTTCATTTCGTATACTAAAAGCAGTTTTATATTTATTTAGTGTAATAAAAGCAGTTAACTGATTCACCTTGGATGGGTAGATTTTTGTTTTGTAAGCAACATGCCTACCAGGTGCTATGAACAGAATGATGGAGTGTAAGGCATCTATAACTGCTGCATGTAGACTGTATTCAATATTCATGAAAGTAAAAATGAAAGGGATTTCCTAGAATCAAATCTTTTGTTTTTCCCTGATACTGTAGTCTTACATTCTCTCTTCAAGGACTTTACCCTTCACCTCTGCTTTTACCAAAACCTGAGGCGGGGGTCCTTTGTATAAAATGGCCTCATTTTTGCATATAACCTGTGCAGTCTCTCCATATACTTTAAATCTCTTCTAGATGATATAGAACACCTAATACAATTTAAGGACTATGTTAATAATTGTTACATTGCCATTTAAGGAATAATAACAAGGAAAGGAAGTCTATATTTTAAATAGATGCTGGTTTGTTTGTTTTTCAAATACTTTAAGTCTGTAATTGGACGAATCTGCATGTATAGGTGCAAAAGGCAGATTCCACTTACCTTTTGTGGTACTGTTAATATTTTAGAGGGTTGAGAATATGGCTCAGTTGTTAAGAGTGCTTACTTGGAATGCACAAAAGCCTGGGTTGATCTCCAGTACCAGATAGAACAACGCATGGTGGTGTACATCTCCAGCAGTCAGGAGGTAGAAGCAGAAGGGTCAGAAGTTCAGGATCATCCTGGTCTAGCAAGTTCAAGGCTAGCCTGGGCTACATGAGACCTTGTCCCCCATTTAAAAAGAATGTTAGTGATTAGTATAACGTTTTTTTTAAATCTATTTCAACAAATTTATTCTCAACCAAAATCTTCATGAAGGACAAGGACTGGCTGTTTTATCCCTGAATTATCAGTGCCTAATACAGACTAACAGTAGATGTTCAATACCTAATGATCAGTGTTTAATTTTTATGCAAACTTGTGCTGTCTTATTTAATGCTGATATGACTGCAGAGTCTGGATAATTTGAGTCACAGGATAATTTTATGCCACTGTAGAATTGAAGATATTAGATAACTATTTTATTAGGACCGTTTTGAGAAACCTTTCATGACAATCCTTACCCCTAAAAGATCTCTAAATATACTCTAAAATTTCCTTGCTGCGTGCTTCTATAACAGTTTGCATTTGTCTTTTTCAGCTTTTTAACACAATTTTATTTCAGTGGTATAGTCATTCGGTTCTTAGTGTTGCCATTGTACTGGTAATAGCGTGATGTTAGTTCACTAAGATCCAGGGATGTAGTTAACTTGCCAGTGTATATATTCACTACCAGGTACGTCTTCATGAATATTCAAATATTTGATAGGTATGTGTTTTAAAATACATAGCTTTGTGAACTCAACAAAATCAATGGAAACTTTGACAAAAATATATAAAATTTTTTTATAATATGAAAAAATTTGTAGTAAAAGTTTCATAGTAATTTAATACATTTTATAATTTAGGTATGAAACTTTCCTTGGTATAGAGGGCTACCTGTGAAAGCAATTTTAAATATTTATTATTCTGCATTTGAATTATGTTTTGTAAGAAGAGGTATATTACAAAGCTTTTTTTTGTTTGACTTTTTAAAAAATTAAATAATTTTATGTTCAATATTAACCTTATACTTAAACCACATAGTGGGTCTACTGTATTTAGTGATATTTTAATATGATTATTATTTTTTCTTTTTTAGCTATTATTCATGGCCTATCCAGTCTTACAGCTTATCAGTTGAGAACTGTATACATATGTCAGTTTTTGACAAGAATTGCAGCAGGACAATCCCTTGGTAAATACATATTTTATTTTATATTAGAAATCTTTTAATTTATACGTAAGTATAAGACATTGAGAAGCTGATGGGAGCTCTCTTTATTCCTTTTCCTTTTGAGGACTAGAAAGTTAACCTACCTACATCTGACTTAAACATCTAAAGCAAATCAAAAAAATACAGTTTTATATTTTTAGAGCAGTGGTACTCAAACTTCACCCTGCTTCATAAGTATTTAAAGAGCATCTTAAAACAGCACTAAGTTTCAGATATGAAAAGGATGGGTGTGGGGCCCTGAAATTTTGCATTTCTGGTGAGTTCCCAGCAGACTGCACAGACTCCTAGAGATTTTACTTGAAATTTTATATAGCTTTGTGATGACAGCTATCATATATATACTATGTTTACTGGTAGCTGTATTTGAAACCTTTTATTTAAACTTGGTGCCTGTACTTAATGCAAAGTTTATAGTTGTAGTTTATTTCCCTTATTTCTGTAGTTCATTTTCGATTGTAATGAGCAACTTCAGTTTATTGATAATGACTGATCTTTACAACATGGTTATTTAAAGTGTTATTTGTTATAAATAATATACTTTATATTGATTTTATATTTTACAAAATGCTTTCCCATAATCTTGGGTGCTGAGCAGTACTGATATGAACTTGCTTGTTTAGAGAGATGTATTACATAAAATCCCAGGCTGTTAGTACTACTCTAACTTACTAAAACAAAACTGGGCCAAGGAACCTACTTATTTGGAAACTGAAGTTCAGGCTTATGGTGTGACCTTATTCCTGGGGAGATATAACACATGACTATACTCTCCCCCCCTTCTGGAACCCCTGATATATGGAACAAAGTAACAATACCAACAAAGCCCAGCTTGGTAAGCAATGAGTTTATTGTGGTTACTTACAAGAGTGTGAATGATTCAAAGGTAGCTGCATCAGTGAAAGCTACTCCCGTATGGGTGAAGACTCAGAAAAGTTAGAACACTGCAGATCTTTACACCATTTCTAGGCCGCTCAGAAGGTTAGAGCATCTCTTCTTGATGATCCTTACTGCTTATTTAGCCTTGGAGAAGGAAGGGCCTTGTGCGTCCAATAAGTTTCAGAGAGGTTCTGAGAATTTCAAGTTATTTACTTCCTGAGTCTTAGTAGAATTTAGTTCTTTTACTTCCTGAGACTTAATGAGCTTTCCTCCTAGATTGAGTGTTCCAGTTGGGAGGAAACTGCTACACAGCTGGGATAATAGCTACCGGCGAGGACTGTCTGTGGGTTAAGGTCTATGATTTAAGGAGAACAAGCCATTGTGGACATAACTGGAAAATTACAGACTGTAACTTAAAGCATTATAGTTTATTGGGTTCTTTGTAAATCAGATGTGACAGCATATTTCTAAAGCTAGGCTTTACATAAAATAATTACTCCATAAATCTTAGGTCCTTCACAAGTAATTTTACTTCCAAAACAGGAGGTTAAAAAAAAAAAAAACCTAGATTTTGTGTGTAACCATCTGGTTTGTTTTGCAAAGACTGGGATTGAACTCAAGGTTCACATGATGCAGATGATGCAGATGCTGTACCAGTGAACCATATATCCATCCTGATCCTATGGCTTCATCTTTAAATTTACCATCTTTAAATTTAAATTCCCTTTTGAATATATGTCCTAGATAAAATAGGATCAGCCAGCAAAAGACAATATATTTCATCATAATTGACTCAAACGAGGTAGTTGAGATAGTATTTACTTTAGTTCTTTTACATTGCCATGTGTCTAGGACTTTGTACATGACATGTGAGTGCTCTGCCCCCAAACTACCTCCTCATAAAATTTAACATGTACAGAATTTTCAGTACATATAACCTTTTTGTATTAATTTCCTAGTAGTTACTCCTTAGTAGTACTTCCCAATAGAACTGTGAACCATGGTTAAAGTTTTTAATGTACTAGTGCTTAAATTAAAACAACTAAAAAATAGAATTCATTTTAATGCAATGTTATTTAACTCACTTATCCAATATTTCTAAAATTTGTAAAAAGTAATCTATAAAACATTCATGAGATATTTTACTTTTTGCAGTAAATTTGTGGACTAATACTGTATATTTAAAGGAAGTCTGTTTGGACTAGATGTATTTTAACTGCTGAATGATTGTAAGTGGCTAGTGGCTGCCATGTAGATTTAACCCCATGTATCTTTAAAATACAGCAGATATCTTAAGGAGAAATGTTTGTTTCTGGTAGGTTCTGTTCTCATGAGACTTTTTTTTATCTACATCTCAAGTTGTCCTGAAATTCTCAATTCTCTTGCTTCAGCTTTCTGAGTACAGGGATTACAGGTGTGTACTATCTAAGCCTCACTATTTCTTAAGATCTGTGAGACTAGGAATTTCTGAGCCTCCTACACTGTTGTAGAATTTATCAGATGAATTGGGGAAAAGCCCAATTCCTCTAGATTCCAGTCCACCACGCCAATGCTATGGAAACCACCAGAAGCTTTTCCTATTTCCCTTTTCCCTAGTAAAATACCACTGCCTGCGTGTTCCAGATCCATTGCCTTGTCCCACTAAGCCCAGGGAAGAAAACAGGTACAAATCATCAGCTCACCTCTGAAGAGACACTCTCCTCCAAACTTCTGTTTGCCTTATTGTCTTTACTTTCATGCCTGTTTCTTGTCTTTTGTAACATGATTTTGCAATTTATCACCTTTTTTCCCCGTGTCTGTTGTGATATTCTTATGTCCTACCTGGAAGTGAATGTCAATGCTATATGTTACAAGTTTTTTGAAGAGCTAACATACACATTTTTCTATGTCTTATATTTGTGAAAAGGAAGGCAAATTAGTAAGAAGTGTTAGCAAATGTCAAAGATTTATGTCAAGTATGGTGGCTCACTCCTGTAATCCTAGCACTTGGGAAGCTGAGACAGAAGAATTGTTGCAATTTCAAAGCCAGTCAGGGCTACAGAGTGAGACCATGCCTCAAATTAAAAAAATAATAATAAAAACACATACTAGGAAATATAAATATTAAAGTAAATTTTAGAAAGATGGGATTTTGAGAAATGGCACAATAAGTAAAGTGCTTACTATAAAAGATTGAGAACCTGAGTTGGAGCCCCAGCACTCAGCTAAAAATTCTGGAAGGGCACTGCAGTCTGTGGTCCCAGCACTGGGGAGGTGGAGGTAGGATGACCCCTGGGGCTTGCTGGCTAGGCATCCAGTCTAGTCAAAGTGGTGAGTTCTAGGTTTAGTGAGAGATGCTATCTCAAAAAAATAAAATAATGATTGAGATAACACACTGGTGTCGACCTCTGGCCTCTACAGGCACAAGCAAATGTGTAAATGTGTACCTTTACAGGTGCACACACACAGTAGAACATGTGCACAAACCAAAAGGAATGATGAAAGGTTAAGCAGTTTCTTCGGTTTTGTTTTCTTCCTTCTTTCCTTTTTTTTTTTTTTTGTAGTGCTGGAATTGGAACCAGTGCTCAACACTCTCCCACTGAGCTTCCCCAGCTCTTACCTTTGCATGTGCATTTCATTTCTTTACACTGTTTATCCTAGCCATACCAGCCATTTTGTGATTTGTGAAATGCGTTTTGTTGTTGCTGTTGATGATGACATTGTTTGAAATCTGGACAGATTTATCACTGAACTGTAAGTGTCAAAATGAAAAAACTAAGGTCACACCAAGGAAGATATACTTTGACACCAAATGGTTTACATTCTACAAGACCAGATCATGAGTAAATACTATTGGGGACCATCTGTGGTTCTAAGCCAAGCTACAAATTTATATATGATAACTCCAGTACATGGCAGAGAATCCACATTGTGATGACATCACATGGGATGAGGAATTTATGCAGCCTAGATCCTGGGATTGTCATGTTTGTTTGTGTTGTCCTCCCCACCCTCCATCACTTAAAAAATATTTTGTGAGCAAATAATAGGTTTCTCTGTGGCATTTTCATACATAGTTACCATACTTGGTTCTGCGTTCTCCTCCCCTGCTGCCTTTCCCTGTCTCCCACCCCATTTTCCTTCCTCTCTCTAAATAGCCCCACCTTCCACTTTGATGTCACATGTATTCTATGACCTTTTTCCCTCCCCCTTAAGATCTTTTCCTTCAGCCCAGACATGGCAGTACATGCCTTTAGTAGAGACAGGTGGATCTTTGAATTCGAGGCCAGCTAGAGCTACACAGAAAGACCTCTCCCAAAAATCTAAAACTCTTCCCTCTCACAGTTGCCTATTTTCAAGACCTACACACACACATATTTAAATCTAGAGTGCACGTATGAGAGGAACATGCAATATTTGTCTTACTGAGTCTGGCTTATTTCATCTAATGTGTGATTTCCAGTTGCATCCATTTTCCAGCAAGTGTATCATTTTTCTTTATGGCTACAAAATTTTTACTTTGTTTCTGTACCACATTTTCTTTATCCATTCATCTGTTCATGCTTATCTAGACTGGATCCATTTCTTCATTATTGTTTGTTTTTATCTTTATTTTGTGTATATGTGTATGCATGTGCTTGCATGCATCCCATGTCTTCCGTGTGTAAATCAGAGGACAGCTTGTGGGAGTTGGTTCTCTCCTAACATGTAGATGTTAGGAATCAAACTCAGGTCATCAGGCTTGGTCATAAAGTACCTTTACCCACTGAGCCATCTCATTGGCACCCAGGCTGTTTCTGTCTTAGCTAAGAACATACAAGTATCTATGTGGTTTATTGACTTAGAGTCCTTTGAGTATATACCCAGGACTGGTAGAACTGGATCATATGGTAACACTTTTCCAGATGTATTGGCTACTTGTATTTCTTCTTTTGAGTGTTGCAGGATAGATAAGATAGGAGGTGCAGGAAGCAGGTTTATTTAGGCAGCAGCCTGGTCTAAAGGACTTAAGTCTAGACCCCCAAAAAAAAGATGCATTCATCTTTTATACCTTAGGCAGTGAGTTGCATTAAGAAGGAAACTTACATACAGTCTCAAAATTAGAGAAATTATTATAAAACTTAGAAAGAAAACAAATGTTAAAAAAATCTTCTGTCAAAAATCATTGCATAATTGAGGAATCAACAATTGATACAGGCACACAATTTCTGATCTCAAACAGTATTACAGAGCCACAGTAATAAAACACAAGGCCAGTGGTTCTAGCTAGTTTTGTTAGTGCTCTAACAACAAACTTGTCAACAGAAATTTGCTGACAGAAACAGAGGGAAAAAGCAAGGATTAAAATCCATATTTTCTGTAGATATTTCATTGAGCTACGCCATGAGAATTATCTTTTCAGTACATTTCCTATTTTTTGATTGGGTGATTTTTTTTTTAAGCGTTTAATTTTTGCAGTTCTTTATATATCCTCTGATAAAAGTTGATTTTTTCCCCCCATTCTCTAGACTGTGCCAGTTCTGGTGAGTGTTTCATTTGGTGTGCAGGAACTTTCTAATTTCATATTATTCCCTATTTGGAGAGTTATTTCCTATGAGTCTTTTTAAGAAAGTGTTTGCCTATACCTGTATCTTACAATGTTTTGTCTATATTGTCCTTTAGCAGTTTGAAGATTTCAGGACTTAGATTAAGATCTTTAATACATTTCGAGTTAATTTGGGGGACAGAGTGAGAGTTACAGGTCTAGTTTCATCTTTTTACAAGTGAATTCCAACTCTCCCTTGCACCATTAGTTGAAGATGCTGTCTTTTCTCCAATGAATGTTTTTGACATCTGTATTGAAAAATACACCACAGCTGTAGCTATGAATTTATTTCTAGGTACTGTGTTCCTTTGATCTACATGTATTTTCTGGGCCAGCAATGCATTATTTTTATTACTGTGGCTCTGTAATATTTTTTGAGATGAGGTATTGTGATGCCTGTATCATTGTTCAGAAAGAGATCATTTTTACAATATTCTGCCAGTCCATGAGTATGGGAAGTCTTTCATCTTCAAGTGTTCAGTTTCTTTCTTCAGAATCTTTTATCTCCTTGGTTTGATTTACTCTTGGGTCCTTTATTCTATTTTGAGGCTATTGTGAATGAGATTTCTTGTATCTTTATTGGTATGAAGAAAGCTTGCTGATTTTTGTGTTTTGATTTATTTATTTTTGTTTTACGTGTGTTTTGCTTGCACCCAGGTCATGCAATGTCTGCAGAGACCAGAAGAGGGTGTCAAATCCCATAGAACTGGAGTCACTGTTGTTAACTGCGATGTGGGTGCTTTTTCATGTTTATGGTATCTTAAGAACCCAGCACAGCTTGGATTGTAAATGAATGAATTTTTAAAATCTAAAATGTTAAGAAAACCAAAAGACCAACAGAAAATTAAAAAAAACTTGAAACTACTGTTAATTTAAACTTGTATGGTCTTTAAAGTGGTAGCCAGGCATAAAAGTACACACCTGTATTCCCAGCACTCTGGAGGCCAAGGCAGGAAGATTTAGAGCTTGGGGCCAGCGTGGGCTACATAGCACCATCCAGTCTGAAAAAACAAATAAAAAGTTTTGAGCTGTTTTATAATTTAATCTTTTCCCTAAACTTTTAATGTATGAAAATTGCGCCTAGAATGAAGTATAAACTTAGGAAATTTGAAAAGGAATGCAGTTTTCAAGGTTCTGTTTTCCCTTCTAAGTTAACTTTTCTGGTTTTTAAAAGATGCACAGTTTGAAAGTGATGAACGTATTACACCTTTGGAATCAGCTCTGATGATTTGGGCTTCAATTGAAAAGGAGCATGATAAACTTCATGAAGAAATACAGAACTTAATTAAAATTCAGGTATGAGTACTATTTGTGTTTATTGTTTTGCTAGACTACTATAGCATTTGTTTTTCTTAATAATGTGACAGAATACCTGACAAGCAGCACCTGGAGGGGCTTGAGATGGTTAGCTACTATGAATGCTTGATACTCTTCTAGAGGACCCAAGTTTGGGAGGCTCACAATAGCCTATAACTCCAGTTCCAGAGGATCTGACACCCTCTTCTGGCCTCTTTAAATATGGCACTTGCACATATTTACATACATACACACACAGGTATAATTAATAACAGATCTTTTTAAAAAAGAAAAAAAAGCAACTTAAGTGAGGGTTATTTGACTTGTCGTTCGAGAGGATACAGCCTGGCATGGCAGGGAAGGCGTGGCAGCAGGAAAGTGGGTGATCACCTTGTACCCAGTCAGGAAGCAGAGAGAGACGGATGTTAGCATTCACTTGCTTCCTCTTTTTTAATTCATTCCATACTGGTCCATGGACTGGTGCTACCTAAATTCAGGCTGGGTCTTTGCTCCTCAGTTAAACCTTTCTGGAAGTGTCTCTGAGATGCTTCTATGTCTAGTCAAGTTGACAGTGAAGATTGCCTGTCTCACAACTATGAAAACATCTAACATCCGGAGTACAGGGAGTCTAACAGAAATTAAGCAGTAAACCTAGAGAAAATTTTAATAAAATATTTTCATTTCAAACTTTGACCCTCAGTTTAGAGTCTTCACATAAGCACCAAGACTCAGAACTTGATTGATGTTTCATACTTAGATGCATGTTTTCCCCATGTCAGAAACACTGCGTCTAAGATCTAAAGATTACCAAGCACACTCAAAACCTAGGAACTCATCCTCTCTCTTATTTATCTAAGGAGGGTGAATATGAAAAAAAGTAGATGTTCATGGTTTGCTTACTTTTTGAAGGGTTTAGTTCTAGGAATTGAACCCAGGGCCTCACACATGCCATGCATGGATTTTTGTGAGCAAGAGTATGTAAACATGCTGAGTGAATTTTAGTAGACATTAACTTAAGAATGAGAAACCATAAAAATGATTTAAATATCTAACTGTAGAAAAAATATGTTTTTCTATATTCAAAGCAAATACTTGATACTTTCTTAGTTAAATAAGTTTTTCTTCATTTTTATTTATCATTCTTTCTTTGGTTACACAAAAGAGAAAAACCAAGGTGGTTTCCTACTTTCCTCACATTTAATGTAGTGATTACAAATGAAATTAGGACCCAAAGAGAAGATAATGGGCAGAAAAATTACTGCTTTTTGTAAGAATTCAACTCAAAGAGATTTTTCTTTGGGAGGGTTAAAGCTGACCTTTATTTAGTATACTACTACAAAGTTGAGAGGCTGACATAACATTTAGTTTATTGCTTACGTCTGCTGGCAGTGTTCTAAGCATTATCACATGTAACTCAGATCCTCATAACAAGTCTATGAAGTAGGTATACTGTTTACACCATTTAAAGGATATGGAATCAAGCATCAAGAGGTTCAGCCTGCTATACAACTAATAAATTAGCTTCTACTTTATTTATTAGTGCCTGCTTAGATGTGCTGAACATTTACCTGTAAATGTGCATAGAGCCGGTGAAAATTTTTTATTTTTTAAGTCACAACTTTTTATCTTTGAAAAATTACTTGATATCTTCATCAAATAAAGCTGCATGAAAATGTGTTAAATGAAGTATTTCAGACTTGCTAGAGTTATGTCAATTAATTAAATAATGACTGGATATTTTAATAAGCAACCTAAAGTGTATATTTGTCATCTTATCTTTAAGGCTGTAGCTGTTTGTATGGAAAATGGCAGTTTCAAGGAAGCAGAAGAAGTGTTTAAAAGAATATTTTGTGATCCGAATTCTTGCACGGTAATTGTTTAAAGCCATAAAATTTTAGAACTGTTTAGATAGAATTAAAAAAAACATAAGAAAACTGAAGAGGAAAAGGAATGCTTTACCTAACTCACTATGCTAAAAAGTTACTATAACATTAATCAGTACAAAAACTGAAGTATTTTACATACCCTTTTTTCTGTCAAGTCTTTGAAAAATGGTGTGTACTTTATACTTACAATAGGTCCAGCTTGATACCAGCCATATTTCAAGGACTCAGCAGCTACACATTACAGTTTGTATTTGTTTGTTGTATTGTTGAGATAAAATCTAGTTATTTATCCCAACATGACCTCAAAATTCAAGATTGTTTACCATGTTTCTGTAGTACTAGGGTTATAGTTACATGCTACCAGGTCTGCCCCCCCCCACTACTTTCTCTAGTTTTCGTTTTTCTTTTTGAGACAGAATCTCCATATTGTTCTACCGTGCCAAGCTAGAGTTTCTTCTGTGATCATTTATAGTTTGTATCTGTGTATGATATCCAGGTCAGTAGGTCTTGGTTTTAAATATTGTTGGGATGAACTAAACATGTTTGAAGAAAGAAGACAATCTTATATTTTTAGTGATTTATTTTTTTTAATTGATGAAGGATACCTCTAGACGAGAACATGTATCATAAGTGTTTAAGTAGATTGTCTGCCCAAAGGAACACAGTTGTGTGAGGAGCCCCTGTATCAAGAAAGAGAACCTAACTCAAAGTTTAACTCTGTGGTAGCATTATAGCACTTGCTTAACATATACAAGATCCTGGATTCTGTCATCAACATTGTTATAAAGAGATCAGCCAGGCTTGGTGGTCAATACCTGTAATCCTGGCACTTGGGCACTGAACCAGTAATAGCCTTGGTGTGAGACTAGCTTGGCTACATAGTAAGATCCTTTGCCAAAAAAAAAAAAAAAAACTAGAACCTCAACAAGATTGTCCAGACCCTTGAGAAAATGCTTGTCTTCTCAAAGGTAACTGCTGCCCAGCCTTCAGCCACCAAAACTTCGTTACACTTGTTTTTGAACTTTTTATAGTGAAATCATGATTATAAAATTGATGATCCATGATGTCCTTGTGATAAGTTCATTCATTTTCATTGTGTGCTAGTCATTTCAGTTATTTCCTTCCTTTCTGTAACATACTTTAACATGTCTTTTGTGGGACAAGTGCATTTTTGTTCAGTTTATACTTATGGGTGGAATTCCTGATGAATATACATATTCATTTGTTGTATTTATTTACTATTTATTTTTCAAGTGACATGCATTTAGTTTTAATTCTACTGCCAAATTGTTTTCCAAAGTAGTTGCAGCAATTCTTCCACTAGTGTGGGAAAGTTCCAGTTGCTTCATAGACTGTTCCTGTGGTTTTCCTGGTAAATATGTAGTGTTACTATGCTGAGTTTTAATTTGCCTGGTACCAATAAAGGTGGAATGTCTTTTGATATGCAAGAGTTAGGGAATGATTGGCTTAATTAATAACTGACTTAGCCTAATTGAGTTGGTTATGATTTAGAAAAGGCATTATCTCTTATTTGACCTGTTCCTAGCATATAATCCTTCAGAAATTTCAGTTGATATCCTGATGTGCTTATTGAGTTAGTAGCCATGTATTTTCTTCTTAGTATTACGGGCTGATGAAAACTCTGTGTTTATATCTAATAAAAGAGGAAAATTTAGGGCCCACAAACATAAAACAGTTAAGAGAAAGTGTTTAACTTTCCTAGTAACAGCAGTGAAAATGTCTTAAAACACTAACACTTGACTCAAAAGATGGAAAAGTACTTAGACTGTGTGTGCATATATTCCTCTCTGTAGTGTAAATTGGTACGCTAAAGAGAGTTTTAACAAAATATGTAAGCATACATTCCATTAAGTTCCACTTCTAGATAACTGTCTTAGAGTAGCCATTTTTACATTTGCTGCACATTCTAAAAGCTATGAAACTTTAAAGACAAAAAGGAAACCCCAAGTCTTACCGAGGTAGTCTAGGATCAAGCCTACAATTTTTGTTTAAAGTTCTTTTGTTTAATCCAGCATTGAGAGAACTGTTGTACAGGAAGAACTTGCTTTGTGTACAAGATGAATAGAAAATGTTGGAACACCATAGTAATAGCAAAGACCCTAAATTATCAGATCAGCTAAATGAACAAATAATGTTCATCAATATAGTACTATACAATGGTGCAGTAACTTTTTCTAGAAATATCACATTAGCATTGGTAGTTGTCATAAATGTAGAATTAAAGAAAATATAGCAAATGTCAGAATATAATATGTGTACAAATTATACCGTTTATGTAAAATTAAAGCCACAAAGGTAACTCAGTGGGTGAAGTACTTGGTGTGCAAAGTACCCACATAAAAAGCCAGGCATATGGGCAAGTACCTATAATCCTAGGGATGGGAGTTAAAAGCAGGAGGATCCCTGGAGTTTTCTGTCCCAGCCAGTCTAATCATTCAGTGAACCCCAGGTTCAGTGACAGATCCTCTCTAAAACAGGGGCCAAGGTAGGGATTGGTAGAGGAAGAAGACACCTGACATTGTCCTGGCCATCTCCACATGTGTCAGATACACCAGAATGTATAAAGAAAATCAAAACCAGGGTAAACGTTATGAGTACCTACCATATGTTATTTATGGACATATATGTCTTTGCTGTTGGAGATAGAATCCAAAGCGTTGCTCAGACTGGGCAAACATTACCTCTGGCTAGACTCACAGCCCAAAGGAATTTATAAGGACAGTAAATTCTAAATTTAGAGTACTATTGCTCTACTACATGTGAAGAGAAGGAATGAGATATAGTCAGAATATGGAAGTAAACAGGCTTTGACTGTATTGATAATGTTTTGTTTTTAAACTGAGTAGTGGGCAATTAAGTTTATAATCTTTGTTTTGTTCTGTGTTTCTAAAACAAAACATTCAGAAATGTAGAGGGCATTAAAAAGAAAAAAATGCATGGATGACTCTTTTAAAACAAAATTATTTAATTAATTACAATTATAATTCTTTGACAGGCAGAGGTACATGAATCTCTAAGTTCAGGCCAGTCAGAACTACATAGTGAGACCCTGTCTCTAATAAAACCTCTTAATTGTATTTCTCTTAGTTGGTTTTTCAGTCATATTTATTTGAAATTTGTGTTTGATATTAATATATTTCTGTTTTTCTTTAGTCTTTAGAAAGGAAATTGTTTATGATAATCTCTCAGAAAGATGCATTCCACTCCTTTTTTCAACACTTCAGCTATAACTACATGATGGAAAAAATTAAGAGATATGTGAATTTTGTGGTAAATGAAAAATCATCAACTTTTCTAATGAAGGTATACATGTTATTTCAAAGACAATCTAACAGTAGACCTAAGAGAAATTGCTATAATAAAGAAGAATACTTGAAAGGGAAAGTCTTAAATAGTAATCAGAATTTTAAGTTACATATTAATAAAGAGGAAGGTCTTCATTAATTTGAGGTAATTTTATTTCACAATACTTAGATGTATATCTGTGTCTGTGTTTGAGTGTGGTGATACAAACCACATTACAATGCCTGAACAAAAGAGCCTTGACTCTTAGCATCCATTAAAACCAAGAGTAAGTCACAATCTGTTCTGAGAATTTGTTCCTTCAGATTTCTCCTGAAACTGTGCTCTGCAACCAAGGCCCTGCTCTCTCTTTAGTGAAACTGGACATTCAGCATGAAATCGGGAGGGAAAAACAGAACTTGTCTTATAATTTTCCCTTTCTGACCCCCACTAACCTAGAGTAGCACACACAGCCACAAACAGATGTTATCAGTCTAATCCCACTGTTGTTTATGACACAGTTGGGATAATCCATTGCTTTCCATGAGTAGTACCAACAGACACACACACATATATTAGTCTGGGTCAGGGGCAAGGAATAATCATAAGGGATTACAGCCGCACTGCATGTTTAGGTAACGAGTTGTCCAAGGCCTAGTATGCTTGTTTACATTGTAAACCAGCTGAGATGGTATTAAGTGATCTTTAAACATAAGATTAACTTGGTTGCCAGGTTAGGGAGAAGTCATTCCCATTTGAGTATATGGTTGTCCACAAAGGCCAGAAGAAGGTATTGGAACCCCTGGAACTGGAGTTACAGACAATTGTGAGCCACTTGATATCGGTGCTGGGAACTAAACTTTGGTCTTCTGGATGAGCAGCAAGTACTCTTGACCACTGAGCTATCTCTCTCACCCCCTTCATTTTTTTTTTTAAGATTTTATTTTATTTATATGTATATGGGTGCATTTGTATGAATGCTGCCATGTGTGTGCAGCTGTCAGAAGGGGGCAGAAGGAGCATTGGATTCACTGGAGCTAGAGTTACAGGCAGTTGTGAGTTGTCTGATATGGGTACCAGGAAGCAGACTTGGGTATTTTGGAAAAGCTGCAAGTACACTTAACCACTGAGCCATCTCTCTAGCCCCTAAAATTTTGTTTTTTTAAAATATAGCGATTGTTACAGCATGCACAAGATCCATGCAAACTCACTCAGATAAAAACCAGCATAGAACTGGGGAATTGGGAAGGAGGCACCAACCTTAGTGGAGGAAGTATCAGAAACTGATCACTGCTGGATGAGGGAGAGTTGATCTTTAAGTAAGTGGCCCTAGATAAGCTGAACAGGCTCCAGTGAATGAACTCAAACCAGGATACACAAACTTGATTAGGTAGCCCTTAACACATATGATAGAATGCATGAAGTCCAGTGGGTGGGCTGTGGTGGGGTTGCAGGTTGGGAAGAGGGATGAAATATGAGTAAGATGCATTGAATGAAATCCACAAAATTTAATTTAAAAATATACATTGAAAAAATAGCCTTTTATCAGGGCTGCAGAGATGACTCTGGAATTAAGAGCACTGACTACTGTTCTAGCCCCTGTATGACTGCTAACAACCATCTGTAACTGGTTCCAAGAGATCCAGCACCCTCTTCTGGCCTCCACCAGGTTGCACGACATGGGTGTACTTACATTCATGCAGGCAAAGCACTCATATACAAAAAGTGTATTATTTTTTTAAATAGCCTTTTATCTTAAAATTTCCTAGAGAACATTGCATATATTAAATATATTTACAAAAGAAAACTTTCATAATACCTATAAACCAAGAAGGTAGCTAATGTAGTTGCCAGTATTGTCATAATTACTGGTAAAAATAATATGGTATCTTTGTTGGCCTGTGAACAAATCCTTCTGCCATGACCATCAAAGAAAAAAGACTTGATGTTGCTTGTTTAAAATGATTAATGCTTTCTTTCTTCTGCCTTCCCTTCATTCTTACTGCTTTTTAAGGCAGCAGCAAAAGTAGTGGAAAGTGACAAAGCAAGAACAATAACTTCTCAAGATAAACCAGGTGGTAGTAATCCTGAAACAGAAACTGAAGCTAATTCAGATAAAGGAAAAAGGTTTGTAAACTCATTAATTTTTTTTTGTCTCATGAATATTTTGTCTTACTAGTGAGCCATTATTAAAAGTAATTATTGAGTACTAACTCATGATTTGAACATTTGGAGTACTGTAGAGTTATTTCCTGACTTATACAAATTCTTTATGCCTAGCAAAATGGGAAGTGAGAAAGTATCACAGTTTACTGTGTCTAAATTCATTGGCTTTTTTTTTTTCTTTTGAGACAGGATCTCCCTGTAACTGGCCTAAAACTCACAGAGGTCCACCTGCCTCTGCTTCTTGAGTGCTGGGATTAAAAGTGTGCATCACCATGCCCAGCTAATTGACTGTTTTTAATGAGGTTGAAATTAGAATCCTGGGTCATTTGTGCCTTAGTTGTACTCAGATCCCACAGGCCTTCACTATGTACAAAGTTATTCTAGCATTTTTAAATATTCATATATCTTCTCCAAGGACTGACTGACAGATTCATATGATGCTATACAAAAGTACAAATAAAGCCACTTGCTCCAGTGCTAGAGGAAGTGTACTAACTATATGTAGGGAGGCAGTAGTTCCGTTTTAAATTGTTTTTTCTTCACAGATTTTCAAAGTTGGTTTTGCTTTGGGTTTTGTTTTGTTGTTCATTAATTTTTTTTTTTTTTTCTGAGATAGTGTCTTCCTGTAGCCACTGTTGCCTAGAACTCACTATGTAGACCAGACTGGTCTCAATCTCACAGAGATCCTCCTGCCTTTGCCTCCTGAGTGATGGAATTAAAGGTGTGTACCTCCATGTCCAGCTGCCTTGGGGTTTTGTTTGAGCTCTGTGCCCCAGCCCAGCTCAAGGGTAATGTTTGTTTTGTTTGTTTTGCTTTGTTTTATTCTTTGGGACAGGGTTTTGTGTAATTGAGACTGGCCTTACTGTGTCACAGAAGCATCCTTAAACAGGACCCTGATTTTCCTGCCTCCACCTCCCAAATGCTAAGATCATACCTGGCTCAATGGTGTTTTAACGCTTATATACAGCAAGGAAAGAGCATGTATATACTCCTGTGACATCAGGGGACAACACCATGTGGGTCTTAGAGATGGAACTGAGGTCCTCAGGCTTGGCAGCAAGCACCTTTACTCACTGAGCTATTTCACCAACCCTCAAGGATGATTTTTAACTTTTGCTTTCTAAGCTGACCCTATTGAAGAAAGTATAGCTTAACTATTAAAAAGATTATTTTTCAAATTATTTGTTATTATGAATGTGTGTGTGCCTGCACATGCCTGTATGTACATGCACTCCATATGTATGTGTACTGAAGTATATGTGTGGAGGTCAGAGACAACTTTCAGGATTCAGTTCTCCTTTCAGTTTGAGTTCTGGGTGTTGAACTCAGGTCATTGGGTTTCAGAGCAAGTGCTTTTTTTAACCTACTGAGCCATCTTGTTAACCCAACTTGTTTTCTGCTGGACCCATGGTCTGTTCTTTCTGTTACACACTTAACCCAAGGCTAGGTGGTTAAATCCTTCTATTTGTCAGTGCACATAATGCTGAGAGGGATGCTATCTTAACTACTCATTTAGATGTGACAGATGGGGCCCAAGTTAGACATGTACTTCATTGGTACCCTCTTAGGGCCAAAACTCAGTCTTACAGTGGTCCATCTTTTTGTTCCTATCAGAGCATGGTTTGTTTCTCACTGATTCATTTCCTCAAAGGAATTACCAAAGTCCTATGTTCCCAGTGTCTAAAGGCCCATTTTGAGAAATAGAGATCTCATTTTTATTGGATTTTTTCATTTTGTTTAGAAAATCAAAATTAATGATCCCAAGACCCAGTGCATTCATGTAATAGAGTCTTCTTGCCCAGTGTTGTAGAATAGAGTTAGAAACTGAATTGTGAGTCTTGCAGACTTCAAGAATTGTGTCTTTCCTATGTTCTTTCTTTGTACAGTGTCACTTGCTTATTTCATAGGCTCTGCTAAGCATAGACATAACAGTGTGTAGAGTAAAATGTTCACGTTCTCTGCCTCGCTGCACTTGGACTTTCTTTGACTATACACATCCAGCTGTCCTTCAGGAATTAATCCCATCTTAGAAATACTTTTCTAATATACTCTCTTTTATATCCAAGGTTATAACGTAGCTTTTTACCATACAAATTCATCTTTTCAGTAAGTTCCTGAGTTCATTTTTCCAAGGTCAATATTTAGATTACTTACAATGTAAAAACTGTTTCACTCTTGTTTCCTACTAGATGATTTAGAATTTATTGACATGGATTACACGACTTTTGCCCCCCATCCCAGTAATGCCCTTTCTCCACGGTTTTACTTGCCATTATCTATGGTCCAAAAATATTAAATGGAAAATTCTAGAAATAAGTAATACCTAAGTTTTATATTATCCACCTATATACACTATGTCTTCCCATCTTCGTTTTCCATCCTTCGTGTGGTAGAAATTGAACTTAAGGCCTAGCACATATAAGGCAAGTTTTCCATCAGGTAGTATCATTCCCAGCCCAACTCTGCCCTTCTGAGTGGTGATTCTTAGACCTTCTTTCTGTGTTCCCTGCTCTCTTCACTGGAAGGACATAAATCATCCTTTTAATCAAGCTATCTGTGCTGTGTTTACTTCCCTTTCTCTTCATTTCATAGCCTCATCTCATTACCAGTTGACATTTGCATTATTGCAGTGCGTATAGTCAAGTAAACCTTATTTTGTTTAATGGCCATAAAGAACAAACGTAGTGATGTTTGCAGATTATCACAATCTTTGTAGTGTTTCCTTAAGTGAAACAATAAATGCTCTTGGCTTAATAAAGAAAAACCCCTTGTATTGCCCTTACTAAACTGTATAGTAAGAACAACTTTTTAAAATATTTGCTGTCTGTGTATGTACATGTGTGTGGGTACACAGCATACCATAGCACATGTATGGAAGTCAGAGGACAACCAGTGGGAGTCCTCTCCCCCAGAAATCAAGCCCAGGTAAACCACCTGGCCACTAGCTCAGTTATTTCTAAACTATAGATAAGGTTTAAATACGGAAGGAATTAAGATAGCTTCACAGAGATGTTAGTCTTAAGTAGGTTAAGGATGTTTATAGATGGGGCTAAGGGTGTGTCTCATTTGGTAGAATGCTTGCCTATCAGATATAAACAAAGATCTGAATCCCAGCATCATATAAACTCTGGCATAGTAATACATGACTGTAATCCCAGAACTTTGGAAACAGGATAAGAAGTTTAAGGTCATCTTTGGTGATATAGCAAGTTTGAGGCCGGCCTGACCTCTTGAGACCTTGTCTCAAAAGCGGGGGGAGGGGGCTGGAGGTGTTGGCACACGCCTTTAACCCTGGCAGAGGCAGGCAGATCTCTGAATTCAAGGGCAGCCTAGTCTCTATAGTTCTAGGCCAGCTGGTGATACATGGAGGCCCTGTCTCAAAAGACCAAAAAACAACAACAACAAAAAATTATGGGTATATGTAAAAGAAAATGTTATTTTGGGAAAGAATGGAATTGAAATGGTTGTACTATGTTTGTAGAAACTTTTAATGACAGCAAGGAGAATTTATGTAAAAGTTCAACTGGATATGATAATGCACATCTTTTTATCCCAACACTTGGAAGGCTAAAGCAGGAGGAGCATGAGTTTGAGACTTACCTGGACTACATAGTAAGACTGTGTTTCAGTTCATACAAACCTCCACCCCCCGGAATGAAAAGTTCAGTTTAAGACTTGAGGAAGACATAAAATTGAAACTGAACCCATCAAATAACATTGAACACATGTTGTATTTTTCATTTATCAATAACACAAGTAAAACTGTTAAAGGAACTTGAATTCATGGATGATAATTTTGAAAGAGTAGTGGTGCAGTGCTTGATTACAGCATTAACTATGTTTGCCATGGAAGCCTTACTTATACCTCTAAAGTGCATCTAGGCAAAAACTGACCACCTTTTAATGAACTATGTATGTCTTAACACAACCAGGCCTCCTTACAAAGGTGCTTCTTATGGATTGAAATATGTCTTGACTGTGAAGTGCTATCCTTATACAAAGTTTCTTCTGTATACATTTACAAATTCTTTCTTTTAAAGTATTAGAGGCCAGAAGTCTACTGTAACTGAATCCTCAGGCGATATAGTATCCTTAATGAGGTAAAGTAAATTGATGTTGTTTTTTTCTTTTTCTCTAAAATTATTTTTGAAAACAATTATGCACACTTAAATATGTTGTTATTGCCATGTAAATGATACAGTTAAAAATATTTGAGTCATCAGGCATAATGGCATATGCCTTAATCTCAGCACTTGGTAGGCAGAGGTAAGAAGATATCTGAGCTCCCAGCCAGCCCGGTCTCCATAATGAGTTCCAGGGAAGCCGGGGCTACATAGTAAGACCCTACCTAAAGGGAAAAAAAATTTTTTTAAGTCTCAGAGCCCTACCTAGCTCAACAGATATTCAAGACCATGAAATATCTTGAAATTTGTAACTCTAGAGACTGACTTTGGGGATTTAGGGTTGTTTCTATGTGGCCATTATTCGAGTAACATATAAGGAGCTCTTGAACTTGAATTGCTATTGTGTCATAGAAACTAAGATGATACTGGGACCAGAAAGGACTACAGATTATATTTTTCATGAATGTCCATATTCTAGTTATATAAAAGTATTTGAAAAACTGTTGCTGATCTACTATAAATACTGCAACAATATAACATGTCCAGAGAGCAAAAAGTCTGCATGAATGATTTCAAAAATAGAGTACTTGGGATTCTGAATGAATATATGGGAGGGGTTGGCCTGAAATATTTCTTAATCACACTTCTTAGGTATAAGAAAGATGTGTGAATGATGGGAGGTGTTTGGAAGGATGGTAGGTGGCAATGAAGAATGATAGAGGTGGGTATTTCAGTAGCATGATTCCTGAAGGGCTGAGGTTTCTGTGAAAGTCGGAGCTTGAATGTGGCATTTATTAGGAAATAAAAGCTATTGGGGCTGGTGTTGTAGGTCAATGATAGAGTCCTTGTTTAGCATGTGTGAGGCCTTGTGTTCAGTCCCTTCACTGTAAAAATAAAATGTATGAAGACCCATCTCTGGGGCACTGTGTCTTGTGGAGGACAGAAGATTAAGCTATTCTCTACTTGGAAAGGTCATGAAGGGGAGAAGATGGGACTGAAGGAAAGGAGGGCTAGATTTTAGACCAAAGCACAGAGGTACAGGAACTAGTGAAGAGTTTTGAGAATACCATTCTGCAGAGTATAATGGAATGTTCTGAGAAAGAGGAAAGGTGAAAAAGGATTTTCTAGTTGCCAGAATATTTTTAAGGATAAAAATATAGCTAAGAGTCTACATTTCAGGTGGGGGTAACATACTTCTCTAAGTTTAGACAAACTATTCTACAGGTCCTAATTTGCTTCTTTATCAAATGAGGATATTACTGATTTTTCAGGGTTATTAAAAAATTATACCATACCCAGTATGTCCAGTATAATCTTACCTTTTAAAAAATGCCCTAGAAGCTCTAAGTATCTACCATTATATAAAGGAATTTTGAAATTTCTCATGGGGAAAATAAATTAGAAGCCATAGGAAAAAATGAAATTAATACTTCCTAGTTTAAGGAATGTTTTGGGGGTTTTTTCCTTGCTGTATTTGGAAGACTAGTAGAGTCTTGCTTTCTCAGCAGATGAGCTAGAGAAAAGAGATGAACGAGAGAGAAGTCTGATAATAAAAATAGTAAAGCTAACATGGGACACTCTGCAAGGAAAGCTTGAGGGTGTATCAGGCCAGAGTAGAAGACCCTACAGCAGTGGTGAAGAAGACTCCCTTGTTTCCTACACTTTTGCTACTTTGTTTGGAGTCAGTCACCAGCTTCCATGTTTTGTTTAGGTGTCACACGACTCTGTTATCTAAGTTGACAAATGGAAACAGGCAACAAGACCTTAATGAGAAAGAAGAGAGAGTGGGAACTCTTCAACGTGAGTATTACTACAGTTTCAGAAGTAGAGAGATTGGGCCTCAGAAATGATGTAAGTCTCACCTTCACATCACAAAATTTATACCTTAGAAGACCAAAAGACAAGCTATTTTTGATAGCTTTGTCTTGTTATGATAGTGACACTAGTTTTCTGTCTTAATTATATTGAACAACTTCCCATTCTTTTCTGAGAGATGAATGCAGTCATATTTCATTATTTCTTTAAAGCCTCAGAGAACACTGAATAAATAACCACATTACTTCTAGGGGACATACAAAAGGTTAGGTTTCTTTGATCTTCAGTAACATTTTTTTTTATCAGTGAATTGATACATATTGTTTTGTATTTTTTTCTACGTAAAGACACTTTCATGTTGACTCATTAATGTTGAGTTACTGTGGATAGTACTATAATGCCTGCCTGAGTGAATGTACAAAAAAGCTTTTAAAGCACACAAGTATAAAAAAATGTCTTACTGAATCAGCCACAAAAATAATAATTAATATGAGGGTTAAAATAAGAAGGAAAATATCACTTTATTTGACTTCAACTATCAGTGTGCATTTCCAGTGACCCTTTGCATAGTCTACCCATAACCACTCTGGTAGTTGAGGGAAAAAGATCTTTCATTCAGTCTGGACAAAGCAATGAATGAATGAGCAAACAACAACAAAAAAGTTTAGAATTCAAATTATTGAAATAATACCTAGATATCCTCTATTTATAATTGGAGGATGGAACAAAAAATAAAACAAAAAAAAAATGACATGTGCTTAGAAAGAAAATCAAATAATTAGGTTAAGATGAAAGAAAAAGGTCAGCTATATTCCATATACATAGAAAACCCTCCACCAGCATTATCAAAATTATGGTCAATATTTGAATTTAAAGGTTTTCTTTTTTTGATATATAGATGCATTTAATTCTCATCAGCTTTATGAGCTCAGTATAATTTTTTAATCATCATTTTCCAGAAGCAGAGACAAAAAGAGGTTAAATAAAATGCCCTTGATCGCATAATACATGAGCAGAACCAAAGCCAGAGTTCAGAATCAGATATTCTGACTCAAGAACCCATGTCTTTAATTGCTGAGATAGTAATGGCTCAGTTCTGGGTTTAAAGCAACTAAAAGCTAGAAAAATGTGACCAACTTTAACATGCTTAACCTTAAGATTAATTTTTAAAAGTATTTTTAAAGTACATTTCTGATACATTGTTTTACAAGAAATATTACCTATATGATCTCTCTGAACTTACAAAAACACTGAGCTCATCAGTAAAGGTACTCTCCCCAAGCCTGAAGATCTGAGTTCAATTCCTGGAATCTGCATTGTGAAAAGAGAGAACCAACTCTTGCATGTTGTCCTCTGACCTCCACACATGCACATGCACACACCTACACATAAATGAATATAAGTTTAAGTTTGGATAAAGAATATGAAGTCCTTTGAAAAAATTGACTCCAGGTGTATCTCTAAGAATAAATTTAAGCTTTTGACTGTTGTAACAGTTTTAGCAAAAATCTCTCCCCCCAAACCCATTTACCATTTTCTTAGTTACCTATTTTTGTTTTGTTTTTGTTTCATTTGAGACAGAGTGGCTGTGTCATCTAAGTTGTCTCAAACTTGTGATCCACATTGTTGTTCTTCATGAATCTTTTGACCAGGATTCCCTTTTCTATGGCTCTTCACTTTATCTCCTGGTTTGTCTGGATTTTTTTTTTTTTTTTTTTACTTTTTTTTATGTATGTGAGTGTACTACCTACATGTATGTAAGTGCACCTGTGTTGCACAGTGCCCCCAGAATTCAGAAGAGGGCGTCAGATCCTCTGGAACTAGAGGTACTGACAGCTGTTAGTTGCCACGTAGGCACTGAGATTTGAACCCAGGTCCTCTGCAAGAGCTGCCAGGAATCTTAAATTTTTGTCTAAATGTAATAATCCTTGGAAAGACTTCTGGTCTTTGCAAACATTGATTTTAAATGCTTCGAGGGAGAAGTCTGACATTACCCAGGTGTTTCCTGGCTTTGCCCATGTTTTCCTACGATGTACTTTTAATACCAGAAATCCCTCCTTAATTACAGTTTTGGATTTCCATTTAATTAAAAAACATTTTTTCACTTCTTTTGAGACTTTTTCTGGTATTATGGACTATTTTGATGTTCTTTATTTCAGCAAAGTTGCAGATATTGTTCTAGTACTGATTTCCAGTTTAATTCTGTTCTGGTCTGAGATTAGCTATTTGTAGACTTCTTGAGACCTGTACCCCAGGCTGGTCTTGAACTTGAAGTAATCCTCCTGCCTTGACCTAGTGCCAGGATTATAGACATACATTCAGATACAAAATTTTAATTTTTTAATACCTTTTTAAAAGAAAATTGTGATTGCATATGTCAGGGTAAGAAGACAACTTTCAGGAATGAGTTCTCTCTTTCCACTGTGGGTTCCTGGGATCAAATTCAGATCATCAGGCTTGTACAGCAAGCACTTTGGCCCACAGACATTTGGCCAGCACCCTAAAAGATTTTTTTTTTTTTTTTTTTTTAAATGGCTGGTTTTAGCTTTGGTCTGTGGTGGTGGTGGTTGTTATATACTTGAGAAGAATGTGTATTCTGCTCTTCCTGAATGGAGTGTTTTCAAGTTGTCATTTAGATGGGGTTACTAATAGTGCTGTTCTGATCTTCTGGTTCCTTCTGATTTCCTACTCAGTGTTCTTCTAAGAGTTGCTGAGAGAGAAGTATTAAAATCTCTAGCTGTAATTATTAGTCTGTTCACTTAGTGTTAGCTTCTCTTTATTTTTTTTTCCTTTCATTCGTCTAGCACCTGTTCAAACACTTCCTTCAATATTAAGATTTCTATTTATAGCTGGTGAAGCTTCCATTTGCTGAACCCCAGTATATTACATATGTCAAGTTTCCATATATGCTTAGGTTCCATGCATTCTTGCAACAATACTGTATTATCTCTACTGTGGTTTTGTAATAACTCTATGGTACAAGCGTGACTGCTGATTCCTCAGTTTCTAGTCCATGGGCAATGCAGTGGACCCAGATGAATGCTTTCAAGACAACAAGTTTGATTTCAGCTCAGGGCATACATAGTACCTTCATCTTTTTAGAAAAGCTGTAAGTCATTGCCGCAAATAGCAAACAAGTTAGTACACTCCCCCAGGAGAGAGCAGGTCCATGGTGGTCATGTTGTGACTTCTTAATATACTTAATTGCCTATTTGTGACTAACTTTGAGAACTACAGGGTATCAGGAGATGAATGAGCCTTTTATATTCAGCAAAAAACTACAGAGAGCAACCATAGTGATTATTTATCTGAAATTATGTTGCAATAATAGATCATTGGGGTAAAATCTGACAATTATGTTTTCCTATGAATAAACAAAATTTATTTCTTTAATGTATGACGTTTGTTTATAAACATTTTTAAACTTATATACAAAATTTACATCACTTGTTAGAATTATTCCTAGGAATGTTTTTACTAATAATATTAATAGTCTTACCATAGTTTTATTTAAATATTTTAGCCATTTGCTGTTAGTGTATAGAAATCTTACTGCTTTGTTGTTTTATTGCGTTTGAGACAAAAATTCTATGTAGTCTAACCTTGAATTAGACCCTCCTGCCTTACTTTCTGATGCTGTTGATGTAAGGTGTGAGCCACCATGCCCTGCTGCCTTTTGTTTTTTGTATACTGATCTAACCATCTTGCTAGCACTTTTTCACTTATTTCCAGATCTTTGAAGTTTGTATCCTTTGAATAGTTGCAGCTGTTTCTTATCAGTTATAAGTGCACATTTACTTCTTACTAAATTGACTATAAGAAAGAATAAGGAAAGGGCTATTCTTATTAGAATAAGTACTCCTAGACATCATCATGAGAAAAGCTGAGTGATAAGTATTTTTCCTTCTTTAAGTAGATGATGACATGAAAGCTCAGGAAAGTGAGATGACGCTTCTGAGTGTCTGCTGTAATTCTTGAATTATGTTGCTTCCAGATTTGAAGGAAAAAAGATAAGCACATAGAGTTCTTTTTATTAGAATAGCTAAAAGTAAATAGGAATTTCATAGTAACCTTTGGAAATTCCACTTTTTCCTTTAATGCAAAACAGTATCTAATGATAATGTTTTTATTTCTAGGTACAATAATGAGAGAAGGAAATAGAACTACTAATAGCAAGAGATCATATATTTCAGAGAATCTACCACACACTGATGAAAAACAGAGATGCAGGAAAAAGAAGGTATTTTCACTATTTGTGAATAACATTTATAAACTTTAGATTTTCAAAGTCTGATTCTATTCGAGTTTCCCTAATAGACCTAACTTTAATAAGATTGTTACACACTTAAATAATGGCACATAAGCAAGCAAACAAACAAAAATACCAATATTAAGGCAGGCCAACTTTATGACTGAATTCATTTGTTTTCCTTCTCTTGGTGTGGCCTTAGTGCCATTCTTCCAGTATCTGAAACTACTTACGTATTTTCTCTAATTTTCTAATTCTGCAGTAAGGAAATAGCATCTAGTCCTTGTTACTCTACTGTATCGGTATTTTCTTATACAATTTAAGGTTTTGTTTTGTTTTTCAACCTATTTGCACTTGCATCATTACAGGAGTAAGGGCCTCAAGAATTGTAAACCACTAGGCCAATATTTCCTGTGCTTCACACTTATTTTTTGCCTAGATGTCTACCCTAATAATATAAGAATCATCCCTTATTTTGATTTGCTTCCTGTACATCACCATGTTGAAAAGAGCAAATCTTGCACATTCAGGCCAGTACCCTTCCACTGACCTACGTTCACTAGCCAGTGATTACTTTTTTTAAATGAGAGACAGTCCTGTATATAGGCCTCATTTCTTAGCCTTTGTCCTGGGCTGTGACCACCACAAGTGCTCCTCAGTCTACTTATCACTAGCCCTTGGGTGAGACAGGAAGTGTACAGGAACTGCAGCTGGGTCTAGGTCAGTTAGGGTCTTGTAACTTGGATTTTTTGGGAGCATTGTTCTGTTAAGGAGAATGGAATACTCGGGGTGCTGAAACTGGAAGTACTCAAGACTGCTCCCCTCCTCCGCCAGAGTTGCAATGCATTTTTTTTTTATTTGTCTGTTTTGAGTCAGGGTCCTCCTGTAGCCTCAGCTGGCCTGGAACTCACTATGTAGACCAGGCTGGCCTTAATCTTAGAGATCTGCCTGCCCCTGCCAGGAATATTCAGCCAGGAATACATTCGGCCAGGAATAAAGGCCTGCGCCACCGGTCACAGTGGATTTTTGTATGGAACCGGACCGAGATCTTGGAGGTAAAACTCACAAGTGATATACCCCTAGAGTTTTTCACTCTGAAGTTCATATGTGCTTACCTACTGTCACTTCATGTCTCTGACAGTAATGACTCCAGTTATAAAGTTCAGTTGTTTCAGAAGGTAGCTGACAGACTGAACTTTATGTTGTTTTGTGGTTTTCAGTTTCTTAAAGTTTTATTTAAAATAGGGCTTGGAGAGATGACTCAGTGGTTAAACAGGCATGTTCCCAGCACCCACATGGTAACTAATAACCATCCATAACTCCAGTTCCAGGGGAATCTGATGCCTTCTTCTGACCTCCTCAGGCATTGCATTATATACATGCAGGAAAACACTCATACACATAAATAATAAAAACAAATTAAAACACCTTTTTTTTTTTCATGTCTGTTAAATAAACATAGGTACTTGTGCCTGCCTCATCAGAATTTGAAGAGCATTTTATATACTTATTCCACTGAGGAAGAAAAGTAAATACCTTTCAGAAATGTAGGCTCCCCCACCTATACAAAGACTATGTAGTGAGAATTGCTATAACAAGCTTTTGTCTACTGTGAATACTGTCATTTTGTAGGTATGAAGCAGAGGAATCAGGCTTATAGAAGTTCAAACAAATCTGCAGAGGCTTTGGTTATGGTTCATGCCAGTTTTCTGATATTGGCTTCTCTATAAGATACTTTTCACTGCATGTTTGTCTTCAGGCTACCTTGATTTTATTATTATTATTATTATTATTATTATTATTATTGTGTTTTACAAGAATTTTCTAAAATGGACCTTTTTCAGTTGTAGTAAACTATACATAATAAAATTTGTATCCTAATTTTTTTAAAATTTATTTTTCATATGCATTTGGGGAAGGGACATGTACATGTGAGTACAGTTGCCTGAGGAGACTAGAGGTATCAGATCCCGAGGAAGTAGAGTTTTTTAAGTGTACAATTCAGTGGCAATAAACATATTCCACCACCTATCCGCAGAATTGGTTTTGTCTTGCAAACCAAAACCAATTCTGGACCCATCAAACAATTCTTCATTGCCCACCTTTTCTTTCTTGCTTAGTAACTGCCATTCTACCTGTCTCTGAATTTGAGGTAGGTACCTCGTATGAGTGAATCATGGCATAATATTCTTAAGAGTTATCCAGGATGTTATAATACATTTCAGAGTTTGTTTTTTAAGGATAAATAATATTCTATAAATGCTGCTGATTTAATTTTGGTTGCTTGCTTCCACATTTTAGTGTTGTGAATAATGCAGCTGAGCATCAGTGTACAAATATCTTTGCAAGTTCTTTTTGTACACAGAAGTAAAATTTCTGGGTCATGTGCGAGTTTCAGTTTTCTGAGAAACTGCCCTACTGTTTTCTACGCTATGTCTTTCACTTTCTTCCAGCAGTAACACATGACTTTTACTTTCTTCACATCACATCCTCAGCAATTTCTTTTTTTAATAGTAGCTATCCAAATGAGAATGGATAAACAAGATTTTCCTGTAAAATGTGGAAGTCTGCTGGGAGATTTTTTTATAGTATAGGTTTAATACATAGTAATTTAGTTAAATTTTTTTTTTAATTTTTTAATTTTTTTAATTTAAATTTTAATTTTTTTTTTTAATTTTTCCCAGAGAAAAAATAATTAGTGACCTATAGCAGGTAGTAGATGTTAGTACTTTCTCTGTGCAAAGTATTAGATTTCATTTTAAATTTTCTCCCACCTTTAACTATATGTACTTGTATTTTTGAAAATCTGTCTTACAAAAAATGAGTTTTACTTCCCACAGTGGAGGCAGATCAGAATTTTCTGAGTTCATTGGCGAGGTATCTCTACTTAGACATATGGTGCACTATTAAAGGTTATAGGAAAGCTCTTAAGAGACTGTGTGAACCTAGTCAGATGGATTCAGAGCTCTCACTTTCAAGCTGTCCCCTATTAGGTGGCTAAGTTTGTATAAAATGAACAGCAATAATTACCCTTAAGAAGTTATGTGACAAAGATAAGATCTATAAAAATAAAAAAATAGAAAAATTTTTTTCATCTTTAAGAAACTAGACATTACTTTAAGTTTCATATATAGTAGTTGCATTCTTTTTAAAGAATGTTTGTTTTAGTAACTGCTGTTTTATCAAAAGGCATGGCTTTGGGAAGAGGATAAGAATTTGAAGCATGGTGTGAAGAAATACGGAGAGGGAAATTGGTCTAAAATACTGTCACATTACAAGTTCAACAACCGGACAAGTGTCATGTTAAAAGACAGATGGAGAACTATGAAAAAACTAAAACTGATTTGCTCAGACACCGAAGGCTGATTGTATTTGCCAGAAATTAATAAAAGGGCAATCAAATACTTTGATCACTGCATTTTGTTGAAATCTTTGTTGAATCATTGATGTATCCTAAAGTTTTGTTTAAAGGATTATTTTTCTATGGTAGTTTTATTACTGAGGATTTGTGCTGTAAAAGTAAAATTATATGTCATCATCATATTCTTCAAGAATCTGTATTTTGGTAAAATATTGCTATGTTGAACCCTACCAAATTCAGTACCCCACCCTTCCTGTTTTAATGCAAAAGTAGAAACCTGATAAATAGGAAAAAAAAATACGGGAGAAGGGGGTACCTCTATTTACTTACTCTGTGTCTGTAAAATAACTTCAGCCTTTAAGATGTCATATAAAAATGAATTTTCTAAAATGAGTTATGATAGTCCTTTGACGTAAGTACTCATAAGGACTTATGAGGTCTCACATGCTTGACTTTTCAGTATTTCCATGTAAAGGAAAGAACCTAAACAGTGTTGCCTTAGGGCAGAATTGCTGTTAGCAAGAAGAGTTGTGTATCCCCATTAGGAGTAATTTTACTTTTGAGTTGTAAAGCTTTAACAAAGGTGGTTTAAAATAAGACTGCTTTAAAACTGATACTTGGTTCTCTGATACTTAATATAACAATATTGGGTATAAGTGGTATGTAAATCCTTAAGTCTGTATTAGCCATGATCTTCTATCATCTATAAGGACAAAAAAGAAGATCAGATATACTTCATAGACAGTTTTGAGTTTTTACCAATGACTTATTCATTAGAAGATTTAGTCATAGACTAACAGAAGTATTCAGCATTTTGAGTTTTATGAGCTGTATTTAGCAAATAGGTAAGAATATTGAAATATTTACATTAAAAAACATGGTATTGTGTGATGGCTTCAATTTTCCATTAAAGTGTCATGCATTATTTTCCCTTTGTTCTTAAATTTATATTGTCCTGTGTATATAATAAACAATTTTATTTATTGTGAATGATTGCAATATGCTTCCTGAAACAATCTGCCTTGTTTATCAATGCTGCTGTTACCGTGATTATCAGAGGCATTGATAATTGACCCCAAAGCTGACAGCTTGAGTCAAAATAGGCTTGAAAGTCAACCTCAATTCTGAACATCCATGTACCATCAAATCCAAGTTGCTGCTATAAAGTGCTCTGTTGCTTCACATGTTGCTTAAGAAAAATCGTAATTATATATGACATGGTACATTTACTTTATATTTTCATTTTTTTATCATTTAATGGTGGACTGAGTGTATGCTCGTAGGAGATCAGAGGTTTACTTGGAGGAGTCAGTTCTCTCTTTCCACAATGTGGGGTTCATTGGGTTCTGGGGATTGAACTTGGGTCACACTGAACCATCTTGCCAGCCCCAATAGCTATTTTAGATTTATTTAAATATTTTTCATGTAACTTTTAGATAAAATAATTACAGAATAAATTGGTAGTATATTCCTAAAACATCATCTCCCATCTGAAACCTCTGAATTACTTAAAAAATTTTTGTTATTGAGGTAATTATAGATTAACGTGCAGTTGTAAAAATTACAAAGTTTCCTTACCCAGTTTCCCCTAGTATTAATGTTTGGTAAAACTATAATAACTCCAATACCAGGAATGTGTCACCTCACTTCTGGTTGTTGCCCAGTGGGATCTCATAAACACTATACACCCCGCTCTAACCCACACCTCCACCTCTTACCCAACAACCTTGTGAGCTATAATAAGAGACTGGCCTTGGAAGCTCTGCCCACTAGTGCAGAAATACCAAGAATATTATGGGGATAATCAAGCACTTTAGTACTTAAAGCCTGCTCCACAAATGGAACCCCTACTTGATACCATCATCAGGGTAGTGCATGTTGTGTCAACGTCTTGGAACTCCTAATATCTAAAAACTTAGAAGAACCAGAGAAGTGCATAGTGAAGAAAGTCCTATAACTTGATGGAAGAACTGGTGTTTTATTTACATACCAGCCATCCCCTCACTACCTAGCTCGACAGCTGCTGTGACAGTCTGTGATCCTGGGGCAACTTGTGGGTGCCAAAGAGTGCGATCGATGCAGGTATGCTCTTTAGAAAAATGTGCTTGTCTGTTTTGACCACTTGTTCCTTAAGGCTCAACTCAGAGGTCTTTGTTTCTCCACCTCTAGGCTAGGCCAGCTTCAGTTGCACAGTCTGAGGTTGTTGAAGGGGATGGAGCTAGAGATCATGTTAAACAAAACAAGCCAGGATCAAATACTGTATGTTCTCAGAGGCAGAGTCTAGATTAAGATTTACATGTGTATGTGTGTATGTATATATGCATAAACAGAACACAGAAGTGGAAAGGGAGGCACTGAGAGAGGGAGTGAGAGATGTGGACTGAGGAGGGGCAAGAATAAAGAGCATGTGACATGGAAGCAGGAAAGGGTATGAGAGAGTGGGCCCGTGGCTGGGAGGAGCAGAAGAGTTTTACTGACATAAAAAAAAATGCCATAAACATCATTACTTTGTATGCTAACAGAAAATTTTAAAAATTAAAGAATTGCAAGATACACTACCTACAGCCAGTGGGGCAAACAGCAAAAAGCCTGGGAAGGAAGGGTGGAGGACAGGACAGAATGGGAGTTAGGGTTCCTGTTAAGGTCTGGGAATCGAAAGCCATGACCATGCCTAGCATTGGGCAAGCTTTCAGAAAAGACTTAGGAGGACTCAAGACCTACACCTCTGATTGTTTTAGGTTCTGAGGAAGCAAAGGCTAAGGCAGAGGTATCCTGAACAGGTGCTGAACGAGTACCCCAGTTCCGAACTGTTCTGCAAAGCATGGGGGAATGCTTTGGTTTTATTCTTGAGGCCTGTCGATGATTAAGGAAATTAAATGAAATACTCCAGGTATTTCTTGCTGGCATCTATTGCACTCAGGATATTTGCAGGATTCAAACTGTAGCTAATTCACTTCTTTACATCATAATTATGTGCTTGTCACATTATACTCTTAATGAGCATTTGAATTATTAAAACCATCCAAAATATGAAGACAAATAGACTATTCAGAGCATGTTACAGGCAGTCAGGCTTGACCACTTGCGTTTGGCAGAAGCTGGTTTATAGTTGGTCAACTTTCAATTAAAGGCTGTCATTTGCTGACCCTTCCCACTGTATTCTAGATTCTATTTTCTACCTTTAAAATTTTTTGAGCTCTGTTTTGGCCAGAAATAACTACTGAATCTGAAAACTTTTACATGTTTTTGATTCTTTAAGATAATGCCTCCCTATACATTCTAGATTGGCCTTATAATTGTAATCTTTCTATCTTGGTTTTCCATGTGAGAATTGCAGGCAAGTGCCACAACCATCTGCGAATTTGTCTTTTATTTTTGTCTTCCAAGTTCTGAATCATTTTTGGAGGGGGGAGCTTTTAGAATCAGTCTCCCTATAGCCCCAAAGAACCTGGAACCTATGAAGTAGACCAGACTGGCCTTGAACTCAGTGCCTCTGCCTCCTAAGTGCTGGGATTAAAGGCACCACCACGCCCAGCCCCTGAATCGCTTTTTTTTTTTTAATGCTGGGGCAGAAGCTAGGTTCTCGCTGTCTTCACCCCCATCCCCTTTTAAACCAAGTTAACAGGTTGAATTTCCAAGACCAGCCTGCTAATGAGAATTTGGTCTACAAATCTACCCTATGCTGACTAGCCACAACCTGGCATTAGGCTTGAACCTCTGACCTTGCTGAGGATGAGCTTGGAGCATAAAGGGCTCCCCTGTCCTCCAGTGCTAATCAAAACTCTTCTAAGAGGACTCCCAATGCATCTGGCACTGCAGCCTTTTTAGAAGACATTTTGACACAAGCATATGATGGCTTGTCTAGCTCTAACTCAAGGAAAAGTAATATTCGGTTATGTACAAAAGATGCTTACTTTAAAAAGTAGCTTTTTCTTTCCACTTGAGTCTTTGAGGTGTTCACATCTATCTTAAACTCCATATATTTGTACAGTAATGTCATGTTCCATGGATTGCCTCATTTCTTGCAAAACTGAGGATGGACAGTATTAATTGCATGTCAGAGAGGAGGCATCAAGTTGCAGGTTACTTTGACTTGCCCAAAATTGTATTGGTAAGTGACAGAACTTTCATTTAACCGCTGGTAATCCACAGTGAAAACCTCACTGTTAGGCAAGATCTCTTCCCTTTATTCCACCCATGGTGACGTTTAGCATATGGAAGTCAAGGTCAAGGGTCTCCGTAGCACAGGCAGCAGATAGTGGAATGGACAGGAATGCCTCAAAACGCACTTCTGATGGAAATGTGTTCTTCCCGCGTCTGTTTCCTTATGCAAGATACCTCTTCCTCTCAGGAGTCCTTAGTGGGTAGTGACATCAAGTAAATTCACCTTTCTCCAAATCTCAAGCCTTTCTGTCACTGCCAAGGGCCAAAAACTCTACATCATTGACAAGTTGATAGAGGAATGGTAAGTTTATGATGCGTAATTTTGAGGAAAAATATCTGTTACAAATCTGGAATTTTGAATAGGTTAAACGTGTTTAACACATTTATTATTTATTTATAGCTTTGAAAAGACAGGGTCTCTTTAGCCCTGTAGCCTACAGGTCCCTGTAGCCCCAGCTGGCCTGGATCTTACTGTGTAGATCAGACTGGCCTTGATCTCACAGAGATCCACCTTCCTTCTGAGTACTGGGACTAAAGGTGTGTACCACTACACCCATATTTTTTATTTTTACGTGTACTAATGTTTTGGTTGCCTGTTGTTTAGTGCACCCATGTATGTGTTGCCCATAGAAGCCAGAAGAGGATGCTCCTAACTGCTGAGCCAGGAAAATGAACTGTGGCACAATGTAGTAAGTCACCTGCTAAATGTGTACAAACGGCAGAAGCTCAAAAGCAAGATCTACGTTAGTCATGTTCCCTGAGCCTCTTTTTAAAAATCATGATGGCTCACACCTATAATCCCAGCTCTCTGTCTGGAAGCTAAGGTTGGAGGATTGCCATGAGTCCTTGGCCAGCCTGGGTTATGTAGAAACAGCTTGTTTCAGGGGCTGGAGATGGCTTAACAGTTGAGAGCACTTACTACTCTTCTAGGTTCACACTGGTCCTTCACTCCAATTCCAGGAGATCCGATGCCCTCTTCTGGTCTCCATCAGTACTAGGCAGGCAGATGGTACACTTACATATGTGCAGGGAAAACACAGCCTGACCCTACTTCCTGTTCACTCTGTGACTGCAGAATAGTGTGAGCAGCTGCCTCACACTCCTTTCTCCCTGCCTTCCCCAGGTGATGGACTGTATCCTTTAAACTATAAGCCCCAAATAAACCCTCCTTTAAATTGCTTCATGCCCAGTATTTGGTCACAGCAAGGAGAAAAGTAACAAATACTTTGACTCTCAAACGTCCCACAAGTTTTGAGTGCTTGGGCCCCAGCAGAGGGTGCTATTTTGGAAGGTAATAGAAATAAATGTTAGGAAGTAGCTAGAACTGTGCCTTTGAAGCCTGAATCTGATTCCTGGTTGACTCCCCTCCCCTGCTTCCTGTCCATGAAGTGAACAGCCTCTGTCACAGTTTTGCTCCCGTGGCATTCTGCCTCCCAGAATCCACAGATTGAAGGACTTGAGACTTCTAAAAACTGTGAACCAAAATAGTTCCGCTCTTGAAGTTAGTTTTCTTAAATATTTATCACAGCAACAGAAAAAGTAACTAAGACAATTGTCGAGGTAAATGTATTTGTATCACCAACCCATCTCATCCTCAGTACTCAAAATCATGCCACGTGGCGTATGTCATTTCTTGATTGTGCCTTCTTTTCAATTTCTTTCTGAAACTTCTATTCAGTTCTCGTGAAATTTAACTCTCCATAGCTCGAAATGGAAAGAATTCTTCCGCTGCACCAACCTTCGTAAAGGGAGCTCTTCTCACCCTGTTCCACTCCTTTCTCAGATGTTGTTGTGTAGTCTGAGGCATTACCTCCCTGACCTCAACTTAGAAGGACGAAGATGTTACATGCTGCTCCTCTCTGTACACACCCCCACCCATACCTGCGTTTCTCCACAATTCATCCTGCGTATTTGTCAGCTTTTGGCTAAAGAAGTAGTTAGTGTTTATGTCACTATAATTCTCCCAAATGGAAAACCGCCAAACCTGTTGACATACTTGCTAGACATCTAGAGCTGCACGGCCATCTCTGTTTCTCCTCCTGCTTCGGAACTCTGGCTTTTCCCAGGCCTGTTGCAAACTCAGTCGGGCTCCCTCTATGGGAGCCCATTTGTCTTTCCTGGGCATTCCCTATTCCCAGGCAAGTCTTGTAGGGGTACACTGAGGAAAATCGGGATCTTTTAATAAAGAAGTATTTTTATTTTTATTTTATGTGTATGAGTAGTATATTCTGCATGTATGTAAGTGCCCCGTGTTGTGCAATGCCTGTGGGGGTCAGAAGAGGTCATCAAATTCCCTGGAACTGGAATTACAGATAGTTATTAACCACAGTATGGGTGCTAGTAATTGAACCTGGGTCCTCTGCAAGAGCAGCCAGTGCTCTTAACTGCTGAGCCATCTTTCTAACCCCCAAGAAATACATTCTAAGACATTTTATCTCTGAAAGTCTATATCTTGCCTTCACGTTGAATTGGTAATGGCTGGCTTAGAATACTGGTTTCTCATTTGTTTTCTCTCAGAGCTCAGAGGCTTTGTTGCCTTAGATGTTAAACTCCCTCTGACACTGATGAGATAACTTATCTTCTCAAGGATTTTGGTTCCTTTGTAAGTGATCTAGTTTTCTCTAGCAAGCAGGGTATCTTTAAAATTTTAATGTGCACTGAGAGAAACCTGACTGTAGGATTACCTCTCCGTGTTGATTCCATCTTCTCTAAATGAAATAAGAGGAAGTCCTTCCATCCCATCCACTTCTTATCAGTAAAGCTCATTGCTTTCAATCTTCAAAACTTGTGTGAGTGCTTTCTTAGCCTACTCCAGGCCTGCTTCAGTCCTCAGTACTGAGTAAAATAGTGTGAGTGATGATCCATATCTTCCCAGCACCTGTGATGGGGAGGTGGAGGAATCAGAAGTGCAAGATTATCCTTTATTAAATAGTGAATTCCAGGTCAGCTTTGGCTACATGAGCCCCTGTCTCAAAAAGAAAAAGACATCAAATCAGTAAGTTGAACTGCTCATCCCTTCTCACGTGTGTTACAGATATAATCTATGTTTGTGAGTCCTATAACGTCATCTATCAATGACCTAGTCTGAGAAGTTCCCCTTCTCTCTCAGTACACTTATTTTATTGCTTATGCCTCAGACAGCCCAGGCCTGGTTTTCTAAATCAGCCTGTAATTGTTTATATGAACTCCCACTAGAATGTTCTGAAAGGGCAAAAACTAGGTGATTGAAATTTTTGTTATTTTATTTTTGTTTTATGTGGATGAGTGTATTGCTTGCATGTGTTCAAATGCACCCATCTCATGCAATGCCTGAGGAGGACAGAAGAGGGCATCAAATCCCCTGGAGCTGGAGTTACATCAGCCACCAGAAGGGTGCTGGGATTCCAACCTAGGTCTTCTGCAAGACTAGCCAGTGCTCTTAACCGCTGAGCCATCTGTCCAGCCTGTGCAAAAACTAGTTTTGACATCATTTTTGTACATACCTTGAAAGGACGGATAATTAAAATTCTTACATCAAAAGACACTCAAGGGACTGGGAGATGGTTCCATGGTTAAGAACACTGGTTGTTCTTGCAGAAGACTCAGGTTCAAATCCCAGCACCTACAAGGCAGCTAACAACTCTCCAGTTCCAAGGGATGCAACACCCTCTTCTGACTTCCGTGGGCATTGCATGACATGAGTGTACTTACATACATGCAGGCAACACACTCATACACACAAAATAAAAATAATAAGATATTTTTAAAAAAGATACTCAATTTGGAATTGCTATTTATTATGACATAAAAAACACAAAACAAACTGTTAAAAAGAGATTGATGTGATTACAGTTCATTTTTTCCTCACACCCTTTCTTTTTGTTTCCAATTTGAATTTATCATTTAGATCTTTCCCCTTATTTTCTTTCCCTTTATTTTCTGATGGGCATATCTATTTTTGTTCCACGTGTACTTTTGAAAACCAGTCTAATAAGTGATACTCGAGTCTGTAAACCACTGTAGAGTGCCTGGAGAAAGGACCCTAACACTAAGCAACTCATTAGAGAACACCAAGGGGTCTTTAACAACTTTGGTTATTAACTTCAAAAATAAAAACTTCTAATTCATCATGAATCACTTGGCCTGCATGTTTCCGTTCTGAACTATTCTTAGGGTTTTGCTACAATTAATAACAAGCTTTGCAACCCTGTTATGAAATAGTTAAGTCTGCTAGCTTACGACATGTTCTCAAGAATAAAAATAATAAAAATTAAAATAATTGGCGGTCATGCAACAAAAATTAAGTGCATAAGATAATTGCACTGTATACAACTCTATTATGTTACAATACACATTGGAACTACAAATACATCATAACTATCCTGCTGTTAGTTGGCATAATACTTAAACCTGTTGATTCTGGAGAATTTTTTGTTTTGGCAAAATTTCATTCTCTAAGTAGTCTAGTGTTTTGTTCTTTAAGTCAAATAAGTGAAGAGAACAGAATATAATGTGAACATACTATAAATGTGAACAGAAATAAAATTAATTTCATAAAATTTAATATTGCAAAGTACCGAGACATAGCTTCAAAACTATAAATTTAAAAATTTATAAATTTTTAATCACCTAACAATGTTAATACTGTACTTCTAGTTGAAATTGCTAGCTTTGATGAAATTCAATTTTTTTCTTGGTTAATGAACAGCAAATGACTTATTGGTTAAATTATCAATCATGGAGCTCCTTGAGAACAATATAAAATAAATGTGTAATTCACCAGAAACTGGCTTGGAGATCTAATTTTAATTACTTTGAAACAATAAAACGTGGTAACACAGGTTTAACAAGCACCCTTTGAAATTGGTAGGCAGTGAAATCGGCATTACTGTTCCTGATCAGGTATCTAAACTCATTCATTTTTCTTTTTACCAATAGGTGATAGGAATCCTAAAGGGCAGATGAGTAACTACTGAAGGTTGTGTTTGGTAATCTAGCACCATAATTCCAGTCTTAGAGCCTCCTAAGTGGCTGGACGAAAGATGCAGGAAGAGGCAGGCAAGGGGACTGGGCAATTCTTAACTTCTGGCCCCATGGTGACTCTGAAGGAATACACAGGGTCTGAGACTGGACAGAACACAAAAGCTTTGAGATGCTACAGTACAGAAGGCGGACCCCCAGGGACATGGGATCGGTGGACGCAGAATATAGCACTGGCTTTGGCGTGGGCATCAGGAACTAGGAAGTTTCTTCTTGGCTTCCAAGTTCTTTTTAATCTCTTCAGGTTTTTAGCTGGGTTTGGCATGTCATAGTTCTGAGCCAGCTACAAGCCAATCTCATTGCCCAAAGTAAACCCAACTGGAGCACGGTGTCATGTTGGTGGGGAGGGGGACGAGGGTGTAAAGGACACTTCCGCTCCTACTGCAAGGAGTGGAAACCCGAAATATAATTTTTTAATGATTTTAATTTTTGTTTTGTGTGTGCCCTCTGTGCCCAAAGGCTTTTGATTCCCCCTGGAGCTGAAGTTACAGGTGGTTATGAGCTGCCCAATGTGAGTGCTGAGAACTGAACTTTTAACTGATGAGCCCTCTCTCCAGACCCAGAATTCAAGTTTTTTATTATTAATTTTCCATGAAAACAATTTTGACAGATAAATGAAAATAGAGTCAGAAATTTTGTTACTCTCTTTTAAATATTGAAGACATCTGCAACCTTGTTAAGCTTACTGTTGGTATTCTGTTGCTACATAGTAAGTACCAAAGTATATGTATTTTATCAGTTAACCATGTTAGTGAATAATTAAATAACTCAATAGAACCCAAAAGAATTATACAGTTTAAACCTTAAGATTCAATTCTTCTAGGAAAAAAATATGTTGGGGGGAGGGGCATTGGAGAGATGGTTCAGTGGTTTAAGAGCACTGGCTGTTCTTGCAGAGAACCTAGGTTTGGTTTCCAGCACCCACGTAGTGGCTAATAACTGTCCATAACTCCAGTTCCAAGGGGATCTGACACCCTCTTCTGATTTCCATGGGCATTACACAACATAGATGCACTTAGATACATGCAAACAATACACTCATACACATAGAATAAAAATAATAATGAAATCTGATTTTTAAAACCTGCTTCAAAATAAAACCAGGCTAAGATCAGACAGTGGAGTCTGACATCATCAGGGGACCTTCACTACCACAAAACCCTGCATAGGAAGCTGGGCCAGGCTCTGCCGCTGACTGCAGAATGGCTTGCCATCCCAGATCCATAAACATACCTTTTTACTTCAAGTTCATCAATTTTCAAATCATAAAGGGAGACTAATAGTTCTCTCATGTGTGAGATCATAGCATTTGCAGTAAAATCTCTGAGTTCTATTAATGTTGCCTCTGTCTCCCACCCAAACATAAGAAAAATGTGTTAAAGAAAAAAATCAGTAAGCATCCTTCAAATAAACATGAAGTTGTGCCCTGAAAGACTGTTTTATTCTACAACAGGCATTAAACTTTGGAAATAGTCTTAGAGATGAATGGTGGCCAAATTTTCACAATTAGATCATTTGGCTCATTCACTCGTACCAAAATTTCATGACAATAAGGAACTCTATTGAATATTTGATTCATCTTCTCACTCAACAAAAGAAAATTTCTCCTTCAAAAAAAAACGTTTTTCACCATGGTTCACGGCTTTTCCTTACAAAATGACTACTGAGCATTTAACAACTTTTTATGTGGAAAATTATTTGTGACAATTCACTTGAAATTATTTTAGAACTTACAGGATAATATATGGGAAGCATAAATGTGCGTAAACATACATATATATACATTTTTAAGTGAGAAGCTTTTAAGCATAGACCCAAAGACATAGATGCCCTTAAATAACAACTTGTCAAAAGCTGGAGTACCTGGTGGTGATTCTAGTGAGAACAGACATGTGTTCTATGATCAGAAGCAAGGTCAAGGACTTAAGGCCATAGGAGCTTTTAGTATGAGTCTTCAACTCAGTAATAATAAGAACAAAGATACTGTGATCCTTGAGAACTTGCCTCTACATTTTTGTTCTCAACACCAGAGTGTGGCAATAACGTGTGCCCAAGAATTTGGGGTCATTTTTGAAGGTTTATGAAGCATTAAACACAGCTTGGCAATATTCAGCACATTTTGCAAGCATATTTTGAAGTGTTTAGTTGGCACTATATAAAAATGAAACTGTGGACATCTGGACAAGAACACTGGTCTACTCGCCGCACTTTTTTCCAGGTTCCTTGACATCGAGGATTGCCAATGGCTTGCCAGTGGAGCGTTTGATTCCTGAAATGATATTTTAGAAATGGTAGTTATAAAGTTTAAGACATACCGAGGAAAATTCTAATTTACAGAATTATAGCATGTTTTGAAAGATAGTGATCACACAGTATATTATGAATCTTTTTTTTTTTTATGGCAAAAGAGATGTTCTTAGGTTCTGTCAAAGTTACCAATTAGGCCCTATTTGAGGACACTGTCAGGTTGAGAGAGCTGTTTAAAGGTTTATCGGTTTCTCCTAGTTCAATGTAAGCGCTACAAATGAGAAAATGATATTTTGTGTATGTTTAATTCAGAGGGTTTAACCAAATGATCTCTTTCATTCCTTTCCAGCTGTTTTATTTCATAATAATAATAAAAAAATGAAAGATGAAGAAAGAGCAAAGCCAAATAATTAAAAATATTATTCATTAAGTCATTCATATCTTAACCAGAGTTGAAATGTTTTTTTTTAATTGGGTACAAATTGAATTATAAATTCATTTAAAGTCAAAATACAGATGGGGCATGCAGAAAAATATTAAATCTAAATATTAAGTTTCATTTAATATGAATTCCTTACCCAGTTTATTGCTCATATGGTGAACTCAATAGAGAGTGTTAGGCCCAAGTGACTAATAAACATAAACCCAAATTATTAAATATTAAAGCATGACGAGAATAATAATTAACTAGAAACGTCAATATTTTACTTTTTACTCTAATTTGTCAGTCACACTGGACATGCTGAAAACCATCATCTGTGTGTGACTAAATTGGTCCTTGTCTAATGGCTGCCTTGGTGACCCCTCTATTGGTTGTGAGTGGTGTTGTTAGGTTTAACTGGTCTGCAACTGGAATAGACTTGCATGGAGACAAAATGTCTAGTCAGTTCTTTCATAAAACTCTGCTCCATAGGCAGTGGATCTGAAACACTCCTGGGGCTCGCATCACCCAGGAAGGGTCAGCAAACTATGATCCCTTTCGTCCCTCCCACCCCCTGCTTCTGTTAAGGATAAATTTTATGAGCTTTTTTAAGATTTTCTTTTTTAAATCATGTGCATATGTATGTGTATATTCACATGAGTAGAGGCCAGAAGAAGGCATCAGAACTGGAACTGCAGGTAGTTATGAGCCACCAGACTTGGGTACAGGGAACCAACCTTTGGTCCTCTGCAAGAGTAATATGAGCTTTTAACCACTGAGCCATTTCTCCAGCTCCAAATTTTGTTTTTAAGAGTTAAAAGAAGCTGGGTGTGGTGTCTCTGTAATCCCAATACTTAGGAGCATGAGGCAGGAGGATTGACGTGAGTTCCAGGTCACCCTGACCTACACAGTGAGTTCCAGTTAGCCTGATCTATATAGTAAGTTCCAAGCTAGCCTTGCCTAGAGTGGGACCCTGTCTCAAACAGCAACAAAGAGTTAAAAGAAAATCAAAAGAATATTTTGCAACACATGAAAATCATATGAAACTTAGATTTTAGTGTCCACAAATAGAGTTTTGTTAGAACAAAGATGGCTTAGTAGTATCTATGACTTCTCATGCCGAGTGTCAGAGTTCAGTAGTTATGACAGTGTGTATGGTATGAAAAGCCAAAATATCTAGTACTTTATGGGAAAAGTACTTTAGTCCCTGACCTAAGAGATTACTAAAACTCTGACTAACTTGGTCTGAAACAGGGGCAAGATTGTATATTTTAAATCTCCATCCCAAAAGATTCAGATTCACAGGGTCTTCAGATTACTTCTTTGGAGTGTTCAGTTTTTTGGTGGTCTTTGGGAATCTTCATCTGAATGAACCCCAGTATCCAAACTGGCCTGTGAATTTCTGGTCCAGGAGCCTATGGGTCCTACAGTGGGAACTGAAGCCCTGGACTTAGGTTGCAGGACAGAAAGTTTTCCTCACTGCCCACATCATGCCTTGACATGTAACATGCTGGTCAGCTCTTTGGGACCCAGAAGACAGATCCACAGACTAACCAGAAAAGTCCTTCAGTCAGTTGCCTCGCTTACCCATCAGAGTCCAGACCGTCACCAGAACAACGCAGGCTCACAGAGTTCATAGCTGGAGGCTGACAGTCCACACACACTGTGTATCCCTCTCGAAGATACTGCATCCATCGCGTCAGGGGACGGTTTTCCAGAGCACAGTGAGGACTCAAAGACTCTGTCTTGAACTCCATACAGTAACTAGAGCAAAAGAGGTAAACACTCATTTATTGTACTTAGAAATGGCAAGATACCATAGCAAGTCTTAGGAGGCCATAACAACCTCATATGGTAAATATACATTTTTTTTATTTTTTGAGACAAGATTTCACTATGTTGTAGCCCAGGTTGACTTAATAGCAATCCTCCTGCCTTTAGCCTCTGGAGTACTGTGTGTTCCATTGTGCTTGGCAAATCTTTATTTTTTTAATTTTTTTTTTTTTTTTAGATAGGCTCACATAGCCCAGACTATCCTCAAACTCACTAGGTAGCTGAGGATAACCCTGAACTCCTCATTCTCTTGACTCCACTTCCCAAATGCCAGGATCACAGGTGTGCACCACCGAACTCAACTTAAATTCTCATTTTTTAAACTGAAAAATTCAGGGTTGGAGAGATAGCTTAGTGGCTAAGAGCACTGGCTGCTCTTGCAGTGGGCCCAGGTTCATTTCCCAGCACTCACATGGCAACTAACAACCATCCAGTTCCTGGGAATCTGACACCTTCTGTCCTCCATGGGCACTTACATACATGCAAGCAAAACATCACATAAAAGGTGTCTTACAGGGATGGGACTCTTGGTGGGCCCAGTGGATAGACCCACATTGAAGGACATTTGGGACATAAAACAGACTCTATAGACTAATATATATTATATATATAATATATATTAACTAAAATATATATATATAACATATATATGTATATATATATATATATAACAGTATATTAAATTAGGCAGAAGGTAGTAGTAGGAACAAGTGCGAATAGGGGAAGGGATCTAATACCATCAAACTATATTGTATAAAAACCACAAAAATTCTATTAAAATAATTCATAAACCATTTTTTTAACTCAAGGTAAAATTTGTGGCTAGTGAGTAGCCGCACAGAGATCTGAACATGCGGCTGCTGGGTCTCCTGGATCTGATGGCAGAAGAGGGAACCCTGGAGAGCATGGGCGTGCCTTCCAGCCTGTGCCATGACCGGTCAATAAGCTCTCCTTTGACTCACTCAAAAGGCAGAGATAGAACTGTGGCTCCATAAAGACTCTCGGAGGAGCCTTCTTGTGATTAATCAATTCACTTCATTTCATTGCTGAAGTTGTTTCTTTTTGGAGAAGACCAGCCTTTGGAGACATAACTGCAGTCCCACAAACCCAGGGAAAAGATCAGAACTTCTCCAACTCTGTGCTGAAGATTTACCCAAAGTTAATGAACAAGTAACAAGAAAACTAAATCAAAGCAAGTTCACGGTTTCTGAAAGTCTGAAAAAACATAAGAGCAATTCTAAAACAACACCAAATTACCCAGCATCCTCAGTGTGCGTAGACCACTGTGGAGATATGGCCTGTCTTGTTCTCTCCTTGTTGAAAGCAGAAGTGGTTATAAAGGCAGGAACTAGAAAAGAGAGAATTACATTGAATTTATGCAGCCTAAATACTCACTTTCCTAATCTAGGTCCCATGCCTGTCTAAGGCTTCCTGTTCCTAAATCCAAAGATCTTAGGATACCATCAAGGTACAAAGGTCCCCTGAACCAAAGAACAATGATGCTTATTCATGCAGATAGGTATAGAGGGAATCGCAGACCTCTGTTGGTACTTTTGCCTGCAGGGATGAAAAACAGAAGAAAGGAGAGGGGCCTAAAAGAAAAGTTGGCAGGAAACAGAAGAAAACGGAGAAGGGGCAAGGAACAGAAGGAGGTATGGAGATGAGAGAGAGAGAGAGAGAGAGAGAAGAAAGGTATTGAAAAACAAAGTACAAAAATAGACAGATGAGAGAAAGGAGACCAAAGACAGAAAAGGGATAGAGACAAGTAAACAGAGAGAGGAAACACGAAAGGATAACCGGAAGAAAGGAAGGAGTGTGAGGGCTCCCCTAGCCCTTGGGAACCATAGCCTGGGAGCTGTGGCCACTACACAGCCGAGTAAGTCCATCTAGCGTCAGCCAGCACTGCCAGTCCCACACAATCCTGGAGAAAGAAAGGTTCAAGTGTCCCCTCTTCCTTCTCCTTACCAGAGAAAAGAAGCAGATCCTCCTTCCTGCCTCTGATGTCCTCTACTTGTCTGTGTGTCTTGTCTCTGTCTCGTCCTTAAGTCTAGTGAGTATACTGATACCCAGTATCTGAAGGTAACCCCATGGTTCTACTCTGCTGTCAACTCAAGCACATAGAGTTTGCCTTGTTCATCACTGTACCCCTAATGCACACACTCAATAAATAGTACATTGTAAGATGAATACATGGGCTAGTGAGCAAAAGAAGACATGGGATTGCCTCTGTGACACCCAGGTTCTACTTCCTGTGCTCCTCTGTGCTATACAGCCCTCCTTTAGTTATCTGCGGCGTTGGTTCCAGGACCCCCACACCATACCAGAATCCTTCAGTGTTTTAAGCCCCTTAAACAAAATGGCATAGTATTTGCAATTAACTTTTGTGCCTCCTCCTTTATACATTGTAGAAGTGCTTGGGATCACTTGTGGGTTTCATATGTGTTTCTGCACACTCTATCACTGGGCTGTGACCCCAGCTTCCCCCAATACTTTAAATCATGTCTAGATTACTTATGATACCAATGTAAGTAGTTGTTACTCTATATTGCTTCAGGCTCAGCTTCCCAAACTGTGGGTCATGATCCCATATGGAATCCCATAACCCAATGTGGAGGTTATGAAAATTTGGCAAGGGTAAAAGGTTTCTGAATGTGCAATGACCAAAAGCAAGTCAAAATCAAATGTATAGTGAGTATAAGGAGTTTCTGGCAGTGCTCTCCCATCATGTGTCACATGACGTTACTACAGCTGTGATTCTAAACATACAATATGTGCACTTTGCACTGTGTGTACTGTCATGGATTGCCAGCAAACGCTGCCAGAAACACATATGTGCAAACACACACACACACACACAATCTCTCTCTTTCTCTCCCTCTCTCTCTCTCCCTCTCCCTCTCCCTCTCCCTCTCTCTCCCTCTTTCTCTCCCTCTCCCTCTCCCTCACTCCCCTCTGCCATACAAATTGAGTGCAGTTTTTTTCCTAATTATCTAATGTCGCTGGGGTGATCTACAGATATAGAATCTATAGATGCGGGAAGCTGATCGCACTGAGCCCGTGAATGACTCAGCAGCCCTTTCTGCCTTTCACTTTAGAAGCTAGTGAGTCCAGAGGAGGATAGCTATGAGCTGATGTTGGGTTTTGAGATGCCAAAATCATCATTAATATGAAAGAAAAAAAGCTTCATGCTTGCGTGCAGATTTTCCTGGCTCCTTACTGCCACAAGATGGCAGGCCTTATTCTTTTTTCAGATTGTTCTTTTTCTTCCCTTCTTTCTTTTTCCTTCTTTTTGTTAAAGAAGTGAGCCTTTGTTTCTATCTTTCCCATGGCTGAGTTGGTTTCTTTGGGTGGATTAGTCAGAGATCAAATCCCATATCCTCATCTGACTCCTCCAACTCTTCCTTGGCTTCAACCTTGGCTGGTGCTGCAACAGCAGCAGGAGCAGCAGGAGTGGCAGCCACGGGGGCAGCAGCCACGGGAGCAGCAGCCACGGAGGCAGCAGCCACGGGGGAAGATGGATCAGTCGAGAAGGCCTTGATCTTTTCAGCAAATGGGAAGGCACACTTAGTCTCCACAGACAAAGCTAGGCCCACTTGTACCCAAGGTACCCAGTGATGATGGAATTCATGAGGAGTTTTTGTTTATTTGCTTGCTTGCTTTGAGGTGATTATTTGGAGAGGGTGAGAAGGATCTCATCCAGGCTAGCCTCAGACTCATGGTAATTCTTCTCCCCTAGGCTCCCAAGTGCTGGGGATTATAGGGCTGAGCTACCATGACCAGTTAAGCAACGGCCTAACACTTGCTCCCAAGAGTTGTAGGTATGGTTGTTGTTTCTTGGGTTGGTGCTTTAAGGCCTCCATATGCAGATGATCCGCACCTAGAATAAGGCCTAGAATTCCCAAGTTTCTACTTCTAGGCTTCCTTCTTGCTGGCCTGACAAGTTTGATTATTTTCCACAGACAATTTATTACACTTTCTAAATGTGTCCAATGAAATTCAGAAAGAATTTCTAAGAGCAATTAAATGCATGTACCCAGATCTTTCTCTCTGACTCTTTCTCTCTGACTCACTGATCAGGAACAAAGCATGTCAAGTTTTTTCACATATTTTCATTTTTGTTCTTTTGGAAAGTTTATATTTTTATTCAGTAGGTAAAAAATAAGTTTTCAACTACATCCTTGCAGTATCATGCAGTCAGACTACAAGGTGTTTTTAGGTTATATTTCTTTACCTCAAAACACTGTGGCCCCCTAATTTGTGAAATATGTATCATTACAAAAGTTCAAAGGCAAGACACTTAGTAAATAGCTCAACAAACAAACATGAGGTTTAGAAATGGAAAGTAAACACATAACTATAGTTTCTAAAGCAAAATCCTTCGGTTTTACACTTTTAAAAATGAAAGCTAACAATGATGTACCTCTAAAGTTCCAGGCACTAAGACATTTTTCATGTAAAAGTACTTTCAGTTTCACAACTGCCCCAGAAACAGATCTCATTGTTTCTTCGTTTCACAGATGAGAAAACCCGCACAGAGCAGTCAAGCAACGTGTTCAAGGGTCATATAGGAGAGCTGGGCAGCATCTCCCACGGCAAACTTCTGAGAGCCACTTCTGCAGAGTTTGCTATTCTATGTAGCATATTTCCTATGAAGTAGTTAAATTCTGCTTTATTTTCCCTGTCTGTCACAAATTATAATCCTCAGTGTGAGGCTGGATTTCAGAAAGAAAGGGGATAATGCTAGCCCATCTGGGTCCTGTCAGGCCCTGGAGGCAGAGGGAACACAGTGAGCACACTGAACTGTTGGTGTAACCTCAGCATGAAGGCCCCCTGTGGCCTGCTCACATAAAGAGTAATTTCACACCATATGTTCTCACTCTTCACAGGAAGTTTGTAAGGGGAGTTAGACCAATTTTATTCCTCGGGAAACGAAGTCCCATAGAGATTCCATAAAGAAAATATAGCAGTCCCTGGCTAAGCAGAATCCCAAGCTGGAAGAAACTCGTGTGCGTGTGCGTGTGTGTGTGTGTGTGTGTGTGTGTGTGTGTGTGTATGTGTAGATGTGCAAGCACGTATGCCTGTGCATGTAGATGACAGAGAACAACCTTGGGCATCATTCCTCAAGAGCTGTCCACATTATTTTGTGAGACAGGGTCTCCAACTGGCCTGCTGTTTGCTGAGTACGCTAGGTTGGTTGGTCAGTAATCCCCAGAAATCTTCCTGTCTCCATCTCTCCAACTCTGGGATTATAAGCACATGTCTCTACCCTGTACTTTCACCTTTTAGTCTTTAAGACACTGTCCAAGGGACTGGAGAAATAGTTCAGTTGATAGAGCAATCTCTTAGCATGCATGAAGCCCTGAGTTCTATCCTTAGTACTGCATAAAATCAGACATGATGGTACATCTATGTAATCCCAGCTGTCAAGAGATAAAGGCAGGAAAATCAGAAGTTGAATGTCATCCTCAGCTATACAGTGAGTTGAAGGCCTGTTTATGTTCAGTTTTTTTTTTCAGTCTTTTTGAGACAGGGTCTCCCTGTAGACCCTGCTGGCCTGGAACTTGCTATGTAGACCAGGCCAGCCTCATTCTCACAGAGATCTACCTGCCTCTGCCCCCCAAGTGCTGGGATTAAAGGCATATACCACCATGCCTGGCTCTATGCTCATTTTTCGTGTGTTCTCTTTCTTTCTTTCTCTTTGTTTCTTTCTTTCTCTCTTTCTTTCTTTCTTTCTTTCTCTCTTTTTTGAGACAGGGTCTTGACAGGTAGTCCAGGCTGGCCTTCAACTCCTGATACCCCTGCCTGTGTCCTTCCATGCTTGGTTTACAGCGCTTCTTAAAAGCAAGCCTGTTACTCAGGACCTTGCCTGCTCTGACCCTGCCCACTGAAACCCCAGGGTTTGGGTCCAGGATTTCCTTCCCCCGCACATGAATGTTCAGCACACAGACCAGGAGCCAGAATGCCTGCAGTGCTTTGAACCAAAGCCACTCTTTAGTAATGACTCACAAGTTTAATTTTTCATATCTTGAGAGTTAGAAGTAATTTAGAAATTATTTTCTTACTTTCAGTTCCACCTCTCATGTATGGAAGCACACAGCTGGCGCCCCAGGACAAAGGCTCTCCATAAATATTGGGTCCCTTCCTTTCCCTTTCCTGCAGCAATAGTCAAATGTAATATATTCTTTGTTCACAGGCAACTTGCCAATTTGTTGGCAACCTATGAGTCTGCCATTGTGAAGTTTTACAACAACTTCCACTTTTAAAAAGTGTGGTACTGCACATATTTCCTTTGAACATGAAAGCAAATTAAATTTGCTTTGAGAATTTCATAAGCTCTCTGACACAACAGCATGTCACAAAGGCAGGCTTAGAATCACTGGTCTGTAACTACAGTATAGAAAAGAATACAATGGAAAGTTGGCAAATAGCACATACCTGGAAACATAATTTATATTAATGCACGTTGATCTTTTGGGGGAAGGAAAGGCATGTAAACCTCAGGAATGGGCAACAATTCATCTTTTTATATTTGTTTTTAGGATACGATATAATCATATACATTAAAAGAAACAAGAAAAACTCAATCATAGGAGAACTTCAGTCTTCACAGGCTTCACCTGGCTTTTCCTTTTCTACTTAGTCTCCAGAATCTAATCAGAATTTTAATGATGACAATATAGAAGGAGAAAACCCCATCGGATTTGTAGCTTTGAGTAATGACAGCCCTGCATAACGCTGGAACAACCTTCCAGAACACTAGTGTCTTCTAGTGTAAAGCAGGGTCAATGACCTTGTCCTATTCCCTGTGGTAAACAGAATAACAAAGCCTTCCCCTCCCAAGATGTCCAAGACCTAATCTCCAGAGTCTGTGAATATATAACATTAGTAACAAAGGATTCAGGGTACAGATGGAATTCTAGTTGTTACACGGTTGAATTTAAATAGGCAGGTTCTTCTAGATCTTCAAGAACTATTGCATCAAATCCTCTTAGTGGAGTGTGGAAAAGACTGGTGGAGAGAGGGTTGTGAGCAGGAGGACACTGGAGGAGGAACATTCAGAGCCACAGGACAGAGAAGACACCTCCACACAGAAAGGAGACCCCCAGGGTCACCCAAGGCCACAAAGTCCTTTGGGCGTATGATGATGATCACATGTCCTGGTGCACTGATCTTGTGCTCTGTATCATCCTCTTCCTGACCTACTCACCATATTGTCCTTGAGTAGAGACCCAGGAGTGGGAAGGGATATGCAACAGCCTGGGGACCACTCAAGGGTCCAATATGTTAAAGAAACCCTTGGTCGCTAAACACTGTGGAGGATTAGAGCCAGTGCTTTTCCTAGGTAGACTCTAGGTTTTAAGAGCCATCAACAAAACAAAACAACCTCAAAAGTCATTCAGTAATATTGTGCTGAACCAGTTCTGTCCTGTCTCTGCGGGGAGCCTGACTGAGAACAAACCGCCCTATGACTACCTCTGTAAGCAATCACTTTGAAGCTGCCTAATTATTTCTTCCTGAGCTTAATGTGACTGCTGCATCCATGAGAAACTCCATCCCAAACTGTGATCCTTCCCAAGCACAGATCTGATTACAATGGTCCCTGTAGAAAACACCTCAATGGTTCTTCCAAGGTTTTTCATAAAAAGAAAAGAATCTATTAAAAATAGAGTGCCCTCTCGCTCAAAAGCCTGCTGGCACCAAAACCAAAATTTTCCATATCCAGTTGTTTTAAAAATAACCACACAAGGGCTGTGAGGACAGCTCAGTGGATAAAGTACTTGAGGACTTGTTCAGTCCCCAAGAAAAGAGCAGATGCGGGGGTGTGCACATGGAATCCCAGCACTGAGGAGGCCGGGATAGGCTCAGTGGCCAGTCAACTGAGCTTAGATGAGACAAGAAAGAAAGAAAGAAAGAAAGAAAGAAAGAAAGAAAGACAGAGAGGCAGAAAGCGAGAGAGAGAGAGAGAGAGAGAGAGAGAGAGAGAGAAAGAAAGAAAGAAAGAAAGAAAGAAAGAAAGAAAGAAAGAAAGAAAGAAAAGAGAGAAAAAGAAAGGAAGGAAGGAAAGAGGAGGAGGAAAGGAAGAAGGAAAGAAGGTGCCTGAAGAATGACACTCAAGGTTGTCCTCTGACCTCTACATGCACACACACACACACACACACACACATACACACGGCACACACGGCAAACAAGCAGATTTTTAGCCATTTAAGGCTTGGTTGCTTGCATACCTAGGGTCCTATGCCTAGTATATCCACTGGCCATTGACGGAACTGAGCCTTAGGGTTACAGACTCCAAGCTGACCCTGCCTTTCGAACTTCCCAGATCTGGAAACTCTCCACTGTGTGGCTGAGCAGCATCACCTTGACACTAAGATCCTTCTCCAAACCCCTCTACCCCATGAGTTCCTGTGCCTTCCTCTCCTCTAGGTAACTCTCCCATACTGTAAAGACTTCCCTCTCTCACCACCCTGCTCAATAAGGTCTCCCTCTCAGGGTCCTATGTGTGCCTTCGATCAGTCCCTAAGCCCTTTAAACCCTCTACAATTGACCATCAGGTTTAACAACGTTGATCTGTTTTATTACTACCAAAGTAATTTCCTGGGATTAATTTCCTAGGGTCATCTAATGATTATGCCCCCTCCCACTAAACAGCAGTCTACATGGCAGCAAGGCAGCTTTCCTCATCGCTGCAACCCCAGCGTACAGCCCACACCTGGCACCAAGCTGATTCTCAACAAATAAATATTTGTATGTGGAAAAAAAGGAATGAAATCGCTTGATAAAGATTATGTTTACATAAAATTTTCCAGGTTCCTATGAAAAACATATGGTCTTTGCTTTCCTAGAAAGTCAGTGTTTTGCCCTACTGGATTCTATTAAGATCAACACATTGACTCTGGCCTCTGTTTATTTTTTTGGGAGACTCTCTCAGTTCCTGGCATGTTAGTGAGCCAGCTTCCTAGGCCTCTTCAGTGGCTACTCCACACCAGAACCATTTTCTTTTCTTTCTTTTTGAGATAGGAGTCTTATTAAGCTTAATGATTCTTCTGTCTCTAAAGTATCTGGGAATACAAATGCCTGCCTCTGCACTAAGACAGGGTGATCTTTTCAATTGAATCACACACCTGACTACCTCAGCCCCAGTGAGGTCAGCTTGTGAGGAAGGATGAATGGTTTTTAAAAAATATTTCATTCTTTTTACAGTATGAATGTGTTGCCTGCATGTATGTAAATGCACCTATATAAGTGCCTGCAGAGGTCAGAAGAGGGCCTTGGATCCCCTGGAACTGGAATTACAGAAGGTTGTTAGCCACCCATGTGGATGCTGGTAATCGAACCCAGCAAGAGCAATCAGTACTTTTAATAGCTGAGTCATCTCTCCAGTCCCTGGAGAAGAGTGTTTTCAAAGATCATTTTACTGTTGTTTAGAAATTTATCACTTTTCTACCATTTTCATGTTTGTGAATGTGTACATTAAAATGCCGTGTTTATTCAGAAATCACAATGCACGTGATGGAATAAACATTGTTATTCTTTGTGAAATATCATCTTTCCATCTAAAGTCATGGATAATCTACTGTAAACCACATGTATGCAAGTGGGTGCTGCAGTATACTGCTCTTTTGTGCTAGAGTGCTTGCTTAGTACGTGAATTAAATCCTCAGCAAGAATGGCAGGGAGGGGTGCATACTCACGTGTTTTAAGAGTCCGTGCACAACAGAAGAGGTCACTGCGTTAAAAAAAAGAAAAACTGACGGAAGTGAGGAAAAGAGAGGCATTTGTGCAGCTGGCCCTTAATCTTTTTATTAACCACTTCCGGAGCTTCCTATCTACTTTGAGCAGACTGGCCCATTCCACACACTGCACTGTGTGGAACTTTCCCCCCACAGCACATGACATTTCACAGGATGAAGCGGCCAGTAAGTCATCAAAGATAACAAAGGGAGTGGACATGAAAACATCAGTACCAAAAGAGTGCCCGCAGTCTTGGCGCTGCGCCGTGGAGTAGTCCAGGCAGCCGGCTCTCTCTTCTAGGGGTGGGCAGGGTGTCCCTCCATTCAGTGGCTCCTGTCTCACTGAGCGCCTGCGCACGCGCGTGGTGGGTCTGCATTGACCGGCACAGCCACTCCAGGGACTCCATTCTCCCACGAAACATGGACGAGCTGGAAAACAGCACAACAGGACGCTCACCTGAGTAAACCCAACCAGCCTGCCAAGGCTATTCCCGCCAACACAGTGTTTAGCTTGCATGAACTTAGCCTTGACCTGGGGCCCCTATCAGCAGCAACACACAAAGTCTCAGGAGGTCCCTGCTAACATGGTCTCCACCCACTCTGATGGTTAACTAATAATCAGGTACCTCTTTGGGGGCAGATGTCCAGGATCCTGAGGTTTGGGCTGAGCCAGAGACACACCCAAGTAAATTCCTGCAGGGTACTTCCTCATACTCACAGGAGATCTTTGCTATTGTTTCATCCTTGATATTAACTTTTATCTTCCCCTGCTCATAACATTTTCTTTTCAGATATTTTTTCACTTGTACATATTTATGGGGGACAGTATGATATTTCAGTACATGAATACAACGTGTAATGAGTAGTTTAGAGTCACTGACAAACCCATTGCTTTAAACATTGAACCTTTCTTGTATTAGGAACTCCTAGCTATTTTACACCATAAAATTGGAGCTGGAGAGACGGCCCATCAGTTAAGCGCACTGGCTGCTCTTGCAGAGGACTTGGATTCGGATCCCAGCACCCACATGGTGGCTAACAACTGTGTGTAACTCCAGTTCCAGGGGATCTGACGCCCTCTTCTGACCTCCATGGGTATTGTTCGACATGGGTGTACTTACATACATGCAGGCAATACACTCATACCGATAAATAAAATACTTAAAAACAGAATATACAATTGTTACTAGCCATAAGTCTCCCCATGGTGTATGTGGAACATTAGGAGTTATTCTTCTAACTGCATCCCTATACCTGGTTCATCATTCCCAGAACATTTTTATAAATTTTTTTATAAAAACAGTAATATACAATCACTGTGGAAAACAGGAAAGAGTATAGAAACGAAAATGTACCCACCAGTAATTCCAGTACGTATTCAGGTCAGTCCTTCTAGAAAATGTAATGATAAGAAGACACTGGCTTAATAGCAATGAAAAACAGTATGGTATTGGCTCAAAAATAGACACATAGATCAATGGAACAGAATAGAGGACCCAGATATAAGTTCATGCAATTCCAGCCACTTGATATTTGGCAAAGATGCTAAAAATACACGTTGGAGAAAAGTCAGCCTCTTCAACAAATGATGTTTTTCTACATGTCTTCACATGTAGAAGAATGAAACTTGATCCTTATCTCTCACCCTGCACAAAAATCAATTCCAAATGGATCAGACTTCAATGTCAGACCTGAAACTATTCAAGTATAAAATAGGGAGTGCACTTAAAGATACAGGCATAAATAAGGACTTTCTAAATAGAACTTCAGTTGCTCAGGAAATAAGTCCAACAGCCAACAAGTGGGACTTGCTAAAAATTAAAAAGTTTCTGTGCAAAGGAAGCTTAATAGAGTGAAGAGAATGGGATAAAATCTTTGCCAACTATCCACTTAACAGAGGATTAGTGTCTAGAATATACAAAGAACTTTAATAACTAAACATCAAGAAAATAACTTAATTTAAAAATAATCTATGGACCACTGTCATCAATAGGAGCCAGAAGAGATGAAAGATGGACTTGATTTTATTTATTAATGTGCTTTCCTCTGACTGTCTCCTCATCTTTTTATGTCAATTTTCTGTGCCTTTGCAGCATCCCCCCAATTGAATTAATATAGAGATCTTGAGTAGCCAATAAATAAATATAAAAATGGACTATGGAACAGACAACATTTTCAAAAGAATGAACCCAAATGACTAATAAATATGTTTAAAAGTGTTAACATCTTTAGCCATGACAGAAATGCAAATTAAAACTACTTTGAGATTTCATCTTACTCCAGTCAGAATGGCTATTGGCAAGGATGTAGAGCAAGGAGAGCCCTCACTCACTGTTGTAAACTGGAGTTTAAACTGGTGCAGCCACTATGGAAATCAGTGTGGCAGTTCCTCCAACAGCTAAGCATAGAACTGTCACGTTGCCCAGTGATATAGCCATCACTCCTGGGCTATATCAAAATACTTCACACCATACAACAGATATACCTGTATTTCCATATTCACTACAGTTCTATTCATAGTAGCCTGGAAATGAAACCTGCCTAGATGTCCATTAACGAATGAGTGGATAATGAAAATACATAAACACAATTGAATTTTATTCAACAATAAAGAAGAATGAAATTCACAGGAAAATGGATGGATTTGGAAAATGCTATACTGAATGAGATAACCTAGGCCCAGGAAGACAAATACTACATGTTCTCTGTTACATACAATCCTAACTATGAATTTTTAGAGTAGTGTGTTTAATTTTGAGTGCCAGTAAAGGCCATAAAGTTAGAAAACTGCTGAGAGAGAGAGCACGAGCACATTTAAGAGAGGAGAGATAGTAGAACACATTGGACATAATAGTGGTTGCAGAGATTATTGGGGTTTGGAAAGATCTAAGCAGGGAGGTGAGCAGGAAGATATAGAAGAGGAAGGGAGAAGAAAGAGGGGCAACCGAACCTGAGGATATATGAAAAAGCTATATGGAAATCCACTATTTTATAAACTTATTAAAAATAATCTAAAAATGTTTAAGTGAGGTACTCTCCAAGGATGAATGATGTTCCTCCCAAAAGCATGGGTTATAAAATAGAAATCTCAGGGCCAGGTATGGCATATTCTCCTGCTGAGTTGCTGGTCAAAGAGGTCCCACAGGTCTACAATATAGGCTACTGCCGTTGCTCTTGGTTACCCCACCAGAACTCGATGGTAAGGCTCTATTGCCAAAGACACACTTCAGTCGCATGACATAGAGCAACCAAGCAAACTGGAGCAGAGCTAGAAAGTTCTTTCCTACTTCTTAGCCTTCATTACCCCAGAGGGTGCTATGCAGGCTTCTGGGGAAGATAAGCCATCAACAGTTCTACCCAGCTGTGAATTCTGTGAGGTAGAATAATGACTTGTCAGGCAAGGTATTCCCTCCAGTGTAACAGTGGCCTGACTAATATCGTGATAACCAATTATTTTCTGATTGGATTTGAGGCTCACTCCACATGAAAGAACTCATGTCTGGTTCTGTAAGGCTAAGCATCTGTGGCTTGGAGGGCATAAGCCCTAAGGGAGAACCGACTATTGTTGTTTTACTAAATGATTCTTATCAAACTTCTAAGTATTCATATTTATATCCATAGATTAGTGCCTCCACCAAAGAAGTTTCTTACTGTAATCTAGGATGGTTAATGCATAACTGGCCAGAGTGCCATGTATAGTGCTCAGTCTGCCATGTATAGTGCTCAGTCCTAACTGGATCAGCTATATCATCCCATCCAAGTCTCAGGGAACATCACAGAAGAGGGGCAGAAAAAACTGTAAGAGCCAGGAAATGGGGACATGCACAACAAAAAGACATCTTCTAGACATGAGAGAGCCATTGTGCTCATGAGCTCACTGAAGCTGTTGCTACCAGCACAACTGGGCCCTCAATGCTTTGTCATGGGCCGGGCCCCACAGCTCCTTGAGGGACTACTGGCAGTTAACAGTTGTTGAGGGTGGGAGTATAATTTTCTTCCTGAGAAAACCATTGATATTTTTGCCCTTGCTCCAGTAAATAACTTTTCCACCCACTCCTGTGACTCTTGTGGGTCACACACAAAAAGGAAATATGAAGTAGAAGGGAGACCTGTTGGGAAGGAGGGTTTCATGAGGGAGGGATGAGGATTAAAATGACTAAAATTCATATAATTGCTTTAAAACTGTCAAACAAAAAAAATGAGATTAAAAAAAAGAAGATATGAGGCTTAGGGCCGCAGAAGAGTCCCCGCACTGCGTTCTTTCTTGCTCTCTTCACACCCCCATGACCTGTAATTGCATAAACTTAAGAGCTAGAGTTTAGAGATGAGCAACCAGATTCCAGAGATGCTCAGTCATTCGTGAAGGCTGGAAGCAGGGAAAAGGAAAGTCTGGCCCTGAAGTTTCTTGTTTCGCTTAGTCCTTGTTCTTCCACAGATTTGTTAGACTTTGTTAAAGCTCAGCTGGCTTCTAGCAGCTAGGCATGTACGAGCTGTTCCCTGGAGTTCAGTGACATGCCTTAGGGGTTACCTGATAAACAAGACAAGCCAGTCTCTTAGTGATTCTTAAGACTACTTACCAAGCCTGAAGATAAAATTTTAAAGCTCCCAACTTCCTCAATATGACTATAGAATCCACTGGTTTCACATTTAACTTACCTATTAAAAGTTTTTAATGAGCTGGGCATGCTGGTGCACACCTTTAGTACTAGCACTTTAGAGACAAAGGCAGGCAGGTCTCTGGGAGATAGAGAGTTCTAGGCCAGCTGGGGCTACAGGGACACCCTGTCTCAAAAAAGACCAAAAAAAGTTTTAAATAAGTCTGAGTCTTTTAAAAGAACTATGATAAGTTTTTACTTACATATTAATTTGAGAGGTAGGGTTTCACTGTGTTAACCTTGCTCAGCTCCAACTCCTGAGCTGAAGTGAATCTTCTACTGTAGCCTCTTTGAGTGTAGAGGTTACAAATGCGCCCCTTAGCTAGAAGTCAAAACTTTCTTTTCCACAAAGTAAGACCTACTTTCCCTGTTGCTTTCATATTCAAGTGCACCATGCTCTGACTTCTTGAAAGCATCTGACAGTTCCTATCTGACAGTTCCTATCTGACAGCTTATTTTCCCTCTCAGCATATACTGATTACGGATTCCTGCTTTGGGGAGGGTATATTTAGAAACACACAACTCCCTGACATGAAAAGTGTCACACACAATTCAAAATTCACAGTTTTTGTAATATTGAAAGCATCCTTCATTCAATAGCTAAAAACCCATTGCTATCACATGCCAATTACCCCAAGGAGGAAGACGAACCATGGCTGTCTTCATTTCCAATTCCACCATGGATGCAACCTTTAGAAAACCAGCAGTAGGTCACTTCCTGCTCTGCTGATCTCTGTTGACCCCTCTCCATTTTAATGACATATCTAGAGGATGGAACTCCATAGAGAATGATGGCATCATCATTGTGACGAAGATACTAAGCATATTCATGGACCATTTGGAGGAATGTCTATTCAAGAAGAGAAGATAAGGTCTCACTCTGCAGCCCTGGCTGGCTTGGGACTCACAGAAATCTGCTTGCTTCTGCTTCCCAAGAGTGCTAGGACTAAAGGCATAGGCCACCATGCCCAAATCTTCTTGCTCATTCTTGAATTGGGTTTTCAATTTGTTGTTGTTGAATTGTAGGGGCGAATATTAATCCCTTAACAAAACAATAATTTTCAAGCATTTTCTACCATCCCTATGGTCTGTCTCTACTTGATGGTGTCTTTTCATGCAAAGAATTCTTACTCCAATGACAAACAGCTCACCTACTTCTGTGCTGGTTTACCTATGCTTTGGGCTCACATCAGTACACTTGATGACAAATCCAAATCAAGGATCACTGAGGAAGAGGAGGTAGAGAGATTGAAGAAGAGCCAGAGAGGGTAGATGACCACAAGGAAACAGAGTCTTCCAGACAGCTGGTCAGTTACTCATATAAATTTACAGCAATGATGACAACATGCACAAGTCCTAATCAAGCCCAAATCACACAAAATCTCAGCATAGACGTGGGGAAGTGGGTAAGAAATCCCAACCCAGCCTAAGGAACTTTTGGCAATTGATGGCTGCTTAGAGGGGGAAAGACAGTGTCTAATAGGAAGAGGACTGTTGATGGGCTCAGTGGATGGACCCACCCTGAAAGACAATTGGGGACACAGGACACAAATCAGACTCTATAGGTCATATATATATATATATATATATATATATATATATATATATTTGGGGGGGACAGTGGGGGACAATGCAGATAAAGGAGGGAATCTAAATACCGCCAAACTATATTGTATGAACATTGCAAAAATTCAATAAAAATTGTTTAAAAAGAATGTCCCTAGTGTTTTCTCCTAAAAGTTTATAGTTTGCTAGGCCTTAAATTAGTTTTGAGTCAGTTAATTTTTGCATGAAAATCAAGGTCTATCCTCACTCATTTGCATTTGTAGTTTCCCTTGCAACATTTGTTGAAGGAATCATCCTTTCTCCATTGAGTGGCCTTGGCATCCTTGTCAGAAGTTAATAGACCAGTAGTCAAGTGTGGTGGCACACACTTATAATCTCAGCGCTTGAAAGCTGAAGTAGGAGGATCAGTAGTTCCTAGCCATCCTTGGTTAGATAATGAAACTGTTTTCAGAGGTATCAGCCTATCATGGTGGGGAGGGTGTGATGAAACAGAGCAGCTCATGTGATGTCATGCATGAATCAGGGAGAGAACCTGTCGGGAAGACATTTTAATATTTTTATTTATTATTTTTAATTTATGTGTATAAGTGTATTGCCTGCATGTATGCAAGTACACCTGTATTGTATAATGCCCTCAGAGGTCAGAAGAGGATATTGGATGCCCTGGAACTGTAGTTACAGATGGTTGTTAGCCACCATGTAAGTACTGGGAATCAAACCCTGGTACTCTTTGAGAGCCGTCAGTGCTCTTAACCATTGAACCATCTCTCCAGCCCCAAGAAAGACATTTTAAAGAGACTCCCAGGCTGGTAACTGGCTCAGAAAGTCTCCTTCTGTCCTTAATTCTATTACCTTACTTCCTCTCTAGACCTCTTCATCATCCCTGAGTCTATGAAGTCCTTCCATGTGTTTGACTTGCACAACATTTAATATTTGGATGTTTAAAATATATTTATTTCAAATATCAATATTTGGACAATACCATAACATAAAAATTTCTGTGTTATTAACTCAAAATTTAGTAATATGACCTTCAGTTTTACTCTGTATGATAAAAGGTGGCATCAGGGAGCATTTTCTGACAGAATTTTGCCTTAGGAATTCTTTAACATCTATGTCTCATGCCTAATATTTGTCCATTTGGTTTGGTCCCATTATTGAAGTCTTCAAAAATCACAGAATCATAGCATTGCAATTTTATTCATATTGACTAAGATTTGTCCTTGATAAAAAGTTATTTCCTATCTTATCAATCCATGACTTTAAACGCCCCATGAAAGCCACCATATTGCACCTATAGTCCCAGCTACTCAAGGGCTAAGGCAGGAAAATCACTTGAGCCCAGAAGTTGAAGAACAACCTGGGCAAAATTCAGTGAGACTCACTGCAAAATAAATAAATATATAAATAAAATAAAAGTTTCATAAAGACAACCAGAAAGCTCTAGGCTCCAAGAGAGTTTCTTCATGGTTTCATTGTAAAACAAAGTGGAGAAGGGAGATGAAATATGATTGTAGGAATAAAAAGGTGTTCCATAAGATTTTGTAATGAAAGATTAATGAGCAATATCTATTCTCTTCCACGTGAAGATTTTATTCACAATTCAGTTTGAACTTTTGATTATTTGGATTGGAAGTCATTATAGATCAACAGAGATTTTTGGTCACAGAGGTTAGAGGAAGTACAGGAACTTCTGACAGATTTATGACCACAAGTCATATATTATAGCTGCATGACGCTTGTTTCCTTTTGAACTATTCATTTAGCATTCTTGTCCCTTTTCCCACTAAAGCATATCCAATTCATATTTATAGATAACATTACCTCACTTCCCAATGCGCTAAGAGTCAGAGGTGTGCTGGGCTGACTGCAGGAACCTAGATCTGTAATCTGTGCAGTCAGATTTTAAGCTCATCTCATTCTCCGTATCTATTCTCACCAGCATCTAACGTGCTGTGACACAAATGTGCTGATGCATGATGACCCTGAACCACAAGCTCCATCACAGTCTCCTAACTGCTTATCAGTTACGATGTGATGGTATCAGCCAACCTGCCCCCTCTCTTTCAGGAGGGGAAGGAAACTTGGTGAGTTTTATCTCTTCTTTGTTTGAACTCAGCCTTATATTCAGGTTGGGAGTCATCAGAAGCAGCCTGTGAGATACGGACCTGAAAGCAACAAGTCTTTCATTTGGGAGCCTATTCCACCAAGCACCATAAAGGAGTGGAGCACAGACACAAAGTACAGATTTAGGTTCTTACAGTTCACCTAACACACCTCTGGCTCTTAGCTCACTGGAAAGTGAGGGATCATCCAGAGAGTGAGGAATGATCAAGTTCTTCTTGTTGGTCAGTTAGTCTTATCTCCTCAAGAACCTTCAAGTTGTCAGATAGCCCTACCTCCGGCCACAGGAGAATGTCCAGGAAAAGAAAAGTAAGTTATTCTATGTTAGCACAAGAATAAGAATATGCTAGAATAAGAATAAGGTATGCTTTCATATGTTCCAATAAGGATAGCTGATCGCATCCAAGTCACAAGTACCTTAAAATTTTTACCTCTGCTTCTTTTTGTTCTGTTTGTTTGTTTGTGCCAGAGGGAGTGTACTAGCTACTTTTCTGCTGCTGTGATAAAATACCATGACCAAAAGCAGCTTAAGGAAGAAAGAGTTTATTTGACTTATGGTTGCAGAGGAATAGAGGATTTATCATGGCATGACAACAGGAGCAGGAAACTGAGATATCACACCTCAACAGCACATGGGATGCATAGAGAGTGAGCAAGAAGTGAGGTGGGGCCACAGACTATCAAAGCCCGACCCACCTCCAGTGACTTCCTCCAGTAAGGCTCTACCTCCTAAAGGTTCTATAACCTCCCCAAACAGCACCACCACCTGGGGATGAAGTATTTACATAAGCCTGTAGGGGCTGTGCAAACCCTCATTTTATTTAAAATGAAATCCAAACTCTTTGCCACAGTCCTCCATGCCCACTTAGAGCACTCTCTCTCTCTCTCTCTCTCTCTCTCTCTCTCTCTCTCTCTCTCTCTCTCTCATGCACACACACACACACATGCACATGTGCACACGCACACACACCCCACAGATGAAATTAAACTGCTAGCCAGGGAAGAGCTATTTTATCAATACCTTTTGAGTTCTTTCTTCTTCAGTGTAACATCTTGACATTTTTCTCATGTAGCACTCCAGGGTCTATCACACAAACTTAAGCACTCTTCTCTGTCACCTGTTTGTTTGGCTCTTTGCCACCTACATGTCTAAAGCCACCTACAGCCAGGCATTTTCTCCCTCACATTAAGTTCCTTATGGAAATATTCCTCACGTTACTCACAGCACCACCCATTTGTTCATAGCTATTGCTGCTTGACACTTCTATGGAAGAAAAACAAAAGAGCTGCCTTTATCCCCCAGCACATCAAAGACATGCACATTTCATGGTGACATAATTTTAATTTTTTCACCTGCCTTTTCCTTTCTGCATCTGTATATCCTTCTATGTGCAACCAGATGAGACTACGTTGCCCAAGGGACTAGTCAAAAAGCTCAAGTACTTTCTTCCTCTTGCAAAGGCCATGTCATCTGGTGCACATTAAGCTTTAAAACAAATCTTTTGAGACATCATCTCCACTAGCCTATGAGATTGCAGTAAGACAACAAAAGAAGTTGCTTCATTAGACAACCAGAATTTCGCATACCAGGTAAACCCAGGGAAAAAAGAAAATACAAATAAAAAGAACAATCATGCCCTTTTCTGGATGGCAGCTTTCCAGGAGAATTTTCTTCTTCTTTTATGCATTTCTGACCCCCCCTTTATTGTGATGCTGAAGAATAAAACCCAGACCCTCATACATGGTAGGCTCTGCCACTGAGCTGCATCTACAGCCCCTATTTAAGCATTCCTATAGGTTCCAAATTATTGTCAACAAATGAGTATTTTGCAGTACATGAAGAAAAATGTCATTTTATTTTTACTTTATGTGAATGAGTGTCTTGTACCACATGTGTGCAGTACCTGTGGAGGCCAGAAGAGGGCATTAGATCCCTGCAACTGGAGTTACAGAGAGTTATGAGTCATCATGTTGGTGCTAGGAATGGAACCCACATCCTCTGAAAGAGTAGCCAGTGCTCCTAACTGCTAAAGCCATCTCTCTTGCCCCAAAGAAGTCATTTTTAAAAGGAAATGTGGCTATGCCAGGTGGCAATGCCCTCTGAAGCTACAGACAGTGGTCTTTGGTGGGGTGGCCACACACATTCTGTTGACACATTAAGTGAAGCCTGCAAGTGATTAGTTACAGAGCTTATACTTGGGGTTATAGAGCATGGGCTTGGTTCATTCAATCTTACCACCAAAACTGGGGTTGGTGAGTGTAAGGAGATAAAAGGGAGCAAGATGCAGAGCTGGCCAGGAACAGAGTCACAGGCAGAACACTTGCTCACTCTATGGGTACCTGCCTGGAGCATGCCCTGCACAGCTTCCCATAAGCTCTAATTTCCTCAAGACAGCAAAGCAGAATGTTTAAAAGCTGTGAGCCCTAGATCCAGACTTCCTGGGTTCAAATCCCACTCCATCATTTGTGAGTGGCACGTCTCAGGGCAGTGACCAAACTTCCTCATACTACTTTGTTCATAAATGAGACCCAGATGAAAGATAACTTCAGCAGGTTGTGACACCTTAGTGAACCAATGACTGTGAGGTGGTTGGGAGGAGCCAGCACAGGGTAAAGGTAGGCTTGGTGTTAACAACTTCCCCATCTTGACTTCATGCCACCAGAGTGAAATCCAGTTGTTCTGAGTATTGGGTTCAGGCCCTGCAGAGGCAAAGGCACGGAAGGAATAGGCTGCCTCCCAGACTGTGCTGGCTATGGTGAAGATCTGTGCTATGCTTCCTCTTTGTTGGTTTGGAGTCTGTATTTGCATGCAGTTTCCTTTCCCTCCAGTCATAATACCATCAAATTTCAGCCAGTTTGTTTCCTCAGCTCCCTACAGACCCAAGACACCCATGCACAGGGAATGCTGTTTTTGCCTTGTTCTATTTGAGTTCATTACTACAATGTATATCTGTACGGTTCCCCTAAGCTGCTGTCAAAGATTCAGTGAAGCTCCGCATTTCTGTGAGCTTAGCATGCATCCTTGAGGAACCCAGCTTGTGAGTTCATGGTTGGGGTGATGCACCAGGCAAATGAGCCTTCCAGGAAGTTCTTCCATGGCAGGGTACTGCAGATCTGTTACTGCTCATCCCTGACTATGCACAGCCGATGGAGAATGTTTAACTTTTCCCTTATTTTTTCTTTGTAAGAAGGGAATAAACTTACGATACACATTATTGGTATCACCAGAATGGGATCTTCTGAGAGAACTGATTTCAGCCTGGATTTCTTTAGCAGTTTAGTTATTCAGTAGGCCCCAAAATAGTTTTATTTTTACATGAGAAGAAAGAAACCCTTTCAACTTAGAAAAATAAAACCTCCCAACTTGGAAAAAAGGAATGCCAATATTTCATCTCTTTGCCACACACTCCTAAAATGTGTTATTCCCAAGTAAATAAGGAATATTTGGAGGGAAAACTCGGTGAGAATAGAGGCCTTCAGCCCAAGAACTGCCCTCCCAGGCAGTTCCCAGCTGTGGGCTCAGCTCTGATCAAGGAAGGCAAGGCCACAACAATCCTGCTGTCCACCCACGGCAGCCAGCTGTTCTTGTCCCTGGCTGAGGAGGCTACACCTCTTAACACCACACTGCCTCTGGCTCTCAGCCTTAGATCTAAAGCAGAAACAGGCTCGATCTCCAAATGGTCGGCTTCCAGTGGTCTCTAGTTCCCTTTTCTCTTCACAAGAAACTTCAGACCAGAGAATGTACCAGCAAGGAACCTTTTCTGTCTCAAATCTGCTTCTGTCTAACCTGCATGGTCCTCTGTTGACCTCTTGGGAAAGTACATTTAGGACTCCTGGATATGCTTTTAAATTCCACCAAACACCATTTCCTTTTCTGGCCTCGGTTCCTTCGTCCACCAGCCACAGCCCTTCTCCCTTTCTCCCAGGCTTGCTATTGAGTGATTTTCTTCTGAGTTCATCACAAGATGGTAAACTAACTTAATCTCCTGAACTTACTCAATAAATCCCCACTCCAAAACAACTGATTTTACTATTTCTGCCTCTTAAACTGAAAAAAACAGAAGGATTTCTTTGTGACCAAATGAAAACTTAAAGCTTCGTAACTCCGCCTAGCACAGTCAGGTCCCATTAGAAAACAGTTTCCTCACCACATTCACCTCTCCTCCACAGCCCTCTGGAGCACGTGAACCTGTCTAGGTCTGGCTGGGTCTACACTCAATCCCGTTCACTGCTTTAGGCTCCAGGCCTGGTACAAACAGCCTGACATCTAGCAGGTCATAGGATAGGGATGTTGTTGCGCATCCCTCCTAAGAATTCTCTCCCCCTTCTGGAGACCCCATCAGTGATTTCCTCTGGAAAGTCTTCCTCAACTTCCTCAGGTCTTCTAAGTGCTTCCTTCCAGATCATCTCTCAGATCACCTGAGTAGTCCCCACCCTTTGCCCCTAGTTTCACTTTCCATGATCTCAGTTGACTGCACAGTCAACTACTGTTTGAAAATATTAAATGGGAAATTTCGGAAATAATTCATTAGATTTCTCGTGTATGTCATTCCTCACATTCCAGGTAGTGTGAGGAAATCTCACTATCTTGTGTTTCAGGACAGGATTTGCCCCTTTGTCTAGTAGTTAGTAATGTGCACACTGCCTGCCCATAGGCCATACTGAAGTCATCTCAGTTGTCAGATCCACTGTGCAGTGCTGGTGTTCAAGCCACTTTCATTTCACTGAAAAATTCACAGAAGTACCTGAGCATTAAACATGAAAAGACAGATTAGCCCTGGCTCTTTGTGGACAACACACACACACACACGCACACAGACACACACAGTATTAGGCATCCATGGGTATCTTGGAATATATCCCCTGCAGGTAAGAAGCGACCTACTAAGCATGTTGCTCGTGGCTTCTCCTGTGTTTCCAGCTAGGCTAACACCTCTTAGGGAGCAGAGACTGCATCTACGGTATTCTTCCATCCCTGTGCTTGCCAGACACTTTATCTTGGCTATGGGAATTCTGTGATTAAAATATAGGCAAGCCCCTCAGGAGAGAATGTGATTTGGCCAGAGTGAGAGAGATGTTGCTTGAATACCCAGGTAGCAGGCACACAGCATGGACGCCGTGAGGAGGGGCTGGGGACTCGGGGTTCAGGGTCACTGCATTTCCAGAGCAGGTGACTTTCTCAGTTTACCCTAGACAGAGGTAGAAAGCCCTGGCCTTGGAGCAGGAAAAGCAAAGAAGCTTATCAAAAAGGACATCCCCATTCACGGGTCCATAATTAGACCTCAACCAGTCACCAGATCTTTGGGTTTTCAATTGCACCCTTCCAGTATCAGGTCTGTGTAACTGGCTCGCCCTAGGCATGGCAGCCTCTTGGCAAAGAGGCAGGGCAGGTGTTCCTCCCTCGTTCCTGGGGTGTGGCGCAGTCCTGTGGGTCTTCTCCCCAGAAGATGTTGAGGACCCCCACATGCTGGGAATCCTTGAGTTCCAACCAAAATGGTTCGTACAGCTTTGGGAACAATGTGATTAACAAGGTATGGCTATTGTATTTCCAAAACCGGCTTTGCTCAGGGCACCTCCCTCCTTAGGACTGTGCTACTCATCTCCTTCTCTATCTTCTAATTCAACTAAACCAGAATTTACTGAACTCTAAAACGGAGCAAGGAACAGTGAGAGAGAAATTGAAGGTGGATAAAAGACCCACTAAAGAAAAGCTGGAAGGATTAAAACATCATAGATCTTGGCAGGGGGGGGATCTGATCACACTATGTAGATAAACTGAATCCCAAGAGCGTGGAACATTTCACAGGAAGGGGCTGTGTGCTTCACGCCAGGGTACAGAGGGGAACACAACCTCAGACCTCCGAGAATTTGCTTTCCAGAGGAAATGCACCTCCCAGGGCAAGCTTGGCACAAAGCAGGGTAATCACACCTTCCTGCCTGAATCACCCTCTCCAGCCCCAAACTTTATCCCTGGGGTTAATAGAATTAGTGTGGTAGAAGCTGGTCCAGAGACACACCCCTAGAACTTGTCAATGTCATCCCCAAGTGGCCCTACACAGCTGGAGTTCCCGAGTCACAGGATTCATCCGCGGCGGGTGCGGGGGCGGGGGGGGCTCCACAGAGGTAGAACAGAGGTTCCAGACTCTTCCATGAAGGCCCTGTGGGGAGGGCTGCTTTGGAGATGTTTCGGGGCAGGATTGAGCTGGAGGTACTTGGGTAAGGTTGGCTGAGATGGGTTGGAATGGAAGGGACTGGGGGACACGGGGTCCCTGGCTGTCCTGTACCCTGCCCTGTGCTGGCTGGTTTGGGTGAGGGGGGCATGGCTGGCGCCCCTCCCTGGGCCCGGCCACCCACCTGGGCACGCCCTGGCGTAGTCGAAGCAGCAGTCCCCGGTGAGACGGCAGGCTTGGTCGCAGAAGCACCTCCCGTAAACCCGGTCCTGCCTCCAGCCCTGGGCGAAGCAGGCTGGGTCCCTGCCAGGGCAGCAGCGCCCGGCCTCGGCGCAGCCGGCCAGCGTCCCCGGCCACAGCCGCGCCAGCGCGCACAGCACCAGCCACAGGGTTCTCATGGCCCGAGCTGCCGAGCACCTGCGACGCGACAGAGCCGGGCCGGCGCTCCGCTCCTCGACGGCCGCGGCCCCCGCCCTCGGCCCTCCGCCCTTCCGCGCCGCCCCTCGCGGCCCTGGCGGAGCGCCCGGCGGGCCCCGGGCGGCTGGCTGTCCTGCCCAGGTGGGGCCAGCGCTCCCGGCGGGCGCCGCTCCTCCCCGCGGCCGGCCAGCCGGCCCTGCCTGCCCGGGGTCCCCAGAGCCCAGCAGCAGGTGCTCTCCGGAGCCGGAGGAGGGCCCGGCCCAGCCCCTTTCCGGACTCCAAACCTGCTTCCTTCAGACCGGGACAAGTCCGTGAGCGCGTGTTTGTCCTAAAAAAACAACCACTCCGAGGGCACCGCAAGCGACCTCACCAGCGCCCGGCTCTCTCAGGAAAAAGCACAAGGAGTCTTTCCCAAGCCACCGGTCTGCCAACCAGAAACCTGACCCGGCACTACCGGGAAGAGAGAAGACCGAGGGAGCATCCTTTCTGCTGAATTTTATCGTGGGATTTTTCTTTTCCAGAAAAATGCCACTTTGTTTTACTTTAGGGAGAGCTAATGAATAGAAAGGAAAGGCTAAATAAAATAGAAAATGCGCTGCTTTCTGCTAAAGCCGATTTCCCCAAAGGAGCCGTCTACAATGATGCTTTTAAAAATAACTTCCACTTAAAGTGCTTGCCTAACTTTGGAGGTTTTTATTTGCTTGCATTTTCCTTTCTTTTTCTTTGTTTGCTGCTTTTGTGGTGCTGAGGTTGGAACCCAGAATCTCTCCAGCGGAAGGCCGGACCTCTCAGCTGCACTCCCACCCCGAACAATATGCATTTTCTTTCCAAATGTATTACATTTTCTACATTTCACTCCTTATTCACCAAAATTTATCCTAGAAGTTTCTGTTTACTTTTGTGATCTTAACTCATTTTAATTAACAGTTTTTGGAAGAAACATTTTCTGTATCTGGGAACCTAAGAAATCAAATTAAATTCAGAAACTAATGCTCTTCCTCATGAGATCTCCACACAGAGAGATTTCCTTCTCTCCTTGGAGAAAAAAAGTAATAAAACTAAAAAATATATATAAAATTTAAAATAAATAAATAAAATAAAAAAACTTTGCTATCAAAATAGTAAAGCACTTTAGTGATCAAATGTAAAAGTTAAACGTGAAATGAAAAAAATTACTACACTGTAAGAATTGTATCTGATAAACCCTAATCACAGATTAGCTTGACCAATGTAGAATGTAATCTTACTTGATTGTCCAAAGAAAACAGACTCTAAAGTCAAAAAGAATATCTTTCTTTGTGAGTTTATACAAATAAGTTCTCAGCATTGGAAAACTTTGTTTTCTTTTCCGGGCAAGTCCCCCTTCTTTACATCTTAAAGAAATACTGTGTACTTCTATATTTCGGTATTTTTGTTCTTGAGAGTTGGAAGTCAGTAGCCTTCCAGCAAATTCTACCCTCTGCCTTTCCTCCTGCTACAGGTTTTATTAGCAGTTTTGTAGCAACTCACTCATCAATACCCCCTCCCCTCACAGCCTTCTCTAGGCTGTGTCCTCAAAGGCAAGCCTCTACACAGTTACTTCTGTCATGCCCTAAGTGCCTGGAATAGTTCCAGAAAGATGTAAAGGAAAATGGTCCACTGACTAGTTCATTTTCCAGAATAAAACGTGAAGTGATAACAGAAAAGAGGAAGTGAGCTTTGGCTGAAGAGAAATGAAAAGTGGGGCTAGAGAGATGGTTCAATGGTTAAGAACCCTGTCTTCTCTTGCAGAGGACCCAGGTTGGGTTCCCAGCACCCACATGGTAACTAACTACTATCTGTAACTCTGGTTCTGGGGGATCCAGCGCCCTCCTCTGCCATTCCCCTGACACTGCACACAACATGGATAGATATACTCATTCACATGCAAGCAATACATTCATACACATAAAATAAATTTTTAAAAAATTAGGAAAAAAGGATAAGTGAAAAGTGGGGCTGGAGAGACACCTCAGCAGAAAAAGAGCACTGGCTGCTCTCCAGAGCCCCAGGCTCAGTTCCCAGCACGCGTGTTAGCATCTCAAAAGGGACTGCAACACCAGCTCTAGGGGCTCTGATGCCTCTTCTGGCCTCCATAGGAATGCACATACATACACACACACACACACACACACACACACACACACACACACACACACACCACTTAAAATAAACCTTTGAAAAAGAGACAAGTAAAAAGTATAATGTAAAAGATTTGCTCAAATACCAAATTTTCACTCCCTTTTCTCTTAGACACAGACAAAACCAAAGCCAAAAAAGTGAAATAAAGAAGTTTAAGAATGGACTGGAGACATATCTCAGTGGTAGAACACTTTCTTATCCTGTGCAAGACACAGGGTTCTCTCCCCAGTACTGCTTCAACCCAAAAGCTTGGGTTTCACATGGGACATTTGGGTTTTGGACTTAGACAGGAATTGGTCTAGTTTTGGTTCTGTAGTCTCTGACATTCACCTCAGCATCTTCATCTCAAACAGAATACTAGATGCCTGTGGGAAACCATGAAACAAGTGTAAATTGGGCAACAAGTGGGCCCAAATATCTATTGGTGCCCTAATGTCCACCCCAAATAAAAGTGAAATGAAGTTTGTTTAAAAAAAAAAAGAAGAAGAAGAAGAAAAGCACAAATAAATGATTATTTCTTAAAGCAAACATAAAATGGGAGCTTGTCTCCAATAAACCACTGAAAGAAACTCAGTTTCAAGCTCAGACTCGTGTTGTCTCGAAACTCTCTAGATAAGGCTTTGCCGGCGGGCCCTAGCAAGCACAGCAACTTCCAGAGGACAGGGCAAAGCAACGGGAGAGTGACATTTAAAGCGGTGATATTCACATCTGTGCTGGAAACTGATGCAGCCAGATTTAACAATGACTCGCTTTGTTTTCTATGCTGTATGGATGTTTGGAGGACAAAAATCATCCCAATCATCATGTGGACGAATATAGGAAGTAATCAAGTGTACCTTAAAAGACTTCCTGTCTTCTGAGGTGTTGTCTTTGGAGGTTATCCAAGATTGGAGAGATTACAGAGGGAAACCGAGACCTATCTGTTCGTCAGATTCCAGAACACAGTCATTGTAAGGGACCTCCGCCTGCATGATCTCATTTGATCCTGTGAAAGTATGAAGAAAATATCAGCACCTTCATCTTGCGATGACAGACACATTAGACATGTAACTAATTAGTGACAAAATGGGCCTGGAACTAAAATGATCCTTTCCAAAGCACTACAAGGTTCGTCCATAACTTAAAACTTGTGGGAGGGGTAGTGAAAGACGATAATGGGAAGTAGAGACAAGTAACACTAAGGCAGTACTACACTTAATACTGCAATTGGTGCATGTAGAAATCAACACATCAATAATTTCCTAACAGGGTTGAATTCATTCAAAATAGAAATTTGGGGGCTAGGGAGATGGTTCAGCCAGTAAAGTGCTTGAGGTGCAAGCATGAGGACTAGAATTTGGATCCTCAGGACCCACACAAAAGCTAGCTAGATATAGTAGCTACCTGTAATCCCAGAACTTGGGAGGGAGAATCAAGGGATCCCTGGAACAGGCTGCTTAGTCAGTACAGTTGAATTGCAGATATCTGGGTTCCACTGAGAGGCCTTGCCTTAAGAAATAAAGTAGCGAAAACTGGAGGAAACCTTTAGTGTCACTTTCAGACTTCCATACACCACACATATAGTACACATAAACATGCACACAACACACACATATGCACATCAAAATATGCTTTACCTTGTTACCCATGAAAGTAGATAAGTAGTTCATTAAAAGCAGCCAGGATGTTACAAAGGATATAAAGGAATCTCTTGAGTTTGACATATAGGACAATTGACACAGTTTGGGGGTGTTTGTCAGAAGCAGAATACTGTATGGATTTTTATAACATATCAGGCACCTTTGACTGTAAGATGTACTATTATTTATGTCCTACTAAGACATGAAAAGTCAACACTCTGAATTAGCAATTAACTATGGTACGTATTAATCTACAGATTGTAGGAGGGACTTCCGTTTCAGAGTTGAGTATCCTAGAATCAATGAACTATGTGCATAGACAACTCTTACATTGCTTTACACTCGGTTTTTGTTCTGTTGATGGTGATGTTTGGTGGAGCTGGGCATTGAAACCAGCCAAGCACTCCGTATGCTGCTTCCAGCACACCTTATACTCTGCAGCACACTTCTAGGGTGACTATGTGGTCGATATTGGTAACTTGTCAATTTTGTGGAATGGGAGTCTCAGGGGAGGCCATTGACCTTCATGGCAACTGTGAGTAGGAGTGTTCCTTCATCAGAGCCAGGCTGAGCATGTAGTTTTCATTATTCTCTTCGTGGAATGAGCTGGGACTCAGGCTGAGTGTCAAACGTGAGCAAAAATGGTCCTTCCTCTGGATACTGTGCTAGAAGAGCTGTTCATGTAAACAGTCATTACAGTATATTTTCAGGAATATTGGACAATCGTTAAAGGGAAGGCAGAGTATGTATGGAGCTGAGTAGACAAAGACAATTTTGAATTGGGGTTATAAAATCAAGATTGGACTCTGTGTAGTGGTATACACCTGTAATCCCAGTGCTCAGGAGACTGAGACAGGAAGATCATGAGTTTGAGACCAGCCTGAGCAACATAGTGGGATCCTATCTCAAAAATTAAATCATAAACAGAAGATCACAATTGGATTACTATTAACTCTTTCCTTTCTTAGAACTTTTTTTTTACGATAAGCTGATTTTGAACTTGATATTTAACTGAGGATGTCCTAGTGCTCCTGAGCCTCCTGTCTCTCTTCCCTGGAATTGTGAATATAGACTTGCATTACCATATCTGGCCCAAGCTGTTTATTTTCTCTATAGAGACTTTAGAGTCAGTCACCAGAAAAATTTCCAGTAGGTTTTGAGAAGGTCCTGCCTTTTAAAATCAGTGCCTGTTTATTTAATAATGCCAAAATGTACAAAAAGTATCCAAAGACACTTGTTTAAGGTTGATGTGTGTAATACAGTTAGAGCGATCTTTCCACAACACCTGATAAACACTCAAGGACCTTGCTTCCAAGGTCTATGCAGCCTATTTTATAGCTTTGATCCTATTCATTAGAAAAATGCAGCATGAATATGAAGGTTAAGGTAAAGTGCTGCTGCTGGTTAGAAATGCACTCCTCCTTCTCCTCCTCCTCCTCCTCTTCCGTTTCATCCTCCTTCTTACAGTCCTCAGAATTTCTTTTGTCGAGAAATATCCTTTCCTTCTCTTATTAGATAGCACCCCTAGCTCTAGAAATGGGCCAGGAAGGCTAACATCAACCTACATCTATGAGCCACTCTGAGTGGCCCAATCAGAGCCTGAGAGATCAGGATGCTTATTCAATACATGATTTGGTTTTATCTTTGTCCTTCCCAGAGGTGAATGAGGACCCATGTGAAGCCAGTTTGAGATCCTCTTAACGAGCCAGGAGGATATCCAGAGATTCACAGGACTCTGAGTAACAGAGGGACAGTCATACTTGTCCCTTCTAGCTTACTTGCCCCAATAAATCTACCTAATAATGTGTGCCAGTTCCAGCTGCAATTTCTGTGGCCTAAGACAAAATTAATAAAGAAGAAAATGACAAAATTACTCAACAGAGGTAATAGGGAAAGTGAAAAAGAGCTCAGGTTTTCAAAAGAAAAGTAGATGTGAACAGTGGTTCTGCTGCTTACTAGCTACATAACATGAAATAAACTATTATAACCCCAGCCTTGAGCTTCCTGATCTGCAAAATAAGATAAAAAAGGATTATGCATGCCTCGTCTAGTTCCTACTGCATAAGAATAGATTGTGTTCTGAACAAAAGATGTGCTTTAATTATTGGTAATATTTTTCCATAAACTAGTTTTCCAGACCACATAGTACAACTGAAATAGCTCTCTAATGGGAATCCAAAGAGCTGGCCTTGATCCTTTCAATGCGAGATTAAACAACTCATTTAGGCTGTTGGGGTCTCAATTTACCCTATATAAGTTTATGATGTGAACCAAGAAAAACTACAAGAACTCTTTTTGTTCAAAAATTATAATATTGAATTTAAGTAGTCATCTAAACAACGAGGTGGGGAGGGGCATCTCACATTCTTTCTTTGACCCTTATAGTCAAATCTTCGAGTAATACAGATGATAAGTGAATTTATGAGGTTCAGGTTCAGGTTTCTCCAAGTTGAGGTCAGAGAGCTAATTTGGAGACAGATATTTATACTCGCAGATCAATTACAAGTTCATCACAGATAAACCATAATAACCCTTGAGTTACTATAACAAAAGAACTGTCACAAGTTATGAAGAGAAGTGGTTTATTTGATTTGTGACTTTGGAGGGATCAGGCCAAGATCCAGTAACCTGACTACTTTGGGCCTCAGGACAGGGCAGAACATCATGAAGGGAGTGAATGGTGGAGCAAAGTCCTCCCCTGATGAGCCAGGAAGCAAAGTAAGGCGATAAGAGAAGCAGACTAGGGTTCCTCAGTCCCCTTCAAGAACATGTCTCCTTCACCTACCACTAGGCCCCACTTCTTAAAGTTTCCATTAATACAATGAACCGACCAAGCATTTAACATATAGAGCTTTAGCAGATTCCCAGCCAACCACAGCAGGTATGTATACATTATAGTAGTTACTGACTTGAAAAAACATCTGATATGGGAATCAGGAGCTGGGATATATGTCACTAGCTGTCTGGTCTTGTTTGTTTGCTTGCTTGCTTGCTTTTTATTTTTATTTAAGACAAGGTCTTCTGTAGCCCAGGATGGGAAAAAGGAAAACTTGAACTTCCAGTCTTTCCGCCTCCTGTGAGCTAAGAATATTTTTTACATGGTGAGGAAAAACAAAAAGAATATTATTTTGTGCTATGTGGAAATTAAATAAACTTCAAATTTCAGTGTCCATAAAGTTTTTCTTTTAAATGTAATAGTTAGGGGCTGGAGAGATTGCTCAGCAGTAAAAGTACTTACTTCTCTTGCAGAAGAACCAGGTTCCATTCCCAGCACCCACATGACAGCTAGCAACTGTTATTTATAACTCCGGTTCCAGGGGATCCGATGCTTTCTGCAACTTTACCCAACATGGGTGCACTTACTCACATGCAGGGAAAGCACTTACACATACAAAATAAAATTTAAATAAAATTAATAAAGGTCAATCAATCAAAATATTTTAAATAACATGTAAAAGTCTGTTTCCTGATTTAAATTCTTCTGAGGCATAAAAATAAGAATGTTTTCTTGAATTGCAACTTTTGTCAGTAAGTAAAAATCACAGGAAAAGACAATGTAGCCCGAATTTCCATTGGACCTAGAGAGAAAAAAAACATTCATTTATATGAAATACACTTCACATTTTTTATAAAACTCCCAGTCTCTTCCAAGTCTCATAACTTCATGACAGAATTAAAATGGACAGAGGAATGTATCAACTTCAGTACTCAAGTTCACCTCAAATCCTGAAGAGTCCTTAGCTTCTATGACAGAATTTTGGTAAGAAGTGAGCAAATTAAAATCCAAGCAAATAACCTCCATCTTCTGGTTCTTATTATTTTAACATCTTATAAGAGATTGTCCATGTACATCTAATGATGTGATTATAAAACTTCAGGTAATGTAAAAATTTATTTTCATAATTCCTACATAAAGTTTATTTATTTAAAACTTTATTTGAAAATATTCATTGTACACAGCTATATATTTCATAAGGATATTTTCTTTCAAGTATATGATGTATTTTGACTATATTAACTCTCCATAACTAATCATTTCTCCCTTCCTGACATATATATTTATGAATATATATGTACATATAGTTTAAGATTCACACATGAGAGAAGCCATGCAGTATTTGTCTTCCTGAGTCTGGCTTGTTTCACTCACTATAATCTCCAGTTTTGGAGATATATATATAATCTCCAGAATGAACAAATGACATAAGTTCATTCTTCTTTAGGATCAAATAAAATTTCATTGTATTTATGTAACTCATTTTCTTTTTTAAGTTTATTTTTTGTTTATTTTATATGTATGAGTGTTTTGCTTGCATACATATAAGTGCACCCATGCATGCAATGCCCACACAGGTCATTAAGAGGGTGTCAGATCTCCTGGAACTGGAGTTATATATGTTTGTTAGCTGCTCATATGGGTGCTGGGAATGGAATCAAGTCCTCTGGAAGAGCACCCAGTATCCCTAACCACTAAACAATCTCTTCTGCCCCTTTTAAAAGGTTTTTTTAATTTCTAAAAAGTATTTTATTTATTATTTTTATTTCATGTGTATGAGTGTATTAGTTGTATGTGTGCACCCTTGTCATGCAGTGCCCAAGAGGGTCAGAAGAAGGCATAGAATCCTCTGGAACTGGAGTTACAGACAGTTTTTAGCCACTATGTGGGTGCTGGAAATTGAATCCAGGTCCTCTGCAAGAGCAGTAACCACTGAGCCATCTCTCCAGCTCCAAGGTTTTTTAATTTTTTAAAAAAATTTATGTGTATGCCAGCATGTATGTAAGTGTACTCATGTCATATAAAACCCATACATGCCAAAAGAAGGCACCAGATCTTCTGTACTGGAGTTATGGAAAGTCGTTAGTTGCTATGTGGGTGCCAGGATCTGAAACTGGGTCTTCTGCAAGGGCAGCCCGTGCTCTTAACCTCGGAGCCATCTCTCCAGTTCCTATACAATTCATTTTCTTTATTCATTCATCTGTTGATGGAAACTAGGCTGATTCCATAAACTGGCTCTTGTGAGAAAAGCGGCAGTAAATACGGATGTGCAAGTATCTCTGTGGTATGCTGACTCAGATTCCTTTGGGCGTACACCCAGAGTGGGACAGCTGGATCGTATGGCAATTCCATCATAAGCTTTTGAGGCTTTTTCATATGGATTTCCTTAGTGGCTACACTAATTCAGCCTGTCAGTTCCCTCCTTACCCTCATTGGCATTTGTGATTTTATTTCGATTTACAGTTCATTTTGATTTACATTTCCTGATGGCTAAGGAAATCGAGCACATTTTTCATGTATTTATTAAACTTCATGTTTTGAGAAACGTTTATTTCACTCACCCAATAACTGAATTGTAGTGTTCGGTATTTAATTTTTCGAGTTCTTTATATATTCTTGGCCTTACTCTTTTATCAGATGTATAGCTAGCAAAGACTTTGCCATACCATAGACTGCCACTTTGCTGGGTTGTTTCCTTTATGACACAAAAGGAATCTTTTGCTTTTGTTTTATTTTTTATTTTTAGAGACAAGCCCTTATTTAGGCCAGGCTAGACTAGAATTCTCTATGTAGCCTAAACTGGGCTCAAACTCATGGCACTCCTTCTGCCTCAGTCTCTCAGATAGGTGTGAGTCACCACATCTGGGTTCAGAAGGTTTTCAGCTTCACAGAGTCTTCCCAAAGCATTGTTTCTGAGACAGTCTTGCTAAGCAACCCTGGCAGATCTGGACCTCACTATGTAGGCTATGCTAGCCTCAGCTTTGTGTTGACACTTCTGCCTCTGCCTGTCAAATGATAGCATTGCAGGTGTGCACCATTGGGCCTGACTTAGAATCCTATTTGTCAGTTCTTGCCATTATTTCCAGAGTTATTGGAGTCTTATTCAAAAAAACTTTCCCTATGGTTAAATCTCAAAGTGTTTTCTCTAGCAATTGCAGAGTTGTGGTTCTTACAAAATGATTTTTGATCCATCTTGAATCGAATTCTGTTCAGATCCCGATATTTGGAACAATTTTCATTCTTCTACTCACGGATACCCACTTTCCCCAGCAACATAAAAGCATAGACTGCTTCAGGAATTTTCATGTCACCATCGCACAGGGCCATGTTAATCTCTGTTTCACTTTGATTTTAGTATGTGTGCTGCTAAGTGAGCATACTAAATAAAGTTTAATTCTTTCAGTTTTTAAATGTTAAATTTTAAACACTAGGACAAAACCCAGGGCCTTGTGCATGCTTTCTATTTCTAAGCTACATTCCTAGCCTTTATTTTTATTACATTATTGTTCACTTATTATATGTGTGTGTTTGTGTGGAGTGGGTGCACATATATGGTCAGTGGAGACCTTGCAGGAAGTGGGATCTGTGGGATCAAACTCAGGTCATCAGGCTTGGTGACAAACATCACTACCCAATGAGCCCTTATTTGTGGTTTTTGTTTTTTGTTTTGATTTTTTTTAAATCTTTTAAATTTATTTTTATTTTATGTGTATGAGTATTATGCCTGCATGCATGTAAGACACCCATGTCATGCAGTGCCCATGAAATGATAGAAGAGGGCATCAAATCCCTTGGAATTGGAGTTAAGGATGGTTGTTAGTTGCCATGTGGATGCTGGGATTTGAATCTGGTTTTTCTACAAGAATAGTCAGTGCTCTTTTCCACTGAGCCATCTCTCTGGCCCCCCGTTTTTCTGGGGTTTTTTTTGTTTTTGTTTTTGTTTTTGTTTTTGCTTTTTTGATACAGTGTATCATTATATAGCTTAGGCTGACCTTGAACGTACCATCTTCCTATCTCTGTTTCCTAAGTAATAGGATTATGCTGTCATATCATGTTTATTTCTTATTCTCTATTACACCATCTTTATTTCTTGTTGTTTGTTCTGTCTGTCCCCTTTTCTTCTCACAAATTCTAGAGGACAATCCCTTTAGAAATGATTATTCCTATTGTTCAGTTAGAAGTAAACCCATCCCAACATCCCTGAGATCTTCGCATGTCTGCTACTCCAGCAACCAGAGCTTTGTAGTGGGGGAGCTGGTCACTGTTCACTCCCACAGGCTCACTGTCCCTGTGTGCCAGCATGGAAGTGACTGAGCCATTGCTTGGTGTTTTCTCTGAAGAACAGTGGTCATGGCCTTTAGACAAGTCAGAAGACCCTACTTGTTGTCCTGATGGACAAAAATAGAATCATATATCAGTAGCCACATAATCCAGAAAAATAAAGAAGCAGGCATACAGAGACCTTGACAGCTCCATCCAAGCAGTGCTCTCTAATTAAAAATCAACCCCTGGAAGTTGGGGAGATGGCTCAGTTGTTCGCTGAACAAGGATGAGGACTTGACTTTGATTCCCACACACTCACAAAAAAGCCAAGCATGGTGATGTAGATCTGTAATCTTAGTGCTGGGGATAGGTGTGGAGATAGACAGATCACTGGAGTCTGCTGGCCAGCCAGTCTAGCCTAATTAGTAAGCCCCAGGTTCAGTGAGAGACCCTGTCTCAAAAAATAAGATGGAGAGCAAAAAGACTTCCAGTGTCAATTTCAGGCCTTCACATGACCATACAATATACACATAGCACACACACGCCAAATTAACCCTAACCCTAGCTGAAACGGATATGGAATTATTTTCATTAATATCAATGGGCGGTTGGTGACAAGCAGTGAGGATGCTGTTCCCAGCTTCGGTTTCCAGGTCACACACAGAGGAACACCCTGTGCCAAGGTCAGTGTCTCCTGGGGAAAACAAAAGATAGAAAAGTTGAGATGTCGCCTGTGGCAATTGAGCAATTTGCTGGTCTTATAACCTTTTTATCAGACTGCTCCACATGTTATCAAGAGTACAGCTTGATCCATACATCAGAATAGCTCCAGCACCAAAGACAAATAACATGTACCAACTTGGAAAGCAAGCTGGTTCTGCTGTTAAACCAACACTCCCAAGAACATAGAAAATATGGCAGCCAGGTTCACCCACAAGTCATGCAGCAAGGCCGAAGAGGTTCACAGTTGTGACTGGTAGGCTGAATAGGCACCACAGAGCTAATGCTACATGAGGAAGACTGCTGGTCTTTGTGTGGGGTGTCCATACTAGAATAAGCTTATAGGAGCCACAATCACCATGACCTGCAGATCTCCATGGTGCCGCAACCATAAAGTTTATTGAAACGCATTATGTTGTCTTGGTCTGTTTTCTGTTGCTAGAAGTAAAATACAGATTGGGCCGTTTATAAAGAATAGATGTTTACTTAGCTCACAGGGAATTCCAAGTGAGCTCTCCTCTGTTCAGCCGTATCATGTAGTAGAAAGCATCACACAGTAAGACAGCTCAAGTGAACTAGAGAGCTCACTTTAACAAAGTCATCTCCATGATAACCCATTAACTCATTAATCCACGAAGAGTCCTCATGATCCAAGCCCTCTCAAAGATCTGCTGCACTGGAGATTAAGTTTCCAATCCAGTGAACTGCAGGAGGACACATAGAAACTGTGGCAAGTGAAAGAATCATCTATGATTGCTTTCATGTTACAAGAGCAGAGCCAAGTCATTTCAGCTGCTGAAAACCTAGGTTTTTGTGAGACCCACAAAACCTAAACTATTACATTGGTCTTTATGGAAAAAGTCTACTGACCCCTAGTCAGAGCATCCATCTCTGAAATTCTGTGAATTGATATACACTCCACAGTTTGTAAGTCACAGTGCATTCATCTATGTAGAAAGTTGTTCATACAAAATGAAAAAAGGTATAGCCAGAGTCCTTGTACCAGCAAACACTGTTTACAATGGCAAAGCTATGTACGGAGAGCATCAAGATCATTCCTGTGCTGCTAGGAAATTCTTTGGAATTATAAGCTAAAGTTAAAAATGAAAACAAGAAAATCATCTGGTTTACATTAAAGAAATCATGTAATTTTGTTCTTTTTACAGTAAAGTAGCCTCTGATCTATGGCAGGGATCTTTATAGCAAATTGTTCTTTCTTCCTACACGCAAACTCTCTGTCAGCAAAGGTCAGAAAGCTCTAAGAGGGGCCGCATGAGCCAGAGAGAAATGTGCTGCTTCAGGAGAGGAATGTTCCTTCTCCGTCTACTTCTAAAAAGCAAGTGGGAAGCGAGTGCCCTCCCTGACCGGCTGGCAGCCCTGTGTGGGTGTGGAGGCAGTCCATAGCTGCATGTTATGACCTTGACCTTGAACCGAGGCATTTGCTGGAGAAAAAACACGTTCTTTGCATGAGAGGCTTCCAAAGACTCGTTTATTGGGAATAACTGAGCACTCGCTTGTTAAGACATGTGATGCCGAGGATCTGTATCAATACTTATCTTGCTAGAGCTTATTAGGTAGTTGAAAAATTGTGATTTGATGATGTTAAATAGCTTGTCCAAATTAGAGATTCTCAAGCCAGTGCTGCCCGATTTCAAGAGTTTTTCTACTCAGAAAACTAACTATAGAATTAACCACTGGCTTTCTATTAACATTTTATAGAAATTTTACAATAAATGGTAAGTGGGGCATAGACTCTCGAAAACCAAAGGCAGGAAGTTTGTTACTGCTCACTAACAGTTTCTTAAAGCCTGAAGTATTTAATTAATGGTAGAGAAGATTGAGTTGGAGGGTGGAAGGACTGGGTTCTAAAGGTGATTTTGTTATTCTCTACCTGAGTGAGCAGGACACTTAGCAAACTCTACAAGTTTCAGTTTTCTGCATTGCAAAATAGGCAGAAAAAAAATCTGTCTGAAAAACAAAAACACACAAAGATTTTGTAAGGGTCAAGTAAAATGGCTCTCTGTGAAAGTGCTTTACAAACATCATTGCATTTTGTTACTGTCAGATATTTTTATATAGGAATTTACTTATATTTGACATCTACAACCTAAGATAAATAGGAACAGATGTCAAAGATCGACTGACTAATTGACTGAGACAGGCTCTCACTATGTAGCCCAGACTGGTCTCAAACAGCCCTCCTGTTTGAGCATCCCAAGTGTTGAAATAGCAGATGTGTTGCCTCACTTAACTAATTTCAAAGTTTTTTTTAAAATTGTGTGTGTGTGCATGAGCACACATGTTTATTTGTATGTAAGAGTTCAGGTGCATGCGTGCCATGGTGTGCTCATGCAGGTTGAGGACAGGTCCTTGCTTCCTACTTAATCTGAGGCAGAGTCCCCAATATTTATGGCTGCGTCTGCCAGACTAGCTGCTCCTCAAGCTTCCGGGAATTCTTCTGTCTCAGCCTCCTACCTTGCTGTAGTACTGGGATTATTACAAGGCTTCTGAAGATTCAAACTCAGGGCTGCATGCTTGCAGAGCAAGCACTTTACCCACTGGACCATTCCCCAGTCCTCAAAGATTTAAATGCAAGATTTGCATATACTTTTGACTTAGAAATGTAATTTTCTAAATGCATATCCCCTTTTAGTAAGTTAAACGATAAAATTACCATCAAGTAAAACGTTTTTAAATCGGACTCTTGCTATGTGGCACAAGCCAGCCGGAAACTCGAAATCCTCCTCCTTCCACCCTCCTGAGTACTGAGATTACAGCCAGGTGCCACCATGCCAAACCAGAAAAACTATTCCCAGCTTTATCTAAGATGCTATGCAAACATTACAGCACTGCCAAATTACAGACCTTCAGCGGTTTGCATTGTAGCCGGAGATGGCAGAAGTTTAAATTCCACGCTCTCATGCCGCAGTACACATTGTGCACCCACAAGTCCCTGCTTTTCGAGCCTCCCAAGAATCACAAAGGATGCTGAAGCACAGTTTAGCAATAATCTGCATGCTTAACAGTTATACCCTGGCTATTTGGCTCCATCACCTGGGAACACTTAACAGGTTGGAAAGATCCACTCAGACCAACATTTTTTCTTCTATAGAGAGCTGTTCCAATCGATAGCCCCATCTGCTGGCTAGTGCCAGGAATTAAGTTAATGTGCTCTTTCTTTTCTTTCTCCTCAGAACCACCCACAATTCAATGGAGTCACCCCAGATCATTCTTTCACAGGCACGTACTACCTCTTTCATTTCATTCTGGTATCCGTGTGCTAGAACATCAGTAACAAGGTACCCACAGATGAGGTGGATCAGACACAGAGATACCGGTCCGTTCTCGGGGTTGCAAATCTGAAGTAAGAAGTTGTCGTGGCCTTCTTCCTCCTGAGGGCTCCAAGGGAAGGACCACGCTTCATTCCTCAGCTTATAGCCAGCCTTCATGTTAAGGGACTTTCTTCCTCTGTGGATGCCTGAATCCAAGCTTCCCTTTTTTATTAGAGTTGCCATCCTTGGATCATGGCCCTCCCAAATGATCTCATTTTAACTTAACTACTTACATCTGCAATGACCTATTTTTTTTCCCCTGAATAAAGTAGCATGACAGGGTACTGGAGGTTAGGACTTCAACATATGATTGGGGGGGACACGATTTAATTCGTAGTGACTCTATTTCTTCTCTCTTCTTTCAAATTGCTCCCACCACCAGGAGAGCTTTTCTTCTCGTTACCCCTCTGCTCTTCCTCTCCCTACCTTTGTGAATGGGCTCACCTGTGGTAAGAACATACAAGAATAGGTAAGAAGGCCACAGGCTTTGAAATTTAATCACGTCTGGGTACACAGGCATGCATGTGCACACATACAAACAAATAGAATAAATTTTTTAAAAAATGAGAGACTCCCATCTCCTAAGTGATCTTAGGGGTTGCCCACTCCACAATCTTGCATTTAGCTCCTGGCTTCAGAGTGCTGCAGTGGATAACTGAGTTTGTTAAAGGGTCAGGTGGGTTAAAGTAGGGACCCCATCTTTGACCCCAGGGCACACACATTGTTCCATGGAATTGAATGAAGTGCTTCTAGACTTGCTCTAAAGATCTGCGACTCTAGCCTCTTTATCAGCTTACAAGAGCTATTATAACCATCCAACCAGGGAGTTGCTGACACACCATTTCATCTACTCTCCCAAGGACTATTGTGAGCTGCACGATGCCCAGTCATCCACGAAAACTTAATTTTCTCTTGGTAGTTAGTTTCACATTATTTCCTCTTTGCACTAATTCCAGAAGTTTCTTTGGGGAATGAATTATTTTTGCATTTGCCATACACTCATGATGCCAAAACCAGAATTCTCTCAAAAGCAGCCTTAAGAATTATTCTTTTAAAAGAAACAAGCTCAGGATCTCAACTATTACTTAAGCCACTTGATTATGTTATCAGAAGCCAGAAAAAAAAATGTCAGTTTTTTTATTGTTGTTGATGACCTCATGATGTGGCCAGAAATTTGTACATCGAGCCCACTACAGTTGCTGCTTTCTCAATTTTACTTAACAGTGAATAGGAGGTACGGTTATGTACTTTAATTCAGATGAATGTCCCCCGAAGATACTGAGACACACATTTTAAAAGCCTGGTACCCAGCATGGCGCTATTGTGAGGTGGTGAGATCTGGAAGATGGGGCCTTATAAGTTGTCCTTACATCATTCAGAGAATACCCTTGAAGAAGATAGATGACCCTGACCCCTTCCTCTTTCTGCTGTTTCCTGTCCATGAGAGGAACAGTTTACTCCACCACACACTCACAGCCATTGTGCCCAACATCCCAATTCACTGGAGGCACAAAAACAATGGGTCCTCCCGACCATGGACTTCAACCTCTAAAATCAGGAGGCAAGGAAACCCTTTCTCCTTGTAACTTATCTCAGCTGCTTTGTTATAGTGATAAAAAGTTAAATAATACATAATTTATGACCCATGTTGCCCCAACCATATCCTATTCCTTTCCTTGAAATGGATTTCTGCCCCCAGTGAAGAACCAAGAAGTTTCAGAATGTTAAGGCAGAGAAAAGCAGAGCTTATCTTTTCTACTATATACGGAAGCTGAGGTCACAAAAGTTACACAACTGATAAACCAGAATCCAAGGCCCTGGATATTCAGGTTTGCTTTTAGTGTTTCACACTCTGTTTTTCTCCTCTGTTCATATCATTACTTTCCTTTCCATATGAGCCATGTTAAGGATTTTATCTTGATATAAGGGACCAACTGAAGAGTTTTGATCTGGGATGAGCAATCTGATTTATACACATTAAAACAACAACAACAATTCATTAGTGGCAAATAAAGAATGGGTTGAAGGGAGCCCTGTAACTAATATGTCTAATGGGCTTGTCTTGATCATAGCCCTAAACGACTCCATGTGATGTTGAAGCCCATCTACCCAGGCCACAGCTCAGTGCCCTTGGATGACCCTTGACCTAAGGACAACCAATCAGTAGCTTCGATTGTCTTCCCAGACAGATACAGAGATACACTGGTGCCCTGGTGTTCTCTCACTCTCACTCTCGATCTTTCTCCCCAGAGAATACAATTGAATTATCAGGGGTGAAAGTACTTTTGAATGGAGTCTTTAATTTCTTAATGCCCCAATTGACTTCAATGAGAGGCATTATTCGAACAAATTTGAAATAAGAGAGATGGAAACAATTCTCAGATGTGACAGGGCTGTTATGACAGTGGGGAGTGTGATAATTTAGAGACAGGTGCCAAGAGAGTGATACAACAATGTTGCTTCAGAGAGCGAGGAAGTGAAGAGACAAGAGATGGCAAGGCAGGGAAGAGAGAATCTTTCTAGATTCTCAACTGCCCAAACCTACTCTTCCTTATTTTAGGCTCTGTAACTTCTAAGAACATTAGATCTTCGTGACAGTCTTTTCTTCTCCCTCCTTCTGTGTGTACATATCTGTGTGTGCCCTAAGTTCAGTCAGTTACATGTCTTTGCTGCTAGAATATCCACCAAGTTAGAGAAGTGCACACTTCAGAATCTTTCCTTATCTTTCTATTCTTAAGTCTCTTTTCTTCATTCCCTCTCACCCCATCCCTTCCCTTTATCAGTTTTCCTCCTTTGCAAAAATGTCCGAAGACAAGTTAGAGTGTTACTAAATGCCCTATAAAGCACTGATATGGTGTATGTGAGGAGACAGGGTTGGTTCCTCTGAAGAATCTTTCTAGAGTTCTGTAGCACATAAACAATGGGTTCTGGGAAAGTGTGGGAACAGAGAGAGCAGGGTAGGGGAGCTTATGATGGTAGGGGAGATTTACTTCATTTTTCAATCACACTTTGTCAGTAGAGAGAAGACAAGTGCACTCAGAAAACACTGATAGCAGCATGTGCTGAGAACTCCAAAATTTTAACCCCTTGTCACCTTCCCAGGCACAAACTTTAGAACTGACGTTTTGGAATAATACTGACCTGAACTCTTGTGCTACATAATCTGAGTGAGCTCCTTATAAATGATGCCCAAGTATCGCCAATGAAGGAGACAGATAGAAGATTTTATTTAGAAATGGAGCATACTGACACACATACAGAGAGAGAGGAAGAGAGAGAGAGAGAGAGAGAGAGAGAGATTTGATTAATAGATGTTCTAGCTGAGATTAATTTGGGTGAAGTCACTCCTATTTCATTTGATGTGTTGAGTTTTTGCTTAGCTGTGTTTTTCTTAATATTTTATAATGAACATTGCATTTGCAATACTATTGCATTACTATTTTAAGAAGACAAAAGTATTTTAAGAAGACAATGGAGTACTGGGGATATAGTTCACTTGGTACAGTGCTTACCTAGTGTGCATGCTTGGTTTCTATCCCGAACACTGTCTTAACTGGGTATGGCACCCCGTGCATGCTGAAATCCCAGCAGTTGAAAGATAAAGGAAGGAGTATCAGGAATCCAAGGCCACCTGTGGTTATATGAATCCCTGACTTAGAAAAAAAGAGGAGGAAGAAGAAGAAGAGGAGGAGGAGAAGGAGGAAGAAAAGGAGGAGGAGGAGGAAGAAGAGGAAGAGAAGGAGGAGAGGAGAAATAGTTTTTCTATGAACATAAAAAAGAAGCAAGAAAAGGAAAAAATAAGCGTAAGGAAGGAGGGAAGCAGAAAAAATTTAGAAATGATCCTGTCATTGTTTGGCCCCAGAAGCAAACCCTGGTATATGTTTTACTGACTTGCTCTATAGAGAGATGATTTCAAAACTCGTGGGATGTGTGTGTGTGTGTGTGTGTGTGTGTGTGTGTGTGTGTGTGTGTATGTGTGTTGTACCTCCAAGAAGGGAAAAACAAAGTGAAGCCATCCGAATGTAGAGAGCCTCCTTTTACAGAGGATTTACTCAATAGTAAAAACACTTTGTTCCTATTTCAAGTTTAAATTATAGCCACAGCAATATTGAAAACTTGATGAAAGGATCGTTCAGGTCAACTTCAAAGCTGGGCTGAGGCTGTAGGGGAGAGTTGCCACCTACACTCCTGGTGGGGACCCACCCAGGCCCGCTGCAAACAAGCCCAGCTGACTTTGTTGGTTCTCCAGGGGATTGGGTTGATGGAGTCAAGATGGGGAAACTTCAAACACTCTGTGGCTTTGTGTTTTCTTTTCCTTCTTCCCATCCTTGTTCTTTCCTTGTGTCTGTTTACTCTTTATAGACACACATCCTCTTCCGCCAAGTACATACCCCTCAAAAACCCAGAATGAACGGCTTCTAAGACCAGAAGCTGCCTGGAGTGTACACATGTAGGGTGTGTGATTCTGTGACTCTCAAACTCATTTCTAGGTGACTGGATGGTCGATGGCTTTCCCTGGGTTGTGATCCCAAGCTGAGAATCCACCTGGAGCTAACTTCCCATTTAAGTCATCGTGGATCTTTTAAGCTCATTAAGAATCCTTTAGGTTCATTTTAAAGATTATTTCAAGGATCCATAAGGACTTTGATGTGTTTCCTTTATAGATGCATTTATTTTCATACCTGGGGTACAGATTAAATCTAAAGGTATTAAGCAAGTCACATTTCAGAAAGGGCATTTCCTTCTATCGCTAGTAATACTAATTAGCAATTATATTTTGTTTTGTTTTCCATGCATACAAAGCATGTTTATGACATCTTATTGATAAGTGCTCTACCTCTGAGCTAAATTTCCACCTCTCACTTTACACTATAGTGAGTGAAACTTTCTATCCCTTTAAGAAGGGAGAAGGACACATTATATTTACTCCAGTTTACAAAGATGAGAAACAGAGAGTAACAGAAGCTAGAGCCTCTTGACCTTGGGAGGAGGGAGCCAGCTGGGAACCACTGAAATGCAGCTGTTTGACTGGTGTCTAGGTTTCTTTCCCCAGGCAGCGCCTCCAAGACTCAGCTGCCTGCATAATGGTGAGGTTGAATCTGAGGTTGGAGGTCCCCTAAAACGTATTTCCAATAAAGCTTTATATTTCATATCTGAAAATTACTTATAAAAAATTAAACTCTATGCACTGTTTGGTTCAATTGACTTCGACTAATATTTGAGAACTCATACCAGAATGAAAACTTTTCAGTCTCAGGAAGCAAAGAAGTAAAAATATTTACATTTATATGAGTACTTTTGCTGTGAAAAATTATGATAGAGTAGTTAGTAAAAACTTGCAGGCATAACAAGCTAGCAGGATAAAATTCTGTGGGAGAAATGAAATGGAAATTGAAATCTAAGGAGACAAAGAAGGACTGCAGACTTCTCTGCCATTAAGGAAGAGTTTTTCTGTGAATCACAGATTCATGTCTAGTTAGCTAATTGGTGACTTGCCAACCAACTTGTTGATGGTGGTAAATATGAAACAGCGCTGCTATTTGTAGTTAAATAGATAGAGTTAAGAATAATGTGATAGTGTTATTCTAGTTTTAGAATTATTATTTTGGGGGAGTCTTTTTGAGATAGGGTCTCCCTGTAGCCCCAACTGTCCTGGAGCTCGCTATGTAGATCGGGCTGGCCTTGAACTAAGAGATTCTCCTGCCTCTGTCCCCCGAGTGCTGGGATCAAAGGTATGCGCCACCCTGGCAGGCTGTGACAGTGTTATTTTAAGCACCAGTATCTATGATGTAGTAGAAAGTGTATTCTTCGTATCTTATTACATTGATAATAGAAAGTTAGATATAAAAAAATTTTAAGTGTGTGAAGGGTACAAAATTTTTCAAAATTCTTTAAAATAAATATTTTGATGGCTTTTGAACTACAGAACCCATTGCTTCATCCAAGGGTAGCAACACCCATGAAGGTATTTTTCTTAATAAACTATGTAGTGAAAGAGAAACTTTCAGTAGAATAAATACAGACCCAGAGACTTCGTTTTAGGTTAAAATGGACCCAACATTTTTTAAAGTCTCAAATGACTCAATGGCCTTGGGATGAGTGATTTGACTGTGCACTTTTAAAGACAGTAATTGGATGAAAACTTGAACTGTTTTGTTTGTAATTAATCAAGATACAACTATTCAATAAACTATTCAATAAAAGAAGTGCCTCTCCTTATCCATAGAACCTTCCAGAAGAGATCCAAGAAAAGGTCCTAGGATATTCTCTAGGGGTTGCCCCCAAATAGCTGTATTGATGCTATCTGGAACTTAAAAAAAAATGTGTATCCACGGATACATATATTTATTTATTGGTTCAATGAGATAAGATTGTTATAAATTTTAGTTCTTTTATACATAAGCCCTGAAAACATTTGTCCTCATAAATAATTATATGAGAATGGAAGATTATAATCATGAAGTGCCTCAGTCCCTTGAACTTCATTAGAGCATTCTTTAATCAATCAATATTATTATTGTTGCTGTTGTTATTAAAGTCAGGATTTCTCTTTGTAGCCCAGGCTTAAACCCTCAATTCTCCTGCCTCTCCTTTCTGAGTGCTGCAGTTGAAGGTCCTGGCTGAGTGCTGCGGTTAAGGGTCCTAGCCAGGGCAACTTTCAAGCTCCATCTCACTCTCCATCTTCATTCACTTCCTTGATTTCTCACTGTTGCTTTTGCTCCCGCAAGATCTTCCCAGGGCGTCTACCTTCTGCCCCGTCACCTGGGGTCCTGCATGGCTCCCCATCCGCTTTCTGAAGGTTGATCCTAGCTCATCATTCTTTCTAGCCAAGCATCTCACAGCTCAGGCTCTGTTCTGTAAAATGGAAAAGAGGACATTCTGAAAGGAGAGGTGGCAAACATGATTAACTATCTCCTCATGAAGAAACTGGGTGTGTAGGGGCTAGGTAGCCTACCCGAAGATAGCCGGTGGAGCAGTGTAGTGAGTAGAGTCTGAACTAAAACCCACGCTCTCTGATTCCCAAGTTCACAGCCTTAACCATGATGCCTCCCAGAAGTCAATACTTGAAAAGGAACTGTGTATGGTCCACATGAACTGTGTATGGTCCACATGAATACTACATTTGGTTAGAGGTGGTAATCTCAGAGTCGCTGCCTTCTTACTGCGCTGGCCTTCCTATGCCTTCATGACCCTTGATCCTACATTTTTGCCCTTCCTGACACTTTTCTCCTGCACCAATGACCCCAATTTTCTGAAGGAACCCACAAGCATTGCACCATTCTTCCCAGCACTGAAGAGCTCTGTGCACTCTGTCTTGTGGAACGGATGCTTCAGGGTTTGGACCTGTTTCTATGTCACATTCCATCTCAGGACCATTTTTTCAACTGAAGCCCACACAGTAATTAATATTGAATAATATGGCAAGTTCTTCAATAATTAACCTGGAAAGAAGCCAGCCACACTAGCATCAAAGCCAGGCAGCACAATGGGTTTTCACAAAGCTAGAGAGATAATGAAGAAAGGACAGTTAGTCACCACTAGAGTTTTGGGTTGTATAGGGAAGTAAAAGTTGACAGCAAGCAAACAAAGATAGAACTGGGAGCAATGTGGAGTGACAGTGTGGCCACGGGCAGCTAAACAGAAGCGAGTGGAGATGGGACACAGTGGGAAATGTGACATGGTCTCTGGGCAATGGAAAGCTTTCTATGGTTACGATTATAGGCCTCATGGAGCTCTCCTAAGTTATGTGCTGGCAGTGAAAAGGGGCCATTTGGAGTCACTACACAATTGTTCTGAAGTCAGGTCCACTTCATAGAGCTATCTGTGTTCCTGAAAAATAGCTATGGCATATTTGGTACAAAATGAAGAGAAAACTCCACCCTCTCAAATCCCATTCTCTTTAGTTACTGTCCCACTGTGCTATTCCACTTCCCCACTAGTCACATGTCCAGATTAAAGCACTAGAGGTGTCTATTATGTGTTCTGGAGACTGTGCTGGAGGACTCCAGTAAGGGTCAGTATCTTCCTTTCACCTCTTTCCATGTTTGGGAGGATTTCTTCCTCTGTCTGGTAAGCTTTTTCTGACCTGTGCCTTACTGGGGTATGCCAGTTCACCTGCCTGGCCAGTAATCATTGCAAGAACAGCTCTCACAACAGGAGACCCCTCAGTGTGCTATTCTACTATGACAGAGAGAATATAGTTGACTCTGTAAAGCCGCTCAAAGGCCAGAGCCTGCTGCCAGTTTCGTTTGCATTCCAAATAAAGCATTTCCTCAAATCCTTCTAAGGCTGTCCAAATAATTGTATATCAAATAACAATGTTTTGGTCAATGAAGGACCACATATATGAGACCCTATCACCTAATATAGCACAGCCATCTAAATTTGTGTCAGCATACACGACAGTGTTCACACAACAAAATCTCTTAATGACACAGTTCTTAGACTGTGTGCCTGTTATTAAGCAGCACGAGGCTTAGACCTAAAAAAATACCTAGAATATACCTGCTGTTCAGTGAATTGTCATATGCCCTGAAAGATCACCCTCACTGGCAAGGGTATGATTCACTTCATCTTTTTCCTTTAATTGAGGTGGAATTCACATAACATAAAATTTGCCATTTTAATATGAATGATTCAGCTAACTGACATCAAAGCCAGACTCAATGCAATTTGGTCTGGTTGAGCTGCACAGATAATGAAGAAAATGAACAACATTTAATAACCACCACAGTACTTGGGGCGATGGAGTAATGAAAGCAGGATGCAGTGGTATTTAGTACATTCATAGTATTGTGCAACCACTGCCCTGATTAGTTCCAAAGCATTTCCACCACCCCCACCAGGAAACCTGAACCTCTCAAGCAGTTACTTCTGGCTCTTTCTTTCCCCCAGCCTCTACCTCTATGGATTTACTGATTCAGGATATTTCAGAAGAATAGAATCGTACAATACATCATGTTTCCTGGTTGGCCTCTTTCAGCTTGGTGTGAGTTTTCAGCATTTATCCACATTGTCCTACGTGTCAGTGGTGCCCTGCCCTTTTCTGCTGGGTGATACCACACTGCATGGACATGTCACTTTAACTTTTTGAGGATCTACTAGGCAGCATCCTGTCAGCAATGCAGGAGAGCTCCTATTTCTCCAGAACGTCACCAACACTTGCCATTTCCCTTTACTACAGCTTTTCTATCGAGCGTGAAGAGAAATTTTTTAAAAAATCATTTATTTAAAAGATTTTAAATAATGGTGGTACATGCCTTTAATCCCAGCACTCGGGAGGTAGAGGCAGGAGGATCTCTGTGGGTTCAAAGCCATTCTGGTCTATATAGTGAGTTCCAGGTCAGTTGGGGCTACAGGGAGACCCTGTCTCAAGAAAGACCCCCCGCTCCAAAAAACTTTTATGTGTTTGAGTTTTGCCTGCATGCATATAAGAACACCTGTGCATGCAGTGCCTGAGAAGGTCAGACGGGGGTGTCAGAGTCCCTGGAACTGGAATCACATAGTTGTGGGTTCTGGGAGCCAAACCCCAGTCACCTGCAAGAGCAGCAGGTGTTCTTAACCACTGAGCCATCTCTCCAGCACTGTGAAGAAGTATCTAATTTTTAGTTGATTTTTTTGTGCATTTCATACAATACATCTGAATCATATTTAGACCTCTCCCCTATCTGCACCCCTCCGTGGACCTCTCCACCAGATTCCATGCATTCTGTCTTATATGTCAAGGCCTATCAAGTCAAGTTTGTGTTCCCAGATGTTCTGGTTTTGATTTGCATTTCTCTAATGACTAGTCATACTGAGTACCTTTTGATGTATTTGTTGGCCATTTGTATGGCTTTTTTAAAGAAACATTTATCCTAATCTTTACCTAGTTTTAAATTGAGTTGTTTGAAAGATTTAAGGCTGGGCATGCTAGCGATTGTCTTTAATCCCAGCACTCAGGAGAAGGAGGTGGGTGGAATCCTGTGAAGTCAAGGCCAGCCTGGTCTACATAGTAAGTTCCAGACCAGTGGGGCTGCAGGAAGACCTGGCTCAAAAAAAAAAAGTGGTGTTTGTTGCTTTACAAAACCATGTACATTTGTTGGATATATATATATATATGTATATATATATATATGTACTTTTATATACTTTATATATATGCTCTCTCTCTCTCTTTCTCACTCTCAGTGCATGTGTGTTTGTCCAGGGTTATTGGGGAGGGGGCATGTGACTAGAGGTCAATATCAGATGTCTTCCTCAATCCTTCCCTAGCTTATTTGTTTGTTTGTTTGTTTGTTTGTTTAGGCAATACTGGCATTTGGACCCAGGGTGTTATATACGTCAGGCAAGCACTTGACCACAGATCTGCAGCCCCAACATTTCCACCTTACTTTTTGACACAGGAATTCTCACCAATTAATCTAGATTAAGGGTCTAGCAAGCCTCAGGAATCCTTCTGTCTTGACCTACCCAGCACTGCGATTACAGACACACACTACCACATCTGGGTTTTTTTTTTTTTTTTCACATGATTCAGGAGATCAAACTTAGGTCCCCATACTTGTAGGACAAACTCTTTATCAAACTGAACCAACTCCCTAGCTCTATACTTGATATTTTCTAACTTTAGTGACAAAGTAGATCAATATCCTGATTCATTCTTTGAGGACTCGTATCTCTTAATGACTCCATTACAACAGAAATTCTAAGAACTTTCTTTTCCATCTGTTTTCTAACACAGTCCTGATAATAACAGACGTTTTATTGTGTCCTTACTATGTACTTACTATTCCCTTAAAATTTTAAGTATTTCATATTTATTAACTTATCTAGTCTTCATTATTATTCAATGAAATGCATTTCATAGAAAAGAAAAATTGCCACCTGGCTCCAGATCATTCAGGAGAAAACAGTAGAGCTGGCACTTACCAGAGCCCAGCTTGGACACACATTGGGAAAGGTGAAACAGGACTGCGCTGAAGTAGTCCTCAGCTCAATTCTTTGCTTGGGTAATAATTTCTTAAAGGTGGTCTTTAGGTCAATTTATGCTGCAAAGTTCTGAAAGATGTTAGGACAGGAAGAGATCTGCCTTATACCAATGAGCTCAGCGTGTTAAAAGATTATTCATAAACATAGAAAAGGAGTTGACAGCGATATGCCCCCCTGGGGAGATGTGGGCAAGTGTCAGCACAAAGCCCTGTGAGTTTCCACTAATGAATGGGATTGATGATGGAAGAGAGGTGAGGAAGAGGTGGGCAGCTCTTCAAAGTACCAAGACAAAGATCTCCATGACAAGAGCACGTGGTCCATGCCGATGGCTCATAGACACATACAAATGCAAACTTAATGAAAACCAGGACACTGTAATGCTCACCAGGGAATTTTTTAACAGATAAAAGCTCAATGGTCTAGTCTATATTTTAACACAGAAGAAAAAAAATGCTATTGTGAATACACTTAGTAAGCTCCCCCACCCCCTTTTTTGTAGCTGGGCCTTACTAAGCACAGGGTATGCCCAAACTTCTCCCTAAAAGTGTGCAAAGAAGCCTTTGATAATGTTATTGGTTCAATAATAAACGTAATAGTAAACCCAAAACACAAATATATTTTGACATGACTGGATTTGAAATACATCATATTCCCCAAGTCCTTCACTGTTTCTATCTACTTCTAGTCCCTCGTTTATTTAATGCTTTCTTTTAAGCCTTTTCCCCTCTTAAATTACATCTAACTTTATATCTCAAACCTGTAACTGGGCAGCTAAACCAAACGTAAAACCAAAAAGGAGGAGAGATGAAGGGTAGAAAACAAGACTGATTTGGAGCAGAGAGCAAGGTACCAACACCTAGGAGAGACAAGCTGCCGACGATACAGGTGTGGTTCTGTGGTTCGTGTTTGACATTCAGCCGACACGCAGAGTCAACCAGCTATGCATAGGCTTTTAAAAAATCATCAGAAGACAGAGTGCACAGTGTGCGACCAAGATAGATATGAAAAGCAGCTTTGAAAGTCACTTCCATGTGGCGCAAATCCCACTCAAGTATTTCATGCCTAGTTTTGCATCTCTTTTTTACCAGAAGAACTCTAGTATTATGTTCTAAATGAGCAGTGCGTGACTTTATTGTAACTGAATCTCTCTATAAATCTCTAGTCTTCCCTTCAGCAGCTCAGCAGGAGCTTTTGGTTTGGGGTTTTTGTTGTTGTTTGTTTGCTTTTGAGACAGGCTTGATCTAAAGCTCCCATATAGGACTGGGCAGATAGTCCAGAGGCTGAGTGCTTGCTATGCTTGCCTGAGGACATAAGCTCAAATCCCAGCATCGATGTAAAAAGCTAGGCATATCCGTGCCGCCTTGTAACCCCAGCACTGTGGGAGCAAAGACAGGAGGATCACCAGAACTTTCTGACTGCCGACCTAGCTCCTGTCTCAAGGGAATGAAGTGGAGAGTAATAGGACACCCAGTGTCCTCCTCTGGTCTCCATGGCAGACATATGTGCACCCGCGCATGCCAAACACACACAGACACACCCTTGCTCACACACCAAAACAACAACAGCAAAAACACATTAGCAGCATATCAAGGATGACCTTGAACTTCTCTGTTCTTCCTGCTTCTATCTCCCAAGTGCTAGAATGACAGTCATGTGCCATTAGGCCCAATTTTGTGCAGCGCTAGAGATTAGCCCAGGGCTTCATGCAAGCTAGGCAAGCACTCCATTAACAGAGCTATACCCTCAGCCTCAAGAATTTTTTCATGTAAGTTATTTTTCCCTTATGAATAGGACTTTTATATTTTAGAAGTTTGTTGGATTAAGTTTTACTTTATTTCTGAAATAAAGAACAAGATATATTGACCAGAAAGGAAAGAAAAGACTGTGAAATCAGTAAAATTTTCCAGTTTAATGAAAATTGCTTATTATTCCATTAGGCATGCTAAAAAATGATGCTCGTCTCAGAATTTATAGTGAAAGTAAATAGAAATGATCATGGGAAAGTTGCAAGAGGGGAGAGAGATTATGAGACAGAATTGAGAGAGATGTCCCTGAGGAGAAGGGTTTGGAACAGTTTCTGTGAACAGATTCTATAGGAGCACTCAGCTGGGGTGCGGGCGAGGAACAGAGACACTGTAACCTACAAGAAGGGTCCCCTGTGTGCCTTCCTGGACAGAATGAGGAGTCCTCCAGGTGAGCAGGAAGAGAAAGCCATGTCACCGAGCACAGGTGCAGAGGAGGTCTGCCTGGTAGGGGCTGGAACGTGAGGGTGAGAACGTTCTGGAAGCAGGATTTAAACCTTAAAAACAAAAGCGAGCCAGCAAGGTGACTCAGTGGGCGGAGGTGCTTGCTGCCAAACCTGATGACCTGAGTTTGATTACCAGAGCCCACGTGGAAGAAGACAAGCACTGATTACCAAAAGTTGTCCTCTGACCTCCACATGTTCAACATGGCTCACAAGCAAGCATCCTTGCATATACACACCTACGCAATGAATAAATACATGAGGAAAATCTAAATAAGAAAAAAGAAAGCGGACTGCGTTGGTAAGAGTACGGAGGAAAGCCGGAAGTAATGGCACAGCCTGCCCTCGGGCATGCTTTTGTTTTCATATTCGGTTCTGGAGGTGGGGCCCGCGCTAGGGGTGTTAAATTTGTGGAATGTTGGAAACCCTCCGTACACTCGGGCTTCACGCAGGCTCAGGAACAATCACTCCCATCTCTGAGATACAGCAAGAGCATGCGGGGTAAAGCACAGCAGAGTGGTGCCACTCGACCAACAGTATATTTTGCATGGGGAAGGGAATTTGGCAAGGGCTGGGCCACTTTTGGTTGTCACAAGTGGAAAGGTGGTAGTGCTTTTGGGCATCTAGAAAGTAGAGATAAAGGGAGTTGACTGACAGCCTGCAATACACAGAGCCATCCCATGACAAACAACTATCTGATCCAATATATCAAAAGTATCAGGGGTGAGAGATTTGGGCACAGTAAGACGTTATTTCCCTTCTACGATAATCCAGGATACACATACAAAAAACAACAACAACAACAACAAAAAACCACAAACACATTTGTACATCAAAGAATATATGCGTGCAAATACACCATACACCTAAACACATGCGCTCACATATGTACACACACACTTGCATAGTGAATTCCAGAATCTGGTTTTGAGTCCTGGGTGCCAGTGTGTTGGGCTGTCACCGTAGGCAAGACTCGACAATGACAATAGCTACCAACTTGGAATATCACCTGCTGGATACTGCACTTCACTAATGTCTCATCTCATCCCTGCAGATCGGGCAGTCTCAGTCTGAGCTTCTAGAGGAAGAAATGAACTCGGTAACTTATCTCCTCCTGGGGCCACGTGGCTAGCCCCTTTGAGGGCTGAATGAGGATTCAGAACCCAGCTCTGCAGATCGAAGCTGGTGTTACTGCTTAGTGCCCACTGTGAAGCAGACTAAGGAGCATTTGGCTGTGGAAGACAAGAGGGCAGTTCATTTAACTGATGACATCCTGGCCTGTTCCTGGCCTCATGTCTCTGCCTGAGTGAGGGTGAACCTGAGTGAGGCTCAGGGGTGGACTAAGGAAGTATCTACCATTTCAGGTTTTATTAGGTAATGAAACAAAGCAACGTTAATTCACCTGATGTTGGCTCTTTCTCCTGGACGACACTACCACATTTCTTCCATCCTGATAAAGCTACTTTGTTTTCATGTATAATAACATATTCTTTCTTTCTGACAACTTTTGCCTCTTTTGCATGGCCTCCCAGTCCTGTGCACAATCTTGCTTCTACAGCATGTCTTCAGCAAGCATTTAATAATTGTGGACCATTGGGGCTACTAGGAATACTGTCTCTTCCTTTCTGTGCATGTTCTGTGGGTCTGCACTCTGCGTTCACGCATGTCATCTCCAGAACTAGGACATCCCTGAAGGCAGGCACTCTCTCATCTTTGAGATCCAGCTCCTGGAATGTGCTTGACCCTCAATAAGAGCTTGTTGTGTGACTACTTTATAGGAAAAGGGTGCAGAACCTCCAGTACCAGTTTCTGATGGTTTCAGAGTTCTGTTTGGTACCTTTGTTCAACATTCCTATTCCTTGGGGGCATGAGCCAGTCCTTCAAAGACACAGTGCTATAGAAAAGCAGGTTCCGGTTACTTCAAGAATGGTATTTAGATACTGGCTCCAATAAAGAGGAAAATAAATTATGATATTTGTTAAATAAAACTTGATGAAAGTACACAATTTCATTACATTTATCCTGGGGTGGGGTAGTTTGGTTTGGTTTGGGGTTTTTGCAATACTAGGGATTGAACCTAGGGACTCATGTGTGATAGACAAATGCTCTACCATTGAGCTATATCCCAGAGCTTTAGTTTTCTTGTCCTAAAAATTCAAAGTAGTGTAAATATAAACACCTAAAATTTGTGTATATTTATAGTGATAATTTTTAAGTAAAAATTAAGTATAATAAAGAAGAGAGGAATAAGAGAAAGAAAAGAAAGAGACATAAGTCTGATTATTTTATGAACTTACAGTTTCCAAAAAGTATGTATGATTAGAGAGTGGATCTTAGAGCTGAAAAACTAGTAAAGTAAGTTCTTGGTTGGAGAGTAGGGTTTTCCCTTTTTTGCATTGATTTGCATAGTGCAACTTTAAGATCATTGGTTTTGTAATTCTTGGCTTGATAATCACCCTGGAAAATGATTCTGGAATGTTAGTGATTGTAAGGGATTGTTTATTCCATTGCTTTCACTCTGACCAAGCCCATATCTTTCTCTAAAGTATGCCTTATTTTTAGAGTTTATAAATCAAACATATTGTAGGGCTGGAATGCAGCAAAAAACACACCCACAACTGAAATGCAGCCTCATTTGGCAGCCCTTTGCACAGGACCACAAGAGTGCGTCTGCTGGGCATTCCTTCCATGCAGGCCTTTTTTGAGATAATTAATATGAGTTCTTACTTTAGAAAATTAAAAATCTACCTTTAGGGACTACAGAAATGGCTCACCAGTTAAGAGCACTAGCTGTTCTTGCAGAGGACCCAAGTTCAGTTCCTATCACCCACATGTCCAAAACTTCAGTTCTAGGGGATCCTATGCCCTCTTCTGACCTTCTTCAGCATTGCATGACACAGGCTCACTTACATACATGCAGGCAGTACACTCACACACATAAAATATTTTTTTAATCTTCCTTTAAAGACAATCTGGCACTTGAATAATAATGTGGGGGAGAGAAAATTTAATGCTCATTCATTTTAGCATCTAAAGGCACATGTTTTACTACTCAAGGTACACTATAAATATGAGTATTTAATGTGAGCATAAAGATGAGAAAAGATGGCTGGAGAGATGACTCGGGGTTAAGATGCTTGCTACAGTGGCAGAAGACCTAAGTTCAGTTCTAAGCACCCATATCTGGCTGTTCATAATCACCTGTAACTTCAGCTTCAGAGAATCTGGCACCTCTTTCTGGTCTCTGGGGGCATCTGCATTCACACACATGTACACACACACACACACACACACACATACACATACACCCACGTTAAAATTTTATTTTTTAAAGATGAGACTAAAAGTAAGAAAGCAGCTTATTATCAGGAGATCATCTCCATGACTGAAAAATCAAGGGCGTGTCCTTGATAACGGGCTCCTTCTCTAGATGCATGTCTGTGAAGAATCTTGATTGGTGAGTGAAGTGGGAGGGCCCAGCCCACTTGGCACCACCCCTTTGCTCATCTATATGCAAGTACACGTGTGTATAGGTACAAGTGCAGGCCAGAAGCAACGTCTAGCGTCGTTCCTCTGGTGCCATCCACCATGATTTTTTTGAGACAGCGTCTTTTATTGGCCTAGAACTCATAAAATAGTCGAGGACGCTTAGGAGAATTCCCAAGGCTCTGCCTGTCTGCATGTCCTGGCACTGAGATTACAGGCACATGTCAACACAGCTGGCTTTTTTGACATGGTTCAGGAGGATTCAACTCAGGTTCTCATGCTTGCATGACTGAACTCTCTGCCCATTCCTATTTCTAAATTTTATAGGAGGTCATTGGTTTGGTTCTGAGCTCTTGAACTAGGTCCAACAGACTGAATTAAAATGGAATCATTTATGCTGAGATCTACACCACAAAGTCCAAATTAAGTTGTTTATCTGACCTTCCAAGAATTCAACAGAGAGATTTTAATAGACAAACTTCAAACAAACCAGACTTGGGGATGATAAGGAAGGATCCTCTGCTTTAAAAGAAAAGTGATTTCAAAGCAGTCTCTACATTGTACCGTCTCTGTTTTTGCCTTCCTGGACCCTTTCTGTTTATAAAACCAACCTCTTCTGCTGAACTCGTGGCCACATCCTTTCTGTTTCAAGGTAAGATGTTGCTAGTGTTTAGAATCACAAATAAAAGGAATTAAGACCTTTAAATGTATTTCGTCTTCAGGCAATATGTAAAAGAGGTATGAAAAGTTGTCATTAGGTATGATACTAATATAAACTAATATTCCACAATGAAATTAATGTTAGAACTGTCTCCAAGACATATTTTAAATATGTGTGATGCCTTCTTATGTTGGGTGCCTGATAAATTATAGCTTTCAGAGCCAAGTTAATGGATCGGCAGGAAAGAATCCTTCCTCTCCCAAGCCTCCCACCCATTCTTTTTCTTCTTGCCCAAAACATCTGGCAACCCTTTGTAGTTCTGGATGATTTGATTTGGAATTCATTAGTAATAATTGATGTGCTTTCTGGAATTTGTTTAAACAGTTAAATCGTGTGGTGGGTAGCAAGGCCAAGAGGATTGTTCTAAAGGAGTTTGCCAACCCGGCAGAACAGAGATGAGCCTAAGGCTTTGGGAGGTTCCCACAGCCTTGCCCCTCACCCAGCTTGGGTGAAGGAGCTTGTATGTCATGATGGAAGAGGCATTTTGTAGAAATGTTTGGTTTAAGAGCTCCCTTCAGGCAGCTAACCAAAGATGTGTATTTCCATGACTAAAGGTGCAGAGGAAGCACTGGCTCGTGAGAAGTTCAAGCGTGAGGTGAGGGGGGCCTGCAGAGCGGGGAGGCCTGCCCTGCAGCAATGCTGAGGAAAGGGCTCTTCACGTTTTGTTGGACCATGAACCTTTTCGAGAATCCGATGAAAGCTTCTAACAAATGTGTACAAGGGGATGGAAGTGTTTGTATTTGTGTGCAATGTTACTTGGAATACAGCTCCAGTCAGTTCAGAAGCCCCTGAAGCACATCCAAGAACCCAGATTAAGAAGCCCCATAGCCAAGGGTGGTGGCCCACATTATCATCCCAGCACTCTGGAGGGAAAGGCGGGAAAATTAGGAGTTCAAGACCAACCTTGGATAACTCAGAGGCAAGCCTGGACCACATGAGACCCTGTCTCAAAACAAACAAAATAGATAAATAAATAAAAATTAAAAAGAATTTCTAGGTTTGGGGTAATAGCATTTTAGCAGAAGACTTTCTTAGCATGTAAGAAGCATTGAATTTTAAAAAAAAAGAAAGAAAGGAAAAAGAAAGCAGCACGTGGGAAGCAGAGACAGGCAGATCTCTGTGAGTTCAAGGCCAGCCTGGTCTACATAGTGAGTTCCAGACCAGCTGGGGCTACAGGGAGACCCTGTATCAAAACAATCAAAAAAGAAAGAAAGAAAGGGTCTCTCCCTTTCCATTTCTCTCTCTCTTTCTCTGTCTCACTATGTAGCTCAGGCTGGCCTCCTGCCAGCCTCCCAAGTGCTAGGATTATAAGCACGTGCCAGTATTCTGTGAACATAAATAAAGTTACTCTGTCAAATGTTATGAGGTTTTCCAAAGATATGCTCTCAACTGCTATACTTTCCTTACCGAGGACCAGTGACCAGTAGCTAACACTTTATAGGCCATTTTGGGTCTAAGGACCACTGTGAGTATCTAGCCCTGGACCAGACTGCAATACCAGCTGGTTACTCAGTTTATCTCCAGAAGTCCTCCCCGTTCCTCTTCTAAATCAACAGGTTTCTCTGTTTACTAATTGGCTACCACCAACATTCTAAGACACTGTTAAGAAACAGTTCAGAATGACTCTTTGATCCTGATCCTCTGACTTTCCCTCCTGAGATTATGGTGTGGGCCACCGCCCCCAACTCTAGGGCTTCTTACCCTGGATTCTTGGATGTGGTTTCGGGGTGGGGGATCTCACAATTCCAAATATTAAGAATAGTTTCTTACAAAGCCACTATTCTAATATCACACCGAGCACAACACAACAAGGATCCCACAATATTATCTAGTTTCCTAAATATCTCTTTTCCCAATGTTTGTTTCCAGTTATTTTAATCAAGACCCAAAGAAAATCCACACATTGTATATGTTTGTTCCACACCCTTAACCCCATAATTTTGAACAGTTTTTTCCACATAGACACACATGCCATTTCTGCTAGGTCACTGACTTCTGAAAAGACAAGCAGGTGTGTTATGGTCTCATACTCTAGATTATTCTAAGCTTCACAAGATGTTGTTTGACCATATCTTTTTTCCACTGTAATTCCTATAAACTAGAAGTTATATCTAAAGGCTTGGCTAAATTTGAATTTTTGATAAGAATACTTGCTACACATGGTGCAGACCTTAAAACCCAGCACTTGGGAGGCTAAGACAGGAAAATCACTGTGAGACTGAGGCCAACCTAGGATGGTCTACACAGGGAGTTGCAGGCCACCTGAAGCTCTTCCGTTTCTGATCAGCAGTCCCATCAGTGGGTTGTTGCAAAGTATTGTGGACATTTACAGAAGGTAGCTCTGCAAGGATGGTTCCTTGGCAGTGTGTGCAACTAACATTCACATCATTGCTTTCTTTTGGGAGCTTCCTTCCCAGTACACAAGTAAAAATTTTTTAAATTTGTATTTATTAATTTCTGTGTCAGAGTGTATTGCCTGCATGTATGTAAGTGTTCCCATGTGGTGTAATGCCTGCACCAGTTGGATTCCCCTGGAACTGAAGTTACAGACAATTGTTAGCCACCATGTGGACACTGGGAACCCAACCCAGGTCTTCCCAAGAGCAGTCAGGGCTCTTAACCACTGAGCCAATTCTCCATCCAGCCCCTCACATAACACTTCTGATCAGGTACAGTCCTTTAGCCCCTCAATCTTCAGAAACCACAGTCCACATGGAACTCTCTAGACAGCCCTAGCTGACTTTTGCTTTTGTTGGGACAAAATTTCTGTAGCGTACCAGGAAGCCTTTTCTTCTTCTCCTTCTTCTTCTCCTCCTCCTTCTTCTTCTTCTTCTTCTTCTTCTTCTTCTTCTTCTTCTTCTTCTTCTTCTTCTTCTTCTTCTTTTCTTCTTCTTCTTCTTCTTTTCTTCTTCTTCTTCTTCTTCTTCTTCTTCCTCCTCCTCCTCCTCCTCCTCCTCTTCTTCTTTCTTCTTCTTCTTTCTTCTTCTCCTTCTCTTTCTCCTTCTCCTCTCTCCTCTCTCTCTCTCTCTCCTTCTCTCCTGTAGAGTCCCAGACTGCAAGACTGTTTTACAACCAACCATTATTATCACATTTGTAAACCTTTTATCAACAACCACAGAATTTTAAGAATTATGGAAAGTATTATAGAAAGATTTGAAAAACCCAAGTTTTGATCCCTTTGCAACTTTTGCAACCTGTCTGGAGGTAATTAATGTTTTGGTAGCATTAGCTCTACTTGATATAGTTAGGCTTTCCTTAGGGATTCCAAAAAATATATGATATAAATTTCATAAAATAATATCACAATAGTAAGGATCAGTAGACTCTTGGTTTCCTGTATTGTTATGGAAATAGAATTTAAGTAATGAGAACATTTTAAAAATTGGAGTTTAAGATAAAGAAAACTGCAGTGCTATTTATAAGCTTCTTGCCCAAAACTATAAATCTTGGATAAACTTCCTTTCAGGTACAAGTAGTGGCATTTCTCAAGTTCTCTGCATACATAAGAACCAAAGAGACTTAGGTTTTGAGGAATCCCAAAGAGTCTAGCCACATCTTATCCCCGACTTCAGCCTCTACCAAATGATAGGTCAAGTGACCTCTGTCTGAGCCTTCTGCCAGGTGGAGCGCCTCTGTCTCGATCATCTCCTCTTCTTTATTGAGCATCTGCAATGTGCCAGGGGCTGGCCAGGGCCCAACTACCTTTGAGTAATTCCACATGGGTCCAAAGACAGTACATGTGAGGAATAGGAAAGAAACTTAAGGTGAGGTGGTTCCGGATGCTGAAAGCCAAAACATGTGACCAACAGTTCTTGTTTGCAGTTCTGGCATCCCCTAACCTGCCACTCAGACGGTTGTTCAGCACACTTACTCGAGCGACTTCCGTGTTTCCATTCTGTAGCCTCAACTGTATCATTTTGCTGTTTTGAGCCTGGGCACAGTGACCCACTTTCTTGTTAAACAGCTTCATGGTCTAAATCCTGCAGTAGTCGAGGCACCACTTAGAGCTACTACAAGGATTGTTTCCTGCTTCCTGTTCTTCCATCACCACCTGCTTTTACCAGAAAGTGCTCTGGGCCTACCCCTGAGAATCCAGTGGTGAATTCCCAGATCCTGCCATTTCCTAGACAACACAAGGACAGCAAAGAGTGACCCTTCCTCTCTATTCGCCAAGATCTGCCAATGAAAAAAGAGAAGAGGAAAGGGGAGGAGAGCAGAGTGCGAGACACTCGGCGGAGGGAAGAGCAGAGGGCAGCGGTCTGCACAGCCGCTCGTGCCCCATCCACTTCTCTCCAGTTAGGATGGCACCTTTGTCTCAGGGAAGCTAGATTACTGTTCCGATGCTGTGATGTGGAAGGTGTGACTCTAAAGTACCCTTTAGGGCCTTCCGCACCCAGTTCCTTCTCTCTCTTTCTCTTTCCCCCTTATCTTTCCTTGTTTTTGTTTTCTTTCCTTCTTTTTCTTTTATCCACTCTTCTTGTCTGTCTCCATCTCTGTCAGTCTGTCTGTCTGATCCCTCTCCGAGCCATATCTTACCCATAAATGGAAGAACATGCTGGACATGGATCTAGAGGTGGATATCAAAGCATTGCAGGAGCATAAGGCCAGCAGAACATGGGGCTAAGGTTCAGGAAAGCTGGATTCTCTTCTTGGCTTTGTCATTAATATCTGTGACGGGCAGGATGAGATGAAAGACATGAACACGCTTTGAAAAATGAGACAGAGTACAATTGTCTGTTCTTCCCAAGTTCCTACTCCCAAAGTCGGGTCGAGGATGCCTGACAACAGCAAGAAATCTGTGCAGCCAGTCTGCTGCTGTGCCTGGTATTGTGGTCCATTCAGCACGCAGAACCCTTTCTGAGCTTCAAAAGGCCCATTTACAGCAAGAAACCCTGGAGGGTGTGTGCTGTGCTAGGCTGGCAGTGAAACCTGAGAACACAGTGATTCCTGGGCTCAGTTTAAAATCAAGATCAATGCTGTCATTCCAGAGCCACTGTTCCATTTAGCTCCATGCCAAAGATTACTGCCATGTTGAGTGATGCGTGCCACCGAGTCCAGCCCAAAGCCATGAAAACGGAATGCATGCAGACACTCTTATCTCTAACTGCATTCCTGAACAGGCTGCTGCTGATCTCTCTGATAGGGCCCATCTCCATAAACATGCTGCAAGGAAGAAGGACTCGTGGAAACTGCTGTGTGCATTCATACGGTGAGCATCGCTTCCAAGTGCCCATGCGTGCAAGTCTTCTTTATCCTTTGGCTTTTTCAAGCCAAAGCGTACAAAGAGAAGTCAAATAAATAAAATGGCACACATTACTAGCAGCTCCAATTAAGGGCTTAAATTAGGTAAGGCAGAGATTCTCACAGTGTGGTGGCAATTCCAGCAGCATCAGCATTTATTGACAACTTGTTTGAAAGGCAAACTTCAGTGTCTTCCCGAGATCTCCTAAGTAAGGAGGACGGAAGTTAATAATCTGTACCTTAACATTTCCGTTGTCTGAAGATGAAACCCAGGGCCTCACACGAGCACTTTGCTGCTGCGCTACACCCCCCAGTCCTTTTGAAAATTCTTTTTCTTTTTCAGTCTGCAGTTTAATAACAACACTCCACGTGTTTCTGATGCACATTGAATACAGTTGTCCTTTATCTGCACTATAACAAATCACCACCCCTTTTCTGGCTTAACACAACACTAATGTGTTAACTTGCAGATCTGTACAGATCTGTAGATGAGAGCTGTGAGGAGGCTCTCACAGGGTTGAAGTCTGGATATTGTAAGGGCTGAGGGACTGTCTGGAAACTCTGAGGGAATCTGTGTCCTTGGCTTTTCCAGCTCCTCTGGGCTGCCTTCATTCACTGCTCCTAGCCATGTCCCACCATCTTCAAATCCCCAGCAGTGAGTCTAGTCTTTTTCACGTAGTCATCTCTGCTTCTCTATTCCTCCTTTTCCCAATTTTAAAGACTCATATTATTAGACTGGACCCACTGAGATCATCTACCTTTCCACCCCAAAGTCAGCTGATCAGCAACTTCAGTTGCATTTGCAATCTTAATTGCCGCCTTTGCTATGTCACATAATACGCTCACAGGTTCCAAGTGTGAGAACGTAAATATATAATGGCTGCACATTATTTACTTTCTACATTCCACACTATGATCCTCAAAATCCATGTCTGTCGCATAGGCATAATAATCCACCCTATCCCAGGTCCTCCAAAGTCTCAACTCTCTACAACATCAACTCAAGGTCCCAAATCTCATCAACCAAAAGTCCCAAATGTCATCATCTAACTTATCTAAGTAGGGGATGGGTGAGCCTCTAGGCATGATTGACGTGAGGACACAATTTCTCTCCATCTGTGAACTTGTGAACCGAAAGAAACAACATTTATTAGAGGAATGACTCTTAAAACCAATGGCCCGACAATTAGAGGATTTGAGTTTTAGGCATTGCTATTCAAAATAGGAGAAAATGAGGGTGCGGGAGATGACTCCACTGGTAAAAGGCTTCGTTTTCGTCAACATGAGGACTGGGGCTCAGATTCCCAACACCTTCGAGCATGGTGTGGTGGATTCCTGTGTAATTCCAGCAATGAATGGGGGTGGACCCTAGGGACTCTCTGGCCAGTAGCCAATCTTGCTGAAAAGGTGAGCTCCAGGTTCAATGAGAGGCCCTCTCTCAAAACATAAGATAGAGCTGGTTATGGTGGCACACACCTTTAATCCCAACATTTGAGAGGCAGAGGCAAGTAGATCTCTGAGAGATCAAGGTCCACCGGGTTTACATAGCAAGTTCCAGGCCAGCTGGGACTAGAGGGAGACCCTGTCTCAAAAAATCACAAAATATAATAAATCAAAGCAGGGAGTGATAGGCTTTCTAAGCATGTATACTTCTGGCCTCTAAGCATGTTACCTGCACACAAGAGCACACATACAAATACCTCCCACCCACAAAACTGGCAGAAAATAGAAAAGATCACCAAAAGCAATTACCAATCAAACAGTTTGAAATTTTAGTTGAACAAAATTCACTTAGGCTTGGGTGTGGTGCCAGCCTCTGTGGCTCACGGTTCTGCTGTCTGGATCTTCTCTCATTTTCCTAAGAGGAAGCTCAGCTCGGCTGATACTCGAAGTTTGGAGGCATCTTTCACTTCTCACTCTCTCTGTCCTTTTCAGTCTAGACTGGAAGTGTTTCTGCTGATATAAATTCCTCTGGAATCTCGTTGTTTTTCCATGAAAGCCATGATTCACTCAGATAAGAAGGTCCTTCAAGGACCATTTCCAGATAACCCCATGTCTGTTTTTCACCTCCAATTACATGGTTGGTCACATTTCTGAGCCACATTATTTATTATTATTATTCTTTGAAAGTTTCATGCGTGTATACAATATATATTAGTCATATCCATTCCATGTCTTCAACTCCCGAGGCTCTCCTCCACATCTCCCTCCCAATTTTATATCCTCTCTCTCTCTCTCTCTCTCTAATGCACTAAGTCTGATAAGAGCTATGCATATGGATATAGGGCTGTTGGCTGGAGAATGCACAACCTACCTAGTTGCTACCACTAAAGAAAAGTGACTTTCCCTCCCCCACAGCAGTCATCAATTACCAGAGCTCCTTAACTAGAGAAGGGGCCTTAGGAGCCCTTCCTCTATTCATGCTGGAATTTTAACTGGTTTGATCTTGTACAGGTCTTGTGCAGGTAATCACAGCTGCTGTGAGTTCATAGATCCAACTCCATGTCATGTCCAGAGGACAGCATTTCACACACTCCTCCTCATCCTCTGGACTAGCCACATTCTTAGTGACCACGAACAGATTTTTGTGTATGACTGAAGACTCCTAGGCAAATACTACTATTATTATTATTCATTACATAAATAAACTTTCTAAACAAGGTGAATAAACATAAGAGAGAAGATCAAGACACAATAGCCTAGGTGATATTTTTATGCACTCTTCTTTAGACAAATCTATTTGCTGAAACTCAGGTAGATAGGGGCTGCCAACATGAGGAGCACAGAAGTAAATAAGCCTTAATAAAGGGACCAAAGGGCTATTGAGCGTGGTTCCGTTTAAGTATAGGATTAGTATTAGTTGGCGGTATTTTGGATTATAAAATGGGCTATAAATGCCATCAATTCTGCCTAACAAAGTAAAAATCATGTATCACAAAATTTAAAGATAGGTTATCAGAAAATAGAAGACGTTTTCATAGTAAAGTGGTTGTTTGTGGTGCCTAAAACCTTCTAATGTAATTAAAAATGAATACGCTTCTAAGGGCTAAGACGGTATGTTTGAGCCCCTTTCAGAAGATTCCTAATGTACATGAGGGGATGAAAGGGGCGAACCGCCATGGTCAACGGAGTGCAGACTTTCCCAGATTCTCCACAGAACACTATTTTTGCCTCATGTCACAGGATGTACTTCTGAGAAGGCAGCTTTATTCACAGTATGTAGAAGTTGAGGACTATCAGGGGTTTCCCAGAGAACTGAGGCTATTTGGTCAAAGAAAATAAAAATGGAGTAACCATACCCTGGGTGGGGGGTTGGCACCAGCTCCTCTGGGAGGTTTTCCGGTTATTTTGGCCTTGTCTTTAAATAAGAGTCAAGACCAAGATCAATGAAGATGTTTTTGAAACAACAGGAGGAGAAGGGGATACTTGACCACCCGAGGGTACTTGGAAATGTATTGTCCCTCTTTGGAGGATGTTCCGAATTTTGCCTTGTGCTGATTTACATTCATGAGTCCAGATGAGGATTTGATGTCCTTGACCTCACAAAGCCATATTTCTCCATACATTTTCCTCCTGGATCAACATTCAATCAAATTTAATGTTGAAACAGATATTCTTCAGAGTTTCGTTCCTTCCTTCGAATTTCTTCTTCTCTTCCCATCTCCTTTCTTCTCCTTCCTTCTTTCCTTTTCCGTTCTCCCTCTTCTCCACTTAAAATTGGGAAGACTGGGCCAGGCATGTTGTCACACACTTTAATCCCAGCACTCAGGAGGAGAGGCAGGTGAACCTGTGAATTCAAGGCCAACCTGGTCTTGAACTACATAAAGAGTTCTAGGTCAGCGGGGGGCTACAGGGAGAACCTGTCTCAAGAAGGCCAAAAAAAGAAAAATGTTTTTAAATAGGGGAGACAGAGGTAATATAAATCATCACAGTAACATATTTACTTCATACCCACACTTCTAAGCACAGGGCGGCATCGCAGAGTGCTAATTTATGGTGGCTGCTCTGGGAGGACATGAATCAGCACGGGCACTGAGGAGCTGAGGCCGCCCCAGGGGCCTCTGTAATGCCATCTGGCTAAGTGGTGTTTGAGGGAATCATGTTCCACCCAGTGCTGTCCTCTCTGCTCCTCCTCGGGGGGTTGCATTCAGCCTTCTGAGCCAGCTGCTGTCCAGAGTCCTTTATGCATTTCGATTCATTCTGTTCTTAAAGCAACCCAAGTGGCAGCGCTTTACCCCAAGTTCACAGATAGGGAAACTGAGTCATCTGGCCCAAAACAGTGATACTAAACCCAGAAAATTTAACTCTTAAAAAAAGACTCTCCTTTCCTCCTCTGACACGCCATTTGTTCTCAAATGACACCACAAAATGTTTTGAACTTAAAACAAGTGTTACTCTCTCTTCATGATGTTCCTTCGCTACCTGATTATTTTCCCAAAGTTCACATCTTTGTGAACTTTGTGATATGTGATATGTCACATATCATATGCACACACCACCTCACTGTATACATAATTCCACACAACAAATCAGTTGAAAATAGCTTTCTGCTATTTTCGCATAAATGATAAAAATAGCTCCTGAGCAGTGGCCAGCTGTCGAGCCCACCTCATTTTCAAGCACCACTTTCTCTGCAACTCTGGCATCAGTGAACATTTGGGTTAGGAGCACACGTTAAGGAATCTTTAGAAATAACTGGATTAGGATGGCATTGCAATTCAGGCCTAGAAGATTTGGCATCAAACCAATGCAGAACAATGCAGGGCTTTGAACAAGAGACTGATAAAGAATCAAATGTTCCAGTAGAGAAAGTCCTTTGAGATAGATCATCCAAACAAGCAAATACATGGCACACAGGTCATCACTGCCTCCTAACACAAGGCTCTCATTAAGGCTGTCATTGCTCTTCCCAAATAAACACACATAGAGCTCTCCAGGGAACTGCCTGGAGAAACAGAACTTACACTTCATATTTAAATCTAGACCATTCCATAATTGGGGATGCAGTTCAATAGTAGAGCACTTTCCTAGCATGCACGAGACTCAGATTTTAATCTCCAGCACCACAAAAGGAAGGGAGGGTAGTGAAAAAGGAAAGAAAGAGACTGGAGAGACAAGTCAGTGGTTCAGAGTGTGTACTGCTCTTCCAGAGGACCCAGGTTCAGTTCCCAGCACCCACATGAAGCAGTTCACAAGCTCCATAACTCTAGCTTCTGGGATCTGACACTCTCTTCTGGCCTCCCTAGGCACCTGCACTCACATGCACAAACACACAAGAAGTAGACATACAGACATAATTAAAACTAAATGTTTTTTAATATTTTATTTGTATTTTGTAAGTATATTGCCTGCATATATGTAAGTGCACTCATGTCATGCAAAGCCTGAGGAGGATAGAGAGGGTGTTGATCCCCTAGAATTGGAGTTACAGATGGTTGTTAGCCACCATGTGGGTCCTGGGAACTGAAAGACTTTAAAAAATAAACAGGATCTATAGTTTTTACTCAATTTGAAGTCACAGGTATCACTGCAGGAACAGCCAGTGTCTTAACTGCTGAATCATCTCTCCAGTCCCAAAACTAAATTTTTTCTTAAAAAGAAAGTACTACATCAATCTTTTAATTTTATAAACATAGAAACATTTACAGAACTGTCCAAGTGATCACATCACTCATGAAAATCTGGAAATGCTGCCGGAGCTGGCATCTGAGGCTTCTGACTTCTACTCCAATACTCTGTCAGTGTGACACAGGACTGGGGAGGTGATACAGGAAGACTGCTTTAGTAGAGCTGTGGAGATGGAGAAGGTAGGGGTTAGGAGAGGCTATGAAGCTAGGGAAGCGGATGTCACAGAAATTTAATGAGAATAAATCTCTTTAAGTAATAAAAAGAAAATAGCCCTACAATATGGCTTAATATACTGGAGAATTGGGACTGTCATTCTTTTCTCACTTGTGTGAGATGTGATTTTCCTGAGACACTATGGGTTAACAATGAAGACAGCGCCCCAATTGGGAGGCAGTAATGTGCAGTAATGCAAGTAAAGACACAACACAGGGCCAGCCTGCCCAAGTTCAAATCCCAGCATTGCCCCTTCAGGCAAGTTACATAACACCTCTGTACCTACACAGTTGAAAGTTCCTTAACAATAAAGGCAGGCCTGGACCCCAGATCTCTCTGCTTCCGTTCAGCTCTTTTTCCCACAGTGCCACAGTGATCAGGTGAGACAGCAGAGTCAGCTCTCAGTGAGGTTGGCCAGATGCAGCCACAAGCTGCACATTGATGTTTCAGCTGAGTATGAACACTCATTCCCAGGGTGCTCCTGATTTGTAGCTCCTGGAAGACTACACAACAGCTTGAAAGTTCCATCTCCTGGTGATGCTGCAGCCACTGTGACACGGTGGAACTATGAATTGCTCATGTTTCTGCCAGTACTAGTTAAAACAAAACTACACTTTCAGCCATGATAAGTACAGGATTTATCATTATATATAGCACACAAGGCTTGACGATAACAATATCTGACTCTTACTGGTTTATAGATTCCCTATGCAATACTTTTTAGTGGTTTTTTTTTTTTCTTTCCTCAGTCAGGGTCTCACTACGTAGCCCATGCTGGCCTTGAACTTGAGATCCTCCTACTTTAGCCTCCCAAGAAATGGGATTAAAGGCAGGCACCACCACAGCCAGCTATATTATACTTTCTGTCATTATTTTGGAGTGATCTCCTACTTAGAGAAAAATAACTTCCTATAAAACAATGTGTCATGTTATATCTGCAGCAGTTTAACATGGCTTGTGTATATTGTGCTTCTTGATGCATCAAGACCACATCTAGTCACTGTCCCATAACATGTAGGTCTGTATTAGTATGCTTTGTGATGTCCACACAGTGATGAAATCACCAACTATGATGGTTAATGGAGATTATCTGCTTGACAGGCTCTAGAATCACCTAGGAGGCAGGCCTCTGGGCATGCCTGTGAAGGATTATTTAGGGTAAGGTGGCCTCCAGTCAGGTCTGTGAAAAATTATCTTGATTAGAAATTATCTTGATTGAGGTGGGAAGACACACTTTAGTTGTGGGTGGCACCATTCCATGGGCTGGGATCATACTCTGAACAGAAAGGAGAAAGCAGAGCAGTAGCATTCACCTCTGTCTGCTACTGGACTGCAGATACACTTACCAGCTGCCTCAAATTCCTGCCTCTATAATGAACGCATTATGAGGGGCTGTACCCTCAATCTGTGAACCATAATAAATCCTTTCTGTCTTAGTTTGCTTTTGTTAGGATATTTCATCACAGAAACAAGACAAGTAACTAAGACACTAATGCAGTTCTCAGAATGTGTCCCTGTTCTCAAGCAATACACAGCTGCACTTCAAAGCAGAATATAGTGATGTCGCTCTCAGAAACAGGAAAATTAGACAGAGACCCTTCAAATACCAAGATGGTGACAGAACTGGTGAGTCCCAGTGCAGGCAGAGAGAGAGACGAGAGACAGAGAGAGAGAGAGAGAGAGAGAGAGAGAGAGAAAGCAGAAAGAACGGAAACTGGGAAATATCTGTCCATCCAGGCAAATGAAAAAGGGAAGCATTTAGTGACTTAAAGTAAGATCTTGAAAATACAGTCACGTACTTGGCACTATTACAGAAATGCGCCTCCATGGTACTCCTGAAAGACTCTTAAGAAAATAAACAGGATCTATAGTTTTTACTCAATTTGAAGTCACAGGTATCACTTGCCTAAAAGAATAGTTGTCAAACGCCTACATCTAAGGTATAATTTACTCAGTTTGAAATCAACTACAAGGCTATAAATTGGTCTTATAAAGTAGTGTGGGCAGGAAGCAGTGTTCTTATAAAAGTTCCAGCCATAGCCAGGAAGCATGATTACAAGGAAGTGACCCTTCAGGAAAAGTGGTATTGTGACTTCTATAAGGACAGGGGTGGAGTTTTTTTCAAACAGCAGTTGTAAGATGTTCAGTAAAGAAGTTGTAAACACTTCTCTGATCACTACTCAGAGAACACAGTAACCCATGAAGAAGACTGGGTCTTAGGACCTAGTATCTAACCTAGGGCACTGTACCACAATGAGAGACAGCTTAATGCGGAGCTCATTTCAAAGTGACAGACTTCCTTAAAAACATGAATCTGACATAGACATTACAGTGAGACTTTAGAAATCAGTAAGGTGGTGGAGAACTTGGCAAAACAAAATAATGTGGATTTTTATTTTGACTTTAGATCCAAACTTCATTCTTTACTGGAGAGCAGATGTTCAGGGGGAACTGGGACCAGGAAATTTAACCAAGTGTCACTTACTTGCATTCAGCACACACCAGAGGCCTCCTGAGAGTTTTCCCTTAGTGACTGCTCTGCCCAGGTGACTGAAGTAAACACAGTTTACTACTCACATCAAATGAGAACTGTGTCTGCTGGGAGTCCACTCCAGCTGGTTCTGCAGTGCATGGGTCGGAACACTCCAGTCTACTGTTCTCCAAAAGGCTGAACAGTTCCGGAGAGGGGCCTCAGGATAGTGCATTGCATCCTGAGACACTGCTTTTACAAAATGGGAAGGCTTCTTTCTGTAAAGTCTTCTACCAACAAATTCAGTACAAATGGGGATTTACCAGCCTTCAACTTCGTTTCAAAAGAGTCCCAGAATTCTCTGTTTACCTCATTCTTCACAAGGTGTGTGGTTTAATGTCCTGACTCTTGGTGTTGTTTGTTCCATTGGATTGATTCTTTTCGTGTGTGTCCTTGTGTGGCTAGGGAGCAAAACCAAGGCCTTGTGCATATAGGCCAGAGTCCTGCCACTAAATTTCAACCCTTCTCCCACTTTACTTTTTATTTTGAAACGGGGTCTCACTAAGTTACTTACACCAGACTTGAAGTCACTCTGTGTCTTTGGCAGGACTTGAACTCATGATCCTCCTGCTTCAGCCCACAGAGAGAGAAGCTGGAATTACAGGACTATACCACCAGACATGACTCTGGTTTTTTTTTTTTTTTTGTATCATCTTTACAGTATAAAGACTTACAAAAAAGCAGGTGTACACAGTCAGTGAACATGTTCTATACTACAACACATCAGAGTTTGGAAGGAGAACTGAAGCTTGTGTCCCTGGTCTCTGATGAATTCTTTCAGTTCTTTATCCAAAAATTCTTATTATGGAATTTTTAATTTAACTTTTTACTTATCTATTTGTGTATGTATGTGTGTAGACATGTGCCATGGCAAGGTCAGAAGACAGCTGACTCCTGGGAGTCGGTTCTCTCCTTTTACCATCTGGATTCTGGGACTCAAACTCATGTTATCAGCCAAGTGCTATTACCTGCTGAGCCATCTCATGGGCCCTGCAATATTTTCATTTTATTTTATTATATTTTATTTTATGAGTATGAAAGTAATACCTGCACGTATGTAAGTGTACTCATGTCATGCAGTGCCAGAGGAGGTCAGAAGAGGGCACTGGGTCCTCTGGAACTGGAGTTACGAACAGTTGTTAGCTGCCATGTGGGTGTTAGGAACTGAACCAGAGTCCTCTGTAAGAACAGCCAGTGCTCTTAACCAGTGAGCAATCTCTTCAGCCCCTGGATGCTTTTTATAAGAGAAATTTTTATTAGGTCATTGATACGTCAGAAACTGTAGAAAATCTGACATTTTACCTTATTTGCAAGCTAACAAATTAGACTGCCATACATATAAATGCTTCTAATTCATACATGAGACCTCTGGTCATGAAAAAGAGCATTTAACTCACTGCAGAGTTCTTTTAAATTTAAAATTTTTTTTAAATTACCAGCCTAATTTTTTCCTTGTACTACTGGAGATTGAACACAGGGCTTCACCCATGCCAGCCAAGTGCCCTACCACTGAGCTCTCCACCCATGCCAGCCAAGTGCCCTACCACTGAGCTAGGCTCCCAGTCCATCTTTTGTTTTCTTTTCCCAATGTGATGGAGCCAGATGTTACTTGTATATGCAATGGGATGATTCACAGCAGAGAACCCTAAAATTAGAACAATCCTAGGGCTGCTGGTGACCACCCACCCTTTCCTGTGTAGAGAGAACTTACTGTTTTCCTTGAAATGTGAGCAAATCTTCTCTGGGGAGGATAAAATATCTATCTTTACTATCCCAAGATGGTTCTAGAAAGAGAGACTTACTAAACTATACTATTCTATAGTGTCTCCTTTCTTAAACACTGGCTATCGAAGTCTGCTCATATGGTATATGAGCAGTGGAAGAACATGAAAAGACCACGAATAAATGTCTCCTATCAGCCATTTACTGCTTGCTTGAAATCCTCAATAGTTTGTCTCTGCAATCAGAATTTGCAAGCCTGCCTTGTCAAGGTCTGGGAGGTCCTAGGGATCTGGTCTTGACAGAGCTTCCCAGTCTTGTTTCATTCATTCTCCATGAGGTTCCAGATGCACTGGGCTTTTTAAATCCCTTGAACTTAAGTGTATTTTCAACTCAGAGCCCTGAAACTTGCTTCTTTTCCTGCCTGTACACTATTCCTCAGAGCCTAGGATGGCTTCTGCTCTGAAGCTTACAAAGTATCACCTTCTCAGAGAGGCTTTCCTTGTCCCAGCTGGAGTCCCTTTTCCTTAGATTGTCATCTCATTGTCTCTGTGCCCACCACTACCTTCTGCTCAGCGATCTGCTTACTGTCCATTGGCCCCAGTGGAAGTTAAGTGTTGTGAGATGTGGTGACATGGGTTCTATAATCCCAACACTAGCAAGGCTAAGGCAGGAAGATCATAAATCCAAGGGCAGCCTGAGATGCGTAGCTTGATCTTTTGTCATAAAAACAAAACAAGCAAAACAAAGAGTGGGTCATGAGTGGAGAACTTGTTTCGTGTTGCATTTTGAATGTAGTGGCTAAAACAGTACTGCACTTGCTTTAGTAAATATTGGCAGAATGATAACATAAAGTGAAGGTAATCACAGCTGTTTCAGAGAAGCACAGACAATATAACGAAAGTGAACATGCTTTGTAAACTGTAGATAGACTTGCTTTAGTAAATATTGGCAGAATGATAACATAAAGTGAAGGTAATCACAGCTGTTTCAGAGAAGCACAGACAATATAACGAAAGTGAACATGCTTTGTAAACTGTAGATAGACTACAAGGAACAAGTATTAATATTAATATTCAACCCAACCATGTAGAGATTGAGTAAATGATGATACAATCCTTACATTATTATATTATGCCCTATCTAACCCATCACTGGTATATCCCAGAGGATATTTTTCTCTAGTAAAGGACATATACCAAACATAAAGCAGGTTTCTTTAATCTGTGGGTTCCGGGTACTTGTTCAAATGGACATATTACTTTCCATCTATGTATGAAATAAAATATAAGAGTGCATAGTTGAATCTGATGATTGTGTGTGTGTCTATTGGACATCTTCTTCAATTACTCTGCACTTTATTTGGGGGGACAAGAGCTCTCATTGAACCTGGAGCTCACTCGTTGAGCTAAACTTGGTAGCCAGTCACCTCCAAGGATTTGCCTATCTCTACCTCCCCAGTACTGGGATTATAAGCATACATAACCACACGCAATTTTTTATGTGGACTAGGAATCTAAACTCAGGTCCTCCTGCTTACGCAGCAAGCATCGTACCTGCTGAGCCATCTCCTCAGACTCTAATTCTTTTGTTTCTTAAGAGCCTAGCCCGATATGGATCTGGATGTACAGTAAAACTACTTTTAGGACATAAAGATTAATATACAGTTTTCTTATTGTAGTAATTGAACAAATACTTACAGAGAACTTTAGTTGTACACTAGACTCTAGGGATTGACCAGTGAAGGCAAGTTTCCGTGTTCAAGGAGGTCGATTTATTACCAGGTAAACAGATGAATTTGTATTTAGTAGCACAAGTAGCACAAGAAAACTCATTTTTCTATTGCTTTGATTTTGGTTCATGATTTATTTTCTCAATGGCTTAGGCGCTTCACCTATACCATCTTATCCCTTCATGAGTTGCATGTGTTGAAAGCATGCTGGTCCATGCTGGTAATGTTGAACCTTTGAGCAATTTGCTCCATCGCTCTGCATTTAAATTTCCATATCTATAAAATGGGTGTTGTGTCTTTTCCTGGGAAGACATGAACAAATGTCTTCTCACCCCAGATAGGGTACCGATGACAGACCGAAGGGTTACTTATAGGAGTGTGAGTGACTCCCAGATGGCTGAATCACAGCACAAACAACTTCTCCACAGCTGTAAAGATGGAGTCTCCCCTTTAGTTAACTTGATCTCCTACAAAAATAAGTACGTTGCAAGAAGACCACCAGTAGCCGGGACAGAAATATGTATGGCCAGGAGGAGGGTGCAGGAAGGAGTGGCTGGCATCTCAGGTAAAGCTCTTTTTATGAGGGAACGTCAACAGGCTCGACCTCGTGGAGAATATTTTGTGCATAATCATAGCTGCACCAATTAAGATCATAATGGCTGTTATACTTGAAAGACAATGTGTCACAACAACAGGGGTAACATTAACACTACCACATCAGGTTTAAATGCATTCCAAGAACTTAGACTAGTGTCTAGAAAGATATACACAACAACTAATTATCATCTTTAAAGCCTTGAGAACCTGGCTTACAGACTTCCTTTGTATCTACTTTGTCAAACCCAGGGCACTTGAGTGGATGTTATGCATATAGTGATCCATGTCTTTTCACTTTTAGGGCTTCTTTCACTTCTGTGCTCTGTCTCTGCACCTAGGACCGTTCCTTGTACCTACCTCATCGTCACCCGGAAGCATTCTCACATCCAGCATCGGTCTGTACTGCTCTGCTTTCTACAGCGTAGCTCCCACAAAACTCATTTTCATCATGGCATTTCTTCACCTGTAAAGCCCTCTATTTACCATTTTCCTCTCGTTAACCATCAGCTTCTCTGTTGGCCTTTCTTCCTCTGTGTTTCGTCTGTATCCTTTGTTGGTCTCCTAGAGCTCTGCTCTTGTCAAGTTCACTTTGATCAAGTTCAGCTCTCTCAAGCCCCTGCAATGTGGTTTCTTTCCCCAGAGTTTCCACTATTGTGCTCTCTCTCCAACACAGTTCTGACTGCCACGTGTGATGCACATATTGTCCTGTGCACTTCTCCATTGAATACTCTGGTTCTGGCTGCTCTTGAAATATTTCACTCCTTTAGCATCTATGATGGTTAATCCTATTTTTCAACCTGACTGGATTTCACATCACCTTGGAATGCACTTCTGGGTGTGTCTGTGAAGGTGTTTTCAGAGAAGTCTAACTGGGGAGGAAAGACCTATGCTGAATGTGAAAGGCGCCATCCCATGGGCTGGGATCCAAAGGAGAGAATTCTGGAGCACCTCCTCAGCTTCCTGCGGATCCAGTGTGACCAGCTGCCTCACACTCCTGTTATACTCCACGCTGCCTCCCTGTGATGGAGTGTATCCTCTCTAAAACCATGAGCCACAATAAGTCCTTCCTTTCTTGAGTTGCTTTTCTTAGATATTTTGTCACGGTAAGTATTAAAGTAACTAATCCGGCGTGTGGTCATAACCCTCTGGGTCACTGTTTTCCTGGCTTTCCTGAGAGCCTCCTTTTGTTCTGGCCCTCCCTTAGATGCTGCCATCTCCACAGTCCCATCCTCAACTCACTGCTCCTCTTAGACAGCCCACTTTCTGAGAGCAATGGTGACTGATTCTTTATTCATCCTTGGGGCTTAATCGCTGCCTACATGCTCCTAGAATATGCATCACATATCTTTCTCCTTGAGCTCCAGGGTTACACACCCCACTGCCTCTGAACAGCTGTTTCTCATAACTCAGTAACATTTCAGCCTATGTCCAATTTTCCTTCAAAACAATTTATTTGCCCAATTTTTGGTCTCTCGGCTGGCAGTATTCCTTCTATTCAATAACAGGAACAGAAACCTGACAGGTCTTAGATTCCTCCCTGCCTCCCTTACCCTGCATGTCCAGGCAATCATTTACACTTGCCGAGCTTACCTTCCAAGCTATTTCTGGGCTCCCTTCCTTCCTCACTACCCTTGGCTAGGCCCTTATTTTCTCTTGCTTCTCTTAAACTTAGGCCACTTTGAGTGTCTCTTGATTATTTTTCTTGCATTCAGTTTTGGACGCCACAAGAATATTCTCTTTTCTATTGGTTCAAATCCTGGCTGTTTCCCATGACATGAATTTTCCCCCTGACAAATCTCTGCCCTCATCTTTTGCCCTTCCCTGCCTCATAATTTACCTTCCAGTGACCTTGACCTGCTTTTGCTCCCTAACCCTACTCTGCTCTTCCAGAGTCCTACCCACACATGGAAAGCCTGAACACCTGCCCCTCCTGCCCACACCCACTTCTGCAGGAGGCCATCCTTGAGTCCATCCCCAGTTTCATCTGTGTTCTCAGTGGGGGCTCAGTCACAGCACTTAGGCATTGTTAGGATTTTCTGGCTGTGTATAGGCCTTGCCCACTCTGCCCTAATCTGTGGAAGACTGTGTCTGAATTCTCTTTTATTCTCTGGCATCTAATTGATTATGATGAAATAGGTGCATAAATAATGTTGTTTGTCAAAGGAAATTAGAAAGGAAGAAAGAAAGGGAGGGAGGGAAGGATGGAGGGAATGTGGGAAGGACAGGAGGAAAGAGAAGAAGGGAGGGAGGGAGGGAAAGGAGCGAGGGAAGGATGGAAGGAGGGACACGGAGAAAGCGGTAGGGAAGAAGAATCATTTTGTGTTAGAAAAACCCAACTTTCAAATACAATAGTCTGACCAAATAAGGTGATAAGAAAATATAAATCCTCTAATTCTGCTTGCATTAAAATAAAGAGAAATTATAGTTTGCACTCAATTTGATATCTTGAAGAAAATCATATCAAGTAATAGTCATTAATAGAGAGATACACAGAAAACTTGTTTTCATTTCAGTAATGTCTGCATCACAAAGAGCACAGAATCATCAGACAGGAAGCATCTCGCCTGTGTTTGAACCCTCTGGGGCATGCCTGTTGCTCTGCTTTCTGCAGGAGGGAAGAAGCTTCCAGAGACACCACAAATTCCTCTTGTGCTTTTCTTTGTAGGATGGCCCTAAAAGATAAATACATATTTTCTGGAATGTAAACTTTAATATCGAGGTATATAGTACAGTGAATTGTTTATTTAATGTATAGAATATAATTTGTTTTAGGGACTGGAATTTGTTCACTTTAATTATAAATTAGCTGTTAATCTGATTCATCATTATATAAATTGTGGGGACGTATTCATTAGAGGAAATTATTCAGGCCCCTGGGTTTATTTTTTTCTCTATGCCAATTGTGCAATGCATAATAAAAATAAGATCCTGTAGCTGACTCAAACCCAAGCACAATGAAAGGCCTCACTGCCCTGAAAACATATCCTTTTTACAACCATATTGTATTATGGATCCAGATTTCTAAAAAGCACTGCCAAAAAGTCAGTCTTTATAACCTCTACACTGAAAAGAAGTTTCTTTGTAATCTTGGGGATTTCATATATTTTAAAACTTTTTAAAAAGATGTATTTTATTTTTAATTATATGTATATGTAGGGTCTGTGCTGTGCCATCTCTCTAGCCCCTACTTGAAAAACTTTTAATGAAAAAAATAGTCTATTATGTTATACTTTACTGGATACGGGAAATGCAAAGATAAACAACCAGTTCAGTCTTTGAAGTCTTTCTGACCAAAGGGATAGATGAAGGTAAGCAAACAGTGTAGGACTCAGGAAGGGCTTTGGTCGGTCCCTGTGGCAGACTTCAGGGTGGATATCACAGCAGTCTGGGAGCTGAGGGACTTGAAGTGAGTATTTGAGCGTGAAAACTTTATCAAGAAAAACCAAATGGGAGAGGTATTTGCAGTTGAAGGCAACGTAGCCATGCGTAACATGAGCAAGACGCTGGGAGGGGCTGGAGCTTCAGAGGCGGTGGGCAGGAAGCGGTCCTTCCACCACTGCGACAAATACCTGAGGTAATCAGCTTGTAAAGAAACAAGGTTTATTTTGGCCAAGAATCTAGAGGTCTCACTTTATGATCAGTTAGTTCTGTTGATTTGGGCCTCTGGCAGCACATCATACAGGAATGAAAAATGTTCACTTTGTGACCCAGAGCCAAAAGAGAAGAAAGGGCCTGGGAGCCCATAATCCCCTTCAAGGGCGTGCTCCCGTGACCTAAAGCCTTCTGTACTCCTTTCTTTTCTCATTGCTGTAACTAAGAAGCAACTTAAGGTAGGAAGGTTTGGCAGGGAAGGCGTGGCAAGGTGGCTGGTCCACTTTATTATGTCCAGAACCCACAGCGTGTGCACTTTAATCAAGCACTCTACCACTGAGCCACACCTCTATCTTAGATCCAATGTCTAAAGAGCTCTACCACCTTCCGGTAGCGGTAGCGCTAAAGAGGATAAAGCCTTTAACACATAGACTCCTAAACAGATACATGTTTAGGAAGGTATCTAGACTGTAATGTGGAAGACAAGGCAGATGGGGGCAGTCAGGAAGCAGAGTGGGTGGGACTAAGTGACTGTGGGTCTAAGGGAGAAGGAAGAGCAAGACTCCAGGATTGAGTAGACGGTGGTACCAGCCAGCAGACACTAGAGAAAGAGAAGGCACATGATAATGGGCCCAGCTTTGGACACACTGGGTTTGTGAGGCCTGTGAAAAAATTCAGATGATCAGAAAATAAATAGACCTATGTTAACTGCTGTACAGACCCAGATGTTCCCTCCCCACTTAACCCTCTTAAGGGGTCCTAATGCCTGCCCATGAAACTTTCCCAGGAAGAGGAAAGTGAAGGACAGTGGACATCTGAAAGGGGATGAGTCCCCTGTCTGTGATTAAAAGAAGGCTAACTAGTAAGAGAGAGCCTAAAAGAAAGCTTCCTGTAAGGAAAGCCACTGCTGCCAATAGCAGGTAAACACTAGTTGTACCATCCCTATTTTGGTGATAAACTGGAGGTCTGAACATCTGCAAGCCAATAAAACATTTTAAAGCCTTGAAGATTACTGTACTTTAAGATTTTGGATGAATGCCATTCAGAAAGTGTTTCCTTTGTGAAGGTGTTATTATAATAATGAGTGTTTTGCACTTGGGGAAGTCTTATAATATTAGGAATGTTCAGCCAAAGGGAAAAAAGATTAGTAGCTGGTTCTAATGACTTCTGGGGAGCAAGAGAATTTTAGTTGGAATTATCTTTTCCCCCCATTGTCACTTAAAAGTCAAACATGGAATTAGGAAACATTTAAAACAGAAACCGATAAGCTGGCTGGATCATAATAATTTTTAAAATGCTTGATCACATATAACAAGAGTTTTATTAAGTGCTTTAACATACAGCATTAGTTACTTTTCTCCTGGCTGTGACAGAATACCCGACAGAAACAACTTAAGAAAGGAAGGGTTTATTAGGCTCACGGTTTGAAGGTACAGTCCGTCATGGTAGGGAAGATATGGTGGCAAGTGTGGTTTTAGCTGTGGCTTCAGGAGAGCAAGGCATCTGTTCACACTGTATCTGCAGTCAGGAAGCAGGGAGAGCTGAATGCTGGTGCTCATCTCTCTTCCTTTGTTTTTCCTGTTTCCTTTAGTCTAGGACCCCAGCTCTTGGGATAGTGCCACTCACATTCAGGGTGGGTCTTCACTCCTGAATTAAACTGCTCGGAAGAAGTCTTTACAGACCAGCCCAGAGGTGTGTTACCTAGGGGATTCTAAGTCCAGTCAAGTAGACAATGACTTCTAACCATCACATATACCTTGTTTGATTCAAGTTAGTTTCCTTTTTAAAAAATATTTTATTTTTTCTGATTATGAATGTAAGTGCACCCATGTTGTACAATGCCCACAGAGGCCAGGGAAGAGTGTCAGATCCCACCATGCTGGGAATCAAATCCAGGTTCTCTACAAGAGTAGTCAGTGCTCTTAACTGCTGAGCCGTCTCTCCAGCCCTATTTGAGTTAGTTGCTAAATAACCTGTCATGAAGGCAGATTGGTGTGACAGTCACTATTGGAAGGAAAGACACTAAGGACATCATTTCTCTTCTTTAAAAGGATTCCTGGATCTTCTTTCTAGTATATAATAGTTGTTCCTCCCTCACTTCCTTTCTTCAGAAAAATGTACATTGAGTACTCTGTCATATATTATACTATCTAATAAATATCTTATTACAACCTGTGTTTCTACATTACTCTCTCTTCAAACAGACAATCTTCTTGGACTTCTGTGTACAGAAAAGTAAGAGATAGCCTACATGGTGGCTCAGAACATGGGTCTTGCATCCATCACAAGTTCCTTGATGTTGTCTGGTTAAACTTGATGTGCCCCTGTTTTCTTACTTGTTCAATAACACCTCCCTCTGAGGGTTGTTAGGGGTATCAAACGACTTACTATTCATAGAGCCCTTACCTAGCACTCAGTACATACATATTGTACGTTGAATAAATAAATGGACAGAATATATTGCAGATTCCTGCATAGAGAAAGATTATGTTTTATTCTCATTGCTCAGAAACTTGTTCACGTGATCATAACTAATCTTCAAATGCAGGGGGACAGGTCACTATATTGCTTCTCTTCTTTCTACCATCTAGAAGGAATTTCATAAATAAAAAGTTTTATAAGAACCAAATACATATTACCAAGCTTCTCACCTAAGTCCTGGGATCCAGTGCCTACTTAAGGAAGCAGAGCTGGCCTCCCACTTATAATGGTCCCTTCTTCCAGCCCCCAGGGCATTTGATATTGAAAAGTTGACACCACTGATTCCAGGGATGACTTTTTGAGCCTCTTGAGACAATACCTTCTGTTTTGCCATTTGCAGTTGGGTGGGAAGATTTTCCAGGCTGCTATCAATTTTTTCCAACTACTGATAACTGAGGGATGATCACATGTGATCACTTCTGCTGAGGTCCTGACACCACAGCAATTTTTTTTTCTTTGACCTTACAAGGAAATCTCCAAAACTTTCTTCAGTCAGGGAACCAAAAATAGTGACAAGGAGAAAGGGTTGCCAAGCATGTGCCCTCCCTCCCCGCCCCACTTCATTGTTTATAGTAAAACCTTAAATCTCTCAGAGAGGTCTTACATGTTCCCGTCACTAGACACTGCTGTTTTCAAGTGGTAACTCCTGCTGCATTTACCCCATAGTTCTGAGGATCTCTCACCTTTAAATATATCAGGGACCAATAGTCCTCTCCCTTCATTTTTTTCTTGTACTTACCTCTTTCTGAAAAGTTTCATAGGATTTTTATCATCTCTGAGAGAGGCAGCTTGTGGTAAAAACAAATAAACAAACAACAAAAACATCAGGGGTTCTGGGAGCAGAAGGCAGGGTTCACATCCTGAACCCGCATCCTGAACTCATGTCCTGCTGGCTTTGGGAAAGGCACCTGTCCTCTGTACTTCCTCACTTACAGCACGAAGGATGATACTGGTGTTTTCACCTTCTTTCCTCACATTGCCACTGAGAAGGTCAAGTTGAATCATAATGTAGAAAACCTCAAAAGCTCTATTTAAAAGTAAGTTGTAAGAAGGTATAGTGGTGTTTTCTTATAATCCCAGCACTGGGGAAAGTGAGGCAGGGGGATTGTGAGTTCAAAGCTAGCCTGGCTACACAGGAAGACTTTGTCTCAAATCACCCCTTCCCACGCCCTAAAAAAGTTGCACTTACGCTTTCTGCAATTCCTCTTTCACATGTTGCTGCTCACAACAAATTGCCAAAAAAGTGAATCTAATACTAGAACACAAAGTGTAACTGTAGGTAATTGAAGATGCCTTCTTGAAATGTTACTACCTGGTTTAAATTTTAAATACGTTTTATATTTCGTGAGTATATATTTATATAGAGACATGGCATATATGATACATATATTTGACTAGAGTACTAGATACAGCCACGCTTCATCTATTCTAATTTAGTATCTCTGAAATTTCAAAACAAAAACTTTTCCTCACCGTATGCAGTGGGCCTTAAATCCAACCAGAAAGTGGTTGGCTACTCCCATAATAACTGTGCCACTATTGCATCAGTGGGTATATCTTGTCAGGCCAACAGGGTTCATAGCTGGATTACTACTCTCTTCTTGTAGCATGCATAGCTGCTTTCAGAACTGTGAAAGCTAGGCAGTGGGGATGAAGCTTTGAGGTCAGTATCAGCTTGATTTCTCCGTGTTCTATGACCCAAGTATGTAATGTCTTCAGCAATAGGGTCTTACATCAAATTCTGGAGAGTAACCAAGAGCAATGGCAATAACCTGTAATGTTTGGGGATCCAACGGACCCCACACGCCAATGATTTCCAAAGAGGTAACCCAGTCTCGGCACTGGCTTTTTACTTGTTATTATGGTGTCTAGTAGGGGCACAGGCCCCCAGTTATAGGATAATTCACTTAAACTTTTTATACTTTTATATATTTATATTCTAGGAAGCGTCTACAGTGGTAGGTTTCCATGTAACTTTCTTAAAAGGCCTTCAGCTTTGGTTATCCCTTCCATAGTCCCTCCTCCAATTTGCCCTGTGGTCCATCCCTGACCCCATTTAGCCCTTCCTGTTTCCTCGCTCCATTACCCTTCCCTCTTTTATCACTGCACTTTGTCTCCGCGCCCTTGAAAGCACCCTGTCTTTGTGGTCCTTACTAGTGTCCTGACCTTTATGTTTTTTCCAAAAGAAGCACATGTATGTAAATATTCAAAGCTAGCATCCACATATGAGAGAAAACATGTGGTGTTTGTCTTTCTGGGTCTGGGTTACCTCACTCAGGGTGATTATCTCCAGCCTTATCTGTTTACCTGCTGTAATGCATACCTAGTACCTTAATTGGGGCCAAGAACCTGTGGCTACATAGTTCATAGAAAGAAAAGTCCTAGGAAAGAAACGTCTAGTATGATTCTGCTAAATAGACATACTATGAAGCCAACTCCTAATGACATCATTATACCCATGATTGGTGCATCTCTCAAGCCCCTTATCTTATTTCTGCAGTAGACAGTGATTAACACAGAGATCCACAAGTGGTCAGCATGCAAAGAATAAGAGACTGCAGGGTGCTCAGCTCTAAATGGAACATGTATATCACATCCCTTCCCCAAAGGCTCAAGGAACATCAGGGAATGGAGAGAAAGGGAACAGTCAGAGCCAGAGGCAGTGGCCTGCAACAAAACAGTGTTTTCCAGACACAACAAAGAAGCTGCACATAAGAACTCACAGAGGTTGTAACAGTGTACACAAGACCTATGAAAACTCAAGCCATACAAAATTCCAGCATGTAGGGAAGAGATGGGAACAAAGTCCCACCCCTAGCTGAAGAGCTATTGGCAATTTATCAATTGGGGGAGGGAGAGTCGCTTTTCTTTAAGGATGTGATTGCTGGTAGGTTCACTACACTCCAGGAGATAAATCTAATCCACAGCAAAAAGTATTTGGGTACAAGAGCCCAATACAGTTGGACTCAATAGACTTGAAAACAAAATAAAAGAGAATAAGAAACTGGGTGGGTAAGGAGGTGGGATGGATCTGGGGGGAGATGAGGATCAAGTACGATCAGAGCACATTGTATGAAATTCTCAATGAATTCATTAAATATTTTTTAAGTTTCCCCCAAGGATGGTGTTTTTTATATATTTCACTCACTTGTATCATCGCTTTGTTGAAGATCATTTCAGACGCAGTTAACTCTATGGCAGAGACGTTGGCTTCCCAGGAAATAGCTATCCTCTTTCACATGACTTGACTTGTAGATGGGCACATCAATTCTCAGTTGTAGAACTCTTCCTTCTTTCCCTTACAGCTACATGTGGCCATTTATGATCCAGCCAATGAGACGTAAGCAGGAGGAGTGAGTGGCAGTAGGACTGGAGGAGGAGCTGCCATCCTCATGATGATGGAGTCAACAGACAAATACTAGGATCTGGGTGTTGTATATGTAAGAGAATTCAACTGCTGTATTATTTACAATTTGCTGTATTATTATTGGAGGAAATGAAGGGAGGGTTCCCACTATTCACTATGAAACTAATTTTACCTGAAGAGTATCTATCTATGACCCACCAATCTTAAAAGCAAGTCTGAATTTCTTTCCTAAAATAAGAGACCAGAGAAAACATATTGTATGTTATGCTTTGGATGGGGAATGTCCCACAGAGACTCATGGACTGAACAATGTCCCAGGCGGTGGTGCTAGTGAGAGGTGAATGGATTAATCCACTGATGAGGTCATAGTTGAATGAATTGTTAAGAGAGTGAAGACTTGCTGGAAAAAGTAAGTGACTGGAGGTATGCCCTTGAGGGTTGCATCGCGTCCTCAGCGCTTTGCCTTTTCTGTTCTCTGGATGTCCTGAAGTAAGAAGCTTTCCTCTCCCATACCTCCCACCATGATGTTTCTGCCTTGTCACAAACTTAAAAGCAATGGAGCCAGCTAACCCTGTACTACAACCTCTAAGCCAAAATAAATCCTTCCTTCTTTGAAGTTGTTTATCTTGGGCCTTTTGTCACAGTGACAGAAAGCTGACTAACACATTGTCTATTTGGCAAATGACTAATGATTTTGAGATAACTCCCATAAATCCTGATTTTCAGTCTTTGGCAACTAACATGACTTTGACACAAGATAAAACTTGGGCCATGTCTGCCAGACCAGAGTGGCTTTAAAATAGTATCTATGTGAAGGAACTATGAGTCAAGCAGGACACCTCAGAGTTTCATGTCACCTATAGAATCTGTTCTGATGATTCAGCCCAGTCACTCCTCACAGGCTTGTCAAGGATCTAGGATAAAACAGAACATGGGCAGAAGAGCAGGTGTAGGTCCATGAGCCCATAATTTTATGTGCAGCAATGTTTGTACTTGTATTTAGAAACTGGTAGGATAATTAAACATCATGTTGGCTGGACAATGTGTTTTTCATTGATACAAGAAACAGTCCCTTTGAGAAGGTGGCTGGGTCATTTGGTTCTCAGAATATGTGATGCTATATTTGTCCCTCATTAGGCAGGTGTTATGGAGTTTCTGCTGTAGGTCAGACTGTACATAAGCTACTGTACCACCTTTGCTTATGAGATCTCCTTTCTGGGATCACATTTTTAGATTCATTCCTCAGTAAAGTCAGCCCTTCCAAGGCTAGTCTGGGAAGGCTGTGCTGACCACCACAGTCCTCAGGGATGACTCTCTCCTCTGAGCTTCTGCATAGCATGCCCCTGCCCAATGGAGCAAACTCATGCTGTTTTCTTGCTTTGGTACGAGCATCTTGAGCTCACACAGTTAGCACTTAGTACTAGTGCTGCAGATAGTATCTTGTTCACTTTGCACTTCATTTCTCTAAGTCAGTTAAGCGGGCATTTCCTGCCTGCTCTATACTCTGCAAGGCACTAGAGAAAAGAAGGATGAGTAAAACTCAAACTTCAGGCCAGCTGGAGGAAGTGACCATTCTAATTTTATATTACATATGCTGGGAAAGTCTGGAGGAAGTGCTGAAGAAGAGGCTACAGACGCATTTCTGGCAAGTTAAGGCAGAGCAGTGGACACACACACACTCTGCTCTGCAGAGTGAGGAAAGGTCGGGTGAGTGAGGGGCTTCGTTTACACACATTCCAGCAGGAATTCTTAGAGAATCAGCAAGGAAGTTTTGCTTTCTCCCAGCCACAATAAAGGAAGGAGTTGCTAAGCAGGTCAGCACTTTCCTGGCTGTGAAGAGACGCAAAGTGGGTCAACAATCCTCAGATCTGGTTTCTCATCTGGTTCTCTTGCTACTGCAGCTAATTGCCTTCCTGGTGTCCTCGGTGACCACCACATCTGCCCTAGAGGAAATCAGGTGTTTCTTGTTTGCTCTGCTAAAATGAGTCAAGCAATCCAATGTGTTTAATTTATTGTATCCCCCCTTCAATTTTTCATAATTTTCATTTATGTGGCCAAAGTTCTCTGTAAGTCCCCTTTTAAGAATCTTCCCTAAGGAAATAATCACAGAGGCAGACATAGATTTTATGTACAAAAACTTTCATTGCCAAGCTATTTATGATAACTAAAAATAGGAAACAACCAAAATTTCCAACAAAAGCAGACTAGAAGGCAGGCCACAACATCTTTCTCTACTATTTTAATGACTTTTTCCAAAAATGCTTACAATTCATCTTATTAAAAAAAGACAAAGTAAAGGGTCATGATCCAAGTTCTGTGGAGTCTACCTGTCTATGCACTCATAGAAAAAGGGACTCAGGAAGATGTTTACTATGACTGTCTTTGTAGTGTTTGTTTATGTTTTTATATTTCCCACAGTGTGACTTTATCATCAAAAAAAATGTTTAGTATGTGCACACATGAAAATGTCACAATGAAACCCATTATTTTAGGCAACTAACATATGCCAATATAAGACAAAAACTTGAATATAAAAATCTGATTTTTACAGAAATATTATTTAATAAGTCATACATGGAGGAACATATCTGTAATCTCAGCATTTTAGAGACTGAGGGAGGAGGATTGTGGGTTCAAGGCTGGCAGCCCAGCCTGAGCTGCATAGTGAGAACCTGTCTCAAAAGTCAAAAGTAAAAATTTAATAAAAAGTCAACAATTGGGAACTATTAATAGAGGCAGGATTCCTGCATTAGTCAGGGTTCTCCAAATAGGATGTGTAAATGGAAGCAGGGGTGTGCACACACATCATAAGCTCCCAGGCTGACAGTGAGGTTACATCCTGATAAATCCATCATAAGTTGAAAATATCATTAAGTCAAAAGTGTACCTACTGTGTATACCTAACCTAGTGAAAATCATGGTTTAGCCTAGCCTGTATTAATCTTGCCAAAACACTTTCATTAAACAGAAGTTGGGCAAAATCATCTAATCTGGAACCTACTTCATAATAGGCATTGAATCTCTCATGTGATTTACTGAATATGGCACTGAATGTGAAACATAATGTCCTTATGGATATGTCCTCTCACCCTCATAAAAGCAAAAACTTCTAAATCAAACCACTATAAGTTAAGGACTCTACCGTTAGGATTCTTCCCTTAGGGAAAAGTCATGCAGCCATGTAGCGATGGGCCCAGAAGTCATGGTCGGAAGATATCTGACCACATGAAACCCCTTTCAGAGGCCGGTGAGGTGAAGGAACCAGGCATCCCCAGAGGGAGGAATGGGTCTTTTAAATAAGCTTGTCCCTTTCTAAACAGCAGAGTGTAGGCATGCAACCTGGAGAGATGAGTATTCACCCTGTGTACAGTGGATGAGAAGTATGTCTGGTCATGAATAGTCCAAGGAAATCAGCAGCCTGAAAAGCATAGATCACTGGCTCTGCCTGATAAGAAAATAACAGCATGTATTTATGGAACACTTAGCATGTGCCGGGCATGGCTCCAAAAGCTTTGTATAGATAATCTCATCTAATCCTCACAGTGTCCCTATGACTTGACTACAGAAATTATCCCTGTTTTGTAGCAGGAATCTGAGGCCCAGAGGGATAACATGACTCAGTTTGCCCAGAGTATTCATCTTGTCATTAATGAAGCTCTCACTGCAGCATTGTTATCCTACAACCAATACTCCTATACATGTAGACATATAGAGTCACACAGTGTGCGCATGGACACACACACACACACACACACACACACACACGAGAGAGAGAGAGAGAGAGAGAGAGAGAGAGAGAGAGAGAGAGAGAGAGAGAAGCGCTTGTGATACCTGCACTAGGTGCATTTTATTTCTTCTTCTTATGCAAAAAAGCACCTAAACTCTCTCTCCTTTCCCAATCTGAGTTCAAAGAAATATTCTGAGCTTTTTCCATTTTCCATCTCACCCCAATTATTCCAGTTATAAATGTAACTGGACCTGACCCATTATTCTGTATGATTCCCTCTATGAGAGCTACAGGCCCAGAGGTTGCCATATACTGGGACGGACAGCCATGTTAAGCGCATTAAACGCTGTCCCTGAGATGCCTCTTATATTGGCAGGGGTGGGACAGCATAGAGAGAAACAAATGAGGCCTGAGCAGGACCCAGGAAACCCCAACTCTTCCACCAACCAACAAGGGAGGCTCTGGATCCAGAGTTCTATCTCTAACTGCAGGACTTGTGCTTAGCGAAGCATACAACGTTAACGTGTGTGCTCCACTGTCCTCTTTCTGGGAGTGTCAGTGGATCACCCTTCCCCCTTTCCCTCCATGCTTTCCCAGAGAAGCTCATGAGCTCACTTCTTCAAGAGGAAGGTGAACAGTCCTCGGTGACTGCTCAGAGTGAAGAACGGAAAGGTAGAAGCAACAGTGAAGAACAAGTAGAAGGTCCAGTGTCTTGGACCCAGAGAGGCCCTTCTAGAATGCCCTGCACATCCTGTCACTCTGAGCTAGTGAAACCTGAACCTAGACACAGGATTTCCCCAGCCAGCATCAAGGGAGTTCAGTGGTGATGGTCCAATCTCTTCTTGGGTGGTTCCTCCAGAACCACAGCTCATCCATGAGTCAGGGAGGCCTGGGGAATCAGAGTTCCCTTCAAGAATAGTGAGCAGAGTGTGGAGCCACAAAGGGCTCATGGTAAAAAATCATGAGCAGCAATTCTATTACACTGTCACCCTGTGGAAAACAGCACACCAAAGGCATGCTTAATATGTCAGTGAGAAAATCTCAGTGACAGCTGCACAAGAGATAATATCGTATATCCAGACACACACATGTGTTGAAAGAAAACTTTAGACAATTGACATCTGAGAGTTTAATTGAGCAATGAATGGTTCACGAATTTAGAAATGCCAAGAACCATTAGCAGTTCCAAGAACTTCCTAGTTAGGCAGCACTTATAGACAGAAAAGAGAAGTGAAATTTGCAAGTCTATGGCCCATCTGATGCATAGGCCAGCAGCTCTGGAGCTCCGTGGAGAAGAATCACTAGTAGGAACTTCCCAGGGTCTCAGAGGTGTTGGGGACCTCTTTCTCTGATGATATAGAGGGGGAAGAAATCCAACATGTCTCCTGTACATAAGTGTTGTCCATAGAAGCACATTCTGCTCTTCTCCAGTGTCCAACAAAGGGAGAGTAACAGCAGTGATAACCTCAGGCGCCCAGCAGGCGCTGTGACTAGGAAGCACCTGAGTCTATAGACTTGGGACATGAACACAGAACCAACAAGAGCAGCGTTAGAGAAGCAAGAAGTAGAATCAGCCTACCTGAGGCAAGTGATTTCGCAGGGACTTCACACAGTTAAGGAAGTGCTTGAGACCATGTCCTTGTCCTTAGAGCTTCAGTCACCATGTCAGAATGAGCTGCTGGTCTGTCTGCAGAGGGCAGTGTAAACGTGTGTAAGAGCAGAGACCAGTAACCAGCCTGCTGCAGACACAATGAAAGGTTCTATAGCAGGAACTGTTGTCTCAGCCTTGCAGAGTAAAGGCCACATGAGTGATAGCTGGAAGCAGAATCTCCCAACCCAAAGCTGAAGCTCAGAGGAAGACAAAGAAAAGGGCAAAATTCCCACAAGAGGTCATCATAATCACCAAAGGACTATGGGGGACAAGTCAACCAAACATCACCCATCTTCTGGTTCTCAGCCTGCCACTAGATCACTGGGCCTGAAAAAGGAAAGGAAGAAACTCAAGAGAAAGGAGAGGCGAGGACCTAATTATTTTCCCTTATGAAAATACTAGCCTCTTCCCCACCACAAAGAAGTGTGGGTTCTCTCAAAAGGAGGAGAAGCTAAACTACCATGAATGCAGGGTCTTCAAACAGAGAGCTCTGTGACTTTCAGAACCTACCTTACTAACAAGGTAGAGAGATAGGATCATTTCCATGATGGTGGAGAAGAGCTACACGGAGGCCTCCACACAGTAAGTGAAGTGTGGCAGGGGCTGGACTCCATCCCAGATCAGGAGGCAACTCTGAAGCCTGTCAGACAAGAAGTTAGAGCATGGATGTCAAAGTGTTTCCAGCTTAGCTCTAAGGCTCAATCAAGTAACTAAAAATAAACAAAATATAGTGTAATGGAAAAATAGGACTAGAAAGCACAAAAGAGGAAGAAAGGAAAAATAAAGGGAGAGAGGAGAGAGAGGAGAGAGAGAGAGAGAGAGAGAGAGAGAGAGAGAATTTATGGTGTCCTTTGGGGCATGAAGAGAAATATGCAGACCCTGTCAGCAAGACTCTCAGAGAAGCCTTCTGCTTATAGTTTTGAATTCATTCCTTAGTGCTCTACAACTTGCTCTTTTCCTCTCAAGACAGTTACAGAGAACTCCTGACCGACACACAGCCACTGAGCGAATATGAAAAGGATGGACTAAATGACTCAACCCATTGAAACCAATGATTTCCTAGCTTTGAGAACAGTAAACGCTTGCCATTGATCATTCTGTGAACTAAATAGCATTAAGAAAGCACTAACAACCACAAATAGCTTCTGGGAGGTAGGCAGGCACCTAGAAGCATCAAGAAAGCTAAGCCACAATCCCATGTGCTGTTAGGGAAACCACCCCTGGTTCTTCTCCTGTCTCCCCTGTCACTTTTCCCTCCCAACTTCTTGTGCTCTCTTTTGAACCCATTGAGTTTACTTAGTGCTAACAGTATGTGCATGTGCGTGGGTATAGAGCCATCTAATGGAGCTTGGGCAGCCTCTCAGAGGCCACATCCCTGAAAAAAAAAACCTGACTCTTCATCTCATATAAGCCATTGATTGCTCCTCAGTCAAGGGTGGAACTTCACGACCGTTTCTTCCATCTGTGCTGGCATTTTGGGAGACTTGATCTTGTGCAGGTCTTATACGTACAGTCACAGCCACTGTGCGTTTGTGTGTGCAATAGCCTTGTCATGTTCAGAAAACACTGTTTTTCTGAATCATCTACTACTTCTGGCTCTTACAATCTTTCTCTCTCTTCCTCAATGATCCCTGAGCCTTGGGGGTAGAAAATGTGTTATAAATATGTCCCATTTAGGGCTGAGCATTCCATGATCTCTCATTCGCTGCATACTGAGCAGTTGTGGATCTCAACATTAATTGCCATCTAAAATAGAAACTTCTCTGATGATGGTTGAAAGATGCCCTAATCTATGGGTATAAAAATAAGTACTTGGGGGGGCAATTTAATATCGTATCCATTTATCATATAATCATAGTAGGTTCTTCCTTAGAGCCTATGCCTTACCCAGCCATAGGTTCTTAGTCATGTTAATGGTAACAGGCATTAGTTCCGTATTATGGAATGGGCCTTAAATCCAATCAGAAAGAAATCATGACATTTGTAAACCAGCAGTATATTTTGCCAGGCCAGTCATTATAATGCAACATTCAAAGCTTAGTAATTTTTCTTTTTTCTCCCCCAATGGTACCTGTAGCACCTTCCAGAACTATGAAAGCTACCCAGTACAGATGAGGCTTCTAGGTTTCTACCAGCTTGTTTTCTCCATGTCCTATGACTCAAGTACGTAGTGCCTTCATCAATAGGGTCTTACCATCAAATTCTGGAAGAACAAAAGCAATAGTTTGTCATGTTTGGAAATCTATGGGACCCCACTGACCAGCAACTCTCAAAGAGGTAACCCATACCTGACACTGGAGTAACATCATTTTTTGAGACAAGGTCTTCCTGTAACCCCAGAAGCCCTGGAACCCACTATGTAGACTACACTGGCTTTGAGCTCATAGATTTCTGCCTGCCTCTGTCTCCTGAGTGCTGGGATCAAAGATCCCATATCTAGCCCATCATTGTATCTTAAAATATAAATTCATTGTAATCATACTTGTTAACACTTGGTTAATTCAAAGTTTCATATGGAAATGGAAGGTTTTTCCATCAACTGTGACAATCAGAATTTAATGTCTGATTCTAACCCTATAAATATTTCCTCTACAATATTGCAGTTTTCAAAACCAGGTATCTTAAAATATTCAAAGAATTCTAATAATTCCCTGATCTGCTTTGTTGCAATGTCTATGTGTGTGCTTTTATTTGTGATAATTTACTCCAGCTCTGCGACTAGAGAGTTATATCAGTGCAGATGCTGTAAGGTGCCCTGTTCTCTCAAAGGGGGTGTTCAACCACACCATGGTTGCTGCTGTTTCTGCTGTTACTGCTGCTGCCACCACTGCCACCGATCTAAACCCAGATCCTTCCAGACCATCACCTGGGAACCTCAGGTTCCTGGATTCCCCCAAGTAAGGGGAGACATATCGGAGAAATCTGGCCTTTTCTGAGGACTTTTAGGTAGGGGCTAAGCACTATGAAATATTGTTGACAATGAGAATTCTATGATGTCACTATCACAGGCACTCTTTGTTGATTTTCTCTTTGGAATACGCTATCAGGGTCAAGTTGCTCAGCTAGTTGATACACAGAGTACCCACTTCTTCCCTTATGACTGGCTGCCTTGAGAGGAAGACTGTCACTTCTTTGTCAACTGACCAGGCTGACACAGAAGTCCATCCGTTTTGCACTTTCAGGAGTCACACTGAGGAAATGCTATGTCATCTGCAATGATGGGCGTGAGGTTCCCTTAAGTTCCCAAAACGGTACAGGCAATTGCCACTGTTGTTAATTGCCCACCAGGATTAAGAGATAAGACTCCATTGCTGAAGATACCCTGTGTGCTGGACAGCTTCAGTTGTCAACTTGACACACCTGGGTAGAAGGAACCTCAACAGAGAAATTTCCTCCGTTGGCTGTGGCCACGTCTGTGGGGCATTTTCTTGATTGTTGAGTGATGTGGGAGGGCCCAGCCCACTGTGCGTGGCACCACCACTGGGCAAGTGGTCCTGTGTTGTATAAGAAAGCAGGCTGAGCACAGGCTAGAGGAGCAAGCCAGTAAGCAACACTCCTCCATGGTCTGTGTTTCAGTTTCTACTTCCAAGTTCCTCCTCTGGCTTCTGACAAAGATGGATTGTGCTTTGGAAGGGTAAGATGAAATAAAGCCTTTCCTCCCCCAAATTGCTTGTGGTCAGTATTTTATTGTTGTAATAGAAAGTAACTAAGACATCCTGGCAGGGACAGAGAAAAAGCAAGCTGGAACTAGGCTAGGAGTTTCCTTCATGCTATCTAGTCATCATAGTTCTGAAAGGTACTATGCAGGCTACGAGGGGAGGGCTTCTCACACACACACACACACACACACACACACACACACACACGCATGCACACATGACATACAAATACAAGACAACTTAATTAGGAAGAAGAAAGGGATTGGCAGGAGTGGGAGAGGAAGAAGAGAAGGAATGAATATGCTCAAAATACATCATGTGCATATGTGAAAATGTCATAATAAAGCCCATTATTATGTATAAGTAACACATGCTAATAAAAACATCCAGCCCCGGCAGCAAGAAGATGGCCGAAGAGTTCCAGAGGGCCACTGAGACTAAAGAGTCCCAATCCCCAAAGCTCCGAACCTAACAACAGGAGGTGCTGAAGACTTCCAGAGAAGGGCTGGCAAGATAGCTCAGCTGGAAAAGCACTCAGAGAGCCAAATACCGGAGACCCAGGCCTGAAAACACAGATTCACATTACCCCAAATACCATGTCACAGTATCGTAACAGTTTCATGAAGTTTTTATAGTAACAAAACAAAGGAAATCATAAATCAAAACGCTTTCCAAATCTATCAGTGGAAACATCATGTGGATGGGTTACAGCAAGTCAGAGAAGCCTCTGCTATACGCCTCAGATGTTGTCTGGTGATATTATCAACTAGCCTTTGGGTTAATAGAAGGGAGAGGTCTATTTGTTTATTCTGAACAAAGATGTTAGGTCATACTCGGAAGTAGGCAATAAATGACTATTTAGGGGGCTAAGACAAAATTCAACTCTGGATCTGCAACATTCCAACTCTCTACAATCGTTGACGTTTCTAATCAGTCAGTCAGCTTGGTAGAATGTTTCATGTAGGTGTGGCTTTTTCCTAGGAGCTTCAGTTAACAAAAGGATTGGAGGAAATATTGAAAACCCAAGACATGATGAGAAAACTGAGACTACACAGGGTCCGAGGAAGGAAAAACCAAGGGCAGGAGCAATAAGCTATGAGGATTATAAACTCCAATTGCTAGAGAGTTCACAAGCCTCCCCAGGGTTGAACAATCAAGATCTGCGAAGGTGCTCAGCATGGTGGTGTGAGCCCTTAATTTCCGCCCTAGGGAGGCAGAGGCAGGCAGATCTCAGTAAAAAAGAGGCCAACTTGGTCCACATATTTACTTCCAGATGGACTGGGACTACGGAGACCCTGTCAAAAACAAACAAACAAACAAACAAAAGCCAGCAACAAAAAAAATCAGGGTTTGGGGCCTGCTGCCCATTTCCCCAGTTCTATGCTGGATTTTTCTCTGATTGAGTCTGCATGGGTCTTACACGTGCTATCACCATTTCTGTAAGTTCATATTAGGCTATTCACATAGGGACAGGGGGTCTAAATATGATCAAGATGTATTATATGAAATGCACAAAATTCAATAAAAAATATACATTAAAATATTGATCAACTCTGAAAAAAAAAAAAAAAAACAAGATTGAAGAGCTAGGTGGTGGAGAGATGGCTCAGCACTTAAGAGCACAGGCTGCTCTTGCAGAGGACCTGGGTTCAGATCCCAGCACCCACATAGAGGCTAACAACCTACCATAACTCCAGTTTCAGGGGATCCAACGCCCTCTTTTGACCTCCACAAGCATTGCATGACACAGGTGCACTTACACACAGGCAGGCAATACACTCAGACACATAAAATAAAAATAATAAATAAATGTTTAAAAAGATTGAAGAGCTGTAACTGTAGCCATCAATTGCTGTCACTCCAAGCTTTCATAGCTTGGAGCCATAATAATCCCCTTACCTCTCAACTTAGAGTTAGTCTCTGGGCTTGAAAACGCAGCTTCTAAGCCTTTGGAACTCAGGGCCATCCATGTTTAGAGAGCTTCATCTAACCTGTCTGCAGGTTATTTCTGAATAACGCAAGACAATCCCCAGCCAGCCCTTTGTGACAACTGCACTCACCCACTTCACACTGATGAGCATCAGTCCATATGTGCATGTCTACAACCCAGAGTGCCATCTCTGCACATATATGTTCCATCATCCCATCAAACTTCACATACAAACAGAAGTTCAAAGGTAAAACTGTTTTTTTTTTTCAAGATTGCAACAGCATCTCAGTATTGCATTGTGAAGCAAGGAGCCCACAAGCTGCATGCCATGAGGCCACTCCTGTTTGCAGAGTTCTATTGATCAGACCCACCCTGCCAGAGTTAGGTTCAGCTATGCATAGAAACAGGTGTGGCGGGGGAGCAGGAGCTGCCTGCGTGACTGTCAGTGGAGGTAATATGCTTCATGGGGACATGGTGGAGAAGCTGCCACACCACTACAGCTAGAAGGCTGAGCTGGTGATAGGAACTCCTTGACTGCGCCAATTATGAATGGTTCCAGGGGTTATTCCTGGAAATGTACCCTAGAGCCTCTTTTTAAGACCGTCTGGGGTAGGGGTTCTATGAGCCATCTAATGTCCCCTAGTAGATCTCTTTCTTTGACAGTTTGAATTAGAATGAATTTTTTTTGCAACTAAAAATCCCACTAATATGATAAGATTCATTTTCTCCATGTTACATGTGAAGAGACTCAAAGTTATAGAAAACTTTCCCATGCCACAAAAGTGGCAAAGAGTAGACAGGATTTGTGGCTGAAACCTGGGGTCTTATCACTTAATCACCAATTCTTCATGCGGCATCGAAGAACTCCCTAAACCACCAGTTCTGCTACATCAGAGCTGCACCGAATGTTCATTTTTATCCTTGACTAGCACCTTTTCCACTGGGTAGCTGCCTCTCCTACATCTGATGGGTTTGCATGCACTGACCCCGAAGCATTAGGTGCATGACACAGCCAGGCTGATCCGAGTAACCCTTCTTCCTAAACACAATAATGATCAAATGTTGGACTTTTACCTCAGGCAAGGTCACTCAGAGTCTCTCCTCCTGAGACAGGGATCATGATTTAATTATATAAAATGTTGCTTGTATCCAAATCAAGGTAAGAAGTCAGCTTGCAAGAAAACAGAACTGAAAAGCAGTCTTAATGATATATCAGTCTCTAGATCTAGCCAGTCTGGAAGCCTAAAATGGGCCAATAAATTCTTCTTCTCACTTCTGCTGGCTTGAATTGGCTTTTAGTCTCTAAACATAGTTTTAATTCTAAAGATACTTCATACAATGGAAGGGCTGACAAGACCTCCTGCCTGCCTTTGTACTGCTTGTGGAACCTCTGCTCTGATTCAGATAGCTCACCAGAGACCCTGTCTCTGCTATGATTTATTTTCCATTCTTCTTCACCATAGAGGGTGCAATGAGCACAAATTACAGCTCCAACTATCTATTTTGCATATAGCTCAGATGTCTTTCTTTGCCTTTACTGACTGCCAGCCCTGCCTGGTTCTCAAATGAAAAGCATCAACTATCATTTCGTTCTCCTAGACAGAGGAGTTTGGAAGTTTTTGTTCATTTCTAGGCTGTCTATACAATATCTGGCAGGACCAGAAACAATATAAAGTATCATAGATAGCATGGTTTATTTTAGATAATGGGATTTAGTTGATATTAGTTCTGGGAATTTCTTCAGAAATATAAACTAACGTGCACTAACAGGCACTGAGAACCTTTCTTCTCTCACTGTCAGCCAAGTGTGGGTGGTTTTCACTGCTACAAGACAAAGGCGTCATAGGAACATGGGCACGGCATTAAACGGTGCTGAATCATTGGTATGTCAATCCTTCCTAATGCTAATCAGGATAAAACATCAGATACACAGGAATTTAGGGACAGTCATGAAAGCAACTACCCTACGCTCTTCAAAACTGTCAGCATCATAGACAATGAAGAAAAGCTGAGGACTTGTCCTGATTTTAAAAAAACGATGAGACAAGACCATTAAACTCACAACATGATCAAAAGTGGTTCTGTACCAGGAAAAAAAAAAATGCTACACCTGGCATTCTTAGATACACTGAAAAAATGGAATTACAGTCAGGTGGAAGTCTTGCATCAATGCTGAAATTCCTGAATTTTATAATTGTATTATAATCATAAAAGAAGTTTCCTTTGTTCTTAGGAAAACATACTGGAGTGATAAGGGGATGACTTACGAAATGGTTCCAGAACAGTTTTCAGAATATGTAGACTGACTCTCATCAGAGACTGAATGAAGCCAATGTTCAGAACTGGCAGATCCACTGATTGGCACAGCCGCTGCAGAGAGCAGTATGGAGCCCTTCAAAAAACTGAAGTAGGACTTCAGTGTGATCTGGCAATGTCAGTGTGCTGAACCTACGACCAAAGGAAACCAGATCAGAAAGGAGATCTGCTTCCCTTTCACTTAGGGCTACATATTTCACAACGGCCAAGGCGAGGAATCCTGCTAGCTATCCATCACCACGTGAAGAGTACCAAAAACGTGATCCAAAACACTATTCCACCTTTCAAAGGAGGGAACTTAGGATGCAGCTCAGTGTTAGGACACTCTCCTGCCACGTGCAAGGTCTTGAGTTCCGTTCTCACCACTGCCAAGAAAAGAAAAAGAAAAAAGAAATCTTATCATTTGAAAGAATACGAATGATCTGGATATCATGTTAAATGAAATACACCAGGCCCAGAAAAAGAAATACTACATGATCTTACATGCAGAATGCAAAAAGTTTAACTCAAATGAAAGAATACAGTAGTGGTTACCAGGGACGGCAAAGAGGATTAGGGTCATATTGACCAAAGGATAGGAAATTTCAGTTAAAAAGAAAGAATAAGTTCTAGATATCTATTGTAGCATAATGGCAACTATACTTAATAACAATGTAGTATTATATTCACAAAAATTACCAGCAGTAGATACTAAACATTCTCACCACAGAAAAAGTATAATTATGTGAGGTGATCTGAATGCTAATTTAGTCATTCTACAATGTATCCATATTTCTTTCTTTGTGTGTGGGGGCAAGGGGGTTCACATGTGTGTGCTGGCCAATTCAGCTGTTATTCCTCAGTCATCCACCTTGTTTACTGACACAGGGTCTCTCACTGGGACTTGAGACCATCAGGTTAGGTTAGCAGAGGGCCAGTGAGTCCCAGGGATCCCCTTGTCTCTGCCTCCCCAAAGCTGGGATCATACCACACATTTGACTTTTTCAGTGGAATTTAAGGGTTTCAGCTAGTTGGGATGGGCATGGCTGGTGAGTGAACCCTTCTGGTCTGACACTGAGTGTCCATGCCCTTGGATTAACACCACTGGTCAGAGACTCCTTCATTTCATGACTGTCTTTCCATCATCACCCAGAAACTTGAACCTAACTGTGCCTCAAAGGCTAGCTCAGCAGCTTAATATTTGGAAACAAAACAAAACAAAATCTCCTAAACCCAGGTAACAGATCTACTGGGATTCTTTTATGCTATCAATATAACTTTTCTGTAAGTTTGAAATCATTTCAGCACACAAAAAAAAAATGTTAGAAAAAGAGTTAGCCAGAAAAAATAGTCTCACAAGTTTCTTTCAACTCTCATGATTATGTCAAAAAGAAAGTATCAGTTTGGGAATAATATATCTTTAGCACTCTTCTAACAGTGCTAATCTCCCTTTTTAATAAAGAAAGCACAAGCCTGAGGCTCAGAGTCTTTGGCAAGTAGCACTTACTAGCTAGAATTTAATAACAGCTTTCACTGTATTTACTTTTGCATTTACTTTCTATTTATAGAAAATGGCATAGCTTTTGTACCTTAAGATCTAAAGTTACCTTTTAAATAAATTTTTATAATGAAAAAGGAGTTACCATAAAGAAAAATGTTAATATCCAGCAGAGGCAGCAGAGGTAAAGATAGGATATTTAATCACAACCGCCTGTCACTTAAATCTGGCCTAATGGTGTCATCTTAGAAGTAGGTAAACCAGAACTCTGTAAGTATGGTAATATCACACAATCCCTAATGAGGGAGATGGAACACGTACAATCAGCCCTTTTATCCATGAGTCATACATTTGTGGATTCAGTCAATAGCAAATTGAAAACACTGAGAAAAATAATTGCATTGGCTACAGACATGTGCAGGATTATTCTTGTCTTTATTCTTTAAAGACAAGAGTGTAATAACTATTTACATAGCATTTACATTGTATTCATAATAAGTAGTCTAGAGATAAGTGTAGAAGAGGATATGCCAAAATTGTATGCAAATTTGCATGATTTTATATAAAGTACTTCAGTGTCCATGGATTTTGTTATCTGTGAGAGTCCAGGAGCCAGTTTCTCATGGATAATGGGCACTGAAAGGCAGCTGTACAAAGACCAAGGTGATCTATTGATCCATGGGCTGTTCTACAAAGATGCATTGCTGACACCAGAGACCAAGTGCTAACCCCACAAGGAGAACTCCGTTCGAAGTGGCCCTGTCTAAGACTGTCACGGGTACCAAACACACCTGAAAATGCCTCATCTGTTTTGCATATCAGGTAATTTGGCAGAATCAAACCTTACCATTGACCAAGTCTTGTTTCTTCTTTCCTTTCCAGAGTGGCCAATGGAACAAAGTGATTCATTCCTATATAATTTACAGACACATATAAAACATTCTTTTTTAAAGCATTAACATGACTTCAGAATCCTGGAAACTTGAAAGGACAACTCATTCCACCTTGTAAATTGTTTCAGAAATATCTGAGGAAAGTAAAAACGGACTTTCTGCATGCTCTGGGGCTCCCGCCCCATTCTCAATGCTCATGCTTGTAAGTCTGGCATTGACAGTTAAAATATTTTCCTTTTCCTCTGACATTCTGACTCTCCTAAGGCTGTTTCCCATAAATCTGTGGGTGGATTTTATTTGGCCTTTGGTAGAACATTAGAGTTACCGGAGTGAGTGCTAATGGTTATGTCTCATCTGGTTCATCTGCTACTGTCAGGGAATTCAACTCATAAACTTCACCAGCAAGAAGGAATGGTCCCTACTTACATGGGTGCAGGGAAGGGCATGTTACAGCTTCCTCAGACTCATTCCTGAGTCTGGCCACTCCAACTGGCAGAATAGTATTCTTCTTACTAATTAAATCTGTGGAACCCTGAGTGTGACTATTCTTGTCCTTGATCTCATCCATGGGGGACAAATGAACTCTAGGCTTTGTAAAACAATTTCTGTCTGTTTAAAGAATATTTCAAAACATCTTCTATCTCTCCCCAAAGTGAATTTACCCCAGTTTTTCCATCTTCCTGCAAGTCTAACACTTTCTCTTTATTATCTTTAGATCTCACTTCTGATATTCATGCTGATTTTTCTATCTCACTTTAACATTGCTGAGTCCAAAACAGGGCACAATGTTTTGAGGGTGTATGCAGTTCCAGTTTCCGAGAGCACACCAGGACCCTCTGAACTCTCCAGGCCAGGGCAAATCTAGGCTAAAGCCTTGGGGGCTTCAAGGCCCACCCCCACCCATACAAAACTTTAGGTTAAAGGTTATTGTGGCTGAAATGTGAAATATCCCCCATAGGCTCACTTGGTTCCCAGTTTGTGGTGCTATCTTGAAAAGTTGTAGCACCTACAGGAAGTAGAAGCTTACTAGAGGAAGTAGTCATGGGAGTGAGGGAGGAGTTTATCCCAGCTCCACTTCTTGTTCTGTCTTTCTCTACTTCCTCTTCCGCAAAGATCTGAGGAGGTGAGGACCCCCAGCTGCACACTCCAAAGATGCAGAGAGGTGAGGACCCCCAGCTGCACACTCCTGCTGCCATGCAGCCCTGCCACAGTGTCTCCCCTCTATACCAGACTGTTGTCCTAGTTTACCTTTGATTGCTCTGATAAAACATTGACCAAAACCAAGTTGGGGGAGGAAAGGGCTTCTTTCCTCTAACGTCAAGGGAATCCAGAGCAGGAACCTGGAAGCAAGAACTGAAGCAGAAACCACAGAGGAACATTGCTGGCTGGACTGCTCCCCTTTGCTTGCTCAGCTACCTTTCGTATGCAGCCTAGGCCCACCAGCCTACAGACGACCTGGACTTCCAACAACAACTAACCACCAAGACACTGCCCACAGGCCAACTTGATGGAGGAAATTTCCTCAGTTGAGGTTCCCTCTTCCCAGGTGTGTCAAGTTGACAACTGAAGCTAACTATGACAAATGCATTCCCTCAAATGATGAACCCTAGCAAACTCTTCCTCTCTTAAGTTGCTTCATGTCAGACATTTGATCACAGCAACAAGAAAAGTAACTAATGAAAAAGTGGTGAACTTCTGAGACAGGCCCTGTAGCTTCTGAGTGGAAAGTCTGGTTTTGTGCCTCAGAGTCACTGACTTAGAAGTTGAGCAAGTCCTAGAGTCCTCAGGGAGGGTTGAATTAACTAATAATTACCTGTCACTCTGGGGCTTGTCAAACTCTTACCAAAGTACTCCTGTGGGAATGATTTTGGAGGGGCTAAGAAATCAGAATAACACCACTTTTGGGAACAAATTCAATACCATGATCAATTGTTTCAACTTACTTAACTCACTAGGGCTTCAGGTGGTATTTCTAGGAATCTTTACTATTCACTCCGTAGTTGTGAGAGAATGAAAAACATAGGGTGAAACTCTTCAAAAGTAACAAAGCAAAGATGTAGGAAAGTGGAGAGAGGTTCCTAAGAGGGAGTTTTTACAGCTCTGTCTTTGAGGAAGTCTCAGAACTGACCCATTTCTAACTGTCAACAAGACCAGAGGACAAATGACAAATGAAAGACTCATTGAGTATGTTTAAGGAGTCAGTCCCCAAATTTCCAGATTCTCTCTGGAACTGAAGGGGTGACTGTCAGGTGGCTTCATGTTAGAAAATCTATCCAGCTGGTAGGGAAAGTATTCTCTCCAATGATGAGCAGAGTTTCATGCTCATCACTGGAAGTCAATTAGACTCGGTTTCTTACTTTATAACATGGGAAAACCAAGGCCCAGAAAGAGTGTCTGGTCCAAGGTCAAACATCAAGAACTGATAGAACCAGTGCTAAAACTGACCTCTTTCCTTGGCCATTTGGCACCCTTGAAACTGCCAGAGCATCAAATGGCTAAATCAAATGGGAGTCATATCCCCACTGCTCCCTCGACAAGGTTGATAGGTGGTGCCTGTCAGCTGTTGTCTTCTGGTTCAGCTCAGAAGGTGAAGGTAGGCTGGGAAGTGGGACGCAGGATTGAATGCTATGTGTATACATTTCACTTCTTTCTTTGCATTTTGGTTACATTTAACAATGTGTTACCTCTTCACAGAGGAGTTTATATCATTTGCACGCTGCCAAGAATGACATCAACATCTATTAAAGCCTAACATTTAACATTCTCCACTATAAACATTCGCTTTGCTTAGTTTCCAGATATAAACTCAAAGTCATTCTCAAGTTGGATGGTTTCTTTCCAAGAAAGTTGGTGTTACTCTAATGAAATTTACCTAATTAATCTCCTTAAGGAGAGAAGGAATTCAATGATGACTGTTAATAAAGGTCTCAGAATCCTTCTTGTATCCAAAGCATGGCAATCGGTGGATTCATCTTGGGAAATCCCATACATGACTTTCCAAATGAGTCTTAGTAGAGCTTTGCGGACAGGACACGTGCTCCCTGCCCACTTGGCAGGATGACTTTCAGCCCTAGGTAACCCTGTGTAAACTTCACTAGAACTTCTGGGTGCACTTTTATTTGCCTATGACCTTGGACACAAATGTCTAGGGCTACTGTTCTTGTTCAAGAACTCATGTAAAAGATAAATGCAAGTGAATCATTGATGGAAACCCTCGGTCTGCCATATTTCACAGCCATCCCTCACTGGCATCAGTATGTACACTCTCCTCTACACTTTTGCAATAGTTGGTTCTAAATAGCAGTGAATTTAGAATGTAGTACAGCCACCTTCTGCCAGAGGCTTCCCTGAACATCAAAACAGCTATCATGTGAGAGACACCCTTCTGTGAAGATGTGCAAGAACTACTGAAGTTTATGAGCCTTAGAACCAGGAGTATCACAGGATGAAGAGAGTCTTCGAGGGAGGGTGGATGAGGGCACTTTAGGAGGCTGTAGAGGAAGCCTAGAAGTAGAACAAAAATCCATTTTTCAAAAGTGTAGTAAGCCAATCATAGAGACAAATACCCAAGGGTAACTTGATCCTTATCTCTTAAATGTATAGCTGAGACTACGTGAGTCCTTGCTGATTTTCAATATGATGGCTTTGGAAGTGGACAGGGCCAAGTTTGCAGGTGGAAAGTGGGATAAAGGATCACAAGGCAGATAAACATATGAGGCCTGGCACTATCTCCACAAACATGGCCGTGAGCAGTCAGTCCCAGGGACCCAAGGAGAATTCTAAAGAGCAAGGTTCTTCCACTACACCACACTCCATCTGTGGAAGAATGCTGTTGAGGCTTTTGATGTGATAACATTCTGGACTAATTCATCACTAAAGCTCATGGCTGGCATTCTATGCTCTGCTGTTTCCATGACCATTGGAAGGCATCTGAGATATGGGAAAAGGCTCAGCCTTGGATACAATTGTTGGTTTAGTCATTTGCATCCCTCACTAGATGGGATGTTCCTTGAAGGAAGGGACTAGAACGATTTCTATAAGTCATTTTCTAGTGCAATGTTGCCACAGTGTTGATACCCAACAAGTACCTGATGAATGAGTGAATTAATAATTATGGCAGATAATATTACTTTAATGAAATTTTACTTTCTCCTTCCCCATAACATAACCTTACCCCCAATGACTTTGGGTTTGTTCATGTGGCTTGCTGGGTCAATGGGATACAAGTGAGCATGACACAGGTGCCTCTGAGCAATGACTGAAGAGCCCCTGCCTGGCCGGACTCCATCTCACCTGCTTCCTCTGTTCCCACAGGCTGCATGCTATAGGTGGCAGCTGCATCCAAACAACAGCTAAGACACAAGAAGCAGACCCATGTCAGGTCAGAACCACCCTGCCGCTCTCAATAATAGGATGGAGAATGATTGGTTATAAGCCAGTGGGATTCTGAAGTTGCTTGTTGCCACTGCCAAAGCCCTGCTATCAGAGGAGTAAGGGATCCCCTGTTCATCCCCTTCGTGTGCTGGCCTGGCTGCCTTCCATTCCTTCATTTTGCCAAAGTGGAGAGCAGACGGCTACCCATCTAGAAAGCAGTGCTTTTCCCTGTCTTTTCTCAGAGAACACCCAGGGAGATCCTTCTACCTCCAGAGAAACTTAATGGGAAACTGTCAAGACTCCGTGAAGCGAAAAGTGGCCTGACAGCAAGTTTACACATCATATTTTAAATATTTATGCCATTTCAAAATAAATACAAGCCCAAGCTGGCTCCAGTCCTTTCCATTTCTTCACCTGCCAGTGAAACATGTTCTCTCCAGTTCTTCAAACAGATAGAGGTACAGGGGTGCTGGAGGATGAGTCTTGGGTAGAATCTGCTAACCATCTGTTGAAATCTCGAGACCTTTTCCCTCCGTGCCAGACTTCTGTTTATCTGGGAGAAACCCTGCAATGCACAACACACAGGGGATTTTAGGCATAAGGAAAAGCTGAGCATGCTGGCACATGTCTGCCATCCCAGTACTCAGGAAGCTGAAGCAGGAGGATCAGGAGCTCCAGATCAGTCTGAGATACATAGTGAAAATTTGACTCAAAAACAAAAAGTCCTTGAAACACTATTCTTTGCTCATTTCTTCTGCTTCTTACCAAAGCTGTCTAGGTGTCATCAAAATTCTCCATGAAAACTGAGAACCATGTAGTCCACATGTCAGGTCTATGAGCCACCAAACAGCTAAGCATTTGGATATAACTCTGTGGTTCATATTTTTTAAGTATGTTTTCATTCATTCTTTGAGAGTTTCACACAATGCAATTTGATCATATCCCCTGCTGCTCCCCTAGTTCCTCCCAGATCCACCCCCACTACCCTGTCCCCAAAACTTCATGACTTCTTCTTCTTCTTCTTCTTTTCTTCTTCTTCTTTGTATGTAGTTCTGTGTGAGTCTGTGTGTCTGTGTTGAGACTCCCAGCTGATATGAAACTTGCTATGTACACCAGGGTGGCCTCGATCTCACAAAGATCCACCTGCTTCTGCTTAAAGAGAACTAGGATTAAAGATATGTGCTACCATATCTGGCTCTTTTTTTTGTGGAGGGGGTTAATTTATTTATTTGTATTTTATATGTTTGAGTGTTTTGCCTGCATGCATGTAAGTACATCCATGTCATGCAATGGATATGCTCTTCTAGGAGCTGAAGAGCTCACTCAGTGGTTAGGAGCACTGACTGCTCTTACAGAGGACCCAGGTTCAGTTCCCAGTACCCACATGGTGGCTTCCTGGTTCCAAGGGATCCAATGTCCTCTTCTGGTCTCTTTGGGCATTCCTCATTCCCTACTCCCCGCTTCCAGTAGCATCTGTCACTTCACTTTTGTTTACGGAAGACAAACCATGAGTAAGTTCTGTGAAGAGCCCAGGATGCACGTGGTTTGTGCCTATGTCGCTGCGCCATCTAGTGGACCCTGAGTACAGCCACCAGGAAGGCCCTCCCACCTCTTGGAAGAGCTGGAGGGAAGGGTTTCCCACAGCTTTAACACTCCGGATTTATCCAAGCCAGCTCCCGGATGATCTCATAAAACATTTCCTTTGATGTGCATCTTCCTGACTAATCATCTGAGACAGGAGGAATCCCTCTGTGAGTTCACAGCTGTACTGTGACTTCTGCCGGCTCCTTACAGCAGTCCTGGCTAAAACAGGCAGAGAAGAAAGGAATGAAAATGGAGATATCAGTATAACTAAGAAAAGGAAAGGCCAACAGTAACAGACGTGTTGATAAGGACATCCCATAGTAGCCAGGCACCAAGTTAGGCCGAGGCGCAGGAACTTTCTGACCCAGGTTTCTACCTTCCATGGTTCTTGGCATAAGGAAGCCTGGGGCTGACAAGGGCCGAACTCAACTTTATTAAAAGTGTTTTTAGAAGAAGCCAGCTACTTTTTCTACGTGATTAAAAGTTTATTCTCAGGAGGCAAGTAATTACTGCACCATCAATAACTCAGCTCTGGCATGTGGGTAACGGGGACTAAAAACCATAACAGGGACAGAGTGCCACATAAAAACCCAATCAAAGGCAAGACTTGCCTTTGAGGGCGCTGGGAGGACTGTAATCCACCTCCCCTGGAACTGGACTCAGTTCCCAGTCACAGAGGCCAGGTGGCCAATATTATACATGAAAGACAATGGCTTGGAATCAAACCCTATAATCACTTGTATGGGCTCCAGTTCAACACATTCAGGCAATGTAGCCACCTCAACCCATGGAATGGCAAGTGGGGAGTTGAGCTGTACCTTGGCCCAAAGGTGAGTTTATAGGGTAACGCATTGTCCTCAGAAACATGTGGTTACCGCTAGAAGAATAAAAACCTCTGGTTCTATTTGTCTCAGTCCACTTAACTTTTTATAAAAAGCAGTCTTCAAGTCAAGGAACAGAATCAAGTATGAAGGATCTAAAGTTAGTTCAAAATTAAAAGAAAAGAAAGCAAAGAAAAGGGAAAGAGTCCAGAGTAAGTGTATTCAGACGTGTAGGCAGATTCTTCTTTTCTTTTTCCTACTTTTAGCATCAGAGTTTAACCCTCATTCTCTTCTTTTTAAAATTTTTTTATTTATTTATTTTATGTATATGAGTGTATACCCATGCGTATGTAAGTGCACCTGTGTCATGCAAAGTCATGGAGGTCAGAAGAGGACAACAGATTCCCCTGGAACTGGAATTACGGGTGATTGTTAGCTAACATATGTGTGCTGGGAACTGAAACCTGGTCCTGTGCGAGAACAGCCAGTGCTCCTAACTGCTGAGCCATCTCTCCAGCCCCAGTTCACATTCTTTTCAAAGGCCACCTGGAGAACACAAAATTCATGCAGAAAGCATTTCATGAAAACCCTACAGGAGGATCAGCTAAGCTGCTAATAAGCCTTTGTAAAGTGCATAGGTTTGTCCAGGGAACAAAAGGCTTGTGACCTTTAATTGGTGACTATCTGTGCTGTGGGATAGCTCAGAGTTATCCCTTGGTAATAGACTTCTTTAGATGTGGTCTGGTGAGTTTGGAGCCCAGGACTCAAGACTCCCCAGGGCACTCCCAACCATACATGTAGGATGCAAGGATGTTGAAGCCGCTCAGCTGCTGTGTGGTGGAGCTAGAATCTAATGCTGGGACTGAGATGTAGTTCAGTTGCTAGAGTGCTTGCTTAGCATACAGAAGGCCCTAGGTTCAAACCCCAGTACTGTATGTACTGGGTATGATGGCACAGGCCAGGTAACCCCAGCAGTAGAGGCAGAAGGATTAGAAGTAGTTCAAAGTCATCCTTGGAAACACTGCAATTTGAGACCACTCCGGGCTACTGAAGACACTGTCTCAATAAATAAGTAAATAAAATTTAAAAAACTAAAGTTCACATTCTAAGTTAATGTAAATTGTTCTACAGCAGAAACCTATTTTAAAAGAAACTCATTCATTCAAGAAACTTTTAAGTTTCAACAAAATGTGATAATGCCACAGTAAATAAAATATAGTCCCCCAAAGTTTTCCATCCAATGGAGAAAATAAATAATTGCATCATGTGTTAGAGGACAGTGTGGCAAGTGCTTTGAATGGGTCTCTGTCCTCTGGGCATATGACAGAGGTTTCCAATTCAGCTTGGAATCAGGGGAAGATTTCATTAAAACACTTGACCATGAATCTCAAATGCAGGTTGGAGTTAATCAGAATGAAGTTCAGGGAAAGTTCTAGAAAGGCCTCTAAGCATGAAAGACTGTAATAACTCAGGGGCCTACAGACTTTGGACAGAGCTGGAGCATAAAGCAGCAATGTATATTCAATGCATACATGTGTGTGTGCAGTTGTGTGCTGTGGTGGGGAGGAAGGCACGGGTCTAAGAGAAGGAGATGGACTCAGAAACAGGGAATAGCGAATCCTGAGCCCATGCTATACAGTTAAGGCTAGCCTGAAAGCACTGGACCTTTTACATCAAGGAGGAGCGCTTCTCCTCCTTATTCTTAAAGAAGGGTAACACACACACACACACACACACACACACAGAAGTATCCAGGAAGCCAGCCTACAGTTGAGACACATGGATGCAAATTCAGACTTATCAGTGTTTAATCTCCCACATGCAGTTTCCTCGTCCTGTCTGTAGAAGTGAGCTATGAGGTCTATAAATCCTTATACTCAGGTGACAAGTCTATGAACAAATCACAGAAGTGCCCTGAGAAGGATAAAGACAACTTGTAGCAACTTGTAGGTATAGCCAATCAGCCTACAGGTGACCCAGGGGACTGTGAAGAGCCAAGCACATGAATGATGACCTGTTTTGAGGCTCAAGGGCTGGGCCTTCCTCCTAGTCTCCAGTCTCTTCATTTTCTAGTTACCTGGCATAAACCTCAGTGAGTATGGACTGGTCCACCAGAGGCCTAGAGGGCTGGAGAGGGCATAAAACATCAGGGGATGTTTTTAAGGAGGTTGAAGGAGGAGTCTCTGTAGAAAGGCTATAGTAATTTCCATAGACACAGGAAACACCACCATCATCTGAGGCAGTTTCGTTGTACATTTATTTTAGGCTGTGCCAGCAATGCTCCAGGAGTTTATGGATATCAGCTCTAGGCCTGAGCACAGCCCTGCAAGATTGATATTGTACCACACTTCAGTCATGAACAAGATTCAGAGATGTTCATTTTCCTAGCACAGGAAATCAATAAGGAGCCACAGAAGGTTCCCAGAAGAATAACAGAATGACAATGGCACTGTGGAAAGCTTAACTGGGAGATGATGATCAAGACTGACCTAAAGTAGAAGAAACTATTCATCCTATATAAGGCAACAGAGACCATGTGGCAGGACTGTTACTGTGGGAGTAAGAGAGGAAAGAATCTACAAAGGCTGACCCAGTTGAAGTCAGACAAGATAATGACAAAGATACACACTCTCATGCACATCTACTCTAATCAAAACCCATTTTCTATAGATCAGAAAAAAATTAAAAAGAAACATACAAAGTCCCTGAATCTCAATTAGTTGAGGAAAAGCCAAGTCTGCATACAAGGCAGCCCAGACCTGTTCTACCCTGATCTGAAGTCTTTTTGCTAGACTTAAGCTTAGCTGGCTGCTTTTAAACATGACTCCACTTACAACAAACAGCTCCTATCAAGATCAGGGGTGTCTGACCCCAGGGCCAGCCACCAATCAACTTCCTTTCAAAACTCTTATATTCAATGTTGAAACTGTAATAAGAAACAAAGCGTCTCTGGACCCTGATTCCGATGACTCTGTCCGCTCCTGTTCCCATGCATCTGGCTTATACTGTAGCTCTGTGTTCAAACTGACCTGTTATACTCCTAGAGGCAACAGTCCTTTCCTTAGTTAGCCTGAAGGAATCTGTGTCTTCAACAACTCAATGACCTCTTGGCTGGCCAGCTAAGCTAATAGACTCTAGGCTAGGAGAGTCAGGGTAGATGGCAGATGTGTTTGCTTTGGCCCACGCAGTTGTGCTGCTGTATAAATCCAAATGTAGGTTGCCTTTTGGCAAAGTTTCCCCTCAGCTCGCCTCAGCCCTTCTAGAATGTATCAGCTTACCATAATACCTGCACCTCTCATCTATCTGGCATTGCCTGCCTCGCTCTGTAATTATTGAATTAGAAGCCTTTGAAGTAGACTTGGTATGTGGGGGTGTGGTGGGATGTCCATGTGTCAAGCTGTACGTGTTGGTGAGACAAACAACCATGATTGTGGTAAATGGAAAGAATTCTGGCTAGAAGCAAAGTTCCCTTTCATTTTATTCAGTAGTTCAAAAGCAAATATGTTTCTGTGAGCAAAAACCTTTGGAAGCAGAGAAAATACAGCTCGTAAGCAAACAGAAAGTGCAGCCAAGCTTCCCGGGCATTTAGCTCAGGGGCCATTGCATAACTTGGAGGATAGGTGTTACTTGGGATGTCTTTGGTGGCAATTAGCAGAAACCTGAGTCAAATTAGACTTGGGGGTAGGGACTGGAATCCACTCCAGTATCAGAAGAAAAGCCTCCGTAGAAATGAGACATCAAGGAGCCAAGCTTCTCCTGTCTCCCATTTCTGCCTCCTTCTCCCTCCATTCTTGACTTTATTCTGTCAGAAGTCAGCGTTCTCTCCCTCCTTTGCTCCCTCTCTGGCATCCTGGACCTATCTACATAGTCCAAATTCAGCAACTCCCCTGATAAGACAGTTTCTCTTCTCCAATGTCTTGGGAGCAGGGCCAGCTACAGCAGAAGGGTTGTATTAGCTCGTTAGATCAGGATTTGTTCATCTACTGGTCCAGGCTATTGCCCTTGTCTTTATGGCGAAGGCTAGGGTTCTGTAGAAGCTAGAGATCGACATCAAGTGCCTTTCTCTATTGCTCTCTGCCATATATTTTGAGACAGGGTCTCTCACTGAACCTGGGAGTGAACATGTGGGCTAGACTTTCCGGCCAGTGAGCCCGCAGGATCTGCTTGTCTCCACTCCTTCCTCCTCAGTGCTGGGATACTGGGCCCCCACCTCCACACCCAGCTGTTACATGGGTTGTGAGATCTGAACTCAGGCTCTCATGTTCACACAGCAAGCCCTTTACACACTGACCCATCTCCCCAGATCCTAAATGGTAAGGGATTTTTTTTTTTTTTTAATTTTTAGAGTCAACCCTGAGGTCTAATTAAAGGCTCCTGGATATAACAAGTAAAAAGTTTCTATTTCTCTGCTAAAGGTTCCCAAGGTTTCTGAGGATTTCCAGAAGTCATCAGCTTTCTTCCTTCTCTTCAGATGCTGCCGAAAGCACCATTATGCGCCCGTGCATGGATCCATTGGTCAGAAGACTTTGGGTAGGGAGGGAAGTTTGGCATTACATGGGAAGAAAAACGAGGGGAAAGGGCTTTTAAAATTTGGTGGAATGTGAGATGGTGAAAGCCAGTGCCAGCTGTTTTGAAATCATTTTTGAAAAGAAGGCCAAAGTGCAGGAGCCTCCGTGGGCTTCTCCACTGGGACAAGCCGGGGAGGGACCCATGAACTTCAATGAAGCTCATTCACGCAGAGTAGGATCCAGGACAGACTGGCAGAAATGCACAGATAAACAGTCCTAGACTTGACAGTGGTGAAGATCCTTGAAAGCAGAAATCTGACTGCCATGCAGAAACACAGGAGGGAGGGAGATCTGGAAGCAGCCACGGACAGGCTGAGAGAGAAGGCTTGGGGGTTCAGAGACGTCCGGGGAACATCTGAGCAGAGCCACTCTAAAGCAAAACTTAAGAGTAGTTGTACAGTAAGCAGTCCAAAGGAAGAATGTGACCATTGTGTGGGGGAGAAAAAATAATGTTTGCTCTATCCTTTTCAGTTTTAATTGGGTCAGACCAATGAAATGAAAGACAGATTTAACAAGAGGGGAAAAACAAAACAAAACAAAACAAAAACCAGAAGTTTAATAGCCATATATTCCACACACATAAGAGATCCCAGGAAATTCTCCAAGAAATGCCTTAGAACTCTTGGCTTATATAATATCTTCCACAAGGACAGTGACCTTTTAGAGAAGCAATAAAATAAAAGGAAAGGACTTTGAGTCTCTAGGGATATCCTCCAGGAAGGCAAACAAGTGGAGGTTTGTCATATAGAAGCCCCTAGTCCTGTCTCCAGGCTGACAAAGTTCTAAAGTTGTCTTCAGGATTCAAATCTTATTCTTCCTGTTAGACAGAGGGACATTTCAGCCCTCATTCTGTCTTGGGGCAAATAAGGCAGAGTACAGAGCTTTTCTTGAGCATGCTTCTTCTCTATGCTGTCAGCTCAAAATAACCCCTATGCCAAAGTGGCATGTTTGGGGGTGACGTGCTCTCTATAACACATGGCGTCAGAGCTGGTCTAGAGTCCTGAGCAGGGAGGACAGTGAGAGTCAGCCTGTCTCCAGCCTGATGGGTCCAGGAGAGGGAGCCGGCTGAGCACATACATACTTATTCAACTGATTTCATGTACCAGCACGTTTTCTTCTTGGCTCTGAAACCACAATTGCCTGAAGTATGTCATTATGTATAAGATGTGCTGTAATTGCATGTACCACAAAGAAAAAGCAATTATACTAATTACATTATAATAAAATGCCTTCTCGTCACTTCAATTTTTAGTCCTTAAGACTCTTAGACTTATTTGTACATGATGAAAAGAAATAAGATGCCTATGATAATCCTAAAAATATTCAACATCTGATTCTGTGAATCACCTTTAGATGCAAGGACTCTTTTCCCATATACTAACTTCCAAACTTTCAACCATGTTGGTAATACAGCATTTCTTATAAAAGAAGAAAATAGAAATTTGAAATTGGGACTGGATATTATATGATATTAATATATCAATGTTAAATTTCTTGGAGCTGATAATAATAGGTCCTAGAAATAACTCTAACTCTCTCTCTTTCTCTCTCTCTCTCTCTCTCTTTTTCTCTTTCTACCCCCCCCCCATGATTGGTGCTGGAGAGCTCAGAGTCTCTTACATGCTACGGAGCACTCCACCACTGAGCCCCTTGGCCATTCTTTAAAAACTCCATGCCCGAGTATCTATGAGTGAAGCTTATTTGTATACACCTTTCATACAACTCATAAAACAAGAAGACAAACACATAAACAGCACCACCAAAAACAGACAAGGGATGTCATGGAAAAGGAAGGAGAAAGCATGTAAGAGCTGGAGACAGGGGAGGAGTGCTGTGAAATGCTGTCTTCTGGGCATCACGTGGCCCCTGCACTCACGGACTCTCAGCAGCTGTGGTCACCTACAAAAGACTGGGCCCAACAATATTTCATCACAGATAGGAGAGGGGCTCATAAGGCCCCACCTTGCCTTGTGGGGAGGGGGTCAGTTAATGATTGCTGGAGGAGGAAGGCAACTGCTATTTAAATGACTCTGCACCACAAACAAAAAGACAGGAAGGTAGGCAGGGGAAGGGGATTTGTTGGGAAGAACTGGTTCTTCAGGAAGGAAAGTCAGAGTGAGTGATAAGATGATATGATCAAAGTAAGTTATATTTGTATATGAGAAAGAATACGTAAATTAATAAGAATAGCAGAGAGGGGGTTGAGAGAGGTAAAGTAAGTATGTCTCAAAATGATGTCACCACATCCAGGGAGATTGCTCAGTGGGCAAAAGTGCTTGCCACACAAGTTTGGATCTCCAATGCTCATGTAAAAACTCAGTCATGATGGTGTGTATTCTAATTCCAGCACTGAGAAGGTGGAGGGAGGCAGACCCTGAAGCTCTCTAGCCAGACCCTGAAGCACTCTAGCCAGACAACCTTTGCAAGTCACAAGTCGCAAGCACCAGGCTCAGTGAGAGGCCGGATCTCAAAAGAATACCATGGAGAGCGATTGAGGAAGACACACTGACCTCAACCTTGGTCTCCACACATGGACACACATGTGTACACACATGCCTATACACATGCATATACAACAAATACACACAATAAAGTCAACAGAAAATGGAGATGAAGAATATACAAATGCTCACGGACCTTTTTTTTTTTTTTAATTGTTTCTGTAAGTTCAAATTTTTTCAGATAAAACACTGAAGGGCTCCACTCCGAAACCACTCTGTATTCATCTAAGTTTCTTCAGACTATACCATGCGAATCCCTTGCAGGATGAGGGTGACAAGGAACAAGTTCTCATCACCTCTGGTTACACCCTTATCAGCGCTCTGAAAACCATAACCTCCAGCCGCCCAGTAAACAGTACAGAGTGCTTCACCTCGCAGGACTGTGGTGAACAAAAGACCCTAAAAGCATGGTGCGTTATTTTTATAAAGATAAGGTCTGTGAAAGGACAGGTAGAATCATGATTCTCTGGCATCAAGGACACTTTCTTCTTTAATGAACTTATTTATTCTTTTCTGAAGGAAAAAAAAAAATCTCAATAGCTTGTTTTTCTAGCCGTTTTTTTTTTTTTTTTTTTTTTTTTTGGTCTGTTCTGAATTATTCAAATATGCCTAGAACTCAACAGCATTGTAAGATTATGCCTCCCCCAACACCAAAACACACACACACACACACCCCTAACGTGGAAAAATCTCACTAGCAGGAGCATGAGAACACAAGGAGATGATGCCGGCTAAACCCCCTCAGCGTGCAGGCCCTGCGACCCACAGCTGCCCAGTTAGGCAGTTCTCCCCGACTGATGAAGTCCACCCTGAAAGGCAGACCGTAGGTTGTTGGCATGAATTACTCAACAAAGAGAGGAAACGTAAGTAAATCAAGGCAAACAGAAATGACTCAGCTGCCCAAACGCCTTGCAAATTGAAATGTACACACAAAGAAGGAAGCCCTTCGCCCAGGGCCGCGCCCCTACCTGGAGAGGCAGGCAGCTGCTGATGCAGCGCCCCACCCGGTTTTGATCGCCTCCTCTTCACTTGGTGTGATGAAGGGAGTCCCACCCTAGGGTTCTGGGATGGGAACACGCAACACCCAACAGGGGACAGATGAGATCAACTGCAATCTATTAGTCACTTACACTCACAGCCCCTGGAGGAGGACGCCACATGCCCTGTGTGGCCACAGGAAGGCTGCATTTGGGAACGGACTGATCCAGCAGCCACTGTGGGAGGCAGGCTTTGTAGCAGCAAGAGAGTGGGGTGTCCTGGTTCCCAGGGGTGGTTGGGTTTGGCCTGTCTGTGTCATTGTGTGGGCTAACAGAAAAGCCTGATCCACGGGGATGAGCAGGAACTGTGCGCTCCCACATTGTGGAGGACTGCTGGACCCAAAAAACCTCTCCACCTGGCACAGGGGAAGGACACCACGCAGCCAGGTTGCATGACCCTTCCAGTTTCCGGTATCAGCACAATGTGTAATACTAGGTCTTCATTTTAGGCCCTTGACACTGCTTATCACACTGCATTCTAGATCCCTCTGTCGGGATCTAGATTTCTTTCCACCCGGTCCTGGCTGGTTTGCGGGGAAGGAGGGTGTATTTATTTACCTGTTCATGTGTGCATGTGTTGGGAGGAGGGGTGTCTTTGCCAATCAGTACCAGACAGAGGTTGACTCTGAGTATCTTCTGTCACTGTCCACCTTGTTTTCCAAGACAGGGTCTCTCCCTTAACCTGGAGCTCACCGATTGGCTACACTGACCAGCCTTCAAGTACTGGGGATCTCCTGGCTCTGTTTCCCCGGCTCCTCCTACAGACATCTGCAGCCTGGCCAGCTTTTTCCTTGGGTGCTGGGGATCTGAACCCAAGGCCTCATGCTTGATCAGCAAGCACTTTACTGACTGAGCCATCTCCTCAGCCCCCAGTCTCTTCTTTCTTCAGGATCATTTGTCACTGACCATTCAGTTATTTCTGCATAGGATGGTTTCCTGCCTCACCAGCAAGCTCTAAGAACACAGTGCAGAGATTTAATTCTGGCGGACACTAGAAAAAAAGTAAGTGGAAGTTATTTCCAGTCTTATTATTAAGGAGGAAACCTATCTTCCAGGCTGCTTTCAGGGTTTGCCTGTCTGGAGTAACAGAATCTGAATTCAACTAGCCAGAGCTATTTACAGCTGTGGCGATATTATACAGCTACAAAACATTTGGTGAGAATGACCAGTTCCTACTTTGTAATTAACTTTCATTCAGTTTTTTGAGCCTTGTCAATTACAGCAGATTACACACACACACATTCATATTCTCTCTCTCTCCTCTCTCTCTCCCTCTCTCTTTCATTCAACCAAAGGTGCATACTGAAATATTAGTAGTAGTGATTTTTGTGAAATTGAATCATGAGATCCTCCCTTTCTTTATAATTTTTTAATGATCATATAGACTCCTCCCACTTTGCCACAATAGGCCCTCCCACAAAAATGTTACTGGTTTTCTTTCATTTTTCTCCTTCTCTTCTCTTTTCCCTTCCTTTTCCCTCCCCTTTCCTCCCTCCCTTCTTCACAATCAGTGTATAGCACTTGAATAACAAGCACACAATTTTATGATGTAAGGTATAACCACAGGGAAGGCACCTCACTCACTAACGCCCATGCAAAGTAGGGAGTGTTGAGACCCAGCTGGGCCCTCCAGCTCCTGGGATGCCTGCTATCATGCCAGAGCTGCAGTGATGGCAATTTCCGACTTTATTTATTCTTGACCCCTGTGTCCCTTGGCAGTGGTATGGCACTCCGAAGTCCTGTGGTGGTCAGTGTCTATCACCAGAACAGAGGAGAGTCACTTCCAGCTTAGATGCTTGCTAAATGCTTTCTGTTAGCACATCCACAGATGCCTCCTCTGACCTCGGAGCTATCCAAGGCTAAGTCACACTGAACCCCTTGACAGTGTGCCTTAGTGGTAGGCTCAGGAACAATGCCTAGTAACAGCTCTCAGTTTTCTCCTCTCCAAAGACATTATAGAGAATATCCTTCCTGGTACATAATTCAGGATATCCTTTATTAGCTGAGGCTAGCCTGGTACAAGCAACAGTTCCCAGGCTGCCTCAGCCTGATTCAGGATATTTTTATTGTTCTTTTTTCCTTTCTGTGTGACTTTGATGGCTCCAGAGCAGTGGCACAGCCTCCCAGGGAGTTGCCCAAGGATCTTCTCTTCTAAGACATTCACAACAGGACACATAACCCTCCTGAGATGTCAGAACTGGGGGCATTCCTGGGGAATGACACCTTGACTTCCACCACATAACAGTATCATGTTGATACTCTCACCAGCCCCAAGCTGTCCCACTGAGGGATGAGTCAGAATTGTGCTCCATGAGACTCTTGGGGCCAGACCTTAAGTAGGTGAGCCCCACCCACCACTTCAGGGCCCCTCCTTTATACTGAAAATTGATCACGAAATGGAATTTACAAAACCAGAACTTTTAATTCTACTGTAAAATGCACTTACGTGACTGGCTATGTAAAGTAGACACCCCCATCTGAATTTTCATTTTCCATAACTTCAGTTACTTTTAAATAATTAAAAGTAGTAAATGTAGGGCTGGAGAGATGGTTCAGTGCTTAAAAGCATGTGCTGCTCTTGCAGAGGACCTGGGTTCAGCAACCAGCACCCACATGGCGGCTCGGAACTATCCATAACGCCAATCCAGGGGACCCAATGACCTTGTCTGGCTTTTGAGGGCACCAGACTTTCATGTGGTACACTTACCTACATGCACACAAAATACTCAGACACATGAAATTTAAACTATGTCTTTTTAGAAAAAGAAAGGAAACTCATGAAGGTACGTGTGTGTATGTGTGTGTGTGTGTGTGTGTGTGTGTGTGTGTGTGTGTGAGAAAAAACATATTGGCAATGGTGCTCAGTAAGATCCACAGTTTCAAGCATCCACGGGAATCTTTACCCGCATGAATAAGGGTCTGTTGTGATAGTTTAAAGGCTTTTTACAAGCTTGCGGGTTTCCTCTGGAGAAGCTTCCACTCAGCACGTGCTCATGGGCAGCCTGGCGCGCTGGCTAAGGCTGAGTAGTTTGCAGTCAGGAGTCAGAGGCTCTGGGAAGCAAGTAAGTCCGCCTTCACCTGTCCCATCTAGAGAACAGGAGGGAGTTTTTGAGGTTTTTGCTCTTTGGTTTCTGTTTGCTCTGTTTGCTTCTGTGTGCTGTTTGTTTACAGTGCTGAAGGCCAAACCCAAGACCTCCACTTCCCAGGCAAGTGTTCTACACTAAGCTACATCCCCAGCCCATTGTGAACACTGGTTACACCTGCATTTCCTCCTGGGTAAAATGAAGCTTAGACGGTGCCTAGTAAGAGGGATTTGTGAAGCAGAAGGAGGGTTTGGGGGTATAGCTCAGTTCTAGAGTATCCAAGTAGCTACAGGAGACCCTAGGTTCGATACCCAATGCAAAAGAAGACTGGTAACATGGCTTACAAACAAAACTGCAGGGGAAAAAATGTTCTCCGGAAAATTCCTTTTCAACTTCCTGTTTTCAGTCATTCCAGGCTTGGCCTTGAGGTTTTAAGCTATGGGTGTGGGAAGAACAACCCAAGGCAGACGCAAAACCCATCAGCCTCCTCCCACCTTCTACGCTCCTCACCATGAACTCCTGCTTGATAGCAGGTAAACTGTTATGCCCACCTTTCCGTTCTTAATGACTTGCTCTTGGTAGACCCTTTATAATTAATCATAATATAATATAAGCTCTTGTAGTTTTATGAAATGCAGCTTATTGCTTATTCAGTTTCTTACAATATGAAGGTGTTGTGCTATATTTACACATTTATATATTACAGTGGACTAGTATCTAGCCAAGAAGAATGAAATCATGTCTTTTGTAGGACAAACAGGTCAAACTGGAGATTATCATGCTAAATGAAATAAGTCAGACTTTAAAAGACAAATATTGTATGCTTTCTTTCATGTGCAGATGTGGATTCTAAAATAAAGGGAGAACTGAGCACTGTGGCACACATCTAGAATCCAGCATTCAAGAGGCTGAGGCAGGAGGAGGCAAGCCTTAGCTATTTAGGGACATCCTGACTCAAGCAAACAAACAGAAACTTCATTTGATGGGAAGTTGAAAAAAATAAAATAAAAGTAGAAGAGGGACTATTAGGGAAGAGGAAACAGAACAGTAGTGGGCAGTACTCAAAACACAATATATTCATTATGGAAATATAATGCATATTTAACATATACCAATAGAAATCAGGTGTAGTGGCTCACGCCAGTAATCCTAGCACTTGGTGAACTGAGGCAAGAGGATTAGTGTGAGTTTAAGGTCACCTTAAGCTGCAGAGTGAGATCAAGTCCTGCCTGGGTTACAGAGTAAGACCCTGGCTCTAAAAAAATATAGGGAGGGGAGGCTAGAGAGATGACTTGGTGGTGAAGAATGCTGGCTGCTCTTACGGAGGGCCTGGGTTTGGTTCCCAACATCCACATGGTGACCAATAACAGTCTGTAACTCCAGTTCCCGGGAATCCAATGTCCCTCTCTGACCTCCTCAGTCACCAGGCACACACATAGTGTACATACCTGCATGCAGATACAACACTCATACACATAATGTATAAATAACTTAATCTAAAAATAACAAAATTTTTGAAAAGAAAAAAACCTAAAACTTCCATTTTTCATGTAACTGTGTTGTGTGTGCATACATATGTACGTATATGTTGCTTGTGTGAGGTGCACATACACTTGGGTGTGTATACACATGAGGGTTGACGTCAGGAATCATCCCCAATCATTCTTCTACCTTGTTCATTGGAGCAGGGTCTCTCAGTCAAACCCAGAGCTCACCAATATGGCTAGTCTTGCTAACCAGTTTACTCTGGGGATCCCCTGTCTCTGGCTTCTGGTGATGGAATTGCAAGCAGACCCTCACACTCACCTGGCAGTTACGTGGGTTTGAAGGATCTGACTTCTAGTCCTTATGCTTGTGCAGCAAGCCCTGAACCACTTGGCCATCTCCCCAGCCCCTGAAAGATCCCTGAACCACTATTACCTCAAGAGTAAGCAGAGCGGAAAAAGTGGTCATCCCAACAGCTGACCTCAGTCCTTCCAGAGAGGAAATTATCTATGTTCAGGAATACCTGAATAAGCCACTTATATTGGAACATATTATCTCCAAATCCAATGTAATAGAAGCAGTGGCCAGATTTCACAGTATCAGAAATAAGAGTCAGGCTGGAGATGTGACTGAGCAGTTAAGAGCACTGGCTGCTCTTGCAGAGTAACCACGTTCTATTCCTAGCACCCACATGGCAGCTAACAACTGTCCCTAACTCCGAGTTCGGGGGAGCCAATAACTTTTCTGACCTCTCTGGGCATTGCATGACACTGGTGCATTTATACTCATGTAGGTAATACATCCAGACACATAAAATTAAAATAATACATTTTTTAAAAATTAAAATATAAACAAAAGAAATAAGTGTCATTTGTGAATGAGAGATGAGCAGATAGATTTGAAAGTAACTTCAGTAGCAAAGGACTTTCGAAAACCAGTGGGATGGATGATTTTATGTGTCAACTTGGCTGGCCCATGGTGCACAGATATGTGGTCAAACGCTATGGTTGCAGTGTTTGGCATAAAATCAACATTTAATCAGTGGACTTTGACTAAAGTAGATTGCCTTCCATCGTGTGAGTGGTCATCATCCAATCAGGTGGAGGCCTGAGTAGACTGAGCCCTACCTCACTTCTCTTCCTGAGCAGGAGGGAATCCATACTTGAACTGCAGTATTGGTTCCACTAGATATCTAGACCAAAAGCCTTCAGATTTTTTATTTGCCAGCTTCCATAACCACATGATCCAACTCCTTAAAATAAATATGTCTTCCAGTCTCACCCCTTTCAATCTTCCTCTCTCTGATCCCAGCGTACTTCTAATTATACACAAACAAAACCTATACCTGTCATCCCAGCACCTAAGAAGTGAAAGCAGAACCATTCTCAGTTACTTAGCAAGTTCTAGGACCAGCCTGAGCTGCGTGAGCCTCTGCCTCACACACACACACAGAACAACAACACAAATACACCCTTAGTTCTGCTTCTCTGGGATCCCTGACTGGTTGACCAAGATGTCTAAAGTGTATTTCTACTTTATTTTCTTAAGCACAGTCTGTAGTTCACATGACTAGTCCAAGTGGTTGTGTATCCATGCATATGTATGTATACACATGTGCTGCATGTATGTTAATCAAAGGGGCTAAATTCCATGTGAGGGTTGTCATAGCTCAGAATAGAAATAGCAACTTTCAGGTGAAAAGACGGGACAGAGCGTGAAGGTCGTGCCACTGTGAGAAAGCGCCGCCTTCCGCTGTCCAGAGGGGTCTGTACAACTGGGAAGCAGGCAACCGATTTCTATAGCGTTCTGGTCAACGTCAAGAATGTCTTCAGAGACGGGGAGGGAGAGACACTCCTTGCCAGCTCCCCACCAGGCTGGACATCTTGAAGTCTATGCAAGCCAAAACGTCATTTTTCTTTCTAATTCACAGACTAGCTTTCTCTTTAGTATAATATTTTATTAATTCTTTGAAGATTTCATGCAACGTATTTTGATCATATTCACCCATCGAGTAACTTTCTCTGAAGTGTCTTGAGCTAATATGCTTAGAAGCAAGGCCAGATGATACACGTTTGCTAGAGAGCCCAGCTTGCTTTTAATTATCCCAACTCCTCTCTCAGGTAAAGGAAGCACACCAAAAGAACCAAAATAAACAGAATAAAATTCTAAGAGAGGCAACGTGTGAGAAGGAACCTTGTAGCTCAATTCTTCTAGGTTTTCCTTTTTGTTTTTATTTTTTGCTTGCATGTACGTAAGTGCACCCATGTCATGCAATACCCATGAAAGCCAGAACAGGGTGCTGGATCCTCTGAAAATTGAGTTATGGACAATTATTAACAGCTGTGTGGGTGCTGGGAACCAAACCCAGGTCCTCAGCAAGAGCAGACAGTGTTCTTAACCACTGAGCCATCTCTCCAGGCCCTTGTTCTAGTTTGGGGGACAGCTTTCTATGAAGCCCGTACTGGCTTTGAGTTTACCATCCTCCCACCTCGGTCTCAACAGTGCTGGGATTACAGGTGTGCATCATCACATGCTGCTAGAGAGGGGCAAATGGAAATAACTCTAGATCTGGGTCAGAAAGCTCCATGACCAGTTGTCTGTTCCCACTAGTGGCTCCTGCTTCAGGGCGGGAGTGTAAGGACAGAGCAAGGAGAAGGATCTTTGTGGTTACAGCTGGTGTGGGTCCACCTACTATGGGGCTGTCACAGTAGCCCATTGTCTGAGTTTGACAAAGAACCAAGACTTTCAAGATGGTACAAGATGACAGAAATGCCTGAACAGAGTGAAAATAACTACCTTAATCTAAATGCTGTTCTTGGTGCCAAGGACAAGATAAAGATCAAGATGGATTTCAAGTTTATGTGTCTTAGGAAAGGAAAAAAATGATAATTTGGGAACTAAGCAGCGATCTGGATTCCAGCTGCTCCTGATTTCTAAGGTTTTCATGACAGATGCTTGGATAAGAGTACTGTGTGTTTGTTACCTTGTGTTGAAACCCATGACCCTTTGTAGTTGTTACAAAACAGAAGCACAATTCATGGTTTCACTGCTTCCTTCTCTCAGAGCCAGGGGAGCTGCATGACCATAAGGAAACAGAGTCTTATAGGCTCCTGGGAACTTGCTCTATGAACTTAGAGTATTGGTGACCTCATGCCCAAGACCCATGCAGACTCGATCAGACAAAAACCCAGCACAGAACTGGGGAAATGGGCAGGAGGCCCCAGCCTTAGCTGAGAAACTACTGGCAGCTGATCACTGCTGGGTGAGGGAGAGTTGATCTTTTTTAAGGGAATGACACTGACCAGACCCCAGTGGATGACCTCACATCAAGGAATGTCTGGGTACACAAACTTGACTCGATAGGCTTTAATATTAAGATAGAGTTCGAAAAACTCACCCTCCCTAATACAAGTTGTTTTTATCTCAATCAAATCCTATGTTGTTGTTTTTTAAAGTTTATTTATTTTTATTTTATGTATATGAGTGTTTTGCCTGCATGTATGTTTGCATACCACATGCAGGCCTGGTGCCCACTGAGGCCAGATGATGGCATCTAATCCCCTGGAACTGGAGTTACAGTTGTAAACAACCATGTGGGTGCTGGGAACTGAACCCTGGTCCTCTGCAGGAGTAGTCAGTGCTATTAACTGCTGAGCCATCTCTCTAGCCCCAGAATTTCTTTTTGTTCTGGGTTTTTTTTGGGGGGGCGGGCGGGGGGCGGTAGGGTTGAGACAGGGTCTCCTACAGCTCAGGATGTCCTAGACTTCTCCATCTTCCTGCTCCACCTCCTAAGTGTTAGAATTATAGGTTCATCCCACCACACCACACCTAATTTTATGTGGTGTTGGGATTGGAGTTCAGCCCTTATTGCAAGGCAAACATTTAACCAACTGAGCTACATTCCCAATCCTTATAATGTTTTTCCTAATTGCCTATCCCCCAAAAAAGAAAAAAAAAGAAAGTCCCAACTGGGTGTGGTGATGCAGGCCTTTAATCCCAGCACTCAGGAGGCAGAGGCAGAGGCAGGTGGTTCTGTGAGATTGAAGCCAGCGAGTTCCAGACAGCTCAGGGCTACAGGGAGACCCTGTCTCAAAAAGACCTAAAAAAAAAAATCCAAATATACTAACTTTTTTAAACTTCTAAACCTTTTTAGAGAGTGTAAGTCTGTGTAGAATTAAGAGGCCAAATGAAAGAAATAGGAGATTTGTGATTTATTCTTAAAATCAAAAGCAACACATATCCAGGGTTAAGTAGAAGGTCACCACCAACAAAAGAATCAGCCTTGTTACCATGTTTCTCAGCCACATTTCTCTTACTCAACAGAGCGAATCTCCTCTGAAAAACACGTGGATTTCACAATAACACATGCAAAGACCAAAGCAGGAATCTGTGGAAGGCAGCCAGTGCCCATCAAACCAGGAGGTATGTACCTCAGAGAAGTGACAAAAAACAGCGCTGAGCGCTGATGAAATGTCGAGACACCTTGTCACCTCTCATCCTGTGGGAAGGAAAACCAGAATGTCCTTCAAGAAATTTAATTCTTATGAAAAAGAGATGCTCTTGACCTGTCTCACAGCAGCAGATTTCTGCTTGGCATTAATAGAACAGCCTGGCCTGAGATTTCCAGAAGCAACTGTATTCTCTAAATAATCAGAGTTAATAGAGTTTTGTTATCTCGGATTTAACATGGATAAAATACAGTATTTTGTGACATATGGATTGCTACCCATGATGGCTAATATTTTCAACTTTATAGGATTTATAATCGCCTAGGAGTCAAACTTCTGGGCATACCTATAAGGGATTAGGTTACTTGAGGCGGGAAGTCTTACCAGGCATCATTCCCTGGGCTGGAGGCCTAGACTAAACACAAAGGAGAAGGCCAGGTGAACACCAGCGTTCATTGTGCTTTCATTTCTGACCATGGATACGATATGACGCAGCGTCCTGCGCCTTCTACCAAGCCTTACCCACCATGACGGACTTATCCACTGGAACTATAAGCAAAACAAACTCTTCCTCCCTTAGGTTGCCTTGTCAGGTATTTTATCACAGCCACAAGACAAATAATTAGTATACTACCAAATCTAGATTAAAATCATCCTTCAAAGGACCAATAAGAAAGTCTTCTGTCCTTGACCACTTTCTCTGTTTTCTTTGTGCTTGCTTCTCCCTCCTCCATCCTGTGTGAAATGTTGAACTGTCTCCAGGATCTGTCATGGACAACCTCTTTGTCTATGTCCTGTCTCTTGAAATCCCACCCAATCCCAAGCCTCTCAAACTGAATTTTCATAAGTCAATTGTCAAACCAGAATTCTCCTGTGCTCTGGACCTGAGTATCCAACTGCTGACCTGATACCACCACTTGATCTAGAACTTGATATTTTGTTCTGGTTTCATTTCTGTTACTGTGATGAAATACTCGGACAGGCACTGGGAGATGTCTCACTGACTAAGAGACTGGCTGCTCCTGGGTTCAGTTCCCAGCACCCATGTGGTGGCTAACAAGCATCTGGAACTCTAGTTCCAGGGAATCTGACACCCTCTTTTGGCCTCTGTGGGCATTGTATACACAAAGTACACTTACACGCAGGCAAAACACTCAGACACATAAAATAAAAATGAATTAATCTAGTTAAATTAAAAGAAAAAAACATCGTGACAAACAGTAGCTTAGTGAAGAGCCCACGATGTCAGGTTACAATCCATCGCTGCAGGGAAGTCAAGGCAGGAACTTGAAGCAGCCAGTCATAATGGAAGCAGACCTTCATAATCAAGGTCTGAGAATAAATAACTATATTCGTGCTTAATTGTGCTCAACCCCGTCTCTATACTTGCACTATAGTCCAGGACCCAAGCCCAGGGAATGGTGCTGCCCACCATAGGTGAGTCTTCCCACCGTGATTAAAGCAATCAAGACAGTTCCCCAACAGACCTGCCCACAAGCCAACCTGATCTAGGCCATCCCTCATTAAGACTCTCTTCTTAGGTGACTCTAGGTTATATCAAGTTGACAGATAAAACTATCACAGATGTCCAGTAGAACTCGGCCTTCCCTCCAGGTCTGGTTTCCTATCAGTAATGACTCCAACATTCATCCCGTTGCTCAGGACCCATTAATTGCTTCCTCCCCTTCATTCCTCTCAGTTTGCTCTTTAAACATTTACCAGGGCTGGGAATGTATCTCACTAGTTGAATATTTGCCTAGCATATATGAAGCCCTGGTTTGATCTCCAGTACCTCATATACCAGGACTCATGCACACCTATAATCCTAGCACTCGGGAGACAGAAGCAGGAAAATCTTAATGCAAGTGGAGAACGATCTAAAATTTTGACTGTTTCGTTTAGTTTGGTTTAGTTTGGTGTGATGTGATGTGGTTTGAGACAGTCTCACCCAGAGGCCAAGGATGACCCAAAACTCACTATATAGACCAGGATAACCTCAAACTTATGGCAACCCTCCTGCCTCAGCCTTCCAAGGGCTAGGATTATAGGCATGAGTCACCATTCTGGCTTAATATACTCTTAAAAGCAAGAGTAGGCAAGATGTCAGTTTGGAATAAACAGAGCCACCAGGTATAAAGGGGTTTGTACTCAGCCACAAGCTGTTTCCTACTGGCCTCTCCAAGATGCTCATAGAAAAGATGCCAGTAAGGGCTCAAGACTGGAGAGCCTTCTCATCAGGACAGCTAGGCTGAAACCTAACTAAAATCTGTCATTGTCAGATTGGATCTTTCCAAAACAAGATCCAAATATGTGCTACTTACAAAGGATGTATGTTAAAAATGGAAATGTATTTGGATCTTGATTTATAAAGAGGAGTCAGTTCTCTTCTTCTACCGTATGGATCCCAGGAATTGAACTCGGGTCATCAGGCATGGCAGCAAGCAATTTCACCTGCTAAGCCATCTCGCCTGCTTCTGTTGGTTAATTGGAATGTTCTCCAAATGTCAGCTAGTTCAACAGTATTGGCCACTACGGTCTTAGCAATTTTCTGCTTGTTTGTCCTATCAATCATTGAGCAAGGGCAATAAATATATGGACAGGTGCTTAAAATCACTGGTAATATGGAATATTATCTCTCACTTAAGATAGCTAGTACAAAAAACAAATAAGCAAAAAATAAAAAAGATAACTACTGTTGGTCAGTGTGTGGAGAAAAAGAAATTCTTATATATTGTTGGTGTGAATATAAATTGGTATAACCAGTAAAGAAATAAGTGTGGATATTTCTCAGAAAAATTAAAATTAACATATGACCCAGCATCGCTGTTTGGCGTACAACCAGAGAAAACGAAGGCTGTACTTCACAGAACTACATGCTCTACAGTATTTGTTGCAGCCAGAATGTAGAACCCTCCTCTGTCCTGATAACTGTATAACAAAGTAGATATACATATCTCACATATACATGCACACAATATTCTTCCACCTTCAAAACTGAGGTCCTGTCATTTGAAACAATATGGATGGAACTGAATGGACATTATGCTAAGCAAAATAAACCAGATATAAAAAGAAAACTAGGGGCCAGGGAGATGGCTCATCAGGTAAGCTCCACAAGTCTGACAACCTGAGGTTGAGTCCCAGCAGTCATATAAAAGTGGAAAGAGAAAACAGACTTCACAAAATTGTCTTTCTGACCTCACGTGTGCACCATCCCTTGTACCTTCCACCACACACCATATACACAAACAATAGTGATGAATTTTTTAATTTTCAAAGAAAATATATGATCTGCCTTATATATGAAACCTAAAGAGTGAATTCAACATAAGCAGAGAGAGCAGATGGCCAGGAGGAAGAAGCGAATGGGAACATGTATGTCAAAGGGTACAAAGTGGCAGTTATGAATAAGTCTGAAGATTAACACTTAGCACAAGGACCATAAATAATCTTGCTGTGTCTTATGATAAAAGCTTGCCAGGACAGGAGACTGAAGGTGCTGTTACCACACTGAGAATGTGCGATCATGGCTATATCAGCGTGCTTGACTCTGGCAACCATTTCACCATGCGTAACAAAACATGTTACATACATGAAATTAAAGCAAAGTCTGAAGTTTCTCAAGATGTAATTGCATGTTTGTCAGTTCTTTACTACTCAGTGTTTGCATCATTTTCAAGCTCTGTTGAAAGCATGCCTATGTATAATTATTTTCCATTTTGATTAATTGACCGCTTTATCTTTGTCTCTCTTTATTCTAGGTAATATTCTCTCTTTTTCCTGAAATCTACTTTGAAATAAACATCTATGATGTCTCAATAAAATTTTAAAAAGCGATTGGCAAATCCTCGATGACACCAGTAGAGGGAACCTCCTCAGTGTGCTAAGGGTCATCAGTGGCAAACCTAGAGTTACATGACAGCTGATGACGAGAAGCTGAACACTTTCCCTAAGTCAGGAACAAGGTGAGAACGTCTTCTCTTGAACTGGTCATGGTGGTGCTTACCTGTAATCCAGCAGTTGGGAGGCTGAGGCAGGAGGATCGAGAATTTAAGACCAGTCTAGACTATTAAGTAAAACACTGTCTCACAAGATTAATATGTAAGAACCAATTATATTTCTTTTTTAAAATATTTTATTTTTTTTATGTTTGTGTGTTTGTCTGCATGTATATAAGTCCAGTCATGTTGTGCATGCCCATAGAGGTCAGAAGAGGATGTCAGATCCCCTGGAACTGGAGTTACAGACAGTTGTTAGCCCCCATACATGTCCTGGGAACCAAACACAGGTTCTTATCAAGAGCAGCTGAGCCATCTCTCCAGCCCCCCAATTACATTTCTTTACCCGACCAATGAGGAAACAGAAATTTGAATTACAAAAACAAAAAGACATTTAAAAGAGACTGGCATAGTGGCATACACCTGTAATGCCAGGGCTTAGGATGTGGAATCAAGAGGATCAGAAGTTCAAAATTATCTTCAGCTACATAGTGAATTCCAGATCAACCAAGCTATATGAAAGCCTGTCTCAAAAACAAACAAGGAGCCAGGTGTGGTGGCACATTCCTTTAATCCCAGTACTCAGGAGGCAGAGGAGGGTGAATCTCTGTCTGAGGCAAACCTGATCTATGTGAGTGTGAGTTCCAGACCAGCTGGAGCTCAGGGAAACCCTGCCTCAAAAATAAATAAATAAATAAATAAATAAATAAATAAATAAATAAATAAATAAATAAAATATCATTCCAAAGTGAAATACTTTGAGATTTTGAGATAAATATAAGCTTAAAATAAACTTCCAGAAGAAAGCACACAAGATCTTTGCAAACTTAGATTTGGCAAAGATTTCTTAGCTAAAGAGCTAAAAGAAAAGGCAAAAAAGATAAACTGGACATCTCCAGAATTAAAACTTTCTTCCAGGCCTGGTAGCACATGCTTATAGTCTAAGCAGAGGGAGAGGCAGAAGGATTGCCCACAAATTCAAGGTCAACCTGCTTTGCACAGTGAGTTCCAAGCCAGCCAAGATTAAATTATGAGACCCTATCTCAAAAATAAATAAATAAACAAACAAATAAAACCTTCTACTCTTCAAAAGACACTAAAAATTTAAAAATAATCCACAGAATGTAAAAATGTCCATTTCCTAAAGAAATTGTATGCAGAGTATGTACATAGTTCTCAAACCTCATAATAAGAAATTAAGTCCTCCAAAAGCTACATAAGACCAATGGAACTTTGTCCAGTGAGACTGAGATTCCATGACTTCCCTCTGGCCTTTGATTGATTCATCACAGTTAAACTTAATCCCATTGCTCAAAAGCACTGATGCTGAGTGTGACACCATCCTGTTATAACATGAGTGGGACATGTGAACCTCAGCTTTACTTAGATATATGGACTGGTCGAGACAACAGGGCAACAGCAAGGCCACTTCATTTCTGATGTGCATTTGTGAGCTCCCACTTAGAATACAGATGAGATCATCTAAAAGGAGAGTTTCATATCTGGCAAAGTTATTGTCTTAAAGACTAATTTTTAATTAATAGCAAGTAAGAGCACATTGAAGGAAATGGCATTAAAAATCAGACAGGCCACACGACTTGAGATATGGTCCTGATATACAAAGCAAAAGGATCTTTCAGGATGCTGTTTAAAATTCTTTCCAGTTTCGAAGATTTCTATTTTTAAGGATCTGTATCAACTTGTGGGCCCATCTCAGAGGATGACTTATGACAAGCAATTCATATAACTGCATCCTAACTGATTAGATCCACAATGACTCTATTTCCAGATAAGACCATGTTCTAAGGCACTGTGATTAAGACCACAATATAATAGCTTGGAGGGAACACAGTTCAACCTATGACATACAGATTCTGAGTGGCAGCATCAAAAGCCAAGCCCAGCCTATCTGATTGAGAAGTCACATAAGGAACTGTTGACAGCAGGTGGAATGGATTCTGCAAAGCACAGTGGGACTGAGAGGTCCTGCTGCTGACTGTGCAGCAGCCTTGCCAGCAGCAGCCTCTAATCTCCTAAATGAGATATATAACTGATTGCATATGCACTAGCCTGAAGGACTCGCTGTTTAAGTTTTAAATGTTTTAAATTAGCACATGCTAATTATACCGAATAACAGGTTTCATCATGACATTTTCATATATGTAAATACGTAGTTCTCTTACATTCACCCCCTGCCCTCTTTTAACCCCCCTCACTCTAGCTAATCCTCTTCTTTTTCCCAACTACCTCCCTTTCTACTTTCATGACCTCTGACTGTGTGTGTGTGAAAATCAGTTTTATTAGGGTTTTTTACATGACCATGGGCATCTTACCATGGCCACACCGCTGTAGAAAATGTCTCCCCTTCCTGTAGCAAGCATTAACTTCATATATAAATCTTCAGGGAGTGATAGGTCCCCATGAACCCCTCCCCTCTCCATAACAGGAAGTTAACGGGCCCCATCTTTGCACAGATCTTTTGTACATAATCTTGACTGCTATGAGTTCAAGAGTGCAACCGTCATGTTATTCCTGGAAGTCAGTGCTCTGCCTTCTTCCTCTGGCTTTACATTCTTTCCACCCCTTCTTACCGCAATGTTCCCTGAGCCTCGAAGGGATGGATATTGATGTTCCATTTATGGTTGGGCATTCAACAGTCACTTATTCTTAGTACTTTGACCAGTTTTGTGTCTCTGCAGTCACCACTGAAAATTGCAAAAAGAAACTTCTCTGAGCAAAGCTGACAACAAGCAGTAACCTATAAACAAAAATATAGTTAGGTAGAAGGCAGTTCGATGTTCAATCATGTCCATTTAGCATAGTAGCTTCCATACTATGGTCTGTGACCTCCCCAGCCATAGGCTTTTGACCTGGTTTAGAGAACTAAGCATTGAATTCCTTCCTGTGGAGCAGGCATCAAATCCAGTCAGAAAGTGGTTGATTATCCCTGTAACAGGCTTGCCATTATTGCACCCACTGGCTCATCATGCCTGGCAGGTCAATACTGTTGCACACAGAGTTCACATCCAAGTAACACTGTTGTTGACAATTCTTCCCCAACAGCACCTTCCAACATTATGAGGGCAAGCCAGCAGGGAGGGAGCTTCCAGGCCAGTACCAGCTTGATATCTCCATGTTCTGTCTTATCATTTACGTTACTTTTATTTTCTTTTTGAGTCAGAGTCTTTCCATGAAGCCCTGACTGGCCTGAAACTTGCTATGGAGATGAAGTTTGTCTTGAACTCACAAAGATCTGCCTACCTCTACCTCCCAAGTGCTAGGGTTAAAGGCACATGTCATGATTAGATGGGTCTTACCATCTAATTACCATCTAATTCTAGTCAACATTCAAAAGCAGTGGGATAGCCTGCATTGTTTTGAGGACCTCAGAGACTTCCGTGACCAAGACGCACAGGCTTGTAGCCCACCCCTGCACTGGATTTTCATTTAGTAATCTATAGATAGCTTCTGGAAGCAGCTTTATCCAACCACATAGGGTCTCTCCATTCAAATTCTTTAAAAAAAAAATATGTTTGAGGGGGCTGGAGAGATGGCTTAGCAGTTAAGAGAACTGCCTGTTCTTGCAGAAGACCTGGGCTCAAATCCCAGCACCCACATGGCAACTAATAACTGTCCATAACTCCAGTTCTAGGGACTCCAATGCCCTCTTCTGTCCTCCACAAGCACTGCAGGACATGGGCGCACTTACACACATGCAGGTATAACACTCATACACATAAAATAAAAAAGTTTTTAAAATCATGTTTAGATGAGTTTATCAAGTATCAGATTTCCTTATGGCATGTGTCACTAATTTTGTTTGACCTTCCCGCTGCCTCCTCCCCATCTTCTGTCCTTTCTCCCTCCTTAAACCTTTCTGTCTCTGGACCCGTTCATTTTTTACATCACAGGTGTTCTATTTCCTCCTTCTTTTGATAAAGGGTCTTTCTCCTTCTCATGGGTCCTCTTTTAGTTTCTTTGACTGTATGTAAACTCCTACATAAATGCACACATATAAAAGTTAGAAGCTAGGCTACTCACATGAAAGAACAAGAACATGTAGCAATTTGTCTTTCTGAGTGTGAGTGACATCACGTAATACAAAATTTTCCAATTCCACCCATTTTCCTATAACTTTCATGATTTCATTTTATGTATGGCTGAATTAAATTCCACTGTGTGAATGTGTCACATTTTCATTGTCCATTTATCAGTTGATGGACTTCTAAAATGATCCCACTTCCCCGCTGCTATGAATTAAGTAGCAAAGAATGTGCCAAAGTGGTCTAGTTGGTCATTCTAGTTTTAATTTTTTGAGAAGTCTCCACAGTGATTTCCATAGTGATTGAATCAGTTTATAGTCCCACCAACAGTGAATAAGGGTTCCACTTTATCACACCTTGGCCAGCAGTTGTTGTCATCTGCTTTCTTGTCGATAGATATTCTAACTGGGTTGAGATGGAATCTCAGTATGATTTTCATTTGCATTTACCTGACAGCTAAGGATGTTGAACATTTTAAAAAATATTTATTGTCTATTTGTATTTCTTTCTTTGAGAATTCTCTGTTCAGTTCCTTAGCCCATTTAAAAATATTTGTTATTTCTATTTTATGTGTGTAAGTGTATTGCCTCCATGGATGTAAGTGCGTCTGTGTCGTGCAGTGCCCAAGGAGGTCAGAAGAGGGTATAGGATCCTCTGGAACTGCCGTTACGAACAGTTGTTAGCCACAGTGCGGGTACTGGGAACCAAACCTGAATCCTCTAGAGGAGCAGTCAGTGCTCTTAACTACTGAGCCATCTCTCCAACCCCACTTAACCCATTTTTTAAATGAATTGTTTCCTTGTTGTTCAGGGATTTGTTGTTGTTGTTGTTTTGCTTGTTTGTTTATTTGTTTAGTTCTTTGTATATTATGGATATCAGTTCTCTGTCACATATACCTTCACCTGTATCTTCATTCTGCAAAGATCTCTTCTGTAGACTGTTGCTTAACTCAGTTTAACCAGGTCAAATGGTTTTTTAGCTTTTTAAGAGTTCTCCACATTGCTTTCCATAGGGGTTGCACGAGTCTGCAATCCCACCAGCAGTGAATGAGCTTTCCTCTTTCCCCATATTCTCTCCAGCAATTAGTATCATTTGTTCTCTTGATCTTAGCCAGTCTGACTGGGGAAAGATGAAATCATAAGTGGTTTAAAACTCATTTGCATTTCCATAATTACTAACAACATTGAACACTTTTTAAGATGTTTCTTAGCCATCTTTATTTTTTCTTTTGAGAACTCTCTGCTCAGATCCTTAGCCCATCTTTGAATTGAGTCTCTTGTTTTCTTGATTCTTTGTTTTTTGAGTTCTTTATATATTCTGAATGTTAAATCTATCAGATCTGTTGCTCGTGAAGATTTTCTCCCACTCTATGGTTATTTCTTTTGCTGTACAGAGCTTTTCAGTTTAATGAGATCATACTTGTTGATTGTTGATCCTCATTCCTGAGCAACTGATGTTACCCTTAGAAAGTCCTTTCCTACACCTGTGTCTTGTAGGTTACTGCTAATGTTTTCTTTCAACAGTTTCAGAGTTTCAGGTTTCAGTTGAGGTCTTTGATCCATTTGGAGTTGACTTTTGTGCCAGGTGAAAGATAAAGGACTAGTTTCCCCATATTTGTTGAGATTACTTTGTGTCCTAATAAATGATCTATTTTAGAGAGATTTCATGGGTTGCTGAGAAGAATGTGTTTGGCTAGGGTGCTTTGTAGATGTCTGTTAAGTCTGTTTCATCCATGAAATGTTTTTCTCCATCCATCATGACACTTTTGCTGGGTATAGTAGTCATCTGAGTGGGTACCGTGGCCTTCGGGCTTTTAAATTTTCTCTTGCCTGGTCAGCCATTATTCTGATGAACCTGACTTTATATGTGTAGAGTCATAGACACTGTCTCTCTGCAGTTTTGTTTCTTATTGGTTCATTCTATGGCAAGTCCCGCCCTCTGACCAATAGGGGAGGAGGGAGGCGGGAGTAGGTGGAACCATCATGGCCAGGAGCTGGGGAGAGAAGGGAGATTACTAAGATCCACGAGGGAAGAGAAAATGCCCTGTCCCAGGCCCACGCAGACAGACAGGAACCCAGGAAGCAGCGTGCCATGCCCCCGGCCATCCAAGAATCTCTTGAGTGGAATGAACTGAGAAGCCTGCTCTCAGCGCACAGTGGTTCCAAACTATGGGGGCCGCCCCCGACGGGCAAACAGGGCAGGCATCCCCAGAGACTTTATACCTTTGTAAATAAATAAATCATTCTAAATGGAAGATCACTTTTCCGTTTATCCAGCTGGATTAACTAGATCCCACCCACTAGAGCGTGGGGAGGGGATTTATGCAATAATATGCAACTTCAGTGTTTCTTCCTTCCACTCCCACTGCACTTGCTTTCTTCTGTATATTCAGTGTTTAAACTTTAATGTGGCATAGGGAGTTTCTTTTCTGGTTTTGTCCATTTGGTGCTCTGTGTGCCTCTTGTTCTTGAATGGGCCTCTCTTTCCCTAGATTATGAGAATTTTCTGCTATGATTATATTAAAAATATTTTCTGTGCCTTTAGCATCGAGTTCTTTTCCTATGTCCATAATTCATTGATTTGGTCTTTTTCAGTGTCCAAAAAAATCTCGCATAGTTCATTCATTTCAGGTTTTTGTTATTGTTGTTGTTTTAATGTAATTTTTACTTTTACTCTAATTTCTTTTTGTACAGGATAGAGCTGAAGACTAAAAAGCAGAGTAAGATCAGTTGAATTATTTAGACTCATCATCTCTAACCTCTTTAGAAAGAACAAAAGTGTATATTTTTTAAATAATAATCCGTTATTTGCACTGTGTTTCCAACACTGGTGTCATTGCACTGAAGGGGTTCTGCTTCGCTTCCTCTGCTACATATGACAGACAGCTGCTAAGTCTTCCACTCAGTCTTTCCCTGTTTCTTCATGAGCAAGCAGCATGGGAGTTCTGCTTCACACAGTCCCATCCTTCAGCTGCATCAAAATCTGACTCGGAAATCGACTAGCAAATCTTTCCTGTTGTAGATATTACCTTTAGTTGGTCTTTTTAAAAATTACTATGTGTGTGTGTGTGTGTGTGTGTGTGTGTGTGTGTGTGTGAAATCAGGAGTACATGTGTACAAGGTCAGAGGGCAACTTGCAGGAGTCGATTCTGTCCTTCCACCATGTTGGTCTGGGGAACCAAACTCAGGTTGTTAGGCTCCATAGCAATCACCTGATCATCTGATCGATCTAATCTCACCAGTCCCTTTTGTTTAGTTTTCAACCACACTCTTTCTGTTCATTTGTGAGTGCTTACAAAGGCAGAACAAGTGTCCCTTTGATTACTTCATAGAGGTCAGCTGTTGCAGAGTACAGAAATAAGCTGTCAAGACAGCACCCACTCACACGCTTGGGAACTGGCTTACCATACCACAAATGCAGCACATTGTAGTGGTTCAGAGGCCTGGCTTTGGAATCAGGAGGATTTGAGTTTGAATCCCAGTTCTGCCACTCATGTGCTGTGTGAGCTTATATAAATAGCCTATTCTCCCTTAACGTCATCTTCAATATCAATATCATATTTACAGTTACTTCATTAGGCTGGTGAAAAGTTAAATTACATGATAGATATACCGCATTTAACATCTCACTAACTTAGGCAGTTATTAATAAATACTTGGTGAAGAGAAAATTCTAAATTGTAGAATTTTTATTATAGATTCGTGACTTTAATGTACATTAATAACTAATGTACATATGACTAATTACCATAATTTTCAGTATAACTATCAACAGGTGTTTTTAAGAACCTATTTAGTTCAGGGCACCCAGTGCTATAGGCCAAAGAAAAGAAGAAGTAAATAATTATTTAACCAAAGTAGATTTTAATATAGCCTAAGTCCTCTTAGAATCTTCTCAAATGATTGGGTAAAAAAAAAAAAAAAAAAAAAAAAACTCTTGAATTGGCTTATTAGTTGTTTCTGTCAGCTGGAGCTTATAAGTCTAAGAAAAATTGTTTTATGTGAGTAGTTTATTTACAATTTCATTAACATTATAGGACATCTTTGCAGAGCCAGGCGTAGTGGCTCACCTCTATAATCCAAGTACCTGGAGAGCTGAGGGAGGAGGATTGTGAACTACATAGTAAAATTCCCTCGAAAGAAAGAAAAGAAAATGAAATAAAATGAAAAACTAACAATACACAATCCATCCCCTCATTTTTGTTAGAGAGACAACAAAATTAAACTCTACTCAGTAGCAATATGAATGAATTGTACCAAATGCATAGTGAGCAGAGTGAGAATTGGTATTCCGCTTCTCCCTGCATGCGTGAGTATGTGTGGGGTGTGTGGTGTGTGTGTGTGTGTGTGTGTGTGTGTGTGTGTATAGCATGACACTTACATGCAGCACACACAGAGATACATATGGAGTGCTCATAGGCCATCCAGACACCTTGGGTTCAGTCCATTACTTTTAATCAAATCCATGTATCCTTAGCATAATAAAGCCTTCTGGAACAGGTGTTGGCATGTTCAAGAGGCTGGTGGCCTCCAACTACTTGGATTAGGCACAGCCCTCACACATCTTACAATTGTCAACTTCTTAAATCCTATTCCTCGGTGTTTTAGGAGAGAAGGTTATATCTCTTCTATGAGTTAAGGATGAATCTTTGGTTACAGGATTTTTTTTTACACAGTTAGCACCTTGGAGAAACTATCTTTTCAATAAAAGATACTTGAACCCTAAGTAGGGTTCAAGAAACAAATCTTCAAAATTTTGGGTTGTTATCAACTATGAACCACTCCCAGATGAAAGCCAGTGTGCTAGGCACTATGCAATGTCCCCTGTTACTGCCCTGGCTCAGTCCCTTCTTGGATGGAGCCGGGCTTCAGGCACCAAAGGCAGTGCAGAATTTGGCAGCTGCGAAGACTGAGAGGGCTGAGGCAGAGTGCTTGGGGATTCCAGCATGTTCTCATGACTGAGACACTTTGAGGGAGGTGGCTGGTTTATAGAGAACAGTGCTAACCTTTAACCTGACAAATTCAAATGCAATTTGTCATCCAATGTCAGATGAATGTGGCCATGTAAAATCTTCAAGTGTTTGAAAGAGGAGCGTTGAAAACCAGAGCCACAAAATGGCTGCAGACACTGATCCATACACAAGCACAGAATTCCTTTTCCCAAGTAATGAACAGCCCTGTGATTTGGGGGCTGTGTAAACTCTGTGGACACACAGAGGGCAAGTGGAAGCTGCTCCTAGAAATTTGTAACATGTTTCAAATTTGTTTTGGAGTCTCTCCCTTTATCAATTACAATTAAGCCCTCCTGTTACAGTTACTGTTTCCCACTGGTAACCACGGAAGGAGGAAAGCTGAATTGCAGTAATCAACTTCTAGTCTCTAAACTTCCTCTAGAGACCATCTGAGCAGACCAAGATACAGGCCTGGACAGAACATGTCCTCTGGGACACTCTGAGAATCAAACCTCAGGTCAGTTGCTCATATCTCTCAAGTGGTCTGAGAACAAATTCTGGTGGCTCCAGAAGTTTCTCTTTTTTTCCATTCAGAGAGTTATCGACTGCCTAAGCATGACTTCAAAGAGCATCCTTGCCAAGCATGGCGGCTCGGCCTGTAATGGCAGACAATCGAAGGTTTTAGAGCATCCTTGCCAAGCATGGTGGCTCGGCCTGTAATGGCAGACGGTCGAAGGTTTTACTAGTGCCGTGTGAAAGCTTCCAACTGTGAAATAGACCACTCTTGCACATTTCTCCAAATCATCCACCAGTAGGTTCTTTGTGTGTATGTAAGCGTGTGTGCGCACATATGTGTGTGAATGCATGTGTATGTGTGCCCACACATGCATGTGGAGGCCAGAAGTCAATGTGTGGTATCTTCTTCTGTTGCCTTCCACCTATATATTTGTTTATTTGTTTTTAGTTTTCTGAGACAGGGCCTTCCTATAGGCCCTGCTGACCTGGAACTTGATATATTATGCCTTTCTGAATGAAGACTCAAAAAATTGAAGCATTTTTAGATTCCTTCCCTTGTAAGATCAAGGAAATGTTCAAAGATTTCATCAAAACTTGCCAGAGACACTTCATAAGCCACTGTAAGTGATCATTAGTCTTCTTTGCAACAAAAAGAAGTGCCTGTGCTGTCTAGAGTTCTACTCTAATGGGCGATGTGTTCGTTGAAGTTTTCCAGAGGAAAAGGACTGTTAGAATGAATATTCATTACAACAGGGACTTATTAGATTGGCTTATATTATACAGTTTGGGTGCAAATACAACAATGCCTGTCTGTACATTGAGGGAGCTGAGAACTTGGCAGCTGCTCAGGCAGTGAAGACAGATGTTTCCTTCAGCAGTCTCAATCTCCCACTGAAACTCTGGAAGATCCAGGAGAGCTGCTAGCCTTCAGTCTACTTTGGAAGGCTGAAGAAGCTGGATTCTGATGGTGGTGAAGGTCAGCAGCAGCACCGTGATAAACACACTCACTTGTGGAGGAATGACATAATATAGACATAATCTGAACTAAAGACTTTTACCTATCCTTGCAACTAAAAAGTTACTGTTTATAATCCAAACAAGCTCATTGAGCCCTGTGATCTCATGATCTGGGCATATACCCTTAATTCCTCATGACCTCGCCTTGCCCTCTACCCAAGATAGTGTAAGAAAGTGCATAAATATGGGTGTGCGTACTTTACATATCAAAGTGCCAAAAGCAGTTTGCTTTTCTCATTGCAAACAATCAGAGAAATCTAGGTCTAAGGATCAAAGGACAATATTCTCTGATAAGATAAGGGTGGGTCCTGACTTTTACCTCCCTATTTCATGCAGGATTTACTGTTTCAATAAAGAATGGACAAAGCTGTTGCTGGACAACACAGTTCTGAGAGTCATCTGAAAGAACAGGTGCTCAGCAGTTCGGGCCCAATCTTGACCTTAAAAATTGCTGAATCAGGCAGCTTCTTTTTTAAGCAGCACTGTATTGTGGCTTAGTAATGCCACACAGCAGCGAAAAGGAAAGGAAGGGGCTGGAGAGATGACTCAGTGCGAACAGAGCACAAAATACTCTTGAAGAGGACCTGGGTTCCGTTCCCAGCACCTATTGGAAGTGTCTCACAACCACCTGTAACTCCAGCTCCTGGAGGATCTGGACACATGCACGAACACACATATGCACAGGGACTGTGCCCTCTTGGCCCTCTCTTCACTCCTCCACAGAGATCTCAACCTCCCTCTTAGCAACTGAACAATATTGGGTTTGCTGTTCTCAGGATCCTGGTGCAGTTACTTCCACAAAAGTACAGCTGCAGGGGAAGAATCCGTGAAGTTGCTGTTTTCAAGATGGAGGCAAATCTGATATGTCACTGTTCTAGTTTGCTTTTCAATTGCTGTGACAAAACACTCTGACCAAAACCAACTTGGTGTGGAAAGTGTTCATGTTATCTTATATCTCCCAGGTCACAGTTCATCACTGAGGGAGCCCAAGGTAGGAACCCAGGGCAGGAACCTGAGGCAGAAGCTGAAGCACAGGCCATGGAGGAACACTGCTCACTGGTTTGCTCCCCTGATCCATACTCAGCCTGCTTTCTTATATAATACAGAACAACCTGCCCAGGGGCGGCACCACTCGCAGTGGGCTAGGCCCTCCCCCGTCACTCAACAATCAAGAAAATGGCCCACAGACATGACCACAGACCAGTCCAGTGGAGGAAATTCCCCAGTTGAGGTTCCTTCAATGCAGCTGTGTCAAGTTGACACTAACATCATCTAGCACAGATACCAACTGGTAGCTTCAAGTGAATTACACTGGGAAATTCCTCCAGCATCAGTTACCCACTGGGCAATGGGGCTGTGAAAGACAAGAAAACAAGCAGAAGAGAGGGAAAGTCTTTATGGGGCTGGCCCAAGTGGGTGTGGGAGGGAACATGATATTCTGTGCTATGTTCCAAAACCAAAACAATAGGTGTAAGAATTAGATACTAGACCAGGACATGTTACTGTAATCCTAACACTTGGGAGACAGAAGCAGGATTGAGTGTTCAAAGCCAACCTGGGTTGCATAACAAAGCCTTGTCTCAAATTATTATTTAGGGGTCTGGAGAGATGCCTCAGCAGTTAAGAGCACTGGCTGCTCTTCTAGAGGACCCCCAAGTTTGGTTCCCAGCACCCACATGGTGACTAACAACTGTCCATAACTCCAGTTCTAGGGGATCCGACACCCTCTTCTGGCCTCTGCTGGCATTACATGACACATGCACTTGATATACATGCAGTATACTCACACTCACACACATAAAATAAAGATAAATAAATTTTTAAAAATTATTTAGGGCTAACAAGATGACTCAGCTGGTAAAGACACTTGCTGCCAAGCTTGAAGACTTGATTTGATCCCAGAGAGAACTGACTCCCCCAACTTGCCCTCTTGACCTCCACCTGCACACAATAGCACACACCTACACACACATACACGCACACACCACAAAATAAATAATACATGTAATAAAAATTTTAATATAGGGAATATATTAACATTTTGATTAAACTCCAAAATGAGTAAAACTATAGACCTTTAGGCAAATTAAGAAATTAGAGCAGCCACCCTAGTGGAAGACAGCTCCTAAATGAGCTCGGGTGCCACCCTTCACCAAAGATCCCTTAATCCAGATTCCTTAGGATGGTCATGAAAGCAGACAGGCCAAGGAGATCTGTGATCATCTTTGTTATCAGGAGATGCCAACTAGCCTCCTTTCATCTTGTGAAAATTATACCCTTTCTGCTAAGACTAAGCAGAAAACAAAGGCTTGATAATTGTGCCCCACTCAGCCCCAGAGAAACTAAGGGAAAGTGGCCTATCAGCCCCTCTCCAGTTACACTCCTATTCATGTGGCTTTTAGTTCCCATCCTGCTTTTGACACTACACCAGGTTTGCTCAGTTCCTGAGATGTGGGTTGGAGCCATCCTGAAGGGTTAAAAAAAGAAACAAACAAACAAACAAAAAAGATTAAACACCAGGCAGATACTCATGAAGGATGTCAGACTCCTGATACCACCAAGAAGCAGGTATTGTTATTGAGTTTTTTTTAACCTCCCCATATTCCAGATGACTATAATTAAACAGCTAACAACTTTCAGAGTAAGAATTGGACCTCAGGCAGCACGACATCAAATCAAAGACCATACAGTTAATCTGCAATCTAACACATATCTTCCATGCTATGGATTGCATACTTGTGAACTCACAAATCTCACATGCTTGTCTCCTATCTCCGTCCATTTTCTGTTGCTGTAACAAGATACCAGAGATCAGGTAATTTATAAGGAATAGAAACTTATGTGGTTCACCATCCTGGAGACTAGGAAGTTCATGTATCCATTCAACATCTAGCAAAAGCTTTCTTGTTGCATCTAACATGGAAGAAAGCATCACATGGTACTAGCTCAGGTCTCTCTTCCTCTTCCTATAAACCCACTAGTGCTCTCATGGAGGTATGTATTAGTTACTTTTCTGTTGCTGTAATAGACACACTGACCAAGGGAACTTACAAAAGGAAAAGTTTATTTAGCTTACGGTTCCAAAAGGGCAAGAGTTCATCATGGGGCAAGGCATGGAGCAGAGGTCACTAGAGTAGGTCCAGAGGCTAAGCACTCACATCTTCAAGCAAACACAGGAAATAGAAAGTGACCAGAGATCCAGCAAGACTTAAGAACTCTCTAAGTCTACCCCATGCTTCCTCCAGCATGGCCACACCTAAGACCTCCCAAAACAGCGCCACCAACTGGAGACAAAATGTCCAAATACTTAGAGCCTGTGGGGGACATTCCCATTCAAACCACCACAGGGCCCCACCCTCATGACCTATTTCATTCCTAATTACCTCCCAAAGATCTCATCTCCAAATGTCATTAGTGTACATGTTTAGAAATTAAGTTTCTACCACTTGAACTTTTGGGTACATTTTCAAACCATAGGGACTACTCCCCAAGGTGATGGTATCAGGAGATGAGAACTTGGGGAGGTAATTAAGTGACTGTGAGTTCAAGGTCAGCCTGGGCCTTTCTCTCTCTCTCTCTCTCATCCTTATCCCCCCATCTTCTTCCTACATAAAGACATCACATTCTTCATTGTCTTACTACAAGGAAGAAGAATGCCTTCTGCAAACCAAAAGGCAAGCCCTCACCACACCTGCTTCCATCTTCATCTTGGACTTGCTGACCTCCAAAACCATAGGAACTGTCGTTGTTAAGCACCCTCACCTAAATCGTCCTTGGTTAAGCTGTTCTCTTCATGTTGCTAAAAAGATCGATGGTACTCCACTTCCTGAACTACTTCTAAAAGAAACAGATGTGGCACTTGGCAACCAGGTAAACAACTGTCTATTCCCATGGCCTCCTTTCTGACTGCTTGGATGGATTGCAAGTGAAACAGGAAATGACTTCCAGCCATAGCCACATCCTATAGACTTTCCCAGATCCTGGACAAGCTGTGATGAATGCAAAAAAACAGGGTGGATTGACCTGCCTTGAACTCACACTTCTGCCTCAGCCTCCTGAATGCTGAGATTACAGGCATGTGCTGCCATGTTTGTCACTCCTGTTTTTATAAAAGCATTGTAGATACCCATGTTTTTCCCATGAATAACGATAGGGTTGACAGACATTCTTAGGCCACTCAGAAAACTGCATCTTTTGGGGGAGAGGGGAGGTTTCTTTGAGACAGGGTCTCCCCATATCCCCAGGCTGGCCTTGAGTACACAGAGATTTGCCCGACTCTGCCTCCTGGAGTTCTGGGATTAAAGGCAAACACCATCACGCCCAGCTACAAAACTGCATCTTTAAACATTTTGTTCTGGAAGTGCTCGGTCATGGCACAGTGGTCATCGGTGGTGGTGTGTCCAGACTCTTGGGGTTCCTCTTCCTCGCTCTCCCCTTTCATGAACTGCCCTTCTGTCTCCCCTCACCATCCTTCACCTTCCTTACTCCGTCTACCTTTTCAATGATTTCATCTACCCCGGTGTCCCCAGGGTCCACATGGTCCTGGAAATTCCACCTAAGAAAGATATGCAGAGGTGCCTCTCCCCACATGACATTGCCAGAGGCTAGCAGTCTCCTTTTGTGTGTGTCAGGCCTTTCAGGGACTATTTTTCTCTGGATTTTCATTAACTAATTTAGTGCCTATTGCATGTATATCAATATATTGAAATAAATTAATAAATGGTAATTTTCCTAATAGGTCTCTTTGTAACTGTATTTCACTTACCGACGCAGCCTTAAAGAAAATCAGTGCTGGGGCTGGGGTTGTGGCTCAGTGAATAGAAGCCTGAATAGCATGCACAAAGATCTGGGTTCAGTTCCCAGAACCACATAAACTGGTGGTAGTGTATGCCTGTAATCCAAGCACTCAGGAGATGGAAGCAGGAAGATCAGAAGTTCAAGGTCATTCTTGGTTACACAGAGAGTTCACAGCTAGCCTGTGTCATATCAGACCCTTCTAAATAAAATAAAGAAAATCAGTGTTAGCTGGGCATGGTAGTGGATGCCTGTGATCCCACCACTTTGGAGGTTGAGGAATAGGATTGCAAGTTCTAGGCCAGCCTAGGCTACCACAACCTGTCCAAAAAAATGGGACAGGAGGAACAGAAAGAAAAATCAGTGCTGTGCATTTACATTGATTTAGCTTTTTTATTTACTTATTTTTTTTTATCTTTTTGAGACAGGGTCTCCCTATAGTCCCAGCTGGCCTGGAACTCACTATGTAGACCAGGCTGACCTTGAACTCACAGAGATCCACCTGCCTCTGCCTCCTGAGTGCAGCAATTAAAGGCATGCATCACCACACCAGGCTACACTGATTTTTTTTAATTAATTTATTTTTATTTCATGTGTATGAGTGTTATGCCTGCATATGTGTGAGTGCACCCATGTCATGCAATGCCCATGGAGGACAGAAGAGGGCGTCATATCCCCTGGAACTGGAGTTACAGATGGTTGTAAACCACCATGTGGGTGCTGGGATTGGAACTCAGTTCTTCTACAAGAACAGCCCGTGCTCTTAATTGCTGAGCCATATCTCCAGCCCACAGTGATTTACTGTTATGCCATCCCGTAATACTGCTCTCCATGCTCATCCATCCACTCTAGTATATAATATCCTTAAATAACAAAGCCACAGCCTACTACCTTTAAACAGCCACCGCAGTGTCCTCACACAGTCGTCACCCTGTAAGTGTGATTATGCTTTGCTGGCTTTATCCCCGCGAGACCATCAGGGACTACTGCTCACACTGCAGCAGCAGACTTCTCTAGCCTTACAAATTAGAAGAAAGATTCTTAGAATAGCTGGGACTCAGAATTCAGATTCCAACTTCATTGTGTCTGTTGCTCCTTGTTTCCTGCTTGGTGGCTCCCCAGGGCCACAGCTTGCCAGTGTGTGTTCAGTTTCCATCTCATCCTAGGACTGGCTTCTCTTTCAGTCCCATGCTGTCTTCATAAGTGGTACCAGACCCCCTACATTCCTGGTGGCTTTCAATCCCTTCTATAAGCCCTGTTTCCAGCCATGTTGATGCGGAAACTCGACTTTACAAGAGGGGTGTGCATTGAGATGAGCTGACTCTCTGACTCAGGAGCTCCTGATAGACTCCTGCACAAGCAGTCCCCCTCCTCCAGTGCATGAGACCCTATGCCAGAGCTTGTGCCTTATGCTAAGAATGTGTCTGTCTGCTCCTCAGGACATAGAGACCCCGCCCTTCTCTCCCAACCCCAGCATTATTGTATCGGAGTCCTCGTTCCTCTCCTCCCCACTCATAGAATCTTAGAGTGCAGAAGTTAGAGTTTGGCAATGGGTCACAAGACAGGAAAAGTTCTGTTTGGCCTCCATAAGGTTGAGGAAGACACGACTTAGAGACAGAGCAGCTTCACTTCTTTATTCTGGAGGTTAATGCCTTCTGTCCTCCTGCCCAGGTGAGGCTGCCTGTTTTCTCCATATAGATGCAGAAAACAAAGCCCAAGGCCCAGGCAGATTCTCCACTTGACATTTCTGTGGTAGACTCTGCTACAAGGGCTACGTGCGTGGATCAGCCTCCTTCCCCTTTTCTATGAAGCTTCATATTTTCTTTTGGCCTATCTATTGGAATTACAGAAGTAAAGCCAAGAAGAAAAACTTAAAATCAGTCCTAAATAAAACACAAGGATTATGCGTGTGAGCATACTCAGTGCCCGATGCGGGGCGGGGGGCGGGGGGGGACACAGTTGGATGCCCAGAACCCGTAGAAAAAAGCTGGGCATGGTGGCGCATGCTTGTGATCTCAGTGCTGGGGAGGGAGAGACAGGCAGATTCCTGGGGCTCAGTGGGCAACCAGCCTGACATAATTGGTGTGCCCCAGGCCAATGAAAAGCATCGTTTCAAAAAAATAAATAAAAGGTGATCAGCAGTCCAGAGGAACAACATCCAAGGTTGACTTCTGGCATGTATATGGCACACACACATACACACACACACACATACTCATACACAAATGGTTAAGGTTTTAATAATGCAGCTGGCTGTGGTGACTCAGGAATGTAATCTCAATACTTGGGAAACTAAGGCAGGAGGATTGTCATGAATCTGGGTTATACAGCAAGAACTCGCCTTAAAAAATAAATTGGGGAGGGGGCGGAGGGAGGTGGAGAGATGTCTTAGCAATTAAGAGCATTGGCTGCTCTTATAGAGGACTCAGGTTCAGTTCCTAGTACCCACATGGCAGCTAATAACCATCTGTAACTCCATTTCCAGGGGATCCAATGCCCTCTTCTAACCTCTGCTGGTACTGCAAGAGACAAGTACACTCACAAACATGAATGGAGGCAATATACTCAGATACATACAATACAAAAATAAATATTTTTTTAAAACTAAGTTTTATAAAAGAGAAAATGGTTAAGAGCTAGAGAGAGAGTTCAATGGTTAAGAATATGAATAGGTTCCCAGCAGTCACATTGGGTGACTCACAACTACCTGCAACCCCAGCTCCAAGAGAGCTAACGTCTCCCACCTCTGCAGGGACCTCATACAGACACACACATATACACATGACTAAGAATAATAAAAATACATCTAAGAAAATGGTTAGAATAAGCAGGTTATCTTGATGGCACATGCTTGTAACGCCAGCATGTGGGAGGATGAGGCAGGACGATTGAGACCCTGAGGCCAGCTCAGGATGCCTAGTGAAAATCTGTCTCACAATAACAAGACAAACAGAACGATGGCTAAGTAGGACCGGTGTGATGATAAATTTTATCTTTTATATACTTTTCATAATAAATAATAATATAAAAAACCTTTGCAGGCACAGTGGCACAGCCCTATAATCTCAGCATGTGGATGGTAAAGGCAAATGAATAAGGAATTCCAAGTCATCTCTATGTAGCAAGTTCAAAGCAAACCTAGGTTACATGAGACCATCTCAGAAAACAAAAAAGTATAGAATCATGATTTATATTGATGGGGAGAGAGTTACTGAAATAGTTTTAAGTATATGTACAAGTTATCTGGCCTGTAAATCAATTTTTGAACATATTTAATATGCCAAAAACACATTTCTATTAAATGAAATTGGCTTGTCGTACCTGAGATAGAAGGTACTTTCTTTTCCATCTTCTTTATTGTTGTCATTAGAACAATACCCCATAAGCCCAGACCTTAAGTCTGTCAGCTACATCAGAAAGAATCATTTTTAGGCTAAGGTCCTTGATGGTATCATTTTACCACAGTCAGCAGTGGAAAGAAAGACTTAGTCTATTTGTGTACACAGTACTGTACTGCATATTATATTAGGGTTTGTAGAGCTGGAGAAAAATTGCAGACTGATGTCTCTTTAGTGTCAGACAGAAACACGGCAAGAGCAAAACACTCCCAATGAGTCAAAAAGAACTCCCTCTCCAACACAGCCCCTCTGCACGTAGACGTCGACTTGTGTTCCAAGAACTGTAAATTGTGCCTGTGGCTTTGAAGGCATTCATTTTCTGTGTTTAGCTTAATAACCTGGCGGGATCACCAGGTACCAATGGCCGTGTCTATAGTTCTTTAAACAGAAGCATCAATCAGGACACAGACTGTAAGCATTTTGAAAATGCCATACATTAAAAGGCAAGAACTGCTGGAGGAATCACAAATATTTATACTAAAGCAGGTCTTAACTCAGCTTTCTTCTGCCTTGGTGCCGTCTGCTGACATCAGTCAGTTATTCAACACTCAGAGCCCATTCAAGGAGGAACCAGCTCTTCATAATCACAAGCAGTAGCCCTCCTTATTTTCAAATGTAGAAAAATTTTGATAGAAAAAAACAAACCAAAGAAGTGCTAAGAATTTACATTTCTATGACTGACTGCATGAATCTGTGGAACAAAAAGAAGTTTCTAAGTGTTCTAGATGACTTCAGAATCGTGTGACACCACAAATCTGCTTGACAGTTGAACTCTCTGCTGCCCACACCCACAGAATTACTCATATGCCGCATCCATGTGCATTTTCAACTTTCAGGGCTCAAGTAGAATCCTGTGGGTGCCATGTTTTGAAGATGTTGCCAATGTGATAGAATGAAGAGCGGCCTGAAAAAGATGACAAGGTCAGGAGGGTCCTCCTTTGTTTTTGAGACAGGGTTCCATGTAGCCCAGGTTTACCTCAAACTCACTGAGTAGTTTAAGATGATCTTAAACTGATAATTCTTCTGCCTCAGCCTCCCAGATTCTGGAATTACAGCTATATGCCATGATGCCCAACTTGGGGCTCCTCTTTTCCTTAAGGTATTTTTTTGTGCATTTCATACAATTTCATACAACAAATCTTAATCATATTTAGACCCAGCCACGTCTCCCATAGCCCCCCCCCACTGGATTTCATGCATTCTGTCATATATGTTAAGGCTTATCTGGTCAAGTTTATGTACCCAGATGTCCCTTGGTGCAAGTTCATTCACGGGAGTCTAGTCAGCCCATCTAGAGTCTCTCCCTTTCCCTCCCTTAAAGAAGATCAGCTCTCCCTCACCTAGCATGAATCAGCTGCCAATAGTTCCTCAGCTAAGGTTGGGGCCTGCTGCCCATTTCTCCAGTTCTATGCTGGGTTTTTGTCTGATTGAGTCTGCTTGGGTCTTGTGCATGCTGTCACCATTGCTATAAGTTCATATGAGCAAGTTCCCAGAGGCCCAAAAACTTCTCTTTCTTTATGTTCATGTATCAACCCTGGCTCTTACAATCTCTCTGCCCCGTCTTCTGAAATGGTCCCTGAGTCATGGGTGGGTAAGGTTTAGTATAGGAGTCCTATCCAGGGATTCACACTCTGCAGTCTCTTATTCTCTACAACTTGGCCAGTTGTGGGCTCCTCCTTTGTGAAGGGACTTACTCCCTCCTAAAGGGAGTTGGTTCCTTTTGCTCTTCCACATTTCTCCATGTAAGAATGTAGTATTCCCTGCCCCGAAACATGTGATGTTCAAGCACTCACTTGGGAGCAAAGACCACATCCTCACTAGATGCCAAATCTTTTAGTACTTTGATCTTAGACTCCCTAATCTCAAGAACTGTAAAAAATAAGCTGCTACTGTTATAAATTAGCCAGTTTAAGACATTATGCTGTACCGTCACAAATCAGGCTAAGAGAATGAGAGAAAGGCCCCAGTGCAGGTGCCAGTTATTAACATTTTAAACTATTACTTGGGGTTACAATATTTCTGTTTATTTTCTGAGAGAGGGATCTGCATTTCCCTCCCTGAAGCTTGTGACCTCAGTAGTACTCAGAGAGAGGAATTCTTAAAAAGCACAGCCTTTATAATCTTTCTATTCACAGCCTTGATCTGACCCCCTAGTCACCTACCAGTTAAACAATGCTGAATGAAGGATCTGAGTGGGGCAAGCAGAGGCCTGCCCTGAGTCAGGAGTGAACATGAGCACTTCTGAAAGAAGAAGAGCATTAAAAATTACATACCCCAGGGAGCTAAAGAGATGGCTTCGTGGTTAAAAGCACTGGCTACTCTTTCAGAGGACCCAGGTTGGGTTCCCAGCACCCACAGATGGCTAAAAATTATCTGTAACTCGAGTTCCAGGAAAATCCAATGCCTCTCTGGCCTCTATAGGCATTGAACATGCATAGCACACTTACATACATGTAAGCAAAACACACACACACACTTTTTAATTAAATACATAAAAATTGTAATACTGCACACAACAGTACCATGATGCAGAGACTTGAACTTGGGTTCAGGCAAGTTCAACTTTAAATCCTGCCTGTGTGACTCACCAGCAGCTAGAATTTAGGTAACTTAACAAACTGCAGGTTGTCTATAAAAGTGAAAAAATAATATTTTAGCAGTCAGTATGAGAATTAGAAATCATGCATACAAACCACTGATTTTTTAAAAACTTTTATTTTCTGTGTATAAGTGTATTGCCTGCATATATGTAAGTGCACCTATGTTGTGCAATGCCCACGGAAGTCAGAAGAGGGCACTGGATATCCTGGAACTAGAGTTATAGACAGTTATCAGACATCATAATGGTGTTGAGAACTGAACCCAGGTTCTCTGCAAGAGCAGCCAATGCTCTTAACTGCTGAGCCACCTCTCCAGCCCTTGAATTTTAATCCCTATTACAGTCAGAGCAAATAGACACAAATGAGGGGCTTCCAACAACAGGATTTGTTCCCAGGGCCACAGTCAGAAATCAAGAGCAAAGCACCCTCTAGGAGTGACAGGGGATATTCACACTTTGTCCCTTCCAGCCTCTGGTAGGTAGTTCCAGGCAAGGCTTGGCTTAGTAAGTTCATGATCTTCAGTGGGTCTCCTCTTTCACATTCTTTATCGTTTGTAGATAGTTGCCACTGGATTGAGGGTGCATCCAAACAATCCAAGACAATCTCATTGCAAAACCCTTAACTTACAGGCATCTACAAATTCCTCTTTCCCAAATGTCATATTTACAAGTTCTAGGGCTTAGGAGAGAGACTCATCTTTGCAAAGGGCCATTATTCAACCCAATATAACATCTACTATGGAACTGATGGAGACAAGACATTCAGTATATTTCAATATATAAGCTACCCTCTCCCTTCCTTCCTGGTGAAAAGGGAACTTTCTTTGAATAACACACCAAAGCAGTGCTAGCGGGTGGCCATGTTCACCAAGGGCAAGGGCTTCTGTCTGGCAAGTGCTTCGCTGTGAACCATCCAAGCCTGCCCTAAAGGAGGACTACTGACAAGCTGCCATCTTTCCATCTTCTCAGGAAAAATTAATTCGAAGGCCTTGGCCTCCCATCAAGAGAGAGTCAAGATAACGAGTAGGGAGTGCTAGAAGAGTTTCAAAAAGGTAAGGGGAGGAGGAAGGGCTTGGAGTGTAGCCCAGTGTTAGCGCTTGTATAATATGCCGAAAGTCCCGGGTTCAATCCCCAGCACTTCAGAGAAACAAAGAGAACATCAAGAAGACAGGCTTCCTAGCTGTCCAGTTCAGACCAAGCATGTGGAAAGCCACCAAATGCTTTCACCATCATTTGGGCTCCACATAATCACTACCCCATGCTGACCATGCAGAGGCCGCTCCTCACCCACCCCAGCCCCTCACTAAGCAGTTCCTCCTCTCACCACGACTCTTACAGATGGTGGAGGCTCAAGAGCATATTCCAGGTCATTTGTCTGAGAGCTGCTGGAAGGCAGATTTGGTCCTCCTTCTGACTGATCTCTGTCAGGCGGAACCAAACACAAACAGTGGACCTTCTGGGGATGGAGGAAAGGTCCATGGCCTCTGAATTCTGTGGGGATTTTATTGATTTCTTAATTGTATTGATTTCCTCTAACCCTTCATTTGATTTTGCCTTCAAGCTTGCAACTGATCTTCACATCAAGGACCCCTAAAGTTAGCTCTCTCCCAACTCTTAAGTCCTCCTTACTATTGGCCCGTAGAAAGGCCTGGAAACAAAGCGGAGAAACAGTATATCTTCACCCCTGATACCTCAAGAAGACAGGCTTCCTAGCTGTCCAATTCAGACCAAGCATGTGGAAAGCCACCAAATGCTTTCACCATCATTTGGGCTCCACATAATCACTACCCCATGCTGACCATGTACAGGGCCTGAAATCCCGGAGTCTAACTTGTGATCTTCACGGTTACTCTCCGGCAGCTTGTCCCAGATATGCTCTCTATGCATCCAGCTCTGAGTTAAACAAATGGTTCCTATGAAGTGCATCATCCAGGCTTAGGGACAGACTTTCAACTAGACACTGGCTCAAGGTGGAAAACGAGGGTAGAAAGAGTTAGGGACGCACCTGCTCTCTACACAGCTTCGTCTCCAGTATGCCTCCTAACTCCCGCTCCTCCCAGGCAGCTCCCCTTTGAGAGCATCTGTTCCCAGTGGATTCAGCCAGTACTGTCTCTCTCTTTGGCTCTTTAGCTCACAGGGTGGTAACATCTTCCACTGTATTACTCTCTGGGCACATCCAGTCGTGAGCTTCTTTAATTCTGCCCATAAGGTCCCTTCATTTGAACCATTTCCTAACAGAAGCTTTACCAAACATGACCAGAATATCTTTTTTACAAAAAATTATTGCATTTGTGTATGTGTGTGTGTGTGTGTGTGTGTGTGTGTGTGTGTGCCACAGTGTCACGGTGTGATGTGGTGATGTGGCGGTCAGAGGACAACTTGTGGAGTCAGTTCTTTCCTTCCAATATATGGATCTCAGGGATCAAGGTTAGGTCCCAAGGCTTGGTGGCCAGGCACCCTTACCCACTGAGCCATCTCACTGGCCCCAAACCATCTTCCTCATTCACTCTTCAATATACGGTTTCATTCCCTACATAATTATGCTTTGGTTTCTCTGGGGGTATGTGTGATGGACAGTGTAGTGTGTATGGTTCCATGCTTTACATGATTCTTTGGTTTCTCTAGAGACATCTATAGTGGGCACTGTAGTATGCCCCCCAGAATGCCACACTGATGTTTCCGTTCTTGTGCTCCAGTCACTGACAACACTCACAGTGGAACCTTCTCAGGAATTTCCCTCAAGAAGATGGCCACATGGCCCATGGTCCCACCATCCTCAAGAACAGTTCACATGCTATGATCTAAAAATGTATATGGGCCAGGTGAAGAAAAGTTTTAAAGGTGAAATCTTGTTTTAGGTTGGGACATCACTGAAGATTGTCACACAGATCCTTCACTGGGACTGCCCTGCTCCTTTGCCCATCATTCTTCCTCTCCCTCCTCCGCACAGCTGAGTGAGAGCACTCCCAGATGTCCTGCACACTCGGCTCCAACTTGGAGTCTGGTTCTCAGTCCATCTACCCTTAGACCACTGGTTTATGGGTAAAGACCAAAAAATGACCTCTCAACTCCATGTTGCTAGCCTTTGAAAACAGTGCCTTGCCAATCAAGACTCGGTTTCCTTTGGTCAGGTACTAGCCAAAGGCATCTTCTTGGGTGTCCCACCTGTTCCCCACTCCAGAAATCTCACTGGTTTGTTCCATCTCCTTCATGTTACTCAGAGTTCAGTGTCTGGTCTGAACCATCTCATGACGAATTGACTTCTATCTCTGACATTTTGTGCACAATAATAAAAATACTTCTCAGTTCACATCATGTTCTGGGCATAATGGTATGTACTCAGAATATAGAAATGATTATTAATCCCTGCCTTTAAGGAGTTCAAATCCTAGACACGCCACTTAATCAATCTATGTAGAAGCTTCTGAGAAGTAACCAGGAAGGGAGGAAAAAGACTGAAAGAGAATAATGCCTAAAAGCCTTCTCCCCTCTGCTCATAAAAGGAGGTAGGAGAGCTCGGCTACATAAAAAAAGACCTTGATTGGTCAAGAAAAGTAGTAATGAGAATTCTTGCCGGCTTTGGTAGAAGTAGGTCATCAGAAACCTTGACAATGGCTGTTTTAGTAATATAATAATGCTGACAGATTAATTAGAGTGAGTTGAGAGAGACAGAAGTCAAAGAAATAGAGACAGTACAGACCACACTTTAAAGGAGGAAAGGCACTAGCAAGTCACAGGAAGCATCTCTGTTTGTCAGTTGAAGACAGGAGAGCTTGTAGGAGCTTTACACTGGCAGAAATGACCATGTTAAGAGGGGAAACCGATGATTTAGAAGTACAGCTGCCGGATAGGAGGTAGAAATGTAGCTCCTCACAAAGGAGGTTCTCATAGGAATGTGGATCCCTCATGGATGAGCACACAGGCAAGTGTCTCACAGATTACTGTATCAAGAGAGTGGTAATTCTTTTTGGATTGCATTTGCATTTGAAATAAGGGTCCTAAACTTGGCATGAGAGGTTAGGGAAAGCACTTCCCTGTGGGGTTGGAGTAAGAATGAGCGATCTGACCAGGTGGTTGTTAGGAAGATTCGATTCGGTGTAACAGAAGGTAAAAGGCATTCTGCACATTTACTGCCTGATGAGCAAGTAAAAAGGAACCATGCTGATGATCAACGCCTCTGAAGAGGCACCAAATCCAGGAAAATTTGTTAACGAACCCCAGAGGCAGTGCATTAAAAGCTGAGCTTAAAGAGAAGGAGGAAGAACAGTCTAGCAATTATTTAAAGAACGGTATGTGCTAAACAGTTCTAGCCAGGGCCTTGTTTTGAAATAAAATTTTATTGGAACACAATCATACCCATTTATTGACAGACTGTCTATACCTATTTTCTGCCTACAATGTCAGAGTTAAGTAGTTGCCACAGAGACTACATTGCTTGCAAAACCTCCAGTATTTACTATCTGATCTTAAAAAGTTTGCCAATCTCTACACAAAGAATCAGATAAAGAGTGATTGTAGACCTAAAAACAAATTAGAAACAGGAATCGTACCATTACATGATTAATAATTAGAAACAGCAAAGAAGGGCACAGCTGGAGGCTGAACTGTTGCCTGAGAAGAGTGCCACAACAATCAGCAGTGGATGAGTCCTGTGAAGAAAAGGTACAGATTAAAGCAATCAGAAAGAAAACAGAAAATATCCACAAATTTTTATTCTCTTGCCCTCCAGATACTTAGAACAGAGGAAGATGACCCCAAATAAGGACATTTTGTGTCTCCGAAGGAAAGAACTTAAAACTAAAGAACAGAACGAGTTTTCAACCATACAGTAAAAGATTAGCCCAAAATGAAGAAAGGATTGAATCTGTAGCCCTCGCACAATCCACCAGCCGTCAGGAGACTTTGATCAGGAGCAAGCTATAATGAACCATTTTCTGATTCAGCTTCAAGAATCAAGAAAATCCTCAGGGGCCTGGAGAGAGGGTTCAGCAGTCAAGAGTGCAGGCTACTCTCTTGCAGAGGACCCAAGTTTGGTCCCAGCACCCACTTCATGGCTCCACAACAACCCACCACAACTCCAGTTCCAGAGGATCGAACGCCATCTTTTGGCCTCCATGGACATTGCATGCTTGGGTGCACCTACAAACATGCCATCAAAACACTCATACACACAATTTAATTAATAAAAAGAGAGAGAAAATCTTCAGACTTCATAGGCAGAAGCAGCAAATAATTTGCAAGAGATCAAACATTATGAGGAGTGAGATACGGAGTCACACACCTATAATCCCAGTACCTGGGAGGACCAGGCAGGAGGATCACAAGTTCTAGGCTAGCCTGAACCATATAACAAGATTCTATCTCAAAACAAAAATAAAACCAACCAAACATTATGAGAAGTTACATTTCTCAGTGGCAACAACTAATGTGGTAACCAAATACAAGAATCAGCCTTTGGCAAGTGCAAAGCCAACAGGCACAACTAGAAGGCTAAAAAAAAAAAAAAGTGAAATAAGGCTTATTAGCAGGAAGAATAAGACAACACTGAGATAATTCCCAAAGCAGTGCCTCTGAAGAAAAGAGGCAGAGGCATTGGATTAGGGAAACATACCCATCCATACTGGAAAACTTGCACCACATATAGGAGTGGTGCACTCCTGAAATGCTTCTCAGTTGCAGATCATGCTTCTTCAGACATCACATATTCAAGCACATCAGAAGAGAATGGCCCCTGCGCAGAGAACAATTATAAGATTATAATGAGGAGCCAGGCATGGTGATGCACATCCTCAATCCCAGTCCTTTGGAGACAGAGGCAGGCAAAATCTCTATGAGTTCCAGGCCATCCAGGGCTACCTAGTGAAACCCAGCTCAAAAGTAATAAATAAATAAAATAAATAAATAAGAGAAAATTTCAGGTGAGGAAGAAGAGTGTGTCAGAGTGACTCCTTGTGTTTTTTAATGGAGAACCTTACCACAAAAACTTCAAGGGATCTCAATGGTCTTCTAAAGGGGTAGCAATCCCCTCACTGGCACACGTGCATTCCCCTAAGAGGCCCTGGCCAGTGGCTAACAAAAGCCAGAAGACAAGAAAAAAGACATCCTTAGAACTCTGAAGGAGAAAACAATACTTAGCGAAGAAAAGGGATTATTTCAATCTCTGAGTATTTTTCATAATTTCTCGACCCTAGAATAGTGCTACACCTTGATCCCTGAGGGCCTTTAAATAATTTCCCATGTCCCAGGATCCACCCCAAAACAATTAGATAAGAATGTGTGGGCTAGTGCTCAAATTATAGTCAGCCAGTTGCCCATTGTGATAGCACATGCCCATGGAATATGCTGAAGAGGCGGAGGCAGGAGGATCGTGAATTCTGAAGAGGCGGAGGCAGGAGGATCGTGAATTCCAGATCAGCCTGGGCTACACATTTTAGCCGGGCATGGAGGTACAGGCCTTTAATCCCAGCACTTGGGAGGGAGAGGCAGGCAAATCTCTGAATTCAAGGCCAGCCTGGTCTATGTAGTGAGTTCCAGGCCAGCTGAGGCTACAGAAAGACCCTGTCTCAAAAAAAAAAAAAAAGAAAAAAAGCTAACCCAGTCACCCAAAGTGCAGGAGATGCTGGTGCAGAGCTTCTGTAACTGTACTTGGTAATCAGCATCGTCAGTATCACCTGGCAACTTGTTACAAACACAGACTCAAACCCCATTCCTATAGGAATTTGGAGTATAACAAGCTCTCCAGGAGATTTGGACACATGCATTAGTTTGGAAGTCCTCACAGAAGAATCTTTTAAGAATAAAGATTCAAATATAGATTTATGATCATTTTAATTAATAGTTGAATTTAAGCAATGACAAATTTACTTTTATTTTATGTGTATGAGTATTATGCCTGTGTGTGTAAGTGCATTCATGTCATGCAGTGCCCAAGGAGGACAGAAGAGGGTATCAGATCCCCTGGAACTACATTTTGTCTATCTGCACAGATGCAGGGACAGATGTTGGCCTAATTTTACTTATGACTGGCAAAATTTGACGTGCTTTCTAGATATTCTTTTTGTACTTTCTCTACACTTCTGAAATTCTAAAATATGCAAATTATTTTTCCAAAAGAATTCGTGATTATAAATACTAGTAGCTAATGAAAAAAAAAAAGTCCTGAAACTAGGGGTATAGTTCAGAGGCAGAATATTGGCTTAGCATGAGCAGAGCAAGGTCCTGGGTTTGATCTGATCTCTAGCATTGAGAGAAAAAATCTCACAATTCACAGTTTGACTAGGATGACCAGGGCCTGTGTATCCATTCACACTAACCAAATTCTGAGAGACTATGAATCAGAATAGAAATTCAATCATTGCCAAGGGTGGTAGCACGTGCCTTTAATCCCAGCACTCAAGAGGCATAGGATAGTCTGCATAGGGAGTTCCAGACCAGCCAGGGCTGCATAGCGAGATTCTGGAAAGAGAAAGAAAGGAAGGAAGGAAGGGAAGGAGGGATGGATGGAGGGAGAGAAGGGAAAGAGGCAAGGACAGATGGAAAGAGAAGGAAGAAAGAAAGAAAGGGAGGGATGGAGGAAGGGGAAAGAGAAAGAAAATATTTTCAATAACATACTTACTCCAAACCTAAGACATGTCATCTAGAAGGATGCTTTTTCTGTGGATATATTTACTGAGAAGTCTGAATTACGTATTAGGAAGCTACTTGGTAAGAAAAGGATTACAGGAAAGGGAATGAATCTTTTCAGGAAAATATTCTGGAATTATTCGTGATTAGGAACCCATCCTCTAATGAAGTAACTGCTCCTTGTTTCATTGTTGCTGTTGTTGCTGTTTGCTTGCTTGTTTGGTTTGGTTTGGTTTTTTGAGACAGGGTCTCCCAGCTGGCCTGGAACTCACTTTGTAGACCTGATTGTCCTTGATCTCACAGAGGTCAGCCTTCCTCTGCCTCCCAAGTTTTGGGATTAAAGGTGTATGCCACCGTGACAGACAGTAAGTTACTAGTAAAATACTGTTTCTTAATCTAAGGCCAGAACCCCTTCTTGCCATACTAAGTATTTATCAAAAGGTAAATGCCCCAATGTTATGAATGGCATCGCTTCCATTAGAGGGAATTTTCAAATCACAAATGCAGAACAGATATTTCTGGCTGATTGACTTCGACCTCAAAGAAGTTTAATATGCATGATAGTTGTGGTATCAGAATTCGGCCTCTCATTCTTTAAATCTTTGGTTTGTCTTATTTGAAGGTGCCTTCTGTGTTCTAAATACTACATGCTAATTTTTCCAAAAGCTTCATTAGAAACAAAAATGTGACCTAATGTAGTAAAAAAAACTTAACCTGTAAAAATTACTTAATGAACCTGTTAACTTGTACGCTAAATTAAAAAAAAAAAAAAAGTTTAATGAAGAGCGTGGAATGGCGATACATGCCTGTATTCCTAGCACTTGGAAGGTGGAAGCACGAAGATCAGGAGTTCAAGGTCGTCATCCACTAACTATTGAGTCTGAGGCCAACCTGAACTACATTAGACCTAGTCTCAAAACAAGCAAAAACAAGCAGCAACAACAACAACCAAAAAAATTTATGAACCGGGCATGGCAGTGTGCCTTTGATCCCAGCACTCGGGAGGTAGAAGCAGGCGAGATCTCTTGAGTTTGAGACCAGCCTGGTCTACATAGCTAGTTCCAGGCTTGAGTTGAACTCTTGGTGGGGCAGATATAATTATCCATATAAACAATCCCAACTTCCCACTCTATTAGCATATATGCTCTGTGATATATTAATGTCCTGACTTAGAAGAGGTACTTCTGCCTGCAGAACTTCTATCTTACCCTAAACTGTAAGCTGTGAAACTATGACCATATGGGTTAGAGAGATGGCTCAGATGGTAAAGCACTTAATATTCTTGCAGAGGACTTAAGCTTGGTTCCCAGAACCCATGCTGCATGGCTCATGACCACCTGTCACTCCAGCTCCAGGGGGATCCATCACCTCTGTTCTTTGCAGGCACTGCACTCATTGTACAAACCCATACACATGCACACATAATTAAAATAAAAGCTTTTAAAATATTTTACATGAATGAGTGTATTGCTTGCATGTATGTAAGTGCGCCCATGTCATGCAATGCCCAAGGAGTTCAGAAGAGGGGCATCGGATCCCCTGGAACTTTTAGCCTTCATTCGGATGCTGGGAATCGAACCCAGTCCTCTGAAAAGCAGCCAGTGCTCTTAACCACTGGACTATCTCCCCAGCCCCAAAATAAAATCTCTTTTTTAAAAAACATGATTATTTATCAACTAAAATTCAACTATTTATTCAACTCAATTCAAGGTAGATGGATGGATGGATGGATGTTACGGTATATGGGTGCATTTATTATTACGCCTCACTGCATTCTTTGAGACACAAGGGTGGTCCTGACGATCTGTGGCAAGGAGAGGACATCAAACCAGCATGATGTTTCTTTTGGTATGATAAATTTAACATTTTACAAATTATTCCAAAGAGTTTGTGTGTATGAACTTTGAATCCTAGGTGGATAAAGTCCTAGTTTCTGACAACCACTTTCTGAGACTCAATTTACTTTATTTATAAAGCAGGATAATATCACCTACCTATATTCTAGGGTTTTCATAATTTTAGTAAACACTAAATGTTTAAGAGTCCAGAGTAGGAAATCAATAAATGAGGTCCAACTGACACTCAAAGCTCTTTAGAAGTACTCAACCAAAAGAGCCCACCAGCTGGATCTATAATCCCAGCACTCTGGTAGGCAGAGGGAGGAGAACTGCTGTGAGTTTGAGGCCAGTCTGGACTACATAGTGAGTGGCAAGCCAGCTAGGACTACCCAGCAAAACCCATCTCAAAAACAACCCGTTGTCCCGTTCTTCATCCCCATCCCGCTCCCACCCTCCACTGACAGATTATTACTGATCTCCACAAGCCCCTCACTAGCGTCCATGCCTTGTCTCATCCCTTTACAATCTACCCCACAAAGTATCTGGAGAAGAAATCTTTCTATGCCACAGAAGCAATAATTTACTTCCATCCTCAAAATCTCTCATTGTTAAAAAACAATTAACCCTAAATTCATGCTTGCTATCTGAAGCTCTCTAATCAAATTCTCTTTGGGACCCAATTGTTTTCTTTTCTTCCATCCCTAGGTTGTAAATGGATGACCCCACAAAGAAAGCTCAGTCCTGCTCATCTAATTTTCATTGTTCCACACAATTAACTAATTTCAAATTAGTTGCTAGCATTTACATATTGGAAGGAGTGATATGAAAATTCAGATTCTCACTTCTAAAACCTGGAATATCCTGCAATTTTGAACTCATATGGCACAAAGAACTGAAGCTAGGCAGCTGGGACCCTTTCAAACCGGGCTAATGCATCCCAGTTTATTATAGTCTTTGCCTGATAGAGTCACAGAGTTTGGAATTGGCTTAGGGTCAGTAGGCCTGAGAATTTATGATGCCTGTTCTCTAAACCTAGCGCTGTATACAAATGTGTCTCCCAAGTGCACAGTATGCCTTTGCTAGGCTCTCCTGTCTTCCTAGAAAGGCTTCTTCTTCCCTGTTTCCCACCTCTATGGCCCATTCCAACACTTCATCTTTCACAAAGCCTTTTCCAGCTGAGGGTTCCTGTCTGGTTTCTAAACCCCTAGAAGAAACTCTCCTACGCTCCCGTCATTGGTCTCCCAAGTAGCTCAGGGAAGCGTAAAGATGAGCACCTCTTCCCAGGCTCTCTAGACCTAGACATTCTTCTTCCTCTCCTTAAAGATGGGGTGGGTCTTTCCTCATTCCTCCTTCCTCCTCAGAGATCTGCCTGTCTACACAGCAGGGAGACCATTCTGCCTGGCAGTGAAAGTTCTGTTTTGACAAGTGTGTCAGAGATAGTGGGCACTACCTGCATGTGTTCATTTGCCCCATTCTGAGCTTGAGGATTGGAAGAACCACTGTTACCACACAATGAAGACAAGATTTCCTATCCAGGTTTCATCAAAAATGATGCTTAATGTTTTCATCTTCATATTTATCAATACTGTATTTATCTCACAAGTTTCCAAATATGAAAAATGGGTTTTATTGGCCTCTTCTTTGAAAATAAAAAGATTTATTTTTTATTTTGATTGCGTGTGTGTGTGTGATGTATGGGTGTGTGCCAAACCCCCTGGAGCTGGAGTTATAGGCGTTTGTGAACCATGTGGTGTGTGGGCCAAACTCTGGTCCTGCAGAAGAGCTCTTAAGGGCTGAGTCGTCTCTCCAGTCCCATTGGTCCCCAGTCAACACCAACAATTCTTACGTTTCCTTGAATCTTTTTTGTTGATTTGCTTGTTTTGTTCTAAAACAGGGTCTCTCCATGTAGTCCAGGTTCAAAATCCTGAGCCTTGCCTCAGCCTCTGGAGTGCCAAGATTTTAGGTGTGTGACACCATCCCTGGCTCTTTTTTGAACCTTTGGAGCTACCAGCAAAGTTCATTGAAAAAACAGACAGTCAAAGGTATTTATCAAATTAGACCAAAAGACATATAAATGTGCATAAACTTCATGGAATGAAATTTTTCTTGTATGTACATCCTTCATAATAATTTAAATGTCCCATGTTGGGGACATAGCTCAGTTGACAGAGCACTTAGCTGGCATACCCAGGGCCCTGGGTTCAATTCTAAGTACCATGAAAAAATACAAATAAGAAGCAAAATCAAAATAAAATTTAAAAACTAAATGTCTCTCAGGTTAACAAAATACAGGTTATTCCATATGTGACATAAAATATTTATTTCCTATTTACACTTCCACTTGCATATAAGGCATATTACAAATCATAAAAAAATAAAAGAAAGAAAAGAAAAAAAGGCAAACATAAACCCTAAAACCAAGGAAAGAAGGCGCCGCGCGGTGTGAAGGCCATCAGCAGTCTCGGAGCTCTCGCTTCTTGCCTCGTTTGGATTTTTTGTGTGTTTCCTGCCGAATGGTATCGTACTCCAGTATGGCCATTCTGGAGAGTCTCTGTAAGAACTGAGAGGGTGCTCCTGTGAAAGGGTCACTGAAGACATGGCCTGGGAGGCGGAAATCAGCTGTTAAACCGAACAGTAATGGCAAGTCGCCTTACAAACATTAAGTAAAAAGGTAACCGCTTTGTTTTAACCACATTAAACTAATGCTCTGGCTCTGCATCATGCTTCTTGAGACAGGAGCTGGCCGTAGGGTTCATTCTAGAGTCGGAGCACTAGCTCCATAAAATAACTAATTTGCTTCGTCCACACTCATCAGGTTATTTTCTCTTAATAAGACGGTTTTTCATAAACACTAAGTAAAGTGAAACAGTAAAGTTATAAAGTTAGCTGGGCGTGGTGCACGGCTTTACCCCCGGCACTCGTAGGAAAGCAGAGGCAGGTCCAATTCCCACAGCTGGCCTACAGAGCAGGTCATAGTTCTAGGTCAGCTGAGGCTACAGAAAGACCCTGTCTCAAAAAAGACAGATTAATCAATTAATTAATCACATTGCACATAGAGGCTCAGGCCTGTAATCTCAGCACTTGGGAGGTCTAGGCAAACAGAAGGAATGCAGGGAGTTCAAGGTCTTCCTGGGTAAGATATGAAAGCAGATAAACAAGCAATGACATAAACGGAAGGCTAAGTAATTTGCCTAACAGCACATAACTTGTAACCATCATGGGCAGGATCAGAGCCCAGAGCCTACAAAGTTCCCATGGGTCATGCTATACATTGCCTTTAAACATGTAAATATTTATAAACACTTCTACAAACATGTCTGGTTTTGAAAATAATACTCTGACCCATAGTGCTTTAAAATAAATGATAAGGCCAGGTGTGATGGCACCACTTTTAAGCCCAGCACTCACGAGGCAGAGGCAGGTGGAGCCTTGTGAGTTCAGGATCAGCCTGGTCTACATAGTAAGTTCTAGGCCAGTTGGGGGTACCAGGAGACCCTGTCTCAAAAAAAGATACTAAAAATATAAATAATCAGACTTCACTTCAAATGTCAAAATAACACCCCTTTTTCACAGTTCTCTGATGTAACTGTTATTTTTGGTTTGCTTGTTTTGTTTAATAACAAAATTGATGTGAAAAATTGAAAGAGAGAGAGAGAGAGAGAAAGACAGAGAAACAAAGAAAGATTGAGTCTTAAAAATATAATGTGATTCTCAGCAGCAAAATGGCCCATCTGTAGCTATTGTTCCAGGAAGTTCAATACCTTCTTCTGGCCTCTGAGGGAACCAAACATGAAGTGAGTATACTTACATATCTGCAGGCAGACACTCATACACATAAAATAAAAATAAATACATTTTAAAAAAAAGTAAGATGGAGAGTGGTTAGGGAAGACACCTGATGTTGACTTCTGGCCTCTACACAGAAGCACATACAAATATCACACACACACACACACACACACACACACACACACACGTGCACACACACACGTACACACACACACACACAGTAACTCCAAATAAAAAGCAGATGTTTTATACAGCAGTCCATAAAACAGATAGTAAGTCATGACTAAACCGGATGACCCCAGAAAAATAAATATGACTTAGCATTACAAAACCTATAATGTTATTCTTCATTAAAAATATTCAAATTGGCCAGGTGTGGTGGCACAGACCATTAATCTCAGCACTCAGGAGGCAGAGGTAGGCAGAGCTCTGAGATCAAGGCCAGCCTGAAACTACATAGGGAGTTCCAGGCCAGCTGTGACTACAGGGAGGCCCTCTCTCCCTGCCTCAAAAAGACCAAAATAATAACTAAATAAACAACCAAACAAACAACAAGTCAACAAGTCAGACGTAGTGGCACATGCCTGTAAAACTAACACTTGAGAAGCAGAGGAAGCAGAATTAGAAATTCAAGGCCAGCCTGGCCTACGGAGCAAGATGATACCCCAAACAACCAACTCATGTACTGGGAGCGGTCGCAGACACCTTTATTCCAGTACTTGGGAGGTAAAGATCTCCATGTGGAGTTCCTGGCTAGCTGGGGCTATAGAGAGATCCTGGTCTTAAAAAGTCCACCCCCAATCATGTGATCTCCTCAATAAATTCAGAAAAATTATTTTTTAAAATTAAATTCTCATTTATATTAAAAAAAAATTTCGACAAATTAAAGGAAACTTTTTTCACTTACTACAAGGGATGTCTATTCAAAACCTATAGCAAATATCATTGTTACTGAGGAGATAGTAAAGGCTTTGAAAATCAAAAGCAAGTCAGAGGTCTGCTATGCATTTCTATTTCTATTTCATTTGTGTTTCTAGTCAGTTTACTAAGATAAGAAAAATAAAGCCATAGAATTCAGAAAGGAAAAAACAAAACTGGCATTATTAGTGACATATGGTGGCAGCCACCTCTACTCTCAACTTTAGAAAGGCTGTAGCAAGAGGACTGCCATGAGTTTGACTACTCCAGACTATACAGCATGATCCTGTCTCAGGGAGGGAGGGAGGGAGGAGAGGACAGAGAAAGAGAAAGAGAAAGAGAAAGGGAGAAAGGAAGAAGAAAAAGACTTATTAACAAATAATCATGATGGTCTGAATAGAAAATGCGTAAGAATCTATATATTATAGGAAATATTAAGAAATCTTTATAAGGTCATGACTATAAGATCAAACTGAAAAAAAAAAAAAAAAAACTACAATTCCAAAACACTGTAATAGAAACCTAGAAATTTTAGTTAAACAGAACTGTGGTGGTAATTTACTAATCATCCCCCCAAACTTTTTACAGGTTTTTTTTTTTTTCCTATTACTAAGAAAGAGGGTTTTTTTGTTTCTCAGCTTGTTTTTGTTTTCTGTTTTGGTTTGGTTTGGTTGTTTGGGGTTTTTGTAGTTGCTTGGTTGGTTAGTTGGTTTGGGTGGGGGTGTGGCTTTCATTGGTTGGTTGGTTGGTTGGTTGGTGCTGGAGATAGAACCCAGGATCTCACGCACGTTAAGGACCTCTAGCACTCGGCTGTAATCTCAGCCCCTTTCTTCCATTATTTAATTTCAGCTAGCCACCTGTCCATTCAGGTTATACTTCTATATTTAGAGCTAATCATAGTTTTACTACTAAGTTACTAACAGCAATAAATTTCTTTTGTTAATAAGCTACTCAGTTTCTGGTATTTTGTGATAGCAACCCAAAACAGAAAAAGACCCCTGGATGGATAAGTTATAGATCCAATTCTGCTGTCTATTTCATCTCTTGGTTTTTGTCACTCTATGCCAAGTAAATTTTAGTTGAATGCTAGGCATTGTGCATAAAACTTGTAAGTCTTATGGCTTATCTTATGGTCCTCTAGAGAGAATCCCAATTTCCTCTGGCAGCAGCTACTCCTTCATGTATAGTGAACAGTCCTTCAGGAGTTTACTCTGAAGAGCTGACTTTACCTAGGACTCCATCTTGGCAGGCTCTCCACCTCCATCTCCACAGTCAGTGCTAAGTTACTGAAGTTTCTACTCATCTCTTTAGCTTCCTAAAGGCTGTTTTCTGAATTGTTTTGCCTGATGCGCTGGCTGCTGGGAGCAGCTAGACACCTGGAAGAGAAACTGCACCCAGCATTTTATGCTCGTTCCCACGGCTATTCCTCCAAGATCTTGGCTTCTCTCGAGTCTCTCCTGGCAAAATTGCTGTGATATCAGTTGTTCCATCATAGCCAGAGGTGAACAGTCTCAGAGTCATTTGACTGATGATATAGCTATGGATATGATATATGCCACAGTGATGCTTTAAAGCCTTAGATCACATCAAAATTATTCTTTTGTAGAACGATTCAATGAGCCCTCATTTCAGAGTGAGATGTAAAGTCCTTTCTAAACATGATCAGGCAGCCCATTGTTTCTCCTGTCTCGTCTTCTACAACGTGGCCGCACTGGGCTCCCAGTGTTCTTCCAAAGGTCAAGCACCATCCTGTCTCGATGCTTTGCTGGCTCTAAGGGAATGATGTAACTCCTTCACCTCTTTCAAGTCTTCGCTCAGATACTATCTTCTCGGTTAAACTTGCTCTGACCAACTTACCTAAAATGTAAATCCCCTTCTCCACCCATGTCTTTGTTCTCATTTCCCTTCCCCTGCTGTTTCTGTTGCTCTTGCTTCTACTGCAGTAAGTCTCAAATATACTAGGTACAAGATTTACTGACCACATTGCATATTTGCTGTTTATATGCACTCAAGTGTAAGCTCCGCAGGGGCGAGGATCTTGGTTTTGTTTAAGGGCACATTCCTTAAACTCAAGCACCCAGAATAAAATCTAGATATAGTACATAGTAGATAATTCATATTTGGAGACTAAGTCAGTGGAATTCTATTTTATTTGAAAAATAGTTTTCAGTAGTTCTTAAGCATTCAGTATGTTACAGAAACTGATGCAGGCATCGTGGCTCTACAAAGGTAAATTAGACACAGTACATCTTTTGGTCTGTTTCTGTTACTATAACAAAATAAGTCTGGATAATTAATTTATAAACAACAAACTTATTTCTCACAATTCTGAGAAATCCAAAATAAAGGTGCTGACAGAGTGGGTGCCTGTGGGGGCTTCCTCTGCTTCTGGGTGGTGCCTGGTTACTTCCCACCAGGGAAAAGATGGAGTGGCCCTCATCAGCCTCTGGGTTCCACTTTGCTTTGTTCTGTTTTGTTCTATTCTGGGTTGTTTTAAGACAACATCTCACTATGTAGTCCTCACTGACTCGGAATTCACTATGAAGACCAAGATGGTCTCAAACTTGCGCTGATCCTGCCTCAGCCTCCCAGGTGTGATGCTCACCCAAGGTCTCACCTCTCAATATTATCACATTGGGCATGAGATTCCAGCTTATGAATTTTGAAGGGCCGTGTGTATTCAAACCATAGCAGTGCCCATCGTGACAGCCATAAAGCTGCCAAATGGAAAATGAACAGCAAATGTTCATAAGAGCAAAAGAAAAATAAATGTCTTCTCTTCTAATTAACGTGTTTTTAATTTTTTATGTGATCTGTTCACTATAAAAGTTGCTAATAGCATATAGAAATCCAGAGAAAGCAAATGTTCAAGGAAAAATTCGTGAACATTTAACCTTATGACTTTCCAAACACTGAACTTGAAACTACTGTCAAATCAGTCTGATTGCTCCCAAGCATGTCAACAGAGGTCTTGCTTGGTAATTTGAGTCTTTACTTGAAGTGAGGAGCACACTGAAGACAGCAACTGTGGCTATAAACAAAACAAATAAGGCTTGAAAGGCCCAAACTAGTAAGAAAATAATTGGTGCGTGTAGGAAAGGATGAATCATTTGCTAGCCTGAAGGACAAACAGAAAATAACATGTGTTAGGTCTACGTTTAGACCAGTGTTTGTCAGCTGAAGGCGACTTCGCTATCCTGGAAGCATCTGGCAACATCTGGAGACATTTTGTTTCCACAATTGGGAGGTAGAGTGGGATCTACCGGATAGAGGCCAGCAATGCTTCCAAACATACTAGGGTGCTAGACAGAACCCACAACAGAATGATCTGGTCTAAAATGTCAATGCTCTGACTGTTGAAAACTCCAGCATAAGCAGGTATGGTTCCCTGCACTTGAGGGAGTTCAGATACATAGGGAGCTTGAGGCTATCCTGGGCTACATAAACTCTGTCTCAAATAGCCAAAAAAATGAAGGAAGGAAATGAAAGAAGGGGGAAGGAGAGAAAGGGGAGGGGAGGAGAAGGGAGGGGAGGAGGAGAGAGGGCTTGTATAGACAATAATTAACAAAAGGTAAGAAACTGTAAATAACAAAATGTAAAACTTTCTAATACATGGCTCAAGAATCTTTGCCATTAACTTTGGGTAAAATTACTTCAGGAAAAGTCTGAGTTTTCTGTAGGACTTAGCTGCTAAACATGAATATTCTATTACATGCCATCTATGGTGACTCTGAATAATGCCCCACAAATCTGTAATACATACAATAAGAGAGGAGGTGGTAAATGTAGATACCGGAATTGCTAAAAAGGTTTCTACAATCTGGAGACATCATTTATGTTACCTAACTCAACAGATTTTTCGGTGTCTACTCAAAAAACAAAATTCTAATAAGCATGTGAGAAGTAAAGAGTTGGGAATGGCTGATTTTAAAGTTTCAAAGGACAGACTCTCCTTCCAGATATAGTAAAAAAAATTCTGCATGGTACCTAGAAACAAAATGATTTAAGGGTATGCTTTGGGGCTCCAAATGGATTTGGATAGTTTCTTTGTAAGATGTCTTCAGTACAGAGAACTCATGAAAAATCTAATCAGAAGATAAGGACAGAATAGAACACTAGTGGTAGAGGGTTCAGTGCTAGATTCACATTCCACTTAAGTAATGAGGAGGTGCTACTTTTGAAAAGAGGAGTCATATGATTAGAGGTCAAGCTTGTATGCTTCTGATGCAGTGTTGGGTGATTTAAAGATCAGAGACATGAGTCAGGCATGGCCCATGCCTTTAATCCTAGCTTTCAGGAGGCAGTTGCAGGCAGATCTCTGTGAGGTTGAGGTCAGCCTGGTCTAATAGCGAGTGCCAGGCCAACTGGGGCTACCAGGAGACCATGTCTCAAAAAGAAAAAGAAAATGTCCAGAGACTCAAAACAAGAAAACCAGTTTGCTGGCTACTGAATGACCCAAGTGAGCATGACAAAGGCCTGTCCTGGGACCTGAGTGTATGCATATAACGAATCTAGACTCCATTAAGTTTAAAAAACAAACAGAGCTTAACTGAACATGGTGCCTTTAATTCCAGCACTCGAGGGGCAGAGGCAAGTGAATCTCTGTGAGACGGAGGCCAGCCAGATCTACACTGCATGAGTTCCAGGCTGGCTGTGGCTACCAGGAGACCCTGTCCCCCACCCCCCAAAAACAAACAAAAAACTAAACAAAACTTAACAGAAACATTAGCAAACTATGCATAGCAACCCATGCCTATAATCCCAGCACTCAGGAGGCTGAGGCAGAAGGATCTCTGTGACTTTAAGGCTAGACTGGGCTACATAGTGAAACCCTACTAAGAAGAGAGAGTGTGGAGGAGAAAACAATGAAACAATAAGAAAGTAAAAAATGTGTGGGGACCCAGTTTACCTTTTGATTTCTCATGAAGGGGCGCCGTGGAACATGAATCCTTAGTCTTCTTTACCCTAAAAGTATGCATGATCATAAAATGACACATGTCAATCCAGAGTATAACATCAAAAGCACAGTAAACACACAGCATACCTTTAGTGACACTCATTTGGTATTTTTGTTGTTGTTCTGTCTGTTGTCTGATTTTGTGCTAGGAGTCTAACTCACAGTCTTGCATAGGGTAAGCATGTGCTCTACGGCTGCACCACATACACTTTCAGCCCCAGAACTCGCTTCATTAAATGATGTCAAGTGGAAATTAAATGAATGGTACAGAAAGAAAAGGCCTCCCATCATAATTAACCCAGTCAGAAGCAGGTGTGAGCCAACCCAATTTTTGATTTTCCTACTGCATTCAGCTGTAGGTAAGTGCTGTGTCTAATTCTACACAGATCTTTGTTGTAAGGTTCAGTAGCCGACGACTCAAGCAATGCTGGGAGAAGGGGATCAAAGCTCACAGGGTGTCTGAATGTGTAGATCCCCGTGCCCTTTTTCTCTATCAATCAACACAATTTGAATTTTTGTCATAATTAACTCTTGTCCCTACTGGAATTTATGTATACAATGATTCAGGGAAATACATCCTGAGTCTACTATAGGTGTAAGATTCACTGTAAGAATTCCACTTCTCTTATGACCGACTATAGTAAACTATATTGCTCAGCACGTCTTATAACTATGGTAAATTTTAATATCTGGCATTTCTTCAAACTATAGCAAACTTTAATCTTTACCTCCACAATTACCACTATCAGTTATACTCTAAGAGTGCTGTGAAATTCGCCAAAAATTTCTAATCATGATTAGATTTTTTGAGGGGACTGGAGAGATAGCTCAGAAGTTAAAGAGTACTGGCTGCTCATGCAGAGGACCTGGGTGTGGTTCCCAGCACCCACATGGAAAATAATAACTATCAGTAAGTCTAGTTCCAGGGGATCTGACACTCTCTTCCGGCCTCTGGGCATTGCACCACATGAGTGCACTTACATACATGCAGGTAAACATATAAAGTAAATAAATAAAAGTTTTAAAATTTGAGCAAAGATTTTACTTTTATCAGAGTTTTAAAATCCCATCTCCACATATGGAGGGATAAAAAGAACATTAGATAAGGAGTTGTGCACAAAACAAATAAAAAAGAGCACTTCCCTGCTTTGCCAAGACTGCTCTGTCACAGGATGCTGTGCGAGATGCTGAGGGGAATGAAATACTTGTAGGCAGCTTGGTATATTCTCACAGGAATAGCTAAAATGAAGACACGAGTCAAAGGCAGGGAAAAGAAGTGACATTTCCATTTGCCTAGCAGTTCCTACACACCATTTCGTTCCATTACTCCATGTGTACATAGACAATGATTGTCAGAACACGAACAGAATGAGATGACATTTCCCTTCACTAAGGAGCAAATCCACAGTTAGTGCACGGTGTTGAGAAGTGATTCCCAAGCAGCCTAATCACGGCTAAAAAACAGAAACAGAAGCTGCAATAGAGGAGAGCACGAAGGCCCGAGATGAGGAAGCAGGATGGGCTGATTCCAGGAGTGTTTCCCACGCTCCCATGTCCTGTAGCTGAGCATATGTTGGACAAAGGTGACAGTGTGGCCTGGACTGATGCAAACTCCGTGGCCGTCGGCGGTCCTGCGAACCCTTCACCTGCACCTCCTCGGAGGACCTGGGACGCAGATGAAATGACTTGATGTGAACTGCCTGTCCGCAGTAGGCTCGGGGATTGGCTTTCAACGGCACCTCCTCGCCCTGCACCCCGGCCACCTCTCCTGTGACACATCTACCTTGCTCGCAGCTCACTGTTTCTCTTCTATTATCTCTGTTTCTGCCTTTTTTGAAAATGTGTTTTAAGTAGTACAAGCTAGCCTCAAGCACACTATGTAACCAAGGATGACCCTGAGCTTCTGATCCCCCTGCCTCCATCACCTGAGTGCTGGAATTATAGGCATGCTCCCCCCACACCTAGATTATGCACTATCAAGTCTTCAAGCATGGTAGACAAGCACTCTACCAATTGAGTTTTCTCTCCAGTCCTGCTTTTTATATTTTTGTAGCTTGAAAATATGTCTTTAGGAAATAATGAAAGTGATGACAAAGGTTTACATGATTTGTTCCTTCCGTGTTATTTACAAAATCCAAAGATGGCACAAGAACTTACAAGTCCAAAACTAGGAAACGGTTAGATGAACCACAGATCTATTTGTGGAAGATAATGTGGTCAGCAAGACTGTGTGAAGGTTATATAATGACATTATAAATGTATATATGATGTTAAGTAGGGGGTGGGTGGGATTGTTTGTTTTTTGAGACAGGTTTTCACTATGCAGCCCAGGCTGGCCTAGAACCTGTTATGTAGGCCAGGGTGGCCTCACACTCACTGAGACCTGCCTGCCTCTGATTCTCAACTGCTGGAATTAAAGGCATGTGCCACCACACCTGTCCAATGTCAAGTTTTAAAAGGCAGGAAAAGAGGCCGGAGAGATGGCTCATTGGTTAATAGTATGTACTGCTCTTCCCAAGGACCTGAGTTTAATTCCCATGGCTCACAACAGGCAGGAGTTCCAAGTTCATGCTGTGCTACATTGCAGGTTAGAGATCAGCCTGGGCTACATGGAGATCTTATCTCAAACAAAACAAGAAAACTGGGACTGGGGATGTGGTTCAGTGGTACAGTGCTTGCCTAGCATGCACAAAGCCCTGTGTAGATCCCCAGCAACACAAAAACAAAGAAAATTAAAGAAACACCTAAAATTCCAATCATCTGCGCTACACAAAACTGAATGACTTTAAAGTCCCTGTGGTAGGATGCTAATATAAAAATATAAATATGCCAGGCATGGTGAGTTATGCCTATAATCCTAGGATCAAAAAATGAACATATAATTCTGTATATTTCCTAGAAAGAGTTGCAACTCAAATTGATGTGTTTCTTTTCTTAGGATGGCAGAATGAAAGAGTCCTAGACTTTCAATAAGTAGCTAAGGAATAAAGCACAAACCAGGCAGACTAGGACGCTCTTACTAACGTGTAGATAGATCGATCTCTGGTTTTATTTGGGGGTTTTTGTTTGGTTGGTTTTTTGAGACGAGATCTTGTTATGTAGCCAAGCTGGCCTTTAACTCATTCTGTAGCCCAGGGTGGCCTCAAACTCAACAACAGTCCTGCTGCTTATCTCGCCCCCGTGACGGGGTTACGAACCAACAGATTTCCTTATCGAAAGATGTTTTCTTTTATTCGGAAAGAGCTTTTGTTTCACTGGCATGTCAGAGTTAGTCTAATTTATATTAGAAAAGTGGAGGGAGGGCTCCCAATATATCCTGGGTTGGCCTTGAATCAGCATCTTCCTGTTTCTGCCTCCTGAGTGCTGCTGACATTATAGATATGGCTATAAACTCAGCACTTCTTTCTTTCCTTCCTTCCTTCTTTTCTTTCTTTCCTTTCCTTCTTTTTCTCCCTCCTTCCCTCCATCCCTTCCTTCCTTTCTTTTCCCTAAGTACTGACTACAGAGCCCTGGACCTAGCATGTACCAGCAAGTCCTACATCACTGCACTCCATCCCCAGCCCTCAAGCTAGGATAAGTTCTGAAGTAGAAGCAGGAGAAGGCAGGAGACTCTGGCTGAAGCTTCCTCCTAATAGTCAGCACAGGTTTTCATTGGCCCCAGATCTCATCCACAGGTTTCCTTCACACCCTACCAGTCATTCTAGAATGGAAATACAGTGGTCTCTGTTCAGGGGACAGAACTCTGCTAAGGATGCAGAGTTAAATTTTTATTGATAAGCATTCCCATGTTCCCATGAGTTTGATCTAGGCCCAGGCAATCAACGTACCTAAAGGGAATCCTTTAATCCTTCCTAGCAATGTCACTTGAAAACAGAGAAAAAGTGCCTATTTGTGCAGCTGAATGATATGGCTAACAGACAAAAAAAAAAAAAAAACCACTGGTAACTCTTATATGGAAGTCAGTGGGCAACAGGCAAGAATCAGCTTCATTAGCCACAAACCCTCCACCTTCAGCAGTGACACTGCAAAATAAACATTTACAAAAGAGAGTCCCACACAAATTACCTACCTGATGGGAGGAGTCCCAGCGTCAGCACGCAGCAGCCGCTTATGAACCTCTGATGGAGTTGAATTTACACTCTCAGGGCAACTTGACAATTCTGGTAAATATGGCATTTTGACACATTCTTTGGACTCTTCTAGACCAAATGCTATGGTATGTTAATAAAAAAAAAACATCACAGTCATCTGGGTTAAATGCATGTCTTCTTTTACTACATACTAAAATGCGTAGTAGAATCTACCAAACCAATCATTAAGAAAAGAAAATTCACTGTCATTTATCCTTCCAAGGAAAGGGTCTTCCAAATGCTATCAGCCCCCAGGGAGAAGCATATTTAGAGGCTGGTTAAGAATTAGAACAAGAAGGGGCTGGAAAGATGGCTCAGTGGTTAAAACCACTGGCTGCTCTTGCAGAGGACCCAGGTTCAGTTCCCAGTACCCACGTGGTGGCTAACAACCATATGTAACTCCGGTTCAATGGGATCTGATGCCATCTTCTGGCATCTGTGGGCATTGCACCACACAGCTGCACTTACATACATCTATGTAGGCAAAGTAAAAATAAATACTGTTTTTTTTTTTTTAAGTATAAAGGGATTGGGGAGTAGCTCAATAGTAGAGGGCTTGCCTGGTCTGCATGAGAGATCCTGGGTTCCTAGCACCCTGCCCACCTGACACCCTGCTGCCAAGAAAAAAAAAAAAAGAAGAATTAGGAAAAAGACATCTTCCAGCTTGTCCACTGCTTTATTTTATTTAATCACAATTCAGAGAATATTAGCATCACATTTAGATAAAAATCTCTCTTAGGAGTACTGCATTTCCTGTTCATCCACTTTCCTGCTTTTGTGTAAATAATGGCAAGATAGCAATATGTGATCCTCTGAGCTAGCAATGAGATAAAAGACCTACCCTAGGCATTAATTTGAACTTCCTTTCCACAAAATCTATAAACAGCAACTCTGAAGTATCCAGATTATTTCTATCGATCTCACATATTGTCAAGTTTGTTTCTTTGTTTATACGTATGAGTATTTTACCTTCGTGCATGTACGTGCACCCAGGCAAGCAATGCCCTAGGACGTCAGAGGAGATCTCCTAAAACTGTAATTAAGAGTGGTAGTTAGCCAATCTGTGGGTGCTGGGAACTGAACATGGGTCCTTTGCAAGAGCAGCCAGTGCCCTTAACCATTGAGTCATCTCTTCAGTCCTAGGTTTTGGTTTTGTTTGTTTGTTTATTTGGTTAGTTAGTTGGTTGGAGTTTTTATTAAGACAAAATTTTCTATGTAGCTCAGGCTGGTTTTGAACTTGCAGTATTCCTTCTGCCTCCGAAGAGCTGAAATTGTACATGTGCTCCAATATACCTAGCTTCAAGCTGTTTTTTTTTTAATGTGTGTAGTTGTATGTATGTGTATGTGTGTATGTTTGCATCTGTATGGAGATACATGAAGAACAACATTTACACCAGGTGTCTTCTTCCATCCTTTTCCACCTTACATATTGATGCAGGGTTTCTCCCTAGACCCAGAGCTCACAGATCAGGTGCCTTGACTAGCTCGCTCATTCTGGGAACTCCCTGTCTCTGCCTCCTGTGAACTGAGATAACAGGTGGGCCGCCAGGTACACCCTGCCTTTTCTTTTTAATTTTTGTTTACTTTTTATGTGTATGAGTATTTTGCCTGTATGTATATGTGCATCATATGGGTGCAGTGCCCACGGAAGCAGGAAGAGGATGCAAAATCTACTGGAACTAGTGTTAAGCACAGGTGTTAGCTACCATGTAGATGCTGGGAACCAAACCTGGGAGCTCCGTGAGAGCAGCCAGTGCTCGTAACCACTGAGTCATCTCTCCACCTCACCATCCTATAGCTTTTTCATGTTCTAGGGATCCAAGCTCCAGCCCTCAGGCTTGCTCAGCAAGTGCTTTACTGGCTGAGCCGTCTCCTTAGTCCCAAGTTATTGTTGATAAATTAAAACAAGCCAGACATGATGTTGCAGTTTTAATCTTAGCAGTCTGGAGACAGAGGCAGAGACAGAGGCAGAGCGATCTTTGTGAGTTCAAGGCCAGCCTTGTCTACATAGCAAGTTCCAGGCCAGCCAGGGCTACATAGTGATTTCAAAATAGCCTGGGCTACAAGAGATCCTGTATATAAAAAAGAAAAGAAAAGGAGGGGGCAGGGAGGAAGAGAAAGAGGATGAGCAAAAAAAAGAAGCAATTGTTTAGAATTTGTAGCTGGACATGGTGGTGTATGCCTATAACCCCAGCACTCTGGAGACAGAAGCTAGTGGGTCACTGCAAGTTCAAGGTTAATCTAATCTACATGGTAACTTCCAGACTACATAGCCAAGACTACATAGTGAGACCTTGTCTCAAAAAAAGAAAGAAAGAAAGAAAAATTGGGGCTGGAGAAATGGCTTGCTAGTGTAGAGCACTTGAGCAGTTCCAGGCTCAGTTCCCAGCAGCCACATGGCTATTCACAGCCACCTATAACTCCAGTTCCAGATATCTGATGCCCTCTTCTGGCCTCTCTGGGCATTGCATGTACAGGTGCACTTAACATACAGGCAAAACATTCAAACACATAAAATAAATTTTTTAAAGTTTAATACATTTTTTAAATTAAAAAGTTTAAAAAGAAGACAAGACATACACATTCCAGGCACTGCCTCTAAGTTTTCTTAAGGAGAATAAGAATTAAAATGAAGTTACCTTTCCTCATTCTCTGTGTTTCTATAACTGCTTTCTTCCAACTGCTCTCAAAAAGAAAACAATTGTCCAAGGAATCTCTGGTGAGTTTGGAAGTCTCAAATTTGATCTCGGGAGATAGCACTGACAGTTTCTCTTCCTCTTTCAACAACGCTGATGAGAATGAGATGCTGCTCCAGACCCGGCACAGAATGCAGAAAACACAAGGTGAGTCCTATAAATGTCTTCTCTCATTTGCTTTTCATCATGAGCACAAACATTAGCACACACTTACTTATAACATGAAAATATATATTCTTGGGATTTTGTTTGTTTTGTTTTCTGAGACAGAGTGTCACTATGTAGTAACCCTGGCTGGCCTGGAACTTGCTATGTAGATTGAGCTGGCCTCAAACTCACAGAGCTCCACCTGCCTCTGCCTCCCGTGCTGGGATCGGAAATATGTACCACCACGCCTGGTCTGTTCGTGGGACTTTTAAAACTAGAGACTTTAAGAATGGAGTGATAATGCACAGCCAGTTTTTAAATTTTTAGTATTTTAATGAACTTTTTGTTTGTCTGTTGGTTTAGGGTTTTGTTTGTCTGTTTTCTGTTTTGTTTTGTTTTTTGGTCTTTTTGACACCGGGTCTCCCTGTAGCCCCAGGGGGCCTGGAACTTACTATGTAGACCAGACTGGCCTTTAACTCACAGAGATTCATTCACCTGCCTCGGCCTCCCAAGTGCTGGGACTATAGGCGTGTGCTACCACGCCCAACTGGTTTGTCTTTTGGGGACAGGATCTTAAATAGCCTAGGCTAAACGGAACTCCTCAAGATTGACCTTGAGCTTCTGATCCTCCTGCCTCCACCTCCGCAGTGCTGGGATTACAGGTGTGTGCCACCAAACACCACCGCTGACTTTTTTATCATTTTATGTGTATGAGTATATTGCTTGTGTGTGTGTTAGTACATCCATGTTACGCAATGTCCGAGGAAATCAGAAGAAGGCATCAGACACCCTAGAACTGGAGTTATGGACGCTTGTTAGATGCTGTATAGGTGCTAGGATTCGAACTTGAGTCCTGTACAAAAACAGCCAATGCTCTGAACTACTGAGCTATCTCACCAGCCCCACTTTGACATTTTTTTATGACAAACTCTTCAGCACATTTGATGTCATAGAATTTGTTGCTAACGACTTGAAAAACCAAACACGACAACCAAATGGGCAATAACAATCATGAAAATGACAACAAACTAACTGGAAATAATAAAGTATAATTTTGAAACTCTTAAAAGACTTTTCCAATCACAATTCAAACTCCACTCTAAGAACTTCTAACACTTTATTTGTACAAGTGGAGATGGACCAGACAGCTTTCAATCTCAAGCCAGTCTCCTCTCCCTCTAAGCAGCCCCAGCATAAGAGAGCCAGAGAGTGGAGCTAGAAAGATGGCTCAGCAGTTAAGATCACTGGCTGCTTTTGCAGAATACCTGGGCTCAGTTCCCAGCACCCACATGATGGCTAACCACCATCCATAACTCCAGTTCCAGGGGATCTGATGCCCTCTCTGACCTCTACGGGACCTGCACACATGTGGTACATTTACAAACATAGAGGCAAAACACACATACGCATAAAATAAAAATTAAAAAGGAGAGAACCAGAGAGTAACACTGTCTGCTTGCAGGGGGCTGAAGGGACAAGGACAGATGGATGAATTTCTAAACATCTGGAATGGCCTCCTGGATGCCTCTTATCCTTTTTCCCATTATTTTAAAATATATTTTTATTGAATTTTTATGTATTTCATGCACAACATCTTAGTCCTCTTTATATCTCCTTCCTCATCACAATCTCCCATAACCCCCGCCCCCACACACATGCAGGATTTCATGCAATCTGTCATTTTTGTTAAGATCTATGGAATCAAGTTAGTGTCCCCTGACATCCTTCAGTGCAAGTTCATCCACCGAGGTCTAGTTAGTCTATTTAAAGTCACTTCCTTAAAGAAGACCAGTTCTTCCTCACTCAGCAGTAATCAGCTGCCCAATAGTTTTTTTGGATAAGATTGGGGTTTGCTGCCCATTTCCATAGTTCTATGCTGGGTTTTTGTCTGCTTGAGTTTGCATGGGTCTTGTGCATGCTGACACCATTGCTGCAAGTTCGTATGAGCAAGGTCCCAGGAGCCTGTAGGACTCTACTTTTATGTGGTTCTGTACCTCCTCCCTGGCTCTTACAGTCTCTCCACCCTCCCTTCCGAATGCTCCCTGAGCCCTGGGTTCATGGCCCTCTGTTCCATGACAACGCTTCACTGATGAGAGTTCAGAGCTGCATTCGTACTCTTTACCCTGTTCCATTCTTGCCCTGCTTTCTTAAAACTGAATTTCTCCAGAAAGTTCACACAACAAATATACTAATATCCATTACTACATGTATATGTATACTTGAAATTTTTTATAATAAAAAAGTTTAAAGCCCCATGTTTGTGAGCCAGGCATCACAGGACAAGCCTAAAATCCCAGCATTTAGGAGGTAGAGGCAGGAGGAGGACGATCTCAAGGTCATCCTTGGCTACACAACAAGTTTGAGGCTAGCCTGGGCTCTATGAAACTGTCTCCAAAAAAGAAAAATCCATATTTGCAAGTATACACAACCTCAAGAACATGTTAGATTTTTAAAAAATTTTTAAACTTTATTACATATATTTATTTATTTACTGATTTATTATTTGTGTGTATATGTGTGCCACAGTATACATGCTAAGATCAGAGGACAACTTGTAGGACTCAGTTCTTTCCTATTATGTGGGTCCCAGGATAGAACTCAGGTAGTTGACAGTGCTATGTCATATGAATAATAAGGGTGCATAATTGTTCATTTTCCTGCCAGTACTCATGTGAATTCTCTCCAATTTTCTGATATTACAATGTGGCAGTTAAAAATCTTTGTGTATGTGTGTTTCTCCGGGGTAATATGCCTAAAATTAGATTCAGTGGGCCTGAAAGGATGCAGAGTTTGAACTTTACATACTATTCTCTATGCATTAGTCTTAATTTATACTGAATAAGTGATATCAACTTCCATTCCCAGGCGTTTTTGTTTACACACATTCTTTTTTGGGGCAGGGGTCTTTTAGAGACAGGGTCTCCCTGTTGCCCCAGCTGACCTGAATTTCACAGAGACCTGCCTGTCTGCATGCGGAGTGGTGGTACTAAAGGTGTGCACCGCCATACCTGGTTTCCACGTTCCTTAAGTAATAAAATCTTTACAAATTTTTATTTATTTATTTATTTTTATTGTATGTGTATGAGTGTTTTGCCTGCATGTATGTAAGTGTACCTGTGTCATCCAATGCCCATTCAATCCAGAGGCTAGAAGAGGATGTCAGATATCCTCAAACTGGAGTTATGGATGGTTTTTAGCTGTCATGTGGGTGCTAGGAACAGAACCCCAGTTCTCTTCAAGAACAGCCAGCATTCTAACTGCTGAGCCATCTCTCCAACCCCAGCATTTGCTACTCTTACATAAGACCCAGGTACAGTTCCCAGCACCTACACGGCAGCTCACAACCATCAGTAACTCCAGTCCCAAGGTATCCGATGTCCCCTTCTGGTCTCCACAGGCACCGGGCACAAACATGATGCACATACATACATGTAGGTAAACACTCAAACATATAAAACAAAAACAGATCTTTAAAAAATACCTGACAAAAGCAACATTAGAAAGGCAAGGTTTATTTTGGCTCACATTCCAGGGTATAGTCAATCATGCAAGGGAGCCTTGGTGGCAGAAGCCTGAGGCAGCCAGTCACATGACGTCCACGGTCAGGATGTAATGAATGCTTGTACTCCGCTGGCTTTCTCCTTTTGGTTCAGTCCAGGATCCTTTCGATGAAATGGTACTGTCTACATGTAAAGTAGCTCTTCCTTCTCCAGTTAGCCTAATTTATAAACCCTTCACAGACATGCTCAAGTATTTGTTTACATGTTGACTAAAAATTTCACCAAGAGTACAAGATTAAACATCACAATAATCAGTTTTTCTGTATGAATGCTTTCATTTTTAAGATTTTGTTTTTATTTTTATTATGTGTATACGTTGGGGGAGAAGGGAGTGCAGCTTCCCACAAAGGCCAGAAGAGGGCAACAGATCCCCTGGATTAGGAGTTATAAGTGGTTGTGAATCACAGAAGGTGGACGCTGGGAAGTGAACCCAGGTCCTCTGCTAGAGCAGTATGAGCTCTTAAGCACTGAGCCCTCTCTCCAGCCACACGTGCTCAGTATTAATGTATAACCAGCAGCTAGCTTTTGTATGCTGAGTTTGTACTGCAAACGTTCCTGAATGTATCAGGTATGTCTTTGGTGACATCTTTGAGGTCTAACCAGAGGATCCATATCTGCTGCAAATCGGAGTAACTGTACTTGTCCCCTATTTGTATCCCCTTTATTTCTTTGTCTTGCCCATTACTCTGGCTAAAATTTCAAATACATTGACTAAGAATGGTAAGAATGGACAACCAAAAGGCCATTTCAAAGAGAGTTTGTTAGGCTATGAAACTAAGAGTGCTTAATCCTGTGACCAAAGACTGACGTTCTCCACAGAATGATGTAGTCCCCTCAAAAGTGTTGTTTTTCTAAGGAGACATAAAATTGGTGGAATAAAACAGGAATGGTCAATCTTGTCATGTTCCTGATTTTACAAGAAAAGCTCTTAGCTCTTCTCCATTCAGTGTGATGCTGGCTATGGGTTTGCTGTATAAGGCCTTTATTACGCTTGAAATTTGATTCTTCAACACATAGTTTCTCTAGAAAGGGTATTGATTTTTGTCAAATGATGTTTTTGCCATTATTGAGGTAACCGTGTGAATTTTTTTGGTCCTTGATTCTATTTATGTGCTGTATTTCATTTGTTTTGTGTATGTTGAACTACCTTTGCATCCTTGGAATGAAATACAGAACATAAATAGAATCAAGGACCAAAAAAATTCAGGCATAATGAACTATAGTTTTCTTTCTTAGGCCAAGTCTTTATGTGGTTTTGGTATCAGGGTAAATAGGCTACAAAGAGTGATTTCGAAAGCATTGCTCCCCTTTCTGTTTTAAGAAATTAGCCAAGGAATATTGATGTAAATTCTTCTCCAAAGATCTGGTAAAATTTAGTAGCAAATCCATCTGGTCTTGGATTTTTCTTGTTGATAGATTTATTATTATTATTACTGCATTGGACTCATTCTTTATTATTGATCACTTTTAGATTTTAAAATATCCTTTTGGTTTGATTTTGCTATGTGTCTAGGAATGTATCCATTTCTTATAGACTTTTCAAATTATTTTGAGTGCAAATTTTTAAACAATTCCTAATTAACCTCTTGGATTTCAGTGACATCTATTATATCTCATTTTTAATCTCTAATTCTGTTAATTATTTTTCTTTTGGTTAGTTTGGCTAAATGTTTATCTTGTTAACCTAGTCACAGAACCAATTCTTTGTTTCATTGATTTTTTTTTGGTCTTTTTGAGATAGGGTCTCCCTTAGCCTCAGCTGGCCTGGAACACACTATGTACTATATAGACCAGGCTGACCTTGATCTTGCAGAAATCTGCCTGCCTCTGCCTCTTGAGTGCTCAGATTAAAGGCATGCACCACCATGTCTGGCTCATTGATTCTTTTTTATTTTTATTTTTATTTTATCTGTATGAATATAGTGACTGTATGTGTGTAAAGTGCACCCAATGTCCAAGGATGTCAGAAGAGGGCATCAAATTTTCCTGTAACTGGAGTTGTTAACTGGTTGTGAGCCGCCATGGGGATGCTGAGATTCAAACCTGTGTCCTCTTCAAGGGCAGTCAGTGCTCTTAACTGCTGAGCCACCTCTCCAGCCCCTTGCTGATTTTTGTATTGTTCCTTTGGTCTTCATTTCATTAATTTCAACTCTAATCTGTATTATTCCTTTTATTCTACTGGGGGTTATTTCACTTGTTCTTGTTTTTCTATGATCTTAAAAGGCATAATTTGGTTATTTATTTAAGGACTCTCTAATTACTTTTTATGTAGGCACTAATGGCTCTAAACTTTCTTAGAAATGCCTTTGCTGAATTCCACATATCCTGATGCATTGTGTCTCCTTTTTCTATTTGATTCTAGAAGTTTTTTATCTCTTCATATTTTTTTAATTTATTTATTTTTATTTTATGAGTGTCATACCTGTAAGTATGTAAGTGCACCCATGTTGTGCAATGCCAGCAGGGGTCAGAAGAGGGTGTTGAATCCCCTGGCACTGGAGTTACAGATGGTTATTAGCCACCATATGGGTGCAGGGATTTGAACCCAAGTGCTCTGCAAGAAAGGCTGGTGCTCTTAAGTTCTGAGCCAACTCTCCAGCACCCATCTCTTCATATTTTCAATGATACACTCACCATTCAAAAGGGTACTTGTCTCATGAAATTTATTCTCCACACCTTAGCAGGTGGGAGCTGGTTAATCCAGCTGGATAAAATGGAAACTGATCCTCCTTTTAGAGAGATTTATTTAGTGAAGTTTATGAAATTGCTGGGTACCAGAGGCCCGCCCACAAAGTTCGCGACAGCCCCGCTCAGGTCTCTTAGTCTGTGCCCAGCCAGCATTTCACTTTCACTCATATGATCCTTAGGACAGCAGGGACTTGGGATGTGGTCTCCCGGGTTCTGGCCTTCTGCGTGGGCCTGGGGCCAGGGCATTTTTCTTCCCGCGTGGATACGATCTCTGCCCATCCCCGGGACTCGCAGCCATGTTGTTCTTCTTCCCGGCCTCCCTCCCTCCCTTACTGGTCAGAGGGCGGGACCTGAAAAAACCTCAGAGAGAATTCCGTATTCCCCATCCAGTAATGTTCAATATTCATGTATTTATATAGTCTCTGCAGTTTATCTGGCTATTGATGTCCACAGTAATTTCGTTATGATCTGATAAGGTGGTAGAAATTATTTTAAATGTCTTAAGACTTGCTTTATGGCCTAAAATATCTATTTTTAAACTCTACTTTGGAGAAATTGCCAAGCATTATGTAAAAGAGTGTATATTCTGCAGTTGTCAGGTGGAACATATAGATGTCCATTAACTCCAGTATAATCTCTGAAGTCCCTTTGCTAATTTTGGGAAGGGGATTCCTGAGTGATCAATCTATTGGAGAAAGTAGGGTATTGAAGTAACCCACTATTATCATACTGGGACCTGTGTCAGTAATTCTGTTTGTTTTGTTTTTTAATGAAATTGGGTATATCAACATTTGGTGCATATAAATTTACAATCATTGTATCTTCATATTTTTCTGTACTCATATGAAGTCATCTTGTCTCTTCTTTATTGAATGTGATCATAATTATTTCTGCTTGCTTCCAAACTCCATTTGCTTGGAGTATAATTTTCCAGTCTTCCCATCTGTGTATGTCTTTGCTAGTGAGGTATGTTTCTTACAGGCAACAAAGAGTTGAGTATTGTTTTTCAAATTAATCAGCTAGTCTATATCTTTTAATTAGAAAAATAAAACCACTTACACTTGAGGTTATAACACAAAGGTATGTGCTAGCTCCTAATGTTCTCATCTTTCAAATGTTTGGTGCACTCCTAATTCCTGAGTGTGCATCTGTTTTTCTAGAGTGATTTATTCTTTCCTTTATTCTCATGGTTGTGCTTGTCTCTTCTGCATGTGGTATCACATTAAATAGTGTTTAATTATGTTTTTATGTTGCCAAAACCAAATACCACACCCCCCAAGGCAACTTAGAGGAGGATAAACTTATTTTGTCTATGGTTTTATAGTTGCTGCTTAATAAAGAAGACAGTGGAGCAGGAGCAGAGCCACTCACATAATATCAGCCAGGAAGCAGAGAATACAGGAGGAGGCTGGGGCAACAGAGCACTAGAGGGCTTGCCCCAACTCACTTACTTTCTGCAATTAGGCCCCACCTACCTTTAACCATTTCAGTGTTGGCTTAGAGGTAATGAATTTCTTTTTTTATGCTTTTATTTTTTTTTAAGACAAATTCTCACTATTTAGCCCAGGCTGGCCTGAAACTGACTATGTAAACCAGGTTAGCATTAATGCAAAGAGATCCACCTGCTTCTGCCTCCCTAATGCTGGTTTTAAAGGTGTGCACCACAAGGCCTACCTGAGTTTATGCTTAGTGTAGAAAAGCCTTAATTTTTCAGGAACTGGAGAGATTGCTCAGTGGTTGAGAGCACTGGATGCTTTTGCAGAGGACCTGGGTTAGATTCCCAGCACCAACACAGTAGCTAACAACATCCATAACTCCAGTCCAGGGATCAACGCCCTGTTCTGACCTTTGTAGGTACTGCATGACAAGGTGTACCCACTCACCTACACACAGGCAATACATTCACACATAAAATATTTTTAATTAAAAAAAAAGAAAACCTTAATTTTTCTTTGAGTCTAAAGGATAACTTTGCTGAATACAATAATTCAGGTTGTCAGCTTTTCTCTTTCAAGGATAAAATACTAATTTGAGAGCTCCTGGCCTTTAGAGTTCTACTGATATAATCTTACCCAGCTGTGAACCCTGTGAGTTACAATAAACACTGATCGGGCAAGATGTGCTCGCTGGTGCAATAGTGGCACAAATGCTCTGGGAGTGACCAGTCGCCCTCCTCTTGAATTCAAGGCCTGCTCTATAAGATGGAACCCATACTGGGTACTTTTTGGATTCCACCGTTTTGAAGCCAAGAACTTGTGGCTAGATAGCTCATAGGCCCTAGAGAAGAAATGACTACTGATATTTTACTAAACAGACACAGCACTGAATGATTCCTAGTATGTTTTTGCTATTCTCAGAGGCTAGTGCATTTCTCATCCGTCATCAGAGAGGCAGCTTCTTGCAGTAGAAGGCAATTAACATACAGACCCACAACTGGTCAACCTGCAGAAAGGGGCCGCAGAGTATTCAGCCCTAAATTAAACATCTACATCACTATCACAGCCTTCCCCGCAAAGATCAGGGATCTTTGTGAAAGAGACGGTAGGAAAATTTTAAGAAGCAGAGGTGGATGACTACAAGGCAACAGTGCTTTCCAGACAGCAGGGCAGCTGCACATGCAAACTCACAGTAATGTGACAGCAAACACAAGACCTGCTCTAGCTTGAGCCAGACAGAAGTCCAGCACAGAGCTGGTGGGGTGGAGGAGCATGGGGTGAAGTCACACTTCTAGTTGAAAAGGAGTTATTGGCATGTAGTAGCTGCCGGAAGAGGAAGAATCAGTTTTCAAAAGTTGAGGGTGACACCCCTGGTCGACAGGCCAGGCTCCAGGGCAGGTTCCACACCTAAGAGAATTTGAACAGTACAAACTGGACTGGATAGGGGAAAAACAAAAATCAAAATCATGAAGTTGGACGAGGAGGGAGGTGGGGATGAATCTGGGTGGAGAAGCAGGAGACAGAAATATGATCAACACACATTGTTTGAAATTCTCAATAATCAATAAAAAATATTTTTTAAAACATCAGAAGAGGCTGGAGAGATGGCTCAGCAGTTAAGAGCACTGGTTGCTATTGCAGACAACCCAGGATCAATTTCAGCACCCACATGACAGCTAACAACTTTTTGTAACTCTGGTTCTAGGAGATCCAATGCCCTCTTCCGATCTCTGCAGGCATTGCACGGGTGCACTTAAACACATGCAGACAATACACTACTACACATAAAATAAAAATAATATATTACAAAAAACCCCATCAGAAGTGCAAAAGCAAAATTAAATTTCTCAAAATGAATAACAAAATGTTTGATCCAAGGGGTTTATGCGTAAAGCAATGTATGCTGACCCTTAGCTAGGCTGACATGTAACTCAGGAGCAGAGCATCTACACAGCACTTCCTAGGTGTTGTGTTCTATTTCCAGAACACTGTAGAGTGGTGAAAACCAAAACAGTAACAGCAGTGATTAACAGTGAATCAGATACAGAAATAAAATAAAAACCAAGCATCAGCTACAACGTCCAAAACCAAGAACAAGAACAATGGAAATGATAGAGAAACAATATGAACCAATGGTTTAAAAAGATTATTAAAAAGAGAGAAACACTTTTTAAAAGCAGAAACAAAAGTTATAATATTCAAGCTGGGTTTGGTGGCACATTCCTTTGTTCCCAGGACCCAGGAGGCAGGGGCAAGTGAAGCTCTGTGAATTCCAGGCCACCCTGGTCTACATGGTGAGACCCTGCCTCCAAACACATTTTAATCTTCAAAAAGGAAAAAAGTGGAAAGTGAAAGCCCTGATTCTGAGAATGAGGGAGGGGAAAGGAGGGAGGAATGGAGGGAGGGGGAGAGAATATTAGAATATTACGAGGAGAGGAAGAGGAATAATAAGAAAGGAAAAAGAAAAATATTTGGACCTATATAGAAATTATTCACATACCAGTCAGTATGTGCAAAATTTTTTAAATGGACACCAAAGAAGAATTTTAAAAATCATCTCTACTGGGGTGTTCATGAAGGCAAGAATATACAAACGCCCTCCGCCAGTCTGCCCTTCTTTCTACTTCTTCTTGGCCTGTGAGTTGTTTCCTACTTTGCTTACTGTGACTTTCTTAAGATGGCTGCCCTCACCGTGAGCGCTTTCTACTTTGAGCACTTTCTACTTTGAGCACTTTCAAGTGCCCTCTGAGTTCAGACACCTTTTCGGCTTGAGCTGATCTCTGTGCCTACTCCTTAGTACATTTCTTCTCCTTTATGTTACTACTCTGTGGTGCTGCTGGAACGGGTGCCCAGCTCAGAGCTAATGTACTTTTTCACCTTCTGTTCCATCACCAGAGTCTCTGAGCCTCTCCAAGTCTCTGTTCAACCTCTGCCTTCTCTGGGTCAATCAGGTTGCTGAGAAGTAGTTTCCTGATTGTTCTGATGCCCAGTTGCTAAGCTGAAAAGTGCTGCCTGCCTGGAACTGTCATCTTAGCTCTTTTCCTCAGTTTCTAATGTTATTTTTTACTGGACCAATACCCTTCTGATTCTGACTTCCAAAACTCTTTATGAATTTATGTCATTTTAATTGTTCTATCTATGTGTATGGGGGGTGGGGGAGGCATGTGTACATGTGCACATGCATGTGTGTGTGTGGAGGCCAGAGGGCAACCTTGGGTGGTGTTCCCTAGGAGCCTTCCATGTGGTTTATTGAGATTGACACCCTCCTTTTTCAGCCTTCCCAGACCTGAGATTATAGGCCCACACCACTGCATTGCTCTGGTTTTTATTTAACACGTATTCTGTGGATGGAACTCAGGTAGGTCCTCATATTTGGGAAGCAAACGTTTATCAACTGAGCTAGCTCCTGAGTCCCACCATCTTCATTTTTAAAATTCCTTATCATCCAATACTCTTTTCAGAGTAAGTTAACAAATGTGTTCCGTCACTCTGAGTCATTTTAGACATATTCCTCTTCATTTTATGCTGGATAACTCCACCCACTCAAAACTCTTGGCATGAAAGGTGGGACAATTCCATGTTCCTCCTAACTGTCTCAAGTATTACAGGAGCTTTTTCCAATTCTTTTTTCTCTCATACTGCCCTGTTTCTGTTCTCTCCTGTTCTTGTTTTATGATGTCCATTCCTTTGACTTGAATATATAATTTTAATGTTTTATCCTGTAATTCTATATCTTTAGTTTGAAGACACAAAAGTTCTGTTGGCTACATTTGTCAAGTTCCTCTCCTGTGGTTAACTGCCTTATATCATTTGTAATCTTCCAGCGTGACCTTTATTTCTGAGAGATTGTTCCCTTCCAGCATCAACTGTTGCTTAAGCAGTGGCTACTTTGCTCAGCAGAAAGGCTTTCCTCTGCCTGGACTTTGGTTTTATAGGTACCAGCACAATTAGTAAGTCATCTTCTTGGACTATGGTCCCTAACTATGTAGCGATGTGAATTCTGAGCACTTGTGACACACTGTATTTTTTCAAAGATGGATGGACATTCAGTCTCACATGTTCTTCCTTCCAATATGATGTCAGCATTCAGTGATAAGCTCTGTGTTCCTTTCCCTAAAATTGACTTTTTCAGCCTTTTAATAAATCTATCATATAAGCAAGAGTAACTGGAACAATATAGTCCTTTGTGGTACCCAATTTTCAGCAGATAGAAGTAGCTTTAAAAAAACAAAACAGGTTGGTCTTGAATCTATGATCCTCCCGTCTCTCCCTTTTGAATATGTGGATTATAGGCTTATTGGTGGCTTTCAGTATGACTGTTCCTTCATATTAGACACCTGGGGATTTCTTCTCTTGGTTCTTAGCTACATATGATAAATTATCTCATATTTTACTTGGCACTTAAAAACTACTGAAGGAAAAAAAAAAGTATTCTTCTATATAGCTACATTACCTAGAAACTCCCAGAATAGCTTTTTAAAAAAATATTTTTTATTGAACCATTGTGTTTCATACAGAGCATCTCAATCAGTCTTAATCCTCTTTCTACCCCTTCCCCACCAGCATCCTCTTAGTCCCCCAACTGGAATCCAGACATTCTTTCATCTGTGTTAAGGTCCATTGTGTCAAGTTAGTGTCCCCAGATGACCTCAGTGCAGGTTCTTTCACTTAGATCTAGTCAGCCTACCCAGAGTCCCTCGCTTTAGGAAGACTAGCTCATCCTGACCCAACAGTAATCAGCTGCCAATATTTCTTAAGCAAAGGTTGGGGTTGCTACCCATTTACCCAGTGCCCTGCCAGGGAGAAAAGCCTTTTTGTCTGCTTGAGTTTGCATGGGTCTTGAACATGCCAAAACGACTGCTGCATGTTCGTGTGAGCAGGGTCCCAGGAGTTTGTAGGAGTCTATTTCCATATGGCCACACCCCCCTCTTCACTGGCTCTTACAATCTTTCCACTCCCTCTTCAGCAGTGGTCCCTGAGTCCTGGGTGAGTGAAACTAAATCTAAGAGTCCTGTCCAGGGACCCACATTCTGCAGATTCCTAATGTCCATGCTTTAGCCATTTGTGACCTCTTGTGTTACTGGCCCTTTGTTGTCATGTGGGAGCTTCATTAATGAGAGTTGAGAGGTTCATTAGCGACATCTTTATCCCTTGTTCTATATCGTGTGAGCATTGAGTATAGAGGCTGCATTTTAGATGTGCTGTTTAGACATGGGCAATTTACAGACAATGTCTGTGTGTGACCAGCTGTGGTACTCTGTAGTAGTCTCCGTCTGGTGCAAAAGAAGCTTCTGTGATGAGTGGTGACTGGGATACTTGACTGTAAATATAAGGATACACATTTTGTATTTAATAAGAAGTTACATTAGCCTAGGGAGATGACAGCCCTGGGGATAGCTCTAAGATCTAAGACCTCTTCAGCCATGTGTATTTGGCTATGATTACAGTACCACACATGAGTTTCCTCCCATTGATCGGGTTCTAAGACCAATTAGGTAGCCATTGATTAAGCCCCAAGATAAAAGTGCCACTACCCACCAGTGTTGAGTGCTGTGCCAGTTGTCGACGTGGTTATTTGGTCATGAAGCTTGTGTTGGGCCATCCATTGATGTCCTCACTTGCATAGTGCTCTCCAGCGCTATGAGAGCTAGGCTTCGGGGAAGTGACTTCCAGGTCAGTTCCAACTCCACTGCTCCAAATCTGGTTTCCAAAGTATGTTCTGTCTTCAGCAACAGGGTCTTACCTTCAAGTTCTAGGAGGCAATCAAGGGCTGTGGCAATAGCTTGTGTGATTTTGGGAGTCTCTTGGACCACCCTGGCCAACAACTCAAAGAAAGATTTCTCCTGTCTGGCACAGTTTCTTGTTAAGTAGCCTTCAGCTATGTACATGGGCTCATGTAGAGATATTGTATGTGGAATTTGTCATTAGGTTATTAGACTAATATGATTCCCTCTGGTATTTTACACTATCTAGGCATTGTTTCACTCTCTTCTCTCTCTCTCTCTCTCTCTCTCTCTTGATCCTCTCTCTCTGTCTAACCTTCCTTCATGTCTTTCCCATTTTACCCACTTCTCCCTTGATAATACCAGTCTCCTAAGGGCCTTGGGCTCTCTTAGGCTCTTTCTTTCTTTCTTTCTTTTTTTTTAAGACAAGATCTTACTAGGTATGGTGGCTCACACCTTTACACCTTTAATCCCAGTACTGGGAGTCAGGAGCAGATGGATCTCTGAGTACCAGGCCAACCTGGTCTACAAAATAAGGTTTAGGACTATCAGGGCTACATAGTGAGACTCTGTCTCAAAAATTTAAAAAGACCTACTTAGCCATTTCACTGACCCCAAAATTCAATTTCCTAAATATATTTAAAAATTATAAATGCAAAGAAAATTAATTATCTCTAGCTGGGAGCCAGAGAGAAAATTCAGAAGTTTTTTATTTATTTATTTATTTATTTTTTGCTTGTTTGTTTCTTTATTTTCTGTTTGAGAAAACGGGCCCAGTTGGCCTGGAACTCTGTATTGACCCCAGGCTGGGCTTGATCTCAGATCTCATAGGAAGCTTCCTGTCTTTGCCTTCCAGTGCTGGGATTAAAGGCATGTACAACCACACCCAGAAAATTCTCTATTTTTTATGGAAAAGAAGCTGAAAATAACCCAAATATCAAGCCACAGGAAATGGTAAGATCATTTTTAATTTTGGCTTCGTCTGAACCAAAATACTGAGTAAACATCAAGATGAGTTATAGATTCACTGAACTATTTATTTATTTACAATGCCAGGCATTGTGTTAGGAGCTGAAAATTTTTTTAAATTACTAGGAAACAAAAGTATATAGTCTATTAAAAGGAATAAAAAGTAAAAAAAATAGCAACTCTTTATGATGAATATTAGTGATAAAGTTATGTCAGCATTCTGAGATATATCTAGTCTTTGCTGACCTAACTAGACTGAGAAAGGAAAGGAATTTGTTTTTTTTTTTTTTTGCGGGGGGGGGGCAAGTAGTCAAGAGGTTTTGATAAACAGAAACTAACTATAGCAGAGACACTAAGATTCTTGTTCCTCCTCTCAAAAACAGAGTTCTCAGAAAGAGGCTGCCTCGGAAAGGCTGGAACTTGAACAAATGTAATGTACAAGTTTCTTTTTTTTTTCATCTTTCTATTTTATTTATTTTTATTTTACGTGTATGAGAGTATTGCCCACATGTACTTAAGTGCACCCATGTCATATAATGCCCATGGAGGACAGAAGAGGGTGTTGGATACCCTGGAACTGGAGTTACAAACAGTTGTTAGTGGCCATATAGGTACTGGAATTCACCCCAGTCTTCTGCAAGAGCAGCCAGTGCTCTTAACTGCTGAACCATCTCTCTAGCTGCAAAGTACAACTTTCTACAAGCATTTAAGAAGCAGGTTCGCTCTGTCTACACTTTCTCCTCCTTCTTCTATTGACTGCATTTTTTTCAAAGTAAAAGTGTCTAAAGTACGAAACATTATTTTATAAGATATATATGTGATAAAATCATTATTATATGCTAACTTAGAAAAGAGTGAAGATCAAATGAACAGAAGAGCCTCAGTTCTCCTAAAAAATGGAAGAAAGCCATTGATTAGGGAGCGCCTGCCTTGGAATTGTTATGTGATGAAGAAAAACATCTACCTATGTTAAATCAATATTGGTCACTAAAGCTAGCACTATGTGAATACAAGTGATTTTTTTTTCTTTTTGAGACAAGGTCATACTGAACTCACTCACCTACCTCAGCCTTCTGAGCACTAGGATTACACATATGCAATGGCATGCCTGACTAAGAGGTTATTAAAAGAATCAAGTGAAGATGACACTGATAATGGGCTGAATCCTGGGGTTCTGGCAAGGAAGAAAAAGTCAAAGATGACTGGGACTGTTAACTAGGCATGAGGACCTGTCCAAGTCTAGTAACACCAGAGTGCAAAGGGAATGTGCTTGTCTGGGGCTGGCAGGCAATGAGGGACACAGTTTTATATAAAATGAGTACAGTAGGTGTGATGGCTAACCTTGGTGGTCAATTTGACTGTATCTAGAATTAACTACAACTTGAGGAACTGCCTTGATCAAATTATTTGAAGCCAGAAGACACACCTTACATGTGGGAGGCAGCTTCTGGCGGCAGCTCAGATAAAGACATGGCAGAAGGAAGCTTTGCTTTTGCCTGCTTGCCTTCGCTCCTGGTCAATTTATCTACTTTGTTGCTGCAGCATGCCTTCGCCGATATTAGAACCAACTTCTCTATGCTTCCTATGTGCAATGAAGACCAGCAGTTCTCCAGGAATCCTCCAGGCCTCCAGCACCAGGTTGGGACCGCTGAGTCAGCCGTGGACCAGATTCTCAACCTCTCCAGTGTGAGTCAGTCATTGCTGGACTACGCAGAGCCTACCCTGTAAACCAATCTAGTAGATCCCCATATATATGAATATATATTCTGTCCCTTTAGAGAACCCTGCCTAATACAGCGGGGCATCCAGCAGAGATACACAACCTGGAACCAAGCAATAGAAATGGAGGGAAATTTGTCTGGAGATTTAAAAACAATTTTTAGAACTATTTATAGAAGAGAATTAAGGCCAGAAACTGCACTAAAGCTGACACAGGAGATTTGAGAAAGTCAGAAATTTCCTTAAAATATATGAGGGCAGGAAGATGAAGAAAAGGCAGAGGAGTGAGTGGAGAGAGAGATAGCCCCGAGGAACTTCCATCACAGGAGGCAGGGGACCATCTCTAATTGTACAGGAGCTTGTGGAGAAAGATAACACCAAGTACACTCTCTCACTTGCTGCTCAAATGGTCCAGTGAAATGCTCTCAGTCAATGACTAAGCAGGGATTCAACTCACAAAGAACACTAGAGTAAAATGAACCTGAATTCCAGTCTTGACCCTGCCTTTCAATAACTGAGTAATCATAAGGGCCATGCATCTGACTCTCAGAGGTGGGCAAAGACTAAATTTTAAAACATGTTTAAAGCGCTCAGTATCGTAAATGACACGTCATAAACATTCAGTAAGTTGAAGCTATTATTTAAGTTACTTCAAATAATAATAAACATTTTCCCCCATCACAGCCTGCTGATTAAAAGATAAATCAAGTCCTGTATGATGGCATACCTATAATCCCAACACTTGGGAGGTGGTGGGAAAAGGATCAGCAAGTTCAAGGCTAGCCAGGGCTACATGAGGCTATCTCATACCCTTCTCCAAAGAAAACAAGAATATCAGTAAAGATTTTTAGAAGGCAAGATTCTATCAACAGTTTTATTGTACACATTGTATGCAGTTCTGTTTCTGTGTCCGTGTATGTGTTGGGGCACACTTGTCACAGCACACAGGTAGAGGACAACTCTGTGGAGTTGGTTCTTTCCTTTGACCTTTAGGTAAGTTCTGGAATTGAAGTCAGTCAGGTCATCAGGCTTTTAGCCTTTACCTGCTGAGTCATTTTATACACACCCTGGCAGCTCTGTTTCAAGGTATTTATTCTGTAGAACTGTTTCTAAGTGTAATTATGCTCATTGTTGTTTTGTTTGTAAAAGGGAAACATTGGAACCAATCTCAACTAGGAATAACACTAACAGTCAAAAATCAAAGAAAAAAAATGACAGAAAGGAGAACTCTAAAATGGATTAAGCAGCAAAGCAAGAAATGGAAAATATAAAGGGCCTTCAGCGTACTACATATATCTCTACCAATGTACTCCAAAGTAGCTTCAAAACTACCGAAGCAACACAAAGTGGCAGCGGCAGGCAGACCTCTGTGAGATAGAGACCATTCTGGTCTGCACTGCAAGTTCCAGGCCAGCTGGGGCTACAGGGAGACTTTCTATCTATCTATCTATCTATCTATCTATCTATCTATCTATCTATCTATCTATCTAATCTATCTAGCTATCATCTATCTATCTCTATATCTCTCTCCATATATATTATATATATAGAGAGAGAGAGACAGAGACAGAGACAGAGAGTGAGAGAGAGAGAGATGAACTTTTTTAAAGGGAAATGCTATTCTACCAAACTTTAGTTATCAGGAATTGTAATTCCTGATATAACCTACAGAGCGAGCGAGAGAGAGAGAAAATAAGAGAGAGAGAGAGAAAGAAAATGAATTAAATCAAAGATCTGTGATTCTTCTACTTGCTTCAGGGAATAAAATAACCTAAGGTTACTTGTGTGCAAAATCGTTTGCATTTGTCCCTATGGTTTCCATGACTCCAAAAAGGCTGGACAGAAAGACAACCAGTACATAAAGCAGTCTACATGTCCAGCACAATTGTCTTCTAGTATCTTTTAGCCTCTAGTGAAAAAAATAACACCTTTCGAATATAGGTCCATCAGGAATGGTACAAAGCAGAATTGGCAATGAAAAGGAGTTCTGGCCCACCTGGCCGGGGCCACACGAGGTGGGGGGGGGGGGGGGTAGGAAGACATGGCAGCCAAAGAAAGTGAACGCATCTCTGCCCGGGGTTTAAGTTCTGGGAGAGCGGGAGGACGAGTTAACCAATGCGTGCTTTGCTGGAATAAGAACCTAGTTGTGGAAAGAATATACAGGACGTCATCCTCGTCCCCAGGGGGGTCAGGTCCTCATGCCTAAGCCTTCCTGGGCAAGAGCCTGGAGAGCAGCCTGGAGTGACCCACGTGCCGGGTGGATATCGGTTCCCCGTCTTGGGAGGGGGCCCTTCCTGGACGTCAACCTTGAGCTGGCAGGAGCCTCCACTCCCCCGCGCCTGCCCACTCACCGTCCCCGCAGCTGCACCGAGGGAAGCGGCTTCTTCAGGTGCCTGACCCACGGCACCAGGGCGGGCGGCTCGGCCAGGGGGGGCAACGGGCAGCGTGGGGGCCAGCGGCGGCCCGGCGCCGACCCGAGCCCTCGGCCCAGGCCCGCCGAGTCGCGGGGCGCTCCGCCGCGGCGGGGCGGGGCGGCCGGCAGCCTGCTCGCACCGGCACCGCTCTCAGGGCGGGCATGCTCGGCGGCCGGCAGCCCGGCGCTGGTGGACAGCGTGGCTGCGGCGGGCCGGCCGGGTCCTGCCCGTGGCCAGCGAGCGGCGCAGCTGCGGCCCCGCCTCCCCGGCGCGCCGTTGGTTGCTAGGCGCCCGTAGCCTGGGGCGGAGAGGGGAACCCGCACCCGGGTGGCCGGCCTGGGCGGAGGCCTGCGTGGCTAGCAGGGCGCGGACACTTCCTAGGCATGCACGGTGACAATGTCGCCGCCTTCGGGTCACTGCTGAGAGGGGAGCAGTGCAGAAAGGAGGCCGGCCAACGGCAGTCAGTTTTGATACTCTCCCAAGGGTAGGGTTAGAGTGGGCCATCCCATGAAGCCGGGAGTTTGGTTTGCTGGGCTGTTTGCACACGAGCTTGTATCAGTCTCATCTTGATTCAGAGTAACCAGGCCTTCTCAAGTATTTAGTGAAGGGTTGGAGCCTGGTGCCCAAGCACAGTACCCCTTACAGGGCTCAACATGCATGATACCAGTCCTGAGTTCCTTAGATTTAGAATCTAATACCAGACTACCACTTACCTAGCTGTGACACTACTAGGGAAGAGAAAGCTAACCTTGATTCTAAAAAGAGGAACAGTGGGGCTGAGGATGTAGCCTCTTTTGGTAGAGTGCTTGCATAGTATGCCCGAGGCTCAGAACCACATAAAACAGGGCATAGCAGTATATGCCTATGATCCTAAGCACTGTGGTAGAGGTAGAAGGATCAATACAAGGCTATCATAGTGAGTTTAAGGCCAACCTGGGATACATGAGTCCCTCCCTGCTCCATTCGTGTGTGTGTGCGCGCGCGCATACTCTATATAGTTTTTTAAAAATCCCTGCAAAAAATGATAATGGAGCTGGAGAGATTTCAGTGGTTAAAAGCACTGGCTGCTCTGCAGCGGGCCCAGGTTCAGCTCCACACCCAACAGCAACATGGCATCTCACAACCAGCCATGGCTCCAGTTTCAGAGGATCTGATGCCCTCTTCTGGCTACCTTAAGCATTGCACCTACATACATGCAGGCAAAACATAAAAATTTAAAAATTAAGTAATATTGCACAAATAGGATTAGGCTGCACATCAACTGGCAGAACTTAAGAAGAAAAAAGACTGGAGTCAACCCCAAAACCAGTCCGGCTGTGGAAATGCAAAGTGGAGAGCCACCTACACAAGGTTATGTAAACAATACACTGACACTCAAAGATCAAATGTTTACTGTTATAAAGTTTTCTTGTTTTCCCTCTTGGTTACTATACTCTATAAGCTGTGCCTTTTCTCAAATTATCCTTTTGCTAGGTCTAAATTGTATTATTTTTAAAGTTATACTGCTGGTAAGTCCAAGATCAAGGTGAAGGCAGGCTCAGTGCTTGGTGAGGGCATTTATTACAAGATGGCACCTTGAACACTGCATCCTCCAGGAAGTCAAACATTACTTGGAGAATGACCTAAAAGACATAACTAGTTACCTCCAGCCCATTTATAAGGCACTGATCCCATCCATGAAAACAAAGCCTTCAACCCAATCACCCCTAAATACTGTTACAGCTCTTAATACTGTTCCATTGGAAATTAAGCTTCAGCATGAATCCAAGTATTCCAATCACAGCAGAAACAAAGAGGGAGACAATTCTAGAAAACCTACCTCATACTATCTGCCACTGACATTGTACTGCCTTACTCTCCTTAATTTCTTTTTAAACTTTGTGTGTGCAGGTGCACTTGTGTGCAGGGTCAGAGGGACAACCTTGGGTGTCAAATTTCACTGTCCACCTTCTTTGAGACAAGGTCTATGCTGTTCACCCCTTTATATGTCAGGCCAGCTGGCCATAGTGTTTCTGGGAATTCTCCTGCCTCTGCCTGTCACCTCCCTGTAAGAGCACAAGGATTACAAGCACACTAGAGCATGTCCAGCTTTTATGGGGGTCCTGGGGATTCAGATTCTCACACCTGGCCAACAGGCACTTAGCCTTCTGAGCCATCTCCCCAGCATAAATCTTTTATTCAAATATCAGCCAGAAGAAATGACAAAGGGCAAAATATGAAAGCAATTCACATAAAAATGTTGTCAACTCACATTTGTTTCAACTTTTAAAAAAATAATTATTTTTTAAGTATATGGTGTTATGCTGCATGTAAGTGCACCAATGTTGTGCAGTGCCCAAAGAAAACATTAGAGGGTGACAGATTCCCTGGAACTGTAGTTATAAACAGACGTTAGCTGCTGTGTGGGTGCTGGAAACCAAATCTGGGTTCCTCTCCTAGAGCAGCAAGTACTCTATCTACTGAGTCATCTCGCCAGCCCCTATGTGTTTTGATAGAATGAAAAATGAAATCAATTTCTTCTAGCCAGGCATGGTGAAGCACGCCTTTAATGCGAATCTCTGTGAAATCAAGGTCAGACTGGTGTACATAGTAAGTTCCAAGCCAGCTGGGCAGCTGGTGTCACAGCTGAAAGAGATAGACACAGAGAGAAAGAAGGCAATGTAAAAGGGAAAAGGAAAGATGGCCCTATAGCGTCCATGAGGTTAATAGGTGCTTCCTAACAATTACTAACGTATTTTTTATGGCAACTTACTCATGGTACTCACCTCTAATCTCTGTACATGGAGACTGAGAAAGGACTGAGAGTTCAAAGCCAATTTACATTACAGTCTGCGTTACACAAGCCCATCTTTAAACTTCATTTTATGTGCAGGAGTGCTTTGCTTGCATGTATGTCAGTGCACCATGTGCATGCAATGTCCATGGAGGCTAGAAAGGGCACTGGATCCCCCAGAATTGCAGTTACTGTTCCTTGTTGGCTGCCTAACCAGGATCCTCTGGAAGAGCTGCCAGAGCCCTTAACCCTTGAGCCACCTCCCCAGCATCACACAAGTGCTTGGTCTGCCTGAAGACCAGAGAAGACAACCCTCAAGAACTGTCCTCAGTCTTTCCCATGTGGCATGTGCGCCCATAAATATATACACACAAAACACTTTTTAAAAAATTTTAATTGAATTCTTGTTTTATACAATTTTGATATTTAGACCCTTTCCATCTGTACCCTTGCACTAAATACCAGCGGGTACTGACAACTAGATCTGGAGAAGGCAGTCAGTCTCAGTCTGTCTCGGGAGCCGGCTTGATGCAGTAGCAGCGGGGCTGGGATGTCGGAACTGCTAACACAACCAAAGCAGTAAGGTATGGGAGTGTGATCTGACTGGAGGTGGTTGACACTGGAAGTCGAAATAATGCTTTTCCTGGTAAAATGTAAACTAGGGTGCCAGCATTGATTTCTGGAACTGATTACTTTCCTGCAGTTCAGCTTCCACAAGTGTAGAGAAAAAAGGACTAACACTGAATTTCATATTTATAACTAAAAAGGTTTTTATGGGGAGAGATGCAGTGTGTGTATGTGGAGCCCAGAAGGCAACTTGCAGGGACAGGTTCTTTCCACTGATCAGGCATTAAACTGAGGTTATCCAGCTTGGTGGCAAGTGAATACTTTTTAGAAATCAACAAGACAGTTTTAAATTTTCTTTTGAAGTGTATTTTTGATTTAGAATCTTTTCCTATTAACTGCTAATCTTTAAAAGCTTTAAGGCAGTTAATCTTTACAAAAAGATGGGAAAGGGCAATGCCAGAACTGTCCTAATTGCTACTTTAGAGAGGTTAAGAATCAAGCCTCACATTAGGGAATAACACGAAGTTCCAGGTATAAGAAATACCAGAAAAAAAGCACCCCATTATTTGAAGAGGAAGACTTTATTCCTAATAGGGTACCCAGTGCTTCAGACTCCAGATTACTAATGACAAGGCCCTGTCGTCATCATCTTGAAGAAGGCACTTTGGGGAATTAAAATCAATGCCTCTTTTTGAGTTTTAGGCCACAAATCTTGGAGCCTGGTAACATGTTATGGAAAAACTGACACTTTGCAGATTAAAGCTAGAATTAAAGACTTTAAATCTTACTTCGTATTTGACCTATGTTCAAGGTACATATGCAAGTTTACCATAGCACATGTGTGGAACCTCAGGTATCAAGTTCCTGCTTTCCACCTGGTTAAAGGCAAAATTACTGCACACTCCAAACCTGCTTCTGAGGGGCTCCAGTCTCTGCCTCCCATCTCAATTGTTGAAGTGCTCAGGTTATAGATGTGTGTACTACCACGTGTATGAGTGTACTGCCTACAGCCTGTGTTAAGTGTACACAGGTCATGCAATGCCCAGGTCAGAAGAGTGCAAAGGATTCCCCCAGAACTGGAGTTACAGGCAGCTGTTAGCCTCTGGGATTTGAACCTGCATGTTCTGCAAAAACAGTGCTCAACTGCTGAGCCATCTCTCCAGCCCATGCTTAAATTTTAACATAGGCTCCTGACAACTCAGGCTGTCAGGTTCATGTTGACATATGGCAGTGTACACCTTTACTCCCAGCACTTGGGAGGCAGAGGACTGCAGATCTGAGTTCAAGGCCAGCCTAGACTAACTACATATTGAGACCCTATCTCAAAAAACAAAAGTGTATATGTATGTATAGACATACACATTCAGTGATTATAACCAGCGAATGCAGAAAAAGTTTTATGATGATTGAGAATGTCTAAAGAAAGAACCTCTGAAAGGTTAAAAAAAAAAAAAAAGGATATATATTTCAGAACCAACTAGTTGGGTCTTCTGGTGAACTTGCCTTGTGAGGCAGGCTTCCATCTACATAAGTTTACACAACTCAGATAACAGTCTCATACCACTACTCACAATTCTACTATGAAGCAGATTACCTCTCTACTTCCTGGGGAACTAACCCTTAACTTGCCATGTGACATCAACAGTAAGTTTTCTGTTGTACCTCTCTGAACTTCCCACACTTAGAACCAGATCAACCAATGAGAGCCTGTCTCAAGGTGGACTGGACCCATAAGGCTAACCACTGGCCTCTACCCCACCTTCCCCCACAAAAAGCAGAACATGCTTGCAGAGGCCAGGTAAAATCATGTGCATCTGCATTCCTACACACCTCCCTATACCAAACTCATTCAAAGAAACTCACTTTGATGACCGCTAGCGTCACCCACACATATCCACCCACTGGTACAGCCTTATTCTCTAAAATGGCCTCCATGATGCAGTTCAGACTTTGAACTTAATTCTTTTGCCTTAGCCGCCCATATGTTGGGATTGTAGGTGTGGACACCACACCCAGTCACCAACAACTGTGCTTGATTTTGATCTTGCAGAGGCCACAAATAACTATTCCTCTAAAACCTGGATATCGATGAGGCTCCATCGAGCTAAAACATGCCTACCTTTCCAAACAGCAGACCTGGAAAGACAAACTGTATAAAATGTTCAACAACGTAAAGCCCTGGCTCCATCTAGACATCAATGTTCTTAACAAAAAACTAGCCAAAATGAATGTTCATACCCATGCTCAACACTTTTCTAGATAGGTTCTCAAACAGACCCGGAGCTCCGCCCACCTTCGCCTCCTGAGTACAGGAATTAAAGGCATATGCCACCAAGTACAGCTTAACATTACTTTTATATTTTATGTTTACACTCTATTAGGTCAACTCAGCTCCACCCCTCCCTGACAAGCTATAGGCAGAGTGGCTGGTATATAGCAGCTTACTGGTAACAGCCTTGATCAAAGAACTCACTCCCAACCCATGTAGGTAACCCTAATTAAATGCAGTGGGTCACACATAAAAATAACACAAAAGTTTAGAGGTCTTGGTATAAAGGGGTTCAATGGGAGGAAAGGGTTTGGTGGAAAGGTTTGGGGGGCTATAATTAAAGCACATTAAGGCATTTATAAAAACCTTCTATTTCAAGCTTCTGTTCACTAATCAAATGATGTACTCCTAAGTTTCATGTTCCCACCTAATACTACATACACAACTATAAATCACCTACATTAAAAGATGAATCCAACACAAATGTTTACAAAGTTTGACTGACTCAGTACAGCTTAAAGGTTAAAAAAGAAAAAATCAAGTAAGGAGTTTTTTTCAGAGTAAAGTCTTCAAAAACTGGACCTGTTTTCCATGAAATAAACGGGCTGTTGATTTGACTGATTTTACCACACATCACGACTTACCACTACAGTGGTAAGGAAGAGATAGGCCAACAAAGGAGTCACCAATACATCTGACAAGCAGTTCCTGTTTATTAACTGACCAGATTACAAAAATATCACAGGAGGCACCTGAAAGGGAAGAACATAAACCTGTTAGAAAATACCCTAGAAGCCACAAGTTAACAAAATCAGTTATTAAACAAGAGGGGGGTCATTTTCCCTCCAGAAAGGGTCTCAAAAAGGGAGTAACTAACCCAACTAATCATCCACAACCAAGTTCTCCCTCCACCAACAAGTAGCTGAGAATAAATACTCAAAATCACACTTCCCCCAGCAAGGTCAGTTCTCTCAGAGTGCAGTCTCTCACCTTAGTTCATCCTTCTAATGAGCCTGTTGATCTGGTCTTCCCTATTGCCAGCATCTCCACCTTCCACAAAATGGGTTGTCTTTTTCTTCATTCCACCTCGTGGAGAAGACAATTTGAAGGGCCACAGGAAGTTATTTGCTTCCTTGAAGTGTTTCCCAACAGTATAGATCTCATGAATCAGATCTTCCATGCAGATGATGCCGTATTTACCTGAATTTTTAAAAAAGATTATCCATTTCTTTTCTTTTGAGACGGTGTTTCACTACATAGCCCTCCCTGGCTGGCCATGAATCAGATGCACTGGGATTAAAGGTGTGCACCACCACACCCCTTAAAGATTAAATTTTAAAGCACTCAATAGTTACTGGCTGAGTTAAGAGCAAACACCAGGTGTGATGTCACATGCCTTTAATCCCAGTGTTTGTGAGGTCCAGGGGCAGGCTGCATTAAAAGACTAGCCAGAGCTACACAGAAAGACCCTGTCAAAAAATAAAAAACCCAGGATAACACACACCATTATTTATAGAAGTTCAAACCAATGAAGCCACCTTACATTTTCCTTAAGGATTAGAGGAAACGTGAAAGTTTCTACCAGCAAGGCCTGGGCTGGGAGATGGCCCTATTGACACTTTAGTGCTTACTGAACAAACATAAAGACTAGAGCAGATCCAAAGAACCCCCACAAAAAGGTGGGTGTTTGTGGTGACAAAGGGAATCCCTGGAGCAGACTGGCTAAAAGTAGCAGGCTGAGGGTTGGGTTCGGGGAGACTCAACCTCATTATACAGGCGCACAGGCACAAGAATGAACATCAACTCAGGCCTCCATCCACATACAGGCATGCAAAGAATAAACCGAAGGGCCAGAACAATCACCTTGACTGAACAGCAAACACCCCTCAAAGAAGCAGAACCTACCAAGAGACCGAGCAATCAAAGAGTTATCTGTCAAGGCAATCCGCTTCTTATTGATTTTGCCATAGCCACGCTTGTAGATAAGTTCATTTACTGACTTCAGGTTGGGATACCTGAAACAAGGAAAGCAGTTAAGTGGTCAAGTAAGGCTATCACTGTTTAGTATCTCAATTCATCTTGTCATAACTTATCTACTAAACACAAACTAGGGAAATACTCACCCCCATGCAATGTATGGCTCCACAATCCTCAGCATGTTAATTGAAGCCTTGTTGAGCTTAACAAATGTGCCATTGAATATCTGGCGCAGACGAAGGAGCTGCAACACCTTGCGGACCTTTGGGCTGACACCGTTGATACTTCAGGGAAAAGGGACCAAAATTATTCATGTAGCCTTTGCCATAATTTTAAATTTTCCTTTAGCTAAATTACTTTATCACTTCTACAACTTGCCTCCTCTAGTTATCAATAACTATCACAAGGGCACTGACTCACTGAACTCTTCCCACAGAGTCAGAGCAGGTAGCTTTGGGCACAGGACTCAAGCCCCGTTCTAGCTACTGTCATTCCAACACTTCAGCATCAGCGTCCACAGAAGGTGAAATTTTACTGGGGTCCTTAATTTTTCCCTCTAAACCCAGAATGCAGCCAAGTGAACTCACCCCCTGATTCTGATGACAAATGCCAATTTGGGTTCTGCAGGTACATAGAAGTTGCCAGCTTTCCTTGCCATCCTGGCCATTCGGATCTCAGTTCTGTACATCTGCCTGTATTCCTTGTGATACTGCTTAGCCTTTTCATAGATGAGCTTCCTCCTGGCCTTCCGGAGCTGAAAATCAAATCCCAGTTATTCATAATTCTTAGCTCCCAAACACAAACATCTGCAGACACATGTTTGAGAATGCCACACTGGGAAGCTCTTAAAGAGACTTTGGCAGTGAAGTAAATAAATCTCACTAAACATTTTACTCGAATTATTCCCAGTCCCAACTGTAAGGCCCTTTCCCCATCTAAATGTCTCCAAAACCTTACTTACCGTCTTCAGGGCAAACTTCTTCCGCAGGCGTTTTACCTTCAACTCTGCGAAATTCCTTCGCTTTTTCTTAAGGGTTTCTGGCACAGCAGGAACCTTCTTTTTCTTCTCTCTGTCATTAAGCACAGAATGTTTAATAGATCAAATAGCTCACAATGCTGTATTATTACACCCACTCTGTACCCTGCACTGTGCCACGGGCACCTCAGCTGCTCTAGCGTACTCTGAGATGCAGATTTTCGACATCCTCCATGCTCACAATCCTCACCTTTCGCACAATCGTCACTTAAACACATGACATTAACACACCTATCCAAATTATCAATCTTGGTCTTTAACAGGAAAGTCAGTTAAGCAGGCAAAACGTACTGCAGAAACTGTTAGAAGGTACTCATTTTCAGTGCAAAGGGTCTAAGTCTCTAAGAAACAAAAATAGTCGCAATCCTGGTTCCAGTCTCAAGCTCCACATGTTGAAAGCAACAACCTACGGCAGATCCTTGGGCCAACTGTAGCCAGAAACAAACCCAATTCGAGTCGCTCTCAAGTCATTTTATTGAGAAATGAACCTCCGCCTCAGTGAGCTCTGCATATCCTGCCCTCCCACCTCGCTCCTGGTATCGCCCCAAATCTCCGCGCTAAGGCCGACCCGCACCTCATCCTAGCCTAGAGTCCTCAACTGGTGTCAGAGAACGTCATAAACACTCAGACAAGCAGGCTAAGGTACAAGCTACAGTCAGATAGCTGGAACGCGCGACAAAATGCTTCTAGTTCGGGGGATGGATTAGGATCTTGGAGAAGATGAGAATATACTTACGATACGGCCTCCATGGTTCCAGCCGGAAAAGAGGAAGCCGGCGCATGCGCACTGTTCCCTTAAAGACTGCGAGCGCGAAGCCCCATGACTTATAGGTGTCCTGGGAGAAGCCAGAAAACCCAGAATTGAGAGCTCACTTTGCAGGAGCAAATTTAAGAACAGCCCGATTTGACCTCTTCCAATCAACTCTCTGGCAAAATTTATATGGGACAACAAGTCAGTGAATACACTTTTTAATTAAAGAGAACTGACACCTTCTGACTGCTTGGGGTCCTAATTCCCAGGTTGCGTTGACGAGAGTTAGGCTACAGAGCCACAAAGTATTGAAAGCAAATGACACGAGCAGAGATGTGAACTACAAGTCCCAGCATGCTTTACTTCGTAGCCCGCGGGGCGGCAGACGTTGACCCCGACTCTGGGCAGCCTCTGTGGTGGCGATTCCAGCTGGGAACACAAGTCTGGGGTGTCACGCCCCAAGTGGGTAGCTGCGATTCAAAGTCACTGTGGGCCGCCTCCTAGGCTTCCTGCCACCGGCTCCCCCTGGCCGTGCTGCCGAGGTCCTGGTTCCGCCCGCCTGCGGGGCTGTCTTCCGCAGCGCCTGATCGCAGTCCGGGCGGTCCGGAGTCCCCTGGCTAGCGAAAGTCCCCAGATAGGAAAGAGTGAGGACCGGACAGTCCGAGGCGGATGGCTGGGACGCCGCGGGCCGCCGGGCCCTGCAGGCGCAGGCTGAGGCTACCCACGGCAGGGGGCGTAAGCCACGAACAGAGGTGCGGAGAGGGCCGGAGGCCGCGGCCACGGCCATGTGAAAGGGGCTGCCCCGTAAGGCTGGCGGGCGGGGGGTTGGGCCGGGGGCGGGGTGCGCCCAGGGGCGGGGAAGGCCGAGCGGAGGGAGGGCCCTTGCCGATGCGGCGGCCGGCTCTTCCCGATCGCTGGTTATATAGCGCGGAGCGTGGAGCCAGCTAAGAGCAGGCTGGGAGCGCTCCGAGTGGCTTGCGGCGCAGCGCTCCGAAGCCCGGTGTCCGAGTGACAACCGTGGGGAGGGCAGGGCAGGGGGACCCGGATCGCACGGGCAGTGCACCGTGGGCAGCTCTCGTGTGCGCCGAGCGAGTCGCCCCCTTCCTTCCCGGCGCTGCCTCGCACACCCCTCTCCCACCTTCCCTCAACTTGAGTCAAGTTGACAACTCGTGCGGCGGCCGGGACCCGTGCCACCCGCTCGGCGTACCCCTGCCCCGGGGTGAGAGGGAGCCGCTGCACCGGCTGCGGGGACGCTCGGGCGGCGGCTTGGCCATGAGGGCAGCGCGCGTCGCCTGACTCGCGGCTGTCACCGCCCGCCGCTGCAGCGGGACCGGCCGGCCAGGCGCTGCGGGACCGGCGGGCGGCCGCCAGCAGGAGGCGCCGAGCCGGGCGGCGGGGCACAGCCCGGGGCCACCGCGCCGAGCCCGGGCGGGAGTGGCCCGGCGCACTTGAGCCCCGCGGGCACCTCGGGCTGCAGCCTTCGCGTCCGGGCCGCTGTGACAAGCGTCCCCGGGACCCCGAGCCGCGCTGCCTGGCGCGGGGAGGGTGCGGGCACGGTGCTGGGCTCGTGCGGGACCCCGGGCGTCGCGATGAACATCGTGGTGGAGTTCTTCGTGGTCACTTTCAAAGTGCTGTGGGCGTTCGTGCTGGCCGCGGCGCGCTGGCTGGTGCGACCCAAGGAGAAGAGCGTGGCCGGCCAGGTGTGCCTCATCACCGGCGCGGGCAGCGGCCTGGGCCGCCTCTTTGCTCTAGAGTTCGCCCGGCGCCGGGCGCTGCTGGTGCTTTGGGACATCAACACGCAGAGCAACGAGGAGACGGCGGGCATGGTGCGCCACATCTACCGCGACCTGGAGGCGGCCGATGCCGCCGCTCTGCAAGGTAACTCGGACCGGCGCCCGCGCATTGTTGGGTCAGACATTTCTCTCCACTCGGAGTCCACCCCCGGAGCGGTCTCCACGCCCCACTGTCATGGGTAGCCTAGCTCTCGAGAAAAAGGAACACCCCAGTGGTCTGGAAAGCGAGTGGAATTTGCCCCCCTGATAAGAACATGATTTTCCAAGTATCAGAAAGAGGAAGGTGTGCCAAACCTTGAGCCTTAACAGAGTGTCTCTTCAGGCACCACGCTGAGGTTTTCTAAACTCTGCGGATAGTGTAAGGCAGAGAGAACTTGTTACCACGGCTTTGGATTCAAAAGAAATGTCTCAGTCTGACTTGGATGCATCATGATGGGAGAAACTAAAGTGTGTTTGGGAAGTTGTTCCCAGAATGGACCGAAGCCTGTGTCTGTTACTGAAGGCTGAACCGCTTAGACAGGGCTATAAGGAAGGTTTCACTATAACTTTAGCCTGGGGAAAATAATTACTTTGTTTCCCCAGCCTTCAGTAAGTAGTTAACCCTGAAGGACCGAGAGAGATTCCCTTTCTCTTCCCTTCAAAGATTCCCTTTGAACCTGTTCAGCCCCTTCGTAAACTTTTTTCATAGTTTTGGTCACCCCAACCTGCATTTTATGTACTTATTAACTAGGTTGTATCTAAAACTTTTTTTTTTTCAAAGCCTAAATGGAGGTCATGACCAACTCCAGATATTGGTCCAGGATATTTGATGATGGCTTTGCTTTTCGGAGTTGAACTCTATGAAGAAGATTGACTTGGACTCCCTCCCCCCCCATACCGATCATTTGCTACCAAACTTACTGGCACTTGTCTCTATATATAGTCCAAGATGTTAATTTTCAGTGCTTGTGTGGAGGAACAGCACGGGTGTGGTTTTGGTGCTCCCTACCAAAACCTAAGAGAGAGCAATATTCGTTTTCTAGGGAAGAAATTTTGATGTTGATGCTGTTTGAGATCTTAATGTGGTAAAATTTCGTATTTACCTCTAAACTTGATCTGTGAGGTAACTTCTTGGGGAATCAGGTACCCCAATAAGAACAAACCACTGGCCTCCATTCATTTCTTGGCTTTGAATATCCTTTAATTTGGATTTGTGAGCCTTGAAGCAAATTTCTATTTTGAGGATAGTCATGCTAAGTACCAAGAGCTGTCTCTAGCCTCTGTTTCCTCCCCTCCCTCTCCTTTAAAAAAAGGAATGTGTAATGTGTGTTATTCTCTGAGCTGAGATCAGTTCTTTGCAGGTGTCTAGCTCTAGCAAGTTGATCCCATGTGGTCTTCTTGTATTGGGCTTGTCACAATTACATGACTTTCCCTTAAGCAAAGTTGTCCAGTAAATTGCTGTAATTCCCAGACTTTTAGGGGAGGAAGGCAGCTGTAAGTTGAGCTATTGGCAAGCATTATGGTGTTAGAAATTTGAAGCTCACTGTAGTATTTTGTTTTAAATGATCGTGTCCTACTGATGGCCATGTGACTCACTTTCTGCATCCGTTGTCTATTCCATCCTCCCCTTCATCTGGACTTCTGAGGACAGCTGGGAATGGTGAGGAGGAAGTCCTGCCCCACTGTAACTTGCAGGTCTTTACCTACACGTGTGACGTAGGAAAGAGGGAAAATGTCTATATGACTGCCGAAAGGGTTCGCAAGGAGGTTGGTGAGGTCTCGGTCCTGGTCAACAATGCTGGTGTGGTCTCTGGGCACCACCTTCTGGAATGTCCTGATGAGCTCATTGAGAGAACCATGATGGTCAACTGCCACGCACATTTCTGGGTAAGTATAACCCTCCTTGTTTTTATCTCTGTCCCCTAACCCCACAGAGAAGGTTGGGAAGAAGGAGACTTCTTTGCCAGCATGCAAGTAACTGTTCTCTTCCACAAGCCATCTCTCTCTAATGAATCCTAGTGCTTGTTGGCTACCACTAAATTGTTGCTCACTCCACTTCAGTATTTCTTACGAGGGCAGAGACTGAACATAGTGGGCTAGTTTGAAAGATTGCCATAAAAGTAACAAGAGGGAGTATAAGTCCTGGGTTTGTTTATTTAGCTTTCTGTTGAGTTTATAAAACATTGGTTCTTATGAATTCGTAAAGTCAGGGGTTAGGCTTCCAAATTACTGCTCAGCTACATTTTTGAAAGTGCCAGAGATTCTGAGATCAGCATTTATGATCCATTGGGAGTGGTCAGGCCACCCAGCAACCACTTAACGTCCATCAGCCATCCACAGGATCCACAGCATTGTTCAGGTGGTGGACATCTCAGGACTTTGTCAGCTTAGAAGGTACCTGTCACCTTGAAAGGACCATAGAGAGGGGAGGGGATCCTAGTGAGCCAGGGATTTCAACAGTGTTGGCTTTTAGCCTTCAGAGCTCCTGGAACACCTAGGAATTGGGGCAGAGGGCAGTTGTTGACTGGTTGCTGTGATAACCCTAACTTTTGGCTGAATTCTCAGCAAAGGTAGGTATGACACTCTCCCTTAAAATTTTGTACATTATTGATCCACATTAGCCATTTTTTCCAATATTTTCTCTTTACTTCTGTAAGTAGAAATGATGTAGTAAATGAGTAAGGAGGACTGGGAGTGTAGTTCAGAGGTGGAGTATTAACTGGGCATGTGGAAGGCCCTGACTTCCGTCCCCAGTGCTGAAGAAAAAAGGAGGTAGGATTTTCCCCCATAGGCAGAGAAGTCTTTGGGTAGAAGGCAACAAAGAACTGTTTCTCCTAAGTAGGTCACACTAAACTTCGTTAATTTTTTAGCAACTACTTAAAATCTTAATCTGGCTTTAGAAGTATTCAGATGTTACTTATCTAGTATCAGGCCTTTTCTATGATCCTGGATAAAGCTTATTTTAATATTTTATTCTTAAAACATGAGTTTTATCTTATTCATTTCCAGACCTATAGAAATGAATATATAAATAACCTGAGCTAACTTATTGCTGTATTTTAAATGAGTAACAGTATCACCATACAGTTTTTGGGAATGGATATGTACCTTTTGAAAGCATGTACTTAGGTGTGTACTAGTTGTGTGCAATAGATGTGGGCAACAGACTTAAGCATTTTGCTGCTTCTGGTTCTACAAGAATAGGCATGAGGCATCTCATGGTAGTGACGTGGGTGAGTAAAGGTCAGCTGAATGAACTTGGCAGAGCAATGTATCAGGAATCTTGTGGGCCAGGCCCACCATGGAGGTACACGCCTTTAATCCCAGCACTTGGGAGAGAGAGGCAGGCAGATCTCTTTAGAGAGTTCAGAGCTAACCTGATCTACATAGTGAGTTCCCACCAGCCAGTCCCATATAGTGAGACCTTGTTTCAAAACAAATAATTAAGGGCTAGAGAGATGGCAAAGCACTTAAGAGCACTGGCTGCTCTTGTGGAAGACACAGGTTAAATCCCAGCACCCACATAGCAGCTAACAATCATCTGTAACTCCAGTTCCAGGGGAATCTGATGCCCTCTTCTGACCCCTACAGGCATTACATGACATGGGTGCATATACATACAGGCAAGACATTCACACATAAAGTAAAAAATAATAAAATATTAACAAACAAACAAAAAACAAGACCACCATTTGAAATAAAAATCAGATGAACTATAGGTGCAGTTTCCATATTTGAAGCATAGTGGAGCTGCTGTAAAAACTTGTCAGCCTTAAAAAGATACACAGCTACTGGTATAAAAAGATACACAGAACACTGGTTGTTTTTTTCCCCAGTAACCTTTGACTGAGATGATGCAAGATTCCCCAACTATAAACTTTTACCTTCACCAGTTCTATCAAGTTTCACCATCTTGACTATTCTCTGCACAATTACTTTGGTAACTAATAAAATTTTAAATATAATCAGTTTTTAAAGAAACCTCACCACCTTTCATTAAATACTTGTCATGGGAAAGCAGTTTGTCTTCTGTAGACACCCTAGAAAATGGGTGCTAACTAGAGTCTTGAGTACAGAAAAACCCAAAGCCTTCACTGGGAGAATGCACACAAACTGATGTACTTCTAACATTAGGAAGAAATCAAGTCACATCTCTAATAGACAGGTTATTCTGGAGCTGACTCTGTATACCAAGGGTGAAAGGACACCTTCCTAGTGTCCTCGCTGTGCTTCCAGATATTGCTTAACCACACAGTTTAGGGAGTTCTTGGAAGCCTTATGGGTAATGACGTCACTTTGTATTAAAATATGGGAGGATCCTGAATTCTACAGCTGTTTTTCTCCTAAGCATCTAAACTTAAGAATTTATTTTCAATATTGAGTCAGGAAATTCAGTTTAGTGTTGGAATTTCTGACTTCCTGCCAAGACTTAACAAACCTTTGGAGAAGTTGAGACTGAGATTTAGCAACTCAAACTTTACAGGGATTGCTGTGGGGGTTTGAGCAGGCTTGCCTCAATTCTGCTTCCCTTTTACGCCTAGGCAAAAACAGCAGTGGTGACTTTTCAAAGATGTGTTGGCCTTGGCTTGTGCTGTTTTCATTCCAGAAAAAATAACCAGCATGTCTTTACTGTGCCTGGGTGGGGAAGAGAAGTTGCCCCATCCATTTAAAAAAGTAGTAGATTCGCTGAGCAAAGATTTCATTCAATTATTTGAACAGGTCATCTTGAGCCAGACCTTTAATAGTTCATGTCTGTTTTCGTAGAATAACAAGTTGTATGTTGATCCTGACTCATAGTTAAAGCATAGTGAAATGGGAAATCACGGGACTCCGTGAAGCGCTTGCAAGTCCCACAGCGTTCTGTTCCTACTGCCCTGCCTAGAACTCTCTCTCCTCCACTCCTTGTTCCTTTAAAGGCCTGTTCGAGGTTCATGGTATAACCTCCCTTCCTCACTCCTGCTCTTACTAGCATTGTTGGATTTTACTGCTATAAGGAACCTCAAAAACTATTATCATTCAACACTTTTCCCCTATGCTGGGGATTGAAGCAGGGCTTTGTACATGCTAGATGAGCAATTTTACCTCTGAGCTACACCCCCATCCGACCCCCTTATTTTCCAACAAAGCTGCTTTTTTTTTCCCCTTTCCATGAATTTTTGGTGGCATTTGTTATCATTCCTATGGTACATAATAGGTGCTTTGTGTCTACTTTGTGCCCTACATCCCAGGGTTGACAGCAAGCTGTCTAAAGACAATTTGTTATATGCCTATTTGAATTTTCCTGCCTGGAACTGTGTTCTAATTCAGTTAATAAATACTTGATCATATGTAATAGGTTGAGCAGATAGCCTGTTCAGAGAGTGTTTGCATGGGTCCATGCTGTGAATTTTGAAAAGGTAGACATCATGCTGGACTAACTTAAGCTTTCCAAGATTGATACTTCAAAACCTTGTTTGTATCTCCTTTTCTTTCCTCCCCACTGGCATTCCTCTTGCCCCACCTGTGTGCTCATTTCTATTTTAGTGTGCTAATCCTATTACTTGGTATAAGGCTAAGGACTTTAAGAAGGCTACTGGTGATATACTAATTTGAATCAAGCTCAGATTGAATGTAAGGCAACTGTCATTCATTTTCCCTATGACCAGGCCTCAAGAAGAGAGGCCCTCTTAGCTGTATGCATTCCTACATATGTTGGAGGTTTTTCCAATACCTGTCCTCATTAGGCACAGCTCTCCAGTCAGTGATGACAGTATCTAGGGTGGTTCTACTACTAGTATCGCCCCAGGAACCTGCTCTTGGTCACCAGTCAGGAAGTGAATGATGAGGAGTAGACTTTCTTCACTCTGGTCTTCTGTATAATGCAGTTAGGACAAGACCATGAAGGACAAATGTACCTAATGTGAGAATAGAAATCATTCATGCAGATGCTCACTGTGTCTCAGTGAGAGGCCCAAACTTGAAAATGCATCTTTGTTTCACCTTGAGACATGGAAGCCTGGCCTCTACACAGGACTGCAATCCCATGTTCCCCCAGAATCATTAACATCACTCTACCTGTTAGTTTTCTAATGAAGGAGGTGAATCTTAGCTCATTTCTCAAAGCCAGAGTTTATCTGAAGGTCCTTTTTGACCAAAGAGACCAAATTTGGCTTTTATGAGAGCAGCAAACTGATCCCTGATTAGCCAAAAAGGGAAAGCAAAAGCATTTAATGCCAGGCCTTTTATGTTCAGAAGAAATTTTCCACCATAAAGGACTAAATCTGTCAGATAGCTAGTCGGTAATTTACTTCTATTGATATGGTAGTCAGACAAGATAATTGGTAGTTAATTAATAGACCACTTAACTTAAAAGGTTTCACAGTTTTAAAATACTAATTACTGAATTAGGCATTTATCTATATCCAAATGTCTAAAATCTATTTAGTTAAAATCCATCCAGGAAAAGTAAAAGCCCAGCAGCTATATGTGAGTAATGCAGCACTTAAAGCCTCCCTCCAGTACGACCGGTTGTGTCTCATATCACATGCAGAGTTCCTATGGCTGATGTCTAAGTTCTCACATGACTTACTGTTTTTTAATATGACATACTGTATTCCTCTATTCTCTGATGAAAGAAATCTGGTTTTCTTTAAGTTCTCATAGATTTTGACTTTAAAACAAAAATCATTTCTTAAGTACTCAGACAAAATTTTCTAGCACTTCCTCCTCCATACTATAACATTATAAACTAAATATAAAAAGTGTCATAGCCCTATTTTAGGATAACTGCTGAAAGCATAGAACTTGTAATCTGTCTTTAAAAGTGTGCATCAGAACTAGTTTCTGTTATTAAGTAAATGTCACATGCATGGCAGTAAGAAAACTCTAGAAGTAAAGACAGGAGGCCAGAACTGAATTAGCAATTGGCATACCTTGTCACATCCTTGTGTTGGTAGTTGAACACTGATTTTTAAAAAAATATCTTTTGATAAAAACTGCTTGGAGATGTGTGGGACTGTGTGTACAGAATAAGATCGCGTGCTCATTGAATTGGAGTTTCTATATTTGATAATTACATGCTGGGCCAAAATCTGCTGCTCCTAGAAGTCAAAGTCTGCAACATGATAAAGTGTCACTTTACAGCACTATGTAAGCGGGGAACCAGACACTACCTCATATAAAAAACTTCACAACATCTTTAGTACATGTTTTAATCTGTGCCTGGTTATCAGACTTGTTTAGAAAGCACTGCTGGGTACCAGTGCCTTGATTTCTAAGCTGTCTGGACAATTAACAGTGCTCATTCATTGCCAAGTGCATCAGGAAGCCTGCTGTCTCCACAGACTGTGACCTTCTTGACCACCTCCTTGAAACTCAAGTGCTTTAGTTCTGTGAAAAGCTCTTTTTTCTACCTCCTTTTCTGTCTCAGCCTCGCCACCTCACAGCTACCATAAGCTCCTCACTATTGTGTTTCACACCACTTTTCATCATGTGCTGCTACCTAACTTGGTGATCTCTTCCAGTTGCCTCAACTGGGATATCTAGGCCAAGATCACACTCTCTCGTGCCTGTTTCCCTTGTCTCCTGAAGTCAGCCTGTCTTGGTGAGACAACTCCTCTTTACTCTTTTTTGCACTGACTGGTCAGTCACTAAACTTGACAGTAGTTGTCCATCCTGCATGCATTTATTGGGCATCAAGCTCTTTTTGGACACATCTCCATTTTCTCAGACTGCTCTGCCTGTGTTCATTCTTTGCTGTCCAACCCAGGGTCATCTAAGCAGAGGTTGAGTTTGTAATATGCCTGCTTAAAGGCTGTAGTGGGACATTGAAATCCATTAGCATGGTGCTTTGGGTCTTCCAAAGCTAATTTCCATCTGTCATCCCAGCTTATCCTTTATTACATCCCCTGGTATACTCTCAGCCCCAGCTGGACTAGACAGCTCACTGTGCCCAGAGAGAGCCCTATGCTTCATGGAAAGTGCTTCTGCTTGACTCTTCTGACATTTGAGGCCTATTTTGTTGGGATACAACAGAAGTCAAGTAGTTCAGAAAAGGGTAGGTATAGTGGCTCATACCTATAATACCAGCACTTAGAAGGATGTGCAGAAGGATTGGCATGACTTTAGAGGCAGCTTGGGCTACAAAGTGAGACCTTGTCTCAAAAAGACACACACTAGGGGGCGGGATGGTATGAATGAACTATAAGTGAAAAACTGACTCAAGGTGCTCTCATGTGTGTCCAGTAGTGTCTTCATGTATGAAGTCTTTGTTGAACAGTCATTACACTTTGGTTGAGAGAATGGTCCCTTCTTGTTTGATGATGAAGTGACTTGTTCTGTTTATCTCAATTCCTCAAAGCAAAGTTGGTATTTTTTTTTCTCCTTGGGTATTTCTGTACTTAGGCTTCATTCATTAGCCGCCTCAGTAGAAATTAATATATAGGCAGAGTGGAAGCATTCTTTAACCTGTGCTAATGCTAACACTGAATAGCTTTTTCAAGAAGACTGAATGCACAGTGCCCCAGACAGTTGTTAGCCATTCGCTGCGGGATGGGGTCCCTGGGGCCCAGGGAAGAGCTACAGATGCTGTAGCTAAACACACAGCTGCTCATAGTTTCTCTTTATTCTCTTCCATTAAATTTGTTTTTGCTCTGTTTTTGAGCTGATCAAGATCTTTGACAAATTCCAGTGATTGAGTCAGTGGCTGTAGTGAACTTAGTGGCAGTTAGAAGGTTCTTTTGAAGCAATTTAATAACCTTCCTTGAGATTTAGAAGGATTTTAAGTAGGAACCCCATTTTTATTTGAGGCTTTTCTTGAGATACAGAATATTAATGATAGCAGATTCATCTAAATTTCTGCTTCAGTTCTTTCAGAAGCTAAAATTCAGCCTCTTCAACTGGGGCAAGCTTCTCTCTTGGCTCTCTTACAGGTTGCTCACTGAGGTTTTTGTCTCTTTAGGTCCCTGCCTCAGTAGATAAATGTGCAGATGACATCCTTCACTAATTTGCTTGTTTGTTTTGTTCAGTTCAGTAATAAGTAGAAAACAGGTGACTGATACAGACAGAGCTGCTGGCCTTCAGAAGGTTCATTTGTGCTGGTGTAAGTCCTGAGAAAGAAGAATACCCTTGATCCAAAACTGTCGACTCTGAATTACTACAAAATCTTAACTTCTAAGTACAGATGTAAATTGCATATTCCACATCTGACCTTATATGTTGGAATCAAAACCTAGTCATACAAAATATTTGAATAAAATTACCTTCTGGCTATGTATAGTAAGATATAAATAATTTTGTGTTTGGACTTGAATCCGACTCCCATTTTATGAATATGAAAATGTAGAAAAATTCTAAATCTTTCTGGTTCCAGATGTTTTGGATTAGGGAAATTCAACCTGTACCTAGGATGTTTTTGGACCCCCCAAACTGTACTTTACTGAAGTTCCACTAGGGGGTATCATGGTAGGATGGCTCTTTATCGTATTTCCTACAAGCATAACTAGATTTTCCGAGGAGAAAGGGCCCTTTGTACCTAATCTTTGGAGTATGACCAAGTCTAACAATCCTTAAGGAATAGGGAACTACCTCTTTCCTCAGTTGAGTGAGCTAAGTCCAATATTTTGATCCTGTAATTCCTGGGCTCAGATTAAAATGTGTTAATCTCATTTGGTTTAATTAGTGATTTCTTATCTCAGAAGTTAGTGTAGTAACTTAGCTATTCAAATAGCCATTCCCTCCTAATTTCTACCCACTGACCTAGAAACTTCTTTCAAACTGGGAGCTCCATGAAAGCAGAATTAGGAAATAACTCAAGGGTTGGTGCTTTTAATTATTTCTTTGAAAATATGAAGTAGGTAAGTGGCATTAGAAAATGTCCCTGTGTTGTGATTTAACACTCTGTTGAGATACCATTCTTGTGAATCTAGGCTGGCAGGGCATGACCTCAGGATTTAGTCACATTTACCTTGGTCTACCTGGCTGACGAGTTTCAGTCACCTGGATTCTTGGGTTTATGTGGGCTTACATGTCCCCACTCCAGAGGGGCATGCTTTTCACCCATAGGAATGACACATCCACTTGATGAGCTCTCCAACTGTGTCCTATTGGTGAATTCCTTTCTCTTTTCACTTTATTTGTCGGTTCGGTTAAATCTCAAGTTTGTATCTGTCAGGGCCCATTCTAAATGCTCTGGAACTAAAATTAAGTGAACAGCAGGGGGAAAATGAATATCCTCTTGTAATGATCATGAAACTTTCAACACAGCAGCAAATGCTGATAGAATACTTAACAAGTAAGGGCAATTACTGGGAAACCTTGAGTGCTGTCAAATTAGTCCCTTACAATGACAAGCCACTTAGAATGAATTCACATTTGGAAACAAAACATTACTTGGTCTGTGAAACTTTCAAAGATCACAGAAAGATGTGTGAGAGGTAACCGCAGTATTAAACGTGTTCTTTGGGAAAACAAGTGTTTTGCTCCTTACATAAAATGTGAATTTCTTGCTTTTTCTTCAAAAACCTTAGTACTGGAATTTTTGAATATTAAGGCTCAGTTTCTTAAAGTTATTCTAAGCAGTGAGACTCAAAATAACACTTCCCAAATCAGTGTAACTGGAAAAATATTTGTAGTGTAAGTTATGTAAACATGTGGGTATTCTGAGGACAAGTAAAGCTTAAAATTCAAAGCTTGAATTTTCCCACCTGCAAACTGTAATTAATATACTGCCCCCTACTGAAGGACTGAAGAAAAGGATAAGAAGAGGTGTTGACTATAAAGCGTTTTTGTTTTTTATTTTGTCTTGTTTTGCTGCTTTTTTCCCAGCATTCTCTGGGGTTCTGGAAGAGGGAGAGGCATACGAAACAACTGCGTAAGCAACATATGCCAACAGCTTCCTCTGGTGGTTACATACTGAGTTTTAATCCAGAGTGTGGTCTGGTGCTATGTGGAAGACAAGAAAGCTTGGCAGCTAGACACAGTAAGAACTAGGAGCTTCAAGACATTAAAGAAACAAGAAACAACTTAATCAAAAGTAGATAGCACTTACAACCAAAGAAGCCTACAAATATATACTTAAAGAACCGTCATTTACTATACTTTTTATATAGCACTTAGATTTGCAGAGCCTTTTCATAAACACTCATCTTTCATTTGAGTCTTGCAGCAAGTTTGAATAAGTAGAGCTGTTCCTACTTTAACCAATAAAGCAGCAATCTCCAGATAGATCATGGGACTTCTTTAAGATCTCCTACAAGGACAGATGGTAGTAGGACCCAGACCCTCAGCCTGGAACTCCAAATTTAGAATGTGTAAAATAGTTACCCAGGCTAAATGTTCAAAGCTTTTCATACAGTTGATTTTCCTGTTAGTCACTTATGGGTTTTGCCCTGTGGGATAATGTAAGAATCTTCAAATGTGATTTTTTTTATTAGCATGGTAAGTTTAGCAATAACTGATTAACCCTAGCTTAATATCCCCAGAAAGTTTCTCTATAAATGAGACATGCATGTTAAATTCTAGCTTGAAGAGCCAATGTCACACTAGAATTTTATAACCAAAGCCCAGCTTCAGGTTTTTCTCTGCCCTTTCTGTAATTTGCCATGGTCTATACTGGAGGAGGCCAACTTCTTGGAGAGTAACGTCCTTGATGTTCTAGTTTGCTTTACTTGCTATGACAAAATACACTGACTATTACCAACTTTGGGAGGAAAGGGTTTATTTGGCCTATATCTCCCAGGTTGTAATTCATCACTGAGGGAACCCAAGGTAGGAACTCAGGGCAGCAACCTGGAGGAACGCTGTTTACTGACTTGCTTCCCTGGCCTGCGCTCAGCCTGCTTTCTTATATAATACAGAACAACCTGCCCAGGGATGGCACCACCCACAGTGGGCTGGGCCCTCCCACCTCACTCAACAATCAAGAAAATACCGCATAGACATGGCCACAGGCCGGTCCAGTGGAAGAAATTCCCCAGTTGAGGATCCCTCTACCCAGGTGTTTCACATTGACACTAAAGTTACTCGGCACACTTGGTCATCCAGATTCCTTCCTTCTCTTCCTGATTGACACACCAGCACTGCTACTTTGAGCACATAAGATAGCAAATGGAAAGGATTCTTCCATATTGGCAGATAAACAAAGGGCTATAAGTACCTGATACAGAATTTCAGTACAGAACTTCAGTCTAGGTTTAGTTTAGTTTGTTTTGTTAGCTTTGCTCCTCAGAACATGTGAAAATCTTTATTCCATTGCATAAGCACCTTATGGGATCAGAATCTCAGCTCGCTCCATAAGCCTTCTCTCCTAAAATCTTAATCACGGATTTCCAAAGTTATGCAGTTTTCACCACCTGATAATGTGCTGGAGCTTGTGGCCTGAGCATCTGACTTTTATAGAGGTAATCTTCTCCTTGAGTGGAGTTTTTTGGGGGGCTTATCAAAGTATGAAAGCTGTGCTTGACTTGTCCAAAGGAAAGAGAAAGTGGACGAGGCACTGAGATGGCCAAATCTATATTGTGACAGCCAACCCTTCAGAGTTTCTGTGAATAGAGAGAAAATATTTTTGAAGTCTTTTGGGTCTCTTTCAGATCTTGTTCTAATGGGGATGGGGGCAGCTAGTGCTGGAAATAGATCCAAGGCAAATATATATGCAATTACCGACTCCCACAGTCATTTGTCCATACAAGGCTCTGGGGGCTCTTTACCTGATAGTGGTGAGGCCTGAGGTGGTGAGAGAACAGAGCGGGGTTAAGTGCCCTTGCTTTGCTGGATATCTAAGAGAAATAGATCTGTCAGCACCTAATTCCATCTTGGCCAGTGTTCTAGAACAGCAGCAGCAATGGCAGCACCTGGAAGTCAGAAGGGCAGAGTCCTGGCCTCTTCCCAGTCTATTGATGCAGAATCTGCTTTTGACACATCTGAGGCAATCTCTTGCTCATTAGCATTTGAACAGCTCTTCTATACTTATTTTCCTTTCTGCTACAATTAAAAAGATGTCTTCTGTTTTTAGTTTTCACCATTTAGAAATAGCATTTGGGGTGAGTTAGCCAGATTGTGACTAAGGATTTGACTACTGCTGCCTTTTCTTACCTTTTAATGTTGTTCTTGGGCAAGGGACATAGCTCAGTAATAAAGCACCTACCTAGTATCCTTGAAATTCTGGAACTGAACTCTAGCACCACAAAAATAAAAACCCCCTAGTACTGTTCTTGTGTATCCAGCTATATCAGCATTATTATCCTTAAAAAGATCTCTTACTTAGCAGTAAAATAGCAATATAAAACTTCCAAAACCAAAAGTGATGAGGTCCTGAGCACAAATTTGTATTTTATTTTCAGCACAATGGATTCCTAACCTAGAAAAACTGTAACTACCACATTACAATTAGAATTTAGGAGGAAATCATCCCTGTAGTATGGAACTTGCTTTGCTAATAGTCATATTCCTTAGAGACAGGCTTTTAGGAGGCTAGTCTACCCTCACAGGACATTTCTCCTGTCAGCTTGGTCAAGCTGCTACTGGCATCTAATGAGAGGAGTGAGATGCTGCCTCGGCATCCTGCAGTGCCCTCCCTGGACAGTCCCCACACCACCAAACTTTCCCACAGGAAATGCAGTGGTCCTGAGCCTGAGAAGCTCTGTTCTATACCACGAGAACACAAACTGTTCCTTACTGGAATTGCCTACCAAATGTGCCCCACCCCACAGCCTGGTTCTCTCCCTTGGGGATTATGGGATTGCTTTTGCCATAAGGCCTGGACACCAGGAAAAAGCTTCCCATGTGGTTCCAGTGTACAAGATCTGAGAGCCATTGATTTATATCAAAAGCAACTTCTGCAATCCTTGAAGTTAGTTTGAGACAGAGTCTTACTATGTAGTTCTGCTGCCCTGGAACTCACTATGGAGATCCACTTGCCTCTGTTTCCTAAATGCTGGGAAGAAAGTCACAAGTATTTTTGTTGTTCAATAACACCTAGCTCAATATAGACACCATAGGCCCTCATATGTACTAACTAGTAAGGTGTTAATGGTACCTATTTAAGAATAAAGTTTCAGGAGTAATTGCTGTGTTATATTATCTTTCATTAAGTAAAGAATTTAAATCTTTTAAAGACTTGCAGTAAGCAAGCTAGAAAACAGGGAAGAATTTGAACTATTTGCACTTGTGAATTATAAGGGCTGATGACCGTGAGGCCTTGCAGGGTAAGGTGTCCTGCCACTTGTAGCGGCCTGAGCAGTGGCTAAGCTGGCATGCTTGTACTCGTGCCTCATGGATGCGGTTCCTGGTCACTGGAGAACTGCAGCCTCTCTCCTTTGGAAGATCTATTACAGTTTCTGGGGATACAGCGTGAGGCAAAACAAAGGGATTAAGGACAGTCTGCCACTTGGCAGGTGATTTGGCTGCAATTCTATGGGTTATTTTCATTATTTCATAAAGAGTTATTAAATAGGGTGAGGGGTCTAAGCCCAAGGGAGCTCTTCAACCTCTCCTTTGATCATCTGGGGGAGGGGAACAGGGAAAATCACATTTCAAAACTATGTTCATGGTTTCCTTTAACATATGGAACAGCCACAACCTCAAGTAAAACAGAAAGCAACCATTTCTCACGCAGAATTTGTAATTTTAATAAATAAAAGGTATGAATGCAAGTTATGTGAAAAGGTAGAACTATGACAACATATAAATATTTAATGAGTCAATATTTTACTGATTACCAGATACTGGCAGCTGCAGCCATGGACTCAATTCCTTACTGAGTCATTTACGAGAGGCTTAGGCAAGGAATGCCTCAGTATGAAGACCTGTTTTGAATGCTCAGTAGGAACTGAAGAATGAATGAAAGAATTCTTGATCTAAATCATAAATTGTGACTTTTTGAACTAAAACCCTAAGACATCTGTTTTTGTGTCACAAATTAATGTCTATCAGAATGTAGAGCAGAAGGTTTAGAAATTGGCAGCCAGGACTTAAGGGTTTTTGGATTCCAAAGACCAATGTACTCCCCTGACAGATTTTTAAATCACCTCATTTCTGATATTTCTGCATAGCAAGTCTTAAACTGTAAGGGAATATTTGTATTTGAGTCACTGCCTTGGGGTAGATTCATCCTGTCCTTTAACAGTGGGAAGACAAGTTAATGAAGCATATATTTTTTGCTGAATAACTAATGGTGTCATCATCTAGGTGTTCATTTGAAAAGCTGAACTCTTTTATTAGCTTCTTGGTTGCAGGGCAACTGTAGGAATGTTCTTGTGCATGTGTGTTAAGTATTAACTGCTTGTGCTGTTCAAGTGTTAAAGCAATCTGTGTAGCCTCGCAATAGTGTTTTAAAGGAATGTAAATGTAACACTGGTACAAATATGGCATTTACGATAAATTTTTTTAGACTCTTTTCTATATCTAAAGCAAATGTTTTGTCTCAGTATAATGGAAATGAAGATGTACATTGTGTTAAGGCTGGGAAAGTACTTCCAGGTTCCAATACCTTGGGGCTCTGTTGCACAATTAGTCAGCAGACCTTTCTGACTGCAAATGTTCCCAAATGGGACTAGGAACACAGACTATAATGCAGCCCCATGAATGTCACAATTCCCTCTGCCAAATGTATCAAAAATAATTACAGGTAGTACCTTCCTAAAAAATATACTTTATCTCTCTACTAAAGATAATTTTGTAGTAAAGATTGTGTTTATCAAATAGCAGTTTGATATTGATATTGACTAAAGTAAAAGTTAAAGTTTAATCATGATATTTATTAATATTAAACACATACCTTTAAATCTGTAAAATTCAGAATATTTAGCCATTTATTCCTGTTATACAGGGTGTATGTAGGGTGTCATTGTTGTATTCTGTTAGCAATTTATTATTCATATTAGCAATTTATCCTATTAATCTTCATAACACAGTTCACTGTATTTCTGTTATCTTCAAAAGATTTTACCAGGGGCTGGGGAGATGGCTCAGTTGATAAAGTGCGTGAAGACCCGAGGTTGATCACCAGCACCCACCATAAAAGCCAGGCACTGTAGCACACACTTGCAATCCCAATACAGGGGAGGTGGATCCCAGACAGGTGGATCCCTGGAACTTACTGGCCAGCCAGTGTAGCCTAATCACTGAGTCCCAGTTCCCAACAAGAAACCTGTCTCAAAAAACAAGTTAGTGGCTCCTGAGGAAGGAAACTTGAGGTTGTCTCTAGCCCACACGTAGACACATACATGTGCATGTGTATGTGCATCCCCACAAACGCACATACACAAAAAAGTTTGTACTATTGAATCTTAGTTTTCCAGGAACAGTGACTGATGCCTCTGAGAGTGCCACCAGATACCATACTGGCCTTGTAAATAAGCAGGAGAATATTCCTTTGTGATCCTGATAAACCTAAGTTACTCTAGTAGCAACACAGGTGAATGAACAAGACACAAGGAAAGATGTTTTCCACCAGAGGCGCATAAACATTTCTGTGTGCATAGTCTTTGCTCAGTGGATTCTTGATGATATTCCTCCTCCTCTTTCTTCCTCCCTCCACCTCCTGCAAGTTGCATATAATGCTGTCATTTAGAGATCCAAAAACCCTTAACTATGTATGTTGGGGCTGTTAGTCCATTTCCCAGTGTAGTATAATTTATGATCCTGTTTGGAAATGAGTTTCTACTCTTCTTGAATATTCACCTAAGAGACAAATACTTAAGAAAAAAAAAATTTTTTTTTGGTCTTTTTGAGGCAGTGTCTCCCAGTAGGCCCAGATGGCCTAGAACTCACTATGTAGACCAGGCTGGCCTTAAACTCACAGAGATCGACCTGCCTCTGCCTCCCGAGTGCTGGGATTAAAGGCATGCGCCACCACGCCTGGCATCAGAACAAGTTTTGTAAAGATGCCTTTTCTGAAATTGCTCACAGAATGGTCTTGCAAATGCCCGAGTAATATAATATGAAGCCTTTTTCCTTATGAGAGAAATTAATTTTCCCTTACTGGGATAGCTTACAAATGTATAAAGTGAATTCTGAGTGTTTCACCTGCACTTCCAAGATGCAATATCTCTCAAAAATTTCAGAAGTCAGCCATTTCCAGATCCCAAGTTTTTTCACATTCTCTTGTTTTGAACCTGATCTGTCTTGACACCACAGCTGCAGGCTCCATGCTGCCCAGTCTGTCATTAAGAGCACCAAGAGCATCTGAATGTCGGGGCTATTGGGAGTTAATTTGGCGTAAACCTAACTTTCAAAGATTTCTCAAGCTATGACATGCCACGTCCCTTTGCAGCCACTTGTGCTTCTGTTTAGGAAGGTCTTGCTCCTATTGTAAATGTGACCTTTACAGTTCGCTTCATGAGTGCCCAGTGCTTTGAAGAGCCACCCCAAGGAGCTGTGCTGATACTAACCTGTTAAGCAGGTCTCACAGGAATGTCAGTGTTCATTCAAAGATCCTTCTTTCTCTTTCTCTTTCGTTTTTTCTATTTCTGTTTTTAATCTCATTTACCACCCTTCTTAGCTGCTGGCAGGCTGTAGTGTTGGAGCCTTATGATAAAATTAATCATAAGTGAAGTTCTATCTTCAAACTGCACAGCCTGTATTATGATTACGTTTTCATCTTTACAAATGAGAAAACAAACCCTAGGTCCTTTCCAACTTTAAATATGTTGAACTCTCTAGATTCAAGTAAGAGTTAGTGACACTAACAAGTCTCATCCCACTGTCTGAGAGCCACCATGACTACTTACTGACTGCTCATCTACACTGTTCGTCCCTGTAGTTGATTAACACATCCCTGTTGTTGATCAGTGAATTAGCGAGTTGCCCCTATGAGCACACCTTCGGATTTGTGCCTTAGTCACTTCGGCATGTGTTCCAGGTTTGCCCTGTGTGTTCTTCTAATGACTCTTTGAGACAAAGTTAAAGATCATGAACCTTAGTGTGAACTGACTGGTGTCATGGCAACTGGCACTTCACCTTTTGCTGGTCCCCACCTCATACATGCTACAATATTTGTGCACATTAATAATTCATTGCAAAGTGCCAGATTTCTTTGTGCTGTCAAGCTGTGTCAAGGACGGAATATGCTGTGCTATCTCAGATGTCATCTACCAGACTGTTGAGGGCAAGAGTAATTAGAAAAGAAAACTAGTCAGGTTACTTTGGAAAATTCCTGAAAATGCAGTGCTTTCTATTTACCCATTTATAGTATTTTTCTTACAAAGTAAGAAATAGAATTAAGTCTTGATTAAAGTTTATTTAATAGTGCACCTCAGACCTCAGGCAAGAGTTTGCTTGTGGTGAATTGTAATTGCCCACATGCATTCAGGCAGCAAGGAAATGATTAACAACCTCAGTGTATGGTCAGTCACATGTTCTAGGCTCCAGCACATGCCAGGAACATAGGCTTCAGGAAACCCAGTGATCCCGCTGTGGGTGCTCCTAGCCCTGGCTTGTGTTTGCTTAGTGCACAGGAGGGACCAGTGAGGGTTTGAGATAAACGCTAGAAACCTGCAGACTGATCGTGTGGCTTTAGCTGGCTTCCCCTCCTGGTTTCTTCAATAGTATGGTTGCTATGGGTATCATCAGGAGTTGATATAGGAACTGTAGCCTCTCTTATGGTTGGAAACTTCCAAAATAAAGAATACAAGCCTTTGCCTTAAAATGCGAAATGTATAAAGATGTTAATTCCCTTTATACAGTGGGCCAGGTTTGTTCTTGATTAGGCAAAGAAATCCTGATTTAAACTGAGCATTAACCCACTGCTACTTTAAACCCCCCTCTAAAGAAAGCTTCGTGTCTGAATGAAATAAAACCCATCTCCTATCATGTTACTAACCACTTGAAAATTTGGGGGTGGGGAACAGTGTGTTTTTAATGCACTCATAGAGGCCTTAGTTGTTCAGCCACATTTGTATTTTATTTCTGTTTGCACCTTCCACCCCCAACACAAAACCAGTAGCTTTAACTCTCTTCTCAACAGCTTTGCAGGTGGGGTGGGGTGGAGGACACCAGAGCAAAGTTAGATCCAAATGTGTTGTGTTTTTAGGATGTGTAGCCACAGCACCCTCCTGATGTGAAAGGTATCTTGAGCTGGTTTATAGTTGATGTACAGGTGAGTGTATAAATTCTGCTAAAGACAGGAGAGGGGCCAGCTCCTGTTTTCACTCATCACTGCTTAGCCAGAACATGGCATAGCATCTTGTAATATGTATTCAAAAATTATTTGTCACATGCATTTATTAATACCACCAGACTCACTCCAAGAAGGAGAAAAGGACATTAATTGATTTCAAAACTTCACAGCAAATTGAAGTTGAAACATAGTTGGGGACGTGTTAATCTTCTAACACCTCCTTTGCTTTGTTTTAGAGATCTAGGTCGGTTGTCTTAACACCTGTAGACCAGAAAGTAAATCTAGGGCACTGTAGACAGGACCGTGAATCTGGGCACTCATTAGGATCTCACCTACTCTGATGTTTTGAGTTTTCAGTGAGCTAACTAACTGACACTGGCCATATAAGCAGGCAAGCCAGTGATTCCAATTTGTCAGGCAGCCAAGTACAGGTTCTTACTGGTGTTTTAGACTATATTTAATTTCTTAGGATTTAACATAAAGTCCTTTTTTTACCTATATTAATAACTTTTAAAACAAAAAGATAAATAGGTACTAAATGTATCCCTGTCTTTCAACACTAGGCAACAATATACATAATCCCCCAACACAGAATAGTTTGACTTAAAATCTTTTGACTGATGGCTTGAAACTTACAATACATTCAGTAAGAAACTTACTTTCAATTTTCATCTTTCCCCAAGCTAGCGTTAGGTGGTATGATTGATCAGCTCTCTCAGGGCCCTTCTCTGAAATGACTGAAGTGTTCTGAGCACATTTGAAGTGGGCCAGGATAAGCATCACTGTTCAGTAGGTTTGGTGTGTTAAACACCCTTTCACCTTAATGACATTTGCAGCATATTAGGACATAACCCCATCATACATCTTTAGAAATGATCTCTGATGAACATTAAGAATAAATTTTCTAGGAGCTGGGGAGATAGACCAGTTGGTAAAGTGCATGCTGGGTAAGCATGAGAACCTGAGTTCAGATATCACAAAAGAAGCGAGACATGGGGATGTATGCCTTAAGTCTAGGAGTAAAGACAGATGGATCACTGGAGTTTACTGCCAGCCACTCTAGCCAATCAGTAAGTTCTGGGTTCAGTGAGAAAGCCTGTCTCAAAAATTAAGGTGGAAGGGCTGGAGAGGTGACTCAGCAGTTAAGAGCACTGACTGCTCTTACAGAAAACCTGGGTTCGATTCTAAGCACCCACATGGCTGCTAACAACCATCCATAACTCCAGTTCCAGAGGATCTGATGCTCTCTTTTGACCTCCTCTGGGATTGGATGACACAGGTGCACTTACACACATGCAGGCCATACACTCATACACATAAAATTTTAAAATATAAAATGGAGAAGAGAGAGGAACATACCTGATGTTGACCTTTGGCCTCCACACACACCCGTATGCCTCTCTACCCATACATGCACATACACAAAATGTTTGCTTACTGACTAGAGAGATGGCTCAGCAGTTAAGAACATTGACTGCTCTTGCAGAGGACCTGGGTTCGATTTTCAACATCCACATGGTCCATAACTTCAGTTTCAGGGGATCTGATGTCCTCTTCTGCCCCCTCCACCATGGGCATTGCACAATACAGATGCACTTACATGCACACAGGCAATATGCTCATATATATAAAATAAATCAAAATAAAATTTTTTAAAAAGCAAAACATATATATAAAGTTTGTTTACACATAATACACAAATGTTTAAATGAGCAAAGCCAATAAGCTTTATACTTTTTAACTAATTTACAAACACTAATCTTAACTCGCTATTTAGAAGGTGTAGAGATTCTTATAGCCTTGATTATTTAAGATTCGTTTCGTTTGAAATGTGTACATTCCTTTGAAAATTGCTTTATTTCAGTTCTGTGGTATAACTGCATGTAAGCTCTAGAGCCTGAGTTGAGCATGTAAATGACCTGAAGTACCAATTCATTTTGGGCATCAGGCAGACCAAAATAATAATTATTGTCATAATTGCCCTGTCACCGTTTGCTATAAGAAACACCATGGACCTGGAACATTGGTTTCTGACAGCAGTGGTGTGCTGGCCATGCAGTTCACGAGCTCATGGCCTTTCCTCGGCAATGCCTGTCACAGTGTAGGGATTCTGTCCCAATATTTGAAAGATTGATTGTGTCTCCCAGCTTGGCTGGGATTGCCAGACAAATAGGTATATAACAATCAAAACTCTGTGTAAAATATGTAATATGTTAAATGAATGGTATAGATTATATATCTTCAAGAAATATAGATAAAGTTAAACTGGTCTAGAACAATATTAAGCATCATGACCTAGAGTTGTACTTCAGTGGTATGTTTACTGCACAAGGCTCTAGGTCCAATCCCCAGCACCGCACACAAAAGGCCAAAGTACTTTCACTTAAAAAGTATTGGCATTTTTAAAAATTAAAAAATAAATTAGAACAAATTAGTAGAGATTCCAGTAATGTAATTAATTAAAACAGTTGAAAATCATTTAAAAACTATAAAAGGGACTAGAGCATTAGTGGTTAAGATTACTGATTGCTGTTGCAGAGGACCCAAGTTCGATTCCCAGCACCTACGTGGCAGCTAACAACTGTAATTCCAGTTCCAGAGGATATGAAGCCCCCTTCTGACTTCCAGGAACTTGAATGACAGGAGCACACATGCAGGCAAAGCAGGAATATACATAATAAAAATCATAATACCTTCCTTTGGGTTATACAAAACAAGCATGAAGAGAGATGAGAATAAGCATGGCCCAGGTTCCAGCAATAAGACCAGACAGATGGAAGGTGAATCGGGGGATGGGGTGCTATGTGATAAGTCTGGGGAAGACCTTGAGACACTTGATGAACATTCACCTGGCAACTGTTCCATGAATTGGAGTATGGAAAACTTTAGAATTAATGGGATCACTGTTTTTGATCTTGTCTAACACTAGAAATTCATGTTTAGACTCTGTGATACCTTAGCCAGGAAAGCGTCTCAGAAGGAATGCAACTTTTCTTCAAGTCTGCTGTATAGTGTTTTGTTTTAGAACTTCATAAATCACAGGAGCAGTGCTGGCAATAGACCATAACTCAACAGTAGACGGATTGCTCTTTGCTGCTTTCTTTTAAGAAGCAGGTTATAAAACTGTTGGGAGCCTAGTAGAATAGCTAATAGATCATTTTAAGCAATCTGAAGGATCTTTTTGTTTAAATATACCTTGCATTTTGAAGACAGGCTCTGGGAGAGGAAGGGGAGTTTAGTGAGTAAGAAGTCAGTGCCTCCTCTCATTTTACCACCTTGTGGACCTGCCTCATAGCCTGCCACCCTTAGCAGTTGGACTCCTGCCTTTGTGAGAGAGGGTCTGCAGGCAACCTACAATGGAATGTGAGCCTTCAGAATGCTACACATTTTCAGCAGTGCATCATTCACATTGTGGCTTTTTTTTTTTTTTTTCATTGAAATGGTTCTGTACTTTAGTGATTTTTATGTGCTAAAATACCTTGTCTCCTGCTAGTCAGCTTTGACTGTCATCTTGGGTGCTGCAGCAGAGGACTAGAATGGATCTTCATTCATGGGTCTCTGTGGACATGTGTCCATAAGAAAAATGTCATTCCAAGGCACCTGCTGGTGAGTAGGCTGGCATCCATCACAGGTGCTCAGAAGTGTCATGGGCATTAAAAGGCCTCTGACCCAGGAATGGTTCTAATTAGCAGATCACTATCCCTTGAAAGGTGATAAAGAGCCTTCTACTAATGACTTTCTTTTCATCTTTGGACATCATCCCCCAAAGCTCTTGTGTTACAGCCTTGTTAGTCACGGCTTATAATAGGCTTGTCATGCCAATGATACGGTGCTAAGTTAACCAGACACTTAAAGGAGCTTCTCTTTTTTTTATAAACATAAGGTATTTCTAAATGAATGGGAAATGTGATTTTTTGTGTGACTCAAAGTTTGTTCTGTGATCCTGGGTTTTGGAGGAAATGTGAAATGTCATTTCTAAAGCTTGCATTTTACTTTTCTTTCAGACCACTAAGGCCTTTCTTCCAACGATGCTGGAGATTAATCATGGCCATATTGTGACAGTTGCCAGTTCCCTGGGCTTGTTCAGCACTGCTGGAGTTGAGGTTTGTCAGATGTAAAGTGTTTCCTCCATCCACTCAGTTCATCTTGCAATGAACATATCACCAGAGGACTTGCTACCACACTTTCTCAAAGACTGAGGGTGTTTCCTGCTAACAGGACCAGCTACGGAGAAGGGAGCTCCCTCTCCTACCCTAAAATTACCAGTGCTGGTTCAACAGATTATCAGTAGCATAGAAGTAGATGGACCAGTCCTCAAGGTGTGGTGCCCGTTTTCACTTGCACACTTGGTGGTGGTGGTGGAAGGCACAGGGTCAAGAATGGGCTCATGGAATGACATGGCAATGTCAGGAAAAGCAGATAGCGAGGCCAAAGAGTCACTTTCTGTTTTGACCAACTTGCCACATGTGAGCTACCTGTTGTTAGTTCGTCAGATGAAATGCTTCTGGCCAGTGACAGGTGCTGTAGACCTGCGCTTCATCAAACCCTGAAATTAGAAAGCATCTGTACATACATTGTTCTGTACTATTTGTCCTACAGATGCCTAGAAAATTGAAAACACTCTGTGCAAGTATGTAAATATTTCTATATCATATGCCCTTAAGTTCTAGTTTAAGTTCACAAGATGTGATGGTTATTTTCATTTTAATGTCAAATCATAATAACTTATAGCCTCAGCTAGACTTGTCTTTGTTCTTCTTGCATTAATTTAAACAAACAGGTTTTTCGGTCTCCTTCACTAAACAAGAGACCATTTGTAAATTTTCCAGGCACTTCAAAGAGAAGCTGTCTGCATTTTTCACTCCAGCCTGCTAGCTTTCATAGAATCCTTTGCGGTGACTTTGCCCAAAGTAATATGATATTTAGTTGATGTGGCAAAAAGTGTTCATCTGTTTCTGCAGTTGCTTTGAAAATATTATTTCTGCACTGAACCACATCAGATCTATGTCTCTTAAAGCAGCTCCCTTTTCTTTGCTTGGTTACCTATAACCTTTCATAACAAACATCTAACTAAGCATGACCAATAGAGCTTTAATTTGGTTGGGGACTTGGGCATAGACTTAGCATTTCTGTTCTCTCTCTCCTCTAACTCAGGATTACTGTGCCAGTAAATTTGGAGTTGTGGGTTTTCATGAATCTCTGAGCCATGAACTAAAGGCTGCTGAAAAGGATGGAATTAAAACAACCTTGGTTTGCCCTTACCTTGTAGACACCGGCATGTTCAGAGGTTGCCGAATCAGGTCAGTAGAAACCTGTCTTGTTACTGATACAACAGAGTAGCATTAGGAGGATGTGTGGAATTGATCTTCAGAGCGTCAGCCTCGCACTTTAACTGCGCACTTGACAGTGAACCTTAGCTGAGTATGGTGGTACACATCTTTGATCCCACGGTACTTCCCAGGAGGCAGAGGTAGGAAGAATGATGCGAGTTTGAAACCAGGCTGATCTACATAGTAAGTTCCAGGCCAGCCAAGAATACAAAACGAGTCTCTGCCTAAAAAAGTCAGCAGCTTTTACTTTCACTGGTTAACAAGCAAGGATCTGGTGCCACACTGGTACTAACATGAAAGAGTTCAGAGCATCAAATAGGAAGTAGCTACCTTCTACAGTCAAAGAGAACACACAGCTATCCAGGATGTTTCTTAGAAGCTGCATCCTTTAGAGTTCTTTTCTTTCTCTAATACTAGTGTTGGTAGGTGAGGACTCCAAAATTCCTTCATGTGGCTTTTAATTTGTACACAAAGCAATGTCACTATCAAAGAGGACTAGCATGCCTTTCTTCTAAAGACTTTGAATGTTACACTCTAGATTTGGAAGCTTCATTTTCCCCCCAGAAGTGTATGTAGCTAGACTCATCCTAATGGGATGAGACCCATTTATATTTACTAAAAATTAAATGAAGTAATCACACCCACTTAGGAAGGAGGCATATGGGAATGTAAACATCAGGTTGCACCTGACAGTATCTCAGCAGAGTAAACCCAGCAGGAAGATACTTGTGAAGACATGTTGACTTGAAGACCTTTGCTTGGGTGAATTTGCAAAGCAAAGGACAGTGGCCCAGCCAGTTCCCTGTTGGTTAGGGACGGTTCTTTACATATACTGAGCAGGACAGGTGGAGGAGTAGTAGGTGGAGGGTCATTTGAGTCATTCCAGCCTGTAGCTGGTGCCATGTCTGGATTGAGAAATTAACTCTAGGACCTGGAGATGTGGCTCAGTGTTGGAGCATGTGGTTGGCATGTGCAAGGCCCTGGGTTTGATCCTCAGCACCAAAAGGAAAGAATAAAGGGAGAGAGAAGACATCTGAGCTCTCCTTCTCCCTCTCACCTTTGTGTGCACCAGCCTGTGTGCCTGTGCTGTGTTAGATTGGCTTAGCATAGGAACCAGTTGCCAGGTCTTCAGGCTCTCAATTTGCTGTTTAGTACAGTGACATGGGTCCAAAGCTGTGATGAGACAACAAACGATAAAACATGGTAATGTTGGGGCTAAAGAGATGACTCAGTGGTTAAGAGTACCTACTGCTCTTACAGAAGACCTGGGTTTGATTCTCAGCACCTGTAGGCTGGCTGACAGCCATCTGTAACTCCAGTTCCAGGGGATCCAATACCCTCTTCTGACTTCCATAGGCATTGCATGACACAGTTGTACTTATATAAATAAAAATAATAAATAAAACATAAAAAGAAGTGGTATTGTTATATATTTAACATATAACTTCATGAATTAACATGAAGGCAGGAATGTCTGTGCTTTAGACACTTTGAGGCATATACCTTAGCTATCCCTAGCCAGCATCAAACTGTGGTGCTGATAGTTCTTTTACTAGAAAAGGTTATGCCCTTGTCTATACACCCTCATTTTAGCCACACCTAATACTGAAAGCTGGTTCTTTTGTTGGAGTTTAGTGTTTATGGTAATGAATACTTCTTTTTTCTATTCAAAGAAAGTAGAATACTTTGAAATGCATCTTAAAAGGCATTTAATGCATCTCAGTAACCTAATTTTCTCATTTTACAGAAAAGTTGAGCAATGTTGCTTATTTTGCCTTAATTTATTTACTAGATGATCAAATAAAATGTTTATACTAGGAAAATTAGCCCCCACCAAAAAAAAAAAAACCCACCATAAAAAGAAACAGAATGTGTGGGGCACGGTGGTACATACCTTCAATCCCAGCACTTGGGAGAAGCAGGCAAGCAGATCTCTGTGAGTTCAAGGACAGCCTAGTCTCATAGCAAGTTCCAGGGTAGCTGGGGCTACAGGGAGACCCTGTCTCAAAAGACCAAAAGAAAAACAAGAAAGAAAAGAAAAAAAGAAACAAAATATCCCCTATACCCTAAATCCTGTTTCTCAAATAATATCATGGTGTGCTTGACATGTCAGTCTTCCTGTTGCCTTTATTTCTTAATTTCATTTTGAACACATAATTTTCAGGAAGGAGATTGAGCCCTTTTTGCCCCCTCTGAAGCCCGATTACTGTGTGAAGCAGGCTATGAGGGCCATACTTACCGATCAGCCCATGATCTGCACCCCCCGCCTCATGTACATCGTGACCTTCATGAAGAGGTAATGGAGGGCCCTTGTCCTGCCTGCCCCAGACATAAATGAGTGCAAGCCTTGCCATTTGCTAATTGTGCCTTTCCTTTCCAGCATCCTTCCTTTCGAAGCAGTTGTGTGCATGTATCGGTTCCTAGGAGCAGACAAGTGTATGTATCCCTTTATTGCTCAAAGAAAGCAAGCCACAAACAATAATGAAGCAAAAAATGGAATCTAAGAGTCTTTTTGTATGGAGTGCCATTTCTATCAGAAGACGATCAGGATGGTTCAGTCCGTGCACCTCAGCAGTACTGACATTCTCTGGATTCTAAGCCCATGTTGACTTTTTTTTTTTTCTAATCAACTTTTTAAAAAAATAAAAATAAAGTGTAAATTAACTGACCTAGAATACTTGGGAAGTATGAGCTTAGGTTGTTGCCAATAGGGGTCTTTTTAGACAGAACCCTAAAATGGAGTCCAATCCTAGACGAGCACTATGTAACATCTTTGGGCTATCATTTTCTTTAATGAACAGAAAGTCTAGAAGTGTTAACTCCAGTGTGTTTCATGTGTATGACTTTTCTGAATTCCCACAGAGTTCATTCATTGTTGTGAGTCTGGCTGACTGACATCCTTGCGCCTTCAAGGACTCAGAGTACTGTATTTTGTTGTTTTCTGGGCTCCACTTCTGAAATCCGGGTGGCTTGTTCATGGTCTCCATGTTTTCAGCTCTTTTAGAGGAAGTTTTCAACCTCAATCAGTTTGAAGTCAGTGCTGAGCAGCACAGAGAAGGCCATCGGCTCTTTATCTTAAACTTGCAATGACGAAAATATTAGTTGATTTTTAAATTTGGTCTCTGAAATACTTGCTTATGTGTCTAGAGAGAGACCAGGTTACCCAAACGATAATGTTTTCTACCTGTGGATTTGCTGCATATTGAAAGTGTCCTTTCCTCGGGGAGCTGCCATGTTCATGCTCGTGTTCATGGGTTCGTGGGTGGACTGTCGTCTAGAAAGCATAGCAGCTCTACAAAGAAACGGTTTCCGAGAATGGAAATTTCTGCATTTAAAAGTCCCCATGTTTGTGCCAACTCTGATTAGTGAGGGGGACACATCTTACAGGACGGAGTGTGTGTGGAAGGGGCAGAGATTCCTTTGAAAGGTTATTCACAACAGCAAATGACATTTTTACAGTATTTTTTTGTAAAGTAAACTATTTTGTGCCTTGAATTTGGTATACGTGTATTAGTGAAACATTGTAAAAGTGAATTTCTACCTCTGTATCTAAATGTGTACCATCCACTTGTAAATTGCTATTGCTTTTTTTTTTTAAGACTGTCTTGTTCAAATAGTGACCAATTTTTAAGGCTATTAAAATAAGCCAACTTTTACTAATTGGGAAGTTTTGTAAAGGACTGATTAAACTTAAAGAATTAATTTACGTAACTGACTGTATGATTGTTAGTTGACTGCAACATTGTAAGGAAGATTATTGTGAGTTTTTGGTTTCTCCCCATGCCCTATCTTGATTTAGTCAAAGAAAAATGTTTGAATGGGCTACCATTTGGGAAACAAATAAAAAGCATGGGTGTGGTACCTTGTACTCCAGTCTCCAGTGTCAGCATCTGCTTACAGTAGGTAGTTCATTAAGAGCTTGCTTAACAGACTGGAGAGGTGGCTCAGTGGTTAAGAGCACTTTCTGCTCTACCAGAGGACCAGAATTTAAGTCCTAGGACCCACATATAGCCACCTGTATAGCTGCAAGGATCTGATGCCACCTCTGGCTTCCAAGGGCACCCATACACATATACAGATACATAAAAATAAATCTAAAAGAAAATCAAAGAGCTTGCTTACAAGTGGGGAAACAGGAAGACTCCCATTGCTTGTATTATTTCGACTGTGCTGCTGTTCAGGGATCCGACACTCGGGAAAGGTCCTGGTTACAGCTGATATTCTCAATGCTGGTCTTAAGGAAGAGCTTTATTGTATGTTTGGACTTCTCTTTTTAACCACATCTTGAGGGCATTGTAGCAATGGAGACACAGGCTGCCACTTAATTTTCAATTATGGATTTAAATAAGTGCTTTGAGGTAGTATCATAACCTTATGGAGTGGGGATAGCTATGTTCAGGTTATCCAGTTCTGCCCACAGCTAGCCTGGAGCACATAAAAAAACCATCCTCGAGAAATCTGTTCCAATTTAATGGCCCAGCCTTAAAGCCAAGAAGGATCTTCTTCACATTTAATTTTGTTTTCATGTGTTGGAATCTAATCTATTTCTATTTCTATTTTTGGTTTCGTTGTTGTTATTATTGCTCTTATAAAGTGATCCATCTCCAAGTTCAATAAACCTAATTCATTTAACTTTTATGTCTTTCATTTCCGTGTCTCAGCCCAGTTTAATTGCTTCTGGACTCTCTTGAATGCTGTCCAGAGTGTCTTTCCCATAGTTAGCTGCAGAGCTTAGAAGGGGATAGTGTGCATACACGTTGAGAACTGCAGGAGACCTACATGCTGTGTCTCTATCTAGTACTGTATTCCTAGTATGATTCTTCCATGCTGACTAGCAGGTGTGTGTCTGTGTGTCTGTGTTGTTTTTCCTAAATATGAAATCTCTTCTGGTCAATCCTACTGATATTTGTATGATCACTTTTGTAATTATTTCTCTGGCTGGTTGATCTTCTGTACCCAAGCCCACCCCAACCCACCAGTCCCAGGGTGCCTGGCCACCCTCCACCCCGACACCTTGACAGTAATGCTGACCATGAGTTCTCTTTTCTGTCATCTGGCCTGCTCATGTGAGTGCCCAGGGCCACTGGGCTCAAGGCTGACCCCCCAGGAGAGCCCCACTTCAGTCTCCAGCCAATGCTAGCTCTATCGTCTCTAACCAGTTTAATGATAATTATATTGAATAAGACCCAGAAATCTAAAGTTTTGAAGCCGGCTGCCAAGATAAATTCCAACTATTGTTACCTCCCTTGATCCACCAGGTCTGCTGCTCTGTCACAGAAGATTAGATTTGCTTGACAGGATTGAACTACATAAAGTCAGGCTGGTTATGATTGTGTGTGTGTGTGTGTGTGTGTGTGTGTGTGTGTGTGTGTGTGTGTGTGTGAAGGTATCCTGTTTCCTTGAAAGGCTATACCTTTCAAACTTTTTCCAAGATGCTTTTTCAAAGAATTTTTTCTAACTAGAAGAAATAATTCTAAATTGATGTTGACCTAGATCTTGGAAATTTGCTTTTGCTTCCAATCAGTGGGGGTTGGGGAGGGCAGGTAGTTCTTTCTGTGCCAAATGCATTGCCTGCATCTGGTTACAGGAGGACTGGGGAAAGCAGAACTGTAAAAGGCTGGAAGTGGCCCAGGACTCAGGCCCAGCAGCACAGAAGCCATGTGTGTCCACAAATAGCAGGTATGCCAGGCACCTGCTCGCAGGACTCGGGCAGCTTGCAGTTAACCCCTATACCTTTGTGTGCATGTGCCGCAAGCCTCAGAGTGTAGTGAAGTCTCAGCAAGATGGGGAGGGGAAGTGATGCAGCCAGTAAGATTTGGGCATCCCTGGGGGCAGATTCTCAGGAAAGTCCCAGAAGGCAACAGATTACACTCATTGAACACAGAATATATGAAAGAAAGGTCTCCTACTCCCTAAGTGGTCCCATCTCCATTCTAGACGAGGACTGGCTCCTTTAAGCAGATGCTGCAGTAGTCAGGCTAATGACAATGGAGCCTGTGAGAAGGGGAACCTTGAGAACAGAGAACCTGGACTGAGCTCCACAGATTTAGCTTGTGAGCTCAGAGGACAGAAAAACGTGTTTCCCAAGAGGAGCCCACAGTGTTTTCAGTGGGAAAAACAGAATACACATGCCACTTTAGAAATGTTATTTTTTTAAATTGTTTTTATCTTATGTGTATGAGTGTGTTGCCTGCATGTACTCAAGTGCTCCTGTGTGCAAAACCTGCAGAGGCCAGAGAGGGTATTGGATAACCTGAAACTGAAGTTACAGACAGTTACTGGCCATGTGGGTGCTGGGAATTGAACCTGGGTCCCCTGGAAGAATAGCAAATGTTCTTACCACTGAACCATTTCTCCAGCCCCAGAAAAGTTACATTTTGGACTGTGTGGGCACAGTGGCCTAGGCCCATAATCTCAGCTACTTAGGAGAGAGGTTGAGGCAGAAGGATCAAAAGTTACTGCTTGCCTGGGCTATAGGGTAAGTTCAGGGTCAGTCTAGGCGACTTTGTGAAACCACATCTCAAAGTTTTAAAAAAATGCCTTGGTGGGGAGTGGCTAGAGAAATAGCTTAGTGGTTAAGAACACTGGCTGCTTTTGCAGAAAGAGGACCCGAGTTCAGTTCCCAGCACCCACATGGCAGCTAACAGCCATCTATAACTCCAGTTCCAAGGGATCCAATGCCCTCTTTTTACCTCTGGGCATTGCATGACACAGGTATACTTACATACATGCAGGCACCAGACTTAGACACGTTAAAATAAAATAAAATAAGTAAATAATGGCTGGGTAAACAACTCAGTTGTGGAGCACTCAGCATAAGCAAAGCCCTAGTAAGTTCAGACTTTAGACCTGAGAAGAAGAAAAATGCTGGGATGAGGGTGACCTACCTGGCCTAAAGCTGGATACTGAGCCTGTCTCCATTCCTTCCTAAAGGAGGTTGGTGCTGGGATTCTGTAGTTCCCTGCATAGAAGAAGCTGTGAAGTGACCAAACCGAGAAGGGGGAAGTGACAAAATAAGAAACGATCCAGAGACCAAACTTGGACAGTGCAGGGACCCTTAGCTGAAATGAAAGCCGAGGGATTGAGGTTAGAAAGAGAACTTCCTCTCCCAAGGAGAAACCAGACAAGAAACAATACACTCTTCTGCATGGACCCAGTCTCCAGCCTGAGTCACACTTCAGAAACCTCAGTCTGCCCCAAGAAAAAGAGTCTGTGTGGCCAGGCCTGGGGCAGAGGCCCACAAGGTGAAGGGCAGTGTTAACAGATAGCACATGGCGCCTCTAACCTTGCACTCGGGTTTCTAGTAACTGAATCCATTGCTAAAACACCAAAGGAAAATTTCTTCCTAAGTGAAACCTGGAAACTGTTGTTCTTTGGCAATTTTGTTTGCTTGGCCTCTGAAGCATGGATTGCTTAAATGTGCAGGCAGTGCTTCATGAGAGCCCCGGGGGAAAACAAAATACATTTCAAGTATCACCAAAAGGATACATGTTAGTTTAAATGCATTCTCTCTATGTGCCAAAACATGACAGGACCAGCTTCTATCAGTCTGCTTGCAGTGATGGCCTGCTAATCTGGTCCCTGAAGCACTGACTTCCCTGGGGCCGGGGGGGGGGGGGGGGGGGGCACGAAAGCTGCTGCGGGCAGAGCCCAGATCAAGATGGACCATGCCTGCCTTCAGCGAATGCCAAGGCAGAGTGCGTGCTGCACTTCAGCCTCTACTTACACTATTTCCCACATTACTTAGCAATGGCAAAGCACCTCAGCATTCCATGATTCTCTTGCCTCTTTGGGAAAGCTGAAGGAAGCATGGCTCCACAGCCTAGAGAATCCTGCTGGCCAAATGAGTATTTCTCATTTACCTTGCTCCATTTCCAGAGAGAAGTTGCCATAATGTCTTCCAGGAGCTCCTAACAACCTTTTTAGCTGTGACTGTTGAAATCTTTGTTCCCAGGAGCCAAAAGCAAGAGTCTTGATTAGCAAGAAAAACAAAGCATCTTCAGCCCAGATTTGAAGCTTGAAGTTTTGCTGTCAAAGTGATTGAAACCATGCTGCTGGGAGAGCTGTGCATGCCTTGCAGCCATGAAAAATGCCCCCTTGCCTTGCCTACACATCCTGGGTGGTCCCCCGAGGGAGGATCCGGCTCCTCCATCTCAGCCCTCCTCCTGCATAAGTGCACCGTCTCCAGGCAGCCCAGCTCCTCTAGAATCGAAATGTTCCAGGTGGCTACTGGGTAGGTGGTGGTCCTGGTTCTGACGCAACACATATAGGTGTCTCTGCAGCATAGCATCCAGTAGAGTTCCTGTGCAGAAGCTCAGCAGTGTGGACCAAATCATGACCTCTCCCAAAATGCAAGATGGCCTGGATATGTACCCTTATTTGGAAGGTCTCTACGAAGGAACCAAGATGTGGTCATATTGGATCAGAAGGGCCCTAAATTCAGTCACTGGTGTCCTTGTCAAAAGAGTCACAGAGGGCAGGGGAGGTAGCCCACTGGGTAGTGCTTTCCTAGCATCTAAAGCCCTGGATTCCATCGTTAACACCCCATTATGTGTGTAATCTCAGGTGGAGGAAGGAAGCTCAAAAGTTCAAGGCCAGCCTCTGCTATGTAGTGAGTTGGAGGCCAGCCTAGGATATACGACACCTTGTCTCAAAGAAGAGGAGGGCAGAGAAAAGACAGACAGAGAGATTGGGGGGTGGGGGGTAACAGTAGTGTTAGAGATTTCAGTGCCATAGCTATAAACAGAAATACCAAAGATTTACAGCAAGTACCCAGATCTAGTAGAAAGGCACAGTGTTCTCCCTCTGAGCTTCAAAAACTGAACCATCCCTGCTGATACCTTGATTTCAGTTGTCCAGGCTCCAGAATAGTAAAAGAGTATATTTCTATGTTATTTTTGCAGTGCTAGTAATAGAACTCAGTGCTCTATCATTGAGCTACATCTCCAACCTGATTTTTAAAAATTTATTTTTATTTTATATGTATGAGTGTTTTGCCTGCATGTTATGTAAACACATCACGTGCATGCAATGACCATGGATTGGGAACTGAACCCTGGTCTTCTGTAAGAGTAGCCAGTGCTTTTAACTGTTGAGCCATTTCTCCAGCCACACTCCACCCCATAGTCTGATTTATTTTAAGTCACCCAGTTTGTGATATTTTCTTACTGCAATTTAGCAGTTTGCACGTAAATCCTGCTCTGCCTGTCCCTGACCTGATGTTCTGCACTGTCTTAGTCTTCCTATGTCTCAGTTCGCTCACGTATGAACCTATGAGGACCCTATATCAAGAGTGGTGAGAGATCGGCAAGGATATGCAGAAAGCACTTGAATGGTGCCTTCTGTACCTTGTGTTTAGTATATTGAGCTAGGCTGGAACATAGAAGCTACTATTATACAACTTTTTAAAAAGTTTTATTTTAATTTTATGTTTAGGAGTGTTCTGCCTGCATGGATGTAAGTGAACCAGTCATATAATGCCTGCAGAGGCCAGAAGAGGGTGTCAGATCCCCCTGGGACTGGAGTAAAACAGTGTTAGCTGAAATGTAGGTGGTAGGACCCGAATCTGAATCCTCTTGAAGAATAGTTAGTGTTCTTAACAGCTCTGCTCTCTCTCCAGCCCCCTCAACTGTTGTTATCAACAAAAGAACAACTGCACTTGTTCGTCCTAACTGCAGTGAGGAAAGGCAAGGAGAGTGGTCACACCCTAGTTCCCATTCTCTGACACAGCCAGGTGTCCTACAGTTCAGTCCAATTTCTGACATTCCCCAGGTATTCCACATGGTAAAGGGTTCAGTCCCACAACCCTGCCCCTACTTCAGATATCAGCCCCAAACTGGGTCACCAGCCTATCTGCCTAGCTGACTACAATTTTAGGAGCTCCTAGAGTTCCACTCAGGAGTAATAATTCCCTAGGATGAGTCAGAACTCAGAAAAGCACTGTGCTATTTCCCGTTTATCAAAGAAGGATGCAGATGAATGGCCAGGGAGAAAACGCACAGGACAAAATATGTGCGAAGTGATACAGGGCTCCCCAAACCTCTCCCCCAAATCCCAGTGTGTTCAGCAACCCGGACTCTCCAAATCTTGCTATTCAAAAAGGGTTCTTCTAGACACTGGTTTTCAGTTGTTTATTCTGCTCTGCTCTGCTCTGCTCTGGTTTTTGTTTTGATTTGAGACCAGCAAGGTATTGCTGTTCCTATAGCGTGGAGGCTGGGCTCGAATTTGCTGTGTAGCCAAGGCTGGCCTTGAGCTCCTGATCAGCAGGCCTCCATCTCAAGACTATTAGGGTTAAAGGCCTGTATCACTGCACCTAGGTGTTCAAGAGATTTTATGTAGGCTTCTATTCTATACAGTGGTAAATCAAATCATTGGTTACTGAAGCATGAGTTCCATCTCCTCTTCCCTGCCTAGAGGAGGGGGTGGCTGAAAATTACCCATCACCTCCTAAGGAAAATCTTGACGCTCTCTTAAACATTCAAAATGTGTTATCTCATTAGCACAGATTCAGTTATGATTGAGAGAGGCTCCTTAGTAATTATAAGAGACATTCTAGAGACTAGAGAAATGGGCTCAGTGGATAAGAGTGTTTGTTGCTCTTGAAGAAGACTTCAGTTCAATTCCAAGCACTCATACAAGGCAGCTTACAAGCATCTGTAACTCCAGCTCCAGGGGGATCCAATACCTCTGACCTCTGTGGAAACTAGCACTTGAGTGCAGAGGCCTGCACATATACATATAATTGGAAATAATAAAATAAGAGGCTGGAGAGATTTCTCCACAGTTAAGAGCACTGGCTCCTCTTCCAGAAGACCCTGGTTCAATTCTCAGCACCAACATGGTGACTAACAACTATCCATAACTTCAGTTCCAGGGGAGCTGACAACCTCTCTGGCCTCCACAGGCATTGCACACAGGCAGTGCACTTACATTCTTACAGACAAAATACTTACACACATAAGATAAAAATGAATACAATTTTTTTAAAAATTTAACTTGATGTGTTTTGAGTAGATTGTCTGCATGAATGTAAGTACATCCATGTCATGCACAGAAATTAGAGGAAGGCAGTGGATCCCTTGGAACTGGAGTTAGGAACAGTTCTTAGCTACTATGTGAGTGCTTGGATTCTAACCCAGGTCTTCTGTGAGAATAGCCAGTGCTCTTAACCGCTGACCCATCTCTCCAGCCCCCTCCCCCAATTATTTTAATAATAAAATAAATATTTTTTTTTTAAAGAAAGAAAAACAAGAGACACGCTTACCCCTTTAGAAATTCTGAGATTTAGGAGCTCTATGCCAGGAACTGAATACAAAAACCAAATACATTTGGGTTTCTTGTCATTATTACATTTATTATGTATTTATTTATGGGGGATATATGTGTCCACATATGTTATTTTGTGCCCCAGATACTGTGCTGGAGTTAGTTACTGTGCACCTGAGGGACAAGCCTCTTTCCTGCTCCACCTACTTTAGTAGTGTTGGTCCTAACACTGCATAGAGCCACACATACAGTAGAAGCTAAGCAAGCCTTGGCCTGAAAGATCTTTTGTGCTGTTCAAATATCTGTGGTCATCTTATTTTTCAAATAGGAAGATGTCGACATCTGCCTTAAAGGGACTTCCCAAGTCTTCAGCATACTGATGCATGTATTTCGTTGTTTTCTTCTGCTCTGTTGCTTCTTCTAAGGAGCTACAAGGACAAAGGAATTCATGCTATGCAGGTCTGTTGAGATTTACCAGCCTCACCTGGATACAGAGGTTATAGAAAGCCAGAGAAGTTGGTGAGGCCCCACTGGGGCTGATCAGACTCAAATCCAGCAGGAAGAGTCTTCCCAAGCCCCCGTTATACCCGGCATTTCAGAGAGTAAAACAAAAATTAGACAGGCTTTGAAAATGGCAAGTACTGAGCAGACAGAGAGAAGCTTATAAACACCATTTGGCTTGAAGTGAGGCTGAAAAGCTTGTCTTGAAAGAAAAGAAATCAAAGTCTGCGTTGTCTGCAGGCAGCCTTTTCATTTCCTTCCCTTTTCTCTGCCTTTGGAGATGGCTGGGCATAGTCAGCTTTTCTGAAACTGAAGGCAGGATGCTGAGGTTCTTGGAAACACCCCTGGATGTGCACCTGAGATGCTGTTCTCCTGAGTACTCTGGAGCCCAAGGCACTGCCCTTGCATTACTGGAGGCCTGAGAGCCAGGAAATGCAGAATGTGGCCAGGGAGTGAAGAAATGAATACGCTGTCATGGAAGAACTAGATGGAGCGAAAGCAGTGGCCCAGGGGAGATTCCCTAACCACAGTTCCTCCAGCTGCTCTGACTTCCTGTCCTCCACAGCCTGGAGTGTGTCCCGGAAGACCTTCCCCTGGCCAGCTGAAAGCCCAAGAACCATTGTTCCTTACCTGCTGCACACACATTGGGGGGCCCCAGTGCACCCTGGAGGGGAGGGACTGCTAAGGTTTTCTGCCACAGACCGAAGTGTTGGGAAACAAGTTTCATTCAAGCCTCAAGGTTTTAGCTCAGTGCGCCATAGAGTAAGTTTGTTTGATTCGGGGTTCTTTGGCTTATTCTACACAAGGAAACGTCAGTTTGACTGATTTATCTTAGAAAGGAAGAAGTTATTTTATGGATGGGAGGACAATTAAGTAACTTTGGAGACAGGTTAAATGTCAGTTAAAAAGGAAAGGCTGTGTGGGATTCTAAGGGAACAGAGAAAAACACAAAAAAAACAGAATTTGTCCATCTGCTAAGTGCTTCTTGGTAGCACAGACTTGCAGACCCAAGTAGATTCATAATCCGCCTTAGGGTTTCTAGAATTTTCTTTGTTTCACCTCTCAATCCCCTTCTGGGAGGGAGGAAAACGGAAGAGAAGAGGAGAAGGAAAAGTCTATATTTTCATCTTCAAGTGGAGCCTATTTAGGGAGCACACTCCAGTCTTAAAATAGATATTTAAAAGTCTAGAATGTTCCACCATGTTGGTGGGAGTGGAAGCTGGGATAACCCTTAAAAATCAGAAGCAAGCTGAGCATTATAGGTGGTACACACCTATAATCCTGGCATTTGGGACTCGGAGGCAGGAGGATCTTGAGATCAAGACCAACCTGGACTACAAAGGGAGTCCCTGTCTCAAAACCAGAACTTAAACTAAAATAAGAACAGAAATTCCATGTGAACCAGCAGTTCTACCTCTGGGTATATATCCCTCCCAAACGGAAACACAGTCTCCAGTTTATAATTTTCATAGCCATTTTTGTAACACAATTATATACAATAGTTAAAAGGTAGAAGCAACCCAAACAAAATGTGATCAATAGAGACACATGCGCAGAGGAATATTATTCAACTTTACAAAGGAAAGAAATGAAGGCTGGGGAGATAATTCAACTAGTAAAGTGTTCTGCTGCATAAGCATGAGGAGCTGAGTTTGGATTCCCAGCGCCCACATAAAAAGCCATGCAGGGCAAAAGACCAGGAACTGTATCTCATGCCCATAATTCCAGAGCTGAGGGGTGAAGACAGTAAGATCCCCAGGCCTTGAAGCCAGCTAGTCTTGCCAAATCTGTGAGCTCCAGGTTTAGTGAGAGACCATGTCTCAAAAGGTACCATGGACAGTGATCCAGGAAGACATATGATATCCACCTCTGTCCTCTACAGGCACAGGCCCTCAGGTCCACATGCACACAAACACATACACCACACACACACACACACACACAGAAATTAGTGAATCACCCAGTGTGTGTCTCATAGTGTGTATCTGCAGTCTCAGCTACTCTGGAGACTGAGGCAGGAGGATCATTTGAGCTCAATAGTTTAAAGCCAGCCTGGGCAATATAACAAGACCATGTCTCAAGTAAAAGAAGAGGAAGAGTGTGGGGGAGGAGGAAGAGGAGGGAAAGAAAGCAACAAAGAAAGAAGCTCTAGCATGGATGGACCTTGTGGGCCTTATGCACTGGATAAAATAAAACAGCCACAAAGGACACACCTACTGTATTATATGATTCACTTATATGAAACACCTAGAAATTTTGAAATCATAGAGCCAGAAGTGGCGGTTTGGGAGAGCTGGTGAAGGGGTGAGAAATAATATTGTTTAGTGAGTATAGGGCTTCAATTTGGAAGACAAAGAATTAGACCTTGGTTGCACAGTGACTTAAAATTGTCAAGATGGTAAATAGTACCAAGATGGCAAAATGTGATCTTTACCACATCTATTTTTAAATTCTGGGGATTGAATCCATGACCTTGTGCATACTAAGCATATGTTCTACCATTAAGTTCGCTCCCAAAATAGCATTATTTTTATTTTAAGGGACAAGGGTCTCACTGTTTTGCCCAGGATGGCCCTAAACTCCTAGGCTCATGTGATCCTCAAGCCTCAGCATAAACTGTGGGTGGCCGCCACCACCAAGTGGCTTAAGTGCTTGTAGATGTATCCACAAACTTCTAGACTAGTATGGTTTGTTTAGGGCCACGTTTGAGAGCACAGATTTACATCTTCAAGTAACCACAACTCTTGTTTTCCCAAGCCAGTGTCACCCTTGCCTGTGACAAAAAAGGAAGAAATCACAGAACAAACACAGTTCATAAGCAGATGCCACTATCTCAGCACTGTGGGTGATCTAGGCACTGAGGATGACCAGGGAACATTGGTCTCCTGGTCTCACCCCAAAATATGTGGATGGAATCGTATCTCTGAGTTCTACAAAGACTTCTGCCATGGTGAGTTTGCAGGGTCGGCCCTGGCTTACTGTGGCTTTTCTAATCACCTTTTCAGTCACCCAGACTCACCCAGACACAACGTCAAGTACATACAAGAGTCAACACTCCCCCAGCTATACTCCCTTAGCCTCATGAGTGCTACGAGGAAGGTGCTCGAAGACCAAAGGCTGCTCCCAGCACACCCCACACATAGCTCCATTCAGACAGGCACTTGGTTCTGAACAGTGCTGGGAGGGCAGCTGTTTTTTACTTTTCACAGTGTGTTTGGCCCTGGTTGGCCCAGCTGTCTTATTGATTCAAGCTTGAACCCGGCTTGCTTCCTCCCTCTAGAGTACTTGGCACTCAATGCTTCAGGGCACAGGAGCTACTGCCCTGCATAGCTTCCTGCCAACACTAAAGAAGGCACTTACCCAGCTGGGAACTAGCTGGTTGCCTGGTTTCTGGTAGACAGAAATGGAGCTTTACCACCAGCACCCCAAATCTTCTGATCTTTCCCCTTTATAGCTGATGGCCTGAGGAATGAGGAAAAGCCACAAGGCTGAGGCGCTGGCAGATACCCGAGAGTTTGTAGGCAGCCTGCAGAGTCAACTGTGGCTTCCAAGCAGCAGATCAGTGACCTCAGAGCAGGGACTGAGACCACACACGGTCCCAGCCCTATAGTCCAGCCCAGAGGTTGACAATGGTACTCCTTAGCCAGAGTGAGGACAGCCTGGACTCACTTCTGAGCTACCCTCATTCACATAAGGCCGGGCCGCAGCCCAGCACATCTCACCACTGCTGCTTCTATGGACCCTTCTCACCAGTGTGGACAAATCTACTGGAAGCCTGCCTATCACTGCTGCTGGGAATGCACAGTGCTGTGGCTGCTCTGGCAAGCAGCTGGGAAGTTCCTTTCCAGGTTGCTCCTGCTATTCCTGTCATTTACAGGCATGGAGTGAAACTTCCCAATCATAGTTTTTATTTTTTTTAATTTTATACCTTTACTTTGTCAATTTTTTAGTTTTAGTTTTGATGTGATTTTTAACAGCGCTGGAGATCAAGCCTAAAGACTTGCACATGCTAGGCAAGTGTTCTACCACTGAGCTACAAACCTAGCCTACCTTGTCAACTTCATGTGTATGTGTCTGTGTATTTGTGTGTACGTGTGCCTGTGTGATATGTGTGGAGCCCAGGTCAACCTCTGGTGTTGTTTCTCAGGAGCCATCCATCTTGGGTTTCTTGAGAGAAGATCTTCACTGGCCTGGGGCTCACCTATTCCACCAGGATGACTGTGCAGCAAGCCTCAGGGATGTGTCTGTCCCCACTTCCCAAGCATGTGCCACCGTACTGGCTCAGGTCCTCAGGCCTGATGATAAGTGCTTTACTGATTGTGCCACCTCCGCAGTCCAACCTTGTCAGTGTTTAATTGTGTATATCTTCATTCATACTTTCCCTCTCACTCACAAGCCTTCCTCCACCTCCACTCTCAGCGCCCTGGGCTCAATATCCCCCAGGGATCCCTGGACTCTGGTCAGGCATTCTTGCCATTTCCACAACTCTATCAGTGACTCCCAAGTTCACTCAGCTCCACTTCTCTGGGTCCAGCTCAGGTTCCGCCCCTTCTCCAGGGGTCCCAGAATAGTCTTGCCAGAAGTGATCCCACCTGCTGTGCACAGACCTCGCAGAGGAAGGCCCCCTACTGGGGCACACACTGTTCACACAACAGCTGAAATGAATCACCAGGCCTTACCTCATTTATTGTAGTATTCTCCTCCCAAGTGCCATAGCTCAATGACTGGCACAGTATTTTTTGGGAAAATATTAATTGAAAGATACAGAAGCTCATCCCACAAAAGTTAAATATCCCAATTAAAATAAGGATTAAAGACTTGAGTAGACATTTCTCTCAAAAAGATACATAAATGGCTAATGGGCTCATAATAAGATGCTCAGGATTGTAGTCATCAGAGAAATTCAAGTCAAAACCATAATGCAGCATCACTGCATACCCACGAGGGTGGCAGCAATAATACCTTTAGCCCCTCCCCATTATTCTTTTGTCCCCTTCTATAATATTTTTAATTAATTTATTTTTATTTTATGTGTGTGAGTGTTTTGTGTGTACATATGTTGTGCGCCATGCATGTGCCATGCCCATGGTGGCCAGAAGAGGGCATCAGATACCTGGAACTGGAGTTATGGATGGTTGTTAGCTGCCATGTGGGTACTGGGAATCAAACCCCAGTGCTCTGCAAGAGCAGCCAGTGCTCTTAACTGCTGAGCCATCTCTTCAGCCCCTACAACAGTTTTTAGCAGCAAATAAATGCTTGTGAGAATGTGGAACACTGGCAATTGCTTCTACGACACCATGTGTATGAAATGCCCAGAAGAGGCAAATTTACCAGGAAGTGATCGATGGAGCAACTGCTGTGGAAAAAAGTTTGGAAGTCCCCCCACCCCAGGAAAAACTAAACACAGAATTACCACGTGAGTTAGGAATCCCACTCAAAAGGATTAAAAATCGTTTAGATCTGGGTATGGTGGCACATGCATGTTATCTCAGAACTCAGGAAGCTAAGGGAGGATTTTGTGTGTAAGGAGAACCTGTCTCAAAACAAATAAAAACTAAAGATAAATAAAACAGGCCTTCAAATAAAAACATATCCGCGAGTGTTCATAGAAATGCTAGTTCAGATATGTAAGAAGTAAAGACCATCCAAACTCATGTCAAAGGATGATGGATGGATAAACACAGTGTGGTATATCCATACAGTGGAATATTATTTGACCCTAGGAAGGAATGAAGTGTTAAGGTTTGCAAGAAACCTTGAAAACACTGTGTTAATGAAAGAAGCCAGTCTTAACATAGCAGACATAGGGTTCTGTTTGTATGAAATGTCCAGAAGAGCAAATCCATAGGCACAGAAAGTGAACCAATAGTTAGTTGCGACTGAGGGTGCAAGCAGCGGGATGGGAGAGGGATAGCTAAGGGGCACAAGGTCTCTTTAGAATAATGACATGCTTTGAAATAGACGTAGTAGTGGTTGCACAGAACTCTGGAGACACTAGAAACCACTGAACCGTGCATTTCAAGCTGGCAAATTTTATGATAAGCAAATTATATTCCAATAGTGATTTTAAATAAAAAGAGTAAATATAAAATAAAGAATGAATGAGCATATTGGATAAACTTTTAACAGTCAAATGCTAGCATTAACGATCAAGTAAATTCATAGACTACTCCAAGGGCCCATGACATACCAGTGTTTTAAATGTACTGAGATCCAATTTGGAGTCCACAAACCAAAAGACTGGCATGCCTACAAAGTCCCTGAGCCCTGTGAGGAGACTGGATGCCAGGCAGTGCCTTCTGCTTAGCGGCTTGCGTGAGCCTTATAAATTACTATAAAAGATAAATGATAAAAACTCTAATGTGATTTTCTTTATGGAAGAAAAAAAAAGTGAACAGAGGCATGAAGTCAATAAGTATCATAGGCCTCATGCTGTTCACTTGGTTAGAATACCATTGAAGCTTTTGATTCCTTCTGGAAAATACCCAGTCTCGTATATTTAGAATCCTGGCCTTTGGTGAGAGAGAAAGTGATCAGAGACATCCAAAGACTGAACATTCAGATGGGCAGCACTTATTGTACCAATACAGTCCAAGCTAGTATCAAACAAAACACACTGGCAGGAAGTGAAGGACTCTCCAAACAGCCACCAAGCTTTTGGAGTCAAGGAGAGACTGACCCTGAGTGAGCAAACTTCACCTAAAGCTTTGGTTGGGCTGTTATTTATGGACAGTTAGGGGAAGGATCTTTGCTCATAGGGCAGTGAGGGTTACAAAAGGAAGATTGTCAGGCAAGGCAAGATGATGGGACTGGAGACTGGCTATTCTGCAGCCACTGGCACCCACCGTCTACAGAATAACAAAGCAAGCTTGAGGAGCCTGGGGTTAGCTCAGGGGTAGAGCACTTGCCTAGGGAGTACAAAGCCCTAGGCTCAACTGCCAGCACCCCAAATGAAAGACAGCGTTGAAATGATTTATTTATTTATTTATTTATTTATTTATTTATTTATTTATTTTTCCTTAAATGACCAGAGTAGCTCTGCTCTTGACTGCAGGGGAGAGAAACCACAGCCTAGGAAGCCCTGGAGTGAAAGGTCAATAAAATAAATGCCCAGCTTCATGGCAATCTGAGAAATGCAATTTAAAACCACAAAGAGAGATAGCATTTAATGTCTATCAAAGTCTGACTATCTGAATGGTTCTCCTGGGTGTGGAGCGAGAGGCAGTGTCATCATTGCTGGTGGGAGTATCCAACCTCCCACTCTCTGCAAAAGATGCATTTTCTGTGTTACCCAACAGCACACGCCCACAAAGAACGCCTAACGAAGGGCTCATTGCGTGCACCTCAGAGGATGTAGCAAGAACATCTGTCTGGTAGGCTTGAGTAGATAAACTGCAAGCAACCTGTGCATCAAGAGAATAGACCCATTGTGGCATGCTCAGCCCCAAAGCCAAGAGAGAAGGAATGGCCTGATTCTACATAAACTAACAGATTGCTGACTATCAAAAGCAAGTGGTGAGACGATACAGCGTATGATGTCATCTATTTCCCATTCAGGAGATGTAGAACTGCTTTATTTATAATGGACATGTGTATTAAATAGCAGCATCAAGGCATGCAGAAAATGCTGATCACCAACTCTAATCAGTGCTCACACTCATGGAGGGAAGAGTGGGATCAGACGAAGGGAGGCGATGCACAAGGGCTTCAACTGTCAAATGCTTTGCTTTTAAAAATATATAAGGCAAACAGGGTAAAAGGCTACATTCTGACACACTGGTTGGCAGATAACTGGATGCCCCTTTTTGCATTTTTGAAATACTTCATGGTTTTCTAAAAGTGAAAAGATGAAAAATAAAGAAGGAAAAAAAGAGGAGAAGGGAGGAAGGGTAGATTGAGCCAGCCAGGGTGACATGGGTCTGTAATCTCAGCTCCAGTGAGACTCATAGTGAGGCCTTATCCCAAAGAAACTAAACTAACAAAATAAAATAAAAGACGGAAAGAAAAAGGGAGGGAGTCAGTCTAGAAATCTCCCTCGTTTGCCTCCTAAACCTGCAGGAGCTTAAAAATCTTTGAGAAAAAGCAAGGTGAAGACTAAGTTCTTGGGTTCATGAGGTTTGAAGGGGTGCCTCACTGTCACACCAGAAAAGGGGGGCATGGAGAAGGCAGCCTTGCCCTGGCAGCTTCTTAGAACTGGAGTGGTAGGCAAGACTGACCCCTCTCTCAGAGGCATGGCTTGGACCGGAGGTCTCAGCCTGTCACAGAGGGAGTCAGTGCATTCTGCTTTCCAGGTCAGTCTCCAGCATGATTTCTGTGTTTGGAGTGGGAAGCTAAACAAAGTCATTAGAGAAATACATACTCCACCTGGGTGTCATTCAACAGCTAGGAGTTGTCGTCCCACTAGACAGGAGGACATGGGGTGTATGGAGCGCAGATTCAGGCAATAAATAAACACATCAAAGCTATTTAAGAATCAAGAGACAGAAACTCAGAACTGATGGGACACTTAGGCAGTGGAACATCTTGAGCCCTAGATATTCCAGCCCCTCCACAGACACAGAGTTCTTGTTACAATGGTTCCTCTTGTTAGTGAGCGCCAGAAAGAGAGCAGAATTTGCTGAATTGCCTCAGTCACTTGTGGTGGAAACTGGAAGTTGCTGGGCTCAACTTAATTGTTTCCTTGGTGCATAAGAGTCTGTTGACCTTGGGAAGGGTTCAAATGAAGTATGAATACTTTTCTATGAGGTTTAGCAACCATCTGTGTATACTGGGCATTTATAGTGTTTGTAATGTTTAAGAGGAGTCAGTATTAAAGAATCTAATATATGAGCCTCGTGATTGCAATTTAAAATGTGTAATTGAGTAATTGTTTAGATTTGTGATTTTACTGGATTTGTAAACAATATTGGAATGTTTATGAGTACTTGAGATGCACTTTATTTTCAAGTGTAATTCATTATCCTTATTAGAATTGTTTAAATGTTTGGGAATGTTCTGATTGTCAGGCATCTGAAGTCCTTATAAATAAACTCAAATACACTACATTTATAAATCCAGTTTAAAATATAGAAGGGGATTTAATTAAGTGAAACATAAAATGGTCCTTAAAAGCAATTGTTAAAATTTAGTAAGGCCAGGCGTGGTGGCGCATGCTTTTAATCTTTGCACTCGGGGCGCAGACAGGCAGAGATCTGTGAGAGCTAGGCTAACCGCATCTACACAGCAAGTTCTAGGCCAGTTGGGGCTACAGGGAGGCCCATTCTGAAACAACAATTGGTTTAATGCCAGGTATGGTGATGCAATTTAACCTCATTACTTGGAAGGCAGAGGCAGGCAGATCTCTGTGAATTAATGTTGAATCCAAGCCAGCTAGGGGTACAGGGAGACCCTATCTCAAAAAAACAAAAACAAACAAAAAACCTGTAAGGTTCATAAATAATATGAAAATTGTCAGTTGAAGTTAAAAGTTTAAAGGAAATGAAAGGTTTTTTTTTCAATGTGTGACTTAAATACATTGAATAAAATTTGTGTATGTGTGTGTGCATGCACGCACACATGTGAAGGTCAGAGTTCAAGTTCAGGTATTTTTCTTCAGTCACTCTTCACCTTATTTATCAAGACAGGCTCTCTCATTGGGACCCAAGGATCACTAATTTGGCTAGACTGGCCATAGAACCCCAGGATGTGCCTGTCTCTACCTTCCTTCCCTTCCCTCCCTCCCTTCCTTCCTCCCTCCCTCCCTTCCTGTCGTCTTCCTGTGATGGAGTGCTCGCCTAGCATGAACAGGGTTCTGGGTTCTATCCTCAGCACCACAAGAAAAAAATGAACATCAAGAATGAGAGCAGTACTAACCTATGAGTATAAACATAAATAGAAGGCAATTTGACGTCATATACATCGAGTAAAGCAACAGTAGTAGGGTCCATCCCAGGGCTGTAGCATGAATTCCCTCCTATGAAGTAGGCTTCAAATCCAATCTGGTATTTTTGTAGCCATGGGCACTTCTTGCCTGGCAGGAAGCTATTATAGGATTCACAATGCAGGAAACTTGTAACTGGTCAAAGTGACTGTTATGCTCTCATCCCTACATGGGACATCTGTATCACTCCACCACATACACACACATAAGACTTAGGGAACATCATGAAAGAGGAGGCAGAAAGAATGTAAGAGCCAGAGGATGGGGAAGAACGCTGTGAAATGCTGCCTTCTGGGCATGTGGCCATTGCACCCATGAACTCACTCACATAAGCTGTGGTTGCCTACATGAGACCTGCACAAGATCAGTTGACACTGGATTCAGTGGATTACAAGAACAACAAGGAGAGGGCAGGAGGTGTGTGTGGGGGGGTGTTGGATGATATTGGTGGGAGTGAGAGGAGGAATTGGGAGTGAAGATACAGTGTATACATGTTTGAACTTATCAACAAATGGATAAAACTTCTAAGATATAGAGAAGGAAAAAGATGTTCTTTGGGGAAAAAAAAAAAGCTTATAATATACTCAGGACCTGGGGCAGGAGGAAAGAGAATCACAAAGTCAAGGCCAGGCAAAGAAAGTATGTAAGACATTCGGGCCGTGTGTTACAGTGTACTGTTGGACTGTCGTGTGTACAGTGTACTGTTGGACTGTCGTGTGAGTTTCTTACTTTACATTTATGCTCATATATCCACTGAGCATTTTATGCATTGCTATTGTTTCTAGTTTTTACGTATCCAAATGATGGAGCTTTTCTCATCTTTCTGTTGTTATTTGGAAATGACAACGCACTGAGTAGCCCACACTGGCATCCAACCCACAGCCGTCCTCAGATTCAGCCTCCTAAGTCCTGGAATAACAGGCCACAATGGCGGACCAAATGATGTTTTCATGAGCTATAGTCCAAGCAAGGATCATGCAGTTCATGCTTCTTGGATTGATTATTCGCCTGTTGCTGTGATGAAATACCCTGAGAGCGCAACTTAAGGGAGAAAGAGTTGGTTTTCATAGTTCAAGCTGCTGTTCACGGCGGCAGGAAGGCCTGGCGAGGGAGGGTGAGGCAGCTGGTCATGCTGCGCCCACAGTCAGGAAACAGACAGCTGAGTGCTGCTGCCCAGCTTGCTTTCTCCTTTTTATGCACTGCTGCACCCCAGCTCCGGGAATGCCCAGATTAGGGTGGGTCCTCCCCACCCCAATCAACCTCTTCTAGATAATTCCTTACCAGCATGCCCCAAAGCTTTGTCTCTTGGAGATTCTAGATCTTATCAAATTGACCATCAGTATTAACCATCACACCTCCTAATATTATTTTAATCTGGAGTGGTCCTTTACCTTTATAATTACATTCATGGCTTGTGTTCTTGCAGTGGCCCCACCGAGCATCTTGAAGAAGAGAGAAGAGCCCAAATTCCGAATTTGCTCGTTTTTCCTCATGGCATCCTTGAAACTGGCTTCTGACTTTCTGGTTAATTGGAAGTTAGGCCAAATGGCTTGTGTATGTTCAAGTTAAATATTTTTTGGTAAAAGATACTTCATAGGTGATGTTGTCGGCTAAATACTGCATGGCCTCAAGAGACACAGTATCATATTGTCCTACAGCAGAGGTTGGATATTTAATAAGTGTCTGGAACACAGCAGACTCAAGAAAAATAATAGCTATTACTCTGTTATTCATCCCATTTCACAAAGGAGGGAGTGGAGAAGCCTACACTTCCAACTAAGTTTTTCAGGTAACCCGACTTTTGAGAGACAGAGGTGGGACATAAACCCAGATCCTCTGATTAGGTATCAAGTCATCTTTCCTTTTACAATCCAACATTCTTTCTTCCTAAAGCTTCAAGTCATTTATTCATTTATGAGTTCACTCAGCAGACATGTAAGGAAAGCCTGCAATAAGATTGTTGTGCATTGCCCCAGGCCCTGCACTGACAAATGTGTCTTTGAGGCACTTACATTGTAGTGGAATGAGTCAGGCAACAAGTACAAAAAATTATAGAAGATGCTACGTGACTTGGAGGAAAATAAGTCTGCATCAGGCGGATGGTGGGTCTCACTGAGAATCACTGAGAAGGAAATTTATTTGGGTCTGTGTTTTGTTTTGTTTTTGTTTTTTTTTAGACAGAGTGTCCCTGTATCCCCAGTTGGCCTGGAACTTACTATGTAGAGCAGACTGGCCTTGATCTCACAAAAATCCACCTGCCTCTGCTTCTCAAGTGCTGGAATTAAAGGCATGCACTACCATATCCAGCCTGAGAAGGAAATTTCTGAGCAAAAATTTGCAGGAGATGAGAAGGCAAGCCATGGAGAAATTTGAGGAGAATGTACTAAGCAAAAAAAAACATCCATGGCTCTGAGGCAGGGGCATGACATACCTATCTGAAGAACATTGCAGAGCAGTCCCTGTGGCCTCCAATCCTGAGTCTAACAGAGAGCCATTGCAGCTGATCCATAGGCAGGCGTGGAGATACAGGGACACATTCCTTTGCTTCTTCAAGAGTTCATGTGTAGGTTCTCACATACCCAGAGGCGCATCTGTGAGCCAGCTTGTCCAAAAGGCACCTCTATGCAAGGCAGGATTACAGAGTACGGGTAGAAATGGGGTAAGTGGGGAACCTCCAGCCCAGAGTTTAGTGAAAGAGTCAACAGAGAACCGTTCTAGAGAACACGATGGCACAGTAGAGCAAAGGAAATGTGCATAGATTTGGAAGCTCAAAGTACGTCTGAGCATCGGGCCTGATTGTATATACAGGATCTGGGCCACCATCCCCTAAGTGCTCACTCTGGGATGTAATGTCAATTTGCCCCAACTTAGTCTGCAACTTCTTACTGCCATATTCTACTATATTGTTTCAGGTTTGAGAAAGCCAGGCCCACCAGAAGCAGAAGCAGAAATTTAAACCTCCCAGAATGTAACAATCACTGAGCAACCTACTCATCAGGAGGTGAGGCCTGGAGAGAGAAGCTGGAACGACTTGAGTTTTCCGACCCACCGGAGAGACTGATCTGTGTGCTGGGCATACCAGAAGCAGCTCTGGAACTGCTTTGAGTAAAGCAGGAAGCTCAGGTCAGCTAGAAGTGCCCAGGAGTCCTCCCGCCATGGGTGAAGATGCTGCAGACTGGATTTACAGCCGATCTATTGAATGGGGAACACGGCGACATCTATTTCAAAAGCCATGGGATAAGTCAGAGCTAGTATAGCACCGGGCTGACCACAGACAAAGCCATCAGACCCACAGTACAGAAGAGAGTGAGCAACAAGGACGCCGGGGGCCTGAGCCTGCAGAAACGGTGGCGTAGGCAGGGTGCTAGCCTGCTCTCCTCATGGTCCCCTCCAAAACTGGTTGCTGCTTTGCTCCAGGAATGATTTCCACTGTGCGCCAGCCCAGTGGTAAAAACACTGCCTTCACAAGGGGAGGCCCGAGTTTATTCCCTAGGGCTGCAAAAAATGGGGAAGAAAAAAGAAAAAGGGAACAAAATGCTTTCCACCATCTAAAATGGTTCTGATTTTTGTTCATTGAGGGTAGGGAGGAAAAAGGCTACAAAGGGCAAGTTCAGAGTGATTTTTCTGTCATCTCCCAAGTTAAGCTCTCCTGTCTCAGATGTTTCAGGCCAGACATGATCGCTCAGGGAATCCCAGGTGGGGCAGAGGAAGCTGTGTTTGGGAAAGGGCAATGTCAGGGTGGAATCCTCTAGAGGAACTTCTTTCTGGAGTGTTTAGTTAGGATGGCCCAGCAGCACGCCACAGGGTCTGGAGTGATATTCAGCTGTGGACTAGGGAAGGCGGGCTGGAAAGCGGAAGGCTGTCCTCTGTCTTGTGGAGCCTGGACGCTGTGCGGTGGGGATGCCCTTCCTTCCATTTCTCCCACTCTGTGTTCCCCAGCCCTTTTGTGCAGGCTTTCATCAAAGTCTTACTTGCATACAAGTTGAGCTATCACATGAAGCCACACTCTGGCTTTGAAGACCGGCACAGACAAATAACAGAGATAAGAGCCCTTATGTAGTTCAAATGAAGGCAGAGCGTAAAGACCTCCAAGGAGACGGAGAACAAGGCAGAACAAACAGCCGCTGAGCTCCACGTCCACAGGGAGCTGCAATACAGAAGGCCAAGATGGCAGCAGCTGGCCACACAGAGTGCTTGCTTTCGCATATTAACTCATCTTGTCTTCACAACTCTGTGAGGCAGGCTCGGTTATTAAAGTCAGTACAGACAAGAACCAGAGTCAGAGTCCCTGACCCGCGCAGGCCAAGGTCACAGCTCCAGGTATTCCCATGATCTGGTTTCAGAGTTGCCACATTCAGCTACTCCACTGCCTCATGTGTATTCAGTGCCTCTGTCCCTGCTTAACACTGCAGGGTGACCGCGCCTGGAGTGAAACAGGGCACAGGAAGGCAACTCCACACCCTGGCAATGAGATGAGGGGAAGTCTGCATTCTCCACAGACATTTCCCTGTACAGTACCGTTTCAAACAAAACCACTGTGGAGACAACCATCAAACTGAGACCTGCCTTGATTCAACAACAGTGTGTGAGAAGAAGCTAAGCCTCTTAGTCATTAGAGAAATGCAAATGAAAACAGCAGTGAGATGCCTGATCACACCCTCTAGGCAGCTATTGTAAGCACTCTGGTTCTCTGGAGGAATAGAGCCAATAGGGAATTATATATACTTATTTATTGGATTGGTTTCCACAACTGGATCCTGGGTAGTCTAGCAATGGCTGACTCAATACTGGAGAGGCAGAGAACCTTGTAGCTACCTCAGTGCAGAGAACTCAGAATAAGGAGCAGCAGTGACACAGTCACATTCTTGAGGCTAAAGACCTGGAGGCTCTGTGGGGTCCTGCTGGTTGCGAGTGCTGTGAGAGGCAGAAGAAGCCAGAGTCTGGTGCCCAGGAGTGATGGTGGCAGTCACTGATGCCCTAGCTCCCGCAGAGCGGAGTTTGCACACGCTACCTGACTAGCTTCTCCACTTGTGTTCTGTCTAGACCCCAGCCTGTTGGATGCTGTTGCCAACATTCAGAGTGGACCTCCCCTCCTCAGGTACTCTTCCATCTGTCAGTAATCTCTGGAAACTCCCTGACAGGCACACCCAGAGATGTACTAGGCCTGAGCATCTCTTAATCCAGTCAGATTGACAATAAGACTGTCACAGTCATTGCAAAAACAAAACAAACACTAACGAAACCCCCAGATAATAGCAAGTATCATAATGTGGAGGAACTCAACTCTCCACATGGCTGGTGGGAAGGTACAATGGTACCAACACCTTAGAGAAAGGCAGACAGAATCCCAGAGGTGAATGTGCAGCCATCCTATAACCCAGCAATTCCCACACGTATTCCAAAGAATCTGAAAAATGATGTTCAGACAAAAACCTGCACAGTAGACCTTCCCATATCTGTGCTGTCATTTCAGTCACCCAAGGTCAACCTTGATGGGAAATACTGAATGGGAAACTCCAGGGAAACAATTCAGAAAGCTTTTGTTGTTGCTCTTGGTTTGTTTACTTGCTTGCTTTTTGAGACAGGGTAGCTCTGGCCTTGCTATGTAGACCAGGTTGGCCTCAAACTCACAGAGATATGCCTTCCTCTCCCTCCCAAAGCTTCAATTAAAGGTGTGCTTCACCACCCCCAGTCAATTCAGAAGGTTTCTTGGGTTTTGTTTGTTTATTTTTGTCTTTTTCAGACAGGGTCTCTCTGTAGTCCCAACTGGCCTGAAACTTGCTATATAGACTAGGCTGACCTTGATCTCATGGAGACTCGCCTGCCTTTGCTTCCAGAGCACTGAGCTTAAAGTCATGTGCCACCATACTCAGCTAATTCACAAGTTTTAGCCGACACATTGATAAGTTTAAAATTGTCATCCTGCTCTTTCTAGCTGGGAACATGAGACTAAGAAGTTCAGTGTCAGCCTCAGCTACATGGTAAGTATGAGACCTGGGCGCAGCAGGAGACCCTGTCTAAAAAACGCACAACAAAACAAAAACCCAAGTTAACAGAAAGAAGCCAGCCATAAACAGCCACTTATTGTGTGATTCCTTCTGTGTGCAGTATCCAGAGCAGGTAAGTTTGTAGAGACAGAAACATGTTTGGTAACAGCAATGAGCAAAGTAATTAGTACAGTAGGAGATGAAGCGAGGCTGCCTGCCAAGCTGAGTGCAAGCTGCAGTGCACGGGCCATGGAGAGCTGGTGAACGTACTGTGTCTGATGAGAAGCCGCCTGTTAGCTCATTTAACACAAACAACCCCACGAGGTATGCTGGAGGCATTACTCCAGCTTTGTGGTTCTCAGAATCTCCAGGTATTAAGTTTAGAGTTAAGATTTCTGCTGGGTTGTTTGACTGCAGAGCCCACAACAAGTGTCTTACTAACCAAAGCCTGTCCTGGCAAGGGCCCACCTGCGCTATGTGCATCCCACATTTCCAGCCCACTCTCAAGAACAGGAGATGCCCAAAGAGGAAATGGTACTGATACTAGTTTATCCCCTAGCCCAGCCTGGGAACCAGCGTGATAGACAACCCTTTTTGTCAGTGAGAAAAGCCAAGGCACAGACAGCTCAGCAAATGTCCTAAGAGGTCAGATATTAGAGCTGGAACTTGACTCAGACAATCCCAGACCACAGCCAAGGTATCTGTCTTTAGGACCACATTGCCTGTCTGATCCTGCTTCCCTTCCCGTCACAGCAAATCCTCAAAGCTTTTGGTTTGCCTGCCTAAGCCTATCGCCTGTGGCTAGGTCCTGCCAGTGGCCTGGTACCCAGAGCTTCCCTCTTCCCTTTACCCAGTGTCCTCTTCTGTTTACATTCTCTTACTCATTAACTGGTCATCTGAGTGTGACCAATGGGCCCTGCCCTCGGGGAGCTTACAGACTGCTGGGCAGACAGATGAGTAGTAGGTGAGATGCAGTGAATACACCCATGAGAAAGAAGGCCAATTATTACAGAGAGAGGTGATGGGGGAGGGGTGGACAACCGGATAGCCTCTACTCAGTTCCCAGAGGAGGTGAGGCCTGGACTGATACCTGCAAGACAGAAGGGACAATCAGCCTTAGTTGGGGATAGTGGGCTCTGCAGTATGACCCAGACTCTTCCCGTGAGCCTGAGCCTCCAGAAACACCCCCATATTTCACACACTCTCTGCTTGCAGCTTTTGGTCAATAGTCATTGGCAGAGCATGAAGCAAATAATGTCTGTGTTAGTTCTTTGTGACTATAGCAAAGGGCCTGAGCTAATTAACTTACGGAGAGCAAAAGGTTATTTGAGTTTAGGCTTGAAGGTTTCAGTCCAATATCTACTGCTTTGAGTCTGTGGGATGGCAATGGCAAGGCTTACCTCATGACCAGAAAGAGAAGGGAAGGAGGGAGGGGCCAGGATCCTTAATGATCTAAGGATGTCCTGCTAGCTTTACCTCCTAAAGGTGAGGCTGCCTCCAATAGCACCTCCCTGTGGATTGACTGGGCCTCCAGGAGATTTGTCCCAAGGGTCCTGCTTCGTATTTCATCTGACCTAGGTTCTAGCCTCCCTCCTGACACTAACTAGAGGTCATGGACCAGTTGTTGGACTTCGCTAAACCTTCCTCAGGTGTGAATTAGTGGACATGGAGCTGTCGAGCATCAGGAGTTACACATTGCCCTGGCCCAGGCAATTACTTGAGAAGTTGCTCTCAGAATCACAGTGTTTGTGCTGCCTGAAATGCCTCTCCTCAAAGCAACTCCAAGAGAGAGAATCCACTGAGCTCCTCCGTCGCCATCTCTCTCCTGGTGGAGGAACCTCTGAGGAGGCTTTGTCACAGTGGCTGCAGCATGCTGACTGTCCATGCTCAGTGCTGAGAAGAGTCTCATGGTATATTCACTCTAACCGTCAGGTCTCAGCCCAGGTCCTGGCACACAGGAGTTCTCATCTGGTGAAATCTGCACTGAATGTGAAGCCATAAGGGAAGGGTGCTGTCCTGGTCGCAGACCAGCTGACTGTGCACAGTTAGAGGTTAGATCCAGAAAGAGTGAACAAGACGGGAAGAGGAAGTAGTCATCCAAAAGTCTGGTGTCTTCTGTAGTAATGACCTAACTTGGAGTCTATGCTTCTCAGTCAAAAATCTTCTATAGCGGGTTGGCGAAATGACTTAACTGGTAAAGGTGATTGTTGCCAAAGTTAATGACCCAAGATCAATCTCTGGAATCCACACTGTGTAAGAATTATAGAATTGACTTCTGTAAGTAGTCCCATGCCCTCTACACCTTTGAACAGTGGCATACATGCACACAGACACATACACACACACACACACACACACACACACACACACACACACTCACTCACAATAAATAAATACACAAATAAATAAATAAAATGAAAATTTTTTCAGACAGGGTCTCCTGTAGCCCCAGCCAGCCTAGAATTCACTATGTAGACCAGGCTAACCTTGATCTCACAAAGATCTACCTGTGCCTGCCTCTCAAGTGCTGATATTAAAGGCATGCACCACCACACCCAGCAAAGTGAAATTTAAAAAATCGTCCACAAGTAAGTAATCTCCAATATAAATTCAAACTGGCATTAGACATGTGGGGGAGGGGAATCCAAACTTCTTAGAGATCCAAATTGAAAACCAGAACAAGATAACCATCTCAAGTAGTAAAGACAAAAAATAACGTGTCTATCCATTGGTGATTTTCTGACCATTGCAGGAAGGATCTAAATTGATCCAACAAGATAATGTGCATATTCTTCACTTCAAGGAAATTCTTTTAAGAAATTATCAAACAAACGTGATTACGCACAAAAAGCATTTGACTACAGCATTGCCCATAGTCATTACAAATAATGGCAAGCAATTCAGTGTGCTTGATCACAGGATACTATTGAATAATTATGGCAAATCCATACAATGGAATATTACATACTCATAAAAAGTGTGACAAATCTGAAAGATATTCATGACGTGGTAAGAGTGAAAAAAAGATCAGGTTATAAAATGATGTAATTCTATCTTTGTATTTGTGTGTTGCTGTAGATTGAATATTTGTTTCCCTGACTCCTGAATTCATATGCTGCCATCCTAACCGCCAATGTGATGGTGCAGAAGGTAGGGTCTTGGAGAGATGGTTAGGTGGTGAGGTTAGTGCCCTTATGAATGGTTTTAGCGCCAGAGAGATTGTCTGTCCCTCTACCATATAGTATGAACCCTGGCTATCCTCCGAAGGGCCCTGTGCTGACTGCTTGACCTTAGGACTCTGACGTTCTTGGGAGATGAATAACTTTTAGAAGCTGGGACCCATTAGAAACAAGTAGGCCATTGCATGTTGCCTTTGGTGGGAATAGTGGGAACTTGGCCTCCCTGAGGTGAGCACTTCCTCCACTGCACCTCTTCCCATGGTGCACTGTGCCATACAAAGGAAATGGAGCGATGACTATGGTCTGAAACCTCTGAACCCATGAACCACAGTAAACTTTTCTTCCTTGTAAGCTGTTTCTCTTAGGCATTTTGTCACAGTGACAGAAAGCTGACTAACACATCATCATTGAGGAAGTGGGCCCTCACAGACACTGAATCTGTTTGTATTTTGACATTGGATTTCCCAGCCTACAGAACTGTGAAAAATAAGTTTCTGTTGTTCAAAAGCTACTCAGTCTATGACCTTTTTGGTATACCCCAAACAGGCTTAAGTATTGCCGCGCCTGCACGGCCCTGGGTCCGAGTCCCTGCGAGGAGCGGCGAGGCTTGATGAAAGAACTCACACACACACCATGGAAGTTGAGAAGAAGAAGCCTTTACTACAAAATTTCTCTTCCTTTTTATACCGTTTCCATACGTAATTATACAATCTAACAATCTTTGAGGAACGCAGAAGACCAGGGACCACTGACCCAGTGGCCAAAAAAGATAACAACCTCTGTCCTACGTGACAGAGCACCCCGTGCCCACCCAGGGACTCAGCACTTCAAAGCATGTTTACTAGGCCATAAAGCAGAAGCAGCACAGACAAGATAGTCTCTGCGAAAGGAGGAAGAATGTTCTGCGATTGCGGTCACAAGTTAATGAACAACTCTTAAGCTAAGCAGAATCAGACACCATGGCGCAGTCATGGAGGGCCTGCATACCATCACATAGCCATGGAGGGGGTTTGTGTTGGGAGGCCATTATATGTCATCTATATTTTATGTCATCTATATTTTAGTATATGTCATCTATATTTTAATCCATATTCTATAATATCTGTACATAGAGAATTTTTTAAAGTATCTCTAGATGCATAGAGAATTTTATGCTACTTTAATTTTTCTGCAGCAAAATGCAACAAATTTTGCATTTCACATGGGCTGTGAGTGAGCTGGCTATTGGTGAACCTGGCTCCTGTTTCCCCCTGTGGCCCTTGGCTGCCCATTCATGGCCTGTCCTCATCAGGATGTGAGTTTACGCCTGCAGCAGAGAAACTCTTCCAGGCCACATCAGGTCAGACAAGGCGGTGGACACTTCCTCTCTTCTGCGAGATCAGTGAATTTGTTCTTCAGATGGACAAGTTTGGGAGGATGGAGCAGGGCACTGTCCCCAAGAGCTGTGATCTGGAATTGGAGTCCCACATTCATAATGACAAGAACAGCGTGAGTGCAGGATCCCTTTCTCCAGAGGTCACTCCGTGAACACCAGTTCTTGCCACACCTGGACTCCCCAGATGCACATAAGAGAAATGTAATAGAACCTTAGGTATTGATTGACACATGGTGGCTCCTCCGGAATTCCCTCTATAGAAAAACCTCACCCCACCCGCCAAAACAGGTGAGCCCCAGGTTCTATCCAATCCAAAGTAAAGCTGGAGTTTGAACTTGTTCCTGGCTGCAGGAGAGGAAGGCTGTCTGAATGGATAAGGAACAAAACAGATCGGGGTTTGAAGATAAGTCTAGAGAATTGTCCCTAAGCACAGGTTCCACTTCCTGTTATGATTTGAACCTTAAATATCCCTGAAAGACCTAGGTGTTAAAGCCTGGGTCCCCAGCCTGGCTATAGAGAGGTGATGGAACTTTTGGGAGTGGGGTTCTTGTGGAAGGAAGTTATTGTTAGAACCAGACCATTCAGTGCTGCTGACTCACAGATCCCGCACCCTCTGCAGTCTCTCCGCTCAGGGTGCTGCTGGGAATAGCCGACAGGCCACCCACTGTTCTTCTGAGAGCCAGCTCCTTTCTCCCTCCTGTCTAGGGGGTGCAAGGCAGCCTGACTGTGGTCCCACATTGACTCACCGCACTCCTCTTTCCAGCACCTCTGTGACTTCTGTCAGCAGCATGGATCACATATTAACCAAACCTGGTCCTCGTGACGGTCCCCCTCCCTCAGAAAACTGTAAACGGTAAGGATAAGACCCCTATTGCCTGGGGGACTGAAACCTTTTCTGTCAGATCCTGCCACGCTGCCTGCAGCATTAATAATTCTCGTAATCAAGTTCTTGCTTGAAAGACAGTCCTTCTCTGTGTCTCTTTGAACCTCTTCTCGTCTCCCTCCCTAAAAACCCAGCAGTCGCTAGGGCATGCCCTTGAAGGGGGCACAGGACCCACAGCCCCTTCCTCTTCCAGTCAGGATGTTCTGTCTCAACACAGGCCCAGAGCAACATGGCTAACCAACCACTGCACTGAGACCTCTGAAATAAAACCTTTCTTCTCCTTAAGGTGATTATCTGGGGTATTTTGTTACAGAGACAGAAATCTAACTAATGCATTCTCTGTGCTGGCCAGAACATTTTCTACTATTAGTCACTGGCAGATGCTTGTCCATCTTGGTAGTATGGTCTCTCCACATGTTTGGAAGGTTTTCATGTCTCTACCTTACTAGGCCAAGAGAAGGCCCAGTCTTACCCATCTCCTTGTCCCAGTCCTTCACCACTAATCCTGGTGCTTTGGGCAATGGAACTATTCAACTCACAGCTGTGGAGGCCTACTGTGTGCCAGGCACAGTTATGAGCTCTGGGGAGTCTAAGGTGAATAGAACTCACTGAATATACCTTCTAGAAGAACATCAGACACTATACAAATAAGCAAGAGATTGTGACACTCCATGCCCATTTGGTTTACACAATTTCAACTGTTTGTTCAGCAGTATAACAGAAAAATGGCGAAGTGAAGAAGGCAGAGAGTCCCACCTGTCACCCCACAGACTGCACTGCAGAGATGCAAGACAGTAGGGTGAACCAGCTAGTCTCTCCTCAGCATCTCACCGTGTGCAGTGCACTTCTGATGTTAACATATTTTCCCATGCAGCATCACCTTCAGATGAGAGCCACCTGCTTCCGCTAGTGTTCAAACAAAGGAGATGGCAATGCATTCCACCTTGGAGGGAACTTGGTTTATGTTTGCTGAGTGATGATTGTAGCTTGACTTTCAACGTGGCCTCCCCAGGGAAGTTTCAAGGATTCTGCTGATGTTGATTTCCACTGTCCATAAAAGTTTTAGAACCTTGGACCCCCTTGTGTGTTATGCTGTCTACTCACTCAATCTATGGCATCGACTAACACAACACCATGTGTTTGAAATCCCTACCGTACCGCGTGCCTTAACTGTCATGTGCCCCAAACTAGAGATATGAATCTCAAGCAGAAACTCTCCTAGTGTGAGCGGTATCTTTGTAAGACATTGCGTACCTATGAAGTATTTTATAGTGCTGAGTAGTGTATCGCTAGCTTTTTCTGGGATTGCACACCATTTTAACTTGAGGTACGATAACAAAATATCGTATGTTGGCTGACTTAAAGAATACACATTCATTTCTCAGTTCTGGAGACTAATTCTAAGATACAGGTACTGGAAAATGTGATTCCTAGAAAATCCTCTTCTGAGCAGGTAGACACCTTCTTTTTACTGATGCTCAGTGCAGATGAAAAATTCTGCCTTCCTTTTCTTATGAGACCATTAATCCCATTATGAGGGTCCCATCCTTATGACCTGATCTAAACCTTATTCCACCCAAAGCCACCACCTTCAGTTATCATCGTGTTGTGATTAGAGTTTCTACCCTGTGGACTAGGGAGAAGCAGAGGCAAAAGTATTCTGCTCATGACCATCCCCTTGAACACATCCTGTTCAGAAATACTTCTGCATGGCTAGTAAAATGGCTAAGCAACTAAGAGCACTTGTTGCTCTTGCAGAGGATGGAGACTTGGTTCTCAGCACCCACAAGGTGGCTCACAATTGCCTCCAGTTCCAGAGGATCTGATGCCCTCTTCTGATCTCCATGAGCATTGCATGCACATGGTGCACATAAAATCATACAGGCACACACATACACATAAAATAAATCAATCTAAAACCCACCATTTTGTAGCAGTGGAGGAGAAAACATGAGCTTCAAGTGGGAGCCACCATCACTTGTCCAGATGCTTCGTCCCTGTTTGCATTTGACTGACTGAAAAGGAGGAAGCCAGCCCCAGTTCAAGTACTCATATTATCTGCCTCCTGTCTATACTGGCTAGTTAGTAGAAGTGACAAACTTCCACATAGTGACTAGTTGGTCAAAGTTGTTGTTTTTTTCCAGCATTGTCCATTTTCAGTTGATATGACAAAATATCAAAGGTTAATTAAGTGCTTTGTATAAAATAAAGAGGTTTATTTGACTCATGATTCTGATGGCCAGAAAGTCTAAATAGGATGTTGACAGTATACTGGCTAGGGGCTCCTGACTTCATCAAAACATTGTGGAGAATGGAGACAGAACCAGCCTTATGCAAAAGGGTTCAATAGCCCCACATTATAACAATCCACTCTTAAGAGAATTCACTCATTCCTCTGAGAACTACATCAATCCCTTCTGAAGACAATGCCCCTGAAACCCAGTTACGTTACCCTAAGCTGCACTGACCCACTGGGGCTCAAATTCCAGCTCATGAAACATTGGAGGGTATGTCAGCCTTTCATTACTGTGACAAACACCTGTGAGTACAGGAGAAAACATACATGGGGAAAATACTTCTCTAAGCTCGCGGTTGTAGAGGTTATGTCTCAAGGCTGGCTAGTTCTGATGTGTTCAGACCGATGACAAGGTAACACATCACGGTGGGGGAGCGTGGCCAGGAAAAATGTTCCAACTAAGGTAGCCATGAAGCAGAGAATAGGCTAGCAGGCTCTTCCTTCACCCTCTTCTGCTCCATCTTGGTCCCCAGCATAACGGATAGTGTCAACCACATCCAGCACAGATCTTCCTCCTTAAGGGCTTACTACGTGACGCTATCACAGACGTTCCCAGAAGTGTGCTTTACTAATCTAGGCGCTTCTCCATCCAGTTGTTGTCAGTGAAGGCTAACATGAAAACCACAGGCCAGTAACTCCAGTTACTCCAGGGACTGAGACAGCAGGACTTCAAGTTCAAGGACTGCCAAGGCTACATGGCAAGCTGTTTGAGGACAGCCTGTGAAACAGTAATACTGTCTCAAAACTTAAAACGTGAAAATAGGGCTGGGGACATGGCTCAGGGGTTGATCACATGCATAACCCTAGGTCCAACAGCTAGTACTGAGGAAAAGAAGGATTAGCCAGCACAGAGGGCGTACTCAAATCACAGTTTTCATGTGCTATAGCGTTAAGATGGGAGGCGCACAGACAGCAGCAGCTCAGCATGTTTCCAGGAAGGTATGTACTGCCTGTGCTCAGATGGGATGAGAAATGGAGATATTGGGGAGCTCCCAACAGCAGTTCTGCCTGCCACCCTGAGGTGGTAGGATACCCTGAGGACCAGAGTATCTCTCTCTCTCTCTCTCTCCCTTTCTCTCTCTCTCTCGTATTTGTGGGTGTGCTCATCTGTGCCTGTGGTATCGAGGCCAGAGGTTGACATTAGGCATCTTTCTCATCTTTCTCTACCATTCTCTCCACCTTATTTTTTGAGACTAGGTCTCTCACTAAACCTGATGTCCATTAATTATCCTGGACTGGCCGACCTACGAGCCTTTTCCTGCTGGGGTTACACTGGCTTGCCATTGTACCTGGCTCTTACATAGACTCTGGAGATCTGAACTCAGGTCCTCGTGCTTAGCCAACAGGCACTTTGATCACTGCATCATCTTCCCAGATCCCAAGACACTCCTTTTTAAAAAATATTTTATTTATTTTAATTTTATGTGCATGAGTAGATTCCTTGCATGGATGTAAGTGCACCTGTGTCATACAGTGCCCAGGGAGGTCAAAAGAGGGCATCAGATCTCCTGGATCGGGAGTTAAGGATGGTTGTTAGCCACCACATGGGTGCTAGGAATCAAACTTGGGTCCTCTGCAAGAGCAGCCAGTGCCCCCAACCACTGAGCCACCTCTCCAGACCCCCAAGACACTTCTTGTCAGATATCCTTGTATTTGTTGCTCAGCTTGAGGAAGGAACTTGGAACAATTAGCTGAGCTGCCAAACACCCATTGCTACAGAGAGAGCAGCAAAAATTCCAGCAATGCTTCAACCGTGGCTCCCATCATCACATCCTTTAAAGAGAACTCCCTGCTTCTCATCTGATTCTGGGCATATGAGTTTCCCACAGGCCATAGCTACACACATTGGATCCATGTGCTCATTCTCTTGGTTTTTGGTCTTTTTAAATTGTTTTATTGATTGATTGATTGATTGATTGATTGATTGTGTTTCTGTGCCCCTGTGTGTATGTCACATATGTGTGGGTGCTTGAGGAGACCAGAACACAGTGTCCTGGAGTTAGAGTTACAAATGGGTCGGGGCTACCTGATGTGGGGGCTGGAAACTCAATTCAGGTCCTCTGGAAGATCAATAAGTGTTCTTAACCACTGAGCCACCTCTCCAGTCCCTCTCCAGTCCCAGCCTCCTATCCTCTTGTAATTCACAGTCACATCAGAGTGTAAGCAGATATTCCTGAGGGCGCCTGGGCCTTTCTGGACCTGGTACTTGCCTTCCTTTCTTGCCTACATGCTCCTCCCCCTGGCTCATGTATGTTTCTGTGTCACTCCCAGCATGAGTCATACAAGGCCTCCTTGGCCCAGAGCCTTGTTTGCCCACCTCAGAGACTTGATCTGTTCCTCCCACGTTCACCCGACCAGGAGGCCTCCCCTGAAACCTCCGTTCGGTGGCACAGTCACGCTCCACCCTTCTTCTGGTAGACTCAATGGTCATCTGTGTCACTGTTTCTAATGTTCATTCTCTGCCCTCGAGAATGCAGGCTCATGGGGACAGGTTCAGAGCCTTCATCTCTGGACTCCACTCCCAGCCCTGGGCACTTCAGAGGCACTCAGTGTGTGCCTCTGGGGAGACAAACAGGGCATCCAGAGTAGGAAGGTCAGTGTGGGAATCCAGAGTTCCTCTTTCTGTCATAAACAGCGTTGGGTTCAGAGGCTGGTTTGCTTTGAAGCCACCGAGAGCTGAACGTGCAAATCTGAAATTCCTCTTCAATTAATACTGAGCTATTAGCCCTTTCCAAAGCTGCCAGGATCTATTAAGCCATTTAACGTATCCTCCCACACTTCAGGATTGCTCCCAAGGGTCTTTTTTTTCAGACCTGGACAGCCGGAGCACAAATGACTTAAGTGGTGAGCTTTCTCCCCGGCCTCCCCGGGAAGCCATCCCACCCAAGCAGACCTTAATGGATCTGAGGGACAGTGAGGGGGAAGTGCCCTCAGCTCCCACTACGGTCACCCTCAGTCCTTACAGACATGCTGGTCATGTCTGACCAGCTGACCTGGTCATGGCTGACCTTCTGGATAACTAAAACAGGAAACCACCCTCTGTGGAGTGATAAGAATGATGTCAGGAAAGTCCCCAGGCCTAAAGGATGCCCCTCAGTAATCTACAACAGCCTAAAATCCCCTCCATTCATCACTTAATAAATATTTATTGAATACTATTTAGGTGCCAGGCACTTAGGAAATTTCACAGGAATTCTTATAGGTTTGTGATTTTTTTTTTTAGTTGACTCAGGCTTTATTCTTAACTCTTAAGCAAGCAAATATTCTAGCTGGGCACGGTAGCACATGCCTGTTATTGTAACACTCGGGAGGCCAAGGTGGGGCTATTTACGAAGCCTCTGTCCCCAAAACACTGAACTAAACAAGCAAACAAATAAGGCAACAAAATCAAACATTCCTTTGAAGCTAAGTCAGAGAAGCTTTACCCATCATTCCCATCATTCCTCCAAGGACACTGCTAAGGAAGAAGAGAGCTGAGCTCTGGAGTCCTAACAGGAAGGTAGACGTGCTGAGGAAAAGGAAGAGAGAGTGGGGTGTGGTGGCATATGCCCTTTAACCCCAGAACTGGAGAGACTGAGGCAGGAGGAGTGTAAGTCTGAGACCAGTCTGGACTGTAGAGCAAGATTCTGTGTCAAAATGAAGCAAGACTAAAGGAATAGAGAAGAAATGAAGGAAGACCCTGAGCTTGCATGTGGGGGGCAGAAGCAATTCTAAGCTTCCGGGTTGGGCATACACTTCTGACGTCTGTGAGCAAAACTCAGCCAGGGTCACCTCTATGCTCGGACAATGACAATAACACAACAGCCCGGCTGTCGTTTATGAAGTACTTACCAGGCACCAGCATTGCACCATATACTGATTGGGATAGTTTTTTCACACTAATATTAGGGACTCACATTTTTAAGGAAGCAAGATTTAGAGGGGCTTCTTGCTCAAGGTCATACGATGGCTCAATAGATGCAGTGGGATTAAATGAAATCCCAGCACATGCAGCTCCAGGACCCCTGTTCCACACAGGCTTTGCACATCTCGGATGTGTTCTGTCCCTTGTCTGTGGCCTGAAAGGGTAACTGAGGGGTCCCATCTGCTGTGCTGACTGTTTGTGTTGTTCTGAAATTCCTGTGGAAACTTAATCTCCAATGACACCGGAGTAGAAAGTGCGGCCTTCAGAAAGGCTAATGCCTTATAAAAGAGGGTTCTACAGCACTCTAGAGGCTGAGGCAGCAGGACGGAAAGTTCCAGCCTAGCAGGGGCAACAGTGAGACCCTGTCTCAAAAACAAACAGGATGCATGTGCACACACACACACATCAGAAAGGACCCTCTTCAGCATTTGTCCCTTTCTGCTGTCCCCTCTTCCACCATGAGAAGACACAGAGAGACAAGGAAGCCCTCACCTGACATGGAGTCAGCATCTTGATACTGGATTTCGCAGCACCCAGGACAGTGAGAAGTAAGCTTCTGTTGTTTGTTGATTACCCCATCTGTGCTGTTCGGAAGATTCATCAGAATGCAAGGAACAGGTCGATTTGTAAGAGAATGAGTTACTCTGTAGAGTCAGAATGTCTCAACAGCAAGCTGACTGAAGGTAAAGCGAGGAAGAGGCTGGGGCAGGCAGAACTCCACAGGGGTGGAATAGGGCGCACTCATCCCTCCATATCCCAAAGCAGATCATGCGAGTCTGTGGGACTGTTTCCTCCCTGGCAAAGGCAAGGGCACTGGGAATTTTCAGTCTGCTGATATCAGCCACCACTGTCTTCTGGATTCTTCTCTTCTCCGGCTGCTCAGCGGCCGTGGATCTGCTGCTGTAGCTCCCTGTCAGTTCACACACTGGGAGTGTGCTTCCAGATACATCATTAACAGTCTAGAACCCAGGCCGAGGTGCCCACCTCTGTGGCCAGCCTAGGTGCTGATCCAGCTCGCCTCAGGCTAACCCTCAAACTCCTTCCAGGTCTCTTTAGATGACCACAGGCTCGGCCAACCTCTTGCTTCCTAGGAATCCTGGGCTTTTGAGCTGCTCCCTGAGTAGCCTGCATTCTTCATGATAAAATAGGCAAGACCTGATGCCTTGGGGCTGGAGGCCAGGTGAGGTTTCAGGCTTCCTCTTCCTCCCTTCCCCACAAACCTGTCTTTCTTTTCTTTTCGTTTCTTTCTTCCTGTCTTAGTGTGTGTGTGTGTGTGTGTGTGTGTGTGTGTGTGTGTGTGTGAGAGAGAGAGAGAGAGAGAGAGAAAGACAGAGACAGAGACATCAAAATTCATTACAATTAGTTATATAAAATATACTTTAACACTAATATTAAGTATAACATTACATATTGTACATAAGATTCTAGATGTAATATATAATTATAAAAAATTAAATTCTAGAGGTTTTCAATATATAAAAAAGTAGAGGGAAGAGAACACAGGCATGAAAGCCCCGCATGTAGGAGGGGTAGGAAGAAGTTGAGCAGTTCAAGGCCAGCATTGGCCACATGAAACACTGTCTTGAAAAACAAAACCGGTCAAACACAAAAGTAGAGGGGGCAAATGTACAGCTCACCAGTCCTCCTCACCTCTTTTTAATAACACTACCATGACATCTATCCAGAACACCCAGTGACTCCAAATGCATTGTAAAGCAAATCTTAGACGACAAATGATTTCACCCACAAATACTTGTATATACTTTCCTAACAAGTAGACTGTGTGTGTGTGTGTGTGTGTGTGTGTGCGCGCGCGCGCATCCTCATGAATGTTAAGCAGGTACTGTGCCAATGAACAACACCTTAGCTCTAGATAAGCACATATTCAAAGACATAACCTTAATGCCAGAATTACTTCTAACAAACTAAACAAAATCTTAATCTGATCTAGGAGCCAGTCCCAGCGTTCAAGCTCTGCAGATTGTTTGAGAAGTCTCTTCTTACTACTGGTTGCTCAGTGAGCTCGCAAGGATCCTGTGCTTCGTGCACCTGACTGACATCTGTTTTCATCTAAGGTGGGGTTTCTTAAGCTTTATCCAGTCTACCTCCTTTCGCCTGAGAAACTTTTATGCAAGGTAGGTATATAGATAGATAGACTAGATATGCAAATCAAACATTTACTCAAAATAAGTTGTAAAGAAAATTGTTTTAAAAGAGTTCAACAGTGTACATATAATTTCTCCATGTATTAAAATGAAAGCAAATTTGCATACTAATTAAATGGATGTCCTTTTTTTAAATATATTTTTTATTTTAACTTATTATGTGTATGAGTGTACTGCACTCATGTATGTAAGTACATCTCATTTACACTCACAGAGGGCACCAGATCCTCTGGAACTGGAGTTACGGGCAATTGTTAGCCAACATGTGGGGACTGGGAACTGAACCCTAGTCCTCTGCAGGAGCAGCCAGTGTTCTTAACCAGTGAGCTATCTCTCCAGTCCCTTGCTTGCTTATTTTTACATAATGAATTAAATCGTTTTAAAGTGTTTTCGTTTTCATATATTAATTGTACATAATAGATATAATAGTAATACTAGATTTCCTTGTGACATTTTCATTCACGTACGTAATGTATTTTGATCATATCTTTCGCAGGTGATCACAGGTGCTGTGAGTTCAAGAGTGCAACAGTCATGTCAGGTCCTGAAGTTGCTGCACTGTTCCACACCTCTCTGCCCTTCCTCTGACTGTTACAGTTCCTGTGCTCCTTCCTTCCTGTTCCCTGAGTCTTGGGGGAGGTGACACAGATGTTCCATTTATGAGACCAAACATATAAAGAATTAAATGTTGACCGAGTATTCACTACTAGAGGTCTTAGATTATTTCTAACTGGTTTTAGACCTGATTGATATTTTGATTTTAAAATTGTCAATGCTGAGAATGACATTTTGCATAAACACATAGCACACATGACAGAAGTACGTTTAGAACCATTTCAGAAGCTCTTGGGAATTCTGTCCTACTCCTAACCGAAATTCATTTAATGATTTTTTAAAAAAATGAAACTCAAGTCAGCAATTCAATTAGCAATTCAGAGAGAGAGAGAGAGAGAGAGAGAAAGAGAGAGAGAGTGTGTGTGTGTCTCCCTATGTACAGGTGCACATGTGTGGAGGCCAGAGGTCAAACTCAGGGGCCTTCCTCAGTCATGTATCCACTTTGTATTTATTTATTCATATGAATATTTTGTCTTCCTGTCTATAAGTACATCACATGCATGCAGTGCCGGCAGTGGCCAGAAGGTGCTGGACCCCCTGGAACTGGAGTTTAGGATAGGTGTTAGCTGCTATGTGGGTGCTGGTAACGGAACCTGGGTCCTCTGGAAGATGAACAAGTGCTCTTAACTGCTGAGCCATCTCTCCTGCTCCCACCTTTTTTTTTTTCAGACAAGGTCTCTCACTGAACCTGAAGTTCACTGATTTTTCTAGGCTGGCTGGCCAGCAAGCTCCAGGAATCTGCCTTCCCAGTGATATGACTCACAAGCATGTACCATCATACTTACCCTTTATATGTGGGTTCTGGGGATCGAGCTTAGATCCTCATGATTGCACAGCAAGCACTTTACAGGGTATACTCGGAATCAAGAGCTCCTCCTGGATCATCCTCTTGACTGGCTACAGGTGTGGGCTCATGCCATAATTTGATACTTAACATATTGATGAATGATGGTAGGAAAATATTAAAGTTCTTTTTTTATGTAATTAAACCATATGTTTCTATGAGAGTAAAAGCTTTGAATGTACAGTAAAAGCACTGCACTGTGTGTGTGTGTGTGTGTGTGTGTGTGTGTGTGTGTGTGTGTAGGTCAGAGGACATAATGTACAATGGCCTCAAATCTGACTTGAGTTGTTCCTAGAAGTGTTCATTGTTTGTAGAGTAAGGGCATGTACAGTGTAAAGTCATGCTACACATTCAGAATCAAGGTCACAGTGAAGTCACACAACGCAGCATGGGTAAGAATTATCAGAAAACTTCTGCTTCCTTATGGGTTAGATTTTGAATTATTTTTGGTCATGTGTTCAGAAACCGTTTTTGTTGCCACCCACATGACATTTTCATATTTGGTTGGGACCTGGTTTAAGAAGCTGAGATCCAAAACCACTGCCTTCCCTATTTGTTCTAGATCCATTGATCCACTGATCTATTGTAGAAAGCAAGTCATTTCTAGACTGGTAGAATTCCCCCACATTCTGGCATGGTCTAACTAATTCCACTGTGGTCAGAATTTTCTGTAAACTGTGAAATTAGGTTTGGAGAGGTGCTGTCCAATGGAAATATAATTCCAGCCACATATTTAATTTTAAACATCCTTGCAGTCGCATTAAAAAAGTTAAACAAAACAGACAAAATTCCTTTTTGTTCTTTTTTTTTTTTTTTTTTTTTTTGTCTTTTTAAGACAGGGTCTCCCTGCAGCTCCAGCTGGCCTGGGACTCACTATGTAGACCAGGCTGACCTCGATCTCACAGAGATCCACCTGCCTCTTATCCTATGTTGAGATTAAAGTCATGTGCTACCACACCCAGTTGACAAAATTACTTTTAATGATATATTTTATTTAATGTAAAATAGCTAAAACATCATTTCAAAATGTGATTGACGTAAACATTATAAGATATTTTATATTCTTTTTAATAATATTCAAAATCAGATATGCATTATATATTAAAGCACAGCTCCATTAAAATATCACATTCAAGTATTCAAGGGCCACTGTGGCTACCATATTGAACAGTGCAGAGTTGAAGGCATAGATTCCACTTAAAACCTGAATATTAGCTGCTCATGGTGTCACATGCCTTTAATTTCAGCACTCAGGAGGCAGAAGCATGTGAATCTCTGTGGATGAGGCCAGCCTGGTCTACATAGGGAGTTCCAGGCCAGCCAGGGCTATACAATGAGGCTGTCTTAGAAAAAGAGAAAAATTTTGTTGCATCTATTATTAGTGTATGTGTGTGTGTGATGCTTGTGTGAATGGAGTGTGGGTGCTCATTGGCCACAGCACACATGTGCAAGGTCAGGAAACAACTTTTGAGAATAAAACTCAGGTTTTATTGCACAGCAAATACTCATATCCATTGACTTATCTCACTGTCCCTGGTGAACACTTTTTATACATATAAAGAATACGTCACAGAGTTTGCTGTTATTGAGGGTTTTCTAATTCCATGATTCTTTCTGCATTTCTTAGTTGCATTTATTACTTTTTTTTAGACAGAGACTCACTATAGAATACAGGCTGGTGTTGACCTCAAGACTATCCTAACTTGGTCTCTGGAATGCTGGGTTTACAGGTGTATGATCCAGGCCCAGCCTGGACTTCTTACATGAAGATGAACTCTACCTAATCAACTCATTGGCTATTCTGAAATGCAGTTCTCAAAAACTGGGGGAAATATGCTTATTCTTCCCTCTGTCAATTTTCAAAGAAACGTGGCATCCCAACAACCTGTAACAATGGCCAGCATTTGAAGTTTCTTACACATATTTATTTATTTATTAGGGGGAGGAGGGATGTGTGTCACAGAGCTGAGGTCACAGGACAACTTCCACCATTCGGATTCTGGGGATCAAACTCGAGCGGTCAGGCCTGTGCAGCACCTTCACCTGCTGGATCATCTGCCCCCCACCCCGACCCCTGGGACTTTCATGGGTTTGCTTTATTGCAATGCTGAAGAACCAAATCAAAAGTGTCTCGAATACCACTGATCTACTCCCCCAGGTCCTCAAAGTGTCTCTAGTGCTGCCGCAACCCCAGGAGAAGTGAAGACCAGGAATTATAACCAAGAGGGTTCATTGAATTTATGGTGAAGGAAGTGTGGGATGAGAGAGCCTGGAAGATTTCAGAGTTTGGCGGATGGCCTACCTTGCCCTTCTCCCCTCAGCTCGGCATCAGCACTGTAATGGCCATTAGGGGCAGGTCAAAGTTCAGCCCACCGGGGAGCCTTGCCTCACCTCCCTTTGGGAAGAGCCCAAAGCCTCTGCGCCTTTGCGCTAAGCTACATCCCTTCCCACCCAGCCCTTCCCGAACCAACTCCCTGATGTCTCCAGGAGAACACAGTTGGCCTCTCCAATGACATCAGAGAAACTCCTATTTCCAGCAGTTTCTCCTTCAGCTGCAAAAATGTGCGGCGGTAGACCGGGGCGTGGGCTTTTGAAGTCTCCACAGGAAGCAAAGTTGTTTTCTCAGCAGCACATCTGAGCGCATCTTCTGGGGGGGGGGGCGCTGACGACGAGATCTCACTGCAGGAAGTCCGCTGGAGCGCGCCTTCCCTTGGCCTGGCACTGTCCTCTGTGCTTCGACTGGGGAGGGCTGGGCCCCACACCACGTGGGAGCAGTTAAGGCACACCCGACCCAGCACAAAGGCAGGTGAGGCTCGTGGTGGGTAAATTTTCCTAAGTATTACTTCCTCCCCATCTCCTGCTCAAAAGAACAATAAGTTTCACTTCCTTTAAACTTGGGTCAGCTTTGGTAGCCCCCATGAGCGGGCAACCCTCAATCAGTGCAGTCATGAGTTCAGAATGGCTATTTAGACTCTTAGAAATGCTAACAGTCAGTGTCTGTGGACTCCGTGTCTGTGCCCTCCAAGTCCAGAAGACAATGAGAAAAGAGACCTAGTTTTTCAGTACCAAGGGGCCTGCTAACCTGGCACATGACTCAAAGCACCACGCATCAGCCAGCCCCACAGTGGGCCTGGGGTGCTTGTCTGTGTTCTTTGTTTGATCTCAGTGGTTCTGTGGATAGGCACTGTTATTCTTACAGTACAAGGATGAAGACACTGAGAGCTCTGTTGGGTAAGTCATTGGGCCACGATCACATGACTGGCAAGAGGCAGAATCAAGAGCAGAGCAGGACCGGTTGTAACAGTCCTTCACATCCGGTTGTAGGCCAAGCCTTCTATCCCGTGTACCCCTGATTTGGGATCAACATATCTGTAATGTACGATTTTCTTTTCCTTTTAGTAACAACAAATTGGACATATATCATTACAATTACAGTACTAACACTGCTTACCATAGCTTCCGTTTCGGAGGTACAGAAAGAGACATAAGCTCTGCAATATGGCGAATATAAACCAGGCAAGGTGGAACAACTCAAGTGAATCTGTCCTCCACCCAAAGGCTCTCAAATGTCTTCTCAGTTCATGATACTACTTGAGGTTCTCAGAACTTCCTTCAAAGCCCTGAACTATGTCCTCCAAGGGTTCTACCTTGGGGTAGGGAGAGGATGTACTCAAGAGATGTTGCAGCTCCTTCTCCAGTCCACTATAGCCATGTCAGCCTCCTTGCCGTCCCCAGCTCCCCAACTCCTCAGCCACACGCCTGCCCCGCACCCTTTGCCTTCGTACTTTAGTTCAGACATGCAGTGGAAGCAGGATTCCAATTCGGGTACCCGGTCCAGGGTCCACACCACGGCATCATGCTGCCTTTTCCCATTCTGAGGAGGTTTTCAGAAGAGATGTCTGAAAGCTCACCTTAATTGGTAACCCCTAGGTCATTTTTTGGCTCTACTTTGACTTACAGAAGCCTCGGACATCTATAAGAGCCAGGCTGCTGCCTCCCCAGGAATTCCAGGGCACTCGAAAGGGCGCTCCTGATGGGCCCATGGTGAGGTTCCACTTCCTTATCTTAATGAATTCTAAGGGCACTTGACTCTCCCATCACCTGAAATTTCTTTCTGTTACTTTTTATTTCATCTTCTGGGGTCATGCAGGAGCAGGTAGGTCTGCCCTGACATGGGCTAGGCCTGTCTGCACCTGGGTGGTTGCCACATTGACACCTGTGTTGAAGGCCACGCTGGCAGCTATGGAGTCTGAACATCCCCCTCAACTAAATGCTTTGCATCTATTATCTCATTTAATTTGTGCTTCACTTTAGAGAGGCTCTTGATATGCATGCTTTTCAAATGAGTAGCCTTACCTATTGTCACTCACGTGGGTACCATGATCTATTTGAAGCCCACGTGTTTTCAGTTAAGCTGCTCTGCCTCTCAAGAACTAGGGCATTTCTCCATCCTTCCCAATCTGAATCTAGATGCAAAGAGAAATGATAGTATCTCTCCATGTCTGAATGGTGGTCAGCCATCGGATACTTGCTTTTGACAACTCCCCTTGGAAGACTTGAACCTGGGATCACACATGGTGCAGTGTTTGGCAGTGTGCCACAGTCTTCCAGACTCCAGATCACTTTAGGTGAGAGGCAACATTTTAAATCTTTTTAAGATGCATTAAAGATAGAATTAACACACCAAATCCATTATATAAGATAGTAACAAGAATGAGGCAATATCAACTAAAAATGCCATTGAACACTGTAAGGATTTATTGAACATTGAACATTGTAAGGTGGTTCACAGATTATTTGACAAAAATCAGGGCTCAGTGACAAATGAGAAATTTGTACACTTCATTGTGTTATGGGTTGTGTAGAGGATTGTATAAAACAATCCTTCTGTTCTTTTTCATACCTAAGTAGTGCAGGAACTTTCTAGATGGGGAAAGAGAATATAGGTAAAACAGCATTGGGTTTTGTAGGTAGAAGTTGTCATTGCTTGCTGTTATCACAAACTTAAATGGGCCTTTGTTTCTTTTCCTCTGGCACATGAAACACCAAGAAGATAGAAAAGACAACATCTCTTCATGTAGACACCTGGTGAGACTTACCAAAAGTCTACCTTTAGGATGCAGGATCTTATGGGAAATGCTGAATCTGCCAGAATAGACAGTAAATGGAGTGAGGTTTTCTAGGAAGTGCTGTGTCTGGCAGCAGTGGCGGAAGTGAACTAAGAGAGGGTTTTTGGCAGGCGAAGACCATTGAGGACTGCAAGCAGGGATGGGAAAGCACTCATCCGGTTATCTCCGTGGGAGTGCCTTCTGGGAGGCAGGAGGGAGTCCACCTTCTCAGGGGATTTCCTCTGGCATTACAGAAAATGGTGTAGGAGTGCCTCTGTTCCCCGGAATGGGAGGCCAGAGGCCACCTGGGTGGTGACTGTGGAGTCAGGATTCTCACTCATGCTCCGTCTCACAGATATTGTCTCAGACACTGGGTAGAATGATTCAGTGACTGCTCCACAGTTCAAAGGGCAGGCTAGAGCCGGGTTTCTAAAATTTCAAGTTCCTGTTCTCTCCCTTCTTCATGGATCACAGAAAGAAATCACAGTGGGCTGTGACATCATACATGAGACACTAGCACACAAATACTGCAGTGATATTCACAAGACAAAAGGGGGGGGGGCGGGCACGGGGAACAACTGCCTTGCTCTTTACCTGGAATTTTCCTGGGGAAAAGTTACTGGGAATGAATGGACCAGGTGCTGGGTCAACTGACAGAAGACACCATTGGTAATTGGGCTTAATAGAGGCAGCATTGTAGACACACCAGACTAGGAGGCAGACAGATGTGAAAGATGCTTTCTGGGAAAGTAGGTTTTCCAGAACAGACCCATGAGGTATTTGGCATTTGGGGAAACGTATATTCCAAGGAACTAACCTGGGGTAGGAGAGGGACAGAGGAGCTGGACTCAGTCTTCTCTCCCTCATATTCCTCACATATAAAATACAAAGACAATGCCTTCATACTTACTCATGGAATTCATATCACGTCGCATATGCCTCTGCTTCCTTTCCACACCTAAAGATAGGACTCACCATGTCCTAGGTGAGTATCATTGAGGTCTGTGCTGTTTCCTCCTGAAGGCGCAGCGGTATGGTTTTGTGGTCAGGACCCTCCAGCCCGATGACACAACAAATGGCCAACACAGTCAGATGCACAAGCTAAGGCCAGCCAAGGTCCAGCTCTATGGTGCTGGTGGATTACTTTAACCTTCCAGGGCCCCAGTTTTCTTGTTTTAAAATGGAGATGATGCTGGTGGATTACTTTAACCTTCCAGGACTCCAGTTTTCTTGTTTTAAAATGGAGATGATAATGAAACTCTGTGCCTAGGCCTGTAAGAGGATTCAGTTAGAAAAACAGGTGACAGTGCCCAATTCCAATTGCCCTATGTGAGCTACTGGCTGGGACCATGCATGAGAGGCAGAGGACCTCTACCACAGAATCAAGCACTTAACAGTAAGCAGGATGCAAGAGTCATTTTCTAGGAGGCAGCCATGGAGAACACATGCCTGGTAGTTCCTTTCACACAAATTCTCTGATGATAGTGTTAGTCACAGGTAAAAATGGTCAGATCCCAGGATATGATACATTGTTCTTTTTCTTTTCTTTTTTTTTTTTTTTGCTAAATAATAAAATTAATAATGAACCTTTTTAAAGGATCAAAGCTTCTACAACTACTTTTGAGACTATGTAAACATTAATGGAAGACAACTATTCTAAAATGAATTAAATGTATGAATTCTGTGAAACTGAGTGTCTCACTACTGGCCTGGGGTGGGGGCTGGGGGTATTCCAGGAAAATCAGAGGCTTCCACTGCCAGTTGAAGAGCAGTGACATCACATCCAGTCATGCTCATCCTCCACCCAGATAGGGAGAGGCGAGGAATCGGCATCATCTATCTTCCTGCATCAGCAAAGAGGCAGATGAGGAGAGTCAGAGGTGAAGCCTTCAGGATTTCAGAGGGGAGCCTGAGTTGTGAGGTCTGGACAGAGTAGAGAAGGATTCAGGGAAGGAGTGGGCTATGAGTCAGACTGATGAGAAAAGAGCCTCCTGTCTAGGGAAGATGTTCAGACCAAAGAAGCATCCATCTCAGGCCTCCTTAGCTCTGGTGTGATAGGCCGGGAAGGACAGAGGAGGAAGTTTTGTTTGGCAGAGCATTAGTGCCCACCTGCCCAGCATGGGACCAAGATCTATCTGTTCTGTCTGTTGATGCCTGCTTCCTTTGAATCAGGAGGCATCGTGCCCCAGACCGTCATGCCCACCGGGGACAGCCAAAGTCAAACAAAGGGTTTTAGGTTTCATTGTATTTTGTGGACTAGGTTTACTTTCCTAAAATAATTTGTTAGATGTTCCCCCATCACATAGCCTATACACTTGGGAGCTGTTCAAATTGTACAATGAGGCTCCTTCATGGGGTGTTCGTGTGGTCCACAGGAGAACTTTATATATAGACTTGTGACACAATCTCATGGGTTTGAGCTTTAATGTTTTTCTTTCTTCCTTTTTCGTATCCGTAACTTGTGGCTGTGCGTTTCTGGCCCCCAAAGAGAGCCTCTATGCAATGACAAAACATAGGGACATTTGTGGTTTCCCATATGCTGATAGTTCTGGGAGGTAGAATTCAGCTCCACACAGACTCCAATGGCTCCATGTTTGAAGCAGAACTGATTTAATCTGTGGTGGCTTTTTTGTCCGCTGTTAATGGACTTGAAGCCTTCAGCCATTCACAATGAAGCCTTGAGCTGAATAGCCTCTCAAAAGCCATACCCAATCAGAACCTGGAAATGTGACCCTACTTGGAAGAAAGGTATGTATAGATATATTTAAACATCTAGGAGTGAGATTATGGTAAATTGGTGTGGGCTCTAAATCCAGTGACAAATGTCCTTATAAGAGAGAAGGTGATGTGAAGAAGGCAGAGATCGGTCTGGTACCCTAGCAAGCCAAGGAATTTTAGATCATCATAAACTACTAGTCCCTGCAGTCAGCAGGGACTCTCCTCCAGAGCCTTCACAAGTGATTAAGACCATTTAATACCTTGATTTGGGACACCTGGTCTCCAGAACTGTGAGAGAGTGCAGTGGTAGCAGTGTAGATCACAACCAGCTGTATTGCCTACTGATGCCACAAGTGCCTTCGTTTGCATAAGAACACTCTATGATGTTCACCAAATGATGCCTTTCTTCATGTGTATCCCCAACCCATGTGCGACTAAAACATCCATTTTGTGGAAATTTGTTACTGCTGGCTGTGATTTTAATTTATATGGTAGCCGATGGGAAATGTTCATTCAAAAGGGAATCTTTTGTTTTTAAAAGGAAACTCCCTTCCTCCAGTTAAGTTTGCCAGGTGCCAGCTTCAGGGTGAGGGCACATCAGACTGAGGTGAGAAGAACAGTGCAGAAAGAGATGATTCTAGAAGCAGAAGCCAAAGCTGACTTGGAGTTGTGTGCTGGAGGAACCACTTTTGTCCTGGGTCCTGTCAGATGGGAATGTGTTGGAGAAAAGCAATGAGGTCTGCTTGCAGGGCTGGCTGGGCCTGCAGACACTGGACAACAGGACCTTGTAGCATGGAGACAGTAGAAATGAGACCAAGGCATGGACTACCAATAAGGCAGGCAAGGCCGTTATTAGGACTTTGTCCTATTTTGTTTTCCGGTGCTACGAATAAACACCATAACCAAAGCCAAGCCATGGGTGAATGGGATTTTCTTGGCTTGTGCATTCTGATAACTATCCACTACTGTAGGAAGCAAGGTAGGAGGCAGGAACTGAAACAAAGATCATGAAGAAGTGTTGCTTACTGGCTTGCTCCCCTGGCTTGCTTATCTACTTATAAAACCCTGGCCTTCTACCTAGGGATGGCACTATCTACAGTGGGCTGGGCCCTCATATAAATTAGCAATTAAGAAAATGGGGCTGGAAAGATGGCTCATTGGTTAAGAACACTGGCTGCTCTTGTAAAGGACCTAAGTTTGATTCCCAGCACCCACATGGTGACTAACAATCATCCATAATTCCAGTTTCAAGGGAATTTGAGCCCTCTTCTGACCTCCGAGGGCACTGCATTACATGAGTGCTCCAGCAGCAGGCTTTGTTGATTCTTTTTGGTGATGGGCTAAAGTTTGGTAATTGTCTATTAGACTTGAGCAAAAATCCTGGCTTTTTACCTTTATAGGCTAAAGGCGGTCAACTCCATTCAGGAACATAGCTAGCATCGTCATCTCACATAAATCTCCTGGCCTTATGAAGGAACTGAGGAACTGTCAGTGCTTGGGCTGCTAAGAAAGCATAAAGGTGGGCTGAGAAAACCATATTCACTCCAACAGGAAATAGGCCAAGTTAACCCCATGTTCACATGCAGAGCTGAGTCGAGTCTGGTTGAGATAAAAATGGAACAGATACAAAGACAGATGCCAAGCCTTTCCTCCCCTTTTATTCATCCATTAGCAAAGAGTCAATATTTTTCCACCTTTAAGTTTCTATAAAGTGGCCTGATGTGGTGGCACACACCTTCATCCCAGCACTTGGGAAGCAGAAGTAGGCAGATTTCTATGAGATTGAGGCCAACCAGGTCTACATAGTGAGTTCCAGACCAGCTGGGGCTACAGGGAGACCCTGTCTCAAAAACAAAAAAACAATGTGGAGAAAGTTTCTATAAAGTCACCTAGGAAATTATTATAACCTATACCCACACATAAGACACTTTTTCATTTTTCTTTTTTCTTTGTCTTTTAGGTAAGTACCATCATGCCCAGTAAAGATGCACTATTTTATACACATGAATGGGTACCTAATAATGTGTGTGGCTCAGCTGTGTGTCCTCCAAATTTAATGACCTTTGAGATGACTAAGCAGGCAATTCCAGAGGGCTTACTGAGGTTTTTCTTCAGTAATAATTTCTCCTTGTCACTGTCACGTGTGGAGCCATTGTAGACCCCCTAGCTTTTAGTTTGGTCTAGACATAAGGGTCTCCTAGCCTTCTGGCCTAATCTGGTGTTGATAGCTCTAAGAACCTACAGGGACAGAGTCAGAAGAAATCACACATCATGCTTTTAACATATCACAGGTTAAGAGCCAGAGTTTGGGGTTCAAGAGATGACTCAGTAGTTAAGGATGCATGCTGCTCTTGTAGAGGACCAAAGTTCAGTTCCCAGCATCCATATCAATGATGCACAAGTGCCTATAACTCCAGCTTCAGGAAACCATAGCTCTCTTCTGGCCTCCATGGACACTTGCACTTATGCACCCTCACCCTTACACACACACACACACACACAAACACCACATATACATATAATTAAAAGTAAAATAAAACTCTAAAAGAAGAACTCAGAGTCCCTCCACCCCCATTTAAAGACAGGGCATCATATAGCCCAGACTGGTCCCAGAGTCACTAAAAGATTTAGGATGACCTTGAATTTCTGAACCTCCTGCCTCCATCTTCCAAGTGTTGAGATTACAGATGTGAGCCAACACACCTGGTTTTATGCAGTTTGGGGAATTGAACCTGCTTCTCATCCATGCTAGGCAAGAATTCTACAAACTGAGCTAGGTCCCTAACCCTTCTTTGCCTTTGGCCTGCTTGTGGTGGTCTCTTCCTATCCTGACCCACCCCCGCTACCCACAGTGAGCCCCACTGGGGAAAGCTTGCTGTTAATTTTATCCGTCTAATGGAAGCTCACTCTGACAGGTACTGTGGGTACTGGAGTCAGCCTGCCAGGGCTCCGTGTCCTTTGGTTTTTGGGACTTTGAGCATATTTCCTTGCTGAGCCTCTGTAGTTCACTCATACAGCTGATTATAAGGATGCAGGAACTTAATTTGTGAAAGGCGGTGAGTTAGTGTACTGCTTGGCCTACTGAGAGTTCTCAAGTCACCTGTCTTCCTTGTCATTATGCCTGGCCTTTGTAATGAAAGTTCTGAGTAGGAGGTCCCAGTGCTGTGAAGCCATCGGGCCTCCTGGGCAGAGTGCTTGAACATTACTGTTCCTCCCTTCAGTGATGCCTCTGCTGGCTCCAAGTTAAAATCAGCAACAAGAAATGAAGGAGTCAAACAACTTCATTGTTTCACTAACAATGAGGACTTTTTTCTACAGCTAATATTTTTGTTGCAAGGAATCATTTGGCTAGAGTTCAGCAATGCTTGAATCATTTTTCTTCCGTTAAATTCCCCCCAAATTAAAATCTTAACTTAAAATACTTATGCTCCAAATGATCTCATTTTGGTAAAGTTTCTCTAGCTGGCTACATATTTTTCTTATTATGATTCTATACATCTAAATACACAGAAAAATGTCTGTGAAAATGTTCAGCGAATGTTGGCCATGGAATGTTATGATGTAATTTTCTTTTGCTTTTCTTTGTACTTTCCTTGTTCCTTGAGTATATATAAAAATGACTGCATTATTTTCACCAAACAGTAATCATCATTGAAATGTATCTGATGATATCGAAACAGGGCAAAATTCATGTAGATTCATGTAGACAGGAAGGAGAACAGAGGTTATCAATGAATGAGAGAATGAGGATTGAAGAATTACTATTTATTTATTTGTTATTTTTATTTTATGTGTATGAGTATATTGCCTGCGAGTGTGTAAAATGCACCTGTGTCGTGCAGTGCCTGCAGAGGTCAGAAGAGAGCATTGGATTCCTCTGGAACTGGAGTTACAGGTTGTTGTTAGCTGCCGTGTGGGTTCTGGGAATCGAACTCAGGTCTTCCGCAATAACAGCCAGTGCTCTGAATGGCTAAGCCACTCTCAAGTTCCAAAGAATTGTTATTCAATAGGTAAAATTTGTATTTGAGGAAACAAAAAAAAATTCTGAAACTCATGGTGATGACTGTTCAACCCAGTGCCTGTACTTAATAACACTGAACTGTACACTTGAAAATGGTTAAAATTATAAATATCAGCCCAGCTCTGTAATCTAGAAACTCAAGCAGCTGAGGCAGGAGGATCTAGGATTTTGGGAGCAACATGGGCTATATAGTGAGACCCTATCTCAAATAAACAAACATGTTTTCTGTTGTTTTCAACCCTGGGGCACTTTGACAGAAAATGACAAAGAAACCAATATAGCATAGGAGCCTGGCGAAGGGCTGGTTTGCTTAACACAGTACTTGTACAAATACAGGGTCTTGAGAATTTAACTCCAAGAAGAGACAAGTATAGGAGTTGAGGACTGAGGGAATATCCAGGGAACACAACGCTGCTGAGCAGCCTTGAACAGAGAAGGAAGTGGAGCTAGGAGCATCTTTCCTTTAGCCTTGAGTGTCCAGCAGGCAGGTGGGAGATTTCTTTCCTTTTTCTTTGCAAAACTAGAAATTCTAACCCTTGTAGCTGCTCCTGGCTCCCTTTGCTCTGTCTCCTCCCAGTCAGTGAAGCGTCCCATGTTTGGCCCAGTGATACAATAACAGAGACCAAGATTTCATCTATTTGTCTGGCCTGGAATCTTCCAAAGAAGCCCAATCCCCCTCGTCCCCCAAGACAGATGGATCAGCAAACTGTGATCTAGAACAGGAATCCAGACCCCACTTCTGGCTTGTCAATTCCAAGGCTCTCAGAGTCTTTGTTGTACACTGTTGTCATGGTGATGGCTAGGGACAGCACCTGGCTAAGCAGGAGCATGCCAAAGCCTACTGCAGCAACAGCAAGGGACAGAGAGGGTATTTCCGGGACTGTCAGCAAAGCAATTTAGAGACAAGGGCCAGATTTTAGCCAGCAGGACCCAACAGCTTAAAAGTGTTTGACCTAGAGTTTAAAACACAGAGACTGAAAATGTAATTTCAAACAAACAAAAAATTGATGGAATTGCATTTCTAACTACTCTTAATAAATCAAAGAACTCTTCATAAGTTAACGTTCTTATTCTTTATTTTGGGGTATGTTGACCAATAAGAGCATTGGCCTCCAGTTCTGGCCCTCTGTGGAGCTTACAATTATAGCACATCCACAGAGAGTTCCCAACACCCTGCTCTGGCCAGGCCGAGACCAGCTGTTCACCACAGACCTTGGAGAGATCGGAGTCAGACAGTCAACATGTTCTCATATTAGCATCTTTCTCTTGAGCATTATCCCTACGGTGTTAGCACAGCCTGAGCAGTCAAAGTGGCTTCCCTCGGCGTTTCCTCGGCTCTGCTCCCCCTTTCTACAGAAAAGAAGAAGAAGAAAAGCAGTCTTAAATTTCACATTCTGTGATCTAACTTCCCATTTCCCACTCACAAACAAATGACATCTGGCCACTCTCAACAATAAACTTGGAAAGATGAGACATTTCCTGTTAGTGCTCCATGTAACCCCTGCTTAAACTCTCAAATTCCTGAAAGAATTGCCTGGAAAATAAATGGATCATTAAAAAGTGAGGAAAAGGAAGGGAAGGGGGGCTCAGGAACCTGCTGGAAGAACGCTTTGACAGTTAATGATAACTTTTTACCAGTATTCTGACTTTCTTTTTCAAAACCATGTTTGAACACTGAAAGGTGACAAGGGGTTTGTTATTCTGTACAGCCAACATCATTCTTCCTCCTCCTCCTTCTCCTCTTCCTCCTCCTCCTTTTCTTTTCTTTGTGTCTTCCTTTTCTGCTTCCTCCTACTTTCATTCCTCTTTACCTTCTTTTGCCTTTTAAGAAGGGTCTTGCCATGTAGCCCAGGTTGAGTGCCAATTCATTATGTAACCCAGGCTGACCCCAAACTCAGAATTCTCCTGTTTCAGCCTCCTTCATGTTAGGGTTCCAGGCATGGACTACCACTCCCAGCTCTGAATTTTTTTCTTCATCATAAGCTGCTAGCTGGACCTTTTTGGGAGGCCCTGAACTCATCTACCACTCAGCAACACCAAAGCTGGTCACTCCTCACATGAGGCATGCTTCCCCCTACCTCTCCTTTTGGTTCTGCTCGTATTTCACTGTCCTCTTCCCCCGTGATCTCTCTCTGCACTCTGTTCCCCTGGCAATGATGTCAACCTCATCTGGCTTTTATGTTTATTTTCCTAATAAACCTCCTTTTACTACCTGAGTCTTGTCCTCCCAATCAGCAAATATGTGGGTTTGGGCCAGGCCTCATGTGTCAGCATCATCATTGCAGCCTCACAGGATGCAGGGTTGATAACCAGTGGATCAGCTATTTCCCTGCTGTCTCTAGCTGGGGTGTTAAGATGTCTCCACTTCACAGATGAGTCACAGACATCACTGGGTTACAACTAACTCTAGTGAAGTGTAGAAAGCTGGAAATTGTCATTGAGCACCTCTTTATATTAATTCAATAAATACTTATTGAATGCCTGCTTTGTGCCAGGCACTTCTCCTCTCTAAGCAATAGAGAGGCAGCTGATAGAGTAGTCACAGTCAGTCTACAGCCAAATGGCCTCGGTTCACAGCTGCAGTTTCAGCCTCAACAACAGTGTGATCTTATACAAGTTACTTAACTTCTATGTGCTATAGTTTTTCCAACTGAAAAATGGACATAAAGACACCAAAAGGTCAGGCAACAAGATAAAAATATTACACTTTATTAAAATAAAAAACTTTTATGCATCAGAGGATATTATCAACAGAGTTTTCAAAAAGACAACGCTCCGAATGGGAGAAAATAGTTGCAAATTCTATAAATGTAAGACTTGAAAATAGGATAAAGGATTAATATCCAAAATATACAACAATCTCCTATAATCCAACAACAACAGCAAAACCAAGTTCAACGCTAGACAAAGAGGGTTAGAGATATCTCTCAGTGAGAAAGTGCTTGTCTGGCATGTGCAAGGCCCTGAGGAGAGGCAGAGACAGAGAAAAGGTGGGTTGGGCAAAGAATTTGAATAGATGTTTCCAAGGAAGATACATAAGTGGCCAATAAGCCCATAAAAGATGGCCAAAATCATTAGTCATTAGTGAACTAGAAGTGAAAACCATGAAGAAATATTATTTCAGTAGAAGATAAGAAGATGAGAAATATTGGTAAGGATGTAGAGAAAGAAAAATCCTTGCTGTATTTTGCTAGTGAGAATGCAGAATGGTGTCACCATTGTGAAAAACAATACGCCCCCCTCCCCAAAGTGAATCATAGAATTGCTATGCTTTTCACAAGTCTCCCTTCTGGGTGTATGTCCAGAAGGACTGAAAGCAGGAACTCAGTGTGTTTGAACAGATACACGAATAGCAGTTGCTCTGGTTTGCTTCCTGTTGCTGTGATAAAACACAAAAGCAACTCCGGGAGGAAAGGGCTTATTTGGCTTACACTTCCAGGTCACAATTCGTCCCTGAGGGACGTCAGGGCAGTAGTAGCTCCAGGAGGAACTGAAGCAGAAACCAGGGAGTGATGCTTCTTACTGGCTCACTTTCTGGCTCATTCAGCTGGCTTTCTCACATATCCCAAGCGCACCTGCCTGGGATGGTGCTGCCACAGTGAGCGGGCCCTCCTCCATCAGTCATCAATCAAGATGATTTCTCAGACAGAGAACCATAAGCCAGTCTCATTGCCCCTAATTAGGACCCTTTCAAATGACTCTGGGCTGTTCAAGTTTACAGTGGGAGCTAACTAGGACAGCCGTGTAAATTCAAAATAGTCCCAAAGTGCAAACAACCCAAATGTTTACCAACAGATGAGTGGACAAGCAAAAAGTAGCATATATACATACTGGAATATGACTCAGTTCTCAAAGAGAACTAACTTTGATACATGCTAGATGAATCCTATTGTAAGTAAAACAAATCAGTAGTGAAAAGACTAATATCATATGAGTCCACTTATTTGAAATACCTAGAACAGGCATTAGATTACATACTTAAAAATGATTAAAATAGTAAAATTTTATGTCATGTATAATTTGATACAACAAAAATGAGGATAAGCTTACCCCATAGGGATTAGAGGAACTAATGTTTGTGAAGGACTTAGAATGCCTGGTATATCCAAAGATCAGGTAAAAAAAAAAACAGCAACAAGGGTAAAATCAACCACTGTGACTCAGGGTATTATCTCCCCAAACTCAACCATCTCATTGCCTACTCTCAGAGAGCAAACATCCTTTCTACGCCCATCCCTATAAGCCCTAATCCTTCTGAGCATTTCAGCTACACAATTCAGGAGTCAAGTCTGCCATCCGATGTGGGGGCAGCTTGAGAGCCCTGCTCCTTGGGCAGAGGGCAGGTGTCCAAGGATGAAGATCTCCTTAATTCAGTTCCACTTTAGTGTCTTATCAGAGTAATGCAGAAGGGGATGAAACAAAAGGCATCAGAGACATGTCTTTCCAGGGCTGGCTTCTTCCCTCGTTGTGAGCGTGACTCATTTCAATAGCTCAGTTATAGAAATGTGTTCACTGTCCTATAGCTGCTCTGGATGTCAATCCCAAGCCCCTAGGCAGGAGCAACTTACTAGTTCTCAACTCAGGGTTTCGCTTCCATCTCCCCAGGTTGGAGCTCACATTTGACAGGGGCGGAAGGTGGAGACCTGGTCTTAAGAGGCATTGAACCTCCTCAAGGACCCTGCTAAAGCACTGGCTTCTGTGGCTGCTCTTTGCTCCTGTCACAGTTGAGTCCCCCTATTCTTTAACCTCACCTTCCTCTTTTCCAACTTCAAGGCCTCTGTGTCTATGGGCTCTGTGCTATTTGGAGGCCACGCATAGCTGTGGCTGGGCCCGCAGAGGCAGTCTGTCACCAGTGGACACCACCCTTGGGTTCATGGGGGAGTATTCCTCAACTCAGGGAGGCCAGCACCATGTCATGTATTCTGGAGTCTTGGCACCTGCCTCCTCCTGAACTCAGCCAGAGGCTAGGGCCCAGGTCCTGTTTCTCTCTTCAGACACATCTGGGGTTTTGCTACCATCTCCACTTGGGAAGAGGCCTGACGACAGAGGAGAGTGGGCCAAGGACGTCATTCTCCCCTCTGCTCATTCGCCAGACACTAAGCTGAGGTTTTGTCCTGAGTCTCCTCACAAGCCTCTGCTTTCCAGTCATTCATTCCAAAAGGCAATGAATGTCTCTCCACAGATGCCCGACTGGAGCAAAGAGTGTGGAGTAAAAGGAAATGCTGGGAAGGGCGGAGATTAATGTCTCTAAATTACATGTCTCACGTATCTGTTTAACAAGTATTAACTGACCATGTCTGCCAGTCACTATACTGCTGCTGTGCCAACCACAGAAACAAAATGGTGACAACAGCTGCCCTGTGGTGCTGATGACACAGGGCAGAGTATACAGTGTGGAAGAAGTTGCCATGATTCCTCCTGCGCCAAAGAAACCCTACGCTGACACGAATGACTGTCTTGAGGAGCCCAAGCTCACAACATTCTCTCCCTCAGCCCCCACCCCCTTTCTGTTTAAGTCTATATTACAAGTTTTTTCTTAATGAAATCTCAACTTTACTTCCTAAAAAATGGTACATAGAAAAGACACATGCATAGAAAGAGGATGAAGCATCATGTAGGCCACACTTATGACTTAATGAAACACATACACATACAAGGAAAATGGAGCACCTTTTCTTTTTTTAGTTTAATTTAATTTACTTGTATATTATGTGTATGAGTGTTATGCCTGCATGTATGTAGGTGCACCTATGTTGTACAATGCCCGAGGAAGACAGAAGAGGGCATTGGATCCCCTGGAACTGGAGTTATGAGCAGTTGTTAGCTATCATGGGAGTGCTAGGATTCGAACCTGTGGTTTTCTGCAAGAACAGGCAGTGTTCTTAATGACTAAGCCATCTCTCCAGCTCAGAACACCCATATCTTTAAGCAATAACATTCCTACTTAAATCCTCTTGCTGTGGCTGGAGTGTTAGAAATTTCATCCCCATTGCGGCCATGTGGGGAGCTGGGACCTATGAGAGGTGTTGAGGTCGAGAGGGCTCCATCCTTGTGAGTAGATTAATATCCTCTATAGAAGCTTTGAGGCTGCACTGCCCATTGGGTATCCTGCTCTCTTAGAGGCTCTGTGTCTGTATGATGCCTTTGATCATGGAACATCAGAGCAGGAAGGCTCTCACAGATGTGGTATCTTGATGTTATACTTCTCAGCTCCAGATCTATGAACTAAATGAGCTTCTGCTCTTTCTATAATAAATTACCCAGTAGCATTAGTTTGTACCATTCTCCTTTAGCAACACAGAACAGAACTCAACATAGCTCCACATAGTTCCCAACACTTCAGGCTGTGGTAAGGAATGAGGTCTATGGCTTTCCCAAGACCTTTCTCAGTACAGGGTTCAAGGGTGGGTCCACAAGTCTCTCATAGGTTTCCATGGTTCGGTCTCAGACTTCCAGTCCTTCAGGCAGCCAGGATGGTGACCAGGGTCAACTCCAAGAGGAAAATAAGGGTGAAGAGCAATGAGGAAAGGAAGCCACACTCCAGAGCACCTGGGGTCTGGGCTTAGGATGCTGAGGAATCATCGCCCAGAAAGGTCCCCATGGGGAGGTACAGGCCATACCAGGGTGGGCCAATTACATTCTGAGGAAAGCAGAAAGAATAATGAAATTCCCCAAAGACCCAGTGCAAAAAAGGATTTACTTCCCCATGTCCTGGAACTGCATCCAGAAAATACTTGGTTTTTATTCAGATGTATTTACAGTTGCAAAGGAGCAGTTGGTTTCTGGTTCTCTGATGAAGTGCTGGGCTTTTGATGACGGACTTTTTTTTTTATTAAGACAGCACATCATTTACTAAGTCACTCATAGGAATTTTTTTTTTTTTTTTAGTGTTCATTAAAAATGAAGAAAACTGATTTTTTCCCATGAAGTTCTAACCACTCAAGTCAGAGCTATGTCTCAGAGGAAGACGGTGGTCTTCTTACCTTCATCTGTGCGAACCTGAACATCATAAGTACTGAAGATAACAGTGAACAAGACAAAAAAAGCTTGGGACTGGGAGTTTACATGAGGAACTAAAATTCATGGGAAAGAATAGGAAGAAACCTGTCAAGAAGGAAGAGACAGCTGCATTCTTGGAATAGCTTGCACAGTTCAACCTGCTCAAACACGCCAGGAAAAGCTAAGGTCTTTCACAGGCCTCGAAGGCCCTGTTCCATCTGCCTGCCTCCTTTCCTCTGCTGCCTCATCTCCCCTCTCTCCCTCCCTCACATCAGCTACTCTGGCCTGCTGCCAGTCACATCAGCCTCCTGAGCCTTGAACTTGCTGCTCCTCTGCAGTAACCCCACCCCCACCCCAGACACCTGCTTAGAGCGCTTCCTGCCCCCTTCAGGCCCTGCCTGGGTTGTCACCTCTCTGTGAGGCTCTCCCCGCCTTCCCAGCCCTCCACAGCACACTTTATTATTCTTTCTTGTTTTGCAAACTTCCCTTAAAGCGTGTGGGGATCCCTCAGAGGTCCCAGGATCTCACTTTGAGAACTATTGCATTAGAACTCATTGGGAACTTATGACAATCCAGCTCTCCAGCCTAGCTCAGAGGGACTAACCGGCCCTTCGAAGCTGATTTTGCTAAGAAAGAATGGACTCCTCTCGGGCTCCTGAAGTAACTAGGAGCAGGTTGAAAGCCTGGCAGCTCTGCCTTCATTCTGTGTCTGTCTCCTTAGACCCAGATTCCTGCTTGACTGTAGGCATGACGATCCCTAAGGATGCCTGTCTGCCTGACTTACCCCCTTCAAAGATGGAGACACAAAGGTGAGTCATTGTCCTTAATCTTAAGTCACCTTGGATTCCAGGAACAGTAAGTCCTCAGGAGACTAACAACCCCCGCAACCCACCCACCAAGAAGAGAACAATTATTTGTAATAGTGAGGTCACAAACTAGAGGAGGAGAATCATCTTTTGGGAACCAGATTGAGTGCTTCAAGCAATAACAGGGATGACAACCCTTTCTGACCATTTTGTAGAACCAGAACCGAGACCGTATCAACCAGGCCACACCTTGAGTGGGACTGCTTAATTATGCTTACCATGTGCCCTGTCTACATCAGTTCTTCCTCTGTTTAAGCCTAAAGTTTGCATTAGTATCCCCAGAACGGTGATACTAGACTCCTTTGTTCTTCTTCCCAATGCATTGATTGCAAAATTTAAGGTGGAAACAGTAAAATGTTTCTTAAAACATGAGGAATGATTCTAGAATTTTTAAAAGCCATCCGCTTCCAAATTTGTTGTTCTTCAGAACCTTCTCCAGAACATAGCTCTCCCGCATTTCACCATTTCTGAGTTTCTTACGAATGGGAGAAAATTTTTCCACCATGCTGGGTGAGGCCCTGAAAGGTCTCCACACTGGCTTCTTCCCTACCCACTTCCCTACAGCCTCCTCTCCCTCCCTCTCTCCCTCCCTCCCCATCTTCCTCCTTCTCTCTCTCTCCCTCTCTCCCTCCCTCCTTTATCGTCCTCAAGTTTCCTCCTTCCTAACACACCCAACTGCTCCTCTTATTTGTGGATTCCATTATCCACAGATTCAACCAACTGCAGATTTAAAATATTTGGGTAAAACCTGCATCTATACGGAACATGTACATATTTTTAGATCACTATTCCTTAAAAATATACTGTAACAACTGCGTAAAGAGCATTTGCATTGTGCTGGGTATTTTAAGTAATCTAGAGATGATTTAAAGTGTATGGGAGGACGAACATGAACATAGGTGTCTTAGTCATAAAAGGCATTCAGAGACTATTGCTCGAGAGGCTGGAGAGATGGCTCATCCGTTAAATGAACTTGCTGTTCTTTCAGAGGACCTGAGTTCACTTCCCAGCACCCACATTGGATGGGGGCTCACAACTGTCTGTAAATAGAGCTCAGGGGATCTGATATCATCTTCTGGTCCCCACAGGCACCTGCACACATGTGCACATATTAACACTCACATATACACGCAATTAAAAACATAAAAATAAAATCTTCAAAAAAACCTCTATTGGTTGAATGACAGAAGTTTCTCTGTTTAATGTTATACAATCTCTGCCTCTTTAAGTTAAAAAAATTAAATTCCACGTATTTATGTATTTTGTGGGGGGCGGGGCACGTACATGTGGAAACCTGTGTGTCAGTTCTTGCCTGTTACCATGTGGATCTCAGGTCTGGCTGCAGGTCCTTTTACCTGGCAGCTGAGCCATCTCTCTGGCCCCTTTTAACTGTTTTTAAATCAACCCTCATTACTTGATTTTTGTTTTGTTTTTTTTAATGTGAGAGAAAAATGTATTATAATGAGCCAGAAACATTAAGAGTCTACTGAAACTGAAACAGCAGGCAGGGAACATAAACCCTCAAGGAAAACAGGGTTAAATAAAGTCAGTGAGTGAAGAACCTCAGTACTGCTTCTAGATAAGCATGAAGATAATTCCATTTTTTTAATTTATTATTTTATTTTATGTGTATGAGCGCATGCATGTAAGTGCACCCATGTTGTGCAATGCCTGCAGAGGTCAGAAGAGGGCATTGGATCCCCTGGAACTGGAGTTATGGATGGTTGTTAGCCACCAAGTGAGTCCTGAGATTTGAACCTGGGTCCTTTGCAAGAACAACCATTGCTCTTAACTACTGAGCCGTCTTTCCAGTCTGAGAATTGCACTTTATCATGAGGCACTCCAGCTTTGAATCTTACATCTTTGTACTTATATTTGATTTTATCTCATTTTTAAAAAATCTTTAACAATGGCTATGTGGAGTTCCCTAAATTAACCAGTAACTCTTAAATAATTTCAACCAAAATCTTAAAATTATTTTTCTTAGTATTTGACAAGCTGACTATAAAACTCACACAGTTTTATAAAAATCTTTATAAAAATCTCATTTTTAAAAAAATCTTTAACAATGGCTATGTGGAGTTCCCTAAATTAACCAGTAACTCTTAAATAATTTCAACCAAAATCTTAAAATTATTTTTCTTAGTATTTGACAAACTGACTATAAAACTCACACAGAACATGTTTAAGAACAACCAAGATACTTCTCCAAAGGGAAATGAAGCAGGTAAGATTTATTCCACAAGAGATGAAGATGTATCAGAAAGCAAAGGTAATTAAGAAGGCCTGGTACTGACACAGGACAGAGTCTTTAAAAATGGATTGGTAAGTAGATACAGAATTTCAGGTAGGGTGGGCTTCTCAAATCAGTGGGAAAAGGACACATTATTTGATGAATGTATTTGGGACAACTGGCTACCTGTGTAAGAGAACCTGAGATACAGACAGACAGGTACACACACACACACACACACACACACACACACACACGCCCCAGATGGCTTATGACTCAAATGTTAAAAAAGAAACTAAACAGAAACCAAAACGCTGAGCGCAGACTCTTTCTTGCATCTCACCACCTCCATCCAGCTCCGGCCAGTAGCAGCAAGACTCAGGGTAAAGGCAACAGCCGAGGGATTGAACATTGGTAAAAGCTCTCTGAGGGCAAAACAAAAGAAGTCTATGAATTCTCAGACAATCCAGGAAGAGTCTTCCTGCAACCCAAGGACCAGATTACCAGATTACAGCGGGAAATACAGCTAGAAAGAACCACCTGGAAGGAAAAATTGCAATCTCTAATATCTTTCTGTTGTTACAGGAAACAGGTATCAAAGCTGCCTTCACTAGAAAATGTAGGGAGATGGCTTTCATCCTCACATCCCCACCCCCCAGTGTGAAATGATTCCAGTTGAATGGGTTTGCCAAAGAATAGCGACTGGCTCTTTTCTCAAAAGAAATCCTGGTGTGGAAGAAGAGTATAAATTTTATCACCTAGAGTGCAAATGTAAATATGATGCCAATAATGTTCTGCGGGGGTCTGAGGAACAACTCATTACTGCAAAATTCTGTTTTGCTGGACTCGTTATCGACCCGACTCAAGTAGATATCATGAGTCATGCAACACAAGTGATTTTTTAAATACTGGCAAACACCTGGCTGCTCCAGAACTGTACACTGGTTGATATAAAGATTGAATTTGCTGTCCATATAACTACCAAAGAGATTATTCTTGCTGATAGTATTGATAATGATTCCTGGAGACTCTGGCCATCTGGGGATCAGAGCCAGCAGAAAGACAAACATTCTTACCATGGCCTCAAAGAAGTAACTCCTGAAGAGCTCCAGATGGTAAAGAAAAACTTTGAATGGGTTGCAGACAGACCAAAGTTGCTTCTGAAATCAGAAAATCAGTGCACAGTTGTGGTATTGATGGGTTCAATTTCTGATCTTAGTTACTTTGAGAAGAAGGCTTGGGGAAATTTTGGAATTCCGTGTGAACTTCAGGTAACATCTGTCCATAAAGAACTGGGTGAAACGCTAAGGATCAAAGCGGAGTACGAAGGGGTGGTATTCCCACTGTGTTTGTGGCAGTGGCAGGCAGAAGCAGTGGTTTGGGGACCGGTGATGCCTGCTAATACTGCATACCCATTTATCAGCTGTCCCCCCATAACACCAGACTGGGGAGTTCAGAATGAGTGGTCATCTCTTTGACTCCCCAGTGGTCTTGGCTGTTCGACCATAGCTTCTCCAGAAGGATCAGCTCGGTTTTCTGTTCAGACATTTGGGTTAAACAGCCATTTGGTATGGTCCAAACTTTGAGCTAACATATTGAACATGTGGATATCACTAAAGCAAGCTGACAAGAAAATCAGAGAATCCAGTTTCTAAGAGATAATGTCATTTTTTCATTTTTAGTTACATATTGGTTACATATTCCCAGCTTAGATGTGAAAAAATTAAGATGATTTTGCATCTGAAAATAAAATTAAATTTATTAGTGAACAAATGCTTCTCTAGATTTGTGGGTTGAAAAACTATCTGTTTGTATTTGTTAATAGTTTTTATCTTGATATGGTGGCATATGCCTGTAATCCCAGCATTTTGGGAAACCCTGTGCTGAGTAATGGGTTCAACACTTAAATTAATCTCACCCCCTGTATTGGGTAGGTAACATAAGCAAAGAAATAGTTTATGGGGCTAGAGAGGTGGCACAGCAGTTTAGAGTACATACTGATGTTGCAGAGGACCAGCACTTACATTGTACATGGTAACAGCAATGTATTCCTCTCACTGCATGGCCTGTAAGTTCTATGGGAGTGATAGGTGGTGGAGGAGTATTAGCTATCTGTAGTGCTTTGCGTATTTGAAAGCATGTCTATCTCTGGTGTCATTAAAATAAAACTCGTTGGGCCAGGGAGATGGTTCCGTGGGTAAAAGTGCGTACCACAACAAGCCTAATGACCTGAATTTAATCCCCAGAACCCGTGAAAAAAGCCAAATGTGGTGGTATGTATCTGTAACTCTAGCACTCCTACAGAGGTCATTGTGGAGAGAGGAGGATGAGCCTGGAGCTAAAGGACCAGCTTGCCTGGAGTAGGTCGTGCAGCCGAAACAAGGGAAGCCACTTCAACAAGGCTGAAGGTGGAAACAACTACTGAAAGTTGTCCTCCTACCTCCACACATACTGTGGAACCCAGCCCCTCGCCCCAAAATAAATAAAGGAAAAAAAATTAACAAAAAAACTCATTTAAGAGACTAAGCTCATTGAGCTAGGCACAGAAATTGAGAAGAAGCTAGTGGATTTTATAGCAATTTCATATTGCCCCAGCATCCAAGCTCATGGTCACAATTGAGTGTGGGCCAGTTACTCGGTTCAACAAGAGATTTTTCTGTCTGGGAATAGAAAAGAAAGGTACAGCAATTCCAAGTAAGAGCAGGCGTCCATGTGCTGCAGGCATTCACATGGAAAAGGTGACTGGCCTTGACTAAGGAGGTGCCAACTGACAGCAACAAAGGGGACTTCAGTCCTACAACCACAAGGAGCTGAATTCTCCCACCAGACTGCTGCACCTGGAAGCAATTCTTTCTCTGAGTTAGGATCAATCCAGGTGATATCTTAATTTCTACCTGTGACACAACGTGTAAGTCTTCTGAGTCACAGAAGCATCTTATGTAAAATGTATGTTATATAAAATGTCAGGAGCAAGGCTGTGGTTCCTGGGTCTTCTACTGTATTTTGGGCTGTGGGTACCCACTCTTGCTCTGGGTGTGACCTTTGATTGCAAAGTATGGTTCTTAGCTGTCAGCAGATTGGTGCTGCCTTCCAGAGACAGCAATGATCAGGCATTTACTGTAAGTTCTGATGATATTCAACCTTGAATGTCCCACAATACAGGGCACATATCCTTGGACTGACTGCCAGTGAGACACAATGGCCTTCTACAGATCAAAACAAACTTCACATAGGTAGGTGTGTGTGTGTGTGTGTGTGTGCGCGCGCATGCGTGCAGGGGGTGGACACATACACATACACATACACATGGGTGAAGCAGAGGCCAGAGTCAACCTCATGTATCATTCCTCAGGACACCATCCACACTATTTTTTCACATAGTGTCTGTCATTGGGACCTGGAGCTGGCCAGGTCAGCTAGGTTGGCTGGTCAGTGAGCCTTAGGGCTCCGCCCCAGAACTGGGATCCTAAGCATACCAGCTTTCTCTACATGGGTCTTGGGGATGGAATTCAGGTCTTCATGCTTGTGTGGCAAGCGCTTTACTGAATTATCGCTCCAGCACATCACCTTAAAAAGCATCTACAAATTTGAACTTGGTGGGTGAAAGACTACCACGCATTTCCACGGAAGGCTCTCCAGTAGACTCACAAGTTCCAAATCAACAGGGAGAAGGAAAGGACATGCCTCAGGTAGCCCACAGCACACCCAAATTACAGGCCTGTTGACTTGTGAGTTGATGAGACTTTTTGAGGGGGACTGCAGACAGGGCCTAAGACCTAGGGCAGCAGCTGCTGGCATGATAGATTTGTGCTGGACCCTGATTCTTGGGAATGAAAACTGGAATCTGGAGAAGGCACCGCCGTATCCTGGGGTGCCCGGCAGTGTGTGTTGGCAGCTGAATCTTGGCCCCACAATAAACTCAGCCCTCACAGGCGGTCGGGCTGAAGAAATTTATGAGCCCTAAGGAACGCGTGCAACCAAGGCTGCTCAAAGGAGGCAATACATTGTGCAGGGCTGACTGTCAAATAACATGTTAGGGTTTCTTCAGTGGTCCCAAGACTTAGAGATTACATCTTTAACACATCAATAACTTAGCCCCTGGTTAGCGGGACTCACTGGAGCATGACTAATCAGCGGATGAAAGTGTCTTTGTGGGGATTAACTTTAATGAAAAGAAAAGGGATAGTTATTTAGGGAGTTGGAATTCTTCCACAAATCAAAGGGTGCACTGACACAACAGGTTCATAAGGTAAGAATGAGGCCATTGTGGGGGAAATGAAGGGACAGCTACTTTTTATATAAATCACAGGTCAGGGTTCTTTGGTTGTGGGTTGCATGGGAATGGGACTTCCAAGTTTTTCAGGTGTAAAGCAATGGTATTTAGGGAGGCTGAGCAGCCCTAAAGAAAACCAGATGTCCTGTGTCCTTATTAACCCTTTCCCACTGGTTTCCAGGATGCCTGGCAGTCAGCTGCTTGTGTCTGGGAGAGCGTGGTCCCTACTGATTCCAGATGTGGCTGGCAGAGTCCATTCTGAACCTACTGATTACCAAAGGGCCCTGTAATTCAGTGTGATCAGGAGGACATGGGAATGATGGCACATAGCCCATGGGCCTCGTAAGAAAGATACTTCTCTGCTCCTGACAGAGGACACATTGGGCTCAAATGGTGAGCCAGAGATAGGCCCTGATTTAATTCGCTCCTCGGTGATGTCCAAGTCACACCCACTGATGGCTTTGCTCTAAGAGGACATGTCATCAGTGCCATGGTCCTGCCCAAACCGCATGACTTGAATCTCATCATGAGGAAATGACCTGCTAATCCCGAATGGTGGTACATTTCACAAAGCAACAGGCCTGTTCTCATTTTGAGAAATGCCACTGTCATACCTACAAAAGCTGGAGTATTTTGGATTAAGGAAAACCAAAAAGATATGACAACCAAACTAGGCTGAAGTCTCGTGAAGATAAAAGTACTACTATAAACGGCATTGGCACAGTGAGAGACTGTGAACATGCCTCATGACTCAGGAAATATTAAGAGTAAATTATCAGTCTTAAAATTTATAATTATATGGAAGTTTGTGAGAGAGGTTTTGTTATCTTTTATGGATTTTTGTTGCTGTTTTGTTTGGGGTTCTGAGAACTGAACCTAGGGCCTCATGCTTGCTAAGCAAGCACTCTACCATTGAGCTACAGGCCCAGTCCATGAAATTCTATTCTTATTTGCATAGAGTGCACACAGAAATATTTAGGGGGCTAACAATGATGATATTTGAAACTTCTCAGAAGGTTTGTGGGCTGGGAAAATGACTCAAGGGTCCACTGCTTGCTGCACAAGCCCAAAGACCTGAGTTTAAACCATCAACACTCATGTAAAAAGACATGAGTGGCACATGCCTGCAATCCCAGGGTTGGGAGGTAGGGACAGGAGGACCCTGTGGTTTGCTGGCCAAACAATCTAACCAATCAATGAACACCAGTTTCAGTGAAAGATCTGCCTCAAAAAATAAGGTGGAAAGTAATAGGGGGACATTCAACATTCACGTCCAGGTACACACATACCTGTGCGTGCTCACACACACACACAGGCACACACTCCGAAATTCATATATCCAGGACACTAATCAGACTTTTTGTCACATCAACAAAATGTCTGACAGAAATAACTTTTAAGGGTAGAGGCATTTATTTGGGCTCACGGTTTCAGAGGGTTCAGTGCATTGTGGCAGAGAAGGCACAGTGGAACAGAACAGCTCACATCACAGTGGCCAGGAAGCAGATAGGGAGCACACCCACCCTCTGGGCTTCTCAGCTTAAGAGATGGTGCTGCTCCACTTCACAGTAGGTCTTCTCCCTTAGTCAGTCCTCCCTGATTACAGTCTCACAGACACACCCAGAGGTTGTGCTGTACAAATCTCCCAGTCTTACCAAGTTGGCAGTCAAGATCAACCAGCACATCAGGGTGAGCAACATAGCAAAATACTAACAGTTGGTGAATTTAGATGGAAAAAATGCACAGGGTTCAATTATACTATGGTCACAACTCTGGAGTAGGTTACAAGCTTCTTCAAAATAAATAATAATAATAACCACCAAAAACCTAAACTAGATGTATTTTAACAAGAGTAAATGCAGGGAGAAAAAAAAAAAAAAAACATGCAGTCCTTGAAACAGAAGAAGCCCAGCCCGGGTACCTGTTGTTGCAGTCAGTCAGTCAACCAGAGAGAGTGTGGGACATGAAAGTAATCCTTCAAAGAGTATTCTCTAGGAATGCTTTGACCTCAAGTTTCACACCCACTGACACGAACAAATATAGACCCACATCTCTCACATAGCCATTCCGGAGCTGGGGGTGGGGGGGGGGAAGCTCTTTTCAATCTGCAGTTTTTAATAGCTTTGTTTGTGTCCCATAGATGCAGAATGGCTACAGCACTTCCAGACATCATGATTCTGCCCAGTGGGGAAGAAGGTAGATGAGCCCAGAGACCGTCATAATGCAGGTGAAGCAGGTGTGCTCCAAATATCTGTTTTCCGATCACCTCTTCCCATGAAATTACAATGGTTAGAGTGTCAAAGAGCGAGAACGAGGAGACTGGACCCTGGATCGGGTCTGATTTGTTTTTCCCTCTCTCTACAGCTTTACACAAATCACTCTACCTTTCTTTGCCAGCATGAGTTTTCTTGTAAAATGAGAAATTTAAGCAGGGTTATCTCAAGTTCTCTAGTAACAACAGTTTGTGATTGTATAACCTTTTCCATTGATGAGGTCATTATCTGAAGTGCATAAAACTTCTAACTTAAGCTAGCTTGGCTTTTCTTTTCTTTTCTTTTCTTTTCTTTTCTTTTCTTTTCTTTTCTGAGACAATGTCTTTCAGTGTCTCTCAGGATAGCCTCAAACTCATGGACTCAAAGGATCTGGCTGTCAGGAGAAACCTCCCTTCAAGTTGTTGGTCAGGGTAGTCCAAGAAACTCCTAACATAATATAGGCTATTGCCATGGCCACTGATTGCCTCCCAGAACCTAAAGGTAAAACCCTGTTGTTGAAGACAGGCCATACTTCGGACATATGACTTGGAGATGCTTAGTACTAAGTGACTATCTTCAGTGTAACCTCTACACATAGGATGAATGCATCTCTCAACTATCACCAGAGAAGCTTCCTTATGCAGCAGATGGTGATTAACACAAAACCCACAACTGGCCACTGTGCAGAGAACAAGAGGCTGCAGAGTGCTCATCCCTGAATAGGACACCTGTATCAAACTTCTGCCTCAAGTATCACTGCAGAAGATGGGGCAGAAAGATTGTAAGAGCCTAAGGTAGTGATAACCACAAGGAAAGTTTTCCACGCAGCTGTACAGTTACTCATATGAACTCACAGCAATGGTGACAGCATGTACAAGTTCCACGTGAGCTCAAACCAGACAAAATCCCAGCATAGACATGGGGAAGTGGGTAAGAAATTCCAACCCAGCCTAAGGAACGTTTTGGCAACTGATGGCTGCTGAGAGGAGGAGAGACATTTTGTTACAGGGATGGGACTCTTGGTAGGTTAACCAGGCTCCAGTGGATGGACCCATAATGAACGACATTTGGGAGACAAATCTACAGGGTTTCATATATATATATATATATATATATATATATATATATATATATACCCATTAAATTTGGTGGGGGATTAGGAAGGGAGAGGACTCTCTAAATACCATCAAATTATATAAAAATCACAAGAATTCAATTAAAAATTAAGAATAAAAAGATCTGCCTGCCTCACCACCCTGTACCAAGGTTGAGAGGCCTCTGCCACCACACCCAGCTCAGGAAATGTATTATCTCACGGAAGAGGAAGGCTGGGCAGTGTGGATTCGTAGTGCCTGATTTACTGCTGGCCGGGGCCTAGCAGGGTGTGCTCTTTCTTTTGTTCCATCTGTTTGGCTAGCTCCTTCTGAAGCTGTGGGTTCAGCTATTCAGGGGGTACACACAGATGAGACAAGGTGCACATGAGGTAGAACCCTATCGTTTCGTATCTTTCTCTTGATCGGAGAGGCCCCTTCCCTGGAAGCCTCCTAGCAGCTGTCTTCTTCCACCTCATCAGGCAGAAGTGTTTGGCGAGTTCTGCATGTCACTGGCAGTGAGGATGGAATAAACCCACTAGGTTTAGACTAAGAGGCTTAGACTAATCATCTGTGGTCAAACAGACTTTGGGTAGCCAACCATTTCATTTTACAACAGTAGCTTGCTTTGGAAAATATTTTTTCTTCCAGATACCACAGAAAGATTCATACATATCAAAGGCTCACATATAATCGCCTCATCCCATTAATCACCACTGACTATTTCCACCTTCCACAAGGAAGCATCTCCCTCACTGACTGCTCTAAGAAACAGAGCAGGAAAATGCCACACAGGCCTGCGGGAGAATGGAGGCCTTGCAGTTTGTTCACTGTAGCCATTCACTCATTCACACCCATGTAGTAATTTAACAAACATTTATTGAGCACCTAAAATCTCCCAGGTGCCAGTGAAAAGCTATAATCTCTGCTCTTAAATAATTTACAGTCTGGTGGCGAAACAGTCACATGCACAATTAGATTGAATGTCATTAATGGCAAGAGTCAGGAGGAAGGGATACTTAAGCACTGGGTGACATCACAAAGGAAAATTGCAACTGACTCAGTTCTTTGGATTTTCATTATAATCATGTTATAAAATATGGACAAGATGATGCATGTGTATGTGTATGTGTGTGTGCATGTTGTGGGTTTGTGTGTGTATGCTGTGTGTTTATGTGGGTATGTTCTGTGGGCATACATACTGTATGAGTTGAAGATTCCTTTCTTCCTCTCTCTCTCTCTCTCTCTCTCTCTCTCTCTCTCTCTCTGTATGTATGTGTGTGTATGTGTTTTCTAAATTAGGTCTTACTATGTTACCCAGGCTGGTCTCAAATTCTTGGATGCAAGTGGTCCTCTAGCCTAGGATTTACTCTCTGTATTTAAGATTTTTAAGAAAATTAAAATCCTGTGTGTATTCATTTGTGATTTGCATAGAAAGTGAAACGCTGGTTTCAGCTCTGAGCTTTCTTCTCTCTGTCTCACAGCTCAGAGCCTCGTTGTTTCTTGGGACTGGAGAGTGCCTCTATCCAGTCCTACTGGCCAGTGTTCACAGCTAAAGAGGAGCTCTTTTGATTCGGTTCTCAACAAGCTAGCACTTCAGACTGCTAATGTGCCTGGCACTAAATGCTGTGTGTGTGTGTGTGTGTGTGTGTGTGTGTGTTCCACTGTTTCCTGCAACAGCCCTCTGATATAGGATGAAGTATCAGGGACAAAGGGTTAAATAACTTATTTAATGTCATGAAGCCAACATGGGGTTTTAGACGGATTTCTAAGGCTGCCGGACATGGTGGAGCACACCTTTAATTCCAGAACTCAAGAGGCAGAGGGAGGTACATCTCGGAGTTCAAGACCAACCTGGTCTACATAGCAAATTTCAGACCACCCAGGGATGTATAGTAAGACCCTGTCTTGAAAAAATGAAATCAAAGATGGTCTTGGCCTGGGGATGTGGTTCAGTAAAAAAGCACTTGCCTTGTACACACAAGGCCCTGGGTTCAATCCCTAGCACTGAAAAACAAAAAGTTGGCTGGATTCTGAATCTCAGCTTGGACATCGATGCTGTGCTACCTGTCACTAAGACCTATAGCATGAGAAACTGGGTCTCAAGACACAGAGGGTCTCCTTCATTCTCTGCTCCAAATTCATTTGTTCCTAAAGTACCCGTTGAGCAGCTATTGAAAGCAAAATCCATGTTATTTTCAAAAAACAACTTTTCCCTTAAAATCTATACTAAAATACCAAATAATTATCCTCGCATACATAAGCAACTAGTGTGTATAAGACTATGAGTTTCTTCATCAACCATTCTAGGCTGGATTTCCACAATTTTACTATTAGAAGGAAAACATCTGACATCATAAGTCTTCCTTAAGATTCCAAACACTTTCACCAGTTTTATGTAGTTTCTGTGCATTTACAGCTCCAGGTAGGAAACAAACAAATTAAAAGGCAAGACTAACAATCCACTTATGGTTCGCCAAACAATCCACTGGAGAGAGAACAACATAGTGTCAGAGCTCTGTTGGTCAGTGACAAGGATTGAAAATGTCCACACAGCCTTGCCAAGTGCTCCAGAGAGCCAGAGTCACTGGAATGAATCCTTGTGTGTGCAGCTCTCCTGGAAGGGCTTGAGTCAATGATGATATTACCTGTGAAGATCAAGAAGTGGCCAGCCGCACCTACAGTAGTAAACCCCTGAACCTGCAGCAACCCTACAGTAAAAAGTCCCCAGTTAATCCCAAGACTTGAGGCATGTGCAGGTCTGAGCACTGTGTCACCTGTCTTCATCCCTTAGTGCTTTTATAACAAAATATCTGAGATGGGGCTATTTTTTTAAATTATCTGTAGGGATTGGACCTAAGATCTCGCATAATATGTACATAAAATCTCATTAAGTACATATTTTATCATTGAGCAACATTCCTAGTCCAAGATGCATAATTTATAAACAACAGAATGATTTTTTGTTTTGTTTTGTTTGTTTTTGTTCTTGGTCCATCTTTGCTTTTGAGGCAGAGTCTTGCTATGTAGCCCTGGCTGACCTGATGCTCACAGAGATCCACTGGCCTCTGCCTCTTGAGTGTTGGAATTAAAGGTGTGCATCACCACACTAGCAACAGAATGTTTACCTCAGAGTTCTGGAGGCCAGAAAGTACCAGCTCAAGTGTCAGCATATTCAGTCAGCTGAAAGCCCGCTTTCGATAGATGACACTATTTAAATGTCACCACATGAAGACGGAACAGAAAGGGTGAAAGGGATGGAGGTGTGTTCCTCATAATCCCCTAGGGGTTAAGATTTCAACATAGGCATTTGGGGATGGACTGTGGTCTGAATGTGTACCCTCAAATTCATAGGTTGAAACTCAATAACCATTGTGACAATATTAAGAGGTGGGGTCCTTAGGAAGTGACTAGGTTATGGCGGCAAAGGCCTTGTGAATGGGAATAGTGACCTTGTAAAAGAGACACCAGTCAGATACCTTGCCCCTCTCACCCTGTAAGAACACAGTAAAAAATCGATGATCTACAACTCAGAAGGGGCCCTGTCAGACCAACTATGCTGCTGCCTTCATCTTGGACTTTGGTTGTTTATAAGATGCTCAGCCTATACTATGTTGTTACAGCAATCCAAACACTATAACTACAAGAGTAATTACAATGTTTGTTTTCATTTCCTTAGTCTTTAGAAATATGATCTTACCCTTACATTTTAATCCTCCTGCATACTCTAATAACAGCTACAAATTCGCCTTTGAACATTAATGCTGAGTCTTTGGCTTTGCCCCGTCTCTGTGAGTCTCTTAACATCTATGGGTTTTTGCATTCTAGCCACTCCTTGTTTGCATTAAGAAACAAGTGCATTCTGGGTAATGGGGGCTTTCTCTTAGCATTTCCTTTCCCCATAGCCTAATCTACTTAGTTCTGATACTCTCTCAGGAGTATTTTATGATTTGGGATGTCAGTTACATATACATAATAACAACAAAATACAATATAATAAAAATGTTAAGTGGCATTAAAATGTCAACTTTATAGAATCATGTTAAGAACTGAGCATGGTGATGTTTGGGAAAGCACTTTGTAAGTTCCCCAATTGAACATCAGTACAATTCATGACTAAAAGGAAGACTGTACTATCAGTTGCAAGTATAGAAACCCAAGAAAGAGCTTACTTTGAGAAGTGGACTCTCTAATGCACACAGGATTATAATGTAAGGCCCAAGTTAAGTGGGTAGTTTTGATGTGAATTTATGCCCTAGGAATAGAAAAATCCTGTTAAGTAAGGAAATAGCCCCCGCCGTCTTCTTGAGACCCAATATTTAACCATTACCTCTCATTTTTAAATCTAAGTTGTGACTATTTTCAGATCAAGGTTTTTGGAAAGAGAAGTCGCCGGAGGGGTCTGTCACACTTGAGAAGGGAAAGTCAGTAAAGGAAAAGGGAGAGAGCCAAAAATCTCACTAGCCTGAGTGCACCATAGAGGAAAATTTCTTGAATAAATATTTTTCTTTATTTTTATCTTTATTATTATTATTTTAGTCTTTTTGAGGCAGGGTCTCCCTGTAGCACTAGCTGACCCGGAACTCGTTACATAAACCAGGCTGACCTGGAACTCACAGAGATATGCCTGCCTCGACCTACCAAGTGATGGGATTAAAGGCATGTGCCACCACTTTAGTTTCGGGCAACAGGATTCCCTTAGAATATGAGGAACCAATGAAGTCAATAAAAGGTCAACAAGCACGTGTGAAGGCAAATCTCTGAGTGAGAGTAAACAGAAGCAATCAACAACAGATTTTGGACTCCAGAGACTCAAGATCATGAAAGCACCAAATATTTTCGTTCTAGTTTGCTTTTCTGTTGCTATATGGTAAACACCACAATCAAAAGCAATGTTGGTAGGAAGGGCTTTATTTGACTTACACTTCTAGGTCACAATCCATGACTGAGGGAAGTCAGGACAGGAACTAAAGGAAGGAACCTGGAGGCAGATTCTAGACTACAGAAGAAAACTGCTTGCTAGCTCACTCTCTATCTCGTGCTCAGCTAGCCTTCTTATACAGCCCAGACCCACTTGCCTAAGGATGTTGCTACCCACAGTGGGCTGGGCATTCTCACATCAGTCATCAATCAAGACAATCTCTTGTAGACATGGACACAGGCTAATTTGATCTGGGAAATGACTCAGTTGTTTCCTCTTCCCAGATGACCGTAGGTTGCGTTACCTGGACAATAAAAGTTAACCAGCACAATATATAAAATGTTTTTAAAAGTGAAGAATGTAGTCACAAAAATGAGCATGTAAAAATGGCTATCAGGGACAGGAAGATTTTAAAATAATTATGAACACTCTAAAAATAAAAAATATATAAAATTAGAAATATAAAATGTAATTGATGAATTAAGGACTAGGTTAGATGTACGTTCAGAAATAATTTGTGGAAAGGAAGATACATGAGAAGAAATTCTCAGGATATGGAACAAAGGAAGATTGTTAGATTGGTTTGAAAGACTAACTGTATGATGTCTGTAAGGGACAAATTTCAGATACAAAACTACGAAGAGGATGCCAGTAATTGGAAAGAAAATACACATAACTGTAAGAGAATACACATAAGAGTATTGCGGTGGCTTAATTACTATGAGACATAATGGAATTCAAGGCAAGAAATATTATTGAAGACAAAAAGAGATGACACTGATAAAAGTGGAAACTGAGCAAGAAGACACAATTATAAATAACACATGACTAAATTTCCAAATACATTGGCAAAACCTCACAGATTGAAAAGAAAAAAGCAAGCACTTTGTCAATTATATCTGAAAATTTTAAGACTATCCTTCCATAAACTGAAAGAGTAGACGTAAAATCAGTAAGGCTACAGAAGATGTGGATAATACCATTAATCAACTTGCTCTAATTGATACAGCACAGTTCAGCCAGAAGAATATACATAATTTTCTAAAGTACATATAAAACTGTCCATACATCATGTGCCAACCAAAAATAAGTCTCAATAAGTTTAAAACATATTAAACCATAAAAGTATATTGCTGACTTTAAAAAGTTATATTAGAAATTAACAACAAGCGACTGGAGAGATGGCCCAGTAGTCAAGAGCACTGACTGCTCTTGCAGAGGAGCTGGGTTCAATTCCCATCATCCACATGGCAGCTAACAACCATCAGTAACTCCAGCTCTAGAGGATCTGATACCTTCTTCTGACCTCTGTAGGCATTGCATCACACGGGTGCACTTACATACATGCAGGCAATATACTCATACACAGAAAATAAAAATAATAAATAAAGTATTTTTTTAAAAAAGAAATTAACAACAGAAAAAAATTGGGATTCTCCCTAATAAAGTAAACAGCACACATAATATCTATGTATCAAAGAAGAGATCTCAAGAATGGTAGAAAGTGTTTTGAAGTGAACCAAACTGGCAACATGCCACAACAAAATTTTGGTTGTAACTAAAGCTGGCAAAAAGGATAATTTATTGTTTTGAACTTATACTGAAAATCTAAAATCAACAATATAATTTTCACCTCAATGGCTAAGGAAAAACAAGAGTAGTTCAAACATTAAATAAATAAAAGGTAAGACATAATAAAGAACAGAGTAGAAATTAACAGGAAGAGGAAATAATAGAAGATATTGAATTACTTATTTTAAAAAAATCCTCCAAGAGGGGGTGCAGAGATGGCTCAGAGGTCAACACTTGCATAGGATCCAGGTTCAATTCCCAGCCCCCACAGGATAGCTAACAATCAATTATAACTCCAGTTCTCAAGGACTCTTTGTCCTTTTCTGGCCTCTGTGGGCACTGCACACATGTGGTGCATATACATGAATGCAGGCAGTCGACTGCACAAAATAAAATAAATTAAATTAATAGTAAGTAAATAAATTTAATAAATATTTAAATTAACTAAATTAATTAATTAAAGATAAATCTTTAAAAAAAGAAAAGAAAAATCCTCCAAAGAATGCCATGCAAACCCAGATGCCTTTATTGGCTTATTTTGTCAAATATTTAATAAAGAAATGGTATTAGCCCTATACAAAATCCTTCAAAAATATAGGAAGAGAAAATAGTTTCCAATTAATTCATTGATGGCAAATATTAACCTGATACGCGAGCAAGATGAGCACATCACAAGCAAAACCACTACAGACTGGTATCCCTTATGAATAGATATGTAATAATACTTAACAAAGTATTAGCTAATTGAATAGCAGACATATAGAAAGAATTATGTAGACTGTTGAGATGGCTTAGTAGGTAAAGGCACTTGGCACCAAACCTGATGATCTACATTTGATTCCTGGAACATGGTGAACAGAGAGAGTCAACTCCCACAAGCTGTCCTCCGACCTCCACGCAGGCACACATGCATGCATGCATGCAAACACCCACACACAATTTTTAAGAAGAAACTGTGTGCCATAATAAAGTGCAATATATCTTAGGACGTGAGAGTGGCTTAACATTGTAAAATCAAATAATATAATCCCCTGTGCAAGTAGAAAATAGGACAAAAATACATGAACGTCTCATGTGCAAAATGGAATTCAATGTCTATTCATATTGAAAAATCTCAACAAACCATGTGGATAAGGGAACTTCCTCAGCTTGATAAGGGTGCCAGCAAAATCTCACAGCTAACACTATACCAAGTCTTGAAAGACTGAATGTTTTCTCTTTAAAACTGGGAGTAACACAAGAATATCTGTGTCATGCCATGCCTTCAGAGGTCAGAAGAGGGTGTTGGATCCCTGGAACTGGAGTTAGTGGTTGTTAGCCACCATGTGTACTGAAAACCGAACCTGGGTCCTCTGCAAGAACAGTAGTTAACTCCAGCTTATTTTCTCCCACTTCTGCAAAAGAACTTTTAAAATTCAATAAAGTCTGGCTGTCGTAGTACAGAGGTAAAGCAAGCCTGAGCTCCTAGCTTGAGCAAGGTACCGAGTTGGATTCCTGATACCACAATAAATAAGCAAGCAAACAAAAAACTCAGGAGAAGAAACAACCCAACTATCTAGTTATGGATGACTAAGTAAACAAAATGTTCACTATACATATGGTGGAGTAGTGACCATTTTAAATCTGGGATGAGACAGTAAGTGCGTGTTTGATAGGTACAGGACTTCTGGAGGTGTTGATGGGAATAGTGCTGCAACAATGCAGATGTACTTAGTGACCGAATTCTACATTGGGAAATGGCTAAAATGGTCATTTTAATGTTATGAATATTTTACAATTCTTTTTTTAAAAATTGAGACAGGGTCTAACTATGCTACCCTGGCTCTCTATATAAACCAGGCTGACCTCAAAATCACAGGTTTTCACCTGCCTCTGCCTCCTGAGTGCTGACATTAAAGCCATGTACCAATATGACTGGCTACAATTCTTAAAAATTGAAAAAATAGTAGTATGAGGATGAATAACCCAAGTTAAAAATTGTCAAAACATTTAAATAGGCATTCATCAGAGGTCTACATGACCAACAAGTACTGGAAACTATACTGAACTTCATTAATGGTTTATTGTAATGAAAATCAAAACTACAACAAGATATCAGCACTGATCCACTATAATGGCTACAACTGAAAAGATTCAAGATACCCAGTGTTAGTGAGTGTGCATGTGTTATTAGGTGCATTTAACATTAGCAATGTTAAATTGTTCATTAGATAATGAGTCTTCATCAGCTTTTTAAGCTTTGCAATGTAAATACATATGATACATGTGATGGTTAGTTTTGATTGTCAACTTGACACCTGGAAAGATAGTCTCAATGAGGAAATGTGTGAATCAGGTTGGACTATGAGCATGTCCGTGGGGGATTGTCTTGATTATGCTAACTGATGTGTGAAGATCCAGGCTTCTGAGGGCAGTACTCTAGGTGTGGGGCCTAGACTGTGTAAGAATAAAGAAAGTGAGCTGAGCACTAGCACACATGCATTAATTCATTACTTTCTGTGCTTGACTGTGGATGAGCTGTAACTAGCATCTTCAAGTTCCTGCCACCTTGACTTCCCTGCAGTGATGAACTATAACCTACTGTGAGCTAAACTGGAATTATGAGCTAAAGTAAACCATTTCTCCCCTAAGTTGCTTATGTTGATATATTTAGGAAAAGAAACAAAGACAATATACATTTGCATATTAAAACAAAAATATTTTATGTGGGAGAGGGTATTGTGTGTGTGTGTGTGTGTGTGTGTGTGTGTGTGTGTGTGTGTGTGTGTATTATATGTGTGTGGTGCATACATTCGAGTGTGTGGGAGTGTTTGCTTCTGGCACAGACATGGAGGACAGAGGAGAATGCTGGGTGTCTTTCTCTGCTACTTTCAACCTTGAAACAGGATCTCTCACTGAACCAAAAGCTCACCATTGTGGCTAGGTTGGCCAGCAAACTCCCAGAATCCACCTATCTCAGTCTCTCAATGCTGGAATTACAGGCATGTACAACCATGCCTGACTTTTTATGTAGGTGTTGAAGATTCAAACTCAGGTCATGCTTGCAGAGCAAGCGCTCTTACCTCTGAGCCATCTCCCCAGTCCCCAAACAATTTTTTTTTTTTTTTGTCTTTTTGTGACAGAGTCTCCCTGTTGTCCCAGCTAGCCTAGAACTCATTAGGTAGACCAGTCTGGCCTTGAATTCATAGAGATCTGCCTGCCTCTGCTTCTCGAGGGCTGGTACTAAAGCCATGCACCACCATGCCCAGCCCAAAACAACTATTTTTAAGATACTTAAAATTTGTTGATATTTTTATTTTGTGTATTAGTGTTTTTCCTGTAGGCATGTAAGTGCACCTGTGCTATTCAATGCTCACAGAGGCCAGAAGAGAGCATCAGATCCCTTGGAACTAGAGTCAGATCCCTTGGAACTAGAGTCACAGATGGTTGTTAGTTACCATGTGGATGCTGGAAACCAAACTCCTGTTCTCTGCCATAGCAGCCAGTGCTCTTAACTACTGAGCCGTCTCTCCAATCTCTTCAGTCCTGAGATCAAATTTGAAAGAAAACGTGTATGTTACGGTTTCTCACTCTTTGCAGATTATGGTCACTCTCTATTGCGCTGAGCTTTGTTCTGCAGCGATCATGGGTTGAGTATGCACAATATTTTGAATCCTGCAGTTATTCTGTGGGTTTGAAATAGCGCATATTTCCCCTACTCAAGAGCTTGCCTGCTGGCTCTTCCTCACAGTTCATCTCGCTTGGTTGTTATTTTTTCCTTTCCACATTCAAGTGGTTTCATTATAGTATTCCAAATTTTCCATGGATGCAATTCCAGAAGAACCAGTCACTTGGTTTGGAGAGCAAGTCATCTTCATTTCCTCTAACTGATCTCAGTCATGTCTACTTTGTATCCTTGGGCAATGTAGTAGTTAGCTTTCTGTCACTGTGACAAAAATACCTGGGAAAACCAACTTACAATAAGAAAGGTTGCTTTTGGCTCACAGTTTTAGAGGCTTCAGTCCATGATTACTTGCCTTATTGTTTGAGGGCCTGTGGGGAGGCAACACATCATAGTGGAAACATGACAGAGGAAATGTGCCCACCTTGTGATAGCTGAGAAGCAGAGGAGAAAGAAAGGGGCCTAGGCCCCAATATCCTCTTTACAGGCATACCCATGATGACCTAACTTACTTTCAGTAGGCCCTACTTCCTAACAGAACAGGCAATGACTATGCCTTTAGTATACGGACTTTGGGGGGACACTTAAGACACAAATTTTAGTGAACAACTACACAGCAGGGACTTCCGGGGTTCCCACACAATGTCTGTGAAGGGTGAAGGGGCACTGCTCAGCAGAAACTGGACCCAGACTGTGACCCGGCTGAGCCTTACTCCCAGGGTGTCCCACCCCAAATCTGACCGTCCACCTACTTTATGTGTGTGTGCTGTGTACATGAATGTGCCTCTGAATGTGCACGTGTGTGTGCAGGTGTGGAGGCCGAGGTTGATTTTAATGCCTTCCTCTTTCATTCTCTGCCTAATTTTTGAGATAGTCTCTCACAGAACCTGAAGTTCATAAGCTCCAGAAACCTTTCTGTCTTCACCTCCCAAGTACTAAGATTCCAGGCAGGCATCAGCATAGCCAGCTTTTTACACAGGTGATGGGGCTCCAAATTCAGATCCTCATTGTTGTGTGGCAAGCACGTTAGCAGTGGAGCACTCTCCACAGCTCTCTGCTTACTTTTGTAACTTTTGTTGGAACAGAGCCACACTGCCCATGGCTGTATTCCTGCTGGAAAGTCACAAAATCATCTCCTCTCTGGCTCTTTAGAAGCTCAGCTTATTGACCCTCTGGACCACTCTCAGGTCCTAAAGGTTACTTCTCGTTATCAGAACTGTCATATAACAAGACTCAAGTGGCATGGAGTGGATGGTTGTAAATGCTTGCTGTCACCTTGGCCTTCAAAGGATCTCTGGTCTCACTCACTGGCACATCACCAAATGGCTCTCCATTTCATCTGCCTGTCTGGCAGAAGGCAAAGACAATCCTTACTCATCCTGCCTCTCCCATTAAGAATCAGGTGAGATGCTGTCTGTCCAAGTTTTTCAAACTGAAAGCCAGAGTCTGGAGCAATAACTCTCAAGCTTAGTAAGCATCCAATCCAGCCTGAATCACCAGACACAGAGAGTGGGGCATCTCTCCCAGTTAAAATTGACATTTACAAGATTCCAAATTGTGTGGGCCTTTGCTGGTGTGACCCCCACCAAGGCTGTTCCTAGGGTCTCTAAGGGAGCTTTAAAATTCCAGGCATCTAGGTCACAGCCCAGAACAAAGAAATCAGAACCTTTGGGAGGGGCCCAGGTACCAGTATCTGCAAAAGCTTCCCTAGTGACTCAGCATGGAGCAGAGTTTGAAAACTACTGGTGAGTCTGGGGTGTGGGGGGTGGGGCTTTGGGTCTTGTTGAATGGTATGCTACTTACATTTTTAAAAAACAGAGCACAGATTCCTTTATGGAACAGAATGCAAAGTCCTGACATTTGGGGGGGAGAGGTGGGTGGATCTCTGTGAGATCAAAGCCATCCTGGTCTCCATAAAGTTCCAGGCCAGCTGTGAATACAGGAAGACCACTTCTCAAAAAGACCAAAAAAAAAAAAAAAAAAAAAGTACAACCGTGATGATTAATTTTCATTGTTAATATGACTGAATTTGGAATCAAATAGGAGCTAAACCTGTGGGAATGTCTATTTCCAGGGGGGATTTAACTGATTAACTGAGGGAGTAAGACTCACCCTAAATGTGGCACCAAATGTGGGTAGCATCACTCCATTGGCTGGTGTCTCAGGGGAAAAGGAGGAAGCCTGCTGAGCGCCCTCGCTGATGTCGCTCTGCTTCCATGTGACTGCGACCTCGGGCTTCTTCTGCCCACTCTTGCTGCAGCCCCATCCCTGCCGTGATGCACTGGACTCTCAAACAGCTGAAGAAAAAACCTTTCTTTCTTAAGTTGTTTCTGCCGGCTGTTTTATTACAGCAACAAGAAAAGTAACCACAGCATCAAATGCAGCCACAGACCGAACTGACACAGTCACTCTCTTCTACGCAGCGATGGATTTACTTCGTCGAAATGTACCCGGAGTTGTTTCTCTCTCCACCCCTCCCACCATGCCCCTCACCTACAGTGTGTCCCCATGACACTGCTGGCTGCTCTGCACCAATATCAAGTACAATTTAATGAAGCGGGGAGTCGCTCATGTCTCTAACTCTCAGTGCCTTACCTATCACATCCAAATAAAATCTAAATTCCACCTGGCCTATAAGTTCCACCCACTGCCCACTGGTCCATCCGGATCTTGCCACATCCCGTTTGATATGTCTGCCCTTCACCCGAGGCTTCTCTCAGCTCCAAGAGAGACCTAAGACTTTTTTCCCATGTCAGTCCTTCCCTCTGAATCTTCTCAACCTAGACTACTTGGCCTAAAGCTGTCACCTCCAGTGACTTTCCCACTACCTTGTCTACAGCAAACACTGAACCCCAATCACATGACCACATCTCCTCTCCCATTTTGCCCCTATGACAAAGACCACAATTTGTCATGACGCTTTTTCTTTCTTCCTTCCTTTCTTTCTTCTATCTCCCTTTTCTTTCTTCTTTCTATCTCCTTTTCCTTTCTTTTCTTCCTGTTTTCCATCTCTTCATATATTAGCTACTATATGTTTCTTATTGATGTAAAAAATACCTAACAAAAGCCGTTTAAAGAAGGAAGGGCAGCGTGCTGTGGCTTACAGTTTTAGGGTGCAAGCTCCTCACAACGGGGAAAGCACAGCAGTCAGAGCAGCTCCAGGTGGCAGGAGCAGAGATGGCTTGCATCTCCAGTCAGGAAGCAGAGCGCTGAATGCTGGCGCTCTGCTGCCTTCCCGGTTTCTTACCGGAATGGTGCAGTCACATTCACGGTGAGACTTTCCTCCTCCGTTAAATACACTGGAAATATATTTACAAACACACCCAGAAGTATGTCTCTTGATCACTCTAAATCCCATGAATTTGACAGTCAAGATTCTTCTTCTGTCCTTCTTTCTCTCCCTCTCTTTTTTTCTCCCTCCCTCCCTTCCTTCTTCCTCCTTCTCTTTCTCCTTTTCTTTCTATCTATAACTCCAGAATCCAAATTCCTGTTGAGAAAGTCCAAGTCACTTTGTTCGCCATTGTGCCTCTAGAACCAAACCCTGGGCTTCCCACGTGCTACACTGAAGTTCATTCAGCATGGCTATCGGCTGACCCGGACTTCTTCCGCTTGTCACACAAAGGACAATGGTGTGCACAGATGTCGTACCCATGGCTATAGCTCGGGGACAGGAGTGAATGAGAGCCAGCCCCCCTCAGGGGCAGTTGCCATTCTTTCCTGCCAACTGTCATCATGTAGGCCCCACATTGCTGGGTCTTCTAGCTTTTCAAAAGATGCAGACAGTTCAGATTTTATGTGATTTTAAAATCTTGGCAACTAACCTAAACTTTAAGAAAACAACCCTTTGAGAGGCCAAACAAAACACATAACACATCTGTGTGCTGGATCCAGCCTGAGGGCTGCCAGTTTGCAACCTCTGCTGAGATCCAGATGGACAGAATCTAAGGCTGTCCTCTGATCTACCAGCCCACTTACCCTATCAAAGGAGGACTAGGGTTAGATGTGGTTTGGATTATCAGTGTTTCCTAAGAAAAGTTAGTCCTTTGAACTATGAATTCAATGCTGGACTTCAAGGCTGGCCAGGGACGGAGCGAGATCAGCCAGCCTGTGTCATTCAGTGAACATTCCTTTGTACCTGGCATGTGCCAAGAATCGGGCAGGCCTTCGGGCAGTGGCTAGAGATCAAAGACTTATGCCATGCTGGCCCCCAATCCCAGTCCCTCAACCAGGCCCTGCCTCCTACCCAGCCCACATAGAGCACCCGCTTCACTCTGGATTCCATCATTACCACCAGCACAGCTCATTGTCCCTTCCCCGCCAGTTGCCTCCTGGAAACGTGACCACACCCAAGGATGCTGAAGGCACCACCTCCTCCAGCACCTCCATGGCACCCCTGAAGGAAAACCCAGTGGCCAGGGTGCAGTTTAGTTTGCTTTTTATCTTCATGCTCATTCCCCTTAATGCATTTTTTTTCTCATGCATTTCAAAATAAATTGCAAACATCAGTACTCTTTAACAAACAAGTTTCTAACATGCAAGTTCTATTGCTGTTTTTTTTTTTTCCTTTTGAGATAAAATTCACCTTCAATAAAATTCACAAATCTTAAGTGAATGACTACTGAGCTTCGCGAGTGCGGACGTGCTCCCGGGCAATCCCAAGGCCTGGTTCAACTGTAGAACATTGTTGTCATCCTTAAGAGTTCCTTAGAGACCTTTTTTTTTTTCCCCCTTTTCCTTTTTTTGGGGAGTGGGGGACTGGATATAGTGAACTTGATTGATGGTATTCAAGAGAGTAGCATTCCCTGAACCCCACCCCCTTTCCTCTGGGAGTCTGATGGAAACTGAAGGGAGACACTCAGGGTGAGGGCAGGGTAGAGACCCTAGGCCAAGGCCCTCTCCCTTCCTCTTGCTGGGGTAGGTGATCCAGGGATTCTTACTCCTTGGAGGCCATGGGGACAATAAGGTCCACCACCCACTGCTGTAGCCAAATTCATTGTCTTACCAGAGAACGAGTTTGACAAGGTGGTCATCCAGGACAGTGCCACCCCAACAGCAAAGGCAGAAGAGTGGACGTCCCTGTTCCAGCTGCAGGACGACCTGGTCCTCAGTACAGCCCTGCCTGCTTCCCTCCGCTCATTCACCACCTTCTCAATGCCATCGTCCTTAGCAGCTTCCTCCAGGCAGCGGGTCAGATCTGTGATGGACACATGAGGCCATTCCTGTTCAGCTCTGGAGTGACTTTGCCCATGTCCTTGGGCAAGTGAATCCAAGGATCATGTTCTAGGCAGCCCCAGGGCCATCGTGCCACAGTTTGATGCAGGGGCCATCCACAGTCTTCTGGGTGGTTGTGATGGCATGAACTGTGGTCGTGACTCCCTCAACAATGCTGAAGTCGTCATGGATGACCTTGGCCAGGGGGGCTAAGCAGTTGGTGGTGTAGGAGGCACTGTTGACAGTCTTGACTGACTTGTCATACTTCTCCTGGCTCATGCTCATCACAACCACGGGAGCATCAGCAGAAAGGCAGAGATGATGACTCTTTTGACTCCACCCTCAAGTGGGCCCTGGCCTTCTCCATGGCAGTGAAGACAACAGTAGACTTCACAACATAGCTGGCACCAGTATCACCCCATCTGATATTGGCAGAATCTCACTCCTAGAAGATGAGATGGCCTTCTCATTGTTGGCAAGTTTCCGGTTCTCAACTTTGACTGTACTTTGGACCTTGCCACTGGTGGAATCATACTGGAACCTGTAGACCATGTAGTTAAGACCAATGAAGGGGTCATTAATGGCAACAATATCGACTTTGCCAAAGGTGAATGCAGCCTTGATGACCAGGTGCCCTAAGCAACCAAATCCGTTACTCTGACCTTCACAGTTGTGTCTCAGGGGTAAGGCTGGTACTGCAGAGAAGATGAGGTTGCCTCTGGAACAGAGAGGAAGAGAAATCCCTCGAGACCCTTTCTAGCCACTGTCTCCACTGCATGTAAAGCAGCCAACACAATCCACTATGAATTTTGCCTGCTCCAAAACTTCATCTACATAAAATCCTACAGCATTTGAGATGCATCCATAGAACTGATGGACTTACTGTGTTTATTGTCAAATAGTATTCCACTGAATATTTCTATTTTTCTACTTATGGACACATGGACTTTTTTTTTTCAGTGGCAAGGGGAGTGGGGGGTCAGGGGTGGGATGGAGCTGTGAAAAGCTGAGCACTCTAGTATAGTTATTTTGTGTTCCTTACTCCTGGGTTGAATACTTAGGTGTGGAATTGCAAGGTCACTGAGTTACCTGTGAGCTGCCTGTGTCACCAGGATTTGTTTGAAATTTCTGATTGATCAAATGCTATCAGTATGGTGATGCATTGCCTGTAATGGGAGACCAGAGCAGAAGGATCGTGAGTTCAAGGCCAGCCTGCACTACAGAAGAAGAACCTGTCTCAATAAAAGTCACAACTGAGAGTTTCTGCTTTGAGCCCGACATGGTTGGATTAATCCAGAAAATGAAAGACAGACATGACATTTCCCTCCAGAGCTTGAAGTCTAGTGAGAAGGTGGCCTTCAAATGATAATGCCTGGGGCATGAGGTGCACATCTGCTGAGGAGACAGTGAGTGGGGCACCGTGTGCTTCAAGTTGGGAGTGGTCTGAGCACTGGGGTGGCCTTGCTGGAAGCAAGCTTTGACCTGCCCCTGAAAATATAAGGGAAAAAGCGAAGGAACAGGTCGGGTATAGGGACCGCGTGGACATAGGACAGGACAAGAATCTAGTCACAGACTAGAAGACTAGAAACTAGAGACAAACACTTGCCCTGGCCTTGAAGGGCCTAGGAAAGAACTCAGATGAAACTGGACTGCTGGATGTTTAGGGTTCAAATCTGTATCAGATAAAGACTTTAGGTTTCTTCGGAGTCTCTTCTTTCTTCTTTGAAGCACAGTAAGCTCTGCTATGAACAACTTTAGCCCAAAAGAAATACTCCAAAAAAATCCAGACATGGTTACAGAATTTTATAGTGCCTTTATATTTCTAGCTGCAGAAAACTGAACCTGTAATTTCCACACCACACTGGGGACATTTCATCTTTATAGCCTAGTTCCTCACGTATGTGGCTGTGTCACAGAACTGTGCAGAATGGGGAATGTCTTAGGACAAAGGCCTGTGACTGCCATTTTGTGACCTCCCACACATTATGACTTACTGTCCTGTTGTGTCCCCCACACTCCTATACTTCTGAAAGTTGGAAAAGCAAGATTTGGGGCTAGGTCATTAAATTAGAACAACTCCAATGCTTGAGTTCCAAGTCTCTGTGACATGCATACTCCATTGGGCTGATGTCTTGGGGTTTCTATGTGACAAGAGTAAGACCACCCTTTTATACTTTGTGCATTTTTTCTTGGTAAGGCAAACAATCTCTGGGCGAAGGCAAATGTCTCCACTCCTTATAATATGTGCATCTTTTCTAGACTTAGCAAAGGAATTTCCCTCCACTAAAAGATTCTGGTCTGTGACTCAGAATCCTGTAAAGATATTCAAATGGCCTCAGGGAGGAGAAAATCTGTTGACCATCTCTTGCAACACACTTGGATTGCCAAGTCTCTGAACTAGCCTTTTGATGTGATTTTCCAGGTCACATAAGGTAGAACACGCTCTGAAAAGAAATGGAGGCCCTCAGTGTGAATGATCTACACGCCTGTGGGTCTTTGCACATGGTTGTTTTCTCTTTAGTAGAAGACACAACTTGCAAAAAGGTCTCACATAGGTTCCCTGGGCCAGATCTCAGATTTAATCATGCCAGATGGTGAGAAAGCAACTGCCTAAGTTTCTCAGGGTAGCTGGGCAGCCTGTATTTGGAGTACAGCCCATGTGGAATTATAAGAACCATACGTAGCTATTGCCTCTGCTCTTGTCCTAGTACATACACTTGGAGTTTCCAGGCAGGTTGGGTACTAAAAGTCCTGTGCCCGAGAAAACTCCTCAACCTTAAGCAAATTGGTCACCCTGGCAATAACAGTTGACCAGTGAGTACTTTTCTCTCTAAATAAAATGTGTTTTTCTAAAGTGGTAGCTAAAAGAAATTTTAGAGGCATGTACTGAAAGCCACCAGTCCAAATTCTGAGCCACCCAGCAAGGGTGGAGTGCTAAAAGTGACCCAGTTCCAGTCAGGCTCTTGGTGACACAGGTCCTGGAAGCCCTGCAGATTCAGCCAGTGGTCATGGTCATTGGCATCAAATATTTCTGAATCAGTTTCTATGGTCTTTGATGAGACACTAGATCTTACATGGCTTTCTATTTGCAGTCTCAGAGAGAGCAAATTTGATGTAAGTCAGCAAGCCTGGCTCTGTCCTAGGGGTTAGACATCAGGTCATCGAAAGCCTCTGGAGAGTTTGGCTCCATGCCAAGTAGGGGAATGTGTTCCCCTCCCACTTAGAAGGGAGATGACAGGGCTTTGAGAGGGATTTGTTGTAACGTTCAGGGTCAAAAGGAGCCGCTTCAGCCAAGCAACTTTTATTTCTAGAAGACTGTTCGCTTGTCAGCCTCTTCCTCTTCACCAGGTTAGAAGACTTGGAGATTCTTTCCTCCAAGGAAGCGCGAATGGCTGTCCTCCGAGAGATCTGAGAAGAGTCAGAGGTGGGGCTCTGAATGATCATCTCTTGGGCCACTGTCTTTCTCAGTTGCCTAGGACTGGGAGGCTCCTATTGTTCTATGGCTATTGGGCCCCCAAATCAGACTCAGATCTCATCGTCTAAACACCCCTGTGCCAGACGCAGTGTTCGGGCACTCCTTCCTCTGATATTGTGACAATGCACTATGAACAATATCACCAATTGTCTCTTTGGGACATGTGTCTCAATACCCACAACTCTCAGACAATTGCGGGTTTCTGACTCTACGATCCATACCAGCCAAGACACACAAGGTGTTCTTCATTATAGACGAGACAACTAGACAGGGGGTCTGCATTACAAGGAAATAATTCAATCTAGTAGGCTAGGGTGACATTGCCAACCCAAAGAACAATTTATGAGATCATTCAAGCCTGGATGTGGAATGAATTCCATAACACAATAACTCACCACAGACCACCTTGTTTAATTTTATTTTTCCTAGTAATAGGGTCTTCCTGCTATCATTTATGATCCAGACAATATGAAAACAATGCAAGCATTATGCTAGGAATTCTTTTATGTCTGAAATGAAAAGACTTACAACAATGGTATATGAGGATTAAGCAAATTATATTTGTTATAAATTAATTCACTTGAGTTGAAGAGTCTAAGTCTGTTTGTTAACTATTATTGCAATACAGTAAAAATGGTAGACTTCTGGCTAGGGTAGGTGAGCCAGAATTTTCCGAGGCACTCTTTGTAGCTCAAAGCTCTAGTCTTAGGACTCTACCCTCCTAGTAAACCTGTATTTGTTCTGGATTTCCATGAGACAAAGAGGGAGATACTTCAGGCTTTTCTCATCCCTTTCTGGCCTGTCAAGGAGGGTCTGGTGTATAGATGACCCTTCCCAGAGAAGCAAACCTCTGGATTTTGAGGGCATGTGGAGCAGGTTACAGGCTGAGCAAGGCTCACAGCATCTGGGAAGCTACACAGACTTAAAGCTGTAACTGGGTGCTAGGGAGACGATTGGTGGGTAAAAGCACTCACTGTGCAAGCGTGAAGACCTGAGTTCGAATCTCCAGAACTCAGATAACAGTTGAATGAGTAGGAGATCAGCGTCTGTAATCCCAGTACTCGTACAGGAAGCTAGGAGGCAGAGACAGAGGAGTCCCTAGAAGCTCAGGGGCCGGGTGCCCCCAGTGGGAAAACAACACAAAGATCCTGCCTCAAATAAGATAGGAGAGGACTGATCGGTGGTCCTCTGCCCTCCACACACATTCTGTGGTATGTCCATGTGCCTTCATTCACACACATGCACACACACACAGCTACCACAGTAACCACATAGTTACCATGATCAAGTATCACTAAAATTGGCCCTCAATGCAAGAAAGAATGGGAATACAGCCATCTTAGCTCTCTTGGCATCTGACTTCTTTTTTTTTTTTTTAATAAAAAATTGTGGGGGAAATGACTTCTGTGTTCAACTGTCTGTATAAAAATGGACCTAGTTCAAGAGGCTCTGTCTGACAGCTCACTTGACAAAAGCATTCTCCTCACCAGGTAAATTTCCCCAGTCCGCCTTTGCTTCTCGTACCTGCAACATTTAGTGTATATGCCAAAGGAACTCTAATCTTCTTGTGTTAACTGAAAAGGGTTATGGGAATATTCTGTGCCACTGAGAAGGAAGTTAGTGAATAAAGGTTTGTGTGTGTTAACTTACTCCAGCAGTTAGGCTAATGTTGTATGGAGAACATGAGTGAAAATTGCTCTGGTGATGTGCTATTATATAACAGACCACCCAAAGTTCTGGGACAAAAACAGCAACTCTTGAGATATTTCCCCAGAAGTCTGGGTTGAGTTGACTGAGATCAGCCAGGTGACATTTCTCTTCCTTGTGATGTTGGCTAGGTCTGAGGTTGTTGGGTGATTTCTAGGGCTAGAACATTCGAGATGGGCCACTAATACCCTGGCACTTGATGCTGACTGTGAGTTTGGAGCACAGGTGCGGCTGTTGAACAAAGTGCCTACACATGTGGCCTACACGCCTACACACGTGGCTTGGGCTTCTCATGGTGTGATGTCTGAGTGCAGAGACTCAGAAAGGGAATGGCCCCCTCGAGAAGCAGGAGGCTAAACCTGGAAGGCCTGAAACTGGCATGTTGCTTCCACCAGATTCTATTGATCTAGCCAGTCCAGATTCACGGGAAGCGGAAAGAAACCCTTCTGAATGGGGGAGTGATCTTTTATAACAGTCCTTACTATAACTCAGTAGTGTGACTGTGAACTTTCTATATTGGACAGCACAGCCTAATCTTTGTCCACACAAAGTCCATCCCATGGCCTCTACAGCCCTTGTCATGCATCTCTGATTTCCAGTGGATTCTTCTATCAAAGTAGAAACCCTATTCTCAGAAGGCAACGAACAGACACAGTTCAGACCACAAGCCCACCAGAGCAAAGGACAGCTCTCTGTGAAGACGAGAAAGCACCTCTTCGTCAGAACACCTTTATGGATACAATCCTTAAGCTGGGCTTCCATGCCCGCCTGCAGTGGCCGCCTCCAGAGGACCTTGGGGAGGACGCTGATCTGAGAGTTTCCGGTTGTCAAGCTGCTGTGCACAGAAGCTCATTCGCCTCACTGAGAGCACCGCGGTGGCCGCCATCTCTGGGTGCGGAGATTCTGACAGCAGTGCAATTGTTTTGTTAAACACCTGGATTCACATTTCCACATTCTGCTCTAGAAAAGTTGCACCTGTTTCTAGTGCATACATTTAATGAACTAATATATCTGGAATTTGTAGTTGCTGTATGGCTTGTTCTAAGGAGATATGAAAGGACATTCATTACATTCTACGCTGGTTAGTTTTTGTCAGCTTGACACAAACTCGAGTCACTTGGGAAGAAGAATATCAATTGAAGAATTGCTTCCATCAGATTGGCCTGTGGCCGTGTCTATAGGCATTTTCCTTATTTAATGTGTATGCATGTTGCTTTATGTGTATGCATGTTGCTTACACATATGTAAGTGTACCCATGTATGCAATGCCCACAGAGACTAGAAGAGCATGTCAGATCCCTGAAGCTGGGGTTTCAGATGGTTGTTAGCTGCCATGTGGGTGCTGGGTCCTCTGGAAGAACAGCTAGTGCTCTTAACCACTGTGCCATCTCTCTAGCTATGGGCATTTTCTTGATTATAAATTGATGTGGGAGGGCCCAGTCCACGTGGGGAGTACCATCCTGAGGCAGGTGAGCTCGAGATCTATAAGAAAGGTAGCAGAGGGGCTGGAGAGATGGACCAATGACTAAGAGCTCTTCCTGCTACTCCAAAGGTCCTAGGTTCAGTTCTTAGCACCCGCATGGCTACTCACAAACATCTGTAATTCCAGTTGTAGGGCATATGATGCCCTCTTCTGGCCTCTGTGGGCACTGCACACACAGTGCACTTACATGCAGGCAAAACACTCATAAACATAAAATAAAGTTTAAAAAGAGGAATGCAGGCCAGAGGAAGGAAGCCAGTAAGCAGCATTCCTCCATGGTCTTTAATTCAGGACCTGCTTTCAGGTTCCTTCCTTGGCGTCCCTCAATGGTAGACTGTGACCTGTAAAATGGAATAAACTCTTTCCTTCCCAAGTTTGTTTTGGTTAATATTTTATCCCAGCAACATAAAACAAAGTAGAAATTGGTACCGAAAGTGAGCTATTGATGTGACAGACCTGGCCATGTTGTTTGGTGGAGGATTGCAGAAGTGTCTGGAACTTTGAGTTGGAAAGCCATTGAGTGCTTAGAGCTTAAGGGGGTGCTCTGTGGGAGCTTGAAAGATAATGCCGAAAGAAATGGACATGATGGAGTCTTGAATTATCAAGTTTCAGAAGGAAGTAAAGACTTGATCAGGGCTATTTATATTATATTTTGAATCAAGAATCCATGGTTTCTGGTCAGCTAGTACTGAAGAATCATCATCTATAATTGCCAAGAGACTAGCATCACTGAAGTGAAACTTTTGCTTTACTTGGACAATCAGTTGGTTTTGGTCAATGTTATCACAGCAACAGAAAAGCAAACTAGGACATATAGCAAGCGAATGATTCTATTCAAGTCCAGGTTGGTGAACCAATGAATTTATTGGTGTTACCTATAGGATCATTACTGAGTGGTTATTAATGGAGCATGGATGACTCTCAGGTAGCTGCATGAAAGAAAAACCCATCTTCTATCAAAGTTGCCTCCTTGGAACTTCCTGCCCAAGTTACAGGCAGCTCCAACAAAGTCTCTCATCCCACAGCAGTTGTCTCCTGTTTATATAACCTGGTGAGCTTTATAACTTTTGTGAGCTTCTTGAACCTCATAACTCTGTGTGTGCGTGCATACGTGTGTGTGTGTGCATGTGTATGTGTGTTTCAAGTGCCTTTCCTTGATTGCTTTTATTTTTGGATATATGGTCACTCATTGAACCTGGTCACGAAATCTGTTGTCCACCCCTTGCAAGGCTGGGGTTACAGGCATGCACAACCATGTGTGGTTTTTTACATCAGTTCTGGGGATCTGAACTCAGATCTTTGTGCTTGCGCAGCAGGCACTTTATCAATGGAGTCATTTCCCCAGATCCCTTAATAACTTTTGTTATATTTCTTAAATCTTAGAGCTACCCTCCCACCTCCAAGAGGGAAAGTTTCAATGTGAAAGAATTAGCTATGTAGTAGTAGTCTTCATGTTTGCTACATTAGTATACCCAGATTCTAGAAGATGGTGAATTTAGGACTTTGCTGGAGAGCTCAAGCTGTCAAGCCTCTCTAAAGGAGAATCAGACTCCTTTCTTTGAATTCCCTCCCCGTGTTACTGAATATGGCCCATGATGTATGAGGATCACAAGTTCTGGGGCAGCCAGGGGTACACAGCAAGACTCTGTCACAAACAAACACGTTAAAACAGAAAGGCAAGTATTTGCTTTTTAAGGGGAAGGAGGGGACCTGAAAGTGGCGGGAAGAGGAATGCAGAAGGATGGGCCCTGGTAAATATGAATAAGTACAATGATATATGTGTAGGAAAATGCCATAATGAAAACAATTATTTCGTATGCTAACTAAAAAATTTCACAATAAAAAACGTGGTCTATGGTTTCCTAGACGCCTCTGCTGATAAATGGATTGTCTTCCCACCTCCATCTGTCACTCCACTAAGGTGTCAACATTCCTGAGCACCTTGCCCTCCCCTGGCCGTCTTCTTCTTACTACTTCAATTCCTTCTCATATCCCTTCATGGGCATCCCTCTTCGCCTCACCCATTAAATGGCTGGCACTTCCCAAGGCTTTGCACTTGGCCTTTTGCTCGTCCTGGAGTATCTGGAGGATGTCAGTAACTCAGGTGTCACTGATTATCACCCCAGCGCCACTGTTCACAATGCCTTCTCTTCCGTGTTGACATCTCTCCCAGCTTCTTAATACTCTGTCCTCTGTTACGAATCGAAGATTTTCTTTGAATGTCACACACTCATGTTACACAGTAAGCCCAGAACTGAACTCACGCCATTTGCCCAGCTCCCCAGACCAAGGGCCTGGAGCAGCCTAGAAGCCTCCTCACCCCACCCCTTTGTGAATATGCATCATTAAGGCCTGTCACTTTTGCCCTCCAAGAACCTATCCCAATGGTGCCGTATCACCATATCCAACTTGGGTCTGACATTTCAGAGGTACCTCATGGGCTTTGGTCTCTCTTGACTCCTGGGGCTGTGCATGCCTTCATAGGTCTCTGTTAGCTGTTACCATCTCCCCTGGCCTCCTAGAGGAGTCTGGAGAAAGGAGGTAAGGCAGGTGTGTGAGGAATGTGGGATCCCTTTGTAAGAAAGTTTCTCTCTCCTGTGAGCCATTCTCACACCAATCTGCGAGGCCTTGGGAGCCACACGCATTTGACTCTGAAGAAAGCATCTGGAAGATGATCCTTAAAGTCTGAGAGGCCCAATGGAACATTCTGAAAGTTCCCTTTTCTAGGTCCTTGAGAACATTCCCTTTGGTATAATATTTATTTATGCGTGTGTTTTATAATTCTTTTTGAGAGACCAAAATTCCTTGATACAAAATAGGGCTGTGTCTTATTCCCCTCCGTGCTTTCTCTTCTCAGCATCTAGTTATAATTTCTGGCACACAGAAGTTGATCAATACTTATTGATTAATTCATTGGTGTCTTTTGGTGAATCATAATTCATGTTTATGAGTGCTTACTCTGCCACATACAGTTCAAAACACTTTAGATGTATTAACTCATAGAACCAATTTATTTAATCTATATGACCACACTGCTACCCTCATTTTATAGCTTGGGAAAGTGAGGCTTGGTGAAGTTAAGGGTAATTTACATGTACAGGGAGTGAGTAGGCTGATTCTAGGCTCCCAACACTGAACAACACCCAGCACTGCTTCCTTGATGGCAGGAAAAGAAGGGCTATGTATCAAAGTTGGAAAGGTTGGAGGTGGAGGGGATGATGTTCAGAGAGCCTAGGTGATCACAAGGATTGACCCCAGGGAAAAGAAATATGCAAAATGGATTCTTACAGCATCCTGGTTACAGTTGGCCAGCTCAGGTCACCAGCTTAAGACAAGCAGAAATCAGGGTAAAACATTTTTTCAATTCTAAATCCTGGGTAATTGACCAGAGTTTCCTATGATGCCTCCACAAGCATTGTGGGAGCAGAAGCTGAAATTATTCCTCCCGAGGTGTATCTGTTTCCAGCTTCTAGCATTTTCTTTCCATATCTTATTTCTATTTCATTTTCCCAGCTGGGCTGGAAACACATGAGGTAGAGACTTTTATACTCCATTTCATTTCCCACAGTGACTAACGCAAGGAGGAACTAACTTAGTCCACATTTGTTGGTTGATAATAGGATTTAGTGAAGGTTGAAACTAGAGGGCAAGACCTGTTTGGCAGACATTTTCAGGCTCATGGCTTCCCCTCCTGTGACAGAGATAGTAGCCGAGCCCATGAACAGCTATTGTCAATTGCACTGAGTCGCCTGTGGAAGGAATGGATCTACCCGAGACTCTGAGGCAAGACTCTCCTTGGAGTTCACACCGAGTCAGGGCCCTTTCCCAAACTGGGTGCTTCTTAGTCATCTTGAATTGGTGAAGATCTTGTTCCTTGTGCTGCACCCAGAGAATGAGGAAGAACCAGTGGCCAAGCACCATTCTGGAAATGACTCCGTGTAGGAGGTTCGGGGGAGGCTAAAGAGGAGAAGGGAGATTTTGGCTGCTCGTTCCTGAAGCTGAGGTAGGTAGGTTGCATGGAAGCCTCCTCCAGAATGTCTATTTCCTAATTCTTCTCCAAGGCAGATGGGCTTCCTCACTTCAGTTTGCAGAGGATTTCAGATTCTTTCTATTGTCTGTTTCCCACTCACTCTAGTAACCAAGGCTCTTCCCTTCTTTGAATACCTCTGAGCAAAGTTTGAAAGAAAATGAGACCAAAATTGCCTCAGTGTCTCCTGCCCATGTTTAGAAGACTCAGACTTCCCTTCTGGTTAGGACCTCTTAGGATAGCGAATGCAGAGAAGCAGGTTTTCATTTCCTGATTTGTAGAAATCAGGATGGAAGAGCGTGATACTGCCTAAAAAACCTCCCTCCCTCCCCCGTTATTTGTGCAAGCTGAAGGAAGGGAGACTTATTTCACATGTACTAATTTGGGATCACTGGAAAGTTTTTATTTTTGCTGTAGGTAGTTTTATGACTCATTCAGGATACTTTTGCAGCTCTTGAGATACTTGAAACTAAAGACTGAAAGGATTAAGTACAGCTAAGCAAAACACTATATAGCCTTTACAAACTTGAAACCAGTTTATGACATTTGGGAGAATGTTATTCAGCTATTTAAGCTTCATAATCTACTACATTAAGAGTAAAAACTAGCACACGAGTATAATGAGCCTTCCGCCCTGAGGAATGCAGGAGGTAGCTGAACTAGCTGTGCTTTGGGCTATGTCACCAAGCAGTGGTTCTGTCTTCTCAGATGGCTAGTCTACCTGGGTGAGGGTTAGCGGGCAACCGTCTTTATACAAAGTGAACCAAGGTGGGTCAGTCAGGAGTAGCTTCCTAAGACTCTTGATTGAAGTCCTAAGAGAAAGTCAGTATTTCTTCAGGTGTCTGTACCAATGTTCTCTGATGTGTGTGTGTAGGAAACAGGAGCTGGTTTAGGGAGAGAGAAGGGGGAATTGAGAGAGATGGAGAGCTTCCTAGTTTCCCCCACAGTCCTCTACTTCCTGGTTCCAGCTGGTTTCTGGATTTCTGCCCTTAGTTCTGTGAAACACCCTTCTGGCTTTATACCAAATCTCCCATTGCTGTTTTGACTTGATTTCCTAACTGCAGTAGAAAGGATCCAAATGACACAAGAGAGGCATTTTCCTTTCAGGTGTCTGATGAAAATTTCATATCTAACAGAGACAAAATCTGAGGTACTATGGGAAGACAAGCTTAGAGCTGTAGTTGACTCAGGGGACATCATTTTATACGTATGAAAATGAGACCCAGAAGGCTACATCCAGTGTCTGAAACCAGGTCCCTACAGTGGTTCTTAAACTATTGCTCTCTTCCTTAAATATTCACTAATGGGCTGAAATACTGTGCTTACTTTTTATAACGTGTGCACATTTAAATTTGAATTAATGTGTATGCCCGTGTGTGTGTGTGTGTGTGTGTGTGTGTGTGTGTATCACAGCACAGGTGCAGGGGTCAGAGGACAATTTCCAGAGTTAGTTCTCTCTTTCTACCATGTGGGTTTTGAGGATCAAAATCAGGTCATCAGGCTTGGTGGCAAGGCCTCTACCCACTGAGCTACCTCCTTGGGTCCCATGCGCACACTTTAAAGAAGTCTCTTTACTCCTGCACAGTAGACTCTCCAGGTTTTTAGCTGAACAGTTGACTCTGAAGCCCTTACATGGCTTCAACAAAGCCACCTGTGAAGAAAACCCCAGTTTACTTCGTCAGGGAAGAGGCTCCATCCAGTGGGCCAGTCTTTGCTGTTCAGGTTTTCACTTACACCATCACAGAGAAAACCAATCAAAACAGAGTATTCTGTCTTGTTCATCCAGTCAACATTTATTGAATACTTTCTATATTAAGATGAGCATTGTTCCAGGTCAGGAGACACAAACTGAATTGACTGACCTCGTGAATGTTGGCAAGATTAAAGAGTTTTCACCCTCGTAAGTGTTCAAGGGGAGGTGGAAGACATCAGGGACGAGGTGGGGATGAGATAAGATGCGCTACTAGAAAGTTATGTGTGGTGGCATACACCTGTGATTACAGCATTCATGAGGCTAAAGAAGGAGGATGATGAGTTCAAAGCCAGCCTGGGGTAAATAATGAGTACTAGACCAACCAGGACTGCATAGCAAGACTCTCCCTTAAAAAATACAGTAATATGCAACCAATGGAGTGAAAGTTCCTTGAAAACAATTGTAGCTTATTTGACAGGGTCTCCAGAATACACGTGGCATGGTGCCCAAGGCAAAGGATGAGTGAGGGAATGTAGAAGACGAGCAGACAGACTTGCAGCTGTCACACTTCAGGGGATAGCATGCCAGTTATCCTGGCTCATCCCTTATCAGTCTCTCCTACTAACTAGAGTGGTTCTCTTTAAAGTGAGATTGTGTGTTGTTTTCTGAATTCCCAGCACACAGCAGAGCATACTGGAGATATAGTCAATGGAGTTCTTACTTGTGTTGAAAGGTTAGCACCTAAAATGAAAGCTTTCTCAGTGAAGTAACTTATATAGTCTTACAGAATGAAATGGAAATCAGATGGTATATCAGAAATAGACAACTTGGTTTGACTTGAACTAAGAAAGTCTGTGCTTTGAATCAGGAGTTACACCATCTTTCTTCACGAAGATATGCATGTGAGATTGTAGCAACATAAAATGTATACAGGGATGAGGATTGGAACCAAACCCACTAGCCTAGGGAAAGAACATGAATGCAGACATGGGAAGATGAGTGTATTCATTAGATTTTATCTGTGGCCAAATAAGTGAAAGAACAACTTAAGGGAGGAAAGACTTATCTTGGTTCACAGTTTTAAAGGGTTCATTCCATGATTACTCGATCCCATGAGTTTGGCAAAATGTTATGGCAGCAGGAACTCTGGTGGATGGATGTGCTTCTTCAACTCATTATGGACAAGAGGCAGAGACATAGGAAGAAAGATCAAGGTATTCTCTAGTGGCCTACTTCCTTTAGCCAGGTCCCATCCCCTAACATTTCCAACATCTCCTCAAATAGTTCCACCATCATGCATACCAAGTGTTGAACATAATGTGTCTACGAAAGACATTTTATATTCAAACCATAACAATAGGGGAAGGATGGCTTCATGGACCCATAATCTTGTTTGGTTTTGGACTTGTTCTATTCTTTATTTAAAAACTCCACAGTCCCTGCAGATTTGGGAGTAAACACCACATCAATAGTAATACCATATGTTGTTCTATGTGCGTATCTCTGTTGTGTAGGCAGTGAGATTTGAAGTCTTTCTCTAACAGGTGTTGGGTGGTAGATCATTCAGTGTCCTCTTATTCAACATGTCACTCATGTGCTTTCCAGGTGCTTGTATGACGGTGGGTTAGGCTATGAAGATTCAAAGACAAATTCACATCTGCTTTTCCCATTCGTGAGTTATCAGCTGTATGCAAAACTGTCAAGTTCACTTTTATTTTTGGCCATAATAAAAGTGGCTTTTGGAAAATGAAAGGCCCAGAACAAACTCTGGACAGTGGCCATGCTCACTCACATATGGCATAATTCAAACACTAGTCGAAGGGTCTGGACACATGCCAAAATCACCAAGAATCCTGAGAGTCTTTAAATAATAAGGTATATCAGTCTTTCTTTCTTTTGTGGGGATGGCTCTATGTGTGTTCATGTGTGGCATATGCAGGCCGGAAGGTGCTGTCCAGAATCTTCTTTAACTTCTCTCCACCTTATTATTAGTTGTTTCTTTCTTGTTGGGTTTTTTGTTTTTTGGGTTTTTTTGTTTTTGAGACAAAGGTCTGTCTCTGAATCTGAAGGCTCATTGGCTAGATTGCCTGATCTATGAGCTTCAGGAGTCTGCCTACTCTGGATCTCTAGCTCCAGGATTACAGAAGTATGCCTCTGCACTTGGCTTTTCCATGGGTGCTGGGTTAAGCACTCAGGCTGCCATGTTTGCACAGTAGGCATTTTACAGACTGATGCATTCCCCCAGCCCCAAGGTTAAATCTTCCATTCATCCATTTTTACTTTCTGGTGCACAAAATTGGTTGAAACTTCAGAAATTGAAAAAAAAAATCATAATTGAGAATGTTTACTGGAGAGAAGGTTGCTGGGACCGCTTCTCAGAAGGGTCACCCCAGGAAAGGGAAGGCATTTCTGTCACGGCCTGATGGGTGGTGTCTCACCATTGATCTTTGGCAAGCTGTAGTGGAAAAGATAGTCAGAGTTCCAAAGTGCAATATTATATTTCCAATTAAAATGTGAAAACAAACCTTTTTCATAAAGCACACTGGCTTCAGCACTGGGAAGTGACTACAAAGCTCTGTGCTGATTGAGACAAGCTGAAAGCAGACACTGTCATTGATAAAGGAGATAAGTCAATCTGTGTCCTTTAAAGAATAATGAGTTCCATTTTTCATCAAAAAGATCTCCTTGTGCTGAAGAAACATTCTTTCAATAAATCTACTTAATGGTTTCCCCTCTAATGATATATAACATTGCGCTGTGGAGCCGAGCACTGCAGCAGGCCTTGCCAGGGACACAGGCCACCCATCATTTGCATTGGTAATTCAAACATTAAAAAAAAGAAAAGGAAAAAGAAAAACCCAGAAGATTCCCAGGAGGTGCTGCTGTTCTGGGAACATATTGGAATGCCTTCCTGGGCCAGGTAGAGGCACAGGATTTTGGACTCGGAATGGAAATCCCAGGCTAATGTCCATTCTCCAGCCACCACTGCGGCTCTGTAGGTTCGGTGCTAACTCAGCTCTGAGGTGACTCTCCGGCAGACAGCTCTGGTTAAATGCTTCAGATCCTTGGATCGTGAGAACTGATTGGCTTTGTTTGTCCCCTGAGCTCACCACTCTCCCATAGGCCTGACCTGATGGCTTGGTGTCACCGCAAAAGGTTGCAACGGTGTTGGCTGTGTTGAGTAAAGTGCAGAATCACTTCAGTGGCTCTGCGGGAAGTCGGCCCCCACTTCATGCAGGCCCTGGAGCCTCGTGGGGCCAAGTCTTAGCAGAAGGGCCTGCCTCCTCCCAAGGGAGTGAGTTAGAGTTCCCTGTGCTCTTGGTTAGGCAGTAGGACTGTGGTCCAAATAGCTGAGAACCCCAGCTTTACAAACGTGTTGTTCTTTTCCCTGGGACCCAGCCTTATGTAACCAAGCCTATTTCCTCCAAGGGCACCCAGCCCTCCCAATACCGTCGGACTTGCCCACATGGGAATCATTAACAACAACCCTGGAGTTATTTCCTTATGGTGCTGCTTGTTTATCCTCCAGTCGCATGTGAGTCAGCCAGATCATGATTTGTGGTGGTTTTGCTTGTGAAATCTTACATAGTTCTATTTCTATTGTCAGGTTGGGCCGAGCAGTTAGACCATATAGTGTTTTCTCATTGCACAACCTTTGCAAATCAATAAGGAGAAAGCCTGAACAATGAGGTGACAGTAGCTGGTCAGACCAGGCCAGAATCAGGCCCCAGTCACCCAGGAGGTGCCTCTGCAGTTTCGCAGATATGGCCACTTGTAATTCCATCGTTGGGCCGGACAACTAGGCAGGGTGGCAGCGTTCACTGAGGTGATGTTTAAAGGACAAGAGTGATGAACGAAAGAACAACAAGAACAACTCTTCACACAGAAACTGACCAAATTTTTACTGCATTTGCCCCACGCTGGATTCCAACATGCTGGTCCAGAGCGTGGCTGGCTAGAAGCTTCTCCAACAGGCTTACCCTTCCCCACCAAGTACAGGATTTATTTTGATCCTACTCACTGTCCGAGTCCAGAGGCAGTTACTAAAACACTCGATGCAAACAGTGAGTGGCTACAACACACAGATGGAGGTGGGTACAATTTCCACCACAGAGCGGAGCCGGGGAACGCGATGGGCAGAGGCAAGACGCCCCCTTGGTGGCTAATGCATCATGGAGCTCAAAACCCACAACTGCTTGGTTTTGTTTCATTTTGTCTTTTAAAAATTCCTGGTATATATGGAAACTACTTTTTCCTAGTGTTATTTCATATTTTAAATCAAATATCTGACTTGATTTAAAACATAGTTATTTGCATACATCTTTGTGCAGCGCACCTTAAAGAAGTAATTCATGTGTGTGCGTGTGTGTGTGTTTAGGATGAAGATTACAAATACCGGCATAAAAAGAGAAACCGCGACTCTATATGAAGACAACATCACATTCCACAGCACAGCATTGGTTAATTCTCGAATTGTCAAGCATTACTTCAAACAAGAGAGAGAGAATATAACTGAACACAGTCGCCACGACAGAACAATCATAAGGACAGAACCAAACCCAACTTCTCTATGAATCATTTTAAAACTTTAGCTCTGTTTCTAACACTTTTTATTAATTGTTATTTTAAGCTCCGGTAGCAGGATCAGATTTCTGCTGCCTCTGGGCAAATGAGTTATGATCTGATCTCAAGTTCCAAGGGAAATACTCAAAGTTGTATTTTCCCCTAGTTGAATAAACACTACCATGTACATTATCTCTTGTGTTAGAATAGTGTTGTCTTCACATAAGACTCAGATAATGGTATTAGTCATTCATTTCCTTGAACACAGACACCCTCATGCGTGCTGACAGGTTTATAAGGACGTGGTGGCAGCAGTGGGTTCTAGAGGCTGCTAGATGGCCGACTTTGATTTCTTGCAGTCCTGAGTGATGGGGCCCGGGCTCGCCTGGTTATTGTCCGCTTTCTCCCGCAGATGCTTGGCTTGTCTGAAAGATTAATACATTAACAAGAGCTGAGGTCCAGGGCTGCGCATCTTCAGACATGTTTATTAGCAGATGGCACACAGGATTCAAAGGTCACCACGAAAGTGACATTTTAAAGTGAAACAACAATATTTATGTTCAGATAGTCTGCTGGTGAGATCATGTGGAAATGGTTTTGATTAAATTAGCTTATAAATGGTTGCCAATCTATAGACAACTTAAAATGCCCCGTCTAGTTACCAAATGTTTTCTTCTCACGCTCTTCTTATCCTTTAATAAAAATGACTGAATGCAGGGCTTTTGTTGTTTTCTGTTTGTTTGATTTTTGTATGTTCATTTAACCAGTCAGTGTATCTGATTTTTACTTCCTAGATTCTGTATTTTTATTTTAATCCTAAAGATGTTATTTTCTGTGTATGCTCCAAGATCTCTCTGGCTGTTACCCTGGCTTTGAAAGTGTCTGGACTCTATTATGTAAGTACAATTGGCTTTCAATTTTGCTAGTACACACTGAGTCCCCAGACAGACCCAGAACTTAGGTTCCTTATACAGGGTTTTATGTCCAAATTTCATAAAAAGCTCTAAGCTGGATTTCAAAGGTAATTATTCTAGGTGCACATTTGCTGTCGTCCTTGGGAGCCTCATTTCTGCTGCAGTGTGTACCATACAACGAAGTGGAAACCCAAACACAGAACAGAGGGTAGGGCTCCTCTCAATTCCATTTCCTTTTCTCTTAGTTGTATGTAGAAGACATATGAGTGAGAAATTTTTGCTGTCGTTGGTGGTGGTTTTTTGAGACAGAGTCTCCCTGTGGCCTCAGTTGGCCTGGAACTGCATATATAGACCAGGCTGGCCTCTATCTCACAGAGACCCACCTGCCTCTACCTCCCAAGTGCTGAAATGAAAGGCGTACACCACCATGCCCTTCAGTGTGAGAAATTTTTACCTCAAAAAAATGACTTGAGAGACTGCTTAACAACATGAGGTCGAAATGATATTCTGTAAGTTTTGCACCTCTGTAGAGTCAAGAGGACTCTCAGTATTCCCAACAGGTATTAAAATGCAGAAAAAGAATCAATTCACAGTCTAGAACTTTCCCAGGTATTAGAGGAGATGAAATTACTAAACCTACTGTCTTTCATTCATTTAAACTTAATTTTATTATTTTAATTCTGTAAGATTTAGGTATCGTTGTTCAGAATTTTCCTCTTATAAATATGTCTCATTTTCTGTATATTTACAAAACATAATAGTAAATATACTGACCAAAGATTTACTCACTTTTCAAGAGAACTTTTGTCAACATTCATTGCCCCATCGATTGATTCCAGTCCTTGTTCCGAAAACTGTTTCAAGGCACTTAAAGCTGCCTAAAATGAAAACAAACAAGAACCATTCACTGACATTCATGCAATGAACAGGTGACTGCCAAAGAAAGCTGAGCTAGAAAGACTGTCGTTTTCACAGTGCGTTCCTAAATCCTTCAGCAAAATTACATGTGAAAGTCTGCATCACTACAGAGCAAGGCATAAGCACCTTGTGTGCGAGTGTGTGTATGTGTCCAGAACTATCAGGGCTGAACTCATAGTTAGGGGTGGGGAAAAGAATTTCAGTGGAGTGTCCTCCCTTTTCTCTTAGATCATGAAGTCCCATCTGCAAACACAGAAACTTAACATACTTCAACAATGATGACAATGATACTTTCTCAAGTGGCTGAACTGTACACTCTCCTCCTTCAGATGTGAGGACACTGGAATTTCTACCTTCAGTGCTCTTCCAAGTTCGCATAAAGGTACACCTTAGCCTTATGGACATGGAGCCCCAACCAAGCCACGGGCAGCAGAATGGGGAGCAGGCATTCTCACATCAAGTGCAAGGTCTGCCAGCATCCTGAGAGAAGTGGGAAAAAAGACTCTTCCAGGGCTCCTCGGGATCTGGGGAGGCAGACCTGGCCCAGCAGAGCCTCCAGAGGTGTTGATAGGCCAGTGCAGGCGTGGGATGCTTTGGGTGTTGACAGGCTGGTGGAGCCTGGCTGGATAGCTGGGAGGCACCAAAAATGCAATGCTGATAAGATCTACATAACTTGTTGACACTCTTATGCATGTTCCAAATTGCTAATTCTTTGAATAAGAATTTGGTTCCTCTCTCCCTCCCTCAACCCCACCTCCCAGGCCCCATCCCAAGGATTTTGTTGAGTCTGAGCTAGGTAGGTATCACAGTCCTGATGTCTGAATCTCGGAGAGGCCGGCTGCTTCACACTTGGGGCATCTGGGTCTTCTCAGCTGCCTTTGAAAATGAGCTCATTCATGCCATTTCCCAAACTTTCATCTACTAAGGGCCACTTGAGAGTAGCTGACTAGGTATATGAATTCTTTGAAATTTCTTTATGCAGAATGTATTTGGGGATGGATTAATTTTAAGTTAATAGACTTTGGGGTGGGGTAGATTTACAGGAAGCCTGAGCAGGCCATATGCACAGTTCCCACACACTCTTGCTCCCACCTATTAGTGATGTCTTCCACTGCCATTGTAATGGTATATTTGTTGTAACTCATTACAAATATTGATCCGTTAACCAAAGCCCATATTAGGATTCCTCTTTGTGCTATCTTGTTTGTGTGTTTTTTGTTTTTCTGTTTTCCCTTTTTGATACAGGGTCTTACGTAGCTCCAGGCTAACCTCAAACTTTATATGCAGCCAAAGACGACCTTCAGTTTCTGGTTTTGCTTGTTGATGGTTTTTAGTTTTTATGTTTTGAGAAAGGATGACCTTGAATTTCTCATTTTGCCAGTACCTTTCAAGTGCTGTCGTTACAGGCATGCGCGTACCACCATGCCCAGTTTTGATGCATGTACCTACTATTATAGGATCACACCAAGAAGTTAAACTGTGCTAAAAATCCCGAGTTCTGCCTATTCCTCTCTCCCTTCTTCCCCAAGACAACCTTTTCCCTGCCTCGGTAGCATTTCCAGAATGGCATGAGCTTCATGTTATTATACTTTGCAGCCAGTTTCAGGTTCCTCTGTGTTTTTTCAACTCTCATTTCTTTTTGTCACTGAATAACACTCCATTGCATGGATGAACCACAGTTTATTTGATGCCCGGGCTTTTTGAGTGGGGAACATCTTGATTGTTTCTAATTTGGACAATAAAACCAGGTTTCAATGTAGAACTTATTCTTTTCTCCCTTCTTTTTAGTGTTATTAGTTTTCTCCTTTGTTTTTTTAAGTCAGGATTTCAGTATCCAATCCAAAGTAACAATGTGTCAGTTTCTGTTCCTTTAGACTACTCTTTCTTTGGGGGACTTCAAAGTGGATGCCCCAGATCAGATGTGCTGATCTGAATGGCCATCTATGTCTGAAGCCCTGGCCTGGATGTCCTGGGGTGTAGGAAGCTCCCACTCAGGGGTAGGTTATTCTGATATTTCCTTGAACCTAAGGTCCTATGGAGAGTCAGCGTCCCATCATATTGCTGCCCAAGTGTTAAGCTGTTCTGACCTCAATGGGACAGGGAGTGTGGCTAGCACGCTGAGGTGCTGCCGTGGGTTGAACTGCATTCCTCCCAAGCTCACATGTTGAAGTCCTAGTAGAAGGTATCTCAAAAAATGATCATAGTTAGAGAGAGTTGTTGTAGATTAATTATTTAACTCATAAATATTGACTAATATTCTTAAAATGAGTTATACTGGAGAAGGGGTGAGCCCCTACTTCAATATAATGGGTATCCTTTCAAAATGTGAAAAATTGAATGTAGACACATACTCAAGACAAGGTCATGTGATGATGAAGACAGAGAATGGAATAAGGCAGCAGAAGCCAGAGATCTCCAGCAAGGACCAAAAGCTAGGCAGGAGGCATGGAGCTAATGTTCTACAGGTTGCAGAGGAACAACCCCCAGGCCCCAGTCTTAGATTCCAGCCTGCGGACGGTGAGCCTTGAAGCTCTCTTGTGTAAGACCCTCAGTTATATCTTGTTATAGCAGGCCAAGCAATGTAATGCAGGTCATCAAAGCTCTTCGCTAATCTCTCTTACTCCATCTCTCTGTCTGTGTAGTTCCTCTTGTCATCTTTTTATTCTGAAATCAGTTTATTGTTGTAGAAAACCCAGAATATATTGATAAGCAAAAAAGAAAAACCTTCAAACGTCCCCAGTCCCCCCGTCCACCCGGGGGCTAGGTGTACTTCTTTCCACATCGTTTATTCTCCCCTCTCAATAACTGCACACGTTCACCTGGACCAGAGACCGAGTCTCACTGTGTAGCCCAAGCAGGCTTTGAACTCACAATCCTCCGTCCTTAGCCTCCCACATTGGGGTTACCACACATGGCTGGACTGGACTTCAGCTTTGTAGCCTGCATTTTTCACTGAATGCGGGCAGTTTTTCACACCAACAGCAGCGTGTTGGGCGGCCTCACAGCTTCTTACTGAGTTTCAAGTCCTCCTGTCTTGGTACCGCTGAACTCTAAAGGCCAAGCCATTCCTGACTTCTCCAAAGCCCCCAACTGCATGGAGTGGCCTAATGAACAGAGAGCTTTTTATAGACTGGGACTTTGAGCAAATGATCAACTACTTTTTTCTGATCCACCAACTGAGTGAATTATTATGAGGATTGCTACTTTTTATCAGTTTTTCCCAAATGGAGGATTGACAATGCATCGAGTGCCAGAACTTTTAATGTGCAACGTGATCTTGCTGAACGAAAGTTCTGAGGTGCCTGTTGGGGATGAAACTCAGGGTCTCCCACATACTAACATTTTCTACCTCACATTTTTAAAAAGTCATTTACAGGCTAGTTAAAACTTGTTTCCACTGGTTGATGTGCCCCACTTGGCTCCCAGTACTGGTGAATCCTAGGAACCACATGACCTGCCAGGACCTAGCCACCTGCCTCTCAAGGCCAGGACCTAGCCACCTGCCTCTCAAGGCCAGGACCTAGCCACCTGCCTCTCCTATCAGGAGCAGGTCTGGCATTTTAGCGTTTGCAAAATCTCCCAGATGATGCTGTTCTCCTGCCATTCAGGTCTCCTGTACTCTGTCATCACTTCAAGAATGTCCCGCAGGCTGAAATGGCAGCGTGCTCCTTGGATCAAGCCGTGAACGGCCTTTCCAGACTCTTGCGTGACTGCTTCGCTCTGCAGGTATGTGCTATGGCTTCCAAGTAACATTTTCTTATCTAGCTGGTGAGATCACTCAGCCCACAGGTTACTGATAACCCAGAACACAATAGCTTCTAAGTATGAGAGGACTTCTTTTTAATTTACAGAAAGCCAAGGCGACAATTTATCTTAGTCTCTGTAAGCAGCAATAGCTACCATTTGATGAACAACATTCTGCTGCTGTCATGAGACCAGGCCTTTTACCCGCATGACCTCAGGTGTTACCACAGCCACAGGTAGGACTCACCCATAAGCAATCAGGCTCAGAGGATTTAGTAAACTACTTTAGGTCACACAGTCAAGTAAGTAGAAGGGCAGACTTGAACCCAGACCAAGTTCTTGACCACATCACGGTGTTTACTTTGACTCAAACTGCTCATGTTCAGTGACCCAATGTCAGCAAGGCTTCTCTCAGTGCCACTGGTCCAGGATCAGTCCATACTGCCCCGTGCTCATCCAAGCCGTTGCTTCCCACAATAGCTGCTTGAGTGCGCTCACCAAGTTATTTCTATTTTTGAGAAAAGAGATTTTTATTTCTCAAGTTGTGGAGATGGCTCAGCAGTTGAGAGCATTGGTTTTTCTCGCAAAGGAGACGGGGATTTGATTCCCAGCACCCACATGGCAGTGAACAACTGTCTTAACTCCAGTTCCAGGGAATCGACACCCTCTTCTGACCTCAGCAGGGATTGCACAACACAGGTGCACTGACATACATGCAAGCAACACACTCATACGCATAAAATAAAATAAAATAAAAAATTTTTTTTAAAGAAAAGAGATTTCTCCTGTGGGTGTCCGGCACATCCCTCTTGCGGTCTTTAGGTTCGCTTCCAACACTGCACGAAGCACCTCTGTAACACTTGCAGTTTGGGCTAACATCAAGTGACTACTTACTTTGTATTTTGTCCTTACTGTCACTTATAACTGACCACAAGTGAGATTACTTGATTCTCTATTTCTTAACACTGTGAGGGAAACAAATCTCTTTACTGGCCTCCCTTCTCCATCTTCCTGAAAAACAGCAACAATAAGCCCTTTTCATTTCTTTCCTATGATCGCCTGCAGGAAGGAGAGAAGAGCGCTGGGGTTTGCAGAGCGTGTGGGATGTAGGATATTGCAGTAATAAGAGACGGGGGTTACAGAGGTGAATGGATGAATGTTGACTGTGATGTATGGATGGCCAGGCGCAGACTCCGTTTAGAAGCGCAGAGACAGCAGGGGCTGCATATCCGGTGCCTCTTCGGATAGCACTCACAGAAGAACGCTCTCAAAGCTGCTTTCTCGAGTGCTTGCTGTGAGATCCACTGTGGAGCCGGAGCAGGGCTTTCCTATCACCTCCTTTTTATTTTTTGAGACAGGTTTCGTTGTATAATCCAAGTTAGCCTGAAACTTGCTCTCCAGATCCAAATCGGTCTCAAACTCATGACCCTCTTGTGTCAAGAGTACCTAGTGCTCAGATTACAAGTGTTTGGCGCTACACCAGGCTCACCATCCCCCTCACTTTGTCACCCACTCTTTCCTAAGAAAGGGCATTTACAGATTGCTATGGAAAAAGGTAGGCTGGCTTCTGTTTCTTCAGCAAAACACCACCACAATAGGACTATGCACAATGCCTGAAAAAGCCACATTACTGTTAGCAAACCTCAACTTCATACGAAGCTCAACAAACAAAATGAGGCTCTGCTATCAGATCCGTTACTTCAGAGAATAAAGGGGAATGTGGTGGCTTTATGAAAAATACTAAAATTGAACAGTCCACAAAAATGTTTAACTAAAGGCTTTCAAATTAGTGCAGGGGACGGTAAAATCAACAAAATTCTCATGTTTAAACAATCTCAACAGAATAAATTGTTAATTTACTAGGGGCTAGCTGCTTTAAACAGTTCCAAACATAAATATGATACATAATATTGAAGGGCACTTTGGAATGGGGAGAAAGCAAGCCACCCTCATCTGGGAAGATACTTGAAGCCTGATGAAGAAGCGAGTTCTAAATTGTCTCCTTACCGAGAGGAGAAATAGATAACAAGATGTTCCGCTCCCACTGCCCGCAGTCCACCCTCTCAGCATGGATGATTTGCTTTGTGATACATGTAAACTAATCTTGGGGAGTCGTGGGAAGAAGTGAATCTGGGTCCTTAATGAGGCACATCCTGAATGATGCTAACTCAAGTTGGGTAACTTCCCACTCACTGTGGACTCCAGAATTCAAAGATACACTAACATAAGTGCCAGAGTCTTCCATAAGTCTTTGGCCATAAACAAACAGACAACTCAATGATTTCATTTCCAAGGTCAGAAAATGTTTTCTCACTAAATCAAAATAAGCATACGCAGCATCTAATGGGACATTATGGCAGCCTACCAGCTACAATCTCAAACCTCAGCTTTATGACCGCTAACCTGTTCTACAATTTACAAAACAGAAGAAAAGAAAGGAAAGGAATAGAAAAGGCACATCCAAGGTAGCAAATGCAGCTTCTTTTGGAAGAAGCGTTCTCTGTTTTTATTCTTATCTTCCCTACATTACACTCTCCCTCCCTCCCTCCCTCCCTCCCTCCCTCCCTCCCTCCCTCCCTCCCTCCCTCCCTCCCTCCCTCCTTCTCTGTGTGTGTGCTTATTTACCTTAGAAGAAAATGTCTGCATAACTACCTAGAAATATTTTTGCCCCCAAAAGATTTTACAACTGTCTCATGAGTAAAGCCTCCCAGGTTCCTGAACAGGTATCACTGCCATCTCATGCAGCACTTGTTTTGGACGTAGTTATAGTGATACAGAAAACACAACACCAACATTTTCCAAGCCTGCTTGCTGGTAATGGGGGAGGTATGTGTGAGTGTGAGTGTGTGTTTGTGGACAATGGCGGTACATCTTTCCAGTCATTTCTGAAGTTTCTGCTTCTCTTGTCAATCAGCAAATAATGTTGGCAGCAGCCTCTGTTCTTCCTGCTCCTTCTCCAGAGACGAGCACGTCATGACAACACAGCAGCATTAGGTCACTTTCTGAGAGACCACAACGGTCTTCCTGAGCAAAATGTGATTTTTAACTCAGCCCCTTCTGGCAAGCAGTTGTTTGTGAAGTCTTCGAACAAGATGCCCAATGGGTCCTTTTATTTTCTTTTCTTCTGTCACACTTTCCCCACTAACTCCACATCCCGATTCCCAGAAACAGGCTGTTCCTGCTGAAGCCAGTGCTGACCACAGATCTGAATGTGGCTTTCATCTTTAAGTAAGCATTCAACGTTTGTTTTGTTTTGTTTTTTCTCCCCAAAATGCCTGCTCATGGTGAGCTCTGCCCAGGAGCAGACCTAAGGACTGGATTTCGCTCATAGAGCTCACAGCGGTCATGTACAATTGTACACACACAGTTAATTAAATCAGGCTCCTATCAGTTATAATAGTTTGTTTTTGTTTTTGTTTTTTTTAACTCAGAAAGGCAGATTTTACTTTTACAAAAGGGTGCATTGCATGGTCAGTCAGATCCAGCAAGCACACAAGGAAATGATAGGTTTTAAGAGCAAACATCCTTATTAGCAGGAAAAGAATCTCCTAAATTCTTATCCTGATAATTAGAAAACAAAACAAGCCGGGTGTGCTGGTGCACGCCTTTAATCCCAGCACTTGGGAGGCGGAGGTAGGTGAATCTCTGTGAGATTGAGGCCAGCCTGGTCTCCATAGCATGCTCCAGGCCAGCTGAGGCTACAGGACTCTGTTTCAGAAAGCCAAAAACAAAAACAAAACAACGACCAGAAGCTCTTCAGTAAACATAAGGTTGGTTCCCTAGTGACTTCCCCTGCTTTGAAAGGTCTGTATTAAATGCCATGTCTCTATATAAAACAAGAGAAACTTGAAAACAGACATCTTTCTAAAACATCGCATTACAGTGGGTGTTTCAATAGGCACTACTTCACTTCAGATGAAGAGCAATTTAACTTTTGTGTTAGAGAGGATTATACAGGGCTTCAGTTAACCACTCGCTGCCCTGCTTTCAACAATTTCCTTCTAGCCTATACTTTTCATTCATGTTTCTGAAAACCTGTTAGTTTAGAAAATTTCCATAAAATTGGTACTTTATAAAATGCTTGCCCTTGAAACAAAGGAATGTCTGCTTACTAAGGTGAAAATTACCTGTTATAGAAAAAAATAATTAGAAGGTAAGTGATCAGAGCCATGGAGATTTTCTACAGTCTCCCAAAACAGGTGTGTTGACTCTAGAATTTGGGGAGTTACTTTAAAGTGAGCATTTAAAGTAGAGTCTTCACAATCGCCTTCATTCCTGTGGTTAGGATATCAGAATGGGAAATCTATGGAACTGTGGCCCAGGCGATACAGTGCTGAACTTAAGTCAGCACTGACTACTGAGGAATGTTTCCCATGATTCCGAGCAGACCTGAGCAGCGGCACCCACACTACCATGTTTTCCTCTAACATACTCTGTTTTCTCAACATTGTTGCAATTTTGTCCTATTTGATTAGTCAATACAAAGTTCCCGTTGTCATGGGGTTTACTAATACAGGGTCTCAGACACATCAGTAAGGCTAGTGTATGTCATGGCAGCATCTCTATGGTGGGCATAGGTCTCCAAGTCCTGATCCTCAGAATCTGAGTTACCTCACCAGAGAAAGGAACTGTACAGATGGGATTAAGGAACCGATACTGAGATGGGAAGAGATTAGCCTAGATTATCCAGGTAGGTCCATTGTAATCACACAGACCTTGAACACTGGCTTTGGTCAGTGAAGAATAGCTAAAGAGATGGAGGGGTGGTGGTTTTGAAGATGGAGTGGAGGCAACAAGGTCAAAGGACATGGGTGCCCTCTAGAAACTAAAACTGGTAAGGTGCTGGGTTCTCCACTGGAGCCTCCAAACCAGAACTGCTCATACTTTAATGATCGTCCAGTGAGATGCCAGTCTGACTTGTCACCTGTGGAACTCTAAGATGATACATCCGTGTTGTTTTAAGCCATTATATCTCCAGCAATTTGCTAAATCAGAAAGAGAAACTAATACACTTTCCCTGGCATCTAGACAGAGAAGACAAAAGAGCACTTGGATTCTACAGTTGTTTGGCTCGTAAATGTCCCCTAGTGCTCAGGTGATAAAGGCTTAGTCCCAAGCACGGTACTGATTAGAGGAATGGAACCTATAAGAAGCCAGGCTTTGTGGGACCCTGGGGGCACTGAGGACTGTGTCTCTGGAGGGCACCATGGGAGCTCTAACCCTTTCTTCTTCCTACTTCTTGCTTTCCATCCATGAGAGGAGTGATTTTGCTCTGCCCCAAGTTCCCACAATGATGAGCCGCCTCATCATCGGCCCAAAATATGGAAGCCAATCAAACATGGACTCAAACCTCCAAAGCTAAGAGCCAAAATAAAGCTTTTCTTTTTATAAGTTGATTATCTTGGATGTTTTTGCTATAGTGACAGAAAGTTAACAGATGAAACTAGCATAAAGAAGTGGGGTTATTGCTGAGACTATACCTGACAACTTGGAAGAAGCTTTAGAGATAGTTTATTGAAGGAGCTGGAAGGCTCAGAAGAACAAGCGAAAGAAAGCACTGCAAGTAAAGCCTAACAGGATGCTGGTGAGACCTCAAGAGAGGTGATGCTATTGGGAGATGGCAGAAACTTTTTTTTCCTTTTATTTCCTGGGCTATGAGGTGAACAGGGCTGTGGCCTGTTTCGACATACTGCTAGGAGCCTGCTTGCCACAGGCCCAAAACATCAGGGCTAACCATTTATGGACTGAAAGATTCAAAACTGAGTTCAAATATACCGTTTTTCTTTATAAGGTGGTTGTTTCAGGTAGTTTGTTATAGTGATGGAAAAGTGACTACCATAGCACCTGTGAGGTCTGCATGAAAATTCCAGCTCTACTATAGGAACATCTGTGTGTTCTAATAGAAAATACCTGTTTATTATCTGTAATTGGAAACTATAGCTCCTATTTGAGAACTTAGTGCCCAGGCCCTAGTGTTGTTTAATAGATGAGGGTTTAAACTATGTGTTTTTCTCTCTTTTGCTCTCTCTTCAGTTCAATATCCAGTTATTTTATTAATTTTTAAACTACGTATATGAGTGTCTTGCCTGCATCTATTTAAGTGTACCATGTGTGTGCAATGCCCATGGAGGCCAGAAGAGGACATTGGATTCTCTGGAACTGGAGTTATGGACAGTTGTTAGTTGCCCTGTGGGTGCTGGGAACTGAACCAGGTCCTCTGCAAGAGCAGTCAGTGCTCTTAACTGTGGAGCCATCTCTCCAGTCCCTTGTCTCTCCATGTTCCTTTTATATTTCTCTTAATATTCAAGGCCATTCATTCTTCATTGTTCTTTGTAAGGAAATCCTATCATTAAGCCTCCCTTTTATTCAAAAAGTGATTAAGAACTCCAAGCCCTAGAATAGCATTCTGGATCTTCACACCTAACAATATTAAAAATAGACCTTTCTATCACTAAACCCATGAGAAAATGTCCTTAATAGTTGCAAAGATATCTTCTTGACTCTATATATCCCAATAGTTTATGTGATATATTCAATCACTTGATCTTCTAAGACCTAGAAATCCTATGATAAACAGAATCACATCCCCCAATGACGCCTATGACCTCCTGGTACCTGTGAATATGCTACTTTCCATTGTGAAAGAGGTGGGATTAGTTAAGGACCTTGAAACCAGATGTTGAGCCTGAATTATGCAGGTGAGCCCAGTCTATCATGAGTGCTTCAAATTAGAGAACCGTTCCCAGCTGTGGTCAGATGGGGGTTGGGGGAGGTGGGAGAAGGGCCGCAAGAGGTATCATCATCCACTCTGAATATGGAAGAAAGGACTGTGAAGAAGTGTGGGCGGCTTCTAGAAGCTGGGAAGGCAAGGAAATGGATTCTTCCCTGAAGCCTGCAGACCCTGTGGAGGATGCTGGCCTCCAGAGGGGAACATGCCTCTTTTGCTGTAAGCTACCGTATTTGTGGTTGTTTGTGACAGCAGCCACAGAAGATGAATACACATCCTTTAAAGAGGACTGCAAGTCAAATTGATGCCAGATCCTCTCCAAGAAGAAGGTTGGTACTGGGCCCCCAAAGGAGACTGTGGGATACTAAGATGTCTGTAGAGGGAGCCTGGGGCCTAAAAGGAAACAAGGTGACAATGCCAGCTCCCTACAAACAGCACCTCCCAGCCTTTAGGATATGATCACGTCACTCCCAGCTCCACACTTTAATGGCTTCCTGCTTCTGTAACAGAATCCAACCTTTTCCTGGGACCATGCGCATTCTCCCCCTCGCCCATGTCTGTGCTGGGCTCCATTCTGTTCTTCCTCTGAGTCAAGCTTATTTCCACAGCAGGTGCCTCTGGTCAGTCTTCTGGTGACCAGCTGCTTGCCAGCCTTTAGGTCTCATTATGGAGAGGCCTCCTCTGATACCCCACACCCATCACAAAACCTTGTTTATTTCTCTGACCGTACTTGTCACAGTGTGTCATTATTCCCTTGAGGGAAGGCCCTGGTCTATGTGATTCACCTCTGGGTGTGGTCATTCATTTAACAAATATCTTTTGAAAACCAGGTACTGTGCTCAGCACTAGGAAAATCCATACCAACATGCATACCTCTTCAGCCAGGAGCAAGGCACAGCGACAGCCATCCTGTAAAATGGCAATTGCCAAGAAGGGTAGCCCCAAGAAATGACAGAAGTCGAAAAGAAGCCATAGAAGGGGTGAGAAGGGGTGAGACTTAGGGGAGGAGGACCCGTCAAGCCAAAAGCACGGTTGGGAGTGTGAGCCAAGACTGGGGTGCAAGATGCATGCTTTACTGTGGGAAAGGGGAAGCTGAGCTCCAGGGCTGGGAGCCACGAGCAAAAGAATGTGGGCTCAAAAAAAGAAGGAGCTTTGTGTTCGGTGAGGACAGGAGGACTCCAATGGAAGACTGGGTGAGGCCCATGGCTTGTGCCACCTGTCAGGCATGGGGAACGTGGCTGAGAAGACCCTGCTGTCCGTCAGCTCTCTGGTGCTCAGTTAGGCCTGCTTACAAGGTCAAGGCCACAGAGGTAGAGAGAGAGCCTGAATACCTGTGCAGTTTGAAAAGTTTACCAAAGAGAGGTGACACTTAGAGCAAGTTATGATAAATGCAGTGTGCTGAGTTTTTGTGCAGAAGCATACACATGGCTCAGCTCCACCACTGGTCATGTGAGTAAAGGCATGTGGCCCTCAACACAACTGTTGAGGAAATGACATCCAAAAAGCCATTCTAGTATAGGGATGGAATGTTCAAGAGCTCTGGAGAGTTCCACCACGTACCAGCAGTGCTGACAAATGTTCAACTGATTTCTCTAAAGTAAAGAAAATGCTGGGCTGGCAATATGGCTCAGCGGGTAAAGGTATTAGCTGCCAAGCCTGATGACCAGTTCAGTCCTCAGAATCAGAATCCATATGGTAGAAGGAGAGTGCATATATATCTAATATACAAATATATCATATATATATATATATATATGAAAATGCTCATCACACAGCATCTATTAAAACTCTCATCATGGCCAATATTAAACTTCCAAAAGACCAGTGAACTTAGAGTTGGGAAGACATTGTGGGCCCATGGGAACTGTTCTAGCACAGCCTGCATATAGATGTCACGCAGTTGAACCAGCTCCTTAAATCCTGCAGCAAGGTGGGTTAGGCACATGGGATTTGCAGCTGAACAAACTTGGGCTCAACAGCTGGCTTCTCTTCTTAAAAACCTCAACTGTTCGAGTGATACAGTGTACCATGCTAAGGAAGCACCTACTCAGTGCTAAGGACTTCCACTTCTGATAATAAACTCTTTACCGTAATCTCATCAACTAGGCTTGACTTTCACCCCAGTTAAAGGATGTGCTTGTAGAGTCATCGATAAATGATTGTACAGGCCACATTGGCTTGTTCTGGGTGGTTCTGGAACTTGAACCTAAACAGCTTGGTTTTGGTTTGATTACTACATTGTATCACCTCTGGAGCCAGTGAGAGACCTGCTCCAAGTGCTCACAGGGTCACATGACCAGACCAAGACATGGAGCCCTGTGAGAACAGATCTGAGGGCAGAAGCTGAAGCCACAGATTCTCTCTGTGATCACCTATGTTTACAGCCTCCTGACTGTGGTCGCATGGGGAGTTAAGGATAGCTGGGGCATGTCTCTAGAAGGTGCAGAGTGGTAGTAAAAGCTGCTGGACTTGTCTGGGCAGGTGGACTTGGGGTAGGCAGGGCTGATCTCAACAGTGGGGCCTTTTCCAAGGGGTAAAGATTTTCAGCGAGGCTCATTTGGAGACAGTGAAGACAAAACTCAAATAGGAGGGAACTAGATGCTCACTGGGTTAACCAGAACCTATCCACAGAATATGCTAATCAGACGCATTTTTTCTTACCATGAGAGGCTAGATTTTGCTTGGCTTTCTGAACTTCCTGCACTCTGGCCTTTTCTCTTTCTTCATCCCTTGCAAGTCTCCTGTGGAGCTAGCATTTCCTTCTTTCTGACTTCCTGATGGACATCTGTTCTTGGACCTCTTCTCTTTCCCATCAACACTCTCTAGATAATTTCAGTGAGGCTGATGGCTTAAGTCCCATATAAATATGCACAGCCCACATTCTCCTTTAGCGCACCTCTGGTCTTAGCGTTCTCATGCCCGGTGGATTTCATACCGCCGGCTGCATCTCTCCACTCAGATGTCTAATACATTGCATTTCAATCCTCACCCAAACTGAAGCGTCCGTTCCCGTCCCTCTACCATTCCTCTCCCAGAAAAGGGTACCTCACTCAGCCAGTTGCTCAGGCAAAGTCCCCTCGGATCCAGCCTCTCTCACTTCTACGCCTGACCCATTCACCAGCTCAGTTAGTTCTTTCAAATCTCTCCAGAATCTAGTTCTCACCACCTGTCCTGTTTATGTCTGAGCCCACGCCACTGTCATTTTGTGGAGAGACTCGCACCAAGGCTCCCTAATCTGCTTCCGGGCTCAAGTGTAGCCTTCACATAACTAACAAATGTAAGCAAGGCCAGGTTAGTGTCTAGAATCCTCCAAGAGCTCCCCATTTCTCTTAGAACAAGCCCAGTTCCTTACTATGGACCCACGTGTGACCCGCAGCTCCAGTCTCATCACACTAGAGTTCCCCACATCATGCACTCCAGCACAGAAACCCCTCATTTTTAGACTCCTGACCTCACTCGTGGCTCAAGGAGTCTCACATACTTTTCTTTGGATACATTCCCATGTCCTCCCTTCCTCAGACCTCTGCTCTAACGCCACGTCCTCGGGCCTCCTGGATGCAAAGGAGACACACCGCACCACGCCTGATGCTCTTACATCGCCCCAAACTGCCTAATTTTCAGTGACATTCACTTCCCTCTAAATTTGTTTTGCAGATTTAACCACTTACTTGCTTACTTTCTGTCTCTCCTGTTTGAAGAACTGTGTCTGCTATAGTCATTGCTGAATACTCAGCACCAAGAGTGGGAGGCTCTCAACTAATACTAGCTGAAAGATTGTAGGAAAGGATGGATAAAAACAGAACCTACGTCAAGATATCTAGTCAACTCATAACTGCCTCTTTTATACCATCTTACCAATATTAGATTCAATAAAGAAATTAGGGAGCTGAGTATTTCCCTCATTTATTGAAACGCCCAGGAAACAAGTCACTTGATACTGAAACACTGGTTATTTAGCTAGAATTAGGTAGTAGCTAAATGTGCTTCTCTCAAATGAATTACATTGAGGATCATAACAGGTTGACAGAGTGGGAGTTCGCCTGTGCTGTAAACTAAATTTATATTATATTATTACAACTTTGAGGAAAATTTTATTGGAATTAACTCTAACTTTCTTAAAAAGAAGACATTCTTTTTAAAATCCACACAAATTCAAAGTCACTGCAAAATTCAAGAGGTAAAATGTCTTTAAAAAAAAAATTACACCCAGGGCCTGGAGAGATGGCTCAGCAGTTAAGAACACTTCCAAAAAACTAGGGTTTGATTCCCAGCCCCACAAGGTGGCTAACAACTGCCTGTACTCCAGTTCCAGGGAATCTGACAACCTTCTTCTGGCCTCTCAAGCATTGCATGCACATGGTGCACTTATATACATGTGAGCAAAACACTCATACAGATAAAATAAAAATAATAAATAAAATATTTAAAAAAATAAAAATTACAACCATAAGAAAAGCACATTACCAAGACATGACACTGGTTTGATAATTTTTAGAATCTCCACTAAGAGAAGTCTGTAACATTTATAATCAAATGCCATCTCAAAGGAAAAGCTGATACTTGATTTCCTTAAAACACCTTTATTAAGACAATATAATCAAACAAACAGGTTTACTTCATATTAGAACAACATGATCTCAAAAGTTTACCCTCACTTACTTCTAGCCCTAAACAAGAAGAAATTTAGAATGCTTTGGGAGATAAAAATGAAGTCTGCTAAAAACCTATGTAAAATTTCCTTTGGTGTTCTTAGAAACTGTCAGTGCTCTAAGACAAATGACATATGCTAACATACTCAAACAGTGTTTTCTAATTGCTTGTCTGCAGATGAAGATGTAAAGTTACAAGTGTAAGAATTTATGCACCGATCAGTGATGGAATCCTAATCTATGTTAAGCTGCAAGCGTGACAACTGGCAGTTCCTACTGTCTATCAACAGGCAGCCTGATCCCCCAGGATACATTCCCTTTCAAAAGCAGAATATTTTTCTTCTTTTGCTTTCTAAAGATACCATGTTCATGTTCAACTCTACTCTTAATGGTTGATCATTAAAGAAAACATGATAGTTAGAAGTAGGGATCTGTAATAGATTTAGAAATTTGGAGCAAAATGTACAAGACATTCTAATATGTAATTTCAAATCAAAACCTTAACTCAAGCAAGGCGCATTATATCAACCAACAGCATTCTTGAGAAATGCCTGACATTCAATTGGATGGAATTGTATGTTGAAATAGATTGTAGGCATATTGCAAATGTTTTTCCTCTAGCATCTGGTAGTATCAAAGCCCAGGAGGAAAAGAAGGTGACCACTGCCAGAATTAAAATCTGCCTTGTTGGATAAATATGTGGAAAGGATATGAATTAAGTTATCAAAAGGCTAAAAGAATTTGCTAAAGAGCGGGTGGTTTCTAAAAGCAATAAGCTACTTGGAATTTGACAGTGTGTGACTTTAGTGCTTTGTATAGCTAGCATTATTAGCCAAATAAGGCTAGGATGATATTTCAAAGGAGGAAGATCAGGGAATGAATACAAACATAAAAGGCACAAGGTAATACCTTGATTTCCAAAAGTAAGTAGTACTTACAGTATCAGATGTAATCTGGGATGTGTCCCAAGGGAAACTGGCACCTCTCTGTGAAGCCATTCTATGGGGGAAGGGAGGACTAACTTGTATACTCTATTCCCTGTGCACTGCCAAAGGAAGCTAACTGCTCAAGTCCAGCAGAGTGCTCTGAACAGTGGATCCCAGTTCATGACACTGCCCTTTTGGCTGGCATTATGGCCCTCTCCATTCAGCCAGTGGAAAGAAAGATAAAATGGAAGATGGTGTACAGAGTGGCATTATGAATGGGGACAAAAGCACTCAGATTCCACTGGCCAGAGCCCGGTGACACAGCCACACTTCATGCTCTGTGAGGTTGGGTAGTGTGAGCTGAGGAGAACGCCAGAGAAGCAGGCTGAAGGTGGAAGGGCAGCATCATGCACCCTTGTTGAGCAGTCTGCGCCTGCCTCCTAGTTAAAGGCTAAGTCCCTGGAGTAGGCAGAACGGGGTCTTCCCTCACTTGCTATCTGCAGCATCAGTAGTGGCCTAGAGTCGATGTACTATTCACTCTCAGTAGAAATGGCTGCCTGGCTCATGAGGCCCAGGAGAGTGGCCTGGAGAATGCTGAGACTGTTGTTCTGTGCTCTGATATTCCCACAAAACACCTGGTTCTCCCTCCCTTCCTCTACGTGGTCTTTCTATGAAGACGTCTCTAGAGGACACAGAAACCACACACCAAGAGCAGGCACTTCATGAATTCTTGTTTTCATGCCAGGAAAGCCTTCAGAGGAGAAAATCCTCACCTCTGGGAGGGAAAGAGGGGGCTTCCTGGAAGACAAGGAGTAGGTGGAAGGTTTCTAGAGAACACTCATCTCAAAACTAAAAATAAGCAAGATTGACCCAGACTTTCCTACGAACAGAAAAAAGAAATGACCTCCCTCCCCAAATCTGAAATGCTTTGAAATCAGAATCTTATATGCTGAAAGTTTTGAATTTTGGAGCATTTCAGATTTTGAGGTTAGACATGCTCAGTGTATACAACAGAAACAGCACTTCTTGAGGCAAACCATTAGAACTACTGGCCACCCCTGCAGGACGCAGTGCTCACACCTTCTTAGTCAACTCCTAACACCTTTCCTAATCTAGCACATTGAAAGTGTTTTAATAGCTGTTTTCAACATAATTTTCTGAAATCTTCAGCATTTAAAGTAGGTTAGTTTAGTTTGCCAAAAGGGCCCGTGCATGGCTCAAAGACAGGCACAGGCAGCTCTGTCTATTAAGGCTGCAAGTCAGATGAGGCGGATTCAAGAGAAGACATGAAATACTCACTTTGCCCTCTAATAAGATATTTGGGGGCCAGGACTGAGACCACGGGCTGTTCCTGACCAACTAGAGGTAACATGTAACAGATAAACAGAATTCTGATAACTGCTGTGTGTGTGTGTGTGTGTGTGTGTTAAATGCATGTGTTCAGGTATGCTTGCCTGTGTGTGCACATTTGAAGGTTTTGGGTGTTGTTATTGCTTCCCACATTATTATTATTATTATTATTATTATTTGCTGGGACAGGGTCTCTCACTGAACCTGGTGCTTGCTGTTTGGCTAGACTGGCCGGCTACCTTGCCCTGGAGATGAGCTTGTGTCCCCTTCCCACCACACCCCAGCCCTGGGGTTACAGGTATATACCAAACCTGGCTTTTCCATGGGTGCTGGGGGTCAGAACTCAGGTCCTCATGCTTGCATGCCAAGCACTTTACTCACTGAGTCATCTCTAGCCTCAACAATTGCTTTAGATTTTGATTTTTTGAACACCAGCTGTGAGTCTCAGAACTGGAATGATGCTGATCATTCTCAGGGACCCTCCACCTTCTACCTTGGATGGGTTTACCTGAAACCTTCAGAGGAGAGGGAGAAAGGGCTTTAGTTTGTCACACAGCGTGTTCAGTCTTCACTCTAGGCTGACTAGATGTTTCTATTGTTATGTATCTAGATACCACTGGGTGTGGTGGCCCTAAAGGGGACTGTGAGGCAAGAAGGTGACGGCATTTGTAGTTACCAGCCACCCTCCTGTCCTCTAAAATGTTTGTGTAAACACACCCAAATGCCAGCACATGAGTCTGGGGAAGACACCAGCCATGCAAACACCAAAGGTCCCACTCATCCTGTGTGGATCTCACGCTGTGGGACAAAGGCCGCACTTGGCAGCGTTGTGCCCGGTTTCCCTCCTGAAGCAGCTGAAGAAATGTCATCCCGGAACAGGACCTTCTAGTTTCCAGCAGCTCTTTCATAATTTTGTGCTTTTCATTCTTTGAGACATTGCCTTGGCTCATCCCACTCAAACCTATGGCCGTCAGCTTCTTTAACGGGGATGTCTATAAAGAACGGCCCTCAAATCTGCTTTTCCAGTGTGCTTAATGTCTTTCCAATTAGATCCAGATGTGAGAAGCTGAAGGAACAGTTCTCAGGACTGGACAAGATGACATAAATCTTGCAGCTGACAGAGATCCCACTGAGCTCAGTTGGGGAAACTCACAGAGAACTTGTTTGGGGCCAGAAAAGCGGCTGGTTATAAAGACAGATGTGTACACTCTGACTCAAAAAAATATGTTCGGAGAGAGGGAACGCGCCTTGAACACAGTGCCTGCAAACCGGCTGCAGGCGAGAGGCTGACTGGGGGGCTCCCCTCCTGCTCACAGCTAGATCAAAGGAGGTGACCGAGGAGGCTGCTAGAAAACAGACCTAGTGGTGATGCTTCCCTGCTCCTTAATTGCTCTTCTCTGTGAGAGGAAGGTGGGCACTCCTGACAGACCTTTGCTGGAAGAGAACAAGAGCTGTTTGTGCAGCTGAGGGTTTGGCCTTTATTTTTTTAATTATCAGGTCTTGTACACTTTCCAGAAAGTTCCTTTTAAAAATAGTGTATTCTTCCTCCTCTTCTCCAGATGCTAGGAAGTGCAGGTTCAACCCAAACCGTGTCTATTTCAAAGGGACACAAAAAACTTAGGGCTGGAGTTAAAGGAGTTTGGTGGCATGACGCCCAAGGACTGAGGGCTTTGGTTTTCTTTTACTCTCCCAGTAATATTGTTTTTAAAGCTTGGAAAACAAATTCCACTAAAGGATCAGCTTCTGCAGGAGGCAGTGTGAAGGGCAGGGCAAGCATTGGAACGAAGGCTGGTGGAGGGGCAAGCCTGGGCAGAAGTACGAAGGCAGAGGAATAGACAGGTGCCACAGTGGACCAGGCAGCCCTGGTGCATCCAGAAGGCGTGAACACTGGTAGTGATCTGGGTCCACAGCAGGACAGCTGGAAGCATGGCTCCTTTGACTGCGTGCCCTAGTGGATGCAGGTGTCACCCCTCACCCCTCTACCGCCGCATCTAGGCAGCTGGCTCTGTGACAGACGATAGAGGGCCTAGACACTTGATCTGAGGCACTTCATGAGGACCATTTGCGGCACCCGGTCAGGGCCATTCCCGTGAGCCCGATTCTGGCCATGCCAGCACCAGGAGCTCTGCCCCTTAGGCTTAGAACCTTCTCCTGCTGTGCATTCCACGGCAAGATGTGCTGAGATGGGTGAGAGAAGAACTCTGCTCTCCCTCCGCTGACCTGGCTGTGCCATCAACACCACGGCTACAGTGGTAGAAAGTGAGTTTCAGATCACAGATCTGGACACACAACTTTGACCACTTTTATTTTCCACCTAGAGATAAAAGCCAAACCATGTTTTTAAAATTTATGTTTTACATCTTTCAGCTAAGCATGACTTTCCTGAGCAAATTCTAAGGACTATAAAGATGTCTACACAGATAGACAACTTCAACTCTAAAGAAATTAATGCAAATTATAGTGCAGTTCAGTGAAATGTTAATTTATAGCTCCGAAAAGGTACAGTTCAAAGCTCAGAGGAGCCAGAGGAAGTCAGTGGATTGATGGCTTGCAGTAAGAAAGGTTTAGAAATAATAAAATGTAACCAGAGTTTTAGTTGGGAAATGAACTAAGGGCTTCATTTGTTCCACGTTACTGAGCTTTTAATTTAGATTTGCTGTTAAAACATAATGCATTTTGTATTTGTGGTTAGTAAGTGACTCTATCTCAGTGTCTTTAAAGGAAATTTGCAAACGAACAGGAATAATTCTCCAAGATAAGGCTCACAGGTGCAGGCTTCTTTGCTAAAAATGTAATCTCTGTACCTTTAAAATGGGATTAGCAAGCAGCAAAGTTAAAAATTTTTTTTTTCTTTTTGAAGCTGGCAATTATTGTAAAAAGGGGAAACACATCTCCATCAAGGCAAAAGTCCTCTGTAATATCATATATAAAATATTGTATTTGTGACCTGCTGCTGGTGGTTATTAGCTCTAAACATTTATCTCCAAGTCAGAATGTAAATACTCTCGTTCAGTGGTTTCCTGTGACTACATCAGTTTGTGTTCCCATTTCCTAGCTCCTCTTCCTGTCTTATATCCAACACCTGCACTTAAGGTGCAAATATCCAGAAAAAAACATTCATTAGATCCTGAGGGCTATCTGGTCTAAAATCAAGAGGCCCTTTGCTACTCAAACCAAGCTTGTGAAAACTGGCACAGGAGCTCTGTATTTGAGGAAAATGGACAAGTCTTTTAGGAAATCAGAAGAAATATTTTTTAAGATGTAGTTAATTCTTAGGGTAGATAGACCCCCCTTCCCAACTTTTATGCCAACAAGAAGTATGAACTCTGTTTAATAACACAATTCACATCCTAAGAGATACAAAACTTCTGATTAGGCATGTGGTGTTGTGTTGAAAAGGCAACTATCAGAGGTGTGGCTCAGAGCAGACGGCCACTCTCTCTTCTGGGGCACAAGTTCTTAGAACCAGCTCCATAGGGCTGAACTTACTGTCTTCCTCAGATGAGTATCTGTCTAGCCAGATTCCCAAAATGTTGCCATTTCTTTTGGCCAAAGACCATTTTGAAAAAAAAAAAGACCCCACAGCCAGAGAGATGATTCAGCTGGTAAAGGCACTTACTACCATGCCTGACACCGGGTTCAGTCTCTGGGTCCCATACGATAAAAGGAGACAACTGACTCCCACAACTTGTCCTCTTATATTCACATACATGTCTTGGCATGTACACACACAACACACACGATAAATAAGTAAATGTAATAAAAAGGGAAAAAAGATCCTAGATCTCAGATTATTTAAAAATGAATCATCCTCGGGTTGGGCATGCAGCTCAGTTGGTAGAGTGCTTGTGTAGCATGCATAAGGCCCTGACTCCAATCCCCAATGTTGCAGAAAGGCATGGTGTCACAGACCTGTAATCCCAGAACTTGGGAGGTAGATGTAGGAAGATCAGAAGTTTAAGGTCATCCTCAGCTACACAGTTCAGTGACAACCTGGGCTATAGGAGACTTTGTCTTAAAAAAAAAAAACAAACCAAAACTGTCACCTTAAATGAGTAAATTATATCACATCTGAAATAAAGACTATTAAAATTCTTTTTGGTTAACCAAAGAGATGGCTTAGAGGTTAAGCTTGTTTGCTGCTCTTTCAAAGGACTGGCGTTCAGTTCCCAGCACCCATGTCGGTTGGTTCACAACTACCTGTGGCTGAACTGTTAATAGGTAGACATTCAACACTTATTCAGGATTCTAGTTAGTTTTTAAAATGCTACACATCCTTAAAGTTTCACTTTATTATACTTGCCAACAACAGTTACACAGTTAACTGTGATCTAACATCCACTAGACAAACACTGCAGAACCCTAAAGAATTGTATTCTGGGTGGAGATAGCTCAGGGGTACAGTACTTGCCTGGCATGCATGAGGCCCTAGGTTGGACCCCCACTACCACCCAATAAAATAATAATAATCAGGCTTCTTATTTCATTTGCAGATAGAACTTAATTTTAAAAACATATTTAGTGAATCTATCTTCAACTCACATATTTCTTTTGTTTCTGGATGAAATCACTGAGATGATTTGTTTTTGTTTCCTTTCTATTGCTCTGATAAAACACTCTGACCAAAAGGAACTAAAGGGAGAAAACGGTTATTTCAGCTTATAGGTCACAGTCTTATCACTGCACAATATCAGGTTAGGAACTTGAAGCAGGGGATATGGAGAAATATTGCTTACTGGCTCACTTGCAGGCCCATGATTAGCTGGCTTTCTTATAAGAGCCCAGAACCTAGGACATGGTGCTGCCCACAGTGGGCTGTGCACTCCTGCATCAATTAATAATCAAGATAATCCCTCAGAGACATGCCCACAGGCCACTCTGATCTGGCAGTCTCTCAATTGAGACCTTTCTGAGATGACTTTAGGCTGTATCAAGTTGACAGTTAAAACTAGTATAATTTCCTTCCTATATTGAAGGATAGTTTCACAAATCCTGAATCTGTGGCAGCAGCAGAGAAAGAGTGAGAAGTTTCCAATCCAGGGGCAAGTGCTTTTGGGTCACTTTGCCCCACATTACATGCCAATCATAATAATAGCACATCCACATAATAATGGTTATAACATCCATAATGAGGCCTTAAGCTTGAATGGCATTTTATTGTATTTAAGGAAAGGAGTAAGAGCAGAATGCAAGGACTAGAGACTACCAAGGACCTTTCGGGAGCCAGTCAGTGTTACTCAGCTTTACTGCGACACGGGTTACACAGCTGTGGTCTGTGGTCCACGCACTTACCTGTATTTTATAAAGCCGGTAGTGAGGCTGTGCCCTTGCTCTCCCAGGGGCTAGTAAGACCTAGTAACACTTGTTGACCATACATGTCTGTGATTGTTGGCACTAGGAGGTGGGCGGCTGTGGAGCGTGACAAGTAGTGACCCCAGGCTAGAAGAGGGGTCCTACATGCCAGCTCATACTTACACACAGGATTTAGCAGAAAGTGGAGATGAAAACAGCCAGTACATCCCATTCAATGCTGACAGTTTGACACTGGGAACTTCTACCCGTCCCCCCCAGGGCATATCTACAGAAAAACAGGCCCTCCGGATCTCATCTTTTTCTACACTGATGCCTGATCTACTTGGATGGACCCTATAATCCACGCTACCCAGGGCAGTGACATTAACTCTTGCAAAGCTTCAGGAAGAAGAGTAGAAAGTAGTGGCATCAAGTTTAAGGAACTCAAGATCTATGGTCTCTGATCAGACTATGACATGCTCAGGGGCCATGTGACCAAGGGAGGAGAGGCCAGGAGCGAGAAGCATAGAGCAGATCGCAAATGCCAATATGCTCAGTGGGTCCGGAACCCACAGCATAGAATGACATTTGCAAGCAGTTTTACCTTGGCCTGGAGAGAGAGTGGGGAACTCCCCTGATGGATTTGGGGATAGCGTCATTCAGAGCATGGGAATGGGAGCTCTTTTCATGGTCAGTCCTGGACCCAGAGCCAGGCCCGGTGGTGTTCTGTGACTTCACTTCTGGTGCCTAGATGACTCTCTTCTCAGGTTTTGCTTGAAAAAACCACACCTGTGATTTAAAATTCAGCTAGGTTTTCATTTCCTCCCTAAAATACTCAATTCACTGGGTGAGTCATTCTCTCCTCTGTGCTTCCCCGAACTTTGCTCATCTATCTGTTACAGCTTTTTGGTGCATGTGAGATCGAGTGTGCCTGTATGGCATCTGGCCAAGGGTGTATTAAACCTTTAGCTTCAATAGAGAATGAAAACGTACTGTGTGGTCAGTAAATTCTGGATGGATGGATGGATGGATGAAAAACTAAGACTCAGCATCCGAGTGTTAGCAAAGTCAAAACTGGCTTTTTTCATTCTCTTTCTTTTTCAACGTTCTCTCTCATTCTCTTTCTTTCTTTTTCTTTTCTTTCTTTCTTTCTTTTTTTTTTTGGAGTCTGATTAGATGGGTTCAATATTCAGGCCCAAAGAGGGAATCTGGTAGAAGACTCCGAATGAAACAGTAAGAAGACACAGTATCAGCTCTGTGAGCAGCATGTATTCCAGTCCGTTGCCCTGAAACCTGGTTGACTTAAAACCCCACAGTTAGATAAAACATAAATAAATGCATTACATGAGATTATGCACAAAGGGCAATCTAAAATACCATGTAGTCTATTTAAAACAGGCCCTAGCTGGTGATACAGAGGACTTTAAATAGGACCTAGTTAAAATAGGTGAACCTAAATTAACCCAGCATAAGAAACGGAAGTGCTCATCTCGCATTGTGTGGAGACAGAATAACTGAAATCTGCCCAGAGTTATCAATCATCTTCAGTCAGGGATCTTTTGACTACCTCCCAAGTGTTCTGCTTCAAAAAGGATGAAAAAGAGAGAAAGCTTTGCAGAGTGGGAGGTAGGAGAACACTCCTCATGGCAGCCATGAAGGCAGGGATGGGTATAAGGCCCACATCTGGAAGACCTGGAGGATCAGGAGATCTTGGGATTTCTATGTCATCCATCTTATGAGGTACCCATTCTCCTCCTATCATTCCTATTCCACCTGAATTGATAAAATTCTGTTGTGTGTGTGTGTGTGTGTGTGTGTGTGTGTGTGTGTGTGTGTGGTGCTTGTTTTTGAGACAGGTCTTACAATGTAACATGGGCTGGTTTTGAATTTACAGCAATCCTCCTGACTTAGCTTCCTGAGCACTGGAATTACAGGCATGCAGCCTACTATGTCTAGCTAAAATTCTGTAGTTTTAGAGCTACTGACATTTTTTTCTTTATGAACATACACACATATACAGGTTTGATTTGGTTTTGGGTGGAGAGGATCTCACTCTGTAGTACAGGCTAGTCTTGAACTCACTATGTAGCTGAAGCTGTGCTTGAACTTGGGGCAATCCTCCCCACCTCAACTTCTCAAGTCCCAGGAATACAGGTGTGATCTACCAAGTGTCACACACTTGTATTTTTCTTTTATATTTTTATTTTTTATGTGTATGAATGTAGTGCATGTATGTACGTTCACCTCTGTCATGCAATGCCCACAGAAGTCAGAAGAGGATGTTCGATTCCCCTGGAACTGGAGTTATAGGTGATTGTTAACCGCCTGTGGGTGCTGGGAATTGAACCCTGGTCCTCTGCAGGAGCAACCAGTGCTCTTAGTCACTGAGCCATCTCTTCAGCCCCACACACTTATATTTTTAAGTAAGAAAAAAAAAAAAAATCAACCACAAATACATGTAGGCTTCAATTCTTAGATGGAAACATAAAGGGCTGCTGAAGTCAAATGCAAGGAATTACACAGAAATTATACTTAGTAATGAATCATACAAAGTACTGCATCACATCTGCCAAATAAATCCAAGGTTGTTACTGCTCCCAAATCCTGAATTATCCAGTGTAACAAATGCACTAAACTTGCTAATGACATTCTTTTAGCCCTGGTATCTTTCTTTAATTTGCTTTGAGAACTCTTCAAAGTGCTTTTTCCTCATTATATCCATGAATTAAGATTTTTAAATAACCCTCTGTCCTTTTCTTACCCATCAAGGGCACTGACAGGCATAAAAATGATCACTGTAAAGTCTGATATCTGTGTTCCAAAGGGAAAGGCAGGGATATTACAAGAACCTATCCAAACCTGTAAGAAAGAAATCTCTGAAAAAGCATCTCCTTTTAGATATCACTCTTAATGCCAGTGAGAAACAGGGAGGCGGGAAGGTGATGTCCTGGGCCATGGGTCCTGTGCTGGGGCCCGGTGGGCTCTAGGCAAGGTGGGCTGCAGTTTCTACATAGACATGGTATCATCTCACGTGAATCATTCACACCTGGGCGCTCTCTCACATGTCCACCAGAAGGAGTCATAAAGAAATTTCATTTTGTACTTTGCAGACTAAGTGATTTGGTACCAAAAAGACATGCAACCCAAATAAGAGGATAAGTGAGGAGGAGCATTCTTGCAGGCTTTTGTAAATAGACAAAACAACAAGACGAGAGAAACTCTGGAGGGAGTTCGGGTACGCCCTTTGACTCTTAGGCTTTTCCTACAGTTTGTTCAATATGGTTTTAAAATATTTCTCTTAGTTTTATCTCTGGCTAACATTTGCATCTGTTTGACTCTCCTGGCCAAGGAAGCAGGCTTGTTTGATTGTTTCTGTCAGAGTTTCCACCAGGACAGGCAGGACACCCAAAAGACTCAGGTAGTAGGGTCCCAGTCCTGACCAGACAACAGGAATGGCCATCCTGGATGGGGAGAGTCTAAGGCTGTTGCACAGGGTATTATCCCAGTAGTAGCTGGGATTAAAGAGACAAGAGACAGGGCACCTGAGGGATTGACAGAGGGGCACTCAGGACTATTTACCATGTTTTTCATATTTTAACAGTCAGGGCAGGCACAGTAGGACACACTGATATCAGTGAGCCAAGTGCCACACCTACTCACAGCTACCCATAAGTTTCATTTCTAAGTTTGATCTATAAATTTCTTTCTCAGGAACCTCATAGAAGAATCACTATATAATTAAAATTCTCAGCTTTATTTCCACACACTAAAAGTAACCCCAGGATTGACTTGGAGTCTTGGTTTTCACAATTAGTTAATCTAGTTTTGTGATAATGTACTTGAGTCTCTTAAGTTTCTACTTTGATTCCAGTTCAGTATTATCCTGTGATACTCAGAAATAGTACTTTTAGTTCTTTCTTTTTAATAAACAAATACCTTTTTACTTTATCAGTCTTCTGGACTTGATCCTGTCTAGTAAGTTTATAGAAATAAAAAATGAGAAAAAAAGCTTTCTGTCTTCTCAATAGGCATTTCCTCCCAATCTTCCCAGCATTAGGAGAAAGTGAAAAAAACTGAGGAAAGCAATAAGCACACCCTGAAGAAGTGGCTATGTAGTATTCTTTAAAACAAAATAAATGTACTCATTTGCCTATTATCCCAAGCTATGAAAACATTGGCTCATTCTGAACCTAGTGAACAAAGTCATAAGAAAGTTCCTTCTTGGTTTAACCTGATTCTTGTGTATTCTCCAAAGGGAAAACCAGAATTTTATCCAGATAGGTTCAGAACCAAAGTGGTGTATCAAGCTCTGGGTGCAGGGAGAACAAGAAGAAGCTGACACTGGTCAGTGGGTGGACGGCACTGGAGAAGGGCAACAGCACTTGACATTAATTATATATCATCCCACCCGATCCTAGTCAGGGCATTTGCCAAGTTCTTACATTCCTGTGGCCAGGGAACAGGGCCACACTAGAGTTTCATGGAAAACAACAGCGCATTATAAAACGTTTCAGTCAGCTCCCTGCAGTGACTAAATAATTTAACAAAAGTATTTCACTGAACGGAAGCCTACTTTTGTTAAAATCATTAAAATGTGATTTTTTTTTAATTAAAAAAAGAAGTTCCCAACGTTCATCATTCTCTAATCTCTAACAACTACTGGTTTGATGTTAACCTGGCAAAGCTTTTAGATTACTAAGGTAAATACAGAGATAACATTGATAAAAATAACATCACATACCCAATGAAAAGTATACATTCAAAGAAGAGAAGCCAAGATCCTCATCTGACATTAAAGTTTTAATTCACAACAAACACAGAGAATATGAGCTTTTCTGATAGGCTTTATTATATTTGCACAAAAAGTTGCACTTTCCAGTCTATCACAATAGCTTTAGAGAAGACATTTTCCGTATAGAAATGTGAAGCTCCCAACATGTATCCCGAATGCCACCTCGAATGTCTAGGCTTTTTCAAAGGAACTCTGAACAGCTGAGAAGCTGCTGCCTCCTGAGTGGCACCTCCACTCTCCTCTGTCAGGAAGCAGGGTGTCCCTCATCAAGTCAGCTCCCCATAGGGTGACTCTCTTGTCCAGGACCTCAAACAGCAGCCCTACCTTGTGCAGGACTTCCACTGTTAACCAAATCGAACCTCAAACTCAGGCAGCTCCTCCCCCACATACTGCCACATCCCACATAAGTTGCTGTCATCACACCCACACCATTGTCACAACACCCAACAGGTTATTACTAAGGGTCGTGGTATGCTGCTGGATCTGTGCATTCAGTAGGAATTTCCAAAACATATTTGGGGAATACTCATCTTTGGCACAGAATCTTTGCGGCTCAGTGTGGGCCCTGTCTATGTGAAGAGTAGTTCCCAGAAGAAAACTCCTTTTCCGGGCTCCTGTCCTCCCCACAACATGAATATATAGAGGAGAGCATAGAAATGCCACAGGGGTCTAGGCTCCCTAATACCTCTTCTCCTAAGAGAACATCTACAAAAGCCAGCATACTGCATACCACTCTGATCCTCTACTCAGAAGCACCACCAGCCCAGGTTCCACTCAAGTTCAGTTTGTCTCAAAGTTCTTAGGGTCTTAGCCCAAGGTAGTTGCAGAGTTCTGTGTCTGGCAAATAGTCTTCTGTCCCCTCTGATGTTGTGCAATAGCTGTTGGCACTATATTTAACCAAATAAAAACTAGAAGAAAATGGGAGCAGGGGTCACTGTTGTTCCTTTGATGAAGGTTGTTTGGGAAAGGTCACTGTTCCCATTAGAAGGGAGACATGATTTGATAGACAGCAAAAATTGCTGAATGAATATATGGAGCCTCTTAAGTCTGGTTAAACATGCATGCTGAATTACGGGGGTGGGTTGGTGGGGGCTTTAAACAGGTTTTGGCATGCTTAGTGACGTCTAGCTTGAGGAATCCCCTATTCCAGAGGATGATGTGAGTAACTATCAGAGGTGAGTCTGGTCAAGCAGCAAGTACAAAGGGTTTTGTGATGTTCTAGTAGGTGAGTCCTGTCCTCTGCTGGGACTCGTGAGTAACCATCCATCCATGCTGTCTGGCCCTGTGGATTCCTCAGGTGTTCTGGGGGCCTCAGCTGTGGTGACATCCTAAGATGGAGCCTGATGATTCAGTGATGCTCTGCACACAGCTTCATTTTTATGACCTTCAAAGCAAGGTCAGAAGGAGCACTAGTGTCCTCACACTATCCTAGGTGTGCCAGTCACACTCTGCTTCAATATGCTTCTGAGAGAAGCTCATTGCACACACCTCAGCCACTAACACTAGAACCAGCTTAGTTTAGGAAAATGAAACACAGCTCCAAGCTTCAGTTTTGGGTGTGTCAAATGTCCCACCCTTGCCAACTCTTTCTCTCCTCTCAGGACAGACAAAGATTTCTAGGGTGACTGTGGGCCCAGTTCTTCAGTATGTACTGGGGAATGCGTAGTTTGTATGGGCTATGGTATCAGAGCAACCTGGTCTGAAACCTGGCTGAGGATTTTAGGTGACGCTACTTCTCCTCTCTGCTCTCGGTATGCTCTGTGATCCCCACCACCACCACCAAGATACCACACAGCGAGTGTTTACCATAGTGCCCACACGCAGGAGCAGTTCTTGCACCTGTACAGATGTGCATGGTGGTGCACAAATCGCTCATGGGCTGGTGAGAAGAAAGACATGACACAGGACGTTTCATAACTTCCTGGTAAGGGCTGGTTTTAAAGGAGTATTACTTATGCAGCAGCAGTAGGCAGTTAGGTGGAAGATGAGCCTCAGAGGAGGAGGACAGGAACTGATACCTAATTATATCCTGTTGCATAAGTAAGTAGTGGAAGACAGCCTATCTCTTTGGCTTGGAAGATAATCCCAAAGCTTATGGAGTTAGAGCTGATGTGGCCATTGTGGGGTGAGTTTGGAGGCTGTACACCATGTCCTCTATGGACTTATAGATGCATCTGTGTGCTAAAGAATAGAGTCCACTTATGTCACCTGGTGGTGCCAAAGAGACCAGAACATGACACCAGCACAGCGTGGCAGCACATGAGAGGCAGCAGAAGAGAAGGATGGGGCAGAGAAGCCGGGCAGAGAAGCCGGGCAGAGAAGCGGCTGAGGGTTTTCACTCACCTGCAGCACTCAGGGGTCTCAGCCCCAGCGCCTACAGGGAGGACTTTCAACATGCTCTGGAACATGTGCCCAGACTCTACCCAGCCATGGGACCACACCCAGAAAGGCTCCAGCACTCTGATGTTTGGTCCATTTTTACAGCCTTACTGAATCTTTTCTCATCAACTCCTATTCACAGTGACTTTTGGCACACCAACCAATAAATAACAAGAATTTAAGCCTAGAAAATATGTAAAAGATTTTCCTTGTCTGTGCTGCCTCTCTGATGCCCAAGCCTCATGTGGTGATGTGCTGAGATCTAAGAGTCTTGAGTCTAAGGCCAGATTTGCTGTGAAACTTCATAACACTAATATTAAAGGATGGACAACTTGTTTGGATGCCTTTGGACTGGTAACAAAGACTGGTTCCAGAGTGTGAGACCAGTCCTGGTGAAGGAGGCAAAAGACACAGTGACCATGAAGGCAGCCACAGTGAGAAGCAACAGAGGGTTCTTCTTCTTTCTGGGTACTGGTCAGCCTGCTTGTTTTTCTACTTATCAATATCTGTTGGGGCAGAATGGGCAAGTGTGGAAGTCCTGGGTTGGCCCTACAGCCGTGTGATCATGGACAGGTTATTCAGTTACACGACAACAGTGCAAAGAGGTGAACACTACCTAGTTGTATGTTATTTGTACCTCATCAAAGTGATATACTTGTCTTTCCAAATGAAAATGCCAATCCAGCAGTGCGTGTATTCGGGACTTCCAGTGGTCTCTTGTCACTCTCTTCTGACCTGCACCAGTGAAATGCAAATCAAAAATAGCTTTGACACAACGTTGTCTGGAAAATTTGGTTTTCTTATGTTTATTTCATATCATGTGTGTCTGTTCTGGGAATAAATAAGATTTTGTGAATGAATTTGTGAACATGTGATGATAAAGGACACTGCTTCATAAGAAAAACTACAGAAAAATCATCATAATTATTATGTAAACCGATGACACAAAGCAAATGCTCACATTTCAGGTCTCCACGTTTTCCTATAAACCTTGGTCTGCACTCTTTCTAGGACTTTGCTTATAGCATATCTGTTGATGTTCAATCCAAGACTCAGAGCTGGTACTTTTATGGAAAGCATGCTCAGGAAAAGGAGTTGAGATATCTCCATTTGTGAAAGCTTTCAAGGTCATTTCCTTTGGTCCTGATTTATCCCATATCTGGAGTGAATAAGAGTTTCAGTTTTGCAAAATGATTTCTGCTCGGTGAGCAGCTGCAAGACCATAGGATGTGGGATGAGATAAGGTACCTTCTGTCTCCCGGGACTGGCTTGGAGTATTTTTCATTTTAACCTTCTAAGCAGGTTCACTAACCTCCTTATGAAAAGAGCAGGAAGGGGGGGGGGCGTGTATGAAACTAAGACTTCCAACTGGAGCATTATGATTTGTAATGAAACATCTTTAGTTCACCTTTTCTTACTTTTTTTTCTTCTGCCGAAGTTGGGATTTTTGAACCACTTAATAAGTTGCCTGAAAATGTGTAATAATTTCTAGCTTTTGGATCAAAGCTTTTCAGGATACTGCCTGTCTTCTATGTTTTGTTTTGCTGTGTTGCACACAAGCTTATGAGAAACTGACTGGCAGGCAGATTAGGCAGAACAGTGTCTTGAGAGGCTACTCAATCTGCTAAGCTCTCATTGAGCTATAAAGTTGGTTCTCAGAAGTCTCCATTTCCTCCTGGAATCCTCTTTGAACGGAGGCCCTGCGGCTGCTTACTGTGCTCTTAGAGGGTGACACCTATTCTCTATTCTCCTTCACTTTGCATATCATTTTTCAAGCTTTCTGAGAAGCGCTGTTACACTTCTATGAAGAGACTCCAACTGCCAATCTTGAAATATTCTTTGAAACCAGTAACACCAGGTGCTCTGTTCAAGAAGCAAGGAGGCAGCCCCATATAATGTACAATGCAACATTTGTTCACAGCAGCAGTGAATTCACACACACACACACACACACACACACACACACACACACACACACTGCTGCCTAAATAGCTCAATGTTCCTCTTGAAACATTACAAGAGCTTCAGGAAATGCAAGGAAGCTTTAAAAAAAGAAAGCATCCAAAAAGATGAACAAGAAGAATCAAAGAAACATTAAGAAAGGATTCTAGGTCGAGCATGGCTTCACATGGTTTAACAGACGGAATGTGGGGACTTAGATGAAGTTTTATCACCAACTCGGAGGTGAGAATACTCTCAGAATGATAGAAGCCCAACTCTTTATAAGCAATGGAGTGGGCTCTGTTTTTGTGATATTATATCATGGGGACACAGCTCACATGAGGTCATGGTCTGTTAGAAGAGACTTGTATTTTCTCAGCACATTTATGAAAGAAACCAAAATAAATGGAGATCATCAGCATGATGCTTTCTACTCTTGCTGAGAAAGTAATTTTCCTTGTGAATTTTCACATAATGTTGCTCACAAAAGAGCACAGACTTGAAGGGAGAAGTCAGGTAGAAGAGTTGAGCCCACCCAGCACACACTCACGGACAGCATGGGTCTGGCCTCCCCAATTTCCAGCCTGCTGGGCAGGGAGCTGAGCAGCACTGTGGTATGTATATTCTTTAACGTCACTTTTTGTTCTTTTGAAGTACTGGAATGGAACCCAGGGACTTTGCACATGCTAGGTAAGTGCCCTACCACTGAGCTATATCCTCAGCCCTGATGTTAAATTGTTTAAACACAGGATAAACACTTAAATTTCTTTGTGCGTGTAGCACGTGTTGGTAATAACTTAATAATTACTTAACAGCCTTTTTGGACATTTTATCATCTGAGGCCAGGATCTCATTATACAGCCCAGTCTTGAACCAGTCTGCTCGAACCTGAGTGCTGAGATTAGAGGTGTAACCACAACTTCTGGCTTAAATGGTGGTTTTGGAGTTGGTGTTTCATTTTATTGTAATGGAGCAGTTCTTTTATGATAGATCAGGTTAGTCCTTGAACTCACATAGATCCATCTGCCTCTGCCTGCCTGACTGCTGGGATTAAAGGTGGGCATTCCTTCTTTCTTTAATTATCCTTCTTTGTCTAAGCCTAGATGGCGGCACCTCACTTCCTTTTATGGACACTTCTTTTTATAGGACATCATCTTTAACTTTCCTCCTCTCCTAAACCCCTCCACATCCTCTGGATGTGATGTGACCCACACCAAACACAGGTATATCGATCTCCATTACAGCCTGGCACATCATGATCTGCTTACACCAGATCATGTGTACACCAGATGGTGTGGTACACCACCACAGGACCTAATGTTTCTTTCCTGTGGGGACCTTTACTTTACCCTTGCCTGCCTTTCACACTTGTTTGAAGACAGAGAATACTGTCAGGACCATGCTAAAAGGCTCTTGCCTTTAAAAAAAAAAAAGATGTTAACTTTTTGTGTGTATGTACATATCCCTGAGCAATATGCATGTGTGGCATGTGCATTCAGGTAACTCTGGAGGCCAGAAGAGGGTGTGTGATCCCCTAGAGCTGGAACTTTAGTCAGTTTTGAACTGCTTGACATAAGTGCTGGGAGCTAAACTCTGGTCCTCTACAAGAGCAGTATGTGACCTTACTTGCTCTTAGTCTCTGAACCATCTCTCCAGCCCCATGGCTCTCACCTTAATCTCTTGACCACACCATCACATACTAGAGATGCCTTTAAAATAGCATTTTTCCCTACCCTTGAGCACATTTCAAGTCCTTACAGCCTGACTGGCAATCCATGTATCACATTACTTTAAACCAAAATACCATGCTTTAGTCTCCCAGCTGGTTTTCTGAGGTTCAGACCCATGAAGTCACACACTCTTCTTTTTAATTTCATCTTCTGTTCATTTTAATATGGTTACAAAATATGTACCCTTCCTCCTTATTGGAGTTCTGGTTCTTTAAAGAAATGGTTTTGCCAGTTATTATATCTCTGGTCTTTGTAATAAAATTCCTTCAGCAGAGAGGTGAAAGGGCCTGAGCAACGCCTTCCCCCCTCTGGCTTATTAGAGAAGATGAAGGCTTCTAGGCAGGATGAAAGAAATAATCCAGGAAGGAAGCCAGGAGAAAAGGGGGTGGAGGGAAATTTAAGCCAGTGTCAAGAGGTTGGCGCGTGGAAGAATGTGATGCAGAAGAAGAGAGAAGTCCCTGTGGCAGCTTGCACCATCTTCCCTTCAGGGCCCCTGCGGACGCACCCCTCTGTGGAGCCACCAGGCCTTTCCCACCCTCTCCCTCCACCTGTGAACATTTTGGTGCTGTCTCACTTGAGGCCCTGCCACTCTGGATCATGGGTATTTGGGTGGCCTCCTGTCTGTCCACCATTCACTAATCATGTAATTAACCACGTCCAGTACCTCCCTGGATGCCACTGACAGAGATGATTATGGTATGATCTTCTCACAGGTGCCCAGGCTCTGCCTGGCTCCAGTGATCCTGTTGTGCCCACGTCTTTGCGTCTACAGTGTCCCCTGGAATCAACTGTCCTTTCTCTCCTTTCTTTGTCGCTCAAGGCTCAGACATAACTAAAAGGAAAGGTCACCTCGCAGAGTTCAGACTTTTTCTGAACTGCCAGATTTGAGCTCCTGTAGAAACATGCAAATTTCTACCACTTTCCATTTACTGAAACCTTTCACGGGTAAGCATATATATCTGCCAGTGGATTTGGGGCAGAAATCTTGCTTTCAATTTTTTGTTTCCCCAAGCTTGAGAGCCATTCCCATTCCATGATAGAAAATTAGCTGAATCAAAAATTGATTAGTTCTCCTTGGAATGTCCCACCGTGGTGGGGAAAGAAAGACATCAGGGTTTTGTTTGTTTGTTTGTTTGTTTTTTAACAGGAGGAATGAGAAGATCAGTGACCTGCCCCAGGTTGAAATGACTGCAGGGTTGGGCAAGAAGCCAGTGCTCTTAACCACTGAGCCATCTCTCCAACCCTGAGTTCCTTTGTTTTACTCTTTATTATCTGGTATCATTACCTGCCTGTTACTTCTCTCTACTGTTCACCCCCAAACTCTAACAGCATTTAGCTTCTCTGACTCAGTGCTCCCTAATGCGACTTCAGTGCAGACTCTACTTTCCAGATTTTCTTTTTCTTTCTTTTCCCCAATAACTCAACTCTGTTATGTTTAATTTCCTCAGATTCCAATTCTTGTGTACTACTTCTTTGACGAAACAAAAAAGAAGACACTGGAGGTGTAGCTCAGTCGTAGAACATTTGCCTGACAGGCACAAGGTTGTGGTTTCAAAAAGAAAAAGAAAAGGGAGAAAGAAATTCAATCTGGGTGTAGGTGTTTTAGTGGTGATCTCAGGATATTTGCATTCGAACAGTGGTCCCCAGGCCACAGTGAAAGTGCTGCGACTGGGGCTGCTGCAGGACAGACCACGGAAGAGAGCATCAGAGGAGGGTCCTTGCATGAGCTCCATCTCTGCTACACACCTGCCCTGTTTCAGCTGAAGGCTGACCCTTGTAGCAGATGGAGGGGTGGAGTGGGGGATGCAGGGTGGGCTGGCTGTTATCAGAGTGGGCTGTAAGAAGACAGGGTGGCTGTGTACCCAGATTGGGTGGGGAAGGACAAACCTGTCAAAACACGAGAAGAAAACTGATGTGTTAAGAAGAGATGACACCAGGTTTTAAATAAAACTTCACAGAAAGCTATGTGGTTGGGCAACACCCAATCAAAATAGTGCCGATAATGGACTAATTACTAGCATGGAGATATAACTGTGAGCCACGCACAACAATGGAGGGAGGAGGGGTTGACACACAGAGAAGAGGATTGGGGAGGGTTGACCAAAGGGAAAGGAAACTTGGGCCTCATGTTGAAGCATAAGCCAGGTTTTAAAACAGGTCTTTCCTTATTTTTCAGTGAAACGTGCTTTCTGTGGGACTACGTCTTTAGCTATGAATACACTATTAGAAAACTACCAGGAAAACATATATATGGATAAACTAGGGAGTAATTATTCACAATATAATTACTATTTTATACAAATTCTCTTTGAAGTTTCTTTAAAGGCTACTTAGAATACAATTCAGTGTGCTTTTTAAGAAGTCTACAATACGAACTTTTATAAATTCTACACAAAAAGGTAAGGGCAGCCCATTTAGTAGAATTAAAGATATCAATAGAGTTGGTTCAGCAAATTTATTTTTAAATCAGGACATGTACACTGCTAACAAAGGAGATAGAAAAATACAGCCCACCTTTAGTTCTAATCCGGGGTCACTTCGTATGCCATGCCAGTAGGCTCCTGTTTCACCAGGAAGAATTCATTAAGTAGAGAGCAAGTCAATAAAAATGAGCTTTATTAAAAAGAACTGGTGTAATTAAAGGTATTGGTGAAAACTAGCCCAGTTATGAAGAGGAAATGACTCAGCAGCAACCCTCAGAAACGAAACCATATGCATAGGATCTTCTCCCAATTTGAGGTTATTTGGGGGAAAAAACAAAACAAAACAACCAAACAACTAAACCATTTTCTGTTACGTAATATGCGATCTTCTAGGTGAATGGCAGCATAAAGCAGGAAGCAGTGCTCCTGTGACACTGCCATTCTTCTAATAACGGTGAATTATAGTGTCGGCGGTGCTGGCAGCCGCCAGCATGTCAGAGGGACAACGAGAAAGCCCAGGACAGGCTGACAGGCTGCAGATGGCTAGGAGTGATTTTCATTAATACTGCATGCACGGCAGTCTAAATGAGCAGATTTGACCCTTGAAATTCGTAAAGGTGCATGCAAGAGAAAACACGCTTAAGAGTCACAGAATCCCAGGTCAAATGATAGTTCTGTGGGGAAAAAAATGCAGAGGTCAGTCACATGACAGGACATGTCCTCATCAATCAAAGGGCATCAGTATTGGCAGTGCAAGATAGCTTTCTAGTGGAATCATCCTATCCAAGGTCACTTGGCCTTATCACCTGATTTGAATCTGGGGCTTCTTGAATCCATATGCTTCAAGAGCAGGCAGTGGGCATGCTGGGCACTTCTGCAGCTCTCAGCTATGGAGGAACTGCAGAGGAACCAGCCCCAGCAGGGGAGCCTCAGCTCAGCATGGGGGCAGATTTCAAGTCAGCCTGGAATACTCAAGCAGTCTGGGGCTTGGATTCGCCAGTAATGTCAGATTACCCAGCCACTGACTGGTCTAACACCTTAAAAGAACATCGTCACAAGGATTAAGTGCTTATTCGCTGAAACAATTATAAGGTGCATCTGAAGGCAAGCCAAACCCTAGAAAGCTTAGTCCAGCTTTCTACTAGCCGCCTCACCCTGGTGACAAAGGTATTAGGCAAAAAGCAGCTTTGTGAAAAACATAAGAAATTTGAAAACTTTGCCATAAAAACAGTAGCTCTCGGTAAGATGAGCTGCAAACTGGAAGAGGGCACGTCCATGTACTGGGATCACACAACCTTCTCCATTCACTTGGTAGCTAAGATGAACAAACAAAATGTCCATAATGTATCTGTTTTTGTTTGCTTGTTTTGTTGTTGTTTCATCTCGTTTAGACAGGGTTTCCCTATAGCCCCAGTTGGCCTAGTGCTCGCTATGTAGACCAGGTTGGCCTCAATCACATAGAGATTCACCTATCTTTGACTCCCAAGTACTGGAACTAAAGGTATGTGTGCCACCATGCCCGTTGTTTTGAGACAGGGTTTTCCCGTAGCCCCAGCTGGCCTGGAACTTACTATCTAGAGATCCACCTGCCTCTGCCTCCTGAGGCTTGTGCCACCACACCTGGCTATAGATCTTTTAATAATTTATTATGGTATGTGTCTAAATGGTTTCTTAAAAAAACCTGAGTACCTGAGAATGGGTAGGTCTTCATCCAGCCCCAGAGTCTGCAGGCACTTTTCTTTTGAAATATTTACCCGTAGCTGCCCAGAACTGCATATTTTGGGGACAGTGAAATGGATGTTTTATCTTCTGAAATGTAAGTAAAAGTTGGGGAATGAGTGACGTCATGGTCTAATTTCTGTCAGTCTGCTGTGATACCTAAGGAAAAGGCACTAGCGGCATTCTTGAAGAATCTGAAACTTCATTTTACCTACAATGAAAAGACCTTTAACACCTTCTACCCATAATCTGCTGCTTTATGACAAACAATAGCAAACCCAAGCCAGCACTCTCCATCTCTAGGTGAGGCTCAGGACAAGATGTTCCGCAATACTGTTCTGCTGTTTTTCACACGAAAGAGATGTCTGTTCAGGACAGGTGTGTTTGTTGTGGGAAGAAGGAAAAAGAAATAGGCTTGCTTAAATTTAAGTTAATCCAGCCTTTTGACATTAATAAAGCTAAATTCCACTTAATCTTTCAAGAAGAAAGTAGCCCATATGCCAAAGTTACATGCCCAGAGTTTTCCTGGTAAGACAGATGCACATACTCACCCAAAGACATGAATAAGAAGGTACAAAGCAACAGCAGGCTTACAAATTAAAAAGAAAAGTCAGTCCTGTGGCACATAAGGAATAATAAGTAGCCACAAGAGTGACCTGTAATGACACTCAGCACTACATAAGGATAGAATATCGAATGAAAAGAACACAGAACATCATTTATAACAAGAGGTACAAGAACAAGCACAGCAAACCACTGTTTGAAGATAGGATAGGAGCCACCTTTGGAGAGCAAGTAGGTGGGAGGCTTTTCTGGGATGCTGGTGTGTCTCTTGATCCAGATATTGGTACAAGGCTGTGTTCAGTGTGTGAAGACACTCCATGTACACATCTCTGTATTTTCCGAATTACATTGTATCTCAGTGGAAGTATTAAAGAATGGTTCAGCAAGCAGGCAGGATTCAATCAGATTTGCTTTTGTGGCTTTCTGATAGCACCTATTTTTTAGACTTAATTCTCTTAGATCAAGATGCAACTGATGAGAAAAAAAACTCAGTTTGCTTCAGAGGCTGAGTAGCAGAGATTAGAATATAAATGTATTTACTCTTACTGTAAACTATGGATTCAATAAATAGATCTGTAAACTCAGTGGATTTACAGAGCCATGGAAACTGATCATTCATTGGGACTGATGTTTCCCTAATTTGCATTTTGTCCCATTTTTGAACCTTGGAGAATGTTATATCTTCTATATGAGAAACAACAAGAAAAATGAATCAGAACCATCTATTATATTTACTTAGGGTTGGCAAGATGCTCAACATGTAAAGGTGCTTGATTTACAACCCTGACAGCCAGAGTCTGAAACCCACAGAGCAGAAAGAGAATCAACTCCTAATTCCTAAAGTTGTCCTTTGACCTCCACACTTCCCGGCACACACATCACACACAATATAATAACTAAAATAAATTTATGTAAATTAACAATGGATTTTCCCACTAATATGGGAGAAAATCACTCTGATTTAACACTGAACTGGAATCACAGAAACATCTTTTAATGACTATGGAATGATTTTAACTGCATCATTCTGCAGACTGGCCCCTCTGAAGAGATGAAATGCTGTGCAGCCGCATGGGTGGTCAGAAGCAGAGTGTGGATTAGCACTCGGCCTCCCTAACCATTGTAGCGCCCCACTTTCTAGTCCAGCCTCTGGCCTTCAGTTATTGATGATGCACGGAATCATGAACAACTAAACAGATGGTATGAAGTCAAGTTTCAGTGTGACAACAAAAATCTTAAGCCACTGTGATATTCATATATTCTAATGAGCCAACAATCATATGTTCCTGGCTCTTGATTATTAGAAACTGGCTAGTGGTTGGGAGTATACATGTTACCACTATCACTGAAAATACTAATTCTCTCAACCTGGGATGGAGCTTTGAAGATTATTTTATTTTCTTATTCACAAACACACGATAGTCGGGTGTGGTGGCGCATACCTATGATGCCAGCACTTGGGGAGCAGATGCTGAGGAAAGAGGACACTGACTTTGAGCCTGAAGGTGGAACATGTGAGACTCTCTCAAAAAACCAAAACAATAAAGAAAGAACACAGTCTTAGAATGGCAGAGAAAGGTCTCAGACTAGACACAAGAGAATCCACTAGGCTCTTTTCTGCATGTGTTTTGGGACATGGATCAGAGATGATTTAGTAATGCCATGGAACTCACCTTGAGAGCACCCAGGCTTTTGTACCGCCCAATGCTCTTCCAAGGAGTATTAACCTGCTGTGAGTTACTTCTATTTGCAAACACAAACACACAAAAAATCACCTAAAATGGAAACCATATTTTCCTATGTGTATTCTGTTCCCAGAAGTCACATAACTTTTAACTTTCTTGCTACAAGGCAAAACAGATTTGGAGTTTTCAACCAATTCACTTTCTGGCTTTATACAAATGATAATGTCCTGTGACTTGGTATTAGGAGACTTATTCAGATTAAAAGTATACATTTCCTTGATTATGGCTATAGAGCATTTATAATCTGATTCTATACATTTCTAACAAGAGAAAACGAAATATTAAACACAGTCTGAACACTAGCTATCTATGAAAAAGAAACTGCAACCCAGGATACTGAGGCAGACAGCAGCATCAAACTTCATTCTCATCCTAAGACTCTGGGGTGAGGGGGGTCTAGACTCTTCTTTTCTTTCAAATCTGAAGGAATGGTTACATCTCTCTCGACATGCATTCACATGGCTGACATACTGGCCAGAAGCCCAGGTGACATATGAAGCCAGGATTCACAAAAGCCCATAAGAGATATGCAAGTGCTTAGAGGTCAAGGAGACTCTAAAGCCAACGAACAACAAAGTCATTGTTTGTAGACTGCAGCAAATGTGAGCAACCATCCATCCGCCTGACATAGGACAGGCATTCGACAAGGGGTTAGTCTTTGTTCCCTTCTGCTTTTCCATCCTCGATCGATCTTCAGATATGGCTGTTTACATGAGAACACCTCAAGTCAAGGGACAAGTGGATTTAACAAACGATGCCATGATTCATAAAATGGATCAGGCTGCTTCATGAGGCCTGGCAAGTGGTCAGATTCATGTCATGCTTCAAGTAAATGCATAGAAGTTCACATCCATTTTGTGTATCTCACCAGCCTCTTTTTTAATCCTTTCCTTCAATTCCTTCGCCTGAAACAAATGGCATTTTTTAAAATGTCATTTTAAATCTTTTTTTTTTTTTTTAAAGTAAGTCTAATCCTATAGGGAGGGAGGTAGACCAGTAGGCAGAAAAGGTTCACCAGTGCTTCAGAGGCACACTCAGTGCACTTGCATGGAAAGGTAGACAGGCAGATGGATGAAGCTGATGAATGGCTGTAGTTTTAGTTACTATTGGTCAAAGAGCTATAAGTTTACCTGAATTAGTTCTTTGAACCTCACTTCTTTCCTTTTCAAAGTGTGCATTATAATATGAAAATTTCAATTTCTCAGTGGTAGAAGTTGGAATAATGAAGTCCCATGAACTCAGGTCTACTCTTCAACAACTGACAACTCTATCAAGCCTGGGCAGCTCCATCCTCACTACATCCCCATGCCCTGATTTATTTAAAACAAATCTCAACAACTTTATTGTATTTATCTCTAAAGGACACCATGTTTAAGCAAGACCACTTATTGGGTAAGGGCGCTTGCTGCTGCAAGTCTGAGTTTGATTGATCCCCCAAATCCTATGGTAAAGGGAGAGTTCGTTTCCAAAAGCTGTCTGCTGACTTTCACATGTGCTCTCTGGCGTGCACACATGCGCGCACACACCTACACACACACACACACACATTTAAAAATTAAAAGCATAACCAGGCACCATATTGTCATACCTTAAAAACGTTAACAAAAATTCCTTAATGCCATTAAACATCAGCCCATTCAAACTGCTCCAATTGTCTATTATTATTATTGTTGTTGTTGTTATTGGAAACAGTGTATGTATCCCTGGTTTAGACATGGACTATTTATAGGTCAACTTCTAAGACAGCTCTTCAGGAAGTTAAACTGTAGGATGTTTATCAAAGAGACTCCATGTTGTCAGATTGAGGCTGTGGTTCCACACTCTCTGTTCACTCTCTCTCCCGTTGTGTGAAAACAAATATTTGATATAAAACAGAAATGAAGGCAGCAGAAATATAGTATATCAGCACTTAACAGAACTAGTCTTAAGAATGTTCAAATTGTAATCAATGAGGACTACTAAAACTTTAGGCAAGGATCTTTTAATAAGGATGCATTTAAGTACTATACACATGTACATAGACCCAGAGGGGCACTGTACTGTGCATTAAGAATGAAATGTCCTACTCAGAAGGTTCGGATGTTTTATGTCTACTACATCTCTGTCAACATGAAAACAAACAGTTCCAGGGGAGAAAAAAAAGCACCCTGTCATTGGTTTTTGCTTCAGCCACAGTCACCTTCTCCTGGCTTCCCTCTCTCTGATCCCTCTTCCACTTCATTTAACACACAGATGTCTCCTTTCCAGCCTCCCCTCTCATGGCTCCCCTGAGAGTGCTCTGGCTATGTTGGAACAGTCTCATAATGTGAACATGTCTTCCTCACACCTTTGCAATTTTGTTCATGTTCTCTCTGAAGTACAACATTTTTTACTCATCCAATATACAATACATGGCAACTTGCAGTGAGAGACAGCAATAAGGAATAAAGCACCGTCATTGGGAGCTCTGGGAACTCACCACTCAATGCACATAAGTAAACGAATTCCAATAGGGGTCTGCTAAATACAGACAGTATTATTGTATTAGGTTTGGTGATGGCTCAGAGGGATTTTGTTTCGATATAGACTAGTAGTCAGCACTTGGAAATACAGCAGGCATAAAGGTATGGAGAAAGAAGACCCCAGTCTATGCTGTCAAAACCCCAAATTAAGAATGCAGAATTGGTATGCAGCTGCAGGATGGCTACACAGTAGAAATCAATTGGAAAGCATCTGCAGCTCATTATAGGTAATGCCTAGGAGAGGTGGTAATCACAAACTCAAATATAACTGGTTTGCTTTCAAGCAGCCTTTGTTACCAAATCAACACAAAATCTGTGGGAACCAAACTGGAAATGCTGGCAGCAAAGAGAGGCTGAGTGATGTGACTCATACAGAAAGAAAATGAAGTAACTGGCCACCTCCAAAGAAGTACAGAGAACACGGCAACATGAGCGCCTGGAGCAAGAAGCAGTACAGTGTGAGGCTGCAAAGCAAGCTGCCATACATTTAGGGTAAGACATGCTCTGCACCTGAAAGCATTTTCAAATTCTTGTTATTAAAAAGCATACTGTATATCAAAGAATGCATATACAGGCTTATTTAAATTTTATTTTAATTTTATGTGTCTGTTTAGCCTGCATATATATAAGCGCACCTGTGTTGTGCAATGCCTGTGGAGGTCAGAGGAGGATGTCCGATGCCCTGGTGGAGTCACAAACCATTGTTAGTCGCCATGTGAGAGCTGGGAATCAAACCTGGATCCTCTGTAAGAGCACCCAGTGCTCTTAACTGCTGAGTCATCTGCCCAGCCCCATACAGTTTTATTTAATACACACAGAGACAGAGACACAGACACACATACACACACAGGCACACACACCACGCACCCACCTCCCAGGTTAAGAAATCGAACATTATGAGTATATAGGAAGCTTCAGGGCAGCCCTCTCACCAACCGCCTGCCTTCTGCTTCCTTCCTAAGAGCGAGGATAACTGCCTTGCATTTTGTGTTAACTATTTCTTTTTATTCGTAATTTTAGCACAGGAACTTTTGAAAACTGCCTAGCAAGCCAGAGCTAGCAGTTAAAGGCAAGAGCAATATTGCCATTGATGGAAGGCCAGGAGAAGACCCTATCAAGTTCAAGTTCTGCAAGGGCCTCTTATGGGAGAAGTGGAAGGCTAAGAACCAGACCTCCCAGTGTGGGGGCCATTGTCAGATCTGTGGTGTGAAACAGGAAACAGGAGCTCTTATCCCACAGGACTGTGGTCAGGTGTAGGTTGTTCTGAATCTTCTGTTTTAGTTTCTTTTTTTCTTTTCTTTCTTTTTTTTTTTTTCAGTAAAATGTTCATAACATGAAATTTGCCATTTAACCATCTTAAGTATACAACTCGGTGGCATTAAGTACATTTACTCTGTTGGCCACCATCCATCCCAGAACTTTACTCATCTTTCAGAACCAAAGTTCTGTATCCACTGAGCACTAACTCCCATTGTGCTACCACCTGCTTTTATAGATCTGATTCCTCGAGGGACCTGACTGTTTTTGTGACTGGCTTATTCCACTTACCCAAGTGTTCCTAAAGTTCATCCATGTTGTAGAGTGTGGCAGAATTTTCTTTTATAAAGTTCAATATTCCATTTATGTATACATCATATTTTATTGTTCATGTATACGTGGGCACTTACGAAGAATTGACTATTGTGAACACTGCTGCTTATGAACATGAGCATACAAGTATCAGTTCGAGTTCCTATTTTCAGTTCTTTTACATGGTACACTAAGAAGTGGAACTGGTGGATCATAGCTCTGGTTTAAGTTTTTGATGGAGCTTCTCTACTTCGTTACTGATTTTTTAATTTAATCACCGTGGCAAAGAACATTATTGTATGACTGAATCGAGGACTTCTGAGGCTTGTGCTATGGGCTAAAACATGGGCTGAACAGAACACTACATGTGTATTTGTACATAATGCTACTGTTCAGTAGAATGTTCAATGAATACTGATTTTGTCAGGTTGGTTGCTAGTTTACAAGTCTTTCAGATTCTTACTGATTTTCTGTCTATACATTACCTCCATCATTTAGTAAAGGGGGTTAAAAATCTCAGACCATGACAGTAAATTTGTCAATTTCTCCTTGCTGTTCTACTGGTTTTTGCTTCTTATGTTTTGAAGCTGTTATCAGGCACATAAACATTTAGGGTTATGCAATCTTAATAAATTGGGCCCTTTCTTATGAGATGATTTTCTTTAACTCTAATAATATTTTTGCTGTGAAATCTTTCTTATTAATGGTTCAGTTTTGATTTTCTATGAACATCTGGGTGCAAATATAGTTATGTGTATAGAGCTGATAATCATTTTTATGAAAAATCTGACAAGAAGCATATCACTGATTCATTAGAAGGTTCTCAGTAGTTGGGAATGTAGTGAGTTGGCAGAATGCTTGTCTGGCATGCATGAGACCCTGGTTTTGATCCCCAGAACTACTTGAACCCAGAGTAATGGCACATGCCTGTAATGGAGGCAGGAGGATCAGAAGAGCCAAGGTAATGAGAACAGCCTAGAACACATGAGACCCTGCAGTCTTAAAAGAAAAGGGGGAAGAAGGCTAGAAAAGTACATCAGTAGTAAAGCACTTGCCTACTGTGCATGAAACTCTGGGTTCAATCCCCAGCATTGCACAAAAAGTTGAGTGGTTGAAAAAATGGCTTCTAGAGTGTGTGGTATGGCTCCCTGGACCAACAGTCTCAGCATTCCTGAGTTTGTTAAAAATTCAAATTTTCACCCTCACAGTAAGTAATTCACAAGCACACCTGGAAATCTGGAGGATGCCAAATGAAAGTCATTGCCTAGAGTCTCAAGTACTTTAAGCATTTAACTCAAAATAAGCCAAAAGAATACTTCTTTAGAGGGTGAGTCCAGTTAGAAAGGTGCTCCGCACTTACATAATGCCATCCCAACTGAAGTTCAATTTTTACATGTTATGTATTTGCACTCCTAGTCATGTATTCATGGGCACTAGGGATGCAAATCACTAGTCAGAGATTTCTAACCCCCTTTACTGAATGATGGAGATACTGTATAGACAGATAATCAGCAAGGACCCGAAAGACTTGTAAACTGGCAAGCAACTAGACAAAAGCAGTATCTGTTGAACATTCGGCCAAATAGTAGCATTATGTACGCTGTATCCAAATACATGTGCAGTATTTTGTATGAACCATATGCAAGGTGTAATAACAGCTCCAGTAACTACATAAAGAACTGAAATTTGTTTTAAGCAGAGATATATTTCAGGAATATTGGGCAACGTTCAATGCTTTCAATTTTCAGTTGTGATTTTTAAAGGCAGGAAATACCGCTTGTGGAAACATTATAATGAATTGTCACTGCATGTCACCAGTGAGTCGCGGGGATGAATCAGAGTTGGGTCTGACTCAAAGATTCCCTCCTCTTAGAACAACTCGGTGGGGTGGACCCTTTGTTTGCTTTCAGGTCTAGTGCGGTAGGCGCCGCCTGCACAGCAGCCTCCCTACTGTGCGCTGGTCTGTGTGTGCACTGTCCTCTGAGCACTATCTAGGCAGGTGGGATAGTTTCTTCTTTTATTTAAATGTATTTTATACCAGAAGCAACGCCTTTGTTGCCACGCACCTCCCTGGGATGTTAAGCTCTTTTTGGGTGGGGCTGCACCTGGCTCCTCACAAGCTGCATCTCATCAGATCTCCAGGGTACCCGATTGGCAGGTACATGCTAGTCGGGCAGAGCTGCGGGGCTGTGCTCAGTCTGCAGGGAGTCCAAGAGAGCTGGCAGATCGGCACTGTGAAGCCCAATGCTGGAAAATTCCCTGCTACTCTAATTACTGGTTATAACTTAAAAAAAATTAGTAAAGAAGAGAAGCTGGGTGCGATGGTGCACAGCTTCAATCCCAGCACTCGGGAGGCAGAGGCAGGCAGATCTCTGCAAGTTCCATCCGGGCCAGCTGGGGCTACAGGAAAATCCTGTCTCAAAAAGACCAAGAAAATAAAGAAGAGATTCATGGTGGGAGGGGCTCTTTTTTTTTAAACTTTTTTAGTTGAAACTGAACGGACATGGAGCAGAAAACAAGTTAGTTTACTTCACATATACGATGTATTTCATGGTATGACAAGAGTCCCAAGGGAAGAAAACATCTTTGTCTTGGTGACTGTAAACTGACTACATAAAAAGACACATAACACCTGTCACCAAGGACGCCCCTCCCAAGTACAAGAACCAAAGTCAATTCACATACCACTTTCACTTAATACAGACTACTTGTGCTAAAAGGGAGTTGAGGCTTTTTTTGTTTGTTTTCGTGATATTCGAGATGGATCACAGGGCCTCATGCATACTAGGCAAATGCTTAAACATTAAGCTATACTTCTGATGCCTTCAATTTGTTTATCTATGTATTTATTTTGCTAGGGATTGAACCCAGGGCCTTTAGCAGGTTTGGTAAATGCTCTACCATTGAGCTACACTTTTAAGTCCTTTAAATTTTAACAGCAATCTTTTATTTAAGTCATAAGCTAAATATACTACTAACATTTTTATTTTTCTGGACAGAAAAATCAAGAATCCCTCTTTGTGACATAGAAACTTTACTATATAGAAATAATTGGGGATGAAAATATTTAATTTTGTTTATTAAAGGATTAAAACCACACAAAAGTAAAACTTAGCAACTTCACATGCAGGATCACTTTAAGGAATTCAGATCTGCTACCATGTTCCTGCCTCGTGCCTCACTAAGGCTCAGGTGGAAAGCACGGGTGCCATTTAACCAAATGAAATGCCTTAATGGGTGGTTTTCTCTACAAAGAAGCATAAACAGAGTGCCCATACCTCTTAAAATTTCCTTGTATCAGAACCAAAAATAATATTTAGTATTTGCTTTATATCTTACATAAGAATTTGGTTTAAGCTCTGTAGAGTAATCAGTGGTCAGAAAAAAAATGTGAAAGTCTAAAGCAAGAGGCACTCTGAAGAACTTCCTTGTCCGGTCTCTCTAGTTGCATAAAGATGTAGTTATACCGACAGTGTTCTCAACAATGCTGACAACAGAGTTGAAAGATTCACTGAGCTTGAAAGAATTTTAACAACATAACCTTAAGAGAGGCTGTAAAATAAGACCAAAAATGAGAGAAACAAAACAAAAGCCTCACAAATTGCTTTAGACAGCCAGGAGCAATCACTGACTTAGTTTGTTAAGATCTCAAATGAACTTCCCTTAAAATATAATTTATATGTGACCATTTACACAGCTCTTCTCTACAATTTCAAAGGTGATCAGTTCAAAGCTTAATGAATTTTTTTGATATTGGATTTTTACACCTTTGAAATCTTATACTTCAGTCATGTACTATTAGCATTCAAGCAAAGCTGCATGATCTAGAGAAAATTCAATCTCTTCTGATGATTAAGTTTCAGTAATTGAACATAAAAACATTTGGAACAAGAAGAGCTATATAAATGAACTGTCAGCATATATGAGAACATTATAATGTTACTTAGGTAAGAAAATGCTTCTTGGAGAAGTTGGCACCATAAGGAGCTGACTGGAAAGCAGAGAAGTAAGCCATCTCTGGAATAATGAGGCTGCTCCAGGCCAAGTACGTGAGGAGGTGTGACTGACACACAGGACTTGGAGATTAGCTGTGTGGGACATTCTGAGACCCTTCCCCAAGCATCCAACAAAGCTAGATTGGGCATCCACAGCTTACTGGAGAGCTGTTTATAGCAAGAGTCCTTGCTCTGGGAAGCACTTTGCTTTCTAATGCTAAGGACTGTGCTTCTGCCACATGGTCAACAAGGGAGCATTTTCATAAGTGAAGAAAAATACAGTCATGTCCAGATTTGGTCTTCTGTTAAGATGTGATCGGGGCTGACTTCTTGTGTCAACAATTTAGAAAGTCACATTTCAGAGAAAGACAGTGACCATGGGCTCAGCAGATCTCTGAGCTCATCGTGGTAGGTATCCGGATATTTCTAACAAATGGTAGATTTCAGAAGCCAACACAACAAGATACAAAAGCAATTTTAAAACTTTGATGTTTATGACTGTGGAAGGAGGCATTGTTCTGAAGACACAGATTCTAGAATTTCTGCAGACTATTGGACTCTAGTTCACATTAACATCCTTGAAAAGTTCGAATGTTGTTCTGACTATGTATTTCCATTGTGAATGATTACACAGGGGACAGAGATCAGCTGGCTGCCTCTGGAAAGTGTTATTCTCTTTTAATTAAAAATTTTATTTTAAATGTATTTTATGTATATGAGTGTTTTGCTTGCATGTAATGGAAGTGCACCACATGCATGCAGTACCCATAGAAGCCAATAGAGGGCACTGCATTCCCTGGAACTGGAGTTATAGACAATTATGAGCCACCATGTGGGTGCTTGAAACTGAACTTGGATTCTTCCCAAGAGCAGTAAGTACTCTTACCTGCTGAGCCATCTCTCCAGCCTTTGGATAGTGCTATTTTTTTAAAAACATTCTTTTTAGAATAGAAATGAAACCCTAGAAATCTTGCAAAGTAGAACTTATTTAATAGATGATTTTTTTTTTTTTTTTTAAGGTCTCAATCTCAACTTGATTCTCCTACCTTACGGAGCCTCTGGGTGCTGGGATTACAGGCATGTGCCACCTCACTCAGCAACAAATGTCTTTTTAATATATATGAATTTCAATACACTGAGGGCTAAATTCATTATTTACAATAAAAGTATATATAATACATTAGTTTATAAAGTGGCTACAGTCCCATTTGCCAATGCCCATGTTCTATAAAAGGGTCCCATTTCTTTGTTTGTGGTTCTCCCCGTACATCAAGAAATGGCTTCCTTATGCTGCAGCAGCTCACTTTATGGCCCTGAAAGATACTTAGCTCTTGATGACAATCACAAACTTAGATACTGGGCATACCGAAGATTCATTTAATTATCTAATAATAAAATAAGAATTGACACCTGGCCATGACAAAAGTAAGAGAACTAACCTTAGAGATTTTATTGGTCTATACCATAACTACCTGATCCTTCTTCCAAGACCAAATTCAGATATATATATCCTGACCTCACAGGCCAAACAGTGGCACAGCAGACAGTGCTGTAGGAACAGCCCAGCCTCTGAACTCCACCACGCATTCCCGACCCCAGCCACTGGAGTTATAGGCAGGGTTTTAAATGCTGTTTTGTTGCTCTTATCTTATGTGTGTGTTGACACAGTCTTGCCATATAGTGTGGGCCTACCTGGTATTCACTGTGTAGCCTGGGATAGCATGAAATTCTCAGTAATCCTTTGCCTCAGTCTCTCCACTGCTAGGATTATGATTCTTTTCCTTTTTAAGATCCCTACACTTTTAAAGTACATCAATCATTCTAAAATTATGAAATATAGTCACAAACAAACCTGGGTTCCCTTCTAGGACAGCCACAGTTCTGTCTACTTCAAAGATGACATGCAGAACCAGGTGCAGTGGCACAGATCTATAAGTCCAGCAAACAGGAGGCTGAGACAGGAGGATCTGGAGTTCAAGGTCACTCTGATCTATATAGCAAGACTCTCAAAAAAAACAAAAGCAACAACAATGAAGATCCCGCCCTTCAGGAGTTTACAATTCAAACATCACGTGGCATCATGAGCCAAGTGCAAAGGCATAGAAAGAGATCTGAACCAGACAGAAAATGGAACAACGTGCTGTAGACAAAAGTGGCTGCTGAAGAGGATTTCAGGAACCAATATGACTGAGAGAGCTGTCCAAAACAAGACCCAAAGAAGCAATCAGGAAAGCCCAAGGAAAATTAGGTGGTTTGGCCAAAGACAATGATGCATGCAGGGAAGACGGAAGAGGCTGGCAGAAGGTAGGGTGTATTGTTCAGGATCATAGATTGATTTATTTTTTATGTGTAAAAGCGGTTTGCCTGCCTGTGGTGCACATCTTTAATACCAGCAATCAGGAGGCAGAGGAAGGCAGATCTTCATGAGATCAAGGCCAACCTGGTGCACATAGTGAATTTCAGGCCAACTGGGGCTACCCTGTCTCAAAAAAACCAAAAACATTTTCCTAAATGTATGTAAGTACACCATGTGTGTGCCTGGTGCCTGTGGAAGCCAGAAGGGGGCAATGATTCCTTTGGAACTGGAGTTACAGATGGTTGTGAGCTGCCATGTGGGTCTTGGGAAATAAACCTGGATCCTCTTCAAGTGCTGTTTGTTTTTTTTTGACAGTGTCTCTCTAGTTACCTGGAAGTCACTAAGTGGACCAGGCTGACCTAGATCTCTCAGAGACCCTCCTGCCTCTGCCTCCGGAGGGCTAGGATTACAGGTGCACACCACCACACCCAGTGTTTCAAGTGCTTTTAACTGTTAAACATAGCTCTGACTATGGCTTCTCTAATGGGTCTAGCCTGGGGAGAGGGTATCAAAATAAGAGCCAGACTGCTTTCTACAAGTTAGCAACCCAAACTGTACCAATTGTGCACACAAGGCAACACCCCTTCTCTTGCAGCTTGTATGAACTCAACAAACACAAACACGAGATTCATGTTTTCTTGCTACATTCATCCAGCTCCAGGGCCTGCCATCCCAAAGACCGAAATTCGTTAAATAAGTATTTCAAAACAAATAATTTAGTTGATTGATTAAAGGTAAATATAAAAATTCAAATTTTGCTATTATATGTTAGTGAAAAATAAGCTCCTGAGTGATGTATCTCACATAATAAATGAGCACCTAAATAACAAAACAGAGTTCTTCCTCCTCTTTCTTCTTCAAAATACCATATGAAGAATATAAACAAATATTAACACATTTCATATGCAAGAGGATGATGTCACAAACTTGTACAGTAGTAGAGATTATCTTGCTTATTACTAAATAGTTATTTGTGTAAAATGTAAAAATAATTTCATCAAACATGGCATCTAGTTTTAGAAAATTCCTCTTTCACGCTTCAAAGGAAAAAAATCCATTACATGTATCTGCTTTTAAAAGGGTTGTCTTGCACTGGGGATGTAGCTTGATGACAGAGCACAGGCTAGCATGTACGAAGCTATGGGTTCAAACCTGGGCACTGGTAAACAACCAAATAAACTGGCACCATAAGAAAACCTTTAATACTGGCTGCAGAAAGATGTATCTGAAACTTCACATTTGCCTTTTTTTTCCACTGGGCATGGAGCAAAGGTAACAAGTTCTTGCCCCCTGCCTGGGAACACCTGTGCATTAGGTTGCCAATGCTCTGTAGGCATGCAGAAATAATGCAAAGAACTTCCATTTGAAAGAATTCTGCACAAACTATTTCTGGGAAGAACCTGAGGAAGACCTCAGGACCTGAAATGAACTCTGGTGGATGGAGTAGAGTTTAGCAAATGAATTCTGATTGGTACAGAAGAGAGGAACGGGCTGTTTCTTCCGCCACCAGACATCTTAGCAGTCACTGGAAAGGAAGAAGAAACTGAAGAAAGGGCTGGTGCACTTTCAGGACTAGTGAGGAGATGGCCAAACAGCGGGGCCTACAGTGAAGAATCACTCCGTTCTCCTTTTTCTCATAAACACTGGGCAGTGTCCTTCTATTTGACAAAGGAGAGACAAGAGAGTTTCCGATTTGTTTGCTTAATTGTCCCAGCCTTGCCCAATCCTGCTGCACTTGGATTGTAAATAGTCCACATAAGGCATACTGGCATATCTTAAGAAGTTTACATATATCTGTATGTAGCAATACTGTGGCACTATTATCAATGCTGAACAATGGATTAGTAATCTCAGGAAAAATTAGGTTGCTATACATTAATATTTTATACTGCAAAAGCAAAATGAAATTTGGGATCCAAGAAGGAAGAGATTAAACTTCCCTTCAAAAGCAAAATAAAAATTTTCATTAGGTACAAACCATAACATAAAAATCAATTAGTGATTTATAATAAACCAGTCTATGTTAACTGATTTTGATGAAATATTTGGGAAAAATCAGTGGTTCTGACATATAAATTTTCTTATATAATTTATCTGGAAAAAAGTGAGTTTACCATAAACAACAAGAAAAAATATTGTGTGTGTGTGTGGCACAAATTTTTACCCAAGGCAACTGATTCAGCTTTGTGGCAAACAGTTTGCATTAAATATATATGTGCATGAGTGAAATTTTACAATAAATGCTTCTTATCTCTTGGCAAAATGGCATAAGTGTAGTTTTTTATAAACTTTTAAATTACCTTATTTTTAAAATTAAAAAAATTTAAGCTTGTTTTATGTGTATGCTGCCTTGCCTGCATGTATGTATGTGCACCACATGAGTACAGTGCTGACAGAGGCAAGAAGAGGGCATCAGAACCTCTGGAGCTGGAGTTATAGACGATCATGAGCCTCCATGGGAACCGAACCTGGGTCCTCTGCCAGAGCAGCCAGTGCTCTTAACTGCTGAGCCAGCACTGCAGCCCCTAATTTCCTTAATTTGTAAATATAATTTCAATTCCAAATGATAGGGCTAAAATCATAAATCAATGTAAGCATTTCCATATTTTTACAGTACTTTTGACTCTATATCTAGTTATAGATGTTCAAAGGCAAAAAACGGATTGCCATTTCCTGTTTAGAAAACTACATTCATCATAAAACAGTCTTTGATCACACGGGTTTCAGCATTTATGCCTCTACTGGTTCAAGGAAATAAAGTTGTAATAAAGGAAATAAAACTATAATAAATTGCTCCAAAGCAAAGGTAAAATGACCATCCAATTAAGCCATAACTTTAAAAATCACCTTGAGGTTAAATTGAGAAGAAATATGAGGAGAAGGGCAATTAAGGATCAGTCTTTTAAATCTGAGGTCTCCTTGTGACCATGAAAGACTCAGTTACTTAAACTCTTTTTCACTATTTCATTTATGGGCTGCTTTTAATAATGTTTCGTCCCTCAAAAGAGGAAATAAGGAATCCTTTAAGACGAAGAAGGGGAAAAAGCTTATTTATACCAAGCTATCAAAATCTTTTCTAAGAAAAATAAACTAATCAAGATTGATCTCTTGGGTCTCTCAGAAGTTCACCAATTCCAAATGTTCACATAGTTTCAAAAGGGAAGAAAACAATACAGTTTCGTTACAATCCAGTTCTTAATAAAGGATCGTGGGGTGCGTAAGGGTTAGTAGCAACAATATTTTGAAAAAAAAAATTTATTATTAAAACGAGTGCTAATTTACTTCTTTCCTTAAAAAAAAAGTTTGTCTTTCTCAGGTACTAAGAATTCTGGGTTAATTTTGTCCATCAATTTTTCAGGGACTTTCTAGAACAGCTTTTATGAAAAGACTGAATACGTTGTTCTTAGTAATACTTTCAGTCAAAGGCATTGCTTTTTCAAATTCATTATTTTAGAAATCTACTAACATAATTATGTCCACAAAACAAACAAAAAGGATATTCCTTTTATATCTAAACACAGAGAGGGCTTACTTCCTTCTTGAGGTCTTCCATGTTAATTATTAAGCAAATGAAAATGATGGAATATATCAGTTGAACAATTTGCTCTTGTTTTAAAGTGCTCTTCCCAGTTCTCTCAAATTCCACCCCAAACACAGTTTACTATAAAAGCCACACAAATGTATGGTCGGCAGTTAAGTATAAGTGAAGGAGTCCTCCAAGATCCATACCACCACCGTCAGCTGATCTCTCCGGGTTTAACAATCCTGGTTTAACTACTTCATGATGAACGAGACAGGGTGCAAATGACCTGAGTGTTTCAGCCCATAAAACAGGCTTAGGGAAATAAAACCTACAAATCTGATCGCCAGCCCTAGACTGGCCATCATGGGCAATATAGTTTGGGCTTTAAAGTGTAATATTAAGTAATGAAATTTCAATAAGTTACATTTACTCTCAAGTAGCTGACTATAAGAAAGATTACATAACTGAAATTCAGATAGCTCTGAACTGATAGGTAGTGAACTAACTGATTGTCAGAAGACCTACTGAGCTCTGAAGTTTCATAAAAAGTTTTTGGGAACATTAAGATGTACTCACATTAAGCAAGAAAGACTCCAGTTGTTAACAGCAGTAGGCCTATTGTTCAAGAAGAAATAAATTCATGTGATTCATTATGAAAGAGGGTCCTTTTTGGCATTTTGCATATAAAATCTTCTTTAAAAAGACATCTGCAGTTTGAAAAAATTCCATCTACTTTTACTACTACAACCTTTGTTAATTTTCTACAGTTCTCTGCTCCAGTAACTTAAAAGTCATTTCCTTAAGAAAACAGATGACAGACAACTTGAGTGACTGATTATATTGTGCCATCACTTTGTTTTTCTCAGAGGCCTGGCTTTAAGAGGATGGATGTTAGTGTAAATGACAGCAAGGGGAGCTTCGCATAAGATTTCACTTCTGTTCAAAGACAAGCTAATGTAACCTCACTGTGGTGCCATCAACTTGACAAATGGACATGGTGCAACCCTCTGCCTCCCACTGAAACCTGAGAGCCTGATTTACACAATATCCTCTCTATAGATGGAGAAGACTTCATGCTGCTAGGCTGTATAATGGGTTGATCTGATAATTCTTTGCATGTAATGAAATCTGATAACATGGTGGTGAAATGCATCTCAAAGAATGAAGCAAGCTAATGAGCTTATAAAACTACACTTAGGTCTTTAAAACCTGAATAAACACAGAGAGGGACAGCTAGACCATGTTGAGAAAATGCAGTTCTCATATTCACCATGCAGTCAAAGATATATGGCTTTTCCTTCTGAGTAAAAGACCTTTAGCTGTAAGGAGGACACAGCTCTGCTCAAACAAGGCACTGCACTCTCAGACCCTGCTGTGCCTTATCATTAACATCAGACTCCGCCAGTGCTCAGTTCTTTACCGCAAGAATGCTGCATTATTTTATCCTAGTAAAAGATTTCCCTGGAAGCTCAGTACTTTTCCTTTTAAAGTAGGAAATTTAAAGAATTTGTAACTACTATGCAGAATTAACAATCTCATCTGGAGATTTAAACAGCTATGATCTAAACTATGAAATAAAAATCAGAGCTTCATAAGAAATATAAAATCTTCTGCTTTAAAGTCATAGTATAAGTTCTCACTTATTCCAAGTATGAATGTTTAAACCAACCATTTAAAAAGAAATAAAGTCATAGTACAGCATGTTATAAAGCTTGTCAAGGCTGATTTCAAATCTGCCTGTTGGTTAAAAATGCTTGTGAACAGACATGAACCTCGACAGAAGCAGCTTTAACACATGTAAATGTTGAATGAGGTAGAACTTTAGTCTTATATTTACTTTGCTGTTGTCACAAATAAAAAAAGTACTTATGAAAACATTTCATGCTGAAGTGAATGGATTTCAACAGCTGCTGATGTGGTGACATGGAGAACCCCAGAGGAGACATCCTGCTGAATTAACGTTTTGGAAATGTTAAAAAGAAACTTCAAACAGACCTCTTTAGCAGGCGGTCAAAGATTTCGCTCGGTGGGGATCATGTGAAGGCTAGCAGAGCAGTCACTCAGCCATGAATCAGGCTTGTCAATAGTTGCCTATTTTCTCAACAGGTGACTCAGACAGGCTGAGTCTAGCTCTCCTAACATTTCTGCAGACTAGGAGGGAAAAACAAAAAAAAAAATCACTGCAGATTTCGTGCTCTGGCATTACAGCATGCAGGCCTGGGAACTAGGAGTTTAAGAGGCTTCATACATTGAAAGATTTTGCAATTAAAAACACACACAAAAATCGGGCGTAGTGGCACAAGCCTTTATTCTCAGCACTGGAGAAGGAAGGGAAGCACAACTGTGTGAGATCAAGACCAGCCTGGTCTACCTAGTAAATTCCAGGCCGCTGGGGCTATGGGGATCCAGTCTCAAAAAGACCCAAAAGTAGCTGAGTTATATTTTAAAGTTACTTATTTTCAACTTTTATCCTGTTAGAAATCTAGAAGTCAATCCAGAGATTATAAAAAGAGCACAGAACCTTTAAGGTAAAAAAGATCGGACCTTCCATGTTACAGATGAGGAAACTAAGGACCACTGTGACTAAGGCGGATTGCCAAAGGTCAAATGTTTATTGACTGGAGTTTTGAGATCACAACATGCATTCTCTGCCTCTTCCATCATAAGATTTCAGTTTCCTTTAGCAATGTAAAATACTTGAGGGAAGAAATCATTAACCTGAGCAAAATCTCATGTTTTTCTGATTTTGCATGTTTTGGAAACCTCCCTCCCCCTTTAAACTGGCCACAGAGATAGGATTAATGGAAAATTCCTTCCACATACCACCAAGAAATTAAGGACTGGGGGGAGGGCCCACACTTTGTTCTCCACCTTCCCATTTAAGAATTTAGTGCAAACACAGAGTACAGAAATGATACAGCATCTCATTGTTACTGACTCAGATCGGCATTGCAAACCAGGCCAAACAAGCTACTATTAAGTCAGAAAATTACCAGGTAGCCATTAAATTAGCCCAGACTGTTCTCTATTGTTCAAGGACTTCTCACTTGTTTTGGAAAGCCTAAGTACAGAGTTCAGTGAAAGTTCTCGGAGGTGACTCCTCACTCAGGCGCTCACCTACTGCTCTAGCAATACGAAGCACCACAAGCCAACAGGAAGATGGAATCTGAGGCTTGGCAAACCACCTCCTACTGGCAAGATGCTTCCTAGATAAGCACCCCATTGAAAATGCTTTCTCCATGATTCAGAGATAAAATTAGGGAGAAAAGTAAATACCAGTTTTATAAATACATACACAAACCTCCCTAGGGCCCAAGTTCACTTATTCTTTTGTTGTTGTTCACTAATCCTTATTTATTAAAATTTACTTTTTAGAAACGTAACAGCTACTGGAAAGGTGGATAGAGTATAAAAGACAGATTGGATTTATAAATCACAATGAAAAATGTATTCATCCTTTGACCCAGCATTCCTACATAGAGAAATTAACCCGGGGGAGATAATTCAACAAGTGAAGAAAGATATATGTGGCTAAGATGTTTTGGGAAGTATTAGCTAAGGTAGCACAAAGCTGGCAATTAAATGAGTAAGAAAATAAAGATATATGCACACACTGTCATACATGCAGATGTCAAAAGTCACTATTTACTCATTATACAGCTACAGTAACATGAGGTAAGGACCAACCAGCAGACTCATGGAACAGAAGAGAGCCCAGAAACAGACCTATACTTATTTGGTCTCTTGATCTGAAACAAAATGTCAAGGAAATCCAATCATGCTTGAATAACTGAATGCCTGTAGAGGGGAATCTCAATCTCTTCCTTAACTAACCCCAGGGCAACCTCAGACAGAAATGTGAAAGCTAAAATGATAAAGTTTTTAGATGGAGCCAAAGGAGAAAATCTTCCCATTTTAGGAACAAGCAAAGGATTTTCAAAGGAGATAATCATAAAACAAACAAAAAACTGATATGTTAGACTGCATCAAAATTTAAAACCCCTATTTATGAAAATATCACTAGGAAAATGAATAAAGAAGCCACAAATTAGATTTGTCATTTAAAACATACATGACAAATGATTGGTACCCAGGATATCTAAAGCACTCCTACAACTTCATAGAAAGACAAGGAACCTAACTTAAGACAAAAACTAGAGTAGATTCTTCGAAAACAAAGCTATAGATGACCCATTCACCCACAAACCCCATAATATGATACCATTAGATACTCACCAGAATGGCCAAATTTAAAAGATTGGTACCAAATGTTGGCAAGGATGTGCAGTAACTGGATCTTGTATTCATCCTTGGTGGGAGTGTCAAACAGTGTCTTATGTAAATACACAACTACTCTATGGCCCAGCAATCCCACTCAGAGAGACAGATCCAAGAGAAATGAAAACATGTTGAAAGAGGAATTGTGCAAGAATGTTCATAGCATCTGTATTCAGAAAAGTTGAGGAAAAACAGCTCAGGTGTCTATGAAAAGATGAATAAGCAAACTGAATTTATATAACAAAGTACTGCTCAGTAACAGAAATAAATAAATTATGGCTGTAGTCAACAAATATAAAAACTCAAAAACACTTGGCTAAGTAAAAAAAGCATCACAAAAGTACATGCACTGTGTAAGTTCATGCACATGAAGTCTGCAACAACTAAAACTCATCTGTGGTGCAAAAATATCAGAACAATGACTACCTTCGAGGGTGGTAAGGGCTAGGCTTTACTAGGAAGGGAGATGGGACCTTCCTATTGTGATGGTAATTTCCATCCTAACAGGGCTTTGAGTTTCACAGGCAGATGGACATACCCTGTCAATTAGTACATTTACTATTTATTACATTTTTATTTCAAAAGAAGAAAAAGAACCATAAGCAAATATTGAATTTAGGTTAATTACACATATGCTTAAGTTCCGGGGGTGGTAGAGAGCACATAGATGTCTGCCTGCCAGGTAGCTCAAAAACTGACCAAGCAGAAGAGATGGACAGATTAGTAGAAAGAGAACTGCTTAAACAGGTGTGTGTGATGAGCATGATGGGTGGCAGGTATGCAGCCATCGGTATAAGATTGTTTCAATTTCTCTGCATGTCCGAAAAATTTCACAAGCATTGGGAAAATTATTATTTACATTTGTATTTATTGGAATATAAAATGTGTACATACATTTTAGAAGGCAACAGAAGAGCTTTTAAGTAAAACCACATATTAAGATCGATGAGAGAAGAGGTAGATCTTTATAGACATTTATCAAACAGCATCCCTCTCTCCTCTTTCCCACACCTTCTCTGCAGGTGTGATTGTAGGTGGTTTACAATGAACCTATTTAAGTTTTCAAAATAACGCATCTCTAAAGTTGTCATTTTTGTTTCTATGAGCAGGTACTTCTTTATGTTTGTACTCAATGAAATGTACTTTCTTCTAAAATAGAAGAACTGAACCATTTTCATGTCTATCTATAACAAATGTCCAAAGTTATGAAATAAAACTGTTTGAGCAGGTGACCAAATATCAAAGTTTTCCATATTTGTCAATAAAATGAAAGTGTAGCAGTAATTGTACTAATTTCTGTTAAAATCTATGACATAGCTCAAAGCAAGTAAAGAATTATCTAGAATAAGGGGTTGGAGAGATGAGTTAGCAGTTAAGAGCACTGGCTGCTCTTGCAGAGGACCTAGGTGTGGTTCCCAGCATCCACATGTTGGCTAACAACCATCTTAGCTACAGTTCCAGGGGATCCTCTTCTGACCTCCTTGGGCACTGCATGACACAGGTGCACTTATCATACACATAAAAATATTTTTTTAAAGAATTATCTAGACTAATTGGGGTTGAAAAGATGGCTCAGCAGTTAAAGACTACTGGGAGCTCTTGCAGAGGACTGGGGTTTGATTCCCAGCACCCACATGGTGGCCATCAACATCTATAATTTAGTTCCAAAAAATCTGACCTTCTTGGGCATTGCATGACAGGGGTGCACTTACACACATGCAGGAAATATACTCATACACATAAAATAAAAATAATAAAAAATATTTTGGAATAATAAATTGTAAGCCACTTGAACTGTGATTAGAAATACTAAAATTACAAAACAATAGTACCTTAAAATGTTAATGAAAGTTTTGTTAAATAATATTTAAATTTTCATTGACTGATGATTTACATGCATACAGAAGGAAAACAAAAATCTTTCTAATGTATTGATTTGATGAAGTGGAAAGCACAGACCACAACACCCTGCAAAGTCCTACAGGCTCTTTGTCATTAGGAATACTTTATCACACTCCCAGATTTCCTCATCGCATATTCAGATTACAAACTGAACCCTACATGTCCCATTTCAAAATTAACACATTTCCCATTAAATAGTTTAGACTCTTATTTGTTGGGTATGATACTTTTATTTGCCATTTAAACAATATTTCTACTTGGTATAACATTCTGGGATAGTGGATTAAAACCAAAAATTGCCATGCAGAGAAAATGACATTTAAATTAGAAGTGGGCTAGTCTTTTTAATTCTAACCACCAAATATATTACCAAATTAAAGTTTGATGATACACAGGGAGTCTAATCATGCCATTCATTGAGTATGCCATTTAATACTATAAAAACCATGTAACATACATCAAAAGGATTTGTTCATTTTGCAGGCCTGAAGAATATGTATTTTCCACTCAGGTATACAAACACTTAGCATCTTAGAGCAAATAAAATAAAAGTATAGCGCCAGTTAATTAAAGTGGGGTTTTATAAATGGTTAGTAAGAAATGGTTAAATGTTAAATGAGATTTAACAAACATTTTTCTAACAAATTATTTTAACAGTTACATTAACAAATTCCATTTCTTTCTTCCTTTGTTTTGATTTTTAAAAAATAGTTTTTTATTGAATTTTTGTAATTTTCATACAACATAGTTTGATAATATTTCAAACCTCTGCCTCCCAAAACTCAGGGATCATTGTGGAAGAGGAGGCAGGAAGATTTAAGAGCCAGAGGGAATGAATGACCACAAAGAAACAAGTGTTCTAGTCAGCTGGTCATTTATTCATATGAACTCACAGCAATGGTGACAGCATGGACAAGTCCTATGCAAGTTCAAACTGGACAAATCCCAATGCACACAAGGAGAAGTGGGTAAGAAATCCCAACCCAATCTAAGGAACTTTTGACAACTGATGGCTGCTGAGAGGGGGAAAGACAGTGTCTTCCAGGTATTAGGCTCTTGGTGGGCCCAGTGGATGTACCTACACTGAGGGGCATTTCGGGACACAAATCAGCCCCTATAGGATGTATTATATATATTATATATATATGAGAGCACATTAAATTTTTTTGAGACAGGGTCTCCCGGTAGTCCCAGCTAGCCTGGAACTCACTATGTAGCCCAGGTTGGCCTTGAACTCTGAGAGATTCACCTGCCTCTTTTTCCCAAGTTCTGGGATTAAAGGCATGTGCCACCATGCCCACAAATTCAATTTCTTATATAGTGTTGCTGCTAATATAATATTATGGAGCCATGCAGTTTTCAAATAAAAGGTCAATAAAAATTCATACTCTTAAAAAATTCAGTTTATTCAAAAGGCCTTTTAGATACAAAACTACTAGAGGGCTAATTCACTAAGTCAAGCATACATGTGTATAGTTAACACTGTTTCTTGAAATTAATGAAAAGATGTAACTGTAAAATAATGATTAAAATATTTAAGAGATTATGGACACAGATATTTAAAAAATATTTTATTATTTTTAGTTTGTGTGTATGAGTGTATTGCTTGCATGTTGTTAAGGTGCACCCAGGTTGTACAATGCCTGTGGAGGTCATAAGAAGGAACTGGAGTTACAGATGGCTGTTAGCTGCCATGTGGGTGCTGGGAATTGAACCAGGTTCTCTGCAAGAGCAGTCAGTGTCCTTAACCACTGAGCCATCTCTCCAGTCCCTACATTAGATATCCTTTAAATTGGCTTACCTTTAAATAATCACCAAGCTCCTATTTCCTATCAGAGGATGCAGATCTGTCTTTTATCTGAAGCTTCAGATTTTTATACTATAATAGCTGGGCGTGGTAGTACATGCCTTTAATCCCAGCACTCAGGAGGCAGAGGCAGGCGAATCTCTGAGTTCAAGGCCAGCCTGATCTACAGAGTGAGTTCCAGAACAGCTGGGCTACAGGGAGACCCTGTCTCAAAAAAGACTAAAAAAATAATAATAATAATAATGATGATTGGTTTTCAAATGAAAAAACATTTAAATTACTGCTATAGTAAAGCTTATCTAATTTATGCTTTGGTTCATTTAGTCTAAGTTATTCAGACTGTAAGGATTTATTACTGAATGACAGCAAAGGGAACTCAATATTCAATAATCAATTGGCAACTATGATTGGGGAAAGGCCATGTTCATTAAAATAGGTGATATAAAGATAATAGTTTCTGAGAAAAACTTATAAACCATTAACTATGGATTGTCCTTTAATGCCTGTTATACAATCATTACTTGAATTAACAAGTAGGCTCCCTAACCTTTTGGTTTTTGTTTTGCTTTTGAGACAGTGTCTTATGTAGCCTAGGCTGGCCTTGAACTTGTTATAGAGCTGAGGATGATCTGATCCTCCTTCTTCAGTCTAACAGGTGCTGGGGTCACAAGTTCATGCTACCACTGTCAGAGGTTCCTTAACTTTTGTAGGATCAGTTATACAAATATAATCATATATCATCTCAATTAGCTTATACATTTATTATACCAAACATTACAGAAATTACATAAATGTCTCCCTGATACTACTATAATCTTTTGACCTTCTCTCAAATTTACAATGGAATATTAAAGTAGAACACTGAGTGTTTATCATAATTATATGAGAGATTTTCAAAAATAAGTGAATAAAATATTCTGTTTTATCAGAATACAAAAAGTAGTTCTGCATACTGCTAAAATATGATTCAACATTTTATATAGTGATGCTGATAATACCAATATATATCTATAAACAGCAATGTAACATATTGATCCATTAAGGACTAACAGAAGACACACTATGTTTATAAATTTGCCAATAAGAAAATCATGTCAGTTGAAGTTAACCTTCTAAATGATTTATATTATTTAAGAAATATTCAAAGCCAGGCACGGTAAATCATGCCTTTAGTCCCAATACTCCAGAGGCAGAGGCAAGTAGATCTCTGTGTGATTGAGGCCAGCCTGATCTACAGAGCAAGTTTCAGCCCAGCTGGAGCTACAGGGACAGCCCATCTCAAAACACCAAACCAGAAATATTTAGCAGAGCCAGCCTGCCACATACAGCCTATTTTTCTGGAGGAAAGGGATGCAAAAAAAAAAAAAAAAAAAAAAAATCAGTGCTATGTTGAAGCTACCTATAATTCTTTCAGGCCCATTATCTAGGACATGGCAGAGGCAAAGAATTAAGTAATAAGGGAAAGTCAGTAAAGTCCAAGATGTGGGGCCATGCCTAATATAACGTCTGGTCTTTAGACATTACTTTGTTGAATAAATGGACATAATGCACATGCACAAGGTGCAGTCTATATGTGTACACATTGTGGCCTGCATTCATTACATAAACAGATTCCATGAATACTAATACAAAGAATATGTCCATGCTTAATATTTATGTGAGGGAAATTTGTTAGTAACAACTTATGGTCTGATTCTGTAGCCTAAGTTTGAGCTACATTCGGGTGACATTAGGACTCAAGTCTTTTTCTCATTTTCATTCACTATGCATTCCCTTTATTTATCAAGTTCTTGTGTAACTGGTCTTATGGCAGATATGGAGATCATACAGACTGATATTCTTGTTTTGTAAACCAGAGAACTGCTCTATGGGGAGATGAAGAAGCATGCCCAAGGTAACTCAGCGTGAAGTATAAGAACCTACTGTCAAATCCCAAGCTGTATATTTTCCAGTTGTCCCATAAAACATAAACCTGCAGCTGGTAAGGGAGTATGATAGTTTATCTTATGTGTCAAATCACCTGGGCTGTGGTGGCCAGCTTGCTTGGTCAAAGCCTAGTCTAGATATTCCTGTGAAGGTATTTTGTAGACATTATTAATATTTCCAAGTAGTTGACGAGTAAATCAGATTAGCTTCGACAATGTGAGGGGCCCTGTCCCATCAGTCAGAGGCCTTAAGAGGAACAAGTGAGCATTCCCAGAGAGGAAGGAATTCTGCCTTGTCTGTGACATATTAATCCTACAGGTTTGCCCACAGACTTCAAACTCAAGACTGTAGAATCAAACCTGGCTGTTTCCAGACATCGGCCTGCACTACAGATTGTGTGACTTGTTAGAATTACTGCACCAATTTAAAAACCAATCTCCCCCTTTAAAAGTAGCATAAAGTGACAAACATCCAAAAGAAACCAAAACCAAAACAGGATAAAACTTTGGGTATAACAACAAGTTGAGAGCCCAGCAGAAGACAAACAGCCAAAGAAAGAGTTAAGTCATTTAAGGCAAAAGGTCTCACAAGGAAGGAAACAGTCCTACAGAATTCATCAAGCCGGAGGCTAAAGTGGTCCCTTGTGTGTGGCAGTTTTTAGGACACTGGTGACTACAGCCATGACAGTGCCCACGGTGGAAGGCCTGAAGATGACACTGTAGTAGCTGCTGTACTGTCTACTGGTGAGTGAGAAAGCGGGGAAGTTTGCCAATTGCAGAGAGCAAGCAAACAGTAGTGGAGTTCAGAGAAGTATGCTGAGCTGAGATACCAATGCTGGGATGCCGCAAGACGAGAAAAGGGAGTGGTTGAAGAATAACAGAGATGGCTACTTCTGGGAAATCAAGCTCCAATAGAAAAGAATTCCCCAGCAGGTGGGACTCTGAGCACAGAGGAAGAGAATAGTTCTGATCAGAACTGAAACACTTTTGTCTAAGACAAGCAGTGTAGACAACAAAGAGACTGGTTTGGGCCTGCTTACAAGCAGAGCTCGTGGCCTTTACTTTACCTATCCTTGATTTCCTCAGGGATTTCAAAGGTAAGCCATCACTGAGAGTCTCACTGCTCTCCCCACCCCATGTGCATGTGTGCATGCCCACACCTGTCAAAATAAGATTGTAAAAAGACTTACTTATTCATTTACTTATTACATGAATACAGGTATAAATGTTTTACATACATGTATGTACACTGCTTGCATGCCTGGTGCCCTTAGAGGCCAGAAGAGGAGTCAGATCCCTTGGAGCTGGAGTTACAGATGGTTGTGAGCTTCTACATGGGCACTGGAAACCAAACCAGGGTCCTCTGGGAGATCAGCAAGTGCTCTGAACTGCTCCAGTCCCAAAATAAGATTTTTAAGGAAAAAGCATGAGATCCATTCTCTGCCAGTCTACCTAACTGGCCTACAATATTTAGTTGCTAAACAAAGTATTTTAGCCATTTCTGTAGCTAAATATTCATAATATTATTATAATACATAATAATAGTATAACATAAAAAACTTTAGCAAAATAGTTATTTCTGCCAGCAATTAATAAAAAAATTATAATTCCCTATTTAAAAAACTTGTATAAAATTTTAAAACAGAAGCTTGAGAATGAGAGTTCTAGTGCATGAGCTACTTATATTTTCAATTTTAGAAACAACAGACCAATATTACACTATATAATTGCTATAAAATAGTATGATATATTTTAATCGAACTATTGTCAACTGTTTATGATTGTACTTGAGATTAGTGACCAATCAGTAAGCTTTCTCTTTTATTATTTTCTAACTTGTGAATATTAAAGCAATTATACAATAATATACAATTTTCTCCTTAAGATATGAAGTAATTTACACAATTCCTCACATCCTACTAAACAAGGAGATGAGCTGGTAGGAATACTCCTTAAGTTCTCCAATGATGCATTAACTAAACCAAAAGGACAGCTTTACTCATTTCACAAATGTTTTATCGTAACAGCAGTCTTCAAAAGCAAACACAAAAGATTCTTCCATGCTTGGATTTAAAAACATAAATAACTAATTTACTGCATCACTAATGATGGACAATAGATGTCTTCTGCAGTAGACTGATGTAATCTGCCATATACTTCAAAGTAACCAATTCAGTAAAAAGGAAACATTTCTTCTGTGTAAACTTTCCTACTAAAAGAAATTGCCAAAACACTCCTCCTAAGATATTTACTAAATAAAAGCTCTAAATCCTCATTAAAGTTTAATTTAGTAAGACAAAGAACAAAGTATAGTAGGTCTCCAAATTTGATTTTAAGTAACATTATCTTAAACTTAAGTAGATAGTAATGACAAAGTATGGTCTATTTTAGAATTGTGTGTTTACATTCAATGTTTTAAAAACTTAAAAATCAATCAGATTTATTAATATGCTTCACACCACCGTGGATCCCCCAAATGCCTTACTGATGAAAGTAGACTTTTCTGTTCATCTCCCAGGCATGTGCAAATTAAATAATTCCTGAACTTGTGAAAATGAAAGTTTAGTTCAGCATTTCCTAAACACACTACAATGAAATCTAACAAGTTTTTTCAGGAAAAGAACTTTAGACTTCTCTCTGGCTTTACTTGCCTTCACCTATTATAGAATTCATGATTTTTGGTCTTCTTCGGGAGGTGGGGATATAAAATTTAGTAAACAGTTTCAAAAATGTGTTTAATAAAGAGTATTATTTCTTGATCAAGACCATATGCCTTTTGGATCACAAATGTCATCTGAAATGTAAGTATAGATTAAGACATCTTCAACTATTTGTTGTTCCTTCTCCAGGAGTAACTAATACTGGGAAAGTACCTATTATTCCATAAACGAACAAGAAAGAAACTTCCATTTCTATTGGTCATTGCTGGAGTGAGGGGGTGTCCAGAAGTAGCACTCCAAAGATGCTTCTCAGGAAGTAATTCAGGGGCAGAATTAACATTCATGAAATTATACTGGAGGCTTGCCTTTATTATATAATATCTTAGGATATGTGTTTCCAAATAAAAAATTAAATAACTTGAGCCATTTAGATATAAGTATTATTAACAGAGCATTATTATGGTATTAAGAACCGTAGAAAGATCCTCCTCAAATTCACCCAGTTATTTCTTGCTGATCACTCCAGCTTGGCCACTGAATGTGTCTATACCAGTCACTAGTCAGTCTGTCATGTGCACTTGCAAATTTCCATGGCTGAACTTGACCCACTACGATGGAATTCAGAGTCTTTGCTGTGATGACAAAGAACTTCACAATTTGATCTCCATCTCAGAGTTCCAACCTTTGTCTCCACTAATTCAAAGATGTGCACTGACCTTCACCCAAAGAGGCTACCAAATCAAAGAGTCCGGCTCCTCCTCCTTCAAGGCCTGGGTCTTACGGGTCAGTTCTGCTGCCAGGAGGAAGGCCTCTTGACTGAATGCTTGAGGGAATCCTAGCTCAACTTGCAAGTCATCCTCTCCATGAAAATTTGTTCAAGTTATTCCTTCTCCTCCCCGAAAATTCTTGGATGTCTGGCTTCTTTCATAGGCCAGTTCTGCTCATTTGCCTTGCAGATTTTCACCTAATCACAATGATTAATTCTTAGAGACAGCATTCATTTCTTATACCTTCAGGCCCATATACTCGCAAACTGTCATATGTGGGGATCATTTAATAAAGGTTTATTGGAGGAATTAACTTTTGTGGTATCTTTTATTCTGGATTACTCTAAATTGTCACTACAGAAACCAGCAAGAAAAAGAAACATGTTACCATAATTTTTTAAAATCAAACAACAGAAATGATTAATAGCTTAATTATAAATTTTATTAGCAGACTTAACAATACAGTTATAAGGTACTAAGCAGCAGGCCTGAATAATAAGCATCTTTTTAACTGCAAAAAAAGACACAGCACATAGCAAAGTCTGCATGGGATGCATCACTTGGCATAAACTATAAATGGGTAAATGGCACACAAAAGTGTTTTATAATGAAATTTTGCTGAGTATATTCTTTATTACTCTATTGAAGTGTCCCAATTTTAAAACCATCAAATCAATGAAGCTTTAAAGTAATAGCAAGTCTCATTTCCTGGGATGACACAGGAGTCTCTGTTAGTTCTATCATCTACATAAACAGAAGAGCCCAGAATGGAAAAATTAACCAAATAGGCTTCCTTTTCATAAAATTGACCTAAACAGTGACTCACAATTCAAAAATTACTAAAAGACAGTAACAGAACACCCAAACACCTTTTGTTTTGTTTGAAAAGTAACAAGTGCTCCTTTAAAAAAAATTTGTTTTTGTACACAAGAACGCTAAGCAAATATTTGTGGAATGACCAAATGACTAACTGCTTTTTAAGTTAAAATGTTCAGTTAAAACAATTCAAGCACTGAGCTTGAATTCAATTTCTTCAGGAGAAGAAATTGAACATCTGTGTGTTGGCTGGCATTTGGGACATGGTTTCTTCAATTTTGAACTGCTTATCTTCTATAGGACAATGCCTGGAAGGAAACTCTGCCACTGCCTGTAGGTCTGGCCAGGGCTGGAAAACTCAGGCATAGAGAGAGCTTCTATCGGAATAAAAGCATAGCCTGCTGCCACTCAGAGATAGTGGAGTCAAAAGAAATTGTATCTGTAGAGAAAGAAACAAGAAAAAAGCTCCTAGTGTTACCATAAAAATAAAAGCATTATTTGAGGACTACCACATTTTAAAAGTGCCAGTTTGTTTCTGGGTATATATTTTAAAGCATATTCTAAGACCCATGTAACTAATAAAACTTCCAGGAACATTTTAAATTCATAAAAGCCCAGGTAGGCTGGCTGGTGACAGATACCATGTTTAGAAAAGACTTCTGAGAGTCATTGGCCAACTAGTAAGGGATCACTAGCTTATGTACAATGGAGCTTGTAAATTAGTTCAGGGATCTTCCAGTGTCTCCCAAGGACTCTTCTGACAAAACTGCCAATGATCACTGTAACTTTCTCTTTACTATTTTCAATAAAAAGAAACACCAACTGGCAAAGTATTTTTTAGAATTGCATGCTTACATTTTATGTCTTAAAAATCAGTTGTATTTGCTATGTTTCATACCCCTGTAGATGCCCTAGAGACCTTACTGAAGAAAGCAGATTTAGCAGATCTTCCGTGGTGTGTGTAAACCAAACGACTCTGAAGGTCTGTCTTCATCCTGCCCTCACCTTACTGAGCCTAGGGAGTATTAACATGGAGTCTGGATTTTGAAGGTCTAATGCCTGTGTTCTTCAAAGTGGTGGCAGTAAAGATGCAGAGACCTCTTGGTGGTGCAGCAGCCTGGCCGCTGTGTCTCCTGCAGCTTACTTTTGCCACCTAGTGGGGGAGGCAGTTTCATGGTCAGATTTTGTGTTCTATATAAGATTAGTTATGCATACGAAATTGATATTAAAAATGCATAGACAGAGTTACACTTCTCCTTTGTAAAATACCTTAAATGATTTCTCCAAAATGGTCTGCCACAGAACTAATGCCTTTTTTAAAATGAAGCTGGTTTTCATTACAATGATTAACACAGACAATTCAAGATAAAACTATTTCTGTTTTATTGTTTGTAATTCTGAAGGAAAATTTTAACTTTTACTAGTTTTGAATTCTCCATCCCCTTATGTGGCATACCTCACGAGGCTGAGGTTTGGGTTTATTTCTGTTTTTTAGTCTGAAGTGGGGACCAAATCTACATTACACCTTTATCTCTAGTTTCTCATTGTGGCTCTAACATCACACCTTTTGTAATCTACTGAGTATCAGCACATTTCGTGTAACAGAAACTGAAGTCTCTATTCAAAAGAAACAAGTGGGCATTCTGAGCTAAACAAAATGCCAGCCATATGAGACCTAGAGGGCAGCTTGTGGCTGAAAATCATAGGGACTTTTTAAAAATTAATCATGTAAAAGCTGAGGAGAGAAGGTAAGTAAAAGGAATGAGCAGAAGTCAGCATCAGTGCAGCTAGCTATGCAGAAGTGAGCGTGATGGCCAAGATTTGGTGGAGCAGTGATAACAGAAACAGACTGAGAAAGTGAGGCAGTTAGCAACACAAAAGCCAAAGGAATTGGCAAGAAGTAAGAGAGATGGAGGGCTGAGCACAGCTCACATCCTTGTGCCTGAGGTCCATGCCACAGTTGAGAAGGCAGAGAACTCCCAGACAAACACATGGTGGCCGTTATCTGTTCATTTTACCTTGGTTCCAATTCTAAGAATTCTAGGTTCCCACTGACAGTCTGCTGGAGAGTTTCTTAGTTTTTGACCTAAATAAATGATCTTTACCAAGATTTCCATGATTATGAATGGCCTTACAATCAACGTACGCACACATTATTTTAAAACTGCTTTACTGAGTTCTGTTTTATACCCTAAAGTTCATTCTCCGTGAGTTTTAGTAGTTATGCATACATCATGGTTTAGAACATCTCTGTCATTTAAAAAGCGCCTCTGTGCTCATTTCAAGCTCCAAGGCAATCACTGATCTGCTTTGTTGCTATTGGTCATTTGTCTTTTCTGGAAATTTCATATGTAAGGAGTCATACAGTATGTGGTATCTTGCTCTGGTCTTTTCACGAAGTGTGTCTTTGCAAGTGTGTCTTTGCATGTTACAGTGTGGATGTAGTTCTCACTAGCTCAGTGTTTCGTCCTCCTTGCTGACTAATTATTTGTATGGATTCTCTAATGCTTTGTCAATACAGCAATTGGTAGTCGGTCAGGTGGTTTCTAGTTTTCAGACTATGAACACTACCATTCACATACAAGTCTTTGTTTAAGCATATGTTAAGTTTTCTTTTACTAAAGAGGGGGATTGCTAGATCAGACAGTAAATTTATGCTTAACTTTCCAAGAAACTAGCAAAATATTTTTCAAAGTGTCCATTCCCACAAGCAATCCATGAGGCTCCAGTCTCCCTATATCCTCAGGGGTATTTGCTGTCTGTGGCTGTCTCTGCAGCCATCCCAGTGGCTGTGATGTTGGTTTGACTGGGTTTTCCTGATGGCTACTGACATGCAGCATCTTTTCAGACACTTAATAGTCAGCTGTTTATCTTCTTTAGTGAACCATCTGTTCATATTACTGACTCGCTTTATTTGCCTTCTATTATTGAGTTGTAGGATTCCCTATTCTGATCTGGATATAATTTATATACCAAGTACATAATTTGTAAATATTTACTTCTAACTACTAACTTTTTTGTTTTGTTTTTGTTGAGATAGGGTTATACACTGTAGCCCAGGCAGAAACGAAACTTAACTATGCAGTTCTGGCCGGCCTCAAAACGTAAGGCAATCCTCCTGACTCAGCCTCCAAAGTACTGGAATTATAGATATGAGTTACAGGTACCTGGCTATTTTCTCACTTAATGGCGTGAGGAATAAGAGTTTTAAGTTTTGATAAAGTACAATTTACCAGCTTCTTCTATGACTAATCCTTTTACTGTTATGTCTCAGAGCTCAGCCTCATCTAAGGTCATGGAAATTTCTCCTATGTTTCTGTCACAGGTTTTATAATTTTAGATTTTACAATTAAGTCTACTTTCCATTTTGACTTACCTTTTGCATACAGTATGAGGCAACAGTCTAAATTCATACTTTTCATATGGGTATTCAATTTTTCCAGTGCTGTTTATTTAAAATACTACCATTTCTTCATTGAATTTCTGTGGCACTTCTATTGAACCTAAAGGTTCATTTCTAGACTGTCACTTCTATTCCACTGGTCCACATGCCTATCTTATGCCATCAACTGGACTACTGCAGTGTTAAAAAATCTGAAACTGAATAGTGCAAGTCTTCTAATTTTAGTCTTTTTCTCAAAATGGTTTTAGCTATGCTCTTTGCATTTCTATACAGATATTAGGATTGTCTTGTAAAGCTGTACCCAATAAAGCCCGCTGGGGTTTTGTTAGGGATTGTATTGGAAAATCTCAATTTGAGAAGAACTGTCAACTTAACAATAAGGAATTTTCCAATTCATGAACATTTATTGAATGTCTATTATGGAATCTGGATCTTTAATTTCTCTCAGTGATGCTTTACTTTTCATATACAAGCCCTATACCTCTCCATTTAAATTAACTCTTGTGTTTTACCCTTTTTGATGCTGCTATTGATGAAATAGTTCTAATTTAATTTTGGATTATTTATTTCATACATATATTGAGTTTTTATTAATATTAATCTGTAGGTTTTCTCATGGGTATAATTACTATACTTACACATTCTAATAAGGGTGTCTTTGTAATGTAGGATCCTGTCATCTGCAAGTAAGACAGTTCTCTTCTTCCTTTCCAAGTTACATGCTTTTTATTTCTTGGTCTTTTCTCTTTTTTCCTTTCTGTGACACATCACACTGACTACCACCTCTAGTACAGTACTATGTAATATCAAGAGCAGAATTCTTGCTTTGTTCCCACTGTTAGAAGGAACCATTTTTCTTTCCTAGGAAGACATTAGCTGTACATTTTTTTTTTGATGTTCTTTATCAAATTAAGGGAATTCTGCCTCTTTCATAAATACAGTCATTGATTTTATGATGTTAAACCAACTTTGACAAAGATGTTTTAATCCTTTTCATTGTTAACTGATGGTACACCAGGGCTTCTGAGGCTATATTTACTTATTTGTTTTAGAGACAGAGTCTTTGCTATGTATCCCAGGTGGGTCTTAAACTTGCAGTCCTCCTGCCTTAGCTTCCTGAGTACTGGATTACAGATGTCCACCACCATGCCTGACTTAGGCTCTGGTTGCCCTTTACACTCTTTTTCCTCTATGTTATTCCCATTCATTTATTATGAAACCTATTGGTACTTTCTTTTTAAAAATTTATTTATTTATATTTTATACATATGAGCATTATGTTTGCATGTATGTAAGTGCACCTGTGTGGTGCCGTGCCCACAGAGGACAGAAGAGGGCTTTGGATCCCCTGCAACTGGAATTACAGATGCTGTAAGTCACCACGTGGGTTCTGGGATTCAAACCACGGTCTTCCAGAGGAACAGCCAGTGTGCTTAACCACTGAGTCATCTCTCCAGCCCCTATTGGTACTTTCTTCTGCCACCATGAGTTTGTAATCAACTCATTCTAGTGAATTTTTATTTTTATTTTATTTTATTTTTTTTAAGACAGGGTCTCCCTGTGGCCCCAGCTGGCCTGGAACTCTATGTAGATCAGGCTTGATCTCATCAAGATCCTCTGCTCCCAAGTGCTGGGATTAAAGGAGTGCATCACCATGCCTGGCTACTCTAGTGAATTTTTATTTCAGCTCTATTTTTCAACTCTAGATTTTTCTAATTGATCTTTCAAATAACTCCTCTATTTGTTGAATCATTCATTTGAGCTTCATTTTCTTTTAATTCTTTAAATATGTTTTTTTTTAATTCCCTGAACATGTGTATTATAACTGCTTTGAAGTCTTCATCTGCAAAGTTCAACATCTGCACCCACTCACAAATGTTTCCACTGACTGCTTTTTCTTTCCGCAGTCATGCTGGGGTTATAGGCATGTGTGGCCATACCTGCCTTTTTACAAGGGTGCTCAGGACCTGAACTTGGGCTTTTCCGCTGGTACAGCAAGTGTTCTTTCCCATTGCTCTTGCCATCTCCCTAGCCCTCCACTGACTACCTTCTTTTCCCTCTGAGGATCAGTTACCCTTTTCTTTCTTTATATCTTTTTTTAAAAACTAAAATGGGAATTTTTGATATTGCTAGATTTTAATGTTCTCCCCTCAGAGTTGCTATTCTTGCTACAGATTTGTTTATATCCATGGAGTAAATCTGCAGGATTTTTCCTCACAGTGCAAGGCTACCTGGATCTCTACTCAATTACCAGAATTACTTGATTGGTTACTGGTTGTGCTTAAACATCTAAGCTAGTGAAGCTTTTAACCTCTACAAATGGACTTGTGTTTGGGTTGGGGACCACGTCAGAAAATCAAATTGTTTTCAAGTCTTCCCTGGTATTAAATTTCTGCCAACCTCTCCTGCATGTCCTTGACTATGCACAGAATTTTCCAGTCAACCAGGGCATACAGGTAGTTTGAGCCCTCTTTGATCTCCCTTGTATGTGTATGAAGCTATGGGGTCAACCAAGAAAATGTGAAGGTTTTATAAAGCCACCTATCACTATGCCACTTCTCAAATCTTCCTGACAAATCTCTGGCTAGTCTGTTGGTTCACTGTTGGTCCCAATCAAAATGGAAACCTAAAGCTCACTGAGCTCCTAGTTAGCCTATTTGCCACTAAGATGCTTATTGTTGCTGGCAGGCAGATGACATTTCAAAATCCACTTCTTCACTGAAACTTTCACAGCTCTGCTTGATCTTGAAAAATCTTTGTGCTGAGTCTATAGGTGGGAGATCAAAGCATCCATAGTCTGGAACATCACAGAATCCAACTTTTCTTACCAAAAGTATAGCTGTTTTTCTGTAAGTGGAGGTTTTTCAATCTGTTGAATGCATTTTATCAATTTTCAAAGTCCTAAAATTACTTTTTTTGGACAACTTTGTCCATTCTTATTGTTTCTTTTTTTGGAAGGAAGGTTTGCCCAGATCTTATTCTACCCTTTTGGTTTGAACCTTTACAGGTCATTTTAATTGTTCTTTTTCATTCTTTACTACTCAACTGGTCACCAGAGCTTTCAGATACTTTTTCTGCAGAGCTGCTCTGGAAAATCTGTTTCTTTCCTTCACATTTTCAGCTACACATACCCATTAAGGCAATCAGCACCCATTCCAGAATTACTAGGAGCGAGGTCTTTCTCTCCCTCAGTCAGTCCTGCATCTGGCTGCCAGACTGATTTTATGGGCACCATCATAAACACCCGTCCTGAATGAAGAATGACTCAAATTTTTCCTACTGTTCAGCTTGGCTTTCAAGAACACATTCAGCTGCCTTGAGCTTACAAGACATCATTTAATCTAGAAGCTCCCAGTACATCACTGTGTGTATTTTGTTGCTTCTCCAACATTTTTTCCTTCTTAAAGACTTTTGAAAGGTAATTTTAGGTTCAGGCTGGACAGATGGCTCCATGGTTAAAAGCACTGACTGCTCTTGCAGAGGATCAAGGTTCAAATCCAGCTAACAATCATCCATAACTCTAGTTCCAAGGGAACCAACACCCTCTTCTGACCTCCTCAGGCACTGAACAGCACAGGTGCACTTACATACACGCAGGCAATACTCTCATACACATATAATAAAAATGATAAATAGAAATTTTTTAAAAAGTAATTTTAGGTTCATAGTAAAAGTGAGCAGAAGCCATGACTTCCATGTTTACCTTTCCAATTAATTTGGGAGCTTTCTTTTTTCAAACCTGAAAATACTTCTTAGTGCATGACTAATAGTGAATTCATGGCCTGTGCTGAAAGATACATGACTGCTAAGTGAATGAATTAAAATGTTTTCCAAGTTGCTTTTGCATTTTTCTCCCTCTAGAAGTTAACTCTTACATTTATCTTTGAAAGCATGATTAGTCTTAAAAATAATTAGTGTGGCATAAAAATCAACCAATAAAACTCGGTGAGAAGATACAGTCCTGAAAACTGCTGGGTCAAGTAATGGCCCAATAATGTCTGAAGAGTGGGAGACATTATTGAGAACATGAGAACATACCAATCTGGGAAGTTTGGATTTGAAAAGCAATATGAGAATGGTCTCTGAAATGTTAGATGGGAGACAAAACAGCAAAGGGCCAGGTGAAAATGTCAGGTAAAAAGTACAAGATCGGAAAGTACAAAAGTACCCAAAGGACAGGACAAACTAACAAGGGTGGACTTCAGATTCTACAGAAGTAACCAAGAATCAGAGTTCAATGCAAGGAGATGGGATCACTCAAACAGATAGTAAGGAAACTGGAGGCCAGAACCCCAGCAAACTGTCATCTCAGAAAACAGAAACATATTAACAAACAGAATATGAGTGTCAGGCAACCTTCTGTTTTTCATGAGCCATTGCCTTCACATAAGACCTAATAATGCAGGGATCTAAGTAAAGGCATGATCTTTCTGCAGGGAGAGGAGCCTCTCAGCATATTCATCTTTTAAAGTGAAAAACTTGAGTGGGAGTCTTTTCTTTTGTTTGGTTCTGGGAACCGAACACAATGTTTCATGCACATTAAGCGCATCCTGTTCCACTGAGCACTGGCCCTAGCCTCGTTTGGTTTGCGTAGAATGGTAACATTTCTTATCAAACAGTAGCAACCTGACCTAGACTTGCTGGTAGCATATCACTGTTCCATCTATGAAAAATAATAGTAGACATTTTTCATCATTATCTTCCCCTTGTAATTTAATTTACATATGTTAAATATTTAGTGGTTTAAAAATGCCTTCAAATTACTTTCATCAGAGGATGCAGAAGAGAATCCAACCAATTAAGGAGTATTTTTAACTTTGTGATCTAAGAATGCAATACCTGCCAGCACAGAAAGAGAGCCAGCCAAATAGCAATCAGCAATGAAAGAATAGAACTGAAATTCTGAAATATAACCAGTAATTAGTTTGTACAAAGAGGAATTTTGGACAGGGGGCGAGGCATGACTTAATTGGAAATGCACTGCTACAGGAGGGAAGGTTACTGGTTTTCAACTTTAGAGTAGTGGGATAAATCATGCACAACACTGTAATCCGAATTTATGAGGAAGGTAATACTCTTTAGGTTGTAAATGTGACCTCCAGTGGGCAGTAACGCTCTCAAATCTGTGGCCAAGGGAACTATATTCCATTGATCGTCACTTGTAAAAAGACTATACAGGCAACAGTTCTTCACTATAACTTTCACATCCATTTAGCCAATTATACACATATGGTATTTATTGGTTTAATAATGTATCTGGTTATGATTCACCAATGTGAACTGTTACAAAAGTTTTTAGAATATTTCCCCAGTGATCTTCAAATCACTATCAAACATACAGACATAGAACGGCTAAGAATGCTAAATCCTACCTAACTTTGTTAAATTTAGAGGGGACATCAAAAAATTAGAATTAATTAAAAATTAAGGGGACTGGAGAGATGGTTCAGCAGTTAAGAGCACTCACTGTTTGTTCTTGCAGAGGACCCAGTTTGGTTCCCAGCACCCACATGGCAGCTAACAACCAACTGTAACCAGTTCCAAGAGATCCAAGGCCGTTTTCTCATTTCTAGGGCATTGCATGACATGGGTACACTTACATACATAAAGGCAATAATACGTGAAATAAAATAATAAATATTTTTAATTAAAAAATTAAGGAATTATAGACAGAATATATATGCAGGTCCCAATTTGACAGAAATTATTAGAAAATCTAGAAAAACTTTAATGCTATAAATTCATGCACATTAATGACCTTTATAGAGATAAACTGTCAGAAAACATGAAGCTGCAGGCATTTTAATGCACATATGATAAAAGTACACTCAGTCTTTTTAGTGTAGTTGAGAAAACTAAGTTTTTATACCTAAAATTTGTCCTTTTTGTTGGTTAAAATAGACTTTTTTTCCTTCATTATTCTAAGGGAAAAAAAATGTTGGAGAAGAAAGCAAAGAGTAAGCTCACAGTTTTGACTACAGTCCAAAATTACTTTATAGCTCAAATTAATAAGTCACTTGTGTGCACAATATCACTGGATATATGCAGCCTCTTAGAAATGTGGCCATGCTGTACTAAGCATAAATGAAATTATGAGTCAGTTATAAAATACATAATATTCAATCTTCCTGCTACCTTCTCCTATAAGTCACTGTTGGTTCTGGAAACTGCTTACGTGTCTTAAATGAAAGGTCACTATAGAAACAACTCAATATCCCTTATTACTTAAAAACAAGAAAAGTCCAGCTATGAAACATTTCTAAACAGGATTTCAGCAAGGAGACAAAAGTAACCTTTGCTACAGGCAAAGTTTCTTTCAATGCTCTGATGAAGACAGACTTATTTATTATTCCTTTAGAGAATAAAATTGGTTTCCTCTGTGGAGTAAATAAATCCAAAGCCACAGTCAAGTCTATTGTACTACTGCATGGGCAGTATTTCCAGGACACTGGCTCATTCTGAAAGAACAAACTCTCACCATGTTTAACGTAACATTTGATACAAGACCCAAAAGCTGAATGCTGAATGCCTCTGACTTCTAATCCTAGGCTTGAACCAGTTAACCTTTCCCATGAAAGAACAGATGAAATATACGTAGGTTCTGCAGGCCACAGGGCCTCCTGGAGTTCCTCATCCTTGCCATGGAGTGGGGAAGTGACCAAAGCCAAGACCAATATAAACAGAGGTGGCTATTCCTAAGTAAATGTGCTTATGGACACTAAATCTGAATTCTACATAATTTTAACATCATGAAACAATATTTTATTTTCAATCACTTCAAAATGTAAAAGAAATTCATAATTTATATAGTAGATTGGATTTGGCTCTTGGGCCATGTACACTGAGTCCTGTTCTAGTCCACCAACAAATAACATCTATGCAGTGTTAAGAGTTTCTGATGATGTGTCTTGCTGCAATTTAAAAACTTTTATTTATTTTAAATTTAATCTGTATAAGTATTTTGTCTGGATCTAAGTATGTGCACCACATCCATGCCTGCTCCCCACAGAGGTCAGAAGAGGGCACAGGATCCCTGATACTGAAGTTACAGATGGTTTCTGAGCAGTCACATGGGTGCTTTATAACTCCTGAGTCATCTCTTCAGTCCCATTAAGCATATTTTATAAAGCAACAGAATTCCTTATTTGTTGTGTTTGTATAAAATCAGAATTTTCTAGTAAAGTTATAAGTCAACAAAAGACATGTTATTTCTATAACAAAAGAGATATAAGTCAGATAGAGGAAACATTTAAAATATGGGATCAATAAATATGAAAGCACCTTCCTAAAAGAAACATTAAAACTCATTTACCTTTTAAAAAATATTGTATTTATTTATTTTAAAATATTATGCGTATGGATTCGCATCCTTCCTCCCCCATCCTGTTCTCCTTCTAGTCTTGGGCACAGGCCCACTCTTGCTCTTAGCACCCCAGATCTCTGGACTACTCTCTTAGTTCCTAATTCTCCCTACTCCACCCAGCTCAATTTTTCAGTCTAGTTTAGTACACCTTCCAAAGGCTATTCTCATGCCCAGTTTGCCTCTGCATTCCCCAGACTAGTCTTCTACCCTGGCAGTACACACCCCCAACTTGCCTTGGATTCCCGAGACCAGCCTTCTTCCCTGGTAAATCTGATCCAGATCACTGCATCTCTACTCCCCTACTGCCACAACAAAGCCAAACTCCCCCGCCCCACATACTGTTTTTCTTCTAGCCTTGAGCACAGGAACACTTTTAGTCCCCGCTCTGGACTATCCTCTTACCTCTACCTGGCTGTAAGCTCTCCAAATCACACTGTACCCATCCCCCTGCATTGGTACCCTGTGCAGTCCCTCACAATGCTACAGTGCTAGGCTTCTGTGCCCTTTGGTAAGAGCCTAGACCTATGCAGACTGCCTGAGAAAGCCTGAATTCAACCTCTGCCTAGCAATCTTTCCAAATTGAGCTGTGCCTACTGGCTAAAGCTGCCCAGATCTTAAGAGAAAGCCTGAGAGCAACTGATCTCACCTAACCTGTGACTCCAAGGGAACTCCTGAGTAGTTGAACTAGAGTCATCTGGTCCTGACAATATAAAATTAAAAAAAAGAACCTGAAGACATGACTAACCAGCTATTCATACCCAATAAGAAAACAACCAAGTTACATCAAGCATACAAACAGAATCAGACGTCAACTCAACAAAGGAAAGCTTGAGTCTCATATCAGAATCAAAAACAACAAAAGAAATCCATATGACAAGATCACAACAAAAAATAATATGAAAAACCCAAATAATATCTTCCTACCAAATATCATTAGTCCTGCAGAACAGTTCTACAATAAGAACTCCAAAGAAATAACCCAAGAAACAGACTTTAAAAGAACAATCTTCAACATGATCAAAGAATTCAATGTATTTAAAAGAACACACAAACAAACAAATCAAAGAACTAAAAGAAGATAGGGATAAACTTCTGACTGAATTCACAAAAGAAACACAAATATTGAACAAAACTCAGGCCGAAAGAGGAAAGTGAAAAACTCAGTAAGCTGATTTGAAACGTCAAGAGCAAACCTTACAAACAGAATGAATGAAATGGAAAACAGAATATCAAGACTGTAGGGTAAAGTTGAAGAACTGGAGCACCCAAAAAAAGATTATGAAAAAATGTTTAAAGTATAGGAATGTATTATGAAGAAAATGTGAGACACCATGAAAAGACCAAATTTATGCATTACAGGAATAGAGGAAGGAGAAGAATCTCAGGATAATGGTATTTTCCAGATTACAGAAGACAATTTCCCAAATTTAAGGAAAGACAAGACCATACAAATACAAGAAGCACATAGAACAGCAAACACACAGGACTAGAAAAGAAACTCTCCTCTGCATATCAAGGTAAAGACACTAAGAAAGGTGAACAAGGAGAGATTACTGAAAACTGAAAAAAAAAAAAAATCACATATAAAGGAAAACCCATCAGAATTACAGCTGGCTTTTCAATGCCAGCTATGAAAGTCAGAAGAGTCTGGACCAAAATGATCCCAGTTCTAAATGACCATAGATGCCAACCTAGAATATTTAACCCAGCAAAAATGTTGATTATACTTGAAGGGGAAAAAAAATTCTGCTATGACATGAACAGGCTGAAAGAATTCATGTCTAGAAAATCAGCTCCTCAGAGAATATTTGAAGCAATACAAAGAACTGAAGAAAGGAACCTATACCCAAGGGCAACAGAAAGAAACTAAATAAAGGTATAAGTGAGGAACCACAAAGTTAGACCAAGAATGCAAACAGAACTTAAAGTGACAAGAACCAATACACATCTTTCAATAATAACTTTAAATAAAAATGGACTGAATTCCCAAATCAAAAGACATAGGCTAGTTGAATGAACAAGAAACAAAATCAATCTTTTTGTTTTCTGCAAGAAACCCATCTCACCCTCAAGGATAGGCATTATCTTAAACTGAAAGGATGGAAAAAATATTCTAAACAAATGGCACTAAAAAACAAGAAGGGGTTGCCATTCCAACATCTGGCAAAACAGACTTCAAACTAAAAACTCAGAAGAGATAAAGAGGATCACTTCATTCTGATCAAAGAAACAATTAACCAAGAACATATTGCAATCATGAACATATATGCACCAAACTCTGGTGCACCCAACTTCATAAAATCAGTACTACAGGACTTTAGACACAGATTAATCCCAACTCACTAATAGTAGGGGACTTCAATACCCCACCGTCTCCAACAGACAGGTCAACCAGACAGAAAATAAACAGAGAGACAAAACCATACATCAAATGTACCTAACAGACATCTACTGAATATTCCAAGCAAGTACCAAAGAATACACATTCTATTCAGTACCCCATAGAACTTTCTCCAAAATCAGGATAATGGTATTTTCCAGATTACAGAAGACAATTTCCCAAAATTAAGGAAAGACAAGACCATACAAATACAAGAAGCACATAGAACAGCAAATACACAGGACCAGAAAAGAAACTCCCCTCTGCATATCAAGGTAAAGACACTAAGCAAGGTGACACAAACAAACCTCAATAAATAAAAAAATTGAAAAAGTTCCATGTATTCTATCAGATCACAATGCAATAAAGCTTAAAATCAACACCAGAAGAAGACTTGATAACTTCACGAACTCATGGAGACTAAACAAACAACACACTCCTGAATGATGCATGGGTCAAAGGAGAAATTAAGAAAGAAATCAAAGTATTCCTGGAATTAAATGAAAAGGATAATACAGCACAACAAAACCTCTGGGACACATTAAAAGCAGTCATGCCTACGTAAAAAAAAAAAAAAAAAAAAAAATCAGAAAGAGCACAAATAAATGATTTAACACTGCAATTCAAGAATCTTGAAAGGCAACAACAAATGAGAAACCAAACCCAGTAGACAAGAAGAAATAACAAAAATCAGAACAGAAATTAATGAAATAGAAACAAAGAAAACAATACAAAGAACCAATGAATTCAAGAGCTGGTTCTTTGAATTGATAAACAAGATAGACAGACCCTTAGCCCAGTTAACCAAAAGAAAGGAAGAGCAACTTCAAATTAACAAAATCAGAGATGAAAGGGGAAACATCACAACAGACAACAAAAAGATCCAGAACATTATTAAGGAATAGTCTAAAAGCCTATATACTATTAAATTTGAAAACTTTAAAGAAATGGATGTATATCTAAAATCATGGGAATGACCAAAGCTAAACCAAGAAGAGATCAACAGATTAAACAGAACTGTAACATATAAGGAAACTGAAACAACACAAAACCTTCCAACTAAAAAAGCCCAGGCCCAGATGGATTCACAGCAGAATTTTACTAGATAGTCAAAGACCTATATCCAGTATTACCTAAATTATTTAAAAAGATAGAAACAGAGGAAGAACCCCAAATTTCTTCTATGAAGCCAGCATCACTTGAATACCAAAACCAGGTAAAGATACAACCAAAAAAGGAGTTTTCTTTTTTGTTAATGAACATGGATGCAAAAATTCTCAACAAAATACTTGCAAACTACATACAGACACACAGCAAAAAGATCACCCTCCATGAGCAAGTCGGCTTTATTCCATAGATTTAGGGGTGGTTCAATATATGTATATATAAGTCAATAAATGTCCTAAAGCATATAAATGGACTCAAAGACAAAAAAATCACATGGTCATCTCAACAGATGCAGAAAAGGCCTTTGACAAAATTCAACAAGCATTTACGTTTAAAGTCCTAGGAGGAATTGGACTGGAGGGAATATACCTCAACATAATTAAAGCTATATACAAAAAAACCCCGTAGCTAACATCATTCTAAATGAAGAATAACTGGAAGCATTTCCATTAAAATAGGAAACAGACAAGGCTGTCCACTACCTCCACTCCTTTTTAATACACTGCTTGAAACTCTTGCTAGAGCAACAAGACAAGAGACGGAGATTAAAGGGATACTCATTGGAAAAGAAGAGGTCAAATCATCCCTTTTTGCAGATGACATGATATTATACCTAAGAGATGCCAAAAATTCCACCAGAAAATTCTTATAAATGATTAACACTTTCAGTAAAGTGGCAGGTTACAAAATTAATCTCCAAGACTCAGTAGCCTTTCTATATACAAATAACAAGCAATTTCAGAAAGAGTAAAAGGAGACCCTCCCATTCACAACAGCCTCAGAACCAAAAAATATTTTGGAATAAACCTGACCAAAGACATTAAAGAGATCTATGATAAAAATTTTAGATCTTTAAAGAAATAGATTGATGAGGACACCAGAAGATGGAAGGACCTCCATTGTCATGGATTGAAGAATATTGTGAAAATGACCATCCTACCAAAAGCACTTGGAAGGCAGAAGCAGGCAGATCTTTGTGAGAATGAACTAGCCTGGTCTACAAAGTGTTGGGGCTACACAGAGACCCTGCCTCAAAAAGAGGGAGGGAGGGAGGGAGGGAGAGAGAGAGAGAAAGAGAGAGAGAGAGAGAGAGAGAGAGAGAGAGAGAGAGAGAGAGAGAGAGAGAATATTTTTTAAAATGTGTGGTTTACTAGAAAATTTATACATATGAGCTTTGAATCCCCCTGGTGGATCAAAGTTAGTCTTGGTGACTACCCAACAATGATTTTACCTCAAACATTTAAACCAGCAGTAGTGTCATTTTTTCCTCCTGGTTTAAAGATAGGGGCCGGTTCCTATAGTTAGAAGGAAGATAGCTGAAGGGTTCTGGCTACAGATGTGTTTACTCAAACACATTTTGCAGACATGGCTGGCGTGCTGGGTTCCAGAAACCTAGTCCGCCCATGCTTTTGAGTCAGAGGATGAAATGGAGAATGGTAGTGTTGAGGAGTGGGAATTGCTGGAGTCCTTTTTGACACTGTTGAACTGCTTTATCAGCAAACCCTGGAGCTCACTCTTCTGTATACCTACTGCTCTGGGAGAGAGAATGAGGCTGATTATCCCATAAGACAGTTGGAGTCACATTCTGTTACTTGTCATAAAGTGTCCTGGCTGGTGCACTCCATTAGACAATTATGACTTTAAGGGCTAGCATGCACAGGTATTAGATTTGTGACATCTTGTACCACCATAGTTCTGTGGGCAGTCTACCAACAATCAGCATATACTACTGGAAGGTGGGAAGGCTTCTTCTCTTTTAGTTTTAAAATACCGTATCACTCTGTTTTTATAGCTGAATTACCCAGGCCAAGGAAAAATAATGTGAGCAGAACCTAATCAAAAGTAGTACAGTGGAATACAGGTATACTGGCACACCCTGTAATCCCAGCATGTGGGAGACTGAGATGGGAGGAGCACCAATTTTAGGCCAGCCTGGGAGACTCTGTTCAAAAAAAAAGCATCAAATTCCCATTTGATTTGCAAATTGCTACACTTCCTGGTTGCCCTTTCAGTTAGAACCCTGGCCAGGATCTTCATCAAAGCCCACAGAGTGAGAACCATCCAGTTTGGTTTCACCCATCTGGGTGCCCCCCACCCCAAAGTGCATTATTAAATGAAACAAAGACACAGCTGCTGCAGTTTGCACACTGTTTAAAGGAATTCCAAGAATTAAGTAGAATAATGTATGGAGAGCCGGCACACAGTATTTAGCTGTGGTTTCCATTTACTCTCCCTTAAGAGAATTGATGTTTTCATTCCAAGTCACCTGTTAACTATGCACTGGCATGTCCATAATATGGCAATCCTGAGCAGACACTTCAACAGCACAACTAAATGAGTTCTTTACTCAGCATGTGCATATGGACAGGTCCTTGAAACCATCAAGCAACCTACGCTTTTTAAATTTCCCATGCTGACTGGTTCATTGAGGACCAAGCCTAGAATTCAGTGATCTTTGTGTGCTCTGTGAAGAGTGGAGTTCTTTAACACAGCCGCTTACAGTTAAGTTGCCATGGGACCGCTGAAGCAATCAGCTTCTAGACATTTAAACAATGCTTTTGTTCTGGACAATTACACATTCTAGATAATGTGAATCAACTGTCACATTTGTTGTGACAATTAGGGCAAACACGTGCAAAGCCTTCTCTCCAAGACCACAGGCCCTTCCAGTGTGTCTGCTGACTGATGGAATGAGAATTTCCTTGAGTCAAATGGGGTGGGTCAAGACCATTTTTTGGAGACTAACAATAATTATTCTAGGAAGTCTGAAGTGGGACTTCCTAGTCACTGGCATTAGAGCAGCTCTAGTTAAATCCAGTACATTCCAAAGTGCATCCAGCACAAGTGTGTGAGGGTGAAGGATGTCACCCTGCTGCACTTCCCTGGGGTCAGAATGTACAAGACACTGACCAATGACTTTTCCTTTTAAAACTGTGTCTCTTCAGATCTTGTGACATTTAGAGAGGAGTTCTGTGTTTGACAAATGGAGTCAATTTTCTAGTACCACATTTGCCATACAGCAAGTTCCCTCACGGCCCTCTGTTCAGTCCATCCCCAGAACCCCAGCCCCCAGCAACTGTGGATCTGTTTCCTAGCCCTACTTTTGTTTTCTCCAGAATTTCACATCAGTGTGATCTGTGCTGTGAAGCCTATCTGGTTTCTTCCATCTACTGTGATGATCCTGGTCACAAGGCCCAAGAAGCCAAGACAGTAAGTGATCAGGAGAGAGGAAGGAGCTGAGACTGCTGGAGCTGAGAGCCAAGCCAACCAAGGGTTTATATTCAGGATGAAAACTGTGTGATGGGAAGTCACCGCAAGGTTCTGCAGTAATGTAATGTGATTAACTTGAAAATAAATTTGGCTACTATATGAAAGATATAGGCTGGCGAGATGGCTCAGTAAGTAAAGACACGTGCCACCAAGTCTGATGACCTAAGTTTGATCCCCAAGGATGTGGTAAAAGGAGAGAACTGACTCCCTCAAGTTGTCCTCTGACTTACACACACACACACACACACAACATGCCCCCACCCTACAAATGCAATTTTAAATATTTAAAGAAGAGAGCTGACAGTGGTGTACACCTTTAGTCCCAGCACTCAGGAGGCAGAGGCAGGTGGATCTCTGGGAGATTGAGGCCAGCCTGGTCTACAAAGATAGTTTCAGGCCAGCTGGAGCTATGGGTATACCCTGACTCAAAAAAAAAAAAAAACAAACAAACAAAAACAGACCACATTGAAATGAAAGCTGAAAAAGTAAGTTACTTTAAGAGTAAATGTGATGGTTCGGGCCTGTAATTCCAGCATTTGGGAGACAGAAGCAAAGCCAGAACATCACTGCAAGTTCAAGGCCAGCAGCCAGTATACATGACAAGTTTTAGGCTAATCTACAGTGAAGTAGAAAACTGTCTTTCTTTAAAAAAACAAAGAAAAAAAAAAACAAGCAAATAACTAACTCAAAAGCTGGGTTAAGAATGATGGTGATCTGAACTAGAAGGGCAACAGTATGTGGTGAAAAATGATCAGTCAGCCCAGAAAAGCCACTGGAGGAGGAGCTGGGGGCTGAAAGAGGGAGGAATCATGGACAGCTGGGCACCAAGGTGGATTATGGGCATTCCCAGGATGGGGGAAAAGAAAAAAACGGGAAGAGGAGGAGCAGGGATGGCAGGAGGAGTGGCAAAGTTTGATATGCTCAGTACACAGGGCACTGAGACTCCTCCGGTAGACTTTGCCTGCCTGTACTGAACTTAATAGAGGAATCTTACTAGTGCCTGCCTGCCCTGTTGCCCTCCAACCCAGGGAGCACACACCAGACATGTACATAATCTCCCTCTCTGAGCTCCTACACTTAAGTGAACAGAAACAAGAAAATAACCACAAAGTCAAAGACTAAGCACTCTTCCACTTCCTAAGAACGATCTGAGCTTCGTAAGAACGGCTTCTAAATATTACAGATACTTCTTTCTTAGAATCCCAATTCCATTGACTCAACTGTACTGGTTCTAATGGAATAAGAATGGGAATATTTTTTAAAACTAATTTTTCTTGCTTTAATAATTGTTCTTGCCATCTGCTATAAGTGGGGACAGAGGTAAGTAGAGAGGTAGCTATAAAGGACAAAGGGTGAATTTGCTAGATCAAGCACCTCATGAGACCAGGAAGTAACACATATCCTTAGCAAACATCATGTAGCTGAATTTATAGATATATACAGGGAAATAGCTTCCTTTCTGCAATCTCATTTAGGCTATGCCTCTCAGATACCTACACTATGTTGTCTTCTGAAGGAAGGTCAGACTCTGGTGTACTAAAATCCTCAAAAGCAGTAGAGTGACTATTAGCCCCTTGGTAAATCAGTGAACTAAACCTGTTGAATTTTGTTTGGACTCATTCAAGGAGCAGTAATATCAGTTACAGAATCATAAAATGATATCCCTGGAATAAGTAGGAAGACAGAAGTCCTCTAACTCTTCCATTTAACATTCCAGAAAATGGAAAGAAGTGATAGAAGCTATCAAGGAAACTGCAGCTAACGTATGTCACGATTAGTTCCCAAACCTCAGATTTTCTGCCCAGTCAGTTCTCTTTCCTAAATACTGAAGAATCTCCCCACAGGCACAAATAAATTGCAAATACACCATTATCAGAGATATTGGAGACTGAAGAGGAGAAGACTTGAGAATGTTACCCTAGGTCCTGTTTGAGAAGATGAACTATCATTTTCTGTTATTCTCTCTGAACAAGAGGCTCCATCCAAATAGAATGAACAAAGATCTGATAGAAGACTACTAGGCATCCTCAAATCTACTGAAAAATAAATGTGAAAGTAGGTTATGACTTTTCCATAGCTAATTTAGAAATACAGCAGGTTAGTCAGACTGAAAAATGTGTATGTCTATGAGCTCTGGTTCCATCTAGAAAGTCTATGATCTAGATCATTAGTTTACTCTAAAGTAACAATGTTAATTGAGATATGTATTTTCTTACAAACAGGCTATCTCAAGAAGTTATCTAAATAGCCAGAGGAATTTGTTTATTAAGAAACTATGGTTTTTAATATTTTCAACTTTATTCCAAAAACAAATCTTCAAAAATACAAACAATAACACTTGAACTCTATTTTGGGACCATCCCAAATTATGGAACTAAGCTGATCACTCTGAAAATTCATGTGGTTATTTTATGCATAATACAAACTCTGACTAAACCAAATGAGTGTATCAAAGCGACAAATTCTGAAAGCTCATGTAGTTATTTTAGGGATAATACAAACTCTTTGACAAAATCAAATGAGTGTATCAGAGTATATCAGAGTGACATGCACTTTGTTGACTGTGACTCTCATGTATAATTATTAAAGATAAAAATAGAGTGAAGGACAGTTAGGTTTTCCCATAGGAAAATTCCATATTTAAATGAACTGTAAACAAAAAGACTGAAACAGTTCAAATTTCCTAAGACACCTGTTTCACAACACAAGGCATTTTGACTTTTCAAAATTCTAACAAATGGTGTTGTAGCAAATGTATCAGGGAAAGTAAAGCCATGTGTGCGCACACATTAAGCTTCTGTGCAGAGGCCCTCCAATTTCTCAGCTGAACCTAAATACAGCAAAAGGACAGCAGCATATAGCACCGGGTCATGGTTGGCTTCACTGGAGCATACAATACCACAGAAAGTCATCTGCTCAGGGGTTAAGATCAGAGAGGTCACACATTCTTTGCCACTTTGCCTATCACAGTAGTGAACTTGTAACAGAACACACACAATCTGCTAAACAGAAACACCATTTTTAAGAGGAAGGCAGAGACAACAGGTCCTTTCCAAAGAAAATTTCAATAATTTATGCAGAGCATATCTTTATGTATTTAAAAACCTTATTACACTATTCCATAGATACTGGAATACTATCAATTCCATTTTAAGTCTCCTAGAATTTTATAATTTAGGAAATGCTTTTCATTATAATTAGTAAAAAAAAAAAAAAAAAAAAAAAAAACCTTAATGCTACACTGACCTTTAAGATCCAGCCTTTTGTATGCAAATACATAAAGGACATGTATATAAGCATTAGTGAGAGCTCATTCGATTCTAATAAAATTTGCTCACCTGGGATTTTTTCTGACCATTGATTCTGTGTTTATGTGATTCCTAATTGATAGTGACATTCTCCTATTTCTACATTACAGACCCTACAGAAATCATCATTGAATATATGTCACTATATCATGTTTTGTTTAAAATTCTGACATTATACTCAGGTTGGATTAAGCTGAAATGATTTGAGAAGTTATCAGAATACTATTTTTCCCTTCATTAAATGAAGGAAATCATTATTAAAACCACATGTAAGATGCTCCATTTCAGTGTGGGGCACACTGGATGAGGGAGAACATGACTTCTCACCAGGAAATTTCCACCAGTTCACTTATCCACTCTCAAAAGAGTTCTGCCAGTGTCTGTGTGTGTGTGTCTATTTGTGTACATGTGTGCATTACATGCATTCATGCGCATGCACACAGGTCAGAGAAGGAGTCAGGTGTCCTGATCTGTCACTCTCTGCTTTATTTCCTTTAGACATTGTCTCTCAGGGAATCTGGAGTCTGTCATTTGGGGGCTAGAAGAGTTGCCAATGATCCTCCCTGTCTTCCCATTCCCCATCCCTGTGCTGGGGTTACAGGCACATGTGACCGCTGCTGGCTTTTAGTGGGTGCTAGAGATGCAAACTCGGGTCTTTGAACTGGCACAGCAAGCACTCTTATCCACTGAGTCATCTCCTTAGCCCTGTCAAGGGCTAAGGCTTTTTAAAAATGTTAACCTAGCAAGTCAATATTGGTTCCACGATAAATCAATAAAAATATGAATACAGAATGGAATGAAATTCCTACCAATTACAAGGAAACTCATTTCATTAGTTACAACTTGCTCAGTTTGCTCAGCTTCTTAAACGTGAGACAATTTAGAGTAAAAGCTTATCTGAGACTTGAATTTGTGAGGAAGAAAGTTAAAACATATATTACTTCTTAATCTGAAGCTTTAATCTAACTATTGCATAATCATTGTATTTTTAAATACAGAAATGTGTGTCATATTAATGTCATATATCATATGATCTGACTAAAAATCACAACAATATGAATCCTAGTCTCAAAGTTTAATAGTCTAACTTTTAATATAGTAGGGCTGTGAAGAATGGCCATGATTTCTCTGGAGGTAGAGAAATTTCCTCTGGGAATATGTAAAAGTTTAGAACTCAAATCAAGTCAATATAAAAAACTTTGTTTCCAAAGGACAATAAAAATTTGGTTAAGAAAATACTTTTCGTCATTCAGCTTTGGGTATATTTTTAAGATAGCTCTAATTCACTGTACTGTACCTCCTGAGCAGGTTGAAAGCTCAGCCAGTGTCTATGAGCTCAAGAATACGCAAGTGTTTACTATGAATCAGTTGGGTATGATGGGGAAAAATGAAACTTATCACCTGAAAGTTTATGTCAAAGCCAATAAAGGGTGACAGTGTGTTTGCTGTAAGTTGCAAGCATTTATGGGAGAGTCTGATAGTGTTATTAAAAGACACGCATTTTAACTTAATAAAACACAATCTCCCACTGAATATCAACAGATAGTCTGTATGAACAGCATGACAGTCTCATAAATATAGAGTGACTGTGATCATACATGTCAACCCATTTACTGAAGTTCTATTCTTTCTGCTAGAGGAATGAAAGCTGAAAAGGGCAAAATACAAGATGATTTCAGTTGGAAAGGTAAGCTTCAAACTTTGTTTCTATATCTGGCTTAAATATCACTGCACAAGACCTCTGCCCTTTCTACAATTCACCACAAGCCTCTAAAACCTAATAAACTACTATACATCCTGTGGACTGTGCATAGCTTAGCTCCTGTGGAAGATGACTGTGAAGGCTCAGGTAGGCAGCCAGATCCCCAAATGTCACAGCATTATAGAAAGCTGCCCAATAGCCTCCTACAGTAATGGTTAGCTGGGCATTCACTGCTCAGAGTTAGGACTCTGTTTCCCAAGCTTCCTGGTAGTCATGACTGATTCAGATGACTGAAGAGAACTGAAATGAAACAATTCTGTGGCAGTTTCCTGGAAACTTTAAAAAAGACTTCAGGGGTGCATCTCTTGCTCTTCTCCCCCAGTCAATCTGCAGTTTAGAGTGTAGATATCAACATTTTGACATGTCAAAACCTAGATGTGGTAGGTGGTGAGTTGGAAGGAGCCCAGTACCGTGAGGGCTGCTGTACTGCTCTACACAACAGCTCCTCGATGTCTACGTGAGCAAGGAAACAAAAACCCCAAAACAAAACAAAAAGCCCTCCACTCTGCTTATGTCACCCGTGCTTTTAAAGCGCTCAGTCAGAAGGAACCCAACATGATGAGGCCTTTTCTGTTGCCCCAAAATTGACACTAAGATCCATGGCCAGAGACTGACCAACACCTAGAGCTAGGCCTTGTTTTCTATATTCCCCCACCCCTTCAAGGGCAGGCACAACCAGTTCAACCACTGAGAATACACAGAAGAGCAGGGATGGGGATTAAACAGGGCAAGCGCACTGTGGGAATGCCCAGGAGCTAATCAGGCCAACCAAATGGCACTTACCAACAAAGAGTCCACAGTATAAGGTTAAAACACCCAAAGAAAACAGGGCTGCCCTCAGGGCCAGAGGGAGCTGAGAAAACAGATCAATGCCTCAGGAAATCACGGTACTAGAGTAAAAGGTAGACTGTGGAGGAAGCCATCACAGAACCAGATCAAGCCATACCCCTGCAACTACATATACTCCAAGACACTAGTGAGAAGGGAAAGACCAGTGGAACCAGTCCTCCCTTTCAGTCTCCTGCAACAAAACAAATGGCTGGTGATCAAGGAGTATGAACCGACAGTCCGACACTGAACTAGACAGATATGTGCCTTCCACATTCTATGAAGGGCTATGCCACTGAGTCACACCCACCAACACTTGGACTACATATATTTGTTTGTTTATCAAAAACTAAAGATAGTCAGTGAACTTTGGGACTTGCCAAAGAAACACAAATGAATGAGTGGGAGATTTAACAGAGCATGAGGGAAGCTGTGACTGAAGAAGCAGAAGAATCACTCATATGCCCCACTGCACTCACACAGCTCAGTAAACCAGACAGAAACTGCAAAGGGGGGAACTACTGCTTAACCACCCAATTTTAGATTAAATAAAACATAATGATATGTTGATAAAAGGCTTTAAGAAAGAGTCATATTTTACACATTTGACCAATGACACATGAATCTCACACAGCTCTCTTTGAGTATGTACTTCCTTCTGGATATAAAAAGGCAAGTTCATAAAACTGTGAACCAAAAAGGTGACATTTGAAATTCACTCTTCTAAGCCTAATAATGCATATTAAGATTCAAGCAATAGTGGGAAGCAAGAACCTTGGATACTAAGGAAATAATTAGGTCAATATGATTTTTTAGTGTTGTGCAATGCAGCAATATCAGACTAACTGGGCAAAATCTTTCTTCAAAACAAAAGTGTCTTTCTATAACTGTGCCCCTAAATTTCCATGTCCAAAGTCAAAGGATCTTGATTTCTGACAAAGGAAAAATCAGTAAAGACAGACTATAAAAGCCGTTTTCCTTTTCTCCTTCACGATTTGTGTTGACACATCATGTTATCTTCCTACTTGCTACCCTGAGATGTAAACACCCGGTACTGCTGTGGATTTACAACTCCATGGACAACTACAAACTGAAAACTTGTTTCTTCCTGATATTTTTAATTTTTAAATATTTTTTGGTCTTTTTGAGAAAGAGTCTCCCTGTAGCTCTTGCTGGCCTGGAACTTGCTATGTAGACCATGCTGGCCTTGAACTCACAGAGATCTGCCTGCCTATGTTTCCCGAGTGCTGGGATTAAAGGTGTACCCCACTACACCCAGGTCCTCCTGTTAATTTTTTAAAACTTTTTTTATTATTTTTATTTTATGTGGATGAGTGTATTGCCTGAAAGTATGTAAGCGCACCCATGTCATGGAGATCAAAAGAGGAGATTTGGACCCAAAGGAACTGGAGCTACAGATGGACGTTAGCCACCACATGAGTGCTCGAGCTCAAACCTGGGTCCTCTGCAAGAGTAGTCGGTGCTCTTAACCTCTGAGTCACCTCTCCAGTCCCTTTCTGTTAAATTTGTAAAAATTATTTCACTAAATAAAATACTTTGTCTTAGAAAAATTCACACAAAAATGAATTTTTTCATTCCTAGATGAAAATATGAGGGCTGTCAAATGAAACTTATTCTTTATTTTCCCAACTTCCCCCAAAATGAGTTCAACCAAACTGTTTCCAGTGGGGCTGACTTTCCTTGATGTTGTAGGACTACGAATATTTTATGAATCTCAGCAGGGAACAGGTGTTTTAAAGGGTTGCCTCCTGTTGAACAAAATGAGGAGAGTAAACAGCTGGTTAAAGCAAGCTGGTCTTTAGAGCATGGAGGAAAGGTGAAGGGCTGTACGTTCATGTATGACACTTAACATGATTTCTGGGTCAGGTTCACTGGCCATGAGTGTGTACCACAGCACAGGCAGGGAGTGCACTGTAACTACATGGAAGTTTGTTCCAGAAGAGGGAAGACTGAAGGATACCTAAAACATGCTTGATTCTTACAGCCTCCAAGAATCACATTTGATCCAAGCCTGATCTGGCAGTAATATATAAAGGCTCAAAGGCTAAATCTTTATTAACTCAAAATAGTATGTTCTTAACAGGTAGGAAACAGATTTGCTTCATATATACTGAACTAAATAAACAGATTAACTTGGTCTTAAACACTTCTCATATACCTTTGTAGAGCCTTTGCTTAATGATACGTAAAATTATGTTATGTGGATCTTGACATTAGTACACACCTACAGAACATTAGTTCTATATATGAATTACATAAGTATCTATAATTAATCAATTTATCAGTGAAGTGAATAAGGTTATAAAAAGCATTTGGAACTATGGTTGGCTCATACTTTTAAATATATGCTTTCTTATTACTATTATAACCTATCTTATCATATAATAAACAACAGATAAGATATGCAATTTTAAGAATAATATTAGTTAGAGGGCTGGAGAGATGGCTCAGTGGTTAAGAGCAGTGGTTGCTCTTGCAGAGGACCCAAGATCAATTCCCAATGCCCATAGGCAGCTAACAATTAGCTGTAACTCCAGTTCCAGGGAATCTGATGCCCTCTTCTGACGTCCATCAGCATTGCATGACATATACTCATACATAAAATAAAATGAAAATAATAAAATTTTAAAAAAGTATTAGTTAGGATAATGTCTGTTATTGACTTTCCTGAACTTTTCTTTCCCAACCTCTTTTATAACTAAGAAGTTATAGCATATCCACTCCTTTGTACCAAAAATGTAAACATTTAACATGCTCGGCCACATACCAGTATTTTAGTTGTTGAGTAGTCTGTTTCACCCTGCATGCAACATGCTTTTCACATTAATACTTCTAAAAGAGTGGGAAAAAAAGAATGAACGAATGAATGAATCTGCATTACACAGAAGGATATTCAACCCACAATTATCTTTTCTGTGTTGTAGAAATTTATATTTGGATGAACTTTCAAAATTACATGTTTAGATTGATGTTTAAAAATCTGTCAGTGATATCAAAAGACATAAAAATTATGTAACAAATGGCCAATAAAAGATGTGTTTTCATTCCTAAGTAACTTTTAAGTCACTTTTCTATCTTCCAGAAAAAGAGCTTTCTTTTTTTTTGTAGTAGGTACATACACATTCATTTACATATGCAAAATAAGCTAGACTAAAATCTACTGGGCTCTGTAAAAAATTAATTGCTTAATAAGGAGAATGTTTTTCAAGGTCAGAGGAAAAGTGCAGGTATACATGTACTTAGTATACCTTTGGAGTTTAGTTGATGTATCCTCTTCACTCAGGAGAGCCTATGAGCCAAATAGGAGTTCTGTTGTACAGACTAGCACTTCAAAAACATGGGGATCAGAGACAAGACCTTATAAATTTTCTATTACATACTGGCTTAATTATAACAACACAGGAATATGGTATTTTCTACTTGGGAATTAAGGATTTTAGAAATATATAATATGTACTTGTATTAAAATATAATTACATTCATGATTTTAAAAATCACTTTAAAAAGAAATTTATGACTTATGCTTCCAGACAAAACAGAATTAACTTTTCCTTTCTTTCACCTGCCAAATACAAGTAAAAGCTCTAAATGTCATACATAAAACAAGAGGACTCAGAGGAGAGCATGAAGCAAAATGAGAAACTTTAGGACTCAAGGAATAAAACAGCAGCAAATTCCTGGGATTTCTTCTTGCAGTATACATACTGAAGTGAGTGCTGGTCTACGCAGCAACCTGGCAACGCCAATGGGTATATGGGGAAGAAGAGAGAGAGGAAGGGGGTGAGTAGAAATAGTCGGGGGAGAACCCAAACATGCAGGCTCTCTCCAGCAGGCCAGAACATGAATAATGAAGCAAGGCAGAAAACTTTTAGATAGTAACTTCCCTACTCCATGGAAAAAATGGCAGGCTCACTTTTATCCTAACAGTGAGCCAGTTTGGTTGGAAAGCTCAGAATTTCCCCTTCATCAGACTCTATGAGAAGAGTCAACTCCTGTAAGTGGTAAAACAGAAAGCCAAGTGTGCAGTCAGGACTTTTTTTTCAACTTGAATGAGAAAACAAACATCAGATGTCAACACCAAGATGAAAGAGATGTAAGATTTACCTGACAAATATCTTTAAATGTTTCAGTAGTTAACTGTACACACCTGAACCAAGAGAAAGAAAATCTCAACCAAGAATCTGAAGGTAACTTAGTAGATAGGCTTAGTAGCAAGAGAGGAAGAATAGAAGAAGAAATTAATAAAACATACAACAAAAAAATTTACAAATTCTCAATCTGAAAACAGAGAGAAAGGAGACTGAGGGAAAAAATAATGACCAGCTCTCATGGATCTGTAGAACCCTAAAGTGATGTGGTGATATCTGTACCCCAGAGTTCCAAAAGGAGAAGAGGTGATGGGCAGAATAGAGAATTCTAAAACACAATAGCTGAAATTTTACTAAGTTTTGGTGAAAGCTGTGAAATGATCCCTTCAAGGAGGGTAAGTCTAAAGCAGTATAAACATAAAGGAATCCACACTTAATCACGCTTCTGAAAATTAGACAAAGAAAACTATGAAGCAGAGAAAAACACCTCGATCTACAGAAGTCAAGCCATCAGGACAAAAATCATGAAGGTACAAGTGGCTCGTTTTTCAAGTACTGGAGGAACCATTAATCCAGAATTTGAATACCCTTGAAAGATGAGGGAGAACCCAAAATATTCTCCAATGAAAGGGAAAAAAAGATGATTTTGTTTGTTTGTTTGATTTTGCCAGTATATCTCGCTACAGCAATTCATGAAAAAAAAAATCTTGAAACAAAGGAAAGAATAAAAGCAGGAAGCTTGGAACGCCATTAGAAAAGAACACTGAAAAGAGTAAAAATGTTGGTAAATATAAGAGACTATCCATCTCTTTTTTAATCTTCTAAACTGACTGACATGGAAAATAAAGAGTAAAACATGGTCTGATGTTCTCAATGCACAGAGAAGAAATATTTAAGATGATTATAAACTGGGGTACATTACAGAGCATTGAGAAGGGCACATCATTTCTGTTTATTCTCATCAAAACGCATAGTCTCAGCTATGCATGGAGGCACATGATTGTAATTTCAGCATTTGAAAGAGGCAAAAAGACCAAGCAAAATCATCCTTGGCTATACAGCAAGTAAAAGGAGAGCCTCAGCTACATGAGACCCTGTTTCAAAGAAACAAAACCAAACTCCCACATAGTTTAATCCAGCTAATCATGATGACCCGAGTTTGATCCCTAAGGATGTGGTAAGAGAGAACTGACTCCCTCAAACTGTCCTCTGACTTACACACACACACACACATACACACACACACACTCACCATGCCCCTACCCCATAAATGTAATTTTAAAAATTTAAAGAAGAGAGCTGTTGGTGGTACACACCTTTAGTCCCGATGTTCCAACTCCCACTGGAGTTTCTTTGCAGCATTTTATACAGAAAGTTGACAGAGAACCAGGAGAAACTACTATACCAGAAGACAAAATTCAAAACGAAAGAGAAAGTTGAGAATGTGAAACCAGATAGAATAGGTTCTCAGAAAACAAAATACAATTACTCAGATTAATGTAATGTAATGTAAAGACCCAGGGTCTCTACAATACATAATTCACAGCAGCAAGGATGCAATCTAGAATCAGTTTAAGAATAGAAGGGAGGAGCTGGAGAGATGGATCAGGGGTTAAGAGCACTGGTTGCTCTTGTAGAAGACCCAGGTTTAATTCCCAGCACCCACATGGTGGTTAACAACCTTCTGTAACTTCAGTTCCATGGGGATTTAACACCCTCTTCTGACCTCCTTGGGCAATGCACGACATGGGTGCACTTACATACATACAGGCAATACATATCCATGGACATAAAATAGAAATAATAAATAAAATATTTTTTTAAAAAAAGAATAGATGGAAAAAGGTAACTCATACTCAAGAGACTACAGACAAAACTTAGGTATTAAAATATAGAGAAGGATGTCTTTCATGGATGAATGGATCAGAGAAATGGAAACTACTGAAGAGAATCATATAGAAATTCCAGAAGAGTACACTGTCCAATGTGTGAAGAAAAAAAAAAAAAAAAAACAGCAGCAACAAAACAAAAACAATAGATGGAGAAACAGTGAATTTTTAAAAATGTTATTCATTTTTAAATGAATTTATTCATGTGTATTACCCGCATGTGTGTGTGTGTGTGCACCCATGTTGTGCAATGCCCAAGGACATAAAAAAAGGGTACTGGATTCCCCTGGAACTGAAGTTATAGACAGTTGTTAGTTGCGGTCTGAGTGCTGGGAACCAAACTCAGGTCCTCTGCAAGAGCATCCAGTGCTCTCAACTACTGAGCCATTTCTCTAGCCCCACAGTGAACTTAAAATTAATTTATTTTATTGTTTTTAATTATGTATACATGTTTGTGCCTTCAGAGGCATCTAGCCCAATAGTGAACTTCTTAAACACCAGAAATTACATAATCAGTAGTCCAGAAGGGAAAAAAAGAATAGACTCAGGAATCTGAGAATAATATCTAAGATACATATAAGGTCCCAGAAAGAGAGGTGATGAAAATTATATAGAAAAATTATTTAAGAAAATATGATCAGAATTCTCCAAATGTAACAAAAGCAATAAATATTCACATTTCAGAAAACAAAACCTACACACATAGCTAATTAAATAGTGGCCCCCAAAAGATAATCATGTGCTAAGCCCAGGTAGTTTTGAATGTCATCTTATTTGAAAATAGGATCTTTGTCAAGTGTTACTATTTCAAGATATCATCTTGGGTTTAAGGTAGGTCTTGTAAGAACAAAGAAGACTATATGCAGATACAGAGGCACAGAGAAGGCCATATATGAAGGTAAAGACAGGAATGATGAATTTACAAGTTTAGGAACTAATAGTCAACTGACTAGCAGTCATCAAAGACAGAAAAGAAGTTTTCCCTCTAGGAAGAGTCATCTTTGCCAGCAATGATCACAGACTTCTAATCACCAAGTCAGCCAAAGGATAAATTTCTTTTGTTTAAAGCAGTACCTTTAATCAATTTCACAATGAACATTTTTGTATTTTTAGCTTTTCCCATATTTTGCATTATTTCTTTTGAACAGAATCAAAGATTGCACGTTAGTAATTAAAAAGTCAATTCAGTGGATTAGAAAACATATTGTCGTAGAATTCTAACTTCTAGTAATGGCAGAATTAATTCATTAAGCCTCTTGGAGGTATCACTGTAAGATCTAGATTTTTTTTAAAAATTGACACTAGAATATGATCAAAGTCAGGCAGATCTTGGAAGACCAAAACTCTACGGGAAAACAAGGCATATGGTTACAATGATGGAGGCTGAGGATATCCCATTTCCCACAGTCCTGACAGTCTAGGAAGCAGAAGAAAGAGTTCAGGTAGGGCTACCAGAAGGACTAAAGGAAATTCTAGAAGCAATAGAGCTGGCACAAGTGATGCTACCTCAGATCTGAATATAAACTACCCAAATCCCAGCTGACTGCTAAACTTTACATGCTTAGGGGAGACCCGCAGAGGATGGTGTAAAAGTATGCAGGGGTGAGCACTGCTTGGAATCTGTGAGTCTCCAATCTGCACAGCTCAACCTACAGAAACCTAAGTGAATGTTTACTACCGTGAAGTACCAGTGGGCCTGAGGCACGCAGATTAACTTGAAATTTAGGGAGTAAATGCTGGAAGCCAAGAGAGGCAAAGAAAGTGGACCACTAAATCCAGGAATGAACTCAGTCCAAACTTTTGGCTTATAGCTATATTATGTGGCACAAAGGAGAACACAAGAGAAAAAGACACAAGTAATGAGTAAAAGAACAGGGTTGGGCTACCAGCCAAGGGATATCACCATGGGAAGACAGTTCACAGTTTTAGTTCAGGCAACTTAACTGATTACTAGACCAAAAAACAAAACAAAGACTCATATACAAAAGATGATCCAGAGTTCATCAACTCAAATTAAAGACATGCAAAAACAGGTGAGAGAGGGAGAGGGAGAATCTATTAAAACACTCTGTTAAAAATATCACAATGATACCAAATACCTTGTATGCTAATTTTTAAAAATTTAAAAACAGTAAGAGTGAGCTACACAAAGAAGGCAGTCAATAGAAATGAACTCCTATAAGGCCCAAATGTTGAACTTACCAGACAAAACTTCAATACTGCTATTAGAAAGATGTTCAACAAATTAATGCAAAGTATGGTCTCAGTAAGTATACAAATATGGAATCTGAACAAAAAAAAAAAAAGGATTTTTTTAAAACCCAAATTTAAATGTTTGAGAAGAAAAATACAGTAAGTGAAACAAAAAATGTATGACATGAACTCAAGAGAAAACTGACTGGGTCTGGAGAACTGGCTCAGTAGTTAAGAGCACTGGCCTCTCTTACAGAGGATGCAGGTTTGGTTCCCAGCAACCAAATGGCAGTGTACTTACATACACGCAGGCAATGCACTCATACACATAAAAAATAATAAAATATTTGTTAAAATTATTTTATATTCTATGAGGCTTAATGAGTCCCGACTTGATTTAAAACAGCCCTTGATACAGCATAACCAAACTGCTGAAAACTAAATACAGAGCATCCTGATGGCAGCTAGAGAAAATACATGTTACCCAGATGATTTTGAAAAACTAGCCAATAAGATATGAACTATACACAAAATAGCAGATCTATCATTAAACATAAAACAGGGCCCTCGAGATGGCTCAGGAGATAAAGGCACTTCTCACTAAGCTTGATTATCCAAGTTCAATTCCCATGACACACGGGGTAGAGGAGAGAACTGACTCCCACAAGTTGTGTTCTGACCTCCACACACACTCCACGGCATATATGCACCCACACACATATACACAAAATAAATATAAATAAATAAATGTAATAAAAAAAGAAAACTGTAAAATGCCAAAACACACACACACACACACACACACACACACACACACACACATCTTTGAGAGCTTAGAGTACCCAAAGATATCTTAGGTAAAAGGTTACCTAACGAATTAACGAAAAGACAGGTCACAGGCAATAATGGAAAATAATAGCTATAATACAAATGTGACTTGCATTCATTATCTAAAGAACTCATAACAGAGTAATAAGAAAAAGCAATTAGAAATGAGTGAAAGGTGTAGACACGTCACAATTTTATACAAATGACTAATACGGCACTGGGAGTAGGGCTAGTGGTAGGATGTCCATGTTCCAGTGGATGGCCCCCTACTCCTCCACATATGGGCAGGAGTAATTGGACTTGGGGTGTGTGTGCATATATATATATATATATATATATATATATGTATGTATGTTTATACATGGACATGAAGTTGAAAGGAGGATGTGGGGGGATTCTGGGGAAGTTAGAAGAAGGAAATGGGAAAGATGATAATACTTCATTATATACATGCATAAGGTTCTCAAAGAATAAACTAAAAAAGAGGCTAGTATGATATGTCATAGTGAAATGCAAACTAGAACATCAGTGGCATACCACTACACTCTAAAGAAAATGAGACTAATCATGGCAATATATGGAATCTTTACACATTGCTGAAGTGATATAACACTAAAAAAGAATCATAGTTTTTTTTTTTAAGTATGTAGACACTTGCCAAATAATCCAGCAATTTCACTTCAATGTGTTTTTCCCAAGGGAACTGAAAGCATGCTTGCATAAACTCTTGTATATAAATGTTCATAAACCACATTAAGCATAGCTGAAGACAACCCAAATAACTATCAACATGTAAACTGAAAGACAATTTATGGCATATAGTCACATAATGGACTAGTAGTCAGCAATGAAAAGAAACAAATCAGAAAACATGAACTAAGAAGACACAAAGCTGTACACCTACATAATTTCATCTATATGAAACTCTTGAAAAGGCAAAACTAATCATTAGTGTCCACAAGGATACTACAATAGTCTGAGGTGAAGGAAATGTGCTGCAAAGATATTAAGGACCTATCTTTGAAGGCAGTTCTACCCTGCTTCCAGTGGCAGTTACATGGTTGTAGATGTAGAATAAAAATCCATCAAATTGTACAACTAAAATGGGCAATTTTAATGTTTGGAAACCTTACTTCAATAGTAATGATTCAAAAATGTAAAGGAATAGTTATGCTTGTAACAACTGGAGTTAAGTCATTTTTACACTTGTCACACTTTCCAAGGGACTGTCACCTTAGTAGTGTAACACTACTTGATTTAGCATGTGTTTAGATGTGATTTCCTGCCTTCCCACCCAGCTTCCACCTTCACACACTCCCAATCAATCAATACAAGGTAGGAACTCTATTAAGCTCAAGCCATATCCTCAGTATCTAGCTGGTGGTGAGGGCTCAAAACACATTGGTTCCATTAATTACTAAATGAATCCCTTATATGATAGTATTCATCAGGAATCTGTTAGGCCTCTGTCCACTCTCCACAGACAATTCTATCTACTTCTATGACTCTAATTCTATCTATATATGGATGTTTAGATCTGTATGTTCCATTTTCTATTACCAGTCTTGAGACCCATCACAATTGCCTATTGGACAACTCCACTAGAATGTCCCACAGGTAACACAAATTCCACAGGTTTATTTCTTATCAACAGAAAGTAAAACCTTATCCGTCATCTACTCATAATACCTCAATTTACCTCTCAAACGGTCACTATATTTCAACAGAAGTCAGCACAAGAGATTGTTGAATGCTCTCAATCATATCTGAGACCATTTTTCAATTCAATCTTTGCTATTTCTTCATAGATTCTGGTAAACCAGTTGTAATTGGCCTTTCTGCTCATTCACCATTTTTTACATTGCGTATAGAATTATTTTTCTGTAAATCAATCATCTCTGTATTCCTTTAAGATTTATTTTATTATTTTTAATCATGTTTCTGTATATGTGCCTATATGGTGTATATACATGTGACTGCAGGTGCCCATGGAGGCAGTAGATTCCCTGGGAGCTGGAGTTACAGATGGTTGTGAGCCACCTGACATGGGTGCTAGAAACTAAAGTTGGTTCCTCTGTTCCTGTTCAAGAGTAGTATGTACTCTTAACTCTAAGCCATTTTTCCAGTCCCATGTCTGTACTCGTAAAAAAAAATTCAAACTGCCCATAAAACACACACATTATTTCTGTTTCCTACCACCTACTTCCATCTTAGTTTCAAATAACACCATGTCCTTGTATGTCTTCAGTATTTTGCCTCTTCTCCCTAGAATTGCTTCTTTTCTTAGCCACCCTAAACTTCTGTTCTCTTGAAAACTTAATCTCTGCTGTTAATGAATTTTCCCCTAATTCCTTCAGATAACTGTTCATTCTTACTGATGATTCTTGACATAGTTCACATCTCAACTTAAAACTTACCAGGGTCCATTTACTATGACACATATTAATTAGGTAAGGACAGGGATTACATCATTTCATACAGCATACTACAAATTTCTAATAATTTTTATTCAACTGTATAATGTCTGAACACTGATCCTTGCCTAGAGGTAGAGATACTCTGTGTTAGTGGTTCATGGTTTTCAATATTGGTTTTATTTACTTGTCAGTTCCCACCTTAACTGTCACTTCTGTACTCAGCACTTGGCATGATACTTAGTATTTTCCCAGAGTGGATAAACAACTGTTTATTTCCTTCTTCAACTCTACCGATTCCAACTTCCAATAAGATAAAAATCTTATAGCCAGATTACTTTCATGCCCATCTAATTCTTCATACACGTGATAGCGCTGAAAATAGTTGATTACATATTATCTACTATTCATCCATACAAGAGTTGCTCAAATTGTGAAATTTATGTCACTTTCTAGAGTCCTTATTTCCCCATATATTCTAATCAACAAATCTCATTAATAATTTTTCTTATACTTAAAAAAGGACAGTACTATATATAAAAAAGTTAAGAAGATTCTCCACTATCCATTTTCTGACAGTTAAATCTTTATTACATTTATTACTTTTATTATTTTTTTGTGTATGTGTACAGGCCCATGTCCCATGGTGGGGTGTGTGGTGGTCAGAGGAAACATAAAAGTATAGGTTCTCTCCTTCCACCATGGATCTTGAGGATCAAAATCAAGTTGTCAGCCTTGGTGGCACGTGTCTTTAACTACAGAACCCTTCCAGTTGCTCTCAATCTTTTTCTGATGTGACCATATTAAGATAGCAGAATTCTCTAGAATCTAAAATATTCCAGAGTTTAAGAAATAATCATAGGCTGAAGAGATGGCTCAGCGGTTAAGAGAACTGGCTGGTCTTGCAGAGGACCCAGGTTCGGTTCCTAGCACCCACATGGTGACTTAACAGCCATCTGTAATTTCAGTTCCAGGGGATCCAATGTGACCTCCTCAGTCATTGCATGACATGAGTGCACTTACAGGCATGCAGGCAACACACTTACACATAAAAAGAAGAAAAAAAAATCAGGAAAATAATTTATTATATTACTAATATTATATTTAATCTGTATATACTTAAATAAATTTTTATATATAAATTATAAATAAATAAATACATACATACAAATTTAAAGAATCCAAAGTTCCAGGGTTGGAGAAACGGCTCAGTGGTTAAGAGCATTTCTTGCTCTTCCAGAGGAACTAGGTTCTCAGCACTCACATCTCACAGCTCATAACTACCTGTGACCCCAGCTCCATAGGATCAGATGCCCTCTGTGGGCACTTGCACACATGTGGCATACATTTACACATGTGTACACAGCAGTTAAAGAACAGTAACGAAACAAAAATTTTTTTAAAATCCCAATGTCTTTTACAGTTCAAAACAGTCAAAATCCTTAAATGAGTTGGCCCAATTGTGTGTAGAGTTAGAAACTTAAGGCAGAAATAAACTTATTAATCTAGTCTTATTATAAGCACCAGCACTTAAATACTCTTCAACAGTATGGTTAAAAACACAGATTTGCCAGTTGTGGTGGTGCTTGCTTATAATCCCAGCACCGAGAGGTAGAAACAGGAGGAGCAGAATTCAAGGCCAGTCTCGGCTATAAGTGAATTAGGTGTCAACATGGGCTACATGAAATCCTGTCTTGAAATAAATAAAAATAAATAAAAAGGATTTGCAAGCAAAAATGTTCCAGGTCCTTCAGAAATAATGTATGTGATATCTACTTCAGCATATTTTACAAGTCAACCAATAAATATCAATTTCCTTCCCTTGTTTATCCTTGTATTTCCTAAATGAGTGCATGACTCTGTATGTTAGAACAGATGGGTTTTTGTTTGGTTTTGGTTTTTGAGTGTGCAAAAATCTTCTTCATGCAGTTATTCCATTGACTGTTTTTGTTGCTCTGTTGGCAAGATGATTCAACACATAAAGGTACCTGCTGTCAAGCTTGACAACCTGGAGAAGAGTTGAATGCCTGGAACCCAGATGGTGAAGGAGAGAACTGACTTCCCACAAGCTGTTCTGATCTTCATGCATACATAAAATGCACCCATATGCACCCCACAATAAATAAACAAATGTAATAAATTTGAGTAAGGAGAGAACAATATGTATGAAACTTTAGCCATCTTTAAAACGCACTGTTGGAGGAAGGGCAATACTGGAATGATCTCAGCATGGCTTGGTATACAGCTTATAGCACCCAAAATGAGTAGCACAAGCAATCTTACACCACTGAATTAAAGACCATATTACTGTCAATCTTTCTAGCAAAAGCAAATATAATCCACATTTCCATAAAGAAAGGTTTTTTCCCTCCAAATATTTGATCTTCAAATAATTCCAAATAGTAAACTATCTCTGACAAACCAAAAAGTCTATAGATAGTTCTAATTAGAGAGGACACATGACGACTGCCATTGCTCTCCTGCACCATAAACACTTACTGATTAATTTTTATTTTATGTGTATGAATGTTTTGCCTGTATTTAAGTGCACTCATGTTGTGCAATGCCCACAGAGGCCAGAAGAGGCTGTTGTAGTTCCTGGAACTGAAGTTACAGATAGTTGTTAGCTGTTATGTGGGTGCTGGGAACAGAACTCAGGTCCTCATAAGAGCAGCCAGTGCTCTTATCCACTGGGACATATCTCTAGCCCTCCAGTCACCTATTTCAGGTGGACATTTCAATATTCCTGTGACAGGATGACTCACTGCACTCACATACTATTTTTTCTTTGGGATAGCTCACATGCCTTTCTATGTATGCATAGAAACTGGCGCAGAAAGGCTCAAGATGAGGGAACTAAGTTCTAAAGACTAAGTGCTTCTTTATACTTTCTACGTGGGAGGAGAAAAAGTATATTATATTTTACTCAAAATTTCACAAATGACAGCATTTAATGGATATTATGTAGGAATTTAGGATGGTGTTGATTTTGAATAGTTTATGCAAAACCATGGCCCGCTGTACTCATCAAAATATGTACTCTTACTCATCAAAATATGTCTTTAAAAATATTTTTATTGATTCAAGAATTTCATACAATGTGCTGGAGAGATGGCTCAGTAATTGAGTTAAGAGCATTGGCTGCTCTTCCAGAGAACCAGGGTTTGGTCTCTAGCACCAACATGGCAGCTAACACCATCCATAACTCCAGTCCAGTTCCAGGGGATCCAATGCTCTATTCTGGCCTCCACAAGCACTAAACATGGTGCATTTCCATACATGCAGACAAAATATCCACACACATAAAAGTAAGTAAAATACTGAAAATAGTTTCACTGAGAAAGTAAACCCATGGGTGGTACTGCAAACACAATCAAATACACAAGGCTGGAGAGGTCACAGATCCTAGAGAAAACCCCATCTCTGTCATATCTCTAAACAAATGAAAGTTCTTAACCATATGCTAAATATGGATCCTTATATTTACAGACAAGCATACAGTAACTATACCAAATTCATCAAAGAAGCTTCGTTTTGCAACAGATGGAAGCTACTGAAGAATCCCACACTGATCAGAGATAGAGAATACACATCTGAGAGATGCTCAGTCCTAGGTGACACACCTTCTACACCTAAGGCACATGGAACATAGTAAAATGAGGGGTAAAGAGAGAATTAGTGCATTTCTCAACTCTCACCAATGAAGCTTTCTTATACAACAGAGTGTGATGCACACAGAAGGCCACAACTGGCCAAGCTTTAAAGAAGCACTGCAGAGTATGTGTCCTTGGATAGGACTCTATACTAAACCTCCTGCACCCATGGCTCAGGGACCACTGCGGAAGAGGGAGCAGAAAGACTTTAAGAGCTAGGGCTGGTTCAGGAGCACAGGGAAGCAGGGTCTTTCAGCCCACTGAAAGCTTGTACATGTGAACTTACAGCAATGGTGGCATCGACCACAGGATCCATGCCGACTCGGTCAAGGGCCCAGAGTGGGAAGAGAGAACTAGGTGGCGGGTCAACCTTAGACTGGGACACTGATTACCCCTGGGTGAGGGAGAGTATACCTTACTTCGCATTTCTGGAGAGACTAACTAGTTTCCAGTTGATGAATTTGCACTGGGGGACATCTGGGTAAGAATGTTTGACTGGATAGGACTTAACATGTATGGCAGAGTGTATGAGGTCGGGTGGGAGGCATGGATGGGGGGAGAGGGCCTAAATTTGATTAAGAACTATTGTATGAAATATACAAAAGCTCGATAAATTAAAAAAAAATCCATACAATGTATTTTAATCACATTCAAAGCCCTCTCCACCCCACCTTTCCTCCCCTCTCCAGCTTCATGTCCCCTCCACCCCCACCTTACCTCCCCTCCCCAACTTCATGTTCTCTCTTAACACTTGTCTTTTTGTTTTTTTAAGGCCAATCGAGTCTAATCTGTTTCCCAAATGCTTGGGTGTAGGTCTGGCTCTTACAGTGTCTGTTCAACCTACCAGGCATCATACCAGTAAGGAAAATGGACTCTCCTCCCAGCATCAATTGCCAATAGATCCTCAGCTAGGGCTGGGGCTTCCTGCCCATCTCTCCCATTCAGGCTGGGCCCCTGTCTGGTTTGTGTTGCACAGAACTTGTGCATGCTGACCTAAATGCTGTGTGTTCACATGTGCAAGTACTTTGCAATGTCCAGATAACAGTTTCTTTGCATTCATCTACCACCTCTGACTCTTAAAATCTTTCTGCCCCTCTTTGTTTTTATGTGCCCAGAGTTTTTCTTCAAGCATAGTTTTCTCTATAAAGTTTATAATTTCGGCAAAATGAAGTTACCTAAAATTCTATAGTGGAGGTGATCTGTCACTCCTTTTTATGAAACAACAGTCAAGTGGTATGCAGTTCGCATTATTCTCCGTTTTGGTCCGAAAAAAACATCTAAAGACTTTGAAGTCATAGTAAGTCACATTATATGAACTTAACATTATCCATTCAAAGAATACATTTGCATTTTAAGGTCACTATCAGAAGACCAAATACATACCGAATTTTTCTAGAGCCTTTAAAAAGCCAACTTCAAGAGGTATTTTCAAGGAGTAACCAGAAATCATAGAAGCATATAAAGATCACAGGCCAAAATCATAAGCATATTTTTTTCACTGTCACATTAAATAATTCCTTACCTTTCTATATTATGATTTGCATACTAGCTTAGATGAAAATCTGAACTCAGAAGCAATACAGTAAAAGTTATGTTTCAAGGAAAACACAAAATAGGAAAGGCAAATATCTATGTGAGGTGTATGTGGAAAGATTTCTTTCTCCAAATTCTACTGGCAATCTTAAAATACATATATTCATCATATTAAAAAGATAGTTTATTTCTTAAAAACAAAAGCTGCAAACAGTCACTTTGAAGATAAAAATGTGGATTACAAAATATGCTGTGTGGGAAAGATGGGAAGGGATAGAAAGAAAAGGCAGTGATTCTTACAGAGCCCAGCCCCTTCTCACCTGTCTCTGCCCTATCACAGTGGGATCTACATACTGTTCAAAGTGAAAACCAAAAAGCCTGTACCTACAAAGAGGCCTGCATCATCATATTAAACTCACAACAACTTCACAAAAAAGATATTCACTGAAATATATTCTGAGATACATCTAGAAAGAAAGCTGTCTATTTAAGTAGATATTCTTCTCTTACTGGAGATGGATCCACCACCTGAAACACTCTGGAAGATAAACTAACAGAGTTTAACTGAAACACCACTGAGGACTTTCTTGTGCTACTTATGTGAGGAAAAAAAACCTAGAATGTCTTACTTTTTTCTGGAGTTTTCATGAATGATGCCATTTAGAGCATAATGACCAGATGACAGACACAGAAGAGCAAACTGGAATTAAATCCATCTAGAAAAGATAACTTGCTAAACGAATTCATTTTCATTTCTAATCTATTTTTTTCTAATGATTCCTTTAAATAAGAAATGGATTCTTCTTACTACATACAAATACAGTTAGTATAGAAAAGCATATTAAAGATAAAAAAATTACAATTATATGAAGCATAACATAAGACAAAATCGTTAACTTCAGCTCAAATTCACAGTATTTTAAAATACCTTCACCATAATTTTCCTTAGAAGCTGAATAATTCTGAAACATTTGGTATGATAACTAAAGACTGTCAAGGTATATAATAAAAAGCTCTGAAACGCTAAGACTTAACTATAATTTTAAATGAGGTATTTAAGTGTCCAGAAGTTACAGAAGCAGATTGGCTATGCTAGACAGTATGAGGTTTGCAGAATTATAGCCATAAAACTTTTCTAAAAATAATAAATCAGTAACAATACTCAGGTTTTAAAAGATGATTAAAATATATTCAATAAAACAAAGAAAATATTTGGGAAAAGGAATTCAAAAGACTTGTTTCTAGAGTAATAAAATATTTTGGTGGTAGGAGCTGGAGAGATGGCTCAGTGTTTAAGAGTATGTATCACTCTTGCAAAGGATCTAGGTTCAGTTCCCAGGACCCATGTCAAGCAGCTCACAATCACCTATTACTGCAGCTCCAGGGATAACACACCTCTGGCCTCAGGGGGTACCTGGACTCATGTGTGCGCACGTGCACGCACATACACACATACACACACACACACACACATACACACACGTGCATAATAAAAAAATTAAGTCTTTTGGCGAAACCAACCAAGGACTAAAGAATTCATGAGAATGTGAAAATGCTTAGTCATGTTCTGTTCTGTGAAATCAGTTTTGTTAATAACATTCCAATAACTGTATAAAAATCTTACTTGTTTTATAAATTTAAACAAAAGAATGTGAACTTAATGCCTACATTCTCCTGAGCAAATCAGTTTTGGGTAATTTCTATTAAAGACTGGTAATGAAAATGAAATTAAGTTAAATCAACTTCTTTTTCCACATACTCACATATTTTAACCTGGTAATACAATATAGCTGACATATACAATAGTTTGACTAGGCTTAAATCAATTCGCAATGGACAACAGAAGGCCAAAGAAGATTTTATACAATATTCAATAAACAATGATATCTGTTTAGTGTGAATAAATGAAAAATTACTAACCTACAAACAAAGGAAAAAATTTATTGTTTTCAAATTCCAGAAATAAAAGTAACAGAAGGGCATATAATCTGTAACGAGCTGATCTTATAATTTCAAGGCTACAGTCTAATTAAATCATGTAAGAAACAACAATAAAAAGAATCTACATGTTTTCCTACCAGGTATGTATACCTAAGAAAGTTACCCAGAAAGAAAGATGCTTTCACAAAGACCCTCCCGTGGTGGCATGATGATGAGTGCACACATGACAGACATGAGGCCACTTCCCACAGACTGCTCACTGCCCAGCTGCAAGCTGCAATCCAAGAGCAACACATCTCCCATCAGTCCAGCTCATTCAACCAAAAAAGCACAATGATGTTTGAAAACCATCTGTTTATATTCATTAATATGTAAAATCACAGTACACAGATCTGGAAATGTTTAACTTGTCCATAAATAAGACCATATTATCTCAGCATAAGCTTTGAAAAGGGGTCTAAGCAGTGAGCTCAATAACAAGGGTAGCAGACTCCACAGTTTGGTTCCAGTGAACATAGGGTAAAATTACAACTATTATCATTGCCAAGAGCTAATGCATAAAAAATTAAAAAACTTAAGTTCTTCTGGCAGCAAAATTGTATCTGTTGTAATATAACCAAGCAAAAAATAAATTCAGAGCCCAAATATAATTTGTGCTTTGTTTGTATAAAAATGTAGTATTACTCTCAGACATTTCTAAAGGACTAGACTTATAAATAAGCAGTGAATCTCTTTTCATCACAGTTTATTTCTAATTTATTCTATGAAGACTATTGGTAGAACTATTATCCTTTTTCTAGTACTTTATATGAATCAAGGTCTTTTGTTTAAACAGTGATTTATTGTGATTATTAAGGTAAACAACAAATTCTAAAGTTGTAACTTCAGATTATGGATTTAAAGTTTTGTATGGCAGACCCAATAATTGGTAGCAGCTTAAAATTCCATACTAATAGTCTGATTGAACACACTAGCAACTACCGGGCTATAGGCTTGAGAGAATCAGAAGGCATCTATGAAGGGATAAAACCCAAACCAAACATGCAAATACCCCAAACACATGATCTTCTTTCTCATTTTATAATCTACACCTGTAAAACATTTATAATACATGATCATTCTACACAATACAGACATCTAGAGCATTTCTAAAGGAAGTTACAGGTTTTGGTCTTGAATAGTAAGACTAAGATGGAAAGGGGTAGGAACAGTGAAATCCAGGAAGCAGTGTCTTCCTACACACAAACTACCTCCACCAGTCAGTGGCTGTCACAGTTCAGTACATAGTTTTCAAGGCAACTAAGAAATCAGGACACATGGCTTTCCCCTTCCTTTAGTTAACAATTCTTTTAAAAGCTCTGAAATATCCATAAAGGAATGGTGGTTTTGTGGTGTCGTGCTTTTATTCTCTCCAAAAGGAGACAAAGAATAAATAAAGGAAAGCTTTATTCCCAAATCCACATGTAAGTTCAACTGTGAGTTGGTTTTAGGCTACTAGCAACAGAACTGTCGGTACTACTAGAGGCAGATGCATTTCTACCCAGCAGGTTCCAGCACAACACATACTGATTATTATACCTCAACAACCAGTACTCCATCACCATTCAATGCCATGTTTAATGGACTCCCAAGGACTGCAGGGATGTTCTACCTTCCCAGTGTACCTGAATGATCTCTAACCTGAGGATGGCAAATTCAAAATTGCTATGAAATCAAATCACTAGCAGAAAAACTCAACCTTAATTGTAGAATGAGGAAGACGTGAGTGTGAAATACTAACACCATGCCTCAAGGCAAAATTTTGTTTGTGGAAGACAAAGTGAGGAGATAGATGCACCCAGTCCAGACCAAGTGAAGACAGGACAGAATACGAAAATGTCTAAGAAAAAAGAGGGGTAGGGAAAGAGATGGAGAGGTCGGAAAAGGGGGAGAGAGGAGGAGAAGATGGGAGAGGGGGAGAGAAGAGAGAGGGAAAGAGGACAGAGGGAAGAAGAAAGAAAGGAAAATGGAAGAGAGCCAGGCAACAATAGAATTATTGAACAGACAGAAAATAAGAAACAAGGCATGTGCATATGGTTCTCTCTTTTTCTGTCTTCTGTGTCCTATAACTTATAATGTAAGTGGCACACAGGCCACACCAGCAGGCAAGAATGAGCCTTCTGATGGACAAAGAGGAAGGATTTGGGGCTATTTCACTTTCTCTTTTTGTTTTTGCTTTTAATTCATACCTGAAAGCCTTGAATCCTTGCTAAATATTCCAGTTGTTTTGAAGGCTGTACTGGAGAACAAGGGGGAGTAGGAGAACTTCCTTTTAAACCTATGGCTTCAGCTGTAGGAGATGTTCCATTCATAAGGAGTTCCCTGGCAACAGTGGCTGAACTATTCGATGTGGGAGATATACTGAAGAAAGAGCTTGAAGGCTGGTTCATATCTTTGGGTGACAAGTAGCCTAGAGACGTTCCCGAGATCACTCTGTGGCGGCTGGCTTCCATCTCTTGATAAACATCGGGAGACAGATGAAGAATTCCTTTTGGAGCTATAAAAGAAATGAATGAACGCTGTTACTCCACCTAAAATTATTGAAACAGAAACACATTATAGTGTTAATGGCTCAATGACTTCACTTTCTGTGTTAATAAATAAGTGTGAGAACTGCCAGTCAAGCTTCTTTCTCACGCCCCCAGGGGAAGCTGCACCAGAGAACAACACTGTGTGGAAGTTCCATCAGGTAGATACTGGGAATGTGCAAGGTCTTCACCTGCAGTTCAGTACTTTACATCTTACATGAAACATCCCAAAACATGCAGCAACTCAGACACAGATTTAAAAGAAAGGCAGCCTCAGTCCAAATATCAACTTCAGAGACAAAAATCTACATATCCAGTGGCCTACTAGTCCTCTCGCTTCACATGGCTGTCCCGCAGACAACTCTATCTCATAAACATGACACAAAGTGTCAGGCATCTTGCTCAAATTAACACTACCCCCACTTTCCTAATTTGGCTCCTTTGGACACTATCATCTATCTACTTATTACCCAATGTATACTCCTGGCAATCACCTCTGATCAGCCACAACCAAACAGTCACCTATCTCAAGTCAAACACCTCTAAAATTTTAGAATTTGTTTAAGCTAGGTCATGGACAGGCTCTGCAAGTGAAAGGAAGGAGGATGGGCCTGTTACTGGTTAGTGGAGTTTTAAACATATCATAGACGCATTCTGCTCTATTGGTTGCTTCAGAGAAGTTTCAAAGCACATTTCACACAGCTTGCTCTAAGACCTTTTGATCATATACTAACAACTTTCAAGTCAGACTGTCTTCTGAAATCATGGGTAAGCCATCTCCTGTGTTCTAAAAGACAAGCTTAATTCCTTTTCTCTTACCACCCCATCCTCTTGCTATATTAACCTGCTGTTTTGTACCTTTGATACTTTAACAATGACCAAAAGGCTTCACCATCTTCCCAGCTTCAATTTCACAAAATGTGTTCTATAACAGTCATTTGAAAAATAATGCAAATTTTATCACATCCTTGGGGGGACTGAAAACACAGATAGCATAGTAAAAATAAATCCAAGAGGCCCAGAAATACATTCAACTTGGTTTAAGCTGAATTTTCAAGTTTATTTCATAACCAAGCTTCTCCCATAACATTAATAGTACCCAACATTTTGGGAAATACTGGAGGTTAGCACACTTCATCTGGCTAATTTCCATGAACATTTCTTCTAGTTAATATTATATGCTGTTGAACTTCTCTAGTGAATTTTTTCAGTTCCGTTATTGTATTTTTCGGCTCCATGATTTTTTTGTCTGGCACTAAGTTTGGAATTTTCTAGGTGGGAATTTTCATTGTTCATGAATTGCTCTCCTGACTTCACGGCATCTTTAAAACTGTTATTCCCTGTCCAGTTAATTAGCTATCTCTACCTTGTTAGAGAGGGTTTCTAGAAATTTTTCTCATTCCACTTACAGAAAACATTTTTATTTCTTCATTTTCTTAATTCTTTGCGTTGGTATCTTCACAAGAGACAAAAGCTACTCTTCTTAACTCCACAGATTGGCCTTGTGCTGGAGCAATCTGTCACGAATCAGCCTGGCCAGAGATTCTAAGTGCGTCTCAAACGTGTGTCAGTCTAATTGGGTTTCACTGTTCTTGGCTGGGTCTCCAGAGTATGCCAGTCCTACAGGCATCTGAGACAAGCTTAATTCCCTTTCTCTTGCCACCTCCTACTCCCTTCCATTAACCTGCTGCTTTGTACCTGTACTACTGTAACAATCACTGTAAGATTTCACTGTCTTCCCAGTGTGCAGATAAATAGTAATTATTTAAAACATAGTATGCCCCTTGTCTCTTGGGAAGAAGCTGGCTAGGCTAGAAGTGATTATTACAACTATCAGTCGTCTCTCTTCTCATTGGCCCTGGGTAGCTAGAGTATGCCACATCCATCAGCACTATGAAATAGGTTAAACAGAAGTCAGTTGTCAGGAAAGTGGGAGCACTGGGTACATGATGGACTTCTTTCCCTTCTTAGAGAGTATATAGGAGCTGGAAGGAGGAGAATCTTGACTGCATAGTACTGTGCCAGGGAGTGGGATTATAGCACAAGGATATCTCAAATTTCCCTACCACTTTTGATGGTATAGCTGTCTTCATGTTTGCCTGGGGTGCAGGAGTCTCTTAATTAGTTTCTGGATTTGTCACCATGGGAATATGTACTATTGTAAACTGGCATGATCGTGGGGCTAAGAGTCCAAGGCTTCATAGTTTACCAATTTGTCAAGGCCACATCATTCTTTTACTTACATCTTGCACTGGTTTCCATCGCTTACACTACAATATCCAAACTCCTTCAGATGACACAGGAAGCCCTTAATAATCCGGCTCGTATCACTCCACTGTTGTCTACTGAATTCTTCATGAAGATCACATGCTCTAGACACACTTTGTAATAGTCTCCACTGATGTTCAGTTACACACACAAACATCCGTGTATATACACATTTTCCTCTATTCCTTTACCATCTCTCAGTTCAATTCTAATTGCTATGTTCTAGACACTGTGCCAACCAATATTATCCCGCTTGAAGTTATGGCCAGTATGTTAGGACAGGAAAATGAAAAGAGATCCAAATGTGCAGGTGCCTTATTAGTATGGTCTAGGAAGCAGAGGGGAGTAGAAAAGGGAAAAAGTAAGTAGAAGCTCAGGAATGCTCTGCTAAAGAAAACAAGTGGTGAGGAGAACCAGTCAAGGAAGAAGAGTATGAAGGGAGATGGACATCATGAGACAAGGAAGGGACTGGAGAGTCTTTTGTTGAAAAGAAACCTCAGGCAGTTCCTAACCACCAGCGTGTCAAGAGGGAGAAGGGCCTGTAAAGATGAAGGTAAGGTCCCTGCATCCAAATGCAAAGAACACAACAAAGTTCTTTGTTTCCAAACATCTTAACCAGTTTCAAATAATATATCAATTCTATTGTATTGATTCTCTTTATGCCTTGTGTGAGTTCTCAAGTTCTATATATTAATAACTTAGTATTTTTTTATCCTAAAGAAATTTCAATTAAAAAATGTTAAAGAAAGCATGTACTGGTGAACAATCTCTCCAGCCAACAGAAATTGCTTTAAATATTTGCTTTAAAGATGTTTTTATAGTCCTAATCCACATACTTTTACTTATAAATTGAAAATAAGTCAAAATATAGGAATATTACATGAATCCTGTTGTTTCAAAACAATACTTCTATACCAATTTTTAAAATGTAGTATTTTGTTATATTCCAGGAGTAAAGGGTGTAGCTCAGCGGCTGAGTATTTATCTAGTATGTACAAGACCCTAGGTTCAAACTCCAGCACCACATTTTAAAATATCTGTATTTTTACACATTGAATTTGTTTCTAATTTTTGCAATTACAAACATAGTGATGAACATTCTTGTAATCAAATCTGTTCACATGAAAACTTATTTAAGTGGATGTAAAATTCTAATTCAAAAAATATGCTCGTTAGATTTTTTTGACAATAATTGCCCTCCAAAAGTTGTACTAATTTCACATTCCCACAAAAATATGTGAAAGTGTCTTATGTCCTATTTGGCATTCAATACTATACTTAAAGAACACTATCACTTATTAACAGTGACAGAGAGCACGTCAGTGGTTGCCTGGGAATGGAGCTGGCAGAGTGACAGGTAACAAAAGGGCATGTGGCAGAAATGTTCACTTCATAGGCCTTGAAACATGTCAAAATGTATCAAAGTATACATGCTACATGCAATTTATTATACCTGAATTAAAGTAATGAAAATACTTGCGAATTTGCTAAGTCAAATGTCATTATTACTCCATCCTTTTCACTATCTACATACATATCACAAAATTCTTATTTAAATAATTTAAATGCTGTAACTCTAAATTAAATACTCAATTTAAGAAATTAAAAAACAACAACATTACTTCGGGGTAATGTGCTTTTGTTTTCTCTAAGCATCCCTGGCTGGCCTGGAATTTGCTATGTAGACTAGGTTAGCCCCAAACTTGCAACAAGGCACCTACTTCTGTCTTCTGAGTACTGTGAGTATAGGTATGTACACCTGGTTTGAATACCGTTATTACATAGCAGCTTGCGAAGAGCATATCACAAAGCAGCTAAGATGCTCTCCATACTCAGAGCATTATCACAGGTATGAGCTCACACAGTTTACATTACCCTACTACACAACCAAGTATAAGTTGAGTTTTCTTTGTGAATAAAAAAATATTCCTTTCTGTACAGTTCAACTAACAGGCAGTCACAGACATCTGAATTTATCTAGTCTGCAGTCATTTCTTTTCTTAAGGATTTATTTATTTTATGAGTGTTTGCCTGTGCATATATGTGGTACCATATGTATGCAGTGCCTGCAAAGGAGGCCACTGAGGTTTCAGATTGCCTGGAATTGGAATTACAGGTGATTATGCACTGCTATGTGGGTGCTGGGAACCAAATTCAGTCCTTTTCGAGGACAGTCAGTGCTCTTAACTGCTGAGCCATCTCTTCAGCTCCTGTAGTCAGTTTCTGAGTGATTCTTACTTGAATGTCAGTAATTGAACAGATTAGTGATAATTTATTCCATTGTTTTCATGATATAAATTTAAGTTGCTCTTTAATAATACAAAGACTTAAAATGTAACCAAATAATAATTTAGGATATGTACATATAAAGACCTTTAACTTTTGCCATTTAGGTCTCAAAAACGATACCAGTTTTTATTTCTATTAGGGGGACATAACAAAACCTGTTTTTTACACTTTTGCCAGATTCGACTCATTCTAAATAGTCATTGCCACTGTACAATAATGTATTACCTTGAAATAATTCTCATTACTGTTCAAGAACTTTAGTTAAACATTACATGTTTCTGCTGGGGCTTGTTACATTCCATTATACTCACCCTTTATCTTAAGAGGTCCTGAACCCATTCCCCTACCACCTATTTTTTGTTCCTTATTTTGCTTTTGATACTCCCACCTGGTACTTGTAGAATGTATACAGTCATACTGATATACAACACTAGCATTGCTCTAGTACCTTACCAGCATTAATCCCACAACCACCCTATGAGAATGGACCTTATCATTTCTATACTGCAGATGCAAGTACTGAAGCACACAGATGTTAGGCAATCCATTCCAGGTTACCTGGGTAACAGGCAGCAATGATAGGATTTATAGTATGAATGTGCCTAGGTTTCAATAAAAAAAAAATCAATAGTTGTAACAACCATGAAAATATCAAATTGAGTGAAAAAGTAAATCCAAAAATGCCAACAGTATGACTGAGAGCTGCTAAATAATCTAAAAAATTTTAAAACAAGTCATGACAAAAATCATTATAATGTATATTTATATTTATACATTTTATAATGTATAAAACAAGTAAAAATTAGAAATCCTCAGCAAATAAAAAGATCTTAACAAAGGGAAAAATGATAGGCAGGCAGGTGGCAGACATCTCTAATCCCAGAACTTGGGAAGCAGAATGGAAAGATCACACCAAGTTCAAGGTTAGCCTGGTCTACACAGCAACTTCCAAGCTAGGCAAAACTACCTAGCAAAAAAAGCTGGAGAAAAGGGGAAGGGAGAAGGCCATATCTGAGAGAGAGAGAGAGAGAGAGAGAGAGAGAGAGAGAGAGAGAGAGAGAGAGAGAGAGACTAAAGGAACCAAATGGAAATGTAAGAACCTAAAACTCACAACTAAAATAAAAAGTGCAATGGATAGGTTTAATAGCTGAGTGGAGGAAAGAAGGGAAAGCATCTCTTGATCTCTTGTCATTTATTGGAGACATGAATCACCACTTCATCAGTGCATCTACATTATATATGCTATCTATCTTTTAGTTACTTAGCAGCTATCCCCACTACTAGACTGCAGTGGCATGATTTCTATTCCAGTAACACTCTTCTCCTTAATAAAAGTGCTCAAAGTCTAACAGAGGGATGTAAAGGAAGCACCGGAACATAAAACCAATGAATAAATTAACTCCGATACCTATGGCAAAGCTGTAGGTCATATAAGGAAAATATGCAGTATTATATAAGGTTTGGTGTGGGGATCTGGTTACTGAGCAAGCCAAGCAACTGCAGATACCCTAAAGGGACGGCAGGTGTCTGACCTGCTCTGCCTGATGTGATATGACTCTTCCTTTCCCCCACCCCAGACCAGAACCAGGTGTTTGGGTTTCGTTTCCTCATTCCTGAACTTCCACAACCTTCCTGCCTTTACCCCAACACCCCACCTTTCCCGCCTTCTGTAACGGTCAGAGAGGCTTCCCTATATAAGCCCCTGCATTGGCTCTAATAACCGAACTACCCACCGACATAGTCTCCCGGGAGGGAATTCCTCCCGCCGCACTCTGAGCCACCTGAGGTCCCGTTCCATCGTCCTCCATTCTCTGGCATGGCTGGAGCACAACAGCCGTGCTGGAGATGGAGACGCACCCACAGTTTGGTACTATCAATGGCTTCCTGTGGAATGTATCACTGGATAAGAGATTCATGCCCATTCCCTGTTCCCACCATGCTGGGATTTGTCTGGCTTGAACTTATACAGGTCTTCTGTATGCTGTCACTATTTCTGTGAGTTCATATGTGCAACTGCTATGTTGTGTCTGGAAAACAGTTGCACTGCAGTCACCCCCCACCTCTGACTCTTACAATCTTTTTGCCTCTTCTTCTGCAATGATCCCTGAGCCTTGGGAGAAGATGGTGTGATAAAGCTGTCCCATTTAGGGATAAATATTCCACAGGTTCTTATTCCCTTCATGTTGACCACTTGGGGGTCTCTGTGCTACTTTCTATTTCAAGAAGTTTCTCTGATGACAGTTGGGAGACAGACTAATCTACATGTGCAGTGATGTCATTAGAAGTCAGTTTAAAACCACGTCTTTTTAGTAGAACAACAGTAATAGCTTCTCCTCAAGGGGATCCATGACCTGGCAACTTGATCATAAAATAGGATGTTACCCCAAGAAAAGTGAACCACTGTTTCAGGTTTCCGCCCTGGAGTAGTGGCTGAGAAACTGTGTCCAATGAGAGAAGCATTCCATAAGAAGAGAGAGCAACCAAAGCTCTCCAAAAGAAAGTGAGCTTATTTGCTAGAATAAAGGAAATGTAGGAGAATGCTGGAAAGTTCAAGCCTAAGGGCATACTTGAAAACACTAGCAATCTGGGTTGTAAACAGTTCATAGGTGTATGGTGATTTCTGAAAGCCAATCCATCATCAGCTAGCTTGTCAGAAAGACAGAGCTAAGAGGAGACCCTTTGGGTGAGAACAAACTTCAAGGACTGACCTCAAAAACTATCCTATAACTGTGCTGAAGAGATGGCTCAGCACTTAAGAGCACTGGCTGCTTTCACAAAGGGGCCAGGCCAACAATCAGTTCCTATCCAACATCTTCTTCTGGCCTCCATGGACAGTCCATGCATGGGTGCACTTAGATACATGCAGGCAAAACACTCATACATATAAAATTAAAATAAATTCTTAAAAAGCATTTTAAAAACTATTCTAAAAATGGCCTCAAATTTAACTGTGATCCAATCTGATTGACCAAGAACAATTTAGAGCACACACACACACACACATATCCCTATTCCATCAGCAACTAGTAAAGACAACAGCTCTATGAGACACTAACAGAGGCTGAAAGCCTAACAAAATAGAAAGAAGCTGTTAAAGAGCCCTAATAAATCCATTGTCATCCCAGGTGACAACACACATGTTCAAGAATGCGTCCTCTGAGGAGCAACATTACAGGTTTCACGCTGTCAGAGGAAACAGACTTCACAGAAACAGTGCAGCCAAGTCACTAATTTAATGAACATACAAAGAGTAACAGAAGTTAGCTCAGTAGTGGGAAGTTATTGGTATTCAATGCTGTTATATTATCTAGAATATCCAGTTTTCAACATAACATTCTGGAACATGCAAAGAAACATAAAACTGCAACAAATTGGGGAAAGGATAAATAGAGCCAATAGAAACAGATGTCAAGACTCCCCAAATTAATCATAGGTTTAATGCAATTCCTAGAATATGCTCAGCAATATATAGAAAAAAAGATGATTTTTAAATTTATTTGGAAAAGCAAAGAAAGTAGAATACCTAACTAATTTTTAAGAATAAAGAGGGAGTGCAGCTTACTCCATTTAAACTTCTATCACCATAGTAATCAAAACTGGTATTAGCAAAAGGATAAACACACAGATCAATGCAAAAAAACAGAGAACCCAGATGAAAGCAATAGAAATACGCCCATGACTCTTTACAAAGTGTAAATGGAAGTCAGCATAGAAGGCACACAAACAAAGCAAACGCAAAACTAGACAAAAAAGGGAGAAGAATCTTCATCGAACTTTCACATTTTAGTACAAATCCCAAAATGGATCTCAAACTTAAATATTAAATCAGAAAAAAATAAAAGACAGCATAAGAATCTTTGGCACCTAGAGCTAGGGAAAGAGTTCTTAGACTTGACACTGCCAACATCTATAAAGAGAAAAACTAATAGAACTTGATAAGATTAACTTTTCCTATGCAAAAGATTCTACACAGAAAGCCAATGAAATGTTTCCAATCAAAAGGAAAAGAATCCTGAAACCTCAACAGCAAAACACAGGGAATCCAAATAGAGAAAGGGCAGAAGACAGACATTCAAAGAGAAAATATAGGTGGAAATGAGCACAAGGAAAGATTCTTATATCATAAATTGTAGCCACTAGAGAAATACAAACTGAAGACCATAAGGAGATATCATCACAGCTATTAGAATGGCTAAACTAAAAACATACCGGCTAACGTAATGTCAAATGATGGAGGGCATGTAGAAAAAACTGGATCACCTATCCTGTTGAAAGGCATGAAAAGTGGTACTCTAAAAGTGACTGGACCCCTAGGGTATGTATCCACCACAAGAAAGGAGAGTTTACATGACATACAAATCTGCACATGAATATTAGCAAAGCAGTTTTACTGGTAGTAGTCAAGAACTGAAAACAACCTGATATCTTCCAGTGGGTAAATGGTTAGACTATCCTATGCTACAGAAAAGCACTTACAAATACTTAAAAAAAAAAAAGAGTAACTGAGTGAAAAAAAAAAGCAAAAAGGTTACACACTGCATTTTTGTTCTTTAAAGTCATGTATGACTTTCCTGATGCTACTTGAATAAACTAACACTGACTTTAACAACAACAAAAAAATGTTTTTTCAGTTTTGGCTTGGTGGTTTTGTTTGAATTTTTGCAGTACTGGGAAACGAACCTAGTGCCCTGTGCATGCTAGGCTAGCACTCTAACAGTAAAGTTGTATTCTCAACTGTTGTTTTAACAACATTCATGGGATGATAAAAGTATAGATACCAGCAGGAGAGACAGTATGGTCACAACAGGACATGAAGGATCTTTGTGGCGATGGAACTATCCTGTATTTTTTCTGCATCAATATCTTAGTTACAGTATTCTACTATATAGTTTTATGAAAAGTTTTATGTAAACCAGGGAGTGTACAAATAGTATCTTTATATTAACTTTTATAGTATGTGAATCTACAAGGATCTCAAACTAAAAACTTTACTGAAAAAAAGTTTGGGTAACATAAAAAAAAAAAATAGCATAACATGAAGTCCCAGTCTTCATACACACATCCCAAAGACCAAGTTAAAAATGATACATAGATTAAAACTCCACTACAAGAATTCCAGAATCTAGTTGCAGTATACCAAGTGAACATAAAACCAAGAACAGACACCATAAAACAGGTAGAAGGAACAATTTCAGTTCACTTCCGAGTTCACACAGTTCCAGGAGAAAACATTCAGATCATAACTCCCTTGCGTAAAGAATGGAGTGTGTGCATACAATTCTGGATCTTTAAAGAGCTGTGAAAACACCCAGTGCTTTTTGGAGGGAAAATAGAACTTACATAATTTGGATACCTGGATACAGGAGAGAAGAAGGCATATCGCTACGGTGTAGCTCAGCATGATCTACAACTTGAGGCTTCTTCCTCAAGGAATGAATGAATATACATGCTGGTCTCTGAAGGGTTGCCTGAGGGAATTAATCAGAACTTCATCTGGGTCCTGGTGAGGAACAAACATACCTCGGATATCTGTTTGGCCATGAACATGGGGAAAAGTGGAGTTGCTAGCTTCAATGAAACTAGAGAATCTCTAAAGCTACACACACAAAGCAAAAAGAGGAAGAATCTAAACTCTTGCAAAAGAAATTAGCATGTCTCTCTAATTTAAAAAAATGGCATACACAGGACATGAGTAGTCATAATCTTACCAATCAAGGTTTCAGATCCCCTTCAAATCTTAATCAAGCTGATTTCTGGTAGTCTTCCTCTATACAAAGTCACTCCATCCACACCGGGGTGGGGGAGTGCCTAGTTTTTCAGATATGCAGCTCTAACACAAAATTAAGAAATACAAAGGAAAAGAGAACCACAGCCCAGACAAAACAGCAAACCTCCAGAAACTGATCCAACTGGAAGTACATGACCTTTGACAAGGACGTCAAAATTAGACAATGGGAAAAGGATGGTCTATCAATAATGATATTGAGAAAACTGAACATTCACCACACAACCAAAATCAATGTAAACATATTAAAAACTCATAAGACCTGAGATTATAAAACTCAGAAAAAAATACAGAGAAGTTTCATGACACTGATCTTGGCAATAATTGCAATGATCTGAAAACCTGAAAACCTGATTCTGTGAAATCATAGAAACAAGAGGACAACAGACCAATAAGGTAACAGGTCAAACAGCTTCTAATTTTATTATGCTTTGCCTCTAATTTAGTGCCTCCACCAGGTATTCACTTGGTGCACACATATGTCATAGTGTGGCATGTGCAGGGAGGTCAGGGTAAGTTAAAGGAGTCAGCTCTCTCCTTCCACCATGCATAGCAAACACTGTTATCCTTTGAACCATCTAATAAGCCCCTAAAATAGCTTCTATACAACAAAGGAAAAAATCAAGAAAATGAAAATGAAGCTGCAAAAATGGGAGAAAACATTTGCAAACCAAGCATCTGATATGGAGTCAACACTGAAATATATAAAAAACACTTACAAGTCAATTTCAAACAAGCAAACAAAAAAAAATCCCTATAATTAAAAACTAGACAATGGCAGACACAGTGGTACACACCTTTAATCCCAGCACTGGGAGACAGAGGCAGGCAGATCTCTGTGAGTTCCAGACCAGCCTGGTTTACATAGCAGTTCCAGGCTAGCTGGGACTACAGGGAAATTCTATCTCAAAACAAAAAGACAACAGAAACTATAAGTATCAATGAGCACACAGAGTCACTTAAACAAGTGTGCACTGTTGGTGAGAATACAAAGGCCAGGAGCTGTGGAAAACACTATGGGGTTCCTCAAAAACAAACCAATACAACAAAAACTATAATCCCACTCTTGAATTTTACCCCAAAGTATTGAAAACAAAATCTAGAACAGAGAGTTATATTCCTATGTTCATTTGAAGCATTATTTGCAATAGCCAAGTGTTTGTAGAAACAGCTTATATGCCCACTGATGATGAAAAGAAACTGTGGCACATGCTATGGCCACATGCTATGGCATAATGAACCTGGAGGACATTATATTAAGTAAAATAAGTCTGTCACAGAGGTTAAATACTGCATTATCCCACTTATAGAAGTTATCTGAATTATATAAATCCATAAAAGTAAAGTAGAACAGTGCTTTCCAGGAGCTAGAGAGAAGTAAGTTAAAAGTTCCTGGTTAAAGGGATGGCGTTTCAACCCACAAAGTGAAAAGTTCTACAGATCTGCTGCATAAATATACTTTTGATAAGTGATAGTATACTGTCCACTAAAAAGATTAAAAGAGTAGATCCTCATGTGTTTTTATCACAAAAAATACATAATTAAAAATTTTAAGTGGTTAAGAAAAAGTCTGATAGGGTTAACACAAAATATGACAAAGTCAAAATAAAGAAAACAACATTACCAAAGCTAGATTAGAGCCCAGTAATCTGGGCTTGACTTAGAGAAGCAGATGCTCTCTTTATCCTGACTTCTTCATCTGTAAAATGAACTAGACTAGAGAAATTGGAATGTATTTCAGCTCTAATAGCTTATGAATCATCTTAACACAAACCAGAAAGCTTGGAATAAAAAATAGACTTGAATAACATCACCCTAAAAGCCTGTTGAGTGTTTCTGAAAATGGACAATTATTGAAGTTTTTTAAGCCTTAAGAAAAATCAAGTAATGCAGATATCTGTTCCACTGATGTAATAATAATAGTTAAAACAAACATTTCACATACTTTCTGAACCATTTAGTGTTTTTACATGACCCACCCAAATATAAATGTTGTATCTGAAACAATAGTTTGGACATTTCCCATGGTATAAAACGTCCTAAAGTGGTTTTAAAAAAAGATTCGGATACGTGATATATAAAACGTTCTTTCAAAACATGAATACCTAACTTTAGTGGAATTTCTTAAAAATGTCACCAATTTTTTGCTTGATTATCAGTATGCAGTATATCTAGAAATAAATGTCATCTAGTGGCAAATGCAAAGACTCTGGGATCATTAGACATGGCTTCAAGTCTTTATTACCTTCTGGCTGTCTCTGGACATATTAGAAAGATACCCAGGCCTCAGTTTTTCTGTTCGTACAGTTGGAAGCTAGACATTCTCCAAACCTTTCATGCTTAGAACTCCTAGTGTTGTTCCACCACTATGTATACCATGTTGCAAGAATCGGTCTTTCAGAGACTGCATTTACTAGAAATGACGTATCAGAGCACTGGAGAAATGGTTCAGTGGCTAAAAGCACTGACTGCTCTCGCAGAGGACCTAGGTTCAGTTCCAGCACCCACTTGGCAGCTAACAACCATCTGTAACTCTAATTCCAGGGGAATTCAACTTCTTCTGACCTCCATGGATATTGCACAACATGGGTGCACTTACATCCATGCAAGGCAATACATTCATATATATGAAAAGAAAATCATAAATAACTTTTTTCAAAAAAGAAATGACATATTAGCTAGGCATAGTGGTTCATACCTATAATACCAGCATTTGGGAAACTGAGGCAAGAGGACTGTCATGAGTGCAAGGCTATCCTGGGTTATCTAGTGAGTTATAGGCAAGCCTGGGAGCTAGAGTGAGACCTTGTCTCAAAAAGGAAAAAAAAAATATCTTCCAAAAAGTGTCACCCTAACAATCAGAACATCCTAGTAAGTGGATTCAGATGAAATCCTAATCCAAGCAAAGAAATCCAGTAAAAATAAATGCATTATTTTTGCATTACTTCTCTGACGCTGATGACACGCATTTATGTTGAGTCCAGCAATACTAAGCTGAGAATCATGGATGTAGATCTTTTCTAAATTCCTAAGATTTTATTTCAAACATGTTTGGGGGAAGCTTGTTTTATAATCATAGACTACTTAAAAGATCATCAGTATGACAGGGAAATGAAGCACCTTGTATTTTTTTCATTTGTTCAAATACTGAGTAGCAACACTGAGACTATGAAATGTGTTTTTTAAGTAAAAATCAATGAATTACACTTTTTTTTTCAAATAATATGTTCCATTTTTCACATGTCTTCCCACAATTTCTTATTCAGTGGGGGGCGGGTATGGTGTTCTCATTCTCAAAAGTACAAAATAAACTACATAAAATGTCCCATTTCAAGCTTCAGATTGGCAAAAATCAGTAAGTTTGGTAAGCAGATGGAGGTTGAAGGAAGCAGAATCTGAAACTGATGGTAGGAATACAAACTGGCAAGTATCTATTTGCACTAATCTGGCAACATCTATCAAAATTAATAGAATTTATATACACTATTTTCATTTTAATTCAAACACCATAACTATACATATTAATGGGGTACTATACAGGTATACAGTGTAGGAGATGAGACCAGAGTAACTGATATGTCACCTCAGACTATTATTTCTGTGTTCTGGAAACATTCAAAATTCTTCTTACCAACTACTTTGGAACACTAGTTATTTTACTGACTTCTTGTCAACTAGTTATTTTACTGTGTTATAGAGCATGCTATAGAACATCAGGACTTACTCTGTTGTACTCATTAACCACCTGTCTCTGCCCCTCCCCCTCTTTCACCCTTTCAAGCTTCTGATAATCAATTTCTTTGAGATCAACTTAAAAAAAGTTCTTGATTTTTATTTCTATAGTACACAGATTAATTTCTTTAAATACATTTATCTTTACAAATTTCAAATTTTAAACTACTGGATATTGTAAGCCAGAAATTTTAGATACAAAATTTTAAACCAATATTATCAATTCTCTTGTTAGGTATCAAGATATTTTTCTTAGCAATGTAGGTGTATTTTCAATAAAATTCAGTGAGACAAAGCTAAGTGAACCTGTGGATTATGGTACAATTACCAATGAAGTCACTTTTTCACTTCCACATGTGATGTTGAATATGTTGTACTTGTCTTTCTGTACCTGTCTTATATCATACAACATAATGTTCCTCAGTTCAATCTAAATTTTTGCATATGACAGAACTTCATTTTGGAGGCTTAATAATATTGTGGGACTCAGCAGTTAAGATCACTTACTGCTCTTGCAGAGGACCTAGATTCAGTTGTCAGCACCTGAAAACTATCTGTGACTACAGTTCCAGGGAATTTGATGCCCTTTTCTGATCTCCAAAGGCACCAGGTAAACATATAGTACACATACATGCATGCAAGTAAAACACATATACATAAAATAAATCTTTAAGAAAATAATTCACTGTATATATAAATATTTCATTTTATTAACTACGCACTCATCTGCCAGTGGACACTTAGGTTGAATCCATACTCTGGCTACTGTGAACAGTGCTTTAATAAACTTTTGAATACAAAATGTCTCTTCAACATACTGATTACAATTCCTTTGGGTATATACTCTGAAATGAGTCTGGTATCTAGATATTTTTATCGAGACAAGATCTTACTAATTAGCCCTGGATGACCTGGAATTCGTTATATAGACCAGGCTGGCCTTAAACTTACAGAGATCTACCTGCCCCTGCCTCCCAAGTGTTGGGGTTTATCTATAGTTTTTTGAGGACCCTCCATATTGTTTTCCATAATTCCAGTATCACTTTATATTACTATGGAGGGGGATCAAGGTGCTTGCCACACAAGTACATACACTTGAGAGTCCCTAGCACACAAACAAAAATCTGGGTAAGCAGCTCCCACCAGTACTCCCATTCCCAGAGAGGTGGAGATTGGCAGACACTTGGAGCTCACTTCCAGTCAGCCTAGACAATCAGTGAGTTCTAAGTTCAGGGAGTTAGAGACCCCAGCCTCAAAAATGTAAGGCAGAGAGCAATTGTGGAAGACATCCAGCACAGACTTCTGCCTCCCTCTCTGCCCCTACCACAGAGGTTCACATGGGTGAGAATACCCACACATACATGCATTCATCATACAAAGATGGGTGGGGGGAGGGAAAGAGGGAGAAAGACTAGCTATTTAAATAGAATGAGAGAGTACCATGCTGTGGTCTTTTTCTTCTTCTCAGGTGCACATGTGTATGGTGTGAGTGCATGTATGAGTGTTTGCACGTGTGTGGGTACATGTGCACACATATGTGAAGGCTCATGGTTGATACTGAGAATCTTCTTCCATTGATCTTTCACCTTACTCTTTGGAGCATGGTGTCTCACTAAAGCCCAGAGTTCCGTAATAAGGTCAATCTCACAAGCAAGCTTGCCTTGGGGATCCTTGTCTCTTGACCTCCTAAGGTTGGAATTACATATGGGCCACCATGCCCACCAGGCATTCATGTGGGTTCTGGGGATCCAATTCCAGCCCTCTTCCTTGTGCAGCAAGCACTTTAACTGCTGAGCCATCTCCCCAATTCAACAAGTTGGAATTTATTTGTAGTTCCTTTGTGAGTAATGATTTTCTTCAATATGCTTGATGGCAATTTTTTTATAGTCTTTGGGGAATTTTTCCTGATCATGTTGCCCATGTAAAATTAGATTATTTGGGCTTTTTTCTTTGTTTTTTTTGCCACACTGGGTGACCCGATACTATGCAGCAAAAGCTATCTTTCAACCTTCAGCAATCCTGTCTCAGCCTCCCAAGTCCTGGGATTACAGGAGTGTACCACCATACTTGACTTGAGTTTAGTATATATTGAGAAACTAATCTTTCCCCTAGAGAATTAGTTTGCAAATATTTCCTCCCATTCTTCATGCTATCTTCTTATTGTTTCCTTTATATAAAAGACTTTTTGACTGCATCTGTCAATTTTTGTTATCCATGTTTTTCAGATTCAAATCTTTGCCTAGACCTGTGTCCTATTGCATTTCCCCCTATATTTTATCCTAGGAGTTTCACAAACTTGGATCTTATATAGCTAAATCTTGACTCATTTTGAATTTACTTGTACATGGTTGGGAACAAGAAGTCCATTTTCTCTCTTCTGCATATGGACATCTAGTTTTCCCAGTGTCATTAACTAAAGAGACACTTTACTGTATATTCTTGTTCCTTGTCAAAATTCAAACTGTTATAAATACATACACTTATTCTGAATTCACTCAACTATGTCTGTTTTTTATGCCATTTCCTTGCTGTTTGAGTAACTACAGCTTTATGGTATGCTTTAAAGTCAGGTATTATTCTTTTGGTTTGGGATTGCTCTTGAAGACTTTTCTGGATCCCTACATCTTACGAGTGACTTTTCTACTTTTTGTGAAGAACTGCCATTGATTGGTATTTCCAAAGAAACTGCACTGAATATGTAGATCACTTTTCTTGACTATCCTAAATTGTTTATTGGTCGTGCATTTTACAAGTATTACTCACTTTAGTGGCAATGGTAGAGACTAGAAAGACAGGGCCCTCTCAAGCTGCTCAGAGAAAACAAACAACAGTGTGGTGGAATTTATGGTCCTTTCCAACGCCATGACCTCCATCTCTGTAAATGTCAGTCCACACAGCTCCTTGTGCTTTGGGACAGTTTTGGTGGTGCACTGGATGTCAGGGTTTCGTCTGCGTTTTTAACTGAATCTTTATTTCATACAGAACATCTCAACCAATCTTAATCATCTTTATACCTCCTTCCCCACTCATACCATCTATTATCCCGCAACTGGAATCCATACATTCTTTCAAGGCCTATTAAGTCAAGTTAGTGTCCACAACATCCTTCAGTGCAAGTTCATTCACTGAGGTCCAATCAATCTATCTGGTATCCCTTGCTTTAGGAAGATCAGCTCTTCCTCATCCATCAGTTGATAATATTTCTTCATCTAAGATTGGGGTCTACTGTTCATTGCCCCAATTCTATACTGGATTTTTGTCTGCTTGAGTTTGTATGGGTCCCACACTTGCTGCCTCCATTGCTGTAGGTTCCTATGAGCAGGACTCCAGAAGCTTTTAGGGCCCTATTTCCATATAGTCATGCACCTCCTCCCTGGCTCTTACAGTCTTTCCACTCCCTCTTCCACAATGGTGCCTGCACCCTGAGTGGGTGAAGTTTAACACAGGAGTCCTGGCCAAGGACCAGCATTCTGCAGACTCTTATTAATGTCTATGCTTTGGCCATTTTTGACCTTTTGTATTTCTGGCCCTCTGTTGCATGAAGAAGCCTCATTAATGAGAACTGAGAGATTCATTAGTGACCCCTTTACCATTTGTTCTATATTCTGTGGATCTTAGGTGTAAAGGTTACATTGTAGATATGCCACTTAGGCTTGGGCAATTCACAGACACTATGTGTGACCAGTTGTGGTACTCTATAATAGTCTCCATCTAATGCAAAAGAAGCGTCTCCAATGTGTGGTGACTGGGATATTTGTCAGTAAATATAAGGATGCATATTTTGCACATAGTAAAAAATTACATTAGTCTAGGGGTGTGACAGTCTTGGGATTTTTTTCTAAGATCTATGACCTCTCCAGCTATGTTTACAGTTAACACACCACATGAATTTTATGGAATGGATCAATGAGAAAAACCTCCATTTACATGTGGAATCTTAACCAGCCCATTAAGAATTCAGGACTCTCAAAGTCTTATAATTGCACACAGCTTTCTCTTGAACAAATAGAAGGTTTGGGACAATATTTAGCTGGTTAACACCATGATGGACAGCTTGCCATTAAGTTGCATCCTTAGGAATTAGATGCTTACAGCCACCATGGCCCACAAGAACCCTGTATATTTTGTTTGGCCTGCATGCTTTATCCCTCCAAGTCGGGTGGAGAGCCCTATGGAGCACAGAAAACTGGCAGTGTGACCAGCAGCAGACCTTCAGAAGAAAGTATCGCATCAGACTGTTTCTTCCTCCAGGGCTTCAGGGTATCCTTGTATGTACCCATCTCATCTAAACTCATCTGATGGCTGCTGCCAGACGTAAAAACTGTAGTATGACTTTTTAACAATACAAATTCTTCTAATTCTTGAATGTAGGATGTCTTTCCATTTTGTTGTATATCCTACAATTTCTTTTATCACTGTTCTGAAATTTTTGCTATAGAAACCACTGATTTTCTTAAACTTCTTTTTGAGTTGTTTTGTTTGTAGTTTAAGATTTATTTTTATTTTATGTGTATGCATATTCTGCCTGCAATGTATGTATGTGTACCATATGCATGCAGTGCCCAAGAAAGCCAAAAGACGGCATTAGAACCCTTGAAATTGAATTTATAGATGTTATGTGGCTACTGGGAACTGAACCTGAGTCTTCTGCAAGAGTGGCAAATGCTCTTAACCACTGAGTCATCTCTCCAGCCCCACAGTTTGTGGTTTTGTTTGTTGTGCTTTCTTGAGTTCTTTCTCAACAATTTTATAATAGGTATATAAAAGAAGCTACAGACATTTCTTTTTATTTTGTAACCTGCAACATTACAGAATTTGAAAGAATATTCTCTCTTTAGGTATTTTAGGATGATTTGAGAAAAACTAACATTAATCCTCCTTTAAGCATCTGGTAAAGTTGGGCAGTGAAGTAATTTGGTTTGGGGGTTTTTCTTAAGAAACTTGTTTTTTGTTTGTTTTGGTACTGGTGGTATCAGTGCTTGAACCTGGGCTTATAAATGCGAGGTAAGCACTCTTGCACAACCTACCCAGCCTTCTTGCAAAACTTTGTATTACTAACAACATTATTACTTACTGTTCTGTTCAGATATTCCGTCTTTCCTGGTTCAATTTGGTATGTTTTATGTCTAAAAATGCATCCGTTTCTCTCAGGTCTTCTACCACGTTGGTTCATAATGTCTCTAGTGATTCTCTGTATTTCTGTCGTATCAGCTATACGTTTGTTTGGTTGTTTTTGTGTTTTTACTCTTTATTTTTATCCTTTTTTTCCCTTGAAATATCTAGTTAAAGGACTATCAATTTTACCTTTTCTAAAACAATAGCTCTTCATTTCACTGATTCTTTGTGTTTATTTTTATATGTATGAGTATTTTGCCTATATGTAAGAATCCCATGTGCATGCAATGCCTGCAGTGGCAAGAAGAGGGCATTGGAGTCCCTAGAACTGGAGTTAGACAGTTGTTAGCCACCATGTAGGTGCTGGAAACTGAACCCAAGTCCTCTGAAAAAGCAGCCAGTATTCTTAATCACTGAGCCATCTCTCCAGCACCCTTTCTATTTCCTTAAAGTCCCTATTTCATTTATTTCTGTAAGCACTTATCACTGATAAGTATCCTGCTTTTGCTGTATCTCATAGGTTCTGGTATGTTGTGCTTTCATTATCATTTGTTTACCTTTACCTTTCCTTTTTAACGACTTCATTGAAAATTAGTAGTTCAAGAGATATTGTCTAACTCCCATGTACTTACACAATTTCTAATACTCATCTTAGTGATTTCTAGTTTTATTCCACTGTGTTTACAGCAGATACATGCTATTTTTTGCTGTTGTTATTTGTTTTTTCATTTTGAGAACTGTTTTATAACCTGACATACCACTCATCTTGGAGAATGTTCCTTGAGCAGATGAGAAGATGTGTATCTGCAGCTGCTGGAAGAAATGCTATGCAACTGCCCGTGAAATCCATCTCGGCTACTGTATATAGTTTGGCGCTAATGCTTCTTTACTGACTCTTTTGTCTGCATGATCTGTCCACTAATAAGGGTGGAACCAAGTCACCAATTACTACTGTTTTAGAGTATAGCTCTCTTTTTAGGTGGAATGATATCTGTTATACAACTGTTTGCTCTAGCACTGGGAGTATATATATTTACAATTGTTATTTCTTCTTGAATTGTTTCTTTAATCATTGTATAGGTATCTTGTCTTGTTTTACAGGTTTTAATTTAAAAATCTATCCTACTAGACATTAGTAGAGGTACTCCTATTCATGTTGACTTTTAGACACAGAATATTATCTTTTACCTGTCTTTTCCTTTCAGGCTATGTGTCTTTACTGGTGAACAAGCTCCTTATAGGCAGCATATTTTTAGGTCTACATTTGGTTCTGCTTATTTTACATATTTATCTAGTTTATACTTTTTAAAGCGAGATTTAATCTGTTTATATTAAATGCTATTACTGACAAATGGGGACAGGTGATGATGTGCTGATTTTGTTAATTTTTTCTGGTGGTTATATCCTTTCATTTTCTTCTCTTGATAATCTTTATAGTTGATGGGTTTTTGCACTGATAGTGTATTTCTCTTATTTTTTTTCTCCTTTCTGAACATGGCATTTTCATAATAGGAGTTACACTAGTTTCTAGTATATGACTTCCGTATACATTTTTATAGGGTTGGTCTAGTGATGAATTCCCTCAGGTCTTGTTTATCTTGGAAAGTCTTACTCTTCCTTTGTTTCTAAAGGATGTATTTGCTGAGTGTGTTCTTGGTTGGCTCTGGATTGTTTTTTTTTTCCTTCTTCTTGTTTTCAGTACTTTATGTCATCCCATTCTTTCCTGGCTTGCACGTTTTCGCTAAGAAGACTGCTGCTGTGCGTTTCCTTATAAGTGACTTGATGTTTTCTCTTTATTACATTTATAATTCTATTTCTTTTGTTCTTTTGGGGCTACTTTTATTGGTTTGTTGATTAGTTTGGGGTTTTTCTAGTTGAATTTATTGGAGTCTGTGCTGATTAGCATTTGTCAACTTTACATAAACTATATAGAGTCACCTAGGAAGAGAGAACTTCAAGGGATTTCCTCTATCAGACTTGACTGTGGAAATGTATGTGAGACATTTTCTTAACTGCTAATAGATGTAAGGCCCAGACTACTGTTGGGGGTACCATCCCTGGGCAGGTGAGCCTGGGCTCTATAAAAGTAGCTGTGCAAGCCAAGGAGAGCAAGCCAGTAAGCAGCATTCTTTGTGGTTTCTGCTTCAGTTCCTGCCTCTAGGTTCCTCCCTTGAGTTCCTGCCCTGGCTTCCCTCCAAGATAAACTATATGCTGTAATGTGAAATATACCCTTTTTTCCCCAACTTGCTTTTGGTTGGTGCTTTTTCACAGTAATAGAAAGCTAACTAGAATATGGTCTTTTGGGCTTTTAAAACATGAATGCCTGCATCTTTCCAAAAACCTAGAATGCTTTCAACAATTATTTTGCTCAAATATAAGGATAGGTTTTTAAAAGTCTTCTCCCTTCTCCTTTCCCTTTGGAGTCATACAAAAGACAACTATTTGTTCACTGAATGATGTCTCAATTCCTGAAGATTGTCTTTAATCTCCTCTCCCATCTTTTTCTTTTTTTTCCCCCAAGATTTCTGCCTGTTTCTGCTTCATGATTTCTCTCTGGATTTTGCATTTACATGATGGATTGTCCTACTAATTTCACTGATTTGTCTGTATTCTCTTCAAATCTCATTAAGTTTCCTTACAATGATTCATGTGACTTCTTTGCCAGATAACTCACTGTTGACCTTTTCTTTTTACTGCTAGAGTTACTATATTCTCTGACAAGTCATTATGTTACCTTGTTTATTTCATGTTTTGTGTGTGCCCACATGGTATCTGTGCATGTCACTTGCCTCTACTAATTTTACAGCATAGTTTTCCTAGTAGGAGACCTTTTGCTGGCAATGTGGTTGGATATGCTGTACTGGCTTTGGGTCCAAGTGGGTGTCATGTCCATGCAGGTTCCTCAGCTACAGTCAACACTGGTGATTTCAGTAGGTGTCTTGGTGATCTATGCTGTAGGGACTGGAGGAATGAACTACCAGCTAAGTAAGATACAGCTGCCATAGTCAGAGCAGATTTGACGACCATTTCTGTACAATGTACTCAACTGCAAGTTATGAGTCAATCATCAGTTTCCAAAGGTTGTGTGAGGGCAGGGCCACTCCAGTGGGGTCCAGATGGGTGTGGCACAGCATGCTTGATACAGCTAGGTTACATATCCACATCTAAGAGATGCAGAGGTGACTATGTGAAAAAATGGGAACCTACCTGTACAGAGAGGTATACCAGGTACTTTCTAGGTCTAGAATGGGTAGATGAGGCCAACACCTACTTCTCAGGGTCTGCTGTCATAAACACATGTATGTATAAATGTGTAAAAGAATCTTCAGGAAACATTATATGACAAAACAAAATGTCTCCAAAGCTAGAAGATTAAGTACATATTTACATTTGCTTGTATACACATAAAAAGTTTCTAAAACAATATATAGGAACATAACCCACAATAAGTTATTTGCTTAGGACCTGGGATAGAAACTGCTAAGAAGCACAAAAGCAAGAACTTAAACATTTCCTGCATTTTTAAATTTCTCTCATTTGAAATCTAAGAAAAAAGAAAAGGAAAAAATTAATGGCATATGAGACTTTCAAATGAAATCATCAAGAATAAAACTGAAAATTTTAGAAGCAGTAAAAGACTTCTATCTTTGGCAGGACAGAATTCTAGACAGTCTGAAGGGCTCTTCCATGACACAACTCGTATTTCCTATAAATATAAACTTATACATACCCACCTTGGTATATTTCAAAAACTCTTAACACGTGTACATCACTAGGCATGTTCAAAATGTTCAAGGTAATAATGTTTGAACATGTCAAGCAGGCCTAAGTCCAAAATCCAAAACACTCAGTACTCAAACAATGCAATAAAAATTCCGTATCTGATCTTTTGTGACAGGTGTTGCAGCCATACTAAACATACTACGAAATCACCTTTAAGTAAATGCATAAGATATCTACAAAGCTTACATGAATTTGCACTTGAGTCCTATTCCCAATATATCTCAATGTTTATGTAAGAAATTCAAAATCTGAAGAAAATAATAAATCCTAAAATTCAAAACAATTCTGGTCCCAAATAATAATGATAATAAAAACCCTGAAAATATCCCAAATGTGAACTAGAAAGAGACTACGTAAGTCACTCCAGAATACTGAGTAGATTAAATACTGTAAGTAACTAAATAAAATTAATTTAAATTTCAATATCAAGTAAGAGGCTGGAGGTGTTCCAAAAGATAATATACAGTACGATGCTATTTTCTAAAAAGTTATAAAAAGCAAAATTTAAAAAGCACTGTTAGTGATTCATACTGATTTGATAAGATATAAGGAATAAAGGATGGGGACAATCATGTATAAAAGTCAAAAATTAGTGATTACCTCTGCTCAAGAAGGCAAGGCAAGCAGAACAAAATGAAAACTATACAAGGGAGGTGGATAACCATTCTAAGTATGCTTTTGTTCACCAACTGGCTGGTGAGTTCACAGGTGTTTCTTTTAACATATACTTCATAACATAGAGTTGTTAAATATATTATTATGCAACAAGTGTCTTCTATATTTTTCTTTAAAAATAATAATTATATCAAGTTGGAGAGATGGCTCAGTGGTTACAGCACTTAGTGCTCTACCAGAAAACAGAGTTTGTTTCCCAGTACCCACACCAGGTAGCTCACAACTGCCTGCCACTCCAGCTTATGGGGATCTGACACCCTCTTCTGGCCTCCACTGATACCCACATATGTGTGGCATACACTCACACAAATATACATAAATAAAAATAAATAATATTTTAAAAATACCTATATTCTGCTAAATGGAATACTCAGAGCTCCTCAAGTATTTATCTTTATACTCAGCTTAGGGCATCTCTTCATCAGAGAAGCTTTATTTTGAGGTGGATGGTGATTAATACAGAGACTCATAACTGACCAACATGCAAAGAGTAAGCAACTGTGGAATGTTCAGCTTAAATGGGACACGTGGATTACAGCTTCCTCCTTTCAAGGCTCGGGTATCATGGTGGAAGAGGTAGCTTAAAGACTGTAAGAGCCAGAGGTAGTGGATGACTGATGCTGAACTGTGTTTTCCAGACATGGCAGGCCACTGCACATATGATTTCACATAGCCACAACTCTATACACAAGACCTACACAAGATCAAGCCAGCTAAATTCCCAGCATATATGGGGCAGTGGCTCATGAAATCCCTCCCTGAAGAACCACTGGCAAGTGATGGTTGCTGGGGGAGGGACAGTCAGTTTTCTTCAGGCATGTAGCTCTGAGAGGCTGCCCAAGCTTCAGCAGATGGCCCAACACCTATGAACACATTGGTTGCACTAAGTGGACTCAGTGCATTAAAAAAAAAGTGGAGGGGGGCATGAAATTAAGAGGGAAAAGTGGTGGATGGAAGGAGAGAACTCAGAGGGGAGGGAACAGGGGGTAGTAGATTTGATCAAAACATACTACACGCACGTATGAAATTCTCAAACAATAAAAAATATTTTAAGAAATACTAGCCAGACCACTGAGTAAAGAAAAAGAAAAAGAAAGGTATTAAAATAGGAAAGGAATATGTAAAATGGTATATTTTCAAATAATAAAACTGGGAGGGAGGGAGAGAGGGAGGGAGAGAGGGAGGGAGGAAGGAAGGGAGGGAGGGAAGGAGGGAGAGATTGCAAATGCAGTGCATAGCATATGAGAAGCAGGCAAGTCCATCTAATATGTAGCCAGTGGCTTCAGGATGTACAGTGTCTAATACAATATGCACATGTTACAAAAGTGGTAAGAATTTTCATAACTCAACTGAGATTGTGAAAATGTCAGGAATAAGTTTAGGCTGTCCCACAATTATTTCTCCTGGGTCATCTCTAATGAACTAAGAAGACCCAGCATATTTTGCAGGGGCTAAATAAAATGTTTTAAAAGGTTAATGGAAAAATATGTATGTGAAAAAATGCCTCCAAATAATCTTTTAGTGGGTGGATTCAGCACATACCACTGATTATCTTTGAGGTTAGTCCAACTTTGAATTAAGCTGGAGTTCACCTTTACAGAACACCGAACCTGTTTTTAAGTAAAACCCCATATTAATAAGAAACATGGAACGTGAATACAAAAAGATATTATCAACTGAATTATATCTAAATATTTTACAAAGTTTTCCATGAGCCATCAGTAGCTTTTTTAAATGCATGAGCTTTTTAAAACGTTGTTAGTCATTCATCTGTAAAAATCTAACTTTTTAAGTGTATGCCAAGCATAAAATTGCCCTATGCTAAATTTAACACAAACTTCACATTACAGAGTAATGTGCTCTTGTACGTCAACATAATTATGACAGTGATTCAAAGGGTAGAAACACACTTAGAATAGTCTACCTTCGGATACATTTTAGTACAATGAAGAAAGCCTGGGGAGCATAGAAAAATTAGGTCCACATTTGAAAGCTGCAGGCAATCAAGTCAAGAAAATAAATTGAGGAACCAGGCTATGTAATCACAATCACTTGTAAAATCATTAAACTTTCTTAGCTGTAATTGTTAGCAGTTTCTTATGACTGTAATCTTTAAAAAAAATCTTTCACTACAAAAATTAAATGCACATGTACATTAACATTTTTGTCCACTTGTAGTAACATGCTAGCATGCCAGATTAAAATTTCTTCTTCTTCTTTTCCAATTGTGTATTGTCTGTTAATTTTAGTTATTATAGTTCCCTGTTAATTTTGTATTGTTTATCCAAATAATGGTTGGCTAGAAATTTAATCTTCAAAATCAAAGTTTTGAAGTAATGGGGAGTTTGAGGGGGGAAAAAAAAAAAAACAGTAAGGAGAGCCACTCGGTGTTTTTGCAAAGTAACCTAACTTTCTCAGATGTTATTTGAGGGCTGCTAATCATTTTTAGTAAAACTATACAATTAAGACTATCAACTTCATAAAGCATGAATAATTCTTAGCAGAATACAATGGATAATAGGATGTAAGGTCAGATAATATGTCAATGAGGTGGTCAGGACTAGCAACCTCAGTTTCCTGTCTTCTCCACATGAACCTTCCTTGCTCACACCTCTGTCTGCAGAATGCTAACATGAGTTACAGGACAGAAATCACTTAGAGTATGAACTTATTAAGTAGAAAAGAAGTTAATCAAAATGTTATCATAATAACTGAACTTAAGTTTATTTTTAGGTAATTGATTCATTACGGGGGTGACCAATTCCTTATTAGAGGAACTGATTCCCTAATATGTTTAAGTACCTTTATGTGGGCTGCAGGCAAGTCAGGGGCTTAACTGGTAAGAACCAGCCCTTAGGTGAAATCATTAATTCTTTTCAGAGTTGGGCTGTCCTCAATCACTATAGTAACCTGAGTCATGACCATCATCAGTGTTCACCTGAAGAAACTTTATGTCAGTCATCTCACGCTCATAGTTGGGAAGGGGTGAAGGAATACTTATTTCAAATTCTGTTTGAATCATTATAGACCAGACAAGGACCTAAAGATTTAATAATTTAGTTTTAAGAAGGCTTCAAACAGTTTTATCATTTCTAATTTTATGTCTAAAACACAACACATGCATTCCCACACAATCTTGACTACTTAAACTCACTGGCCCTTTTGTGATATTTCTTTCCACACTTGCAAAGAAGTTCCAGTATTCCTTAGCAAGTTAAAAATATAAAATCAGAGATGGCTCAGAGGTTCAGAGCACTTGCTACTCTTACAGAGGACCTGAATTGGGTTCTCAGCACCCACATCAGGCAGCTCACAACTGCCTGCAGCTCTAGGTCTAGGGGGTCTGGTAACTCTCTCTGAGCACTACAGGAACTGGCACAAATGTGGCATTCATTCACACAAACACACACACACATAAATAAAATTACAAATAAATCTTTAAAAATAAAATCAACAAACAGAATTCTAAGGACCAAAGTATCAATTTAATGATATAGCTTCTAAGTCATCTACAATAATATTTCATATTTAAAGTGTCAGATTAATAACAGTCCGACTTCCATATTCAAATATATTGTTCACATTCTTTAAACAATGACCACTGCCAAAATCTAACTATTCAAGAATAAACTACATATTCTTTGGTCAAAATGTGCATGCAAAAATATCTGACAAAAAAAATGTAAGAACAGAATTTCTGGCCAATGTACACCACATACCATTTTTATAAAAGAAGGAGAAAGAGTATGCAAAGAGATCAACATTCATTACACGCTCATACCAGGTGCTGTGTGCCAAGTGCTTTATATTAAATGGCAACCAATTTAGTATTTCACACATTCTCTTACCAAGTAAATACAAATATATCAAAGGAATTAAGCAGAAACTCTTACAAATTCTAAACAGATTTCACTTTTTATCCCTGGGCTGTATGCTCAGTCTACCACATTTATCACCTCTGTGAATGCATAGTCCAAGGGCCTACAAATTCATTACTTTATTTCCAGAAGAGCCACCCAAGAATATTGCTTACCTCACTAAAACATTGCTTAAAAGATGTTACTTTTGATTAACCAAGAATTCCCTTCTTATAAGCATGCTTTCAAAAAGTCACGGATTCCATTATATATCATCAAAACATGAGCTACCAGTATCAAAGATTACAAAGATTCAAAGATTACAATTACAAAGATTATGATAACTTGCAAATTTAAGCTTTGTCAGTATCCAAAGAAAAAAGCAGGTTAGAAATAAGATTGAGCATTTTCATGAGTCAATGACTGATTCACTGATTTACAGTAAAAAGCAGATGCTTTTCAGGTAGAATGTTTCCATTCCTATTTATTTATTTATTTTGAGGTGCTGGAGTTAAACCTAGGGCCTTGAGCATGCTAGGCAAGCACTTTTCTCCTAAGCAATATCCTCAGTATGGGATAACTGAAAAACATCTAGTAAAATGAAAAATATCTGAATCATGTACATTTGAAAATACACAAAATGAAGTTCGCTTTTTATTTAAAGTATCTGACTGTAAGGGGGAGAAGACTGCCAGAAATTTTATATTTACATTTCAGATATTAACCTAACAACCTTAATACTAAAAATTGTAATGGTTCAATAAAATATAAAATGATTATAGCAATGTTAAATGAAAATGGCATAATAATTTTTTATTTATACTCTATGGGATGATAATATAGCTTAGTGGCAGAACACGTGCCTATCATGCACAAGGCTCTGTGTTCAAAAAGAGAAAGACAAAGTTCATATTATAATTAGGTAAGAACTGTTTTATACCTACGAAATCAGAACTGTGAAAAGCTCATTTGAGAGATAACTTTTAGATAACTATTTTTTATTATTTTTAAGAATATTATTTAAATAAATGACAACTTTTAAAATATTATCAGTGTACACTCAAATTATAGCAGTTTACCTGTTTTAAGGATACAAGTGCTGAGGTCTGCCGGTTTCAGGATAGTAACATTATCATTCCCTTGACAGAACCAGTCAAGACCAGTAATGATCACCAATTGCAGATAAGACAAAACTGAGAACTTACTGTTACTTGTTGGTTCAGGAAACCCAGCCTTTGGACCACTCCATCCTTTGTTTTCCCCTGTCTGAAAGATTAAATAAATTGTTTAAATCTATAGAAAATGACATATTCAAAATGAAAGAAAAAAAAAAAAATCTTAGCAAGGACAAAAGTCCCCAACAGGCTCTATGTGTATCATCTCACTCCAGGGTGCTATCTACAAGAGCAACTGATAAGAACAGTTAATACCTGCCCCTTTGCCACATGTGAGTCTATTTCTCTTCCTGCTTTGATTTGCTTAAATTTTTAAGTAGAAGTTTGTAAGTCTATAAGGCATCAAGAAAACTTTCTACATAGTATATATTATATGGAAAATGGGCTCCATTTAAATGATGAAAAATAAGTATTTATTCAAGCAGTAAGCCATCATCATCATAGTACCAAAGTAACTAAAAGAATTTCTTTATCCATCCTAAAGTCAGTGTAATATCAAAAATGTTACTGTGGGGGCTTAAGAAATGGCTCAGCAGTTAGGAGCACTGAATGATCTTGCAGAGGACCTAGGTTCAGTTGCTAGCACCCACATGGTAGTTACCAATCATTCTTAACCCCAGTTCCAGGGAAATCCAGTGTCTTCTCTCTTCACAGGCATTTGCACGACATGGGTGTACATGCAGGCAATACACTCATTCACATAAAATTAAAATAGTAAGTATTTTAAAAAATGTTACTGTGTTCATCCTGGAAATTTATTTTTAATAATTACCACCAAAAATATAATTCTAGCAAATACTTGACCAAAGTTAATTTTAAAGAATTTTTTTCTTATTTGTCTCTTTCACTGTTACTAGACACTGTAAGGTGATAAGGAGACAGATACTGGCAGAAGAGAAGTAAAATCCAAAATTAAGAATCCTAAAAAGTAAGTTAACACTCTTTTACCAGAACAGCTTCCTATGAACCACAAAACACATCTTTCTTCCTTTATCTCTTTTTACCTCTTAAAACAAAATTTCCTATTTTCTTCACATTTACCACCTGGGAGATCACTAATGTAACTTTGACTGCAAAACCCTAATATAGGCATCCTTTATTACACAGAAAAGATTGTATCATGAAATAGACTGACCAGTAGTAACCAATAACAGTTCTAACATTTAAGACTTAAAATATATTTGGTAATGAGCTTTATTTGAAGATAATCTCATTTCATCCACACAAGATTTATACAATTAAGTAATTCAACTTTTTAAAAAACAAACTGGGGCTGGAGAAGTTTAGTAACTGGTCTAAAGTCATAAACATAATATGTAGTTTGTCTATATCAAGAAATAAACAGTATTTTTAGTTTTTTATTGTTGTTTTTTGTTTTGTTTGCTTTGTTTCATGTGTGGTGCTGAATATTAAACCACTGAACTCAGGGCTCTGTACATACCAGGCACATGTTCTATCACTAAGCTACTTATATACTGGGTCGATTAATAGTTTTTTATGCAGAAAGGAAAAGGATTCGAAAAAAAATGACTAGAAATGCTTGCAACTAAGAAAGTAAAGAAGAACACTAGGATGAAGAATAGAGTTTGCAATAAGAAGAATGGCTGGAGGGATGGCTCAGTGGTTATGGACAACTTGCTGGTCTTCCTGAGGACGTATGTCAGGATCAGCTTACAGCCCCAGCACACATTCAGAGGTCAGAAGACCTCCATATGCGTTTGGGGGATCAAACTTAGGTGCTCAGGTTTCATGGCAAGTGCCTTTACTGACTTGGGCCATCTCACTGACCCTGGAATTCCATTTTTAAAGACTAAAATTTATAAAATTTGTTATGATTGTACAATTTCTTCTGTCCTTTATCTTGCATTTTTATCTTCATCCCTATAAATCAAACCAGTAGGTAAAATATGATTTTCACCTGAGAGCTCTTTTTAAATTGTAATCCAAGAATTCATAAATATGCATATAGACAGTGAAGGGAGACAACAGCAGAAGAAACCATAGATCAAAGTCTAGACTGGAAGCAGGGAGACAGGCTATAGCAAGCTCAGAAGACATGAGTGACTGGCACCTGCACTGCAGAGGGAGATGCCACTCAGCACTTACAAAGAGTAGGGTGGCTAATGACCCAAGGCCAAAAGTGTATCTTGTAAATAATGGTATGAAGATTAGAACAGAAGAGAAAACAGTATCTCATCCACAGATGACATGATCATCAATATAGAAAACTCCAAAGTCACAAAACAACTAAAAAGCCTACTCTAGAACTGGTTAGTTTATAAAGGTTACAGGATACAAAATCAGTATGAATATTCAATGTATTTCTGTATACTAATAGTGAAGAACAAGACATGGAAATTAAAAGCAAATTTCATTAAAGACCCTTAGAGAATACTCACTGTATTTCAAAAACACTATATAAAGATTAACCCATTGTGGGAAATGTTTCGAGGGAAGACTACTAAGTCAGTAAAACGAGACTAACTTTTTTCATTGTTTATGCTGTTTGAATGCTTTTAACCATAACTATTCTATTACAAAAAATTTAACTGCATTTGCAGACTTTAAAAAGCAATTTTGTCAAATTCACCAAAGATCTTCTTACTGATCAATCAGTCAATATATTCAGTCTCTCACTTCACGTCTCCCCACCATATGAGTGCCTCCTAGCTGGTGAAGCTATTCTCTGGTCCTCTTTTTTTGTAGGCATTCTGTCTCTTGTATAGGCCACACATATTATGTGCGACTTGAATTATGCCAACTACACTTACAAATTATCTCTGGTGTTCCTTATCTCTACCACTATTCTTTTAGTCTTGAACATCTCACATGTGAACAACTCACCTGCTGCTGACTGCCCTCCCTACTCTCAGCCTCTCTCAGCTCAAATCTATTTTTCACACTACTTAACAGAACTCTTTTTTAATGAACATAACTAAATTAAATTCAAGTCTTATATGAACAATTCTTCAAGCCTTTTACTTTGAATAAAAACAATGGCCTCTCTCTCTCCTTATAACATTATCAAAACACCTCACTCCTAATACTTAATGACCAAGTTCCTTGAGGGTAAAAGACTATATTTCAGTGAACTTATCTTTAGTTTTAAGTGTCTGTCATTTGATAGGTGTGATAGTTAATTTCAGGTGTCAAGTTGTCTGAGCCAGAGTACAGGTATTTGGTCAAGCATTAATCTGGGTGTTTCTGTGAGGAAGCTTTGGATGAAATTTTCATTTAAATTGGTAGATTCTAGGCCCTTCACAATATGGAGGGCTACATGCAATCAGTTGAAGGCCTCAACAGCCAAAAGCCAATCTCCATGAGAATGAGGGAACTCTCCAGCACACTGTCTTGGATTAAAATTCTTTCCTGACTCTCTAGCCTGCCAGACATCTCCACCAGATTGTGGACTAATCAAACCTCCACAATCACATGGGCCAACACTTAACACTCTCTCTCTCTCTCTCTCTCTCTCTCCCCATCTCTCGTGCTGCTAGTTCTGTTTCTCTAGAGAATGCTTGCTAATACAGTAGGTATGCAAAAAATGCTTTTCAAATAAATGAAAGGCTGCTTTCTGTTTTGTTTTCTTTCAATTAACTTACAAATAAGTGTCTCTGAAGAGATTTATTGACATATTTTTATAAATCACTCATCAGTTTTAAGTCAATATAAATGTGTTAAGTTAAAACAACATATACATAAGATCCACAGGAACTTAAACATATGTTAGGTTTCGTATTACAATACTTTTTAAAAAAGAAAAAAGCATTGACTAGCCAGGTTAAAAAAACAGAATTGAACACTCTAGCAATATCACATAGACAAATGGATTTTTTAATCATACAAAAGAATCACAGCTGCCTTACAAAGAGAAATGCACCTAAATGTTCATCAGAGGTCCTTCTTACTCTAATCTAAAATAGAGTCCTTATGTGAGAAAGGCCTGGTTAAAAGCAAATTATTTTTCATAAAAGTAATTATGAAGCCTATTTGTTGTGAATTTTTATGTAAACAAAATGCTTAATAGAAATAATTTCTACATAGGTATAGATAACAAAATAAGAATTAAAAAATAAATTAATCCAATTCTGATAAGTTATCTGCTGAGTCTCAAGTTCAGACTTCTCTGTTACTCTTGCAACAGAGGAAGGTGTTAATGACATCATTCACTGCTGCAGAAGAGAGGACCATGAACAAAGGTCTAGAGAAAGAAAATACCTACCAAGTTTACCTTTAAATTTAAAGTAAACAGAAAATTAGTTTATAGAGTTTGTCTAATATAATTACTGCCCTAAAGGGGTAAGTCAGAATTTTTATTTCCAGTATTTTCAACTGTATTCCAAAAGTAAAGACTAATAACTTCTGTTCTTAAAAGGCATAAATATAGAACCAAAAAAAAAGTGACTAGGAAAAGCAGTTAGTAAATTAAAATTTTTTAAATTGGTATGAACTACAGTACAAAATATTTTAGTATTTACTACTCTTAAAATTATAATTACTCACTAATAGTTCATTTTTCACATAAGTAGATGTATTTGGTGCCTATAATATTGACTCTATAGTGTACTGTCTCATAAAAATGAAAATCTTTGTCTACTTCAATAGCAGGTGAGATCAGAATGTGTTAAAACTTCAATATTCTGACAGAAGTCAGAATATTGTAATGTGTAATGTTAATTCTTACCTTGTCAAGCTGATCTTGAAGGCTAGTCGATGCTTTATAACCAAGTTGCAACAGCATTGCTTCTGCAGCATTTTTTTTGGCTATTTTTTTATTGGGTCCTGTTCCAGTAGCAACTTCAGTGCCCACCTTGACCTATTGAGATTAAAGAAATTAATGATAATTTTTTTCAGAAAACAGAAAGTGTTTAAATTATAAAGCAATGAATAGATTCAAAAGAATGAGGATCAGTCCAAAGTAAAATAGAAAAACAAAATCACATTTTTTGTATTTTTTACTGAATTTTCATGTATTTCATACACAATATCTTAATATTAATATTTACACCCTCCCTCATCAGAACCCTCCCAGAGCTCCCCATCCCCCAACTAGAGGATTGTCATTTATGTTAAGGCCTATCGAGTCAAGGTAGTGTACCCAAATGTTCTTGAGTACAAGTTCATTCACTGGGGTCTATAGAAAGTACACATGGAGAAAGCATGGGAAAACGGTCCTCAGACTGTCCACAGTGAGTCACCTTTGTTCTCTTAGAGAACTCTTATTTTTTTAGACATTTCTGTATTACTTGTTTTTTTTTAAAACATGAAGCTTGTATTACTTCAGTAGAAAAATAAAGCTCCTACATTTATTACTCTTTATTTCCAGGAATAAACTGAGAAGGTTTAAACTAAGCCATTTAAACTAATACCCACATTGCATCCTAAGTTTACATACCTTTATATCAGTGCTAGGGACATTCTCAGTGATAAAGTGCTTGCCTAACATATCCAAGGCCTTAGGTTCAACAGCCAGTGTTCAAGGGAAAAGATTTATAATAAATAGTTCTTAAAGAGAATTAATATGAGTTTGTGTAATATTGTGGTTAAGAAAAAACTTCCAAAGCAGTCTAGGATTGTAGAATTCAGCTCTATAATTTTCTCTCTGTATAAGCCATTACAAATGATTTAACAGCTCACTAAACTTCAAATTTATCAATAAAGCAGGAATAATATCAACTACGTCTTGGTGTTGCTTGGAAAACTAAGATAATCTATGTCAACCTCATTGCTTAATTAATCATAACCACTTAATAAACAGTAAACTTTCCCAGTTATCTTCCCATAAGCAGTTTAAACATATATGTGTGCACATGCACACAAATTAAGAACAAAGTAAAGACAAGAGCAAAAAAACCAAGAAAGTGGACATCAAAACATAATAGAGAAGTTTAAAAATTCAAAAGCTGGTTCCTTACAAAAATTAATAACATGATAAGCCAAAGGTTAAACACCTTCATGTTTAGACATACAGGAGCCATCTTAGATATACATAAACATTTTTTTGAGTTGGGTAAGATTATTTTTTTAAAGGTATGTATTAAGAGGAATCATAAAGATAAAAATTAAATTAGAAAACAGAAAAAACTGAAATACAAGGAGAAAAATACAGAAAGATATTAAAATATGCAACTATAGTGGGATTTGTTTTTACACAGTTGTTTCAGTAAGTAAAGAGCAAGTTAATCACAACAACTTAAGGAATTAAATAATGTAATTCAAACCATCTATGGAACAAAAGAAGAAATCTCAATGGAAATCAGAAAGCATTTAGAATAAACAACAAGAATACATAAAACTTGAAGGTACATCTATAGAAGAAAATTATAGTCATGACAGCATACAGAAAGGCAGAAAATGAGCTAACATTAATCTAAAGAAAATTACAAAGATAGCAACAAAACAAACCAAGAGAAGAACAAAGATGACCAAAAAATTAAGAAGGATAACAAAAGACAATAGAGAAGTTTAAAAATTCAAAAGCTGGTAGAACACTTGACTAACATGAGCAGCACCACAAAAAAAAAAGAAAGAAAGAAAGAGGAAAAGAAGAGGGAAGAAAGAAAAGAAACTACTAGCTTGTGTGGCATTACAAATTACCAAAACTGCACAGACTAAGCCTAAAACTAAATAGAATTGTACCCCTAGGAAAGCACTTAAGGGGCTACAGAGGTGGCTCAGTAGTTAAGGCAGTCTGCTGCTCTTGCACAAGTGCTCAGTTCGGTTCCTAGAACCTATGTCTGATGGTTCACAACTGCCTTTTGAGAATCTAATCCTTCTTTTGGTTTCCCCCATGCAACATACACACACACACACACACACACACACACAATCTTAATAAAAAATAAATTGAAACCATAATTAAAAAAAAAACTCTGCAAAAAAAAATTCCTTATCAGGCATAGTAGTGCACTCCAGCAATGGCCAGCACTTAAAGCGGATCCTGAGCTACAGAATTCCAGGCCCACTTGGGTTACTTGGCAAGACCTTGAGGGAGAGAAGGGGAACAAATGATGGGAAGAAAGGAGAGGGCCCTGAGAACTTCTCCATAAATTCTAGATAATATTTAAGAGAAAATTATGTCAATCTTATACAAATTCATCCAAGATTGGAAAGAGTAATCTTCTCTCTCTCTCTCTCTCTCTCTCTCTCTCTCTCTCTCTCTATCATTTTTATTATAAAATCCAACAAGAATATTATAAGGAAATTCACAGAATATTACAAGGAAATTCACAGAACAGCTTCAATTTGTGCAGGTCTTATGCACACTGTCACTACCACTGTGAGTTCATATGTGCAACTGTTGTATCTGGAAAACACTTTCCCTGTACTCATCTATCACCCATGACTCTCACCATTTTTCTACCCTCTCTTCCACAAGGATCCCCGAGCCTTCGGAGAAGAGGGCGTAATATAGATGTTCTATTTAACAATGAGCACTCAGCATTTTCTTATTTTCTGTGCCTTGAACAGATATGCATCTTTGTGTTAACTGCCATCTACTACAAAAATAAGCTTTTCTGATGTGTGATGAAACATGAACTAATCTATGAATATAGCACTAAATCATTAGAAATTGGTTTCATACTGTGTCCATATAGCAAAGTAACAGTAGTAGAGTTTCACCTAGGGCCTATGACTTATCTAGCCACAAGTTCTTGGACCTGGTACCATGGGTTTCATCTTGTGGAGTGGGTCTTAAATTCAATTAGAAAGTAGTTGATTACTCCTATAACATTTGTGCCATTATTGTACTAGTAGGCATATTTTAGCACTTTATATTATTAAATAAACTTTAAAATCAGATAATCAACTATTGCAAAATACATATCAGATTGGCCATTATTGTAGCTCTGAGGATTCACAGCTGGCTAAGATCAATGATTACTGTTCTCCTCTGGAAGCATGCATAGCACCTTCCAGCACTAGGAAAACTAGCCTGTAGGGATGAAGCTTCAAGGTCAGTACCAGCTTGATTTCTTGATGTTCTAATGAATTAAGTATGTGATTGTCTTCAGCAATAGGGTCTTACCATCAAGTTCTGGAGAATAATCATGAGCAATGGCAGTAGCCTATATGTGGCAGTTTGTGGGACCCCACTAGCCAACAACTCCAAAAGAGATAACCCATTCCTGGCACTGCGCTTTTGATTTGTCACAAACTCAAGTCAGACAAAAATGTCAGGATGGAGAGGGGAGGCGCCGTGAACTCCCCTAGCCAGGAGTTTTTAGCAACTGATTGCTTGTGGGTGAAGGAGAGTCAGTTTCTTTAAGGGTGTGGTCCCTGGTTAAGTCAACTGTGCTTCAGTGGACGACACACACCCAAAAGTACAAGGGCAACACAAATTGCACTTGGTTTTTTTTCTGAGGAGAAAAAGTTGGGTAGGTAGAAGGGGAGTAGATACAGGAAGAGGGAGGGTGGATACATTCAAAACACACTGTACAAGATCCTCAAAGAATAATAATTATCATTATTACTTTTTTTTTACTTTTTTGAGACAGGGTCTCCCTGTAAGTCACAGCTAGCCTGGAACTCACTATGTAGATCAGGCTGGCCTCCATTTCAGAGACTACCCTGCTCTGCCTCCCAAGTGCTGGGATTAAAGGCATGCGCCTCCATATTGAGCTCAATAAAAATATTTTTATAACACAGAAAAGTTTCACAAATGAACACGGACACTAAAGTTTTAAATAGTATAATGAATAAAGTAATATAAAAACAGAAGGATAATCATGACAGAAGTATTCATTCTGGAAATGCAAGGTTAGGTTCACTGAAGGCAAACAAAATTAATCAATATTTTAGTAAATTAAGGAGACAAACCACATAATTGTTTTAATAAATGGAGTAAATGCATTTGATTTAAAATTCAATCTTCATTCATAATCACAACCATCAACAAAACAGAAAATGAAGGAAATTTCCTTCATACAATGAAGCACATTTTTCAACAGACCTAAAGCAAAACTGAGCAAACACTATATTAATGTTGAAACTTTGGCATTAAAAACAAGGTAAGAATATCCTCTATTATTTCTAATATTTAATATTTTACTACAAGTCCTGGGAAGAACAATAATAAGAAAAAGAAAGGTTTAAGTCATCGAAGAAAGCTGTTGTTACTAATTTATATACAGAAAACAACAATAATTTATGTTGCTACTGGGATTTATGTACAGAAAATCCAAGAAGTCTACATGTAAATTACAAGAATTAATAAGACTATAAAAGCTCTCTCTGTAAAAAAGGTCAGCATACAAAAAGTACATTCTACATTCTATCATCATTCAAGTAGAAAATGAAAAATACTGAAAGCTACATGTATCTGAGGCCTCTAGAAAACAATAAGCATTGTTGAGAAAAATTAAGAAAACCCTAATAAGTAGAATGATAAGCCATGTTTATAGACCTAAGACATTAGTAAGATAATGATTTTTCTTTTAACTGATCTATAAATTCACTGAATTCAAATCAAAACCTCAAATGTATTTAACAAAACTTGACTAGCTGATTTTAAAGTTTATTTAGGGATGGTGCTCATCTTTAATGCCAGCACTTGAAAGGCAGAGGTAGATGAAATCTCTGTGAGACTGAGGTCAGCCTGGTCTATATAACGAGTTCCAGGTCAGCTGAAGCTATAGGGAGACCCTGCCTCAAAAAGACAAACAAATAAATAAGCTTATTTAGTAATGTAAAATGCTACGAATAGACTGGCTTTCTAGAGGAAGAAAAAAAAAAGGCAGAGGCATGTCCTAGTTAGCTTTCTATTGCTGATAAACACAATGACCAAAAAGTAACTTAAGGGGGACAGGGTTTATTTCATCTTACAATTCCCTAGTCACAATCCATCACTGAAGGAACTCAAGGTAGGAACTTGTCTTCCCTGGCTTGCTCAGCCACCTTTCTTATATAGTTCAGACATACTTGCCTAGGGATGGTACTGCCCACAGTGGGCTGGGCCCTCCTACATCAATTAACAATCCAAAAAATGCCCCACAGATATGTCCACAGGCCAGTTTGAAGGGGAACATTCCTCAACTGAGGTTCTGTCTTCCTGGGTGTCTTGGGTTTGTGTCCAGTTGACAAAACTAACCAGTGCAGTGCACTTCCTTGGTAATCTGAACTTATTATAAAGCTAATATAAGAGAAAAGCAAATAAATTTGAGTGTATTAAATTACTTCTCTTTAAAAAAAACAGTAATAGAAAAAACAGAAGGGGGGTGTTGGGAAGATGGCTCACTGGTTAGCACTTGCTGAGCATGTATAAGGACCTGAGTTTGGATTTGGAGACCCAATTAGAGTATGTCCACAGGGTATGGCAATCTACCTCGAATTTCAGCCTTAGAAGATGGATCCCTAGAGCAAGCTGAGTAGTAAGACGAGTTCTGAGTTTGACTGGCAGACTCTGCCTCATTGAGTAAGGTGGACGAGTAACTGAAGATAAGGTCCAACCTCAACCTCAGTCTGCACATGCACATGCACAACACCACACACATGCCCACATACATGCAAACATGCTCAGACACACAAATACATATTACATACACATGAAAAAATGGGAAAAGGAAAAAATAAAGACACAACAAAACAGAAGATACATGAAATGTAACCTGACTGCAGAGGGCTTTCTCCAGAGCACCCAGTTAATTCCTATGAATTCATTTTCTTTCACAAAACTTCATAAGGAAAATCTACCAGGTATTAACAATGAACAGATACAAGGCAAAAGCAAATACAGTTTTCAAGCATGTAACATGATTTTTTTTTTACTTTTACTATTTTTCATGTTATTTTATGTTCATGAGTATATTACCTGCATGTATATAAGTGCATCTGTGTCATACAGTGCCCTTGGAGGTCAGAAGAGGGTGTCAGATCTAGAGGGCCTGGAACTGGAGTTACAGATGGTTGTTAAGCTGCCATGTAGGTGCTGGGAACCAAACCAGGGTCCTCTGCAAGAGCAGCTGGTGCTCTAACCACTGAGCAATCTCTCCAGCCCCCATAACATGGTATTTTTAATTATACTTTTTGGTTCTTGTGTGACATTTTAATAGTGGTTGTTTCACCTGTCCCAGAACACAGAGATTCCCGTTGGGCATTTACATTTGAGTATCATCAGCTAGTTATTATTTTCAGGTTTATTTTTACTCGTATATCCATCACCACTTTTAAGCTTCAATGAATCAATCACTTTTAAGGAACTGGAGATATACAGGCAGCACAATGACAAAACAGAAACAAAAATAACCAAGCAAATGATGTGGCAAAGGAATGTACTCTTGAAAAGAAATGCAGTTTAAGATAGCTTAAACAACAGTTATAGCATATGAAACACCAGAAATATGTTATTTCAGAATTTCTGTAATGACTTTGACAAATCTTATACTTCAAAACTGTAGTGTTCTGAAACAGGCCATTCGCTCTTTGCTACAAAGCCAGAAATCTCCACCTGATGGCCAGTTTGAGGTTGTTGGTGGGTTATACTCTGAGAAGCATTGTTCTACAATACTATCACGCAGATCCTTGAAGCTGCATGAACTCAGTCTCATTGCATGAACTATCAATGTTGGCCTGACCCTGACCTCAACAGGACAGGCCCTAAGGATAATGTGCTCCCATCCTCAGCTAGTCACTTCTGCTGTTATTTTTCTACTGCTTGGCTTGTTCCCCAGATTCACCAGCTCTTATACTGTTCTGGAATGACTGTTGGTAAAAAGATTAGACCAGCTGCGTCAAAAAGCCTCCTCCACTTCTCTAAGGGTCAAAAGGCTCACTAAAGTAAACAAAAGTAAAAGATGACTGAGCAGTGAATAACACAGAAATGTTTTCATCTGCTTTCACATGCTATGCATACCTCCCTGGGTCTCACTCCAGTTTTCCTCTCCTTTATCCCTACATCTCATTTTATTCATGCAAGCTGATACCCTTTGGACCCAGGTTACTTACCTTTCTTGGACTTGGACACAATGGTATTCCTATTTTGGATAATCTGTGTCTGCCAGATTTCTGCCTGAACTATTCTGATTCTTTGAAAAGACTTCTTTCCTTTATAACAAGTGTTTCCCAGGATCATTTTCTCTCCTCACCCATTCTGTGCCTCACACAACTTTTTATAACCAGATAGTTCAATACTTTGTAAGTAGTTATCCCAAAGTAATCTGTCAGTGCTGAAAAATCACACTGCTAAAGAACTTTAATTTTTCATTAATGAACACAATGATCTCTCGCAGTACCTAATTATTAAAGTCAAAAAGAGTACATAAGTTTCATAATCATTTTTCTAGAAAGCTCAGTTTTTCTAAGATTATAAATAAGATCTTTACATTGAAAAGTAAATTTCTATCAGCAAATTACTTCAGTTATTCTACTATTCAGTAAACTTAAAATTTATTTTTAAACAAATCACATGAATTAAACCCTCTAAAAAATGAAAAAAACAAAGTTCTGAAATAGCATTCACTAAAAAATATTCATTATCTTTCACTGAGACATGACCCTGAGATGAAATTTGCTTTATATTTTTAACAATTTGGAGATCTTAGTCATATGTAGATAAGTTGGTACTGTATGATTCAAAATAACACAGCATACTAATATGTTATTCAGTTAGCAATATTTTTTGTTTGAAAATTTAAAAATATTTTGAGGAATTTGCTTTGAAAGCCAGACATGATGGCATATGCCTGCAATCCCAGCACTTGGAAAGCAGAGGCAAAAGGACCAGGAGGAGTTCAAGGCCAACTTGGGTTGCATGAGCTTCAGTTGGTCACAATACCCTCCAGTGAATCCCACTCCACCCCTAAAAGAAATAAATTTACTTTGAAACTAATCTCCCACATGGTATCATCTGAAATTTTCTGTTCTTATCTACTTATTAGCACAAGTAATTTGCACTCACTTTATAACATATAAATTCACTTTGGGGAGGTGTAATAGATAAAAATGGGCATATTATTTCTAGATACATTCCTTCCGCATTCAATTATAGCATGATAATACTGCTTAAGGAGTTTTACATAAAAGCTTTGCCCTTGGTAAGGTTACTGCAATTTTGCAATTAATCCATTGGAGTGGGGGGGGGCACAATATGAATTCAGTGTAAAAATATTTAAAACATAACCAAATATCCCTGTTTGATCTGAATATTTATGAGTATCCATAAACTGGAAGCTGGTCTGTGATATTCTAAACCCCTCTTTCAAGGGGGTACTCAATACATTTCATGAATAGGAACTGCCTGATACAGCCAAAATCAGATTATATTTCTAATACATCTCTGACATTTAGGTGATTTTTTTTTTCAGCCTTTGGAATTTTAAAAGTACATCTTTGAATTTTAAAAGCTAAGAATACAAGAGGAAAAACAACATATTCAATCAATATGTTCTAGTAAAAATACTAGAACAGTATTTTTGGTCCTAAGGCTGTCTAGACAATATTGTGTTTAGTACCATGGAAGAATTTCCTATCTTTGGACCTCCAGGTTCCCAGGAGTGTTTTATCTGTGAGTACATCACAATTCTGCAGTTCTAACAAAAGCCTGCTCAGTTAGGCAGGAAGCAAACAAATACTTGCCAACAACTACTATTATATATAAATTAAGAGGACAAAAGTTAGCTATGCATGAATAACTAATCAATAGAAGATCTATATTTGGATGTTAAAATATAGGCCATATGGCCAACACTGAGTAAATATTTGTTGATTTTATCTGGATCATATGAAAGGTAAGATTTTTAGAACTGATCATAAAAAGTGTCTTTTTCAAAGAAAAAATTTTTTAATTTGAACACAATAAAGAGAATTTAAGTATTTAAACATTAATATTCAATTCTTCTAATGAATCATCTCTGTAAGAAACTTTTCCACAATTTTTAGAGGTATGCCCTACCTAAGTCTGAAACTAGCTTTGAAATTTCTAGATAAGGAATAAAAGGAGAATGGTAAAAAGTCACAATTGAATCTACTGTGGCAAAACTCTTACTTGCTGTGCCGGGAGTGTCAGGCATATTCAAAGTCCATCATCCTATTCTCTTTCCACTTCTGGACATTTTTTTTTTTTTTTTAAAGAAAGACAGATAGATAGACAGATTTGGGGCTGGAAAGGGTCTGTTCCCAGCCACCCATATGGTGGCTAACAAAACCATCTAAAACTCCAGTTCCAGGGTATCTGATGGCTCTCTTCTGGCCTTCCCAGGCATTGCATGACACAGGTGCACTTACGTGCATGCAGGCAAAGCACTCATACTCACAAAATATAAATAAAATAAATAAATAAATAAATAAAGGTTTTTTGAAGATTTATTTTTATTTATGTACATGTGTGTAATGGGGGAGGAGTATAAGAATGTGAGTGCAGGTGACAGAGGCATTGATCTCCTGAAACTGAAGTTATAGGAGGGTGTATGCTATCTGATGAGGGTGCTGTGAACTAAACTCAAGTCCTCTGCAAGAATACACTCTCTTAACCACTGAGCCATCTCTCCAGTCCTGGATTGTTTCTTAATTAAAAACAAAAAACTTAAAACCAAAGTTTCTGTGAGACTGTGGCTTGATTGGCAAATGCAGATGAGTCAAAAGGGGCCTGAAAAGAATAAGCCAAGTGGATATCTGACCTTACCCCTAGCTCACAACAACTAGTCTTCAAATTTCTTGGCTGTACAATAGTTAGGTCTCTCAGTAACTCTGAGTCCCTCAGCTCCCACCACAGTCAGCTGCCCAGCCAAGGCTCTCTAATTTTCCTGACAGCTCATAACCTCATGCCCTTGCCCAATTGCATCCCCCACATCTATTCTCCTAATTTTGTTTTTAATTCTATCTGTCTCTAATTCTAATAGTTAATGGACTCTGGCTGCAAAATGCAACATGAAAGTGAAGAGATAAAAAATAAATGATAAATTCTGTAATAAATAACCTGTGTGAACTCGCAGACCCTTCCAAATCTCATGCTGTCTATTCTAACATGTCCTTGACACCAGCATGTTTCCACAAAGTTGATAGGTGAGCCTGAAGGGAATGAATGCTTCACAGTGTAAACACAGTTATACTGTCTACTAAGTTCCAGCTTGTCTTTACTCACATCACTATGTCACCCTATGTTTTCAATACTTTTAGAAACATTTAATAAAAAGATCAGAAATACCTGCATCACAAATTCTCGACGTCGAGGCATTCCTCTTTCTGAAAGCAAAACATAATCTGGTTCCTTTTCCTTTTTGGCCTGTTGAATTTGAGCTAGGCGGCTAATGGGGTTCATTCCTTGACCATATTCTGGTCCAGCCTAAAAAAGTAATTTAAGAAAAAATTCAGAATCTACTTTCAAAACTTGTTATTAAACCCTTAAGGAAGCACTTGTTCTCCTCCCCACTCCCAGTCTGAAGAAGAAATGAGTCATTATGAAGGAAAATTGTAACACGGAGCTATCACCAAGGCTTCCGTGCAATTTGGGGTTCAGAGGTACTATAGACAAGTTGGATCAATTATGCTTTTAAAAACATTAGGTGAACTCATCAGTATACAGGATTGACTCCACAATCTCTGTACACCAAAAACAACCAAAAAGAGCAGGACAAGGTAAGGTACAGACTGGAAGGAGATATTTGCAACACATATAACTTAAAAAAATATATTCAGTTTCTAATACATATATTTCTTTCTTTTTAAAAAATTTATGTTATTTATTATTCTTTATTTTATATGTATGAGTATATTGCCTGCATGTGTATACATGCACCCATGTCGTGGAAAGCCCACAGAGGTCAGAGGAGGTCCTAGAGTTAAGGACAAGATGTCACGTGGGTGCTAAGAATCAAACCTCGGTTCTCTGCAAGAGTAGACAGTGCTCTTAATCATTGAGTATCACTCCAGCCCCCCAACATATTTTTCAAATAGGCAAAAGATGAATAAATATAATAAAAAAAGAGGGGACAATGGATTTCATTACAACTCGAGAATACATATTAAAACCACAGTGATGTGCTATTATACACCCACCAATTAAAAATAAATTAAGTCTAACAACCCCAATTGGTAAGAATAGGGAGTAACAGAAACTTGTTTTTGAGGCAGGAGTGTGAAAGGGGATCTTACTATGGCCTTGAAGTCTTAGTTCAGCCTCCCAAATAGCCTGAACTACAAAGTACATATCACAAAACCAGCCTGAAACTCTTGAGGTAGCGTAAGTTAGAAAGCACCATGCTAATGTTCGGGAAAGCCTACAGTCACAAATCTTACTGCCCTAATGTTCTATTCTTAGTACATGTGCCCTAGAAAGAGTTTTCCAACCATATGCTAGCTTATATAAACAAAAATACCCTCAGGGTCATATCTGAAACAAACAAATACACAAATTTTGTTATGATTTAAATATTCAACAATAAAAGAACAAACAAACTATGGTTATGTTCAGAGAATAGAATGCTTTAAAGCAGTGAAAATGATGTTAACTATCAAATCTTCATTGAAAAGGATGAATTTTAAAAAAAAAAAAAAAGGTAAGTGAAAACCAAACACAAAATAATACATTGAATATATTTAGGCAAAGTCCACAATAAACCCTTCCAAAATTAAAGAAGTTCTAAAAATATACACAGGAGACATCATGTCCATGGATCAGAAGACTCAATCTTCTCATCACAACATAAATGCATTACTCCACCAATCAAACCCCAGCTGACTTTTAACAACTGGTAAGCAATGTTAAATTCTTGTAGCAATGTAAAAAACAGCCAAAGCATCTTTGAAAAATGGAAAGGTGAAAGACTCAGATTATTATCTGATTAACATTATAAAACTCTATGTGTCATAATGGCTTAAATACAAACATCTAGGAAACAGAACAACATACAGAAGTACATGCCTACACATATATGTGATCAACTGACTTTCAATGAAGACACAAAACCAATTCACTAGAGAAAGAAGTCTTTTCACACAGTGGTGCTGGTACAACTGGATATTCATAGGCAAAAGGAAAAAATATATACATATCTCCTGTTGTCTACAAAAATAATAAATTCAACCATGTGCAGAGCTGAAGGCTGCATGATGGGAAACAGTGCCAGACAAGAGAAATCTTCAAGTTGTTAACCACGGTCCAAGAGACTCCCAAAATTACACGGGCTGTTGCCACAGTCTTTGATTGCCTCCCAGAACTTGAGAGAGAGACCCTATTGCTGAAGACAGTACATACTTTGGAAACCAGATTTGGAGCAGTGGAGCTGGAAATGACCTGGAAGTCACATCCCCTGAAGGCTAGCACTTATAGCTCTAGAGAGCACTATGCAAACAGCCAAGGGAGAACATTAATCGATGGCCCAACATCAGCATCACGACCAAATAATCACATCGATGACAGGCACAGCATTCAACACTGGTGCCATAGTGGCACTTTTATCTTGGGGCCAATTAACAGCTACCTAATTGGTCTTACAGTCCACTCAATGGAAGGAAGTTCATGTACAGTACTATAATCATAGCCAACTATACATGGCTGAAGAACATAGATCTTCGGTGCACAGGAGCTGTCAAATCCCTAGGCTAATGTAACTTCTTACTAAATGCAAAATATGCATCCTTATATTTACAGTCAAGTATCACAGTCATCACTCATCGAAGAAGCTTCTTTTGCACAATGCACAAGACAGAGACTAATACAGAGTACTACAGCTGGTCACACACAGACATTGTCTGTGAACTGCCGGTACCTAAGTAGCATATCTACAATGCAGCCTCTATACCCAAGGCTCATGCAATATGGAAGAAGGGGTAAAAAAGACACTAATGACTCTCTCAACTCTTATTAATGAAGCTCCCACATCCAATAAAGGGCCAGTAACACTAAAAGTCACAAATGGTTAAATAATGTAGATTAGGAATCTGCAGAGTGTGGGTCCCTGGACAGGACCCTTGTATTAAGTCTCACTCACCCAAGGCTCAAGGACCATTGCAGAAGAGGGGGTGGGAAGATTTTAAGAGCCAGCGATGAGGTGCATGACGATATGGAAATAGAATCCTACAAGCTCCTGGGACGCTGCTCAGATGAGCAATCATTTCGGCATGCTCAAGATCCATGCAAACTCAAGCAGATAAAACCCAGCAGGACACTGGGGAAACGGGTAGCAGACCCCAACTTCTGCTTAAGAAATATTGGCACCTGATTAATGTTGACTGAGGATGAGCTAGTCTTCCTAAAGCGAGTGACTCTGGGTAGGCTGACTAGACCTCAGTGGATGAACCTGCACTGGGGTTACTTGGGGACATGAACATGACACATTAGACCTAACACAGATGAAAGAATGTATGGATTTCAGTTGGGTGGTTATGGGGAGGGTGCCAGTGGGGAAAGGGATATAAAGATGCCTAAGATTGATTAAGATGTTCTGTATGAAACACACAATGATTCAATGAAAAGAATCATTAAAAATAAAAACAAAAAAATACACTCAAAATATCTCATAGACCTAAATATAATTACAAGAACCTATCTGACTTTCAAAAGAAAGAAAGTGAAAAACTCTTTGGCTCTGTCAGGTGATGATTTCTTAGAATACTATAATCATGCTTTGTAAGTAACAACAGCAATCATAAATTTGACAACAAAATTAACAATTTCTATTCTCAGAAACAGACAAGTCAGTCTTAAAAGCTATATATCTGATCATTTGTAATATAAGGTATATAAACCTTTTAAAATTCAACAACATTATTTCTTTAAATAATAGACCAAAAAGTTGTAAGTATACAAATATCAAACCTCATATGCCACTAAACATTAAACAAATTTTTATTACCATCAGTGGAGAAATGTAGATTTCTACAATGTCAAACCAACACACAATGAACACTTGAAATTTAATGGCTGATTATTCTAAGTATCTGCAAAGATATAGATCAACTAGAACCCTTACACACTGCTGATGAGAATGTAAAATAGGACAGCTGCTTTAAAAATAATTGGCATTTTTTAAAACCCGATTATCAGGGTTGGCTTGAGGCCCTGGGTTTGAGCCCCAAGACCATAAAAATACACATAGGAGATGATTAAGTCATTCTACTTTGAAGTGTTTCCCTAAAAAAATGAAAGCATATGTTCATAAGAAAGCATTTTAGAAGCTTTAGGTGCAATACCTAAAAGCTAGAATTAGCCCTAATATCCCCTAGTGGGTGAATGAATAAACACGTACTGGTGTAGTCAGTCATACAATGACTAGTTAGCCATAAACATACCCAAACAATTCATACACATAACATGGATGAATCTCAAAAAGAGTTGTTCTGAGAAGAAGCCAGTCAAAAGATAGGTGCTTTCTCAGGAAAGCAAGGGCACAGGGTTACCAAGTGGCATGAAGAAACTTTGAAAACACCAGATGGGCTTATTATCTTGAATGTGCTCATGATTTTACAAGTATATACATAAATTAAAAATCCAGTGGTAAGGGGGCTGGAGAGTTGGCTCAGTGGTTAAGAGCACTGGCTGCTCTTTCAGAGGAACTGGTTCAGATCCCAGCACCCATACGGTGACTAATGACCATCAGTTCAGGAGATCCAATACCCTCTTCTGGCCTCTGTGGGTATTGCATGCACAGCTGCACCTACATACACACAGGCAAAACACTAATATACATAAAATAAAATAGAAATAAATAAAAAATTATTTTAAAATTTATTTTTAAAACTTCACTGGTGAACTTTAAATAAGCATAGTATATTCTATGTCAATTATTTCTTCATAAAGCTGTTTTGAAGAGTCAACCAAATACATATTTTCAAAAAACCAAATATAAGAAAGCTGCAAGACAGAAAATGTTCATATAACTTAGAACAGCAGCTGTCGACAGAAAGTGGTAAAGGGTGATAGAAGAGGGGCATACAGAGAACGTCACCTTATAGAGAAATAAATACTTGTAACTCAGGTTGAAATTTCACACATATTTAGCATGTTTTTCAACTTGTACACAAGTTTTATAAAGCTTTTTGTGTATATTTTAACTTAAAAACAAAATCTCATAATAAAAATATCTTTTCTGCATATCAACTTTCTTCAAATGTCTTCCAAAAACTGAAAATCTGCATCTATCATACAGACTGTATTTTTATTTGTGAACATTTTTTAAAATAGGTGATATAGACAAAGACAGTGAACCTGTTACAGAAGTCAATAAATACATACAACAGTCTCTGTGCCCTCTCAGCTTTTCCTGGAGGCTGTTCGTGTTCAGTTTTGACAAAGTACAGCTTGGGTATACAAGTCAGATCCATCAGGGTCTTTTAAATTGTTTAGAATTTGGATCTTTATCCAAAGAGCAGAGGACAACTTCTAAAAGTCTTTAACAAGAGGCATGGCATATTCCGGTGTTTCTAAAAGATCATGGTTTTTAAGAGTGGTCCTAAGAGGGCCAATTAATACCTGGCTTACTATATAGTTCAGGCAAACAATTATTCTGAAATGGACCAAAAGTATGTTAGAAGAGATGGAAAGAACAAACTGAAGAAGTATCAAGGTGGGGTTATCAACAAAATTTGATGATTTACTGGATGTAAGGGGTTAAAAAACAAGTTAAAAATGACTCCAGTTCTCAGTGTCAGCAGATGGGTGGTGCTACCAGCCACCAGGATGAGGAACAATGGGGGATAAGGAGATTGAGAACAGAATATGGTACATTTTGGACACAGAGTTTGAGGTGTCTGTGAATTATTAAGTGATAATATGTAACATATGGTGCAGAACATAGAAACACACGTGGGAATCATCTCATCTACCTAACGACTGAACTGAACCATCAGAAATAAAAGAGAAACTGGGGAAGAGCAGAAGACTGTAAATCTCAGAGCAGGTAAGATGGCTCAGTGGGGAAGGGTACTTCTGCACAAGCCTGATGACCTAAGTTGTGGCATGCACAGGTCTGTGTTTGCACACATACAAAATAACATTTTTTTTTAACAAAAAGACTACAAAGCTCCCACCTATAATTGTCAGGTACAGAGAGAAGAGAGGAAAATGGAGATGTTTAGCTCTTGATATGCTACTCCTTCCTATTTCTACCATGTACAAAAACTACAGATTAAGTATAAAGGGTCATGGTGAAGAAAAGATGAAGAAAATGGCAAGTACAGACTACTAAGTCTAAGATTGAGATCCCAATGGAAAGGTGAAAAGAAACTGTACAAGCTTGCACTTAGAAGTATACGCTTGAACTTAGAAGTATGCCACATGAAGATGCTCAAATAAATATGGATTTCCAATGGTAGCTTGTCTGTAATGTCTTCATTTCTGCTGAAAATTTCCTCTGAGAATGTCTTTATGCTCCAAAGAAAGTACTGCTGATATGAATTTTAATTACAATGAATCATATTAATAATAAAAGGTAAGGATGGAAATCTGAGTACATTATAAATAACTTGATTTCTTTTTTTAATTAAAATTAACAACTGGCACTCTTGGTAATTTAAGTTTTTCCTTAGTTATCAAGTCTCAGATTATCCTATAAACCAGTTAAGGACTCTCTTATAAAAACTGTATCCAGAAAATTTCACTTTTATCTCCAATACTGGAAAGTCTTCTTTGAAGCATCATCTTATAGAAAAGAACTACATTAAAGAACAGGATAAAAGGCCAATGACACCATCAGGAAAGTTGTACATGCTGACAAGATGATTCCAAAAAAGTAAATCTTAAAGTCCAAAAGGAGCTCACAATTAGTTTCCAGTGGGCACTACAGGTAGAAACAGCGGGCTTGAAACCTGTCTCTACTCTGGGATATTTGTGTTTCTCAAACACAAATGGCTTCATCTATCAAACAGGACCACAGATCACAGAAACATTAAGAGGATCATGACACAACGTGACAATTTTATTATTTTAAGTAAATTAATATAACCCATCACAGATATTTTCTTTACTTCCATTGAACATAAGGAAACATACATTCTAGATATGTTAAGTATGCAAAATGAGGAAAATAATAAAAAGTCAAGACACTATTCCAAACCAATCCATACTGGTAAAATGTACAATTATATTTAAACTTATCTAGATTCCAACTCATTATATGCACACTCCTTCTCAACTTAGAAACACTCCTTGAACAACTTAGAAAATGATGGGGCCGGAAGATGACTCAGATGTTTAAGTGCTTGCTGCATGTGTACTGTGCACCAGAGTTCAGATCCCTAGCACCAATGTAAATACCAGGTGGGTACAGCAGCCTGCTGGTAGACCCAGCACACAAGAGGCAGAAAAAGGATTCCCCAAAGCAGGCTGGCTAGCTAGACTAACTGAATCAGCAAGCTCTGGGTTCAACTGAGGGTCCCTGCTTTGAAAACTATAAGGAACAATCAAGGAAGCATACAACATCAATCTCAGGCCTGCACACACATGTGTACATATATATACTAGCCCACATACTAACAAATACACACATACACACATACACACACACACACACACACACACACACACACACTGTACATAGTCACACAAATTAAGAAACAAAATGAGGGCTAATATCAGCTACCTTAGTCATGATGAGAATTATACTAAAGAAACATGAAAGGACAATAAGAAGGATCAATACCTTTCATAAATGAACAAAACTGTCATTAATTTATAGTTACATGCTCTATCCTGATTCAGAACCAGGGGATAGGAGGGCGAAGAGATTGAAATTTTTTACCATTGGTTCAGGGACCTATCTTAAGAAAAACTTGTGTCTACAGCCACTATATTATGGTCATATGCCACTTAACAATGGAGATACATTCTGAGAAACCATCATTACATGATTTCATTTTTGTGCAAACATCATAGTGTACTTACACAAAGCTAGATAGCATAGGCTACTGTACACTTAGACTATGTGATATAACCAATTGTTCGTAGGCTATAAACCTATACAGCATGTTTCTTACTAGACACTCTAGGCAACTGTAATACAACAGTGTATGTAAGATTTGAATACATTTAAACACAGACCAGTATATTAAAAATGCTACCAATTTTCTGCTCCATTATGACCTTATGGGACCATCATAATACAGGTGGTCTGACATTGACCAAAAATGTCATTTTATGACACACTAATGCTTTTAATAAAATAAACTAATTTTCATTAAGTATATACCTACCTTTACTATTGTTTTAGGGCGTTTTTTAAAAAATAGTTTGGGCTTCTCTACCACAGGAAGAGGTGGAAGTTTTTTAAGCTCTTGTAAAACGGTAGTCGCAGCACGCTTCTTGGAGAGTTTTTTGCTGTTTCCCTCTCCTTCTGCAGAGAACTCTCCTACTGACACCCGGGTTACAAAGCTCTTCATATGTGGTGGTCCACTTTCTTTAATAACCTATTAAATATAAGTAAAACACTAAGCATCATGCAGGCATTTATGTCCTGATAGCATGCATCTTTCTTCATAGTCTTATCCAACTGAAATGGAAAACCATGTCAAAACTATAGTATTTCTTTAAGAAAGTTATTATAGTATATAATATTAGTATATAGTATTATATTAGTATATATTAGTATATAGTATTATATTAAGAAAGTATGAGATTTCTGATGTTTAACTAAAAGTGAAAGAAATCTAAACAAATACTTATAATCCATAGTCAATTATGATTTTCTCATGCCTTACAGAACACAAAGCTAAGTTAAAAATGCGATATTAACTCAGTGTGGTGGTGTATGCCTTTAATGCCAGCACTCATAAGGAAGATGCAGGCAGATCTCTGTGAGATCAAGGTCAGCCTGGTCTATATGGGTAGTTCCAGGCCAGCTGTGGCTACAGGTAGACCCTGTCTCAAAATGATCCCTCCTCGAAAAAATGTCTTATTAGTATGATCCCATACAAGATAAGCCATCTGGAATGAAAATAAACATTACTCCACATATACAGCTAATATTCTCCTCTATCAGAGTAAAACACCAGAGGTCAAAAATAGGGTCAAAAATCTATAATCTATGAAGCAGCCTCCTATGTCAGACTCTCAAAAACAAAAAATATGGATGAAAATTAACCCCCTGCTAAAGGCCTCAAAGGCTATTTACAGAAAGGGATATGAACTCTTGTGAACTCTTGTGATCTGATCTTAAAAGTTACACTGATATGCCATAAAATAACCTAGGTTTTCAGAATGAGCAGTTATGAAACTTTCAGCTATAAATGTTCCTGAACTATTTATCTGCCCTTACTTCTAAACTATGCCAGCTCGTGGAGCAGAGATGACTTCCAAATCTGGAATATTCAAAACATTTGTCTCCTTTAAAATTAAAATTCCAACCTAAAGAAGATACAGTATTTGGCTTACCCCTTAATACTGTACTGGAATTTTATCTTCTAGATCATTTAGGAAAAAAGAATGAAAACAACATAGTATCTCCAATAAGAAGCTGTTGTGAGTATACTTTCCAAGTAATTTAAGTTTACTAGTTTAAACACCAACTATTCATTTAGCTCTTCTGATGCACATGCTTTTCAAATTACAAAGTAATTTACTGGAGCTAGAAACGCGATCTAGTGAAGTGCCTGCTGTGTGAGCATGAGGCCTGAGTTCAGATCCCTAGAATCCATGTGAAATTGAACACAGCGAATGTCGGTAATCTCAGCACTGGGTAGGAAAGAGACAACCAGTCTAGTCAAATCAATGAGCTCTGCTTCAGTCAGAGAACCTGTCTCAAAAAATAAGGTAGAGAACAGTCCTTGGTTCATTTCAGGGTTTTGGCACTGAAAGAATGAAAAAAGGGGGAAAAAAGGACCGAATACTGATCTACCCTACATGGACCTCTAGCTTGTATACACACCCACACAAACAAAACAGATACCTCACATATACCAAAAGTGATTTTCTGGTTCCATAGGGACTATCAGATGTTCAACCTTTTATTATCATGTAAGATCATCAGTATAAACATCAACTACTTTACAGTATACACGTACTGATGTTCCAAAGAACTTCTAAGACTTGTAAAACTGTTTTTCTATTCATTTTAGTCTTTAAAAGATCCTAATAACTTCTGCTTTACATGTTTTCCAGACATTGCTTAGGGAACCAATATGATGTCATGTACATTCTCTTCCTGCCGCATTTTGTTACTTTCAGTCTGCTACAGGCTAAGAAGTTAGGTGATCTGACTTGGAGAGCTGCAGTCAAGAAGAAAGCAGTTTTTTCAGTCCAATAACCCTTTCCACAGGTACACTGTGGGAGCTGTGAGGTGGCCACTAAAACCTCTGAACGAGAACTGTCCACATACTTTGATCTAATTTCCTCATTTTTGCCCATTTTCCAGATACGAGACTCAAAGTTGTAACCTCTTAAAATGGAAGGCATTATAAAATTATTTTTAAGATTTTTCTCTTTTATGGGGATGGAGAAATGGTTCAGTGGTTAAAGAGCACTAACTGTTCTTACAGAAGACCCAGGTTCTAATTCCAGAACCCACATGGCAACTAACAACTGTCCATGATTCCAATTCCGGCACCCTCTTCTGTCCTCCACAGGTATTGCATGACATGGGTGTGCTTACACACATGCAGGTTTTAACATGCATATACAGAATTTAAAATAAAAATTTTAAAAGACTTTCTCCTTTAAATTTCATACATTTTTATAAAGATCTGGTTTATACATTCAGTTGCCGAAAACAACTTCATTCCTTTTTGGTGATTCATCAGTTAAGGTTAAACATATTTGAGGGAAGCAGAGGTATCCCATGATTCCCAGACAGAGGTTAAACATATTTTGACCTCCACACAATTAAAAGTAATTGGATGGTAACACAGTATCACTAAGCCTTAGCTTGACTGGTAACTTGCATTAGGATAAAATTAAAAACAAATAAAATACAAAGTCTAATAGGGTATCAAAAATTATAATCAGAAAATAAATTTTATGGTCAAAATTGAAATACCATGTGTAAAAGTGGCTTAGTACAGAAAAGACAGATCAGCAGTATTCACATCATTACAATAATGTCTGTTTTCATGATAGTGAGTTTGAATGCACATAGCACATTCACTCTCAGGATTCAAGTATGCCACTTAATTTGTTTAAAATAACCAAAGGAAAACACATACCTCAAAACTGACAGGCATATTTCTCTTCAGAGCAATTTCAAACACTAAGCTTATCTCTGATTTATTTGCATCTTTGTCATCATCCATTTCTTTTCCTGATTCACCATTCTAAATCACAAAAAAATAGAGTAACATTGAAGCTAGATTTTATAATAAACTTCACATTGCTCTACAATCAAGATGGCCTAAATAAAATACAACAACAACAGACATGGGCTGTACCCAGTAGATTCTCATGGAAACACTACAGTCAAAAGGCTTTGCTGCCAGACTCTGATATCTGAATTTTATTTTTCACTTGAAGTAGAGCAGTTAATGCTGAATTTGAAATCTTCTAATCAACCATATACTCTTTTAGAATTATCAAACATTCTTAGAAGCAATTTTCCTACTGTAGAGCTGCCTAAGCACCTCACTCGCACAGAATTCCCCAACCCCTAGGAAGATCATACAATGGAAGGAATAGGATGCAAACAGAGAAATCAGAACTCTGTATCCGGCAACAGCATTGTTCACTTATTCATGTATTTAACACATACTTCAGGAGGTCCTCATGTGTGCTGAACAAAATGTGTTAGAGATAAAGAGACAATTCTTGATATCAAGAACTTTATGATCTAATTGGAAAAAAGATAAATGGTTAATAGTTACAATGAAAATATACCAGCAAAAACCACCTAACTCTGCCATTATAACAAATTTCAAAGGAAGAAGACCACCACATGTGGAGAAAGGGTAATTGTAGGGGCTGAACTGTAGGGTTTGAAATAGCTAAGCAGAAAAGAATAAGCAGTTGCCTATACTATAGGACATGCCTAAATTAGAGATACTACTGTGGTCAAAAGAGAAAGCAGCTGAAACCATGAGAATGGGTAAAAATACTCAAGAAGAGCTTTAATATTCTCACTTGCAAAGTAAGGAAAGACTCCAAAATTTTGCATAATCTCCATTTTATATTTCTTGATCCTAGGTTAGAACAATGTAATCTATGCTCCATACAAGTTACATTAACTGAAGCCAAATGAACGTTATCTTTCATCTTTATACACACATTTCCAAACCCCACGTCACCTGGTAAGTGAATTCCACATGTGAACTGAAGTTCTCAAAGGCAAGGTCCTTCCAGCAGGAACACTGGAGTCTACAATAATAACAGGCAGCTGGCAGGCAAATCCTAGCATCTTTCCTTAGCAGAAGATTGTCAAATTCAGCAGTACCATACCTGAGGAGACTTTTCTGGAATAGGTTCATTCTGTAGTGCTTGAAGCGCCTTCATAGCAGCATTGTGTCTGGCAGCTTGTCGAGTCTTCCCTTCACCAAAGAATTCATTATTTCCTACAGTCAACTGAACATAAAAGATCTTGGGCATTGGGCAATGATACCTATAATTAGAAAACACAAGGATTAATGTTAGTTCAATAAAACCAGCCTATAATCATAAGATTTATTTCACTTAAAATGCTATCTACTATGTAATATACTACATATCGCTTACTAACCCCAAGAAAATTTTAACTCCATGAATGTATTTTTAAGGTAAATTGTGAGTTAATATATTTACACATAATACTGTGCACTGATTTCCATGAAAAAATATAGAGACTATAACATTAAATATAAACTAATGCAGTAAAAATTAATTATATCACAGAAAACTTTCTAGTGAACTTTTAGGTCAGATTTTGATAGCAGAGAGCTGAAATGTTTGCTGCTGAGAACAGGGAGCAACCACAGAAACTAGAGACAGATGAGTCCACTTAGGTGACAATGTACAGATTGCTGGCTGTAGCAAAGATAGCTCTAACAGAGCTATGGGCGCAGAGAGATAACTTACTATGATGTAAAGTAATAAAGACATCACAATCAACATAACAAAAATTAAAAAGAAAAATAGGAAGACATTGATAAAAAAACTAAGGAATTTCTACCAATTTTTTTACAAATGTTTATTTTAAATTGATATGCCATAATTGTGTATATTACAGGATATAGTGACATTTCATCATGTACACAATGTGCAATGGACAGATTAGGCTCACTGGCATATGTATTACCGGACACATAAGCCAGATCTTTGTGCTGGGAACATCCAAAATGTTACCTATTTAAAAATACTCAACTGACTTTTTTCAACCAGTTATCCTTCTGTACTATACAGAACAGCAGAAATCATTCCTCCAATCCAACTGAACCCCATTAAATATCCCCTCCCATTCTCTCTTCCTCAACACCTTTTCCAAGGTCTAGTAACTACTATTCTCTCTATACTACTTTAATAACAAGTAATCAGCTTCCAAATATATATGAGACAGGGCAGTACTTTTCTTTCTGTGCCTGATCCATTTCACTGAAAATGATGTCCTAGCTCCATCCCTGCTGCTACTTATGAAACAATTTCATTCTTTTATGGATGAATAACATTCTGTTGTAAAAAAAAAAAATGCCCATTCTTCCATGAATGGGCACCAAGGTTGATTTCAAATCTTGGTTGTAAGCGTGTGAGCCGCAAGCGTGTCTTCAACATCAGTTCCTCTGGTAGCAAGACTGCTGGATCATATGGCAGTTTTAATTCTAAGGTTTGTCTTGTGTTGTGTTGTATTTTTGAAAACTATTCATCCTGTTTCCATGGCGAATGTACTAATTTACACTCCCAACACATGTATGAGAGCCCTCTATTCTCCATATCCTAGTATCCTGGAATCTCATTGAGGTTTGGTGTGAACTTCTCTGGTGACTAGTGGTACTGAGCAGTTTAAATCAATTCTTAAGCAGGAAGTATCATAATAAAATGTACTTGGGCTGAAAAAAAATCTAAGCAAGTTTGTATTTAATGAGACTGAGATAAAGCATGACTAGAAAGATGTGACAATACAGATATGAAAAGATAGGAGAGACTGAAAGAAAAAAGAACACATCTGGAAGAAATTAAAAAGAAAAATAGGAAGACATTGATAAAAATCAACTATTATTTATGGAGTGCCATAAATATGACAAGATATTATAAGAACGAACATAGTGGAGAAGACATTAAGATATACAGAATATACAGATATACAGAATATACAGAATATGTTAGAAATACCTGCAAGTAAAAGAGAGAAGGGTTGAAGTATCAGGTAATCGATTTAGACATGGTAACTAAGGACAGTTTCACTGAGAAAATGACAACTTTGTAAAGACCTAAAATAAGCAAGGAACCAAACCACACAGGAATTGGGGCAATAAATCTTAGGTAAACAGAATACCAAGTGCAAAGGCTCAGAGACAGGAGTGCCATACTGCTCAAGTAACCCAAAGGAGGCCCATCTAGCTAGAGTCGTATGAGGAGTGAGAGCCAGGAAAAAAGAACAGGTAGCCAAATTCCACAGACTCTTCCTTAAAAGTCATCACGAGGGTCTGGCTTTTACGCTAAGCGAAATGAACAGTTATATTAAACAGAAAAGGCACATAACCTAAATTATATTTGGGAATATAATCTCCTCTATATTGAGGGCAAACTGAAAGAAAGGGTGGTAGAAGTAAGCAGATCTAATAGGAGGCTATGAGACAAACTGGGAAAAGGGGCTGACCATGCCTTAACTTGGGTATAATAGAATTGACAAGTCCCTTGATTCTGCATGAATTTTGAAAATAGAAATGGGATTACCCAAGGATTGGCTATGAAACACAAGAAATAGTTCAAGGATCACACCAACGTTTTAGAAGTAAACCAGAAGAAAAAGTACACACTTAATGGAACACTACAGACTACAAAAGGGATGTTTACTAGGGATGGGTGTCACAGCTTTGTTTCAGAGATGTGAAGTTATTGTACCTATAGAACATTCTTCAGATACGAGTGGTTAATCACACTTATGAATCTGGACTCTAGGGAAAAGGTCTAAAGCAAAGATAAAATTTGTGAATCATCATATAAGGATGATATTTAAAGCTGTAAGAAAATGTAAGAACCCTGTGGGATACAGAGATAACAAAGACCAGTAAGCAAGGTGTCCATCCTAAAAGCCAAATATGGAAAAACTATACTAAAGAGGAAGGGGGCACTGACTATATATAACACTTAAAGATCAAGTAAAATTATGACTGAGATATATATGATCACTGAATTGAACAATTTAACACAGCAAACAGGCTTAATTTTCATGGAATAATGGATTTATACTTGTCATGCTAAAAAAAAAAAATCATACCAGCTGGAAAATGTTTCCAAACAAGGAGTTCAACTGAGGTCCTTTTATTTTCTATGCTGGGGATTGAACTTAGGAGCTTATAAATGGTAAGCAAGTCCTCTACCACTGAGCTACATCTCCAAACTCAAAATTCTACTATGTTTTAAATGATTATTAAATATATGAGCAGTAGTACACCACAAACAGTCTGAGTAAATCAGAGACAGCCTATAGTCCTGGTCAGATGGGACTAACAGTGAAGGTTCACTGAAGGTGAAGGACTAGAGACTAGAATCTGAAGATGCAGATTCGTGAGGCAATAATTGAGACCCACGTGCATGAATAAACACCTGGAAAGGGTAAGTGTAAAGGACCAGAGAAGGAGCCTAAGGCTGGAATCTGACTGATGTGAATGATCAAAGTACAGGGGAAACAATAGATGGCAAGAGAAGGAGATGAAAGACGGTCTGAGTCAGAAAAGCAATTACAACATAACATCAGGGAGAGGGACATACAATCAACAGTCCCTAGCAATATGAAGAAGTCCAGAGAAGAAAAGCAAAAAAAGCCACTGTTTAAACTCTTAAACATCAGTTTTCATGGCCTCCAGTTTTCTATTAATTTAAGATGTTTAAGTGAATATAGGTTATATACTCTTTATTTTTAAATTTAAAAATGTTTTAAAAGCTGAAAATTAAAAACCACAATTCTTTTTTGTTCTTCCATTACAATAACTAAGGTACTAAAGGCACAATTCCTTATTAGCCGTTTTAAATTCCCTTAATGCAGAAACTTCAACAGACTACTATGGATAATCTACACTGACTTCACTTCGTATTCCACAAAATTCAGTTTTCCCACCTCCACAGAAATTTATGCATATTTTAACTGCTTCTATAAAACTTTAAAACAGATGACTTGAAAGCAGAAATTTACTCCTGAACTGATCTTAATAGCAAGTTTTCCCCATAGAGCAAATGCTTACAATTAATTATAAACTTCTGAAAATAGAGGTCCACAACTGGAATGCTAACAGACCTTTAACTATGGCAGAGGGAGTGGGCGCCACTGTAATCACTAAGGCCTGCTGACAATTACAAAACTCATTTTGGTTTGCCACAGAGACAAACAAATTTTCTGTTCATTATAACTTTACTGGAATATGATGTCATAACATAACCATACTGAAACAATCTGCTGATTTTCTAACCAAAATATTAATTGCACACTAAAAAACCCTTGGGGCCTCTTCCTTTTGGGCCATCAAATATGGCTCTATGTATGTATATGGGCATGCATGTTGATATATGTGTATATATAAATCATACCATATAAATATCAGAGGGAAAATTAAGTATATTGCATTTTTTACATAAAAAGTAAATTATTCTTACAGTAACAACAGGAAATACCAAGACCTGATGCTTGACTTATTTCATTCCAGTTTCACTTCCTTCTCTTCCTTAATGATTCTTAATAATATACCCCACATGGTTTGAATACCTTACACATCACATCTCCTCATAGCATCATGACAATTAAGATTAGCCAGAGCACTCTGATTAATGGCATCCAGACTGCACTACAGGAGAGATGATGCAGAATGCTTCATTAGAGTACTGTGTGTTGAGGTTCTTGCCTCTAAATACTTTCCATGGTAAAGAAACACGCAAATTTTAAGAACTTTAAAGATTGATATGTTTTAGTTATGAAATTCCTTCTATTTGCATTTATTTCAAACCCTAAGCTCAATTTTGATTAATCTTCAACATGTGATATATCTATTCCTATAAATTAGTACATATTAACTAATCAGCTAAAATTTTTGTGCTCACTGCTTAGATTTCTATACTTAACTACTGTTAACATTGAGCCATGAAAGACTCTATTGCCTAGTTATATTATCAAATGACTTTTCCTACCTATAGCCTCCAAAGGGTGGGTGGACTACTTTCATCGGAATTGTCTTTAGTCTACTCAAAAATGGAAATCAATACTTCAACCCTAATCTGCTAAATCAGTCTCCGCAGTGGTAGGAGAGTCTTCGGTTGCCCTGGTTACTCTGCATACAACACATCGCAGAACAATTGCTCCAGGTATCATCACATCCCCACACAAGGTACTCTAGGTCAGTAGGCAATTGCTTCAAACAAGGTGCCACATGCACTCCTTACTACACTATGGTTATGTATTTATATATATATTTGATCCTCACAGAAGCCTAGTGAGACAGAAAGGTCCTCAAGTTCACTTTGAGAGCCAATAAATATTCCAAATAATGTTGATGGGAGTCAAGCACAAGTCCATCTAATTTAGGAGGTTCAAGAAAAATTTCAAAGAATTCCCTAGGGTTGGTAAAAAGGCTCAGCAGGAAAAGGAACTTGCTGCCAAGCCTAATGAATTGAACTCCTTCCCTGGGACCTGCATGCTGGAAAGAACTTCTGACCTTCCCTCATGCATAGTGGCACGAACACACCCTTGACATATACATGAATGCACAATAAATAAATAAATGTAAAAAGATTAAAGAATTTTCTAAAACTTTGCCTTATTCTCTTCTAGTCTGGACCATTTTTGTTTATTCAACTCTCTCCTCAGCAAGCCAGAGAAGATAACTCAAGGGTTCTAAATGAAGATGCACTAATAGATGCCAAGCAAGTTTCTGAGTGACTGCTAAAACAAACAGCACTCCGTGCTGGATCCCTGTGCTTCTACAGGATGTCAAACTCAGACACAACTGGGTAATGTAAAATGCAAAGACAGAAGATATGCTGTCAAAGCCACAGAATTTACAAAAGCGGTTCACAAGGCTTTTCTTCTATGCCTCATTGCTGCCTCTTAGCTGGATAAAAAAACCACAAATAAAACAAAAGGTTCCTTTTCCTCAGATATTTGAGGTGTCTCTAGATCTGGCCTATCTTCAAGGTACATCAGAAAATACAACAATAAAGGAAGGGTATATATTTGTTTCATGTGAATTAATACTTAACAATCCTAATACAAGTTTTTAGTTGAAGAAAATTTTACCTTCACTTCTATTTGCTGCTCAATCTTCTAAAACATATATTCTTGCCATCCTCCTTAAAGTTACTCTATTTAATATCTTCTTTTCTAAACGCCTTTTATATTATCATTCTAAACAACAAAAAAAATCCATTTGCCCTCCTTCTTATTCTTTGACGGCTTTATTCTACAACATCTCCACTTTCATAAGAATTACTTTTACAAGGTGAGAAGGACATATTCCACATAATGTTAAGACTTTTAAAAATTGTAAAATAATTACCTCATTCATTTGATAATGTTACTCATAAATTTCAATATGGTTTAGACATTCATATCTCTTCTACAAGCTTATGTCCTAAAATACATGAAAATGTTATCTTCTGATCTAATAGGGAGAGATACTGGATTCTTTGTTTATTTCTAACACAGAATGAAAACAGAAATATTACTTAACCTTTCTATTTCAGTTTACTTATCTGTAAAATATTTGCTGAATCTATGGTTAAAGAATTCTAAAGGCCAAAACTTAGAATTCAAATGACAAGTTGATTATTTTTACTTTTTATGCACTTCTGGCACTGCTAGGCCAAATTCTTTCTCTTTGCAACAGAAAAATAACAAGTTTTATCATAAAGCTATAAAACAGTCTTGGCACATTCTCAAACTCATACATATATAAAATGTCTAGATAGTTCTTTCTTAACATCTATAAAATTTGAAAGTATCTTTTATGGGATCTGAGCGTTAATTTCTGAAGAATTTCAAATACTAGGACAGGTTTGAAAAGATTCACAGACCAATTGAAAACAAGTTTTAAAAGAGGTGTAAGGATATTCTGTTCTGTTTGTACAACTACTCGAATCATGCCTAAATTTTTTTTTCCACAGGAGAAAATATAGAAAAACACACATAGAAATCTAGGATAGAGTGTTTTGAAGTGTGTGTAAAGTGCTGAGTTATAAATGATGAAGTTTCTTAAATAGCTGCACTGAGTTTAAAACAAAAGAAACATTTAGTAGAATCAACTCTAGTCTTTGTCTAAACAAAGGTAAATCTGTGTTCAAAATAAGTTTGATAAACTAATGGAAGGGCATGGAATTTGAAACATGAGCCAAGAGAAGAAAGCATTTGACCTACATCACTGTCACTCCACCACAATCAGGACTGTAAAGAGCAGAGCACGCTATCAGCACAACACTGCCACCCTCATCACCACACTCAGATCCACATAAAACAAATGGGTACCTACATAAATCATCATCACCAGACCATTATCAAAACTAGGGCAAAAAAACAGACAAAGCACTTGTTACATACGCCAGACACTCGCATTTAGATCACTGAATCCCCACACAACCCAAACTTTACAAATAAGGAGAGTAGGGAATAGCATGGTAACTAACTTCCTCAAGACCACCTAACATGAGTTGGCATCTGAGTCTAGCCAGTCTCCTTGATAGCCCATGCTCAAACTCTGCACTGTGATGCTTCTGAATTAGCTGCATAGGCATGAACTATGAACCCTGTATAGGTCACACTGCACTTGTATATCAAGGTCACTTAAGTCTATCTGTCCTTACAAGAGTTGACAGACTCAGAAGACCTCTCTGCGCCAGTGTCACATGTAAGCTACCAGTTATAAAGAGAATGCTAAGGACACTGAGTCCACAAGACAAAGTTGACTGCAAAGTCCCACCACCACTCTGTTCACTCTCCATCTCTCTTAGTCCACCTTGCTTGAGCCTAGGCTTAAAAATTATAATTTATCCCCTTTCTACAATTTGTTTACCTAGTTATATTAGTCTATTTCATGAAAAGAATCTGAAGATAAGATAGCATTCTTTGCTTGTTTCTTATTCATTGGAATGTAGCTATTCTATCACAAGTATAACACTAGCTATTGGTCTAGAAGGTGAAGGTGTGTGTTTTTATACAACTGCACATCTATAGTCTATATATTTTACAATGTTAAGCAAGTATTATTTAACATGTGAAGCTTTCAAAGTACATAAAAGAATTTTTTTTAACTTCAGCATCTATATAGACAATATTGACTTTTATCTTTCACTTCTAAATTAGGTAAACTTTATACTTTACTTTCTAATAGCAAAATGACTTTGAATTCCTGAAAGAAATTAATATATTGCAAATTCTAGTTGCCAGTATTTTAATTAGAACTCTATAAATAATATTCATCTATAGTTCTATCCTATTGCTTTTTAAACTGACATTGCTAAATTGGCTATTAGGATTATTCTTGGTTTCTTAAAACAATTTGATTCTTATTTTATGAAAATTCAATAAAATTTCTCTGTGAAACCACCTAGACCAGTTAATTTTCTACAGCATGATGGGAAATACAGAATTGCTAATAGTCTACTTATTCTGTAATTTTGGAAACAATCAAAATATTTTCATCTTCTGCAATTTGATAATTTATATTTTCCTACAAAATCACCCAGTTCATCCCAGTTCCAAGATCATTTTTATCGTAAGTTAATGCAGTCCTGAAGATGTTTTTACTTACTGTGCCCCCGAATTTCCCACTTCCCACTAGTAATCCACATTCTGCATATTTGTGATAAAACCAGTATTTGCTCACCTTATTGCATATTTACATATTCTAGTGGGTCTTTCTAAAAACAAAATGTCTATTTCAAATGTATTTTCTGTCAATCTTCTATGTAGCAAGTATATATTTCTACATTTATTTTCCTTCCTATCCCTTTTCTAATTTCTCTATTTTCACAGTATCCCTGTCAATGGAAGTGTAAGGCAATGAGTTTGCTTTCCCATAGACTTTCCATTGTTTTTGCTGTTTGGTTCAAGTTTTTTTGGGGGGGAGGGGTGTTTTTTGTATTGTTTTGTTTTGGTTTTGGTTTTTGGTCTTTTTGAGACGAGGTCTTCCTGTAGCCACAGCTAGCCTGGAACTCTCTATGTAGACTAGGTTGGCCTCGATCTCATAGAGATCCACCTGCCTCAGTCTCCCAAGTACTGGAATTAAAGTCATGCACCACCAAGCCCAGCCTGACTTCCCATTGCTTGAACTGTAGCATGTTCAAGAAAGAAATATACTATAGTATTATTCTACATTCTTGCCAATGAAATCCATTTTTAAGAGAACTACCACATGAGTCTAGGAAACACCCCAAAATCAGTCTTAGGGCAATAGTCTGTGTACCTTTGTTTCACTTGTTTAACCCACTAAAGTTTTTAGTTTGAACGTTAAAAAAGAATTAGTTCACATTTCAAAAAATGTAATTTAAAATGTTTCTCATATACCTTTTATAAACTTAGAAATAAATAATGATAAAGAAAAGATTTTTTAGATTTACAGTCAGATCAGCTGGATCCAAATTACCACTATTAACTAGGAAAGAAGCCTTGTGTTCTTGAGGACTAACAGTAGCACAAACAGATTGGCATGCATCACCTTCCTCAACTTTATTCATTATCCAGGAAGAAATGATTCATTTTTCATAAAATAGCATAGTATAGCTTTGCATTTACTTAGGGACAGTTTTCAAATAAATAAATATACACACACACACATATTCTGCACTTCAAAAACCTTTGTAAAATGTTTTAAAGAAATACAATCTTAAGTTTTTAATTATATATTTACTAAATATGATCTACTGAAAAATCTAATAACAGACTTCTATGAGTAAGAAAAACACTGAAATATGGCTTGTGAGTTATAAGAGTACTTCCAAAACTCAATTCCATCTTTGGTTAACATTTCTCTGAAAATGTTCTTTATAAATTACTAATATAGAAAAAGCTCTTAAGTCCTCTCAAGTAACAAAATGATTCATGAAATGAGTTGAAATATTTTTCTCCTCTATTTTAAGCTTATAAATAATTATTTTTAAGTTTTAAAAATGTATATAGAAGGGAAATACAATCACATTGGACTATATTTTTAAAGAGGGGTTTTACATCTTTTCCTAGATAAATTACCTTTGTCATAAATATAAGATTCAAATGGATACTTAGAAAAGTATAGATGCCTATTCTAGACACTTACAGGAGCTCCAGAAACTGTTTGCTTTGTTACAATGTCCAACCCAGACATCTCCTCCAATGTTTTTGCTGATCAAAATTAACTATCAACTTTGGATGTTTGCCCGTGGCAAATACTCCCCAAAGTAACACAGAGACATTACATCAGTGGAATTACAGAAAGATTAATATGTTTTGTTTGGAGATGCAAACAGTAATTATACTTACTGCATACTTGTAGTATTTTGTCTCTTTCACTCAAATCTAAGGGAATCTGGCTGTACATCTGCATACAGTTTAATGATAATAACATGTAAGTTAACAGATATTCATTGGAATATTAAAAAAATTTACTTGGCATTTTCCCAGCTAATTGTTTTTACAGCTTGAGCTCACGTTATACATTAGCTGTATTCATAAAAGTTACCATGAAGCAAATATTTTCATACTAAATTCCATTTTCCCACTGTTGCCCAATATTAAATCTTGAGTTATATTCCTGTAAGAAAATGTTGGCTCCAACACGTCATAAAAACTATAATTAAAATTTAAACATGTATGCCAAGGAACAGGTACATTTAATCAATTAATTTATAAAACACATTTTATCTTCTCACCTGCAATAAAATTAGTCCAATGGATAATTACTTTGTTTCATATTCTCACAATCATTACAAGGAAATGTATGTTCTGAATAACAACTGAATAGCTCTTAAAATGACTTTACCGAGTTTGGGGTGTTGGTACAAGCCTTTATTCCCAACAGAGGCAAGTGGATCTCGGTGAGTTCAAAGTCAGCCTGTTTTACACATGGAGATCCTATTTGAAAAAAACAAAAACCAGTGACTTTATAGAAACTAAATGGAAACCTATATTAGCTGAAACTGCATCATGGAGATATACTGTCAGGTTTCAGCACTACAAATAGCATCAGAACATTGACAATATTCATTCTGAGGCCTACAAACTTCTCCACTCCTATATACTTTAGGGGTCTCACCGAAATCCACACTAGCTTACTGGACTCATAATTGCCCCTTTAGAGTCAATACTCTGAATCAAGACTACTTTTCAAAAACATGGGGGGAAATATGTGCACAGCCACCAGTATCTTGTTGTATACAAAGATGTAAAAGGAAACCTTTACTGTCAAAGTAGAGTAACTGGGACCTTTAGAAAGCTCTCCTACATAGTCTTTTTATAAGTTAGTACTCTGAGTTAATGTTACAAATTTATAAATTTCAGGCATCATAAATTAAAATTTTTCTACACAAATCATGTGGGGAATACTAGATGGAAAACAATTATCTGTGGTCTCCTTTTCTTGTATAACTTCAGATAACCAAGGAATGCTTTCTACCATATGTCAGTGTGAAATAGGTCTTTAATACCAAGGCAAACACCTAGTTGAAAACTACCGAATCCTCTTTAATTTTTCCATATGCTCTAGAGCAAAAATACAGCACCAAGTGAGAGAGACACTAGTAAAAAGTACAATGTTGATATCCAGTCTGACAGGATATCTTCCACACAGGAAGAGACTGAAGTAATACTTAGAGCCTTGAAAGACTAATGGGTCACATCTCTGATTGTTATGGTTTATTCTTATTAGGGATAAGACTAAATATCTGTAATGCTGCATATTCTTATCTAAGCACAAAACAGCTCTTTGGGATATTCTGAAATAAGTGTCTCAAGATTGCCTAATATTCCCAAAGAGCAGATGCTTACAAAAGCATGTGTCAACTGGAAGGCCAGCACTTTCCAGCAAGTGACACATGGCACCAGAACACAGAAGGCTCCGAAAAATCCATTATTCCTTCATTCTTAGCAATTAACTTTCTTAAACATTCAACAGCATTTCTATGATGGACTAGCCCCTCTGGTGCTCTTTATTATTCTATATGAAGAATGACATTAGCAACCTCAAAGAACAAAGCAACCAAGACACTGCCTTCATGCCATCTGCTTAGAAGAGGTCCAAGAAAGGGCTACAGCCCTGCAGACAAGGACTCCAACCTGGTCGTGCTCACACCACAATAAGGAAAACAGTTTTAGATTTCTGTAGGAAACCAGACATTCCAACAAGGGTCATTCAAGAAAGCCAGTACACTTCAAAATATCAGGCAGTGGGTAGATGCACTGATAACTTCCAACAGTGTTTTTTCAAAAAGTAAAAGCCCACTAAATACAACTCCAGAAAACTTTAATAAATGCTACTAAAATATTTTAATTCTTTTTTATGTGTTATAAAGGGACTTATTCATATTTGGAATTATATACATATTTTATATAGACTGTTCAGAGACCTGTCAATTACAGTGTATAGGTCTACTAACTCATTTATCTTTGAAAAACTGCATCTTCAACAGATGCATTTGAACTTGAGAATGCAATAAATCATGAGGAAATAAAGAAAGCAAGTAACTCAATGTTTTGGTAACTGAAGCCAAGAAAAAGCCTGGGAAATTAATGGAAAATAAGCTCCCAGGAAACTCAAACTCAGAAAATCAGTAAGCCACGATAAGAATAACACCTGAGATGATTACATATACAGCCCAAATATTCACTAATATGTCTAAGAACCTAAATCTCACCCAGAAGCAAAGAAAAAGAGAACAGCTGTACAATGAGGCTACTTATTTCTTCTCTGAGAGACAAGAAGAATAGTAGAGAAAAACCATGCATGAAAAAGAGGGTAAAATGAATTGATGAGGGCAGTTATGCCATGAAGATTAGTTTTTACAGACTTCATTAGAAATACAGACCACTAGAGACCAGGATTGAGGACTGATTTGGATTTAGGAAAGATCAGAACACAAAATAATTTTGTTTTTGTTTTAAAATGGAATAAGTAGACAACTAATAAATTCAATACTATAAAAATGTCCTTACTAATTAATTTGAAGAAAGCTTTCCATGTGTTGCTAAAAAGATAGGATGTCAAGCAAAACTAATAAGTCATTCAGCCCCAGTGGGTATATGGTTCCTTAAGTATCTAAGAAAGAACATGGCAAATTCTAGAAAACTGAGATGCACGTGGAATAAAGAATACACCACAAATAAATTTTACTTTTTATTTTTTGTTGTTATTTTCCTTTCAAAAATCACTCAGAGAACAAAAGAAAGGTTTGCAAATAATACCATGCAATCTTATTTACAATGAATAAAACTCCTTGTGAGACCTGGAGAGAAATCTATACCACAATCTGAGACTGAAGACTGAGAACTCCAAAGCAAGACAATGATCAAGACTGACAAGAGCACAACCAGAGAAATCTCTCAGGAAGCTCATTCACCCCAGTTATGCATAAGAAATCGCAGCCAGAAACTGAACACTTCAGAGCTGGTGGACTCAGAGTCAAGTCAAACAGATGAAGAGCTGTGCTTCTAATTTTATTTGTCACTTGCCTCTTGTTTTACCAAAATGTAATGCTAATAAAATAAAAATCAGCATATCGTTTACTTCTCAAATTTAAGTGGGCCAGTATGCCTCTGCAAAAGCTCGAGAACCTTGCATGACACCACATAATTCTTCAATTAAGGAAAACATTTAGAGTAAATGACTCACATGCTATTCCAGGGGTGATGTTCTAGGAAGGATGCAAGGAGATTGATTTCTGCTCACACACAGGGAAGCGGGGAGTCTCATTCGCTGCAGTCTCAGTGTCTGGCATCTAGTATGATGTCTAGCACTTAAAAGGAGTCCAATAAATATGTTAAATGAGGGAGTAATGATAGCTAACACTTACTAAGTGGTTTACCAGATGCCAGCACTGGGCATTCAATAACTCTTTTAATATTTACAACAGCCCTTTGCAGTAAATACTATTACTACTTGCATTTTACAGTTGCAAAAACTGAAAAACAGAGAGATTAGGTAACTTGGCCTAGATGGAGCTAGGTTCTGAGGCATAGGTTCCACAGTCCTCATAAGCACAGGATGCCATTAACCTCCACTGAAGACCGAGTGAATGAATTACGTCAAGAATGGAATGGAGACTAGCAATGGCTACCTGTATGGGAGTAAAGCAATCAGGCCTTTAGAAGGGCAAGTCCAAAGTTAAGGAAGCACGTGGGTCTGGCTAGTGGAGAAGTGGGGTCAATGGGTTCCTTCTAAACACTGAGTGTGACCCCTACGTAGCTTTCAATCTTGCATGTACACTGGAAGCATATGAGAAGCTTTAAAACACTAAGCGGCATAGAAGAACAAAGGGCTCACGGACCCTATCACCTATTGCTGAACTACTGGCTATTGATGGATGCTGGGAGACACTGTCCAGCTGAGTACTCACTGCTGAGCCAACCAAACCCAAAGACACACAGTCCGGGTTAAACTCAGTGGGCCACAAAACAAAATGAATAGAGAAGAAAGTGGGGGAAATATCTGTAGAAAAGAGGGGGACAGACAGGAGCTGTAAGGAGCTGGGAGAAGGTGAAAGGTGAGGGTGATCAGTAGGCATTATGTACATGTGTGAAGTTGCCATAGAACAAATTTGTTTTTTAAAACTTCTCTGACTTGGGGTGGGAAGTAGAGGAACTTGGGCAGCAAAGTGGTCCAAGTTCCACCTCCTGAACTCACATTTAAAAAGCCAGGTGTGATGGCATATGCTTATAATCACTGTGCTGGGAGTCAGAGACAGTGTATCCCTGGGATGTGCTGGCCAGCTGACCCAGCCTATTTGGCAAGCTCCAGGCCAGTGAAGGACTGTCTCAAACAAGAAAAGGTGGGTGGTGCCTGAAGAATGACATCCAAGGTTGTCTTCTGGCTTCCACATGCACCTGCAACCACACATACATGAATACATACATGCATAATGCACCCACACATACATAAAAACCCACACAAATACAGGTCGCAAATCAGCAAAAAAGTTATTAAATCAACAGAAAATTAAGCAAAGTTTTAAATTCAGGACTTTACATATATGATAAAATATTCAAACTCATTCATAAATGCAATACAAATCAAAATGTAAAAGGTATCATTTTTCACCTAGTTATGCTGGAAAAAAATCCCAAGCATTCAAAAAATCTGTTATCTAGTCTGGAGGAATGTGGTAACTTCCAACCAGTCTCTGAAGACCAAAGTGTCCATTCAGACCAGCCAGATCATGTCACTGTTTTGCTGGAAAAGCTGTAGTGACTCTGAACTGTAACTTGGAGGACAAGCTACAGTCCTTCAATGGCCCAGGCCTCACATAAATTTGACTCCCAGTAACTTCTCAGACTTTACTTAAAGCATTCTTCACTCCACTCACTCCACTTCAACCACAATCCCCCTTTCTGTTCCTAAAACTCATCAGGCTCCACCCTGGGGCCTGCATAATGGCCGATCTCTTGTTTCTCCCCAAATATCCTCAAAGCTCACTCTTTTCTTAAAAGTCTTTGTTCAAACACTAAAGGCCTTTTGAAAGACTCATAAGGAAACCTACTATAGAAGCTTCTTTCAATATATTCATATAGAATATTAAAGAGTTTAAATATAACAGGGATTCAATGGCCCTCATAGACATTATAGGTTAGCAAATGAAAAGCCCAATGCCAGGAATGGGCTTCTTCTTTTGGTGTTGGTGACCAGAGATCCTCAAACAATACTGGCAGTTGCCCTTGCACTTGGTTACCCACCAGAACTTGGCAGTAAGACCCTATTTTTAATATCTCAATCGCAGAACAAAAAGAAATCAAGCTAGTACTGATTTTGAAGCTTCATCTCTACTGCCTAGCTTTCACAGTACTAGAAGGTACCATGAATGCTACCGGCAGGGAAATGTAATCATCAACCTTACTCAGCTGTGAACCCTGAAAAGATCTACAACAAACATTGGCTTGGGAGAATCTACTATTATCATTCTGCTAAATAGACACAGTATTAAACTAACTCCTAATGACTTATTGTTATGTCTATAGATTACTGCTTTTCTCAGCTCTCATCAGAGAAGGTTCTTCTTGAAGCACATGGCAATTAACACAGAGACACTCAACTGGTCAATATTCAAAGTAGAAACTACAGAGTGCTGAGCCCTAAATGGTACATCTATATTGCACTCTTTCCTCCCAAGGCTCAGGAATCATTGCAGAAGAGGAGACAGAAAGATTCTAAGAGTCAGAGATAGTTCATGAATACAAGAAAACTGTGTTGTCTGGACACCACAAGGTAGTTACACATATGAACCCATAGCAACTTATGATGTCATACATAAGACCTGAGCAAACGCAAGCCAGAAATGGATGGGGTGGGAGGCAAGAAGCATCAGCCCTAGCTGAGGATTCGTTGGCAAATGACAGATGCTGGGAGAGAGAGAGTTGATTTTCCCTATTGGTATGCTGCCTGGTAAACTGACCAAACTCCAAGTAATAAACCCATACTCAAGAGCATTTGGGAAACAGATTAGACTCAATAGTCCTTTAAAAAAAAAAAGGTCTGCTCAAACCTCACCTTCTCATTAAGACCTAACTATAATTATAATGCTATTCCCTTTACTATACAGCTCTTTTCACTTTCTAATCTACTATGAGACATACTTATATGTTTATTTTTTATTGCCTGACTAGTATGTAAACTTCACCTGGGCAGGAGCTGTAAGACTATTTCATACAGGGCTAAAATGAAAGCACAATGATGTATGCTACAACAATGTTACAGCAAAAGATCTCAAATAACTGAATGTCCAAAAATACAACATTCGTTAAATAAAGAGTAATCACACAGTGAGATATTAAACAGTTCTATTTAAATAAATGAAGCTGAAATTGCTTCTCATGTGGCCCAGTAATCAGGTGATTCAGCCAATTCTCCTATAGGACACTATAAACTCTGAACAAAATATTTATAAAATTTTTAAAAAATTATCTGAAGTCCCTGCAGAGTGAAGAAAATAGGCTGGGGAGAGAATTAACATCTGGAAAACTGCTAAAATATGAAGGGGGATCACAGAACTAAGAGATTTGGAGGGGAGCCCCACAGTCTATGTACAAAATTCTGCCTAAGTCTCTGCTCAACCCACACAGTCAACTCAGCTGAGATAGTGAAATGTGAGTCATTGCCCAGGGCAGGGAAAAAAAACAGTTTTGTTGGCAGACTGCAGCCAAATCAACTGCCTAATTAAACGGCTTTTCAAAATCTTTCAAGGGGTCACATCACATTTGGAACACTTCAGATTTCAGACTACTAGGTTATGGATGTTCCACCTCTACCAGCTACTTCTATCTTAAGAGTAAACAGTGGACCCGCTTGGAATATGTCAAGAAACACTTAGGTTTTTAACAAACAACTCATTTTTCAGTTACCTGGACCAACTAAGTATACTTTCTAGGTCATTTGAAATACTCTTCTAAGAAAGACTTAGTCTATCAGAGTCAATTCAATTTCACTGACATTCCACCAAGAATTGTGCAGTAAAGTTCTAGACTTCATGATTTCCAGTGTTCGTTGAGTACCAGTATCCCCCAGCTTAATTATTTTTTGGAAACTCTTCTCTAGGGTGCTGGTGAGCTGGCTCTGTGGATAAAGACACTTGCTGCCAAGCCTGATGACATGAGTTCAATTCCTACAACCTACATGGTGAGAGAATTCCTGAAAGCTGTCCTCTCTGATCTCCACATTCATGTGGTATGCATGTACTCGCACACATACAGACAAATAAATAAGATAGATAGATGATAGATAGATTAGATTAGATTAGATTAGATTAGATAGATAGATAGATAGATAGATAGATAGATAGATAGATGATAGATAGACAGGTAGGTCGATAGATAAAAACAGAACTACTCTCTGCCATTGCTGATAGATAGATAGATGATAGATAGATAGATAGATGATAGATAGACAGGTAGGTCGATAGATAAAAACAGAACTACTCTCTGCCATTGCTGTCCAAAATGAATGAGATCAACTATTTTGGAAACACAAAAAAAACTACTTGTTGAACATACAAATGGTTTCATTAAGAAAATGTAACAACATATTAATATAATATAAACAGTCAGTAATTTGATATCAAAACAACAACAAAAACACTCTTTTTAATTAAAGTTTAAACTTAGTACAGCTTAGCAGTGATTTTTTTTCTATGTGATCATACATAAAATTTAATATCATTTAGTTTTTATAGTCTACTTGTCAATCTTTTTCAATAGTTTATTTTACTCAGTTTTTTTTTTACACTAACTAGGAAATAAAATCAGGTTTTGAGAATATTTAGAAACTCTGACCTCATGAAATCTATGCAAAATGCTTCCATGCTATTCAAAGGAAGCACATGATCCTAGTTTTATTTGTGCTGACAGAATCTGAGACTGAAATTGAATGATACAGAAGCCTCTTTGCATTTGGTTAGTTTTCTAAGTAAGAAAAAAAGACAGCACTGATATTGAGGCATTGCACAGCCTGCGTACTGCCTATCCTCTACCTCTACAGCTCTCTTAGATCACTAAGGAGAAAAATTTCTGTATTATAAATGAAACTAAATACTGCATTTTAAAAAAGCATGTTAGGGGCTGGAGAATAGCTCAGAGGTTAAGAACATTGTCTGCTTTTCAAGAGGACCCAAGTTTGAATCCCAGCACCCACATGGCAGCTAACAACTGTCTATAATTCCAGTTCCAGGGGATCTAAGACCCTCTTCTGTCCTCCTCAGGCACTGCACAACACAAGGGCATTTACATACTTTCACGCAACACATTCATACACATAAAACAAATTAAGATTTAAAAAAAAATAAAAAGGCATGTTAGCACCTTAGAGTGAACTCCATTTTCAAACATCATGGCTTAATGTTGAATAAGGAAGACGTAACACCATTAACCTTGTTCTAGTCTGGTAATATTTTTCAGCTGTCCCAAACCACAAAATTAACAAAAAAAGGAACAAACTCATTTTCAAAGCTATTCGAAACTTGGAAACAAAAAATTTAACCAACCAGATTACAAGTCAGTAAGAGAACTAGCTATCAGGTAGGATATAATAAATACTTTTAATTATATAAAATTCTAGCCATGCGTGGTGGTTCACACTTTTAATGCCAGCATTTGGGAGGCAGAAGCACGTGGATTTCTGTGAGATCCAGGCCAGCCTAGTCCACATAGCGAGTTCCACGTCAGCTGTGGCTACAGGGAGACCGGGTCTCAAAAACACCAAAAAAAAATTTTTTTAAATAAAAATTCTAATATTAACATTCAAATCAAGGAGGTCATGTATTCTAAGATTTTTTTTTCCAGCTGTGTCAGGAAAAAATAAACTGTTACTTCATTGGGTCAATTAAACACAACAAGAACATTGCTCTGTTGTCAAATATGATATTAAAATTATTTTTAATAAAGGGATTTCACCTATCAAAGTCACTTCAAATATAATAATTTCCCCCATAAGTCAATTAAATCGGGAAAACACAAAATTTTTCAAACTTTTTGTTTCTTCTACATAGAACTACTTCTCAAATCCAAGTGCTTCTTACCACAATATATGGCATCACATGCTGTTTACTGATCTACAGGACAAAGGAAGAAAAATAACAATTTAAAAATGCATCATCTATCAGAAAAGAGAGAAATACAGAATAATCAGGGACAAATGCATGATGAAAATTATTAAAAAGACATCCATCTGAAGAACTGGTTATACGTAAAACATAGTTCTGCATCTTTCACAAACTTATCAAATAAACTCTAAATTATATTACTCACTAAAATAAGCCAAGGGTCATGAAACTTCCTGTAAAGAACCAGACAGTAAATACTTTCAACTTTGCAAGCCAAATCGTTCTGAGTATACCTCTTTAACACTGCTGTAGAGTTGTAGTAGACAGAGATGATACATATGCCAACAGGCTGGCTATAGTCCATAAGATTTTATGAATGGAACGACCATCTAAACTTCATATAATTTCCATACATCACAAAGTATTATTTTTCTACTGATTTTTCAATTATTTTTAAATGTGCAACCTTACATCCTGAGGGTGATACAAAAGCAGCATATTCATTGTGTCCTGTGAGTGGTAGTTTGCCAAGTCTCAGTTTAGAAGAGTGGGTACAAGAAATGCTTTCCATGCCCTCCTTTCAGTAACAGAATTTAAATAATGATCTTTTTACTATGCCATTATTTTTCCCAAATATTAAGCTCTAAAATACCATTTTCTGCCAAAATAGTAACTGAACAAAAGCTAAGAAAGATAAAATGAAGAATTCTTAATAAAATAGTCAGTAATAAAGTATTTTTTAAAAGGCAATAGAGAGAAAATTAGTATTTTTTTCCTGAAGAAATGTGTTATTTTATTAGAAATTTCTAGGTCATAAATTTCACATGGAATTAAAACTTCCTATATGTAATTTTATTCATTAAACTATATGAAATTATTAGTTATGCTTATGCCAAATTTAGAATCCCACTACCCCCAATGTACTAAAGTATTAAAGTGTGACAACAAGAATCCCGGCATTTTCACAATTAATGATGTTCCACATGTTAATATTGAGACATCAAGAAAATGAAAGGATAGAATCATGAAAACTGTGTTGTAGTTGCAGTTTAACTTTAACTAGTGGTCAAGACCTAGAATAAATTATAGGAGTCAGCATTTCCTCATTTGCTCTCTATCAATAATCTATATTCATTAACATACAAGAGTATGAGAAGTACTATACATTACATACATTTATTGTGAACTTATCATTCACACAAGTCTAAATTCTGAAAAGTCTTGCACTGAAGAAACCTATTGGTTTAATCTAACACTGTCCAAAATTACATAAGCACTTTCTTTGGTGTAATATTTAGTAACATTCTAAAAAAGCTCAACTTCCTCAAAACACACTTCAAAATTTTCTAATCTCTAATAGAGGTTAGAAGAACATCTCTTCAGGGACATATTTTTTTTCTAACCTCTAGCTGAGATCAGATAAACAGTTCCCCACAGAGGCAGAATTATGCTCCGCTCCTCCTTCAATGCCTTGAAGAGCATCTGGACCAGCAAATACTTTCTGGTTCTGCTTCTACTCTCTCAGAAAAATCTACTTGATAATCACCCATACATTTCTCCTATTGCTTCTCTATGCAAACATGGTCAAGTCTCTTCTTATTTAAGAAACTTTCATCCCTTCCACCCCTCCCAATGTTCTGAAGAGGATAAGGAAATAGCCCTGGAGGACCTAGCCACTTCCTTCCCTCTAGAACATCTCTCCGTCTCTCATTCCTGCTCCTCTCTGCATATCTGCTTTAACAATACAAAGGTAGAGGAGGCCAATACTAACCAGTGGACGAGGGGGGGTTACGGTTGGGGGGCAGAGACAGGGAAAAGGATTGGGAATGTCAGAGTGGGATGCAGTGGAATTCAATTTTAATTGGTGCTATGAAAGGCAAAACTGAAATATTTACGGTAGCCCACATAAGAAAATAAATACCTCTAAAATGCAAGCATGTCCAACTTTTGGAAAATGTTTTAATGTGGCTACAGTGAAATGGACCTTTGGAGATTTTACGGAGGGGGGGGCATACATGGCTGCTATTGCCTTGACCCAGAACTTCAGTGAAGGAGGAAGGGGACACCCACCTAGCCAGCCAGATCAGCTGGATCAACCTGGCAATCAATGGGGTGACAGGTGTTGCAGCCAGGTAGCCTTTCTATTTGCTACAGTTAAATGGTAAAGGAAGGAAATGAGGTCTGGAAGACTAAGAGCTTCCAAGGTACTATCTGTGCAGTCAGTTCTCATAATTACCCCATTGCATCATCCCTAAGGTACAGTCTTCTATATCAGATACACCTGGCAATGCCTCTTGGATGTCTCAAAAACCTGTCTATGCTCAAAGCACTCCAAATCTGTTTATCCTCTATTTTCCCCACCTCGGTAAATAGCAGTAGCCTCCACCCACTACCAAAGTGAGAGAACTGAAAATTTCTCACATGAATTTTAGAATAGACAAAAAATTCCACTTAAATAGTCTCATGCTATACAGCTATATCTCTGGATCAGCACAACAAACATGATGATGAGCACAATCTCACACACGTAGTCCCAAGTTCCATTCACTATGTACAAGTTATATGATGCAGGAAGAGAATCACCTACATCTGATTCCTACATAAGAAATTAACATTACTGTGACACATAAGCTAGATGAGTGTCCTTTGAAGTGCCAAATGCCCAAGTAACACACAATGGTATGCATTCCTTGAGTTCAGCCCAAATCCCATCAAAATAATCGACAGTAGTCACAGAAGAAAAGGTTTATATAGCCTCCACAAATCTCTCAAAGTAGGAGGTCTCATGAGACCCACCAAGCCCAGCCAATTCTCAAATTGTTTTGTTTTTATACTCTAGAAACTACTATTGTGTTTGCAAAATTCTCTGGTTTGATATTTGTGCTATTATTTCATAATAACTAACAATACATTCCACAATAAAAAGAACACAAATTATGGTATATTATTAAAATGGGATACTATGCAAATTTATTTAATTTGTTTAGTCATATGTAAGTTCTTATATATTTTGAAGTGAAAAGAGAATTATATGTGTTGCATATATACATACACCCACATAAAATTTCAATAAGAGCACCTCTAGTAGGTATGACTGAAGATAACTCTTTAAACCAAAATAAGCTTTTCCTAAAAGTAAACAGAAATCAAGAAGCCAAGAAAGGGGAACAATACTCAGCACTCAAGAAGCTGAAGCAGGAGACTGAAACGAACACATTAGACCACTCAAGTGAGAAGGAAAAGAAAATCAATGCGAATGTGTCTGGCTTTTTGAGAAAATGCATAGCCTTTACTACATGGCAAGGTCTTGTCTTAATTAAATAAATAAATAAATAAATAAATAAAATGAAGGCGGAGAAAGAATGAATATTAAATGTGGATTTTGAAAAGCAAGCACAAAAAGCCAAGCATGGCAAATGCATTCCTGTAATCCCAAGATTACACACAGCAGCAAGATTCTACTTCTAAATAAAGAAGTGGGAGAGATACATAGGGTCTATGTAGTCTACGACCAGAATGTAATCACTGTGGACTTCAATACAAAGGCAACAGGAAGAATCTCCAAATACTTGGAAAAAATATACTTCTAAAATAATCTAAGAGTCAAACAATCAAGGGAGATTTTTAAAAATACATTGAAATGAGGGGGAAGAGATGGCTCAGTAGTTAAGAACACAGGCTGCTCTTGCAGAGGACCGAGGTTTGGTTCCCAGCACCCACAAAGTAGATAACCATCATCTGTAACTCTAGTTGCAGAAGATCCAACTCCTTCTTCTGACCTCTCTGGAAACTGTACACATACCATGCATTTATATTCAGGCACATACATAGCAATAAATAGATCCAAAAAAATAAATGTATATTGAAATGAATGAAAATGAGATATATAGGGTTTTGAGATGCAGCTACAGGGGTGTTGAAAGAGGAATCTGCAACACTGTACATGCATGAGCGAGGAGGAGGAAAAGTCCCAAATCAGGAATCTAAGCTCCCACCCTCCAGTACAAAGGACAAGAGAAAGAAAATAAATCTAAAGAAAGCAGAAGGTAGTAAACCTAAGAACAGAAATCAATAACTTGGACACAGAAAAGTTACAGAGAAGAGCAATAAAGCAAAATCCTGGTTCATCAGTAAAAATGGCAAACCTGCAGCAATGCTGCCAACAAAAAAAGCAAAGACACAAATTCTCAACATCAGTCAAGAAAAAGGGCCGTCATTAGAGACCCTAGAGTCTTAAATAAGATAACTGAAATACTGAAAACTCTCCACACAGGAATTCAGACAAAAGAATTGTAAACTTTCCTAAAAGTAAACAGAAATCAAGAAGCCAAGAAAGGGAAACAATACTCAGCACTCAGGAAGCTGAAGCAAGAGACTGAAACGAACACAAGTGAGAAGGAAAAGAAAATCAATGGGACTGTGCCTGGTTTTTTGAGAAAATGAGGAAAGCCTTAAAAAGCATGAACTACCACAACTTACCCAAGATGAAAGTAGATGATTCGAATAGCCCTTTAAGTATTCAAAGAGTTGATTTCACAAATTTATAACTCTTGAAAAGGAAATCTCCAGACCCAGATGGTTTTAGAAGAATTCTATCAAACTTTTAAAGAATTAACTCTATGAACTCTCTTCTAGAAAATAAAAGAACATCTCTTAATGCTTTGTAAGCCCTGTACTATCCAAATATCCAAATCAGAGTGTCAAATAAATTAATAAAGACAAATATTCTTCACTACTACAAAAATAAAGTCCCTTAATAAGATGTCAGCAAGTAAAAATCAGCAACATAATTACAAAATTTTAAAACAAAGAGTAGTGGTATCAGGGACAGGTAACAGTGGAGAGACAGCAGGTTAAGAAAACAGTGGAGGAGAGATATGTACGGTCATGAAGGAGTTCTGTAGCCTGACTGTGTGATCAAAGGATATAGCACTACAACACATAATCTACAAGTACGGACTCTTGGTTTGAACTCTGTGCTACAGGGATGTAAAATTCAACTATTTTGAAATTCCTTTTGAGTCTTCAATTAAAGCTTTTGAAAAAGAAAATAAGGTACAAAGAATAAAACCACCAAATCAGTAAGAACTAGTAACATGTATAATCTAAAGTTTCCCATATAGACTTAAATTTTCACAGAATCATTATTATTCCTAAAATTCATTTTGCATATTTTATTTCATGATGAATTCCTAGAGAAAAACAATATATTTTGAAATAAGACTGTCTACTTCACAGTACCCAAAATAGCAACTAAGAAAATTATTTTATGGAAAGTTATGGTTTTACAATCAGAAATAGATTTAAATATGAGTTTTATAACTTACTGCATGTAAAATATTGAGCAAATTAAGTTTGAGGGTCAGTTTCTTTACAGGTAAAATGAGGATAAAAAGTCCCACCTTGGAGAAGCTTCATCTCTGTGTTCAGAGGAACTACAGTGTCCTACACGTCCCACACAGTGGACCACTGCAGCATTTATTGTTAGCATCTTATCTGATAACTGACAATGGAGCAGACATTCTTTGAAAGCAGGAAAATGTGATTCCTTTTAATCAATTTACTGTTCTCAACATGGTAATAGATAATCAATAAGTACCCAATATTTCAACTACTGCTTTCAAAAAATATCATATTTCCTTACTGTAAATGGGTTAGATCCTCACTTTCTGAAAAAGTTTGGGCTTAGGAATTTTTTTCTATTATGTTTTCATGACATGAGTTTTTTTTGATGAAGCTAACCTAAGATACAGTTTCTAAAGGCATCATACCAACCTAGAGTAATTCAATGGTCTAATAGGTGAAAAATGTGAAACACAGAAGACAATTACCAAATGCTCTACACAGTCTAAATTCGTTTCTAACTCAACTCATTAAAAATATTCCTTTAAAGCAAGCAAGATGGCTCAGCAGGTAAATGTACTTACCAAACAAGCCTGTTAATCTGAGTTCAAACCCTGGAACCCAAGGTAGAAAGAGAAAACCAACAATTGAAATTGTCCGCTGACTTTACATGCGTGTCCTGGCACACATATGCCTGAACTCTCACACACACATACTTAATAATAAAAATTTTAAATACATTTCTTTAATAGTCAATGAGTGGCATTTTCCAACCTCTTACCACTTCATCTAGATTCGTTTTGCTTCACATTTTCAGGTAAAAAGTGTTTTATTTAGATTGGCTAACAGGTCCCCCAATGACTTCCTCAACTTAAAACCCCAGGTTGCTGACCATGATCTTGTGTGATTTTCTAGAGATTATACTTAAAGATTTCTCCTGTTTTTCTCCAATCACAAGGGAGATTATATAAACAAGCAATACCAGTGCCCCCATCCACAATTTAGAATCACTTTTTAAAAAATGTATTCTCTCAAGAGTACAAAAACCCAGCACAGCACTGGGGAAATGGGTAGCAGACCTCAACCTTTGCTTACAAAATATTGGCAACAGATTACTGTTGAGTGAGGATGGGTTAGTCTTCCTAGAGTGAGAGACTCTGGTAGGCTGACTAGACCTCAGTAAATGAACCTGTGCTGAGGTCATTTAGGGACACTAACTTGACACAAGAGACCTTAACACAGATGAAAGAATGTATGGTACCAGTCAGAGGGCTGTGGAGTGGGGGTGTGCCTGTGGGGAAAGGGCTATAGAGATGACTGAGATTAGCTGAGATGTTCTGTATGAAACACACAGTGACTCAATAAAAACAATATTTAAAGAAGAAATGTATTATGCTTTTACCTCTAAATTGATAGAACTGTCAACTCTCAGATGGAATTAACAAAACTCTACCTTAATACTGCTTACTAAGTTTCTACCTCTTACTCATAAAAGCCAGGCATGGTCACTGATATCTGTAATCCCAGCAGATACCCAGGCTGAGGTAGAAGAAATCTAAATCACTAAATTTGAGGGTACACAATGAGACTCTGCCTAAATAAATAAAAACATTTACTATTGATAACTGTAAACTTTATAATTTACTATCATCAATATACCACAAAAAAACTTCCCAATAAACAAAAGTCCAGGGTTTTTGGTCTCATTTTTGAGAGCACAATACTCAGAGATGCTCTTTTATGCTTTTTTAAAATCTTATTTTAGAATAATTATAAAGGATTTATTTTGTTGTTAATTATGTGTATATAGAGGTAGGGAATGTGCACATGTGGGTGTAGGTACACACAGAGTCCAGGCACTGGGGAATAATTATATATTACATGTGTGTGCAGAAATAGTACGGAGTTCCTTCATATGTGTTTTTCCTAGTTTTCTCTAATGTTAACAATTAACAGAGCCACAGCACTGGTCAAAACAACAAAAAAAGAACATTGGTACAATATTAACTATGCCATATATTTTATTCAGAGAATTCTGTATTCTTGCTTCTTTCCTTTTTCTTTGAGACAGAGTCATGCTGTATAATCCAGACTGACCTTGAACTCATCATCATCCTGCTGCAGGTGCTGGGTTTATAGTGTGCATGCTTGCACCTGGCTCTCTCTGTATTTTTAGGTAACTGATGACAATGGACATCCTGATGTTTGGGGGGAAATTCCTAGTCATTCCTAATTCAACTCATTTCCAGCTGTTCTACGATGAACTTTGACTGAGATTACAGAATCAGTTACATAGAACTTCAGTGTTTAAAGAAGTCTTAGAAGTCATTTTAGTAGTTTTCAAAGTACAAATCAAACTAATTAGCAGGTCTATAAAATAAATTCAATAAACCACAACTATAACTTTCAATATAACAAAAATATTAAAATACAAAATACAAGTTAAAGGTTTTATTGCTTCATAAACCTTTTTAGTTACATACATGTATACATGCATATACTGAATCATTACCATGAGTCACATTTAAATATGTTTTGAAAGTCAGTCATTTACACTAAACCAAAAAAAAGAAACTCTCTTGAGGATGGAGAGATGGCTCAACAGTTAAGAACACAGGCTGCTCTTTAGAAGATCAGGGTTCAGTTCTAAGCACCCACAGGATGGTTAACAACCATCCATAACTCCAGCTCCAAGGGATCTGACACCTTCTTGGGACCTCTCTGGGCACTGCAAAACATGAGTGCACTTACATACATATAATCAAAAGACATATATTCATAATTTTTTTTAATTTTAAAAAATAAGAAAAAAAAAACTGTTTAAAATCCATGGCAGATGGAGATGCAGTTCAATTGTAGAGCGTTTGCCTAGCATGGAAAGGAGGAGAAAGGAGAAAAGAGAGAGGAGGGAGGAAGGGGGATGGAGGAGGGCAAAAGGGAGGAGAGAAAAGGGAGGAAGAGGAGGAGGAAGAAGAGGAGGAGGAGGAGGAGGAGGAGGTGGAAAGGAAGAGGAAGGAGGGAGGAGGAGAAAACTAAATAGCCGCAATGTAGAAGGATGAAACTAGATCCCTGTCTCTTACTGCATTTAAAAATCAACTCCAAATGGATCAAAGACTCTAATATAAGGCCTGCAACTCTGAAACTGATAAAGAAAAAGCAGGAAAATTCTTCAAAATAAAATTATACGACTATAAATATTTAGATTTTTTTAAGGAACTAAAAATGCTAAAGAAAAGTAGGTTAATAGACTATGTATGTTCCTGAGCTACCAACTGTACAAGAAACACTATTCTCAACCTTCAGGTGAGAATTAAAAATCTGTAAGGCTGTGACTCAAACTACAATGTGCCACCTACAACACAAGGGCTAGTTATTACAGTTCCAATTATTGTGCAAAGGACAGAAATAAACAATTTATAGACAAATCTTCAAACACCCTATGAAATAAAAAGTAGTCTCCCTACCCCAGTAAGATATCTGGTTTTAGCCAAATGCTTCGGTGAAAACGTTATGTTTCTGAGAAATATCGTTAGCTTCTAATAAAAAATATCTTTAAATCAACTTTTTTAGGGTAAAGCTTATATATAATGAAATGTGCCAATTTTAAAATCATAGTTTGATGAATTCAGTCCTGTTCCATATTTTGCCAGAAACAAGATACAGAATATTTCTATAACTCCCAAAAATTCTCTTGTAGAGGAAATCCCTACTCCCAAATAAATATGAGGAACTTTTTTCTGTTACTATGGAACCATTTGCCTATTCTAGAATTGCATAAAACCAGTCTCTCATGGTATACACATGCTGTATCTGGCTTTTTCATTCAGTAGGATTTTGATAGTCACATAATTGTTGTATGAGAGGCTGTGAGGTGGCACAATGGTTAAAAGCACTGGTTGCTCTTGCAGAAGACCAGAGTTCAATTCCCAGAACCTACATAGTAGCTAACAACCATTCCTAACTCCAGTTCCAGCAGATCTGTTGCTCTCTTCTGGCCTCCACAGACACTACATGCACATGGTACACTTACATATATTCTGGCAAAAAAATCATACACATAAAATAAAAACAAAATCTAAAAAAAAGCTTGCATAGATTGGAAATTTTACTGTTAAATCAGATATTTTAAGGTATGATCATATTACTATTTAATAATTTACCTAGTAGTAGACACTTACGTTCTCTTCACTTCTGGGCAATTATAAAGAACAAGAATGCAAATGTTCATGTACAAGTCTTTGAATGGCTCTATATTTTCTCCTCTAATATTCCAAGTGTGGGAATGCTGGATGGATGGTAAATACTCGTTTAACTCCATGAGAAGGCGAAAGAGTGGGATAAAGTGGTTGTACCACTTTATTTTCCAGCAGCTCTGTGAAAGCTCCACTTGCCCTACCATGACACATGGTGCTGACAGATTTTTTACATTTCAGTTTCCATTTTGCTTTTCTCTGCTGACTGATAATTTTGAGCATCTTTCCATGTGCTACTTGACCATTCTTCTCTCTTCCTTCATGGCAGTCTACTCAAATGTTTTGTCCATTTTTGCTGACTTGTTACTAGACTGTCAATATTCCTTTATAGATACTAGATACAAGACATCTTTCAAATGCATGTATTGCAAATGACTCTTTCAATGTATACTTTGCTGTTTCATTCTCTGCTAACAGTGACTTTCAGGTACTACAAGTTTTAAGTTTTGATGATACCAGATTTGTCTATATTTTTTTTAAGATTCATACTTTCTATATCCTAATACATCTCTGTCCATCTCCAAAATTTCAGAGTATTTTCTCCTGGGAACTATGACCTGTACTCTTCATGCTTTGGAATACAAAAAAAAAAAAAAAAAAAAAAACTTCCTTCTGGAAATTTTACAACTGTAACTTTTAATTGTTGGCTATGATCCATATGAAATTACTTTTTGTCTAGGGTGCGAGGTAAAAGTTGAGGCTCTTGGTTGTTTGTTTCTGTTTGACATCCAAGTGGACACTCAACTACTGGAAAGAGGACTTCTTTTCCCATTAGCACCATCACTGGAATTAGTTTTGAAAGAACTGAATTGACCATGTGTAATGGATCTATTCTCCGTATTTCAGAGACCAGCAAGCTTCTGTAAAGGGCCAAATTTGTAAATATTTGGAACTCTGCAGGGCATACAATCCCTGTCATATCTATTTAATTCTCCTAAAGTTGCACAAAGGCAGTCATAGACAATAGCAAACTAATGAAAGTCACTGTGTTCCAAGACTAACACATACTAAAATGTCAACTTCACCTAATTTAATGGGTGATGCCTTTCTTCTTTTAATATTTTCTCCATATTTCAGAGATCAGCAAGCTTCCGTAAAGAGTCAGGTTACAAATATGTGGAACTCTGCAGTATTTAAAAATTAAAAATCTATTCCTGACTTGCAAACCACACAAAAACCAGAAATTTCCATCTGAAATCATGGGCCATGACATGCCAACCTCTGTTCTTTTCTACTCCACAGCAGTATGCCACTGTCCACTGTTTCAATTAATGTAGGTTTTTGGTTTGAGGGTTTGATTTTTGTTGTTGTTGTTTGTTGCATTATGAAACCAAAGCTGGCTGAGAATGACCTTAAACTTCTGATTTTCCTGCCTCCTTCCACCTCCCAAGTGCTGGAATTAGAGGCATACACTATCACACCCAATTTTATCTGGTGCCAGGGACCAAACCCTTGCAGGCCAGGTAAGTACTCTACCAACTAAGTTATAACACTCAAAAATAGATTTTCCAAATTTTTCATTGTTTTGGGTTTGTTTATTTATTTGTTTGCTGGCCTGAAACTACGTAGATCAGTCTGCCTCCCAAGTACAAGTGTTGGGATCAATGGCTTTTACCAATTCCTAAGGTCGGGTTTTGTGACCATTCCAACTTTGCTCTTTTCAAAACTGCTTTATTTATTGTAAGTTTTTTTTTGCATATTTACACAAACACTGTTTATACAAATACTTTGTTATAAAATAAACAGCTGGATTTTATCTGAAACTGTTATTTCATCTTCATGTTAACTTTTGAAAAGGTGGGAACCTTAATAATGTTGAATCATCTTTAATGTGAACACTTAATGTAACACTTTAATGTTACAGCTTTCAACATACAGGTTGTTATGTTAAATTTACATCTTATGCAATTGTAATTATCCAGGTGTTCATCACTATTAAGCAGAAATATCACCAGTTTTTTAATATATACTAATCTTCTCTCTTGTGACCTTGCCAAGCTCACTTATTCTAGTAGTTCTTTGGTTTTCATTTCATATAAATTTCTATATATAGGATCAGTATTTACAAAGAAAAATAGGTTTACTTCTTTTTCAATATTTTTACCCATTTATTTCTTCTTATTGTATATACCAGAATACAACAGAAATTGGATGACAGTATACATCAATGTCCTAATCTCAAGGAATGTGTCTAGCCTATTAGCATACCATACAATATCAGCTAGAGGCTGATTAGAGAAACTGCTTTTATTCCATTTGTTAGATCTATACCATGAATGAATGCTGGCCAGCTTATCAAATGCTTTTACTGTATCTAATGAGATGTTCATATGGTTTTCTTCCATCCTATTAATATAATTATTTTTATTACAACACTACATTAATCTTGTTTTCCTCGTTTTAGTTGTAGAATATTACATTAGCTAAATTTCTGCTGAATTTAACTTGCTAATATTTTCTTAAAGACGTTTACTTCTGGGACTGGAGAGATGGCTCAGCAGTTAAGAAGCTCTGGCTGCTCTTGCAGAAGACCTAGGTTTGTATCCCAGCACCCACATAACAACCATCGTAACTGCAGTTTCAGGAGATCCTCCGCCCTCTTCTGACCTCTGCAGGCACTGCACAACACAGGAGCACCTACCTACATGCAAGCAATATACTCATACCCATAAAATAAAAAGTAATACATATTTTTTAAAGATGTTTACTTCTGTGATCACAAGGAGTATTAAGTTTGCTCTTCCTCATTCTTGCTTCTGGCAACTTTTTTAGACTCTCTTCTCTGATTTATCAGTGTTTTCGAAGGTTATATGTTTTAATATTTCTCTGTTAAGGATTTAGCTTTATTTCTTCAAAATGAAAAACATCTCTAATTTACCACTGCAACTCCATATAAAGATATGGTAAAGTATTTTAAATTATAGCTTCCAGCTTCTCTCTCAGTTCTGTACCTCTTCTTTTTAACTTTTTTAATGTTTCTATTTTATGTCCACGAGTGTTGTGCCTGCATGTATGTGAGTGCACCTGTGTTATACAATACCAACAGAGGCCAGAAGAGGGTGTCAGATACCCTGGAACTGGAATTAAAGACTGCTATTAGATGCCATGTGGGTGCTGGGAACTGAACTCGAGTCCTCTACAAAAGCAGCCAATGTTCTTAACCACTGAGCCATCTCTCCAACCCCAGTTCTGTTTCTATTATATAAGATACTATCTTTATGAAGAAACATTATTTTTATAATTGGCATGCATTTCGTGTGACACAAGAAGAATATGTTCCCCAAATCAAGAGATAATTGTACAAAATACAAAGTCATATTCAAGTATTAGAACAGAGTTCTGTTTTCACCACTTCATGCCTATTCCATTTATCCAAGAGATTTTTAAATTGTTTACTAATCACATGAACCAAAATATCTACAGGTCAAGAAAAAGATTAAATACTTGTAATTTCATATGGTTCCACCTTTTATTTATACGTTAACAATTGACTTGCAATAGTAATTACAGTGAACACAGCTAGTCTGTACATTTTAGCAATACACAAGCACCATCTAGTGGCAGAAATCAAAACTGTAGATTTCTAACTGTACTACTACTGGTACAAGTGAATTTAATGTTTCTCAACTGTTGGACTTTCAAATACATTTTCCGAAGAGGATACAAATAGTGTGAATTCCTACTGACAGACTGAATAACCTCAAAAGAAACTGCATCAACATCACAAAACTTACTTCGCAGCTTCTCTACCTTTGTAACATTTTATAGTCAGGTTGTTCCCTAATCTAAAAATCCAAAATGTGAAATGTTCCAAAATCTGAAACATTTTGAGCATTAGGATAATTCCATGGTCTAATGGTTTATACTGTATAAATGTCATTTCAAACACAGAATTAATTATATAAAATCATCTCCAGGTATGTGTCCTCCTCATTATATCTGAGTAAATATTCCAAAGTTCAAAAATGAACTCCAAAATCAAAAACTCTTCTAGTCTCAAGCATTCAGATAAGGGATATGCAATCTAATACAGGAGTTATTTTCATAAGTCATTATCTTTGTTTTCTAACTTCACTGACAAGAAACAAATGAAATAAAGTCAGTTTGGATGCTTTAAAAAAATTTTTTTTACCCTGTCAAATTTCCACTGACAGCAATAGCTATCAGTAAAACTCTTTCTCCTGACACTGCAATATTATCATCTACAAATGTGTTAGATGACATTCATAGTGATTCCTAAGATATACACCCTGTGGGATGCAAGTTGGACACACCAGATTATACTCTGTGACATGACCTCTCAATGCTTTCTACTTTATAACATAGTCTATGCTATAAAGTAACACAGTGCCTCAAAAAAAAGGAAGAAAAACGATGCAAGTGGGTACACCCATGGTCAAGCATCTTGAGTGTGAACAGAAGAGAACAAGAACTTCAGAATCCAGATTATTTCCACAGAGTTTCCACATTGGCAAATCTCCTCTTTCTGCTCAGTATAAAACAGAGCAGAGGAATACTTTTAAGTCCTTCAGTAATTTCAAGCAGAGCCTGGAGAGATGGCTCAGCAGTTAACAGCACTTGTTGTTCTTCCAGAGGACCTGGGTTTGATTTCCAGCACATAATGACTAAGCCTATAATTCCAGTTCCAGAGGATTCAACACCCTCTTCTGACTTCTGCAGGCACTGCACAACACAGGTGCACTTAGATACATGCAGGCAACATGTTCCTCATACACATAAAATAAAAATAAATAAATAAATAAATTTGTTAAAAATAAAAAAGCTCAAGCAAAGAAAGTAGAAAATGAAAGGATGTTTCCAAAACTCCCTCTAAATGGTATCTTTACTCAGATTTAACCTATCATCCTGGCCTTAAGCAGCTAGCAATTAATCTGGAATCTGACAAGAAAAAGTGAACTGCCTCTGACCTTTTGCTTCAAATTTCCTGTATTAACTGTTGTCACTGGCCAATTAAAGTCATATGTAAAATAATTATTTTAGTATCCCACTGAATACTGATTAGTCCTGCCTTTGGTGAGAAGAAAAAACTGAAACATGGCTTAGTAGTTTCGTTAATACTTGCCTATTTTCTTTTTATCCTTTTTGTTCTCAGCAAAAAATCATAAAGACTCCAGAAATGTGAAAGGAAAGTATGCCTTTTCCATTGATGGAATGGACCTCTAGGGAATTTGTCAGCAAAATTCTCATATCCCCAGGGTAAACACAAATCAGATCTCAGAATTAAAAACTGCCATTGTGGGGGCTGGAGAGATGACTCAATAGTTAAGAGCACTATCTTGCACAGGACCCAGGTTCCACTCCCAGCACCCACAGGGAAGTTAACAACTGTGTGTAACTCCAGTTCCAGGGGATCTGACCTCAATGGGCTCTACATGGCATGGTGTACTTACACACATACAGGCAATACACTCATACACATAAAATAAAAAATAAATTTAAAAGAACTGCCATTGAAGGGAAAAGGTCAACATACTTAACAGAAACTCTAGAAAAGAAAAAAAGCAAAGCAAACCAAATTATATCCCTGACCTGTCCCCCTCCCTGACTCGGGTGCTACTCCTCTCCTTGGAGCCTCGTGGTCAACGCAGCTGTCCTGCTGTCTTGCCGTTCTGCTGTTCTGCTTCAGACGCTGTCTGCTGTGCTCCTTATTGCTTCTCCATTCCCAAGTGTCCTTTGTTTTTTCTCCCTTCTGTTCCTTAGGACTTTGTCAAATGGTGCCTCCTCAGCAACTGGTCACCTCTTACTCACTGACTGTCTCCTCCACTGGAACACGAACCCCATGAAGGGCCATGATTACTATCTATTTCACTGCTCTAGCAACAGATTTCTCTTATTTTAAAATAACAAATTCACAGTTAAAATTTAGGAAAATTTCCCAGGCATGGTAGCACATGCCTTTAATTCCCAGCAGGCAGATCTCTCTGTAAGTCTGAGGTCAGCCTGGTCTACATAGAGAGTTCCAGGCCAGCCAGAGATATGAGACCTTTCTCAAGGAAAAAAAAACAAAGCAAAATTTCAGTGAATGAGCACAGATGTATCAAAATATAACAAATGTTCAAACACAATACTGTCATTATAATACAATAGAAAGAAAATATCTTAGTCCAGGCACTCTGGAAATCAGTAAAGAGGTTCCTCAGAAAATAAAACCTATTGTCTTATGGTCCTGCAATACCACTCCTGGGAATATACCCAAAGAAATCTAAGTTATCAAATCACAAAGATACCTGACCATCCATGTTTACTGCTATCTTATTCATAATAAGCAAGATATAGAACGAACCTGCATGAGAAATATGGTATATCTTACACAATGGAGTTACATTCAGTCATAAAGAAGAATAAACCAACACTATTTGCAGGAAAATGGGAAGAACTGGAGATAGCCATGTTAAGCGAAATGGGCAAACTCAAAAACATAAATATATGTTTTCCCTCATGTGTAGATTCTACATTTAATTTTTTTAAGACATAAAAGTAGAAACAGGGCTCTTTGGGAAAAGGAACTGAATCAGTAGTAGGGGAGGGGGAAGACAATGTCACAGTGAAACCTATGATTCTGTATAATTACCACACACTAATAAAGAAAGGGAAAACTATGAGCTGAGTGGGGTGGCACATGCCTGTAATACTAGCACTTGAAAGGCTGCAGCAAGAATGCCAAGTATGAGGCCACCCTGGACTATACCAATGCCTCAGAAAACAAATAAACAAGTTAAAAAGGGAAAAAATAAAAACAAAATATGCTGCAAATCTAAAATCGGTTGAGTGTATCTTCATCAGGCAGCTGAACATACATACTGAGCTGAAGTGGACAACTAGTTTTACTTCCTTTAGAGAACCTCAACCTAAAAAGAAAACAAAGTATCATGCAAAAGAAGAGAAGGTAAAACAACTATAAGAAAAGTATTTTCCCCATGCCCCTGTGTTGTACACACTGAGCTGAGAGCCATGAAACCTATGCTGAATGCTGCACAGAAAGGAGAGACTACAGAATAGGACAGAATAGGACAGAGAATGACAGACAGGAAGTCAAGAAAAGCTGAGGGTAGGAGCAAAGCTAGAAAGAGGGAGATAGGAAATAGTCTCTGAAGGCATTACCCAAGGGGAGAATGAGCTAGAAATCATCTATACAGGTTTCAACACTAGATGAAGCCCATAAAGAACAGTGACCAAAAGATAACATGGGACACTGCTATGAGGAGGTGTGCCCTTCCTAGAATATAATAAATTCCTACCAAGACACAAGAGGAAAGGGAGGGGGTCTGAGGTGTACAAGATCGTACAAGCTTTACACAGCTACAGTGCCTAAAGGAACTATTCATAATTTGAATACTACTGTTTTAAGTTGATATGGTTAATGTTCTACTAAAAACAAGACACTAAAATTTATCAGCTTATAAACAGACTAAATAAATATGTCCTCTGTATATCAGTTAGACTATGATAAAGCATTAGCAAATAACACATATAGAAATCAGTTTCTTACACTCAAAAACATCAAAATTTATTTTAAATATCAAAACTTTTATCTTACAAAACTATGACAAACAAAATTAAAAGTCAAACTTTAAGCAGGAAAATTACAACAAATAAGATAGAATGTTAGTAATATTAACACAAACATTTGAAAACTGGTTAGGCAATGCTCTAAAAATAAATGAATTGCAACAGACAAGTAGAAGGATAAACAAATCATGAACATCAGAAAAACTGTTTCATTTCACTAATAGTCAATGTCACTGAAAGTTTTTAATTATTAAGCAAGACAATATATTTTAAATTCAAAGCTGTCAAATCATTTCAAAAGCATTTCCATATGCTGTAAGAAATCAGAACAAACTTGAATGTAGTTGAGCAATATATTAATCTTAACTCTGATATTCCTCTTATAATAACCTACTTCAGGAAATAGAGTATTTTTAAATAAATGTGACCCAAAAAAACTGCATAATGCTGCTTACTTCAGGATTTATCTGTAATGATCCAAGAGGAAGGCAGAAAACAGTCAAGATGATCAAAATAAGGCATGCAATTATAAAATATACCTCAGACATCTTGCAGGAGGCATCTTGCAGGCAGCAAAAATGTTTCTCAAAGACTAATGATATAATAAACGGCCACTATACTGAGTGAAAAAGGATACCATAGTACACATGCAGAATGAACAAATTACAATATAGTCATAACAATAGAATACTACTAAGCAAAAAAAGACAAAACCCAGATATAACACTGATGTATCTCAAAACAAACAAAGCAAGAAAACCATCATACATAGTGAAAGAAGCCAAACAAAACAAAAGTTGAGTCACTTTATATGAAGTGCTACAACAGGTAAACTAATCTGTGAGGACAGTGGTCACTTCTGGGTGGAGGGGATGTCATGAGCATGGAGGTCTGAGGAAACCCTCTGCCTAATAGAAAAGTTCTGTGTTTTAATCTCAGTGGTGATCACATATAACTTATACACATTAAAAGCCAGTAAGCAGAGGATAAAGTCATCAAGATACATTTAAGATCTGTACATTTTATGATGGGACATAAAGAACAACTTCAATTCAGTTCAACATATTTACATTAAAAGAAGAATGCAAAGTATATCAAAATATTAAAGGTAACTAGTTTATGTTTCTTAAATAGTTTATATATTATATGTGTTTCTTAAAAGTGGCTATTGATATTTCTTTACCTTCTGGCATTCCTCACATTCCATTATATGTGTTTTCCATAATTTCTATGATAGGAGAATCTAAATTGTATTTTGAAACTCCCGCCATCCTTGTAAAATTTATAGTTCTAACTATCACAACTATACAACATACAAAAAGGAAATAGTAAATCCTTCCTTTCCCTAATAAATTTCCTATAAATTGAAAACACTCAAATTTATTAATGTATTTAAACAGAACAGGAAAAAAACACTAACCTATGCATGGTCAAGGAATGAGAAAGTCACCTGGGAAGTCAGCACTATGAATTCTGCACTGACCATAAAGACTAAGTTCTGTCTGCAGCAAACACAGGGTTCTCATGAACCAATAAAAATGGGTTCCTGAAAACTGTAGGGGTTTTGTTTTAGTTTTGTTTTTAACTTTACAAACTCTTGGTGAGCCTGATTTATCTAAATTCTGAAAATTGCTCAAGGTCAATTGTCTTTACAATGAAAGTAGTCTTAGAATTTCAGAAACTTTTATACTATGCATAAATTAGTAAGAACAAAATCAAAGAAGATATACATACCTCTGATTATACATGCCCCGAAAGTTGTAATTAGCTCTATAATTTGGGAATGGCTTTGGATCCAGTGGCCTGTAGATGGCAGGCTCTCCCCTTTTCATAGCAAGCCCATTTAGTTCCACAGTTGGAGTTATACTGCCTGTTTAAAAAAACATTAAAGGCACATAAGTGAAATATTTTCACAAGGGAGTATTCAAGCTATACTTTTAATACATTTAATAACCAGAGAAGAAGATCTAAGGGTAGAAAGCCCCTCTATAGAATTTTCTAATTAAGTATAAACAAATAAAAAGAGAAAAAGAAAATGGTTTTTAATGAAATTTCTTTCAGGTTTTATCATCTTCTATATATTAATAAACAAAAGTTCAACTGTGTGGTCAATAGACCACCATAAAACAAAAGAAATACAAAATTCTGAGGTTACTAGTTTGGATATTATTTTTTATAAATACTTATCCTAGAAAGCTTATCATTAAAAGCACCACCTGTAAATATTTTATTTTTAATCACTATAAAGTACCCATGAGATTTATCTAAAGAAAAAATACAAAACAATCTCAAACTGTTTTCAATAATCAAATTACCAATGACATGATTTTTAAATAGTAATGTGCTTTAGTTTAATTCAAGCAAAATTAAATCAAAATACAGACAGAAAAAAAGACTTTCTTAGAAATACAACAATTCAATTACACTAAAAGTAAATCAAATTACTGGCCTTAACTATATAAACAGTAATTATTTCAAATGACTTTAAAGACAGTAAAACACTCATACAACCTAAAGAAACTTGCAAAGAAATTATAAACTATTTTCAGCAATCATACCATTAGTAATATTGATAGGTAAGAAATTATTACATATCCACAAATAGGTATAAAACAAATTAAAGAGAGGCTGGGGAGATGACCCAGCAGTTAAGAACACTGGCTGTTCTTGCAGAGGACCCAGGTTTGATTCCCAGAACCCACATGGCGGCTAACAACTATCTGTAAACTCCAGTTCCTGGGGATCCAATGCCTTTTTCTGACCTCCACAGGCACTGCATGACAGAGGTGCATCTATGTACATGCAGACAACACACTCATACACATTAAATAAAAAATTTTTTTAATTAAAGAGAGTATGTTAGGATTATAAAAGGAAATATAAACTTAAATAAAGCATTATAATCTTACATTTTAATTGAAAACCTGAGTAGGATTTCATTATGTATTACTTTTTAAAAGAAAGAGAGGGTAGGAAAGGCGGATAAAGGAGGATCTGAAGTTCGAAATCATCCTCAGCTACATAGCGAATTCAAGGCCAGCCTGGGATACATGAGACTCTGTCTCAAAAATTAAAATAAAATACATAGAATTTTCAAAAAAGAGTATGGTATTTTCTAGCTCTGACAACCTAAGAGGTTCCAAGTAATCTATCAGCAATGAAGTAGGCTAGCACCCAGAGTTTGACTTGTAGCTATCATTCCCCATTTAGAAAATACATACATATATATATACACACACACAGCACACACGCATGCACATACACACACTTTGGAGGAAAGACTGGTTCCAGGTTTGTACATGATACTGATAAAGCAGATCATAAACTATATTCAGAATAAGCAGATGGTGAGAGTAAAGCTCTTCATGGTAGCTTAAACTCCAGCTTACAAACCCAAAGAGAATGATGTCCTCCAACAATCACTAGTTTGTAACTGCTGATAAATATTCTAGGCAACAGAACTGGCTGGCTACTATTAACAACAAGGTCAAAAGTTAATGGGGAATTTGGTAACAAATGAACCAGGCTAACAATACCAGAAACAACTGATAAATTTAAACTTCTGAGATTATGCGAAATTGTCTTCTAATCTGGTACAATAAACAGACAGAACTACCTATTATGTAGTATTGTCAAAGACATGGAACCTGAAGGTGTACAGCCTGTGAGTTATTAGTTTCAGGAACAAGGGACAAAGACGCTACAATTCCACAGATATGCACTCAGGAAAAGCAAGAGTGGGGAAAACTCTATTTGACTAATGACTTGGTTTAGCAGCTAATTCATACAGAAAAAGAAAGCTGGAGAAGAGTTCTGTGTCTTAGAGGAACTAAACAGATGCTGCAGGACCAAATGCAACAAAGGGATCTTGTTTCAGTCTTCATTAAAATAAACCAACTATGAAAAAAATTAAACAATAAGGGGAATATGAACTCTATAGACATTTTTTAATGTTAAGGAATTACTGTTTTCTTTGCCTGATACTGATATTATGATGAGTTTTTATTTAAGAGCCTTTATCTTAAAAAATATTTATGACACAGTATGAGATCTGTGAATTGTTTCAAAATATTCCAGGTCCAGACGCAGGAGGATGGTGAACTCAAAGGCAGGTGGGGCTCCACTCTAATTTCCCTTAGTGATGAACAATGACCTGAGAGGTATAAGATAAAATAAACCCTTTCCTCTCCAAATCATTTTTGGTCAGTGTTTTATCACAGCGACATAGAAGAAAACTTGAACAGAGATTGAGCAAGGGAGAATACATACTGAAATACCTCAGAGGCGTGGGATACCATATCTATAACTTATTCCTAAAAAGGTTCAGAACTAACAATGAGATACCTGGGTGCATTAGATCTATTTCTACAAATTTTATATAAGCTTGAAATTATTTTAAAAGTTACAAAATAAAAGAATAAGAGGCAACAGGACTATCTTTCTAGCAGATGTGTTCAGCTAACTACATTCAAATACTAAAAAGAAGAGAAACTTCAAACTCCAGCTAACAACACATGTAAGTAAAACTTGACTCCTGACACACTAGGTCTCAATTAGCAAAACAAAGCTGTAAAGCTTCTAAAAACAATGTGACATTATCTTCATAACCTTGCAACAGACAAGGTTTCTCAAGAAACATATAAAAAAAGCATTCACCATAAAAAACTAATAAATTTAGGGGTAGAAAAATGACTCAGCAGTTAAGATCACTGGCTGCTCTTACAGAGGACCCAGGTTCAGTTCTCAGCACCTGATGGCTCACAACCATTGTAACTACAGTTTCAAAGAATACCATTTCCTCTTCTCACCTCAGCAGGCGCTGGCACACACATGGTACACATACATACATACATTCATTCAAGCAAGAGATGCATATACATAAATAAATCAAAAAGGTTTTTTAATATTTTAAAGACTAGGGAAAGCTATCTGCAATACACATATCTAATAAAGGATATGAATCTAGGCTTTGTAAGAAACCCACAAGTCAATAAAAAATAGAAAATAAATCTTAAAATAATGTAGGGATTCTTTTAATGGAAAAAATTTGACAACTGGTCCTTAACAGCAGAGCCTATCCTAATGCCAACAAATGACAGCATCTACCAGGCATATAGTATTTCACAGGGGGGCTGGCCCAATCAGGATAAAACATCATCATTAGTCACTAGGGAAATGCAAATAAAAACCACAATGACTTTTTTTTGGAGACAGGGTCTCCAAGTAGCCCCACTTAGTGGGGCCTGGAACTAAATATGGAGACCAGGATGTTCTCTGCCTCCCAAGTGCCAGGATTAATCATGTGCACCACCATGCCAAACAATAATGAATAATTATTAAAACTACTAGCACGTAACAGCTAAAAGATTGAAAGCTAAAAATATCAAATGTTAAACAGGAACACATAGAGTTCTCACAAACTGCTAGTAAAAATACACTGATAGGAGTTTGGCATTACACCTTAATACCGAACACATTGAAACCTAACCAAGAGTTCCAGTCCTAGGTACATTTCCAATTTATGTGTACAGACAAGAATGTTTATAGCAGCATTATTTCATATAATCCCAAACTGGAAATATTCCAAATATCTATCAAGTTATAGTCTATCCATGCAATGGAACACTGCATAGCAATGAAATATTATCATTTTAAACACAATATGAAAGAAACTCAGGAACACTCTAATATGAGAAAGAAGCAGGCAACAAAGATTCCAATAAGCAGGTGCAAACTGAGACTCCGAATGGTGTTTCCTTTGGAGTTAACCCAACTGAAGGAGCAGAGAAGCTTCTGAAGTGATGGCAGAGCCTGTGGTAAAGTGTTTCATGGGGTAAAACTTTATCAAATTCTGCAAGTGTAATTTGTGCCCTTGCCTGTACATAGTATCTGGTGTACTATAAAAGCTTACCTCAAATAATCTGTTCCTTTTTCAGTTTACTACAACACTTTACAGAGGAAATTCAATCCACTGGGCTTTCAGATTTTCCCCTTGTTTTTTTTTTTTTTTTGACTCTTGACTTTTATCAGAGGACCCAGAGCTCAGCACACAACATTAAGTGCCTTGGAGAACTCCTTGTGCTCTGCTCCAAATGCCACTCCCAAGCAGAATGGGACACACAGCACTCAATTCACAGTTCTCTTTTTGTCCTTCTTTGCTCAAAGACTATGGCAAGGATTTCCCAGCTAATCATCCTACTTTCAGTATCTTCTGCTTTCCATTCACATGTCAAATTCAACATGCTAAAATGTTCTTTTCAACCCATCTTCCACTTATTGAGAAATACAAAGTCCCCTCAAACTACAGAAAAAAAATAGAAATCAATCCTGTAAAGCTGGAATTTGAGCCCATCCCAGTATCCATTCCCTGCCAGTCACTTGCCAGTGCTAATTTTAAAAGATTATACACAAAAAAAACTACTTTTACCAAATCTACTGTGCAAATTTCTACCCCCGTGCCTTGCCTTCCCCATGCCTTGCCTTACCCCTGTGCCTTGCCTTACCCCCATGTTTTGATTCATCATTCCTTCAGTCTGAACATTCTTTCCTTTCCTCTGTATCTGGCTACTCTTCATTCAAGGTCTACATCTTATTTTAGTCTATGTGATCTTTGCCTACAATATTAACAGCTGCTATTATTCACTTGGCACTTAATGTTTACCACCAAGCTATGCTTATGTGTAATACTACAAGATCCTCACATAAAAGGAGTTTTTCTATCTCTTAGATATGTAAAAGCAAGTGCTTAAGAAATACTGGTATACTATGACTCGAATGATCAGCTGAGTAACGAAGTTTTTTAAAACTGCAAAAGTAAGGGCTGGATAGATGGCTTGGCAGTTTAGAGTGCTGGCTGCTTTTGCAAAGGACCCAGGTTTGATTCCCAGCGTCCACATGGTGGCCGGCAGTCATCTGTAACTCCAGTTCCAGGGAAATTTCACACCCTTCGTGACCTCCAAGGGCACTGCATAAACGGATGCACTTACATACATGCAGACAATACATTCACACACGCAAACTAAAAATAATAAATAAATTTTTAAAAAAACTTGCAACCTCTCTTATCAACCTCAAACTAAGCAGGTTAGGATTCTTCTTTATTAGAATAACATGCTGACTTAATAAGCATAGTTAATAAATACTACAATAAGCTGAATAGAGGCAAAGGGTCTGATACGGGAAAGCCATGAAGTTCGAGAAATCCTTGAAAGAGCAGAATATATCTACCACTGGCAGAGCAGTCGAGAAATAAATGTCTCTGTGGCCAAGCATGAGTACAAGCACTGGACTATAACTAAACAGACTGAGTACTTACTGTTAGCAAGCAACTGAGTTTTATTATTAAAATGCCTAACGCAACATTAACGCTGATTTAAAGATAAGAACTTATATGAACAGGTGAGTGAATGAATGAATGGACCTATGGCTGACACCAAACTTAGAGGAACTTTATTAACTTGATGATATCAATTAATGCACAAGTTTGCCTCTTCCCAAAAGATAACTAGACACAGAATGCTACTGGCACTGTACACCATCAAAAGAGCTTTTTAAAATGGGAGGGGTTAGAGAGATGATTCAGTAGTTAAGAGACCTGGCTGCTCTTGCAGAGGACTCAGGTTCAATTCCCAACACCCCCATGTCAGCTAACAGCCATCCCTAACTCCAGTTCCAGGACATCCAACACCCTCTTCTGTCCTCAGTGAGCATTGCATGACAGAGATGCACTTGTATACATACAGGCAATATACTCATACACATAAAATAATAAAAAATTAAACTTAAAAAATGGTTCTAGAACCTTAAAGTTAGAATAGTATCAAGTATTTTGCACATGGGTGGTTTTATTTCATTTCTTAATAAACTTTATAAAATACTCTAAAATATGAGACATTTCTAAAATTTTACACCAACAAGCAAAATATCTGGTAAGATACCTAGAAACTAGCTTTATAATTTTGTATTAAACTAAAAAAGAACTTAATTATTAAAATTGCTTATTACGTAAAATTTTTTAAAGAATCATCTCTTTATTTACTTTAGAGGAAACACATTTCCTGTGTTTTGTATCCACATGTGCTTTTGCCAACATTTCAAATAAATAATGTACCTCCTCCATAGTATCCACTAAAGTGAACTTTCAAAACAATGGTAATTATCTTCTTTGTTATCACCTCCACTACGCAGCTTGCATGTGTGTGAGTGCATCTGAATGTGTGTGCCTGTGTGTGTGTGCATGTTTGGGTATGTGTGACTGGGTGTGTATGTGCATGTACTATTAATATATGTGACTATATGACCTGACTGCTACACAAATGAAACACACAGAGGGGATCACATCAGGTCATAACACAACAAAAGGAAGCAAGTCAATGCCATACCTGGGTTATTATTAACATTACTTTTGGGTGGTTTCTGAACCGGTTTAGGAAGCGTAGATTCAGTCAAAGCTTTATTAGCAACAGCTTGCTGGGCCTTCTTTATACTGCTCCCTTCGGATTCCCATGTCTGCTCACCAAGACTCAGCTGCACTGAGAACATCTTGGAAAAATACAAACAAAGAAAACATTACAAAAATTTTCAGGAATTAAAATTGGAGGTCTGAGAGAAAAATAAGCATACCAGAGATCATTTGCCACAACAAAAAAAATCGTATTCTACCAAGTAAAAGAATATGAATCGATTGTACCAAAATGTTGGATCCTATCCAAAGACTTAGCAGTTCTAAGTAATATTGTGAATATAACAGAGCAAAGCGAAAAAAACCTCTCTGCAAAACAGAATTACATTGTTAATGTCATTCAAATAGTCCTAAGCAAAGTAGGATATGTAGAACAAATGAGAGAAACTGAAAAGAAGCCAGAAAGTCCAGTCCCAGTAGCAAGTATATAAAACTTAAAACCTTAAATATTCTACTCAGCACAATATAATTCAGGTGATCTATTAAGAATTATGTCACCATAAAACTCAATTTCCAAAATGAACATTTAGCCAGCAAGCAAATGGTATCCACTTCAACCTCAAAAATATTTCTCAAATCTTCTTTCTCTTTCTGCCAAAGTCCATGCACTGGATCTAGCCTTTCATCAGGCTTCCCTTAGATCTAATAATCTCAACCAATTTCAGCTAAAACTATCTTTTTGCCAGGGATGCAGCTACACACCTGTAAACCCCAGCACTCAGGAGGCTAAGGCAGGAGAAGCATCAGTTCAAGACCAATTTGAGTTACACTATGAAACTCTTATCTCAAAATAAAACAAAAATGATATGGTTAGGAAGAAGGCTGAGTCTGTAAAGTACTTGTCATGGAAACATGAGAACCCGAGTTCAGATCCCCAATATTCACATAAAAAGACAAGCATCATGACTCAAGCCTGCAACCCTAGCAACAGAGAGGCAGAGACAGGAAGATCAAGGGGCTTGCTGGTCAGATAGGCTTACCTAAACAGTGAGCTACAAGGTTCAGTTAGAGACCCTGTCTCAAAAACGATGACGAGCAATAGAGAAAAACAACAGAAACTTCTGATCGCCACATAAACACCTGTATGCACACAGGGCACACGCAGGCACGTGCACAGACACAGACACATGCTCTTTAAAAAAATAAAATCAAAGAAAAATGAAAATAAAACTACCTAAAATTTGAACCTAACTTCATCACCCTCAATGACCTTCAACAACTGTCACCATGTCACCATGGCCTAGAAGCTCACATGTCCACTCTTCACAGATCCTTCCCTTTCTATACCCTACATTCACCCACACCATAATTCAAAGAGTTCAAAAACCCTTTTTTGATCAAGTTATGTTACAGATTTGCTTACGACCTGGTAGTATTAATCAAAAAAAATTACTAATTATAAAAATGTATTTTTTGTAGAAAAGTGATCACTTAGAAACTATCTTAGTCAATTGATTAAAGTGAACTTCACTGGGGCTGGAGAGATGGCTCAACAGTTAAGAGCACTGGCTGCTCTTACAGAGGACCTGGGTTCGATTTCCAGCACCCACATAGCAGCTAACAACTGTCCTAACCCCAATTCCAGGGAATCTGACACCCTCTTCTAACCTCCTCCTGCACTGCATAACACTGGTGCACTTACCATACATGCAGGCAATACACTCATACACATAAAATAAAATAATATTTTTTTAAAGTTGGCTTCACCAACATTCATACTATCCAACACCACACACCTCCAGATATGACCCAATGAGAAGCATGCATCAACAACTCTATACTACACTTGGCCAACAATTTTTAACCTGACTCTATTCATGAGGGAAACAAGTAAATCTTGATTACAAGATATTAATAAGACAACCAGCCTCGACTCCAAAAATGTCAGTGTCATAAAAGGAAAAAAGAATGCAAGGAAACCATTACATATTAAAGACATTAAAGACCCAAGACATTAAAGAGGTACTAAAAGATGCAATAATACCCATTCCTCAAGGCTCAGGAACCATCTCAGAAGAGTGAGCAGATAAGACTGTAAGAGCCACAAGTTGGAGAGGATCAGAGACAAACAACATCTTCTAAGAAGACAGCACTGTTACACTTATGAACTCATAGCAGCTGTGGCAGCCTGCACAAGACCTGCAAAAGATCAAGCTAGTCAAAATTCTAACATGGAAGCAGAAGGCATTCATGAGCCTCTACCTTAGCTAAGGAGCTATGGCTCTTGTGGCTCTGGGGGAGAAAAAGTCGGTTTCTTTAAGAATGTGGTCCCTGGTAGGTTACCCACACTCCAGTGAGTGATCCCACACCCAGGAGTGTATGGACAGAACAAACTGGACACAAAGTGGAGGAGGGGTGCAGGGGAGGTGGCTCTGAATCAATAAAAACATTTTTTCGAAGAAAAGAAAAAGTGACTAAAAATACAACACATGATACTTAATTTGTGATAAAAATTTAAAAAGAAAAAAAAAGCATTTACTTAAAAACTGTAGAAATCTGACTATGGATTATACCATGACTTAAATGTGTCCCTAAAAGTTTATGAGCTGGAAATGTAATCCCAAATGCAACAGTATTGAAAGTAAGACCTTTAAGAGTGGATTAGGTCATGAGGGGGTCTAGATGTTCCTTTATTGTCACAATACCACTGTCACAGAGGTGGGTTCTTCCACAAGAGTAGCTCTGTTCAAAACAAGTTTATTCTCCTCTTGCTCTCTGCATTGTCTAGTCCATCTGCTTCCAATCATGGGATGACTGAAACAGAAGGCTCCTTAACACTTAGCCTGATCTGAGACTTCCCAGCCTCCAGACTGACCTGAGCCAAATAGATTTTCTTTGCTTTATAAATTACCCAGCCTCTAGCTTACATCAAATATATTCCCTGCCACTCCTAAATTACTGGAAATACATACTTCCACTAAGATAAGTATCTTCACTGTAATGGCAAAAAATGAAAACAACCATTAATCAGTGATTTTTTTAAAGAGTGCTATATTCACATAAGGAACTACTTCTCAACAATAAAAAGGAAGGAGTACTAACACAAAGAAATTACAAATAAACACAAAATGATACCCTAAGTGGAAAAAATGTGACAAGGGTATACACTAAATAATTACAATGATGTAAAGTGTAGAACAAGAAACCAATTTTTGGTCACAGAAAATACATCAGTCACCACCTAAGGTCTTAAGTACAGAGAAAGTCAAATTTTCAAGGTGCATGAGAAAATTCTGTGGGATAATGGAATTATTTAACAAAACATAAAATAGTTCAAAAGACACTTTCTACAGTTCAAATTCCAATTCTATCCTAATCCTATTAGTCAAACCGATGAAATTTCTTGATACCAAATCTGAACTATGGAATACCTGCCAGTGATAGTTTAAGCCTGTTAATTCCACCACTCAAGAAGCTGAGGCAAAAGAACAGCAAGTCTGAGCTATACAATGAGACCCCAACTGAAACAAACAAACACACACACACACACAAAGCAGAACATTTTATGAACAACTATTTCTTCAAGTAACCAATGTCAAAGGACAAATGGGGGAATGGAAGAGAAAAAATAATGTTATAACCAATCAAATCTAGTATGTGATCCTTGCTTGAAACCTATCTAAACAAAGCAAATACAAAAAGACATATCTAAGTCAATAAAGAAAAGGTAAATATGGACCACATGATACTTAGTATATTAATTCAATGGATGCAATTACAATTTTTTTAAAGACCTTTATCAGAGATGCATATCAAAGCTCTTTTCAGCGGATATATTCTTTTAGTAAGTTTAACTAGGCAAGGTGGCACACTCCTTTAATCCCAGCACTTGGGAGAAAGAGGCAGGCAGATCTCTGTGAGTTCCAGGCCACCTGGTACTTCAAGAAGACCCTGTCTCAAAAAGATCAAAACAAACAAACAAAAAAACCCAAGCCTTCAGGAGGCACAGAGCTAATTCTAACTGCCCAAGCTAAGTAATAAGTAATAAGCAGAAAGATCCTGACCACAATGGTTCAACTCTTGTTGAACCGAAACTGCTTCAGGGATAAATACTGTTCCTCAAATGAAATATGTATTAATAGAACTCTGAGATCTGGAGTTCTTTCAATGAATTCTTGGAAACAAGTCTGTAACTCCAGACTGTAACTTAAAACTTAGACCAAGATCTTTTCTTTTCTTTTCCTTTGCTGAGGATCATACCCAGGGCCTTGCACATGCTAGGCAGCACTTTACGATTGAGCCAGATGCCCTAGGACAAGATCTTAATTTTTTTTTAATGACTGATTTTTTTTTACATTTATAAGTGTTATACCTGCATGTACATAAGTGCACCCATGTGATGTAGTGCCCATGGAGGCCAGAAGAGGGTGTCATATTCCCTGGAACTGGAGTTCAGACAGTTGCTAGCTGCCTTGTAGGTGCTGAGAATCCAACTCAGATCTTCTATAAGAGCAGTCAGTGCTCTTAACCACTGAACCATTTCTCTAGCCCCTCTAGGACAAGACCGTAAAAACAAACATGAAACATTGTTTCTGTGAAAGTTGTCTTAGTCACTGTTCTTGTTGCTGTGATAAAATATTCTCACAAAGGTAATTTAAGAAAGAATTTTGACTCACAGTTTGAGAGTACAGTATAACACAGTGGGGAAGTTCTAGAGGCATGTGCTTGAGGCAGCTGGCCACATCACATCTAAAGCAGAATGAATGCTTGGTCTCAACTGGCTTTTTCCTTTTCATGCAGTCCAGGACCCAGACCCAGGGAATGATGTGGCCCTCTCACCTCAGTTTACCTACCATGATAATCCCTCACAGGCATGCCTAGAGGCTAACATAATCTAATAATCTCTCACAGGTATACCTAGAAGCTTGCCTCCTCAAAGATTCTAGAGCCTGTCAGGTTGAAAATCAATACTAACCATCATAAAAGGAAAAGCATGATCTTATTCCTTCTGTGTTTTAATGAATATGCTGAATTATCCTAACACATCCCATTTCACAGACCTCTATTTACATATGAATACATAAAAACTATTTTCCACTTCACCATGATTTTACTTTTAACCTACAGAGCAATATGAAGAAATTTTTTTAACATTTTTGAAATAACAAAAAAAAATATTATAGCCAAAACAATCACAAAATCCTAAAATAATTCCTTAGTATAATAATCACAGTGATTTGGTGGGAGTATTTACACATACCTATAATCTCAGTACTCAGAGACAAGATTTCATTGTTCAGGATGGCCTATGCTACATAGGAAAGGAGAGGGGAGGAAAACACGGGATGAAAGGGAAAGGAAGAAATGATGGATTTTTTTAAAAGAAAAGAGGGGATTCAATGCACCCAAAGTAAAACATTGTTGAAGCAGAATAGGTAAAGTGGTAACCCCAAATAAACTGATTAAGAAGCACAAATGTACATGTCCACATCTAAGACTCAGGGTATATCTCAGAAAAGAGGGAAGAAAGACTGTAAGATCCTGAGGAATGGAGCCACTGCTGAGAGATAGTGTCTTCTGGACAGGACAGCGATATTACACCTACAAACTCTTAAAAATACCAGTCAACATGCCAACACGGATGGAGGGAAAAAAAAAATCCACCTGTAGATGAAGAGCTACAGACAACTAAAGACTGATAAGGGAGGGAAAACCAGTGTTCTTCAGGAACTATACTGAAATACTAAGTGGTCAGTTTTGAACACGTGCAAATAAGAGCAACACTAATTGACCTTAGTGTATACACACCTGTGTATTTAATAATTACAGAAGTTCATGAATTTTCAAGGAGGGTTTGGGAAATGAGGGAGGAGTTAAAGGACAGGTAAGTATGAAAATTTTGTAAATACAGTGTACTCAGGTATGAAATCCTCAAATACTTTTTTTAAATAGAAAAAGACCAGCAATAAAATTATCAAATATTTTCCTCCTTAAATTTTACTTCTACTAACAGTCAGAATGATGAAAAACAACTGCAATAGCACAGTTTTTTAAGTAATTTTTTTCCTCTTTCATTATTTTTTGTTTTATTTCTAATTTTTGTAGAAGTGAGGACTGAACCCAGAGCCTTACATGTGTTAGACAAGTGTGGCACAACTAAGCTAACCACCCCCCAAGTCCATTTGTTTGTTATTTTTAAAGTCTCTTTAGAGAATAATTAAGTTTTGCTTTTTAAGGGACTATTTTACATTTTTTTCACTCCTTCATATTTACAATAAAAAAACACATTTCCTTTTTGTTTTTCAGAGAAGCTCACTTACTGATGTCTATACAAAGAGCTAACTCAATATTTTACTAATTTGTTTACAGAGTCACTCATTTAACAAACACTTATTGAGTGATTATTGCATGTACTATTCTAGGCAACGGGAATAAAGAACCAAAATAAAGGCATGTCCTCAAAGATTATATTTTAACTGGAAGAGGCAAAACAAAATGCAACTAAGAAAACTTAAGAGAAGAAATATGACAGAGATCAGGAATCTAGTGTTAGAAGCACTCAGTTTGAAAGATCTATTAGTCATTCAACCAGAGATAATTAATAGGCAAATTAGACATGCAACTCTAGAGTATAGAGAAGGCACTAAACTGGAGACATAAATTTGAAACTTGAAATCATGAATATGTTATTTAAGGCCATGAGATCCTATGTGACCATTAAGAGAGTAAAGTCAGGGGAAAAGAAGAGGCCCAAAGTTTGAACTGGGGTACTACAACAGGAAATAATACCAAAGGAAACTTTTTAAATGCATTTAATGAGCCAGGCATAGTGATACAAGGCTACAATCCCAGTTCTCAGGAGGATCATGAGCTCATGGCCAGCCTGGACTAGAACATAACAAGACATGAATAAATAAATGCCAGTGGCACAACAACAGAAAAGGAGAAAGAATAGTGTCCTAGAAGCCAAATGAAGAAAATCTTTCAAAAGGGAGGTGAATACACTTCCCCTGTCTCAAGTGCAGCTGACAGATAACACAGTAACAAGAAACAGCTAGTATGCACTATCATCAGGAATTTTTCAGTAAAGGAGAGGAGATTGTAAATAGAGAAAGAAATGTAGCCAGATTTTTTTCTTAAGACAAACTAGTAACATGCCTGTATGCTGATGGATAATCCATTGGAAGGAGAAACTGATGACAGAAAAGAAAATAGGGAAAGAGGAAAGGGGCAGAAGTAAAGTGAGAGGAACAGTGAAAGCGCTTGTGAAATAAAAGGGTTGGCTTTACCAGCAATTCTTCCATAACTCGAAAAGAAAGACGGATTCACATTTGGGGTGGGAATTTTGCTAAGAAAGTACCTGTAACCAAGAAAGTCAAGAGAGCTGAGGGTACATACACACAAATCAGAGCTAAGCACAAAGCTCAGAACTAAGGACAGCCGATGGACCCGTACAATAGAAGATTGCTGAAATTGAGTTACTAGGGATGATTTAGAAGATTCCAAGTTAAGTGTCAGAGAGACGAATGCTCAAAATTAAAATTATGGGGGCTGGAGAGATGGTTCAGTGGTTAAGAGCACTGGCTGCTCTTACAGAGGATTCAGATTTGGTTCCCAGCACCCACATGCAGCTAACAGCCATCCCTAACTCCAGTTCCAGAGGATCCAAGGCACATTTCTTCTGTGGGCAATGCACAGTACAGGTGTACTTACATACATGCAGGCAGTAGAGTTATACACATAAAATTAAAATAGTCTCTTAAAAAATGAAAATTATGGAGTATCTTACAAGTTACTGGTTGTGATAAGGTCAAAACAAGAAGGCAAAGACAAACACAGGTGCCTGAAGAGAGTGGAGCTAACTGAAGCTCAAAGTCAGCATGTTAGAATAATCATCTATTTAGATATTCAAATCACCCAAAATTTACAATGGAAGGGATGCTAACGAAAGTAAAAATGAGCCATGAGAAACATAATGGAATCACCAGAAATCAATAAGTTTCTATTATGAGGGGATGTGAAGAGTTCATCTAATCACATGAGACAGAAAGGACTGTCCAAAGGAAGAATACCTGAACTGACAGTGAGAAAGCAGAGGAAGACACATAACAGGGGAGCCAGGGGGAAAGTACAATAAAAATATATCTCTAAATAAATATAAGCAATCGTCTACACATATCAAGAGCCAAAATACATCATCACACCACATTAGAGTAAACACTGTAAAAGAACAGCAGATCCTGTGGAGGTCCAGCGGAGGGACCCAGTAAAGATTCCATAAAGGTTTGGAAGATACAACATATTGGGTTTAGTGTTCAAAAATGAATAAAGGCCAAAAAAAAAAAAAAAAGATCCAAGGCAGAAAGATATTAATACAATAACTTAGGCAAAAACAAGGATATGTAAAAATAATGTGAAATATCCTGAGAAATGTAAACAGTTCATGATTAAGGGGCAGAACACGCAGGAAGGTGAATGAGGAGGCATGGCTGGACAGGAGAGAGAGATCACAGCTGTTTTCTCTGCTAACACAAGAACAAGAAACAGTAGAACAACTGAAATATTCACCCATAATTCCTTCATAAAAGACTTCTAACAGGGAACACACTAGACATATTTAGTTTCACCTTATTTTCCTTACTTTATAGGAGATAACAGAAAACAATTAAATAACTGAACTGCAGTTGCTTTATGAAGATTAACCAATTCAGAATCAACTGTCTCCACATTGTGTACAAAAATCTACGACTATCATAATATCGCATATTAAAACATGTCAAGGACAATTATATGCCACTGAAATTTTTTCCAATAAATGAATACTCTTCAACAAGATGTACTAGTTATAGATTTCCTTGCAATGTGTACATATGTGAATATATGTATATGAAGCTATAAATATAAACTACTTTTCCTTTTACAAGAACAGTATGAATGCACAGAATACTGGTATCCACAACTTCTTTTAAAAATGGTAAATCTTGACATCAAACATCACATCAGAAAAAATGTATTAATAGTTTTAACCACTGCAGTATCTGCTGTCTCCATCTTCTTGAACAGCAGGTATTTAGTGGGAAGAGCAGGAGTCAAAGAACATTTCAAGTGCTGGTAACTGGCATTTATGAACTCCTGAGCAAGTCACTTAACATTTCTATGACTGAGATTCTTAATTTACAAAATGTTTACAATATTTTATTCTCATGGTTTTATTAAAGTTTTGTGGGATATAGCTTTACAAACCATAATTAACTACAAAATTCTTTACAGACTTCAAAATATTCAGATCATCAACCACCGCCCCCACCCTGACTCCCGAAAATAAAGCACAATTAACACCTGACAGGTTAAGTCCGATAGTTTGATAAGCATGTCTCACCACCTCTCTTTATAACCTTACCTTTGAATGAGCAGGCCCACTTTCACTCAGAAGTTTATACTGGGGTTGGATGCTATTGAAACGGGCTAACTCATTTACCAGACACATTGGAGTTTTCTCTTTGGGGTTTGCCATTTTATCGTGGAGAGAAGCTGTAAATAAAAAGGCTGTAAAGTTTTTGTCAAGAATGACTTTACAAAGTGGAAGAAAAAGTAGTTTTGACTTTTTAAACTAACGTCAGATTGTACAACTAAATTATTTTTATGAATTTGTATTTAAATTTTGAATCATCTAATGTCTTCTATCACATGCAATAGAAATATGTAGCATATTTTAAAAAATAAATTAAGGTATTATTTTTTTCTTAAAATATCTATGATGTTCTCTATATACACATAACAGCATACACTAGACTTAAAGATTACAAAATAACTTTTAATTTATATTATAACTTTTTCTTTCCTCTCAGATTTTACTATCAACAGGTAAGTTTCTGGAGTCTTCTTACAAAAGTGAATTTTGTCTTTTTTTTTTTTAGGTAGGGTCTCATGTAGCTCTGGCTAGTCTCAAACTTGAATTCACTATGTATCCAAAAATGACCAATGCTGGAATTATAGTCATGAGCCAACATACCCAGTCTTATGTAGGGATCAAATTCAGGGCTTCCTACATGACAGACAAAGCCTCCACCCTTGGAGTTATATCCAAGCCCAGTTTTTGTCCACCTTTTTCAAACTGTTCTCCCTTTTTTTCTAACCTTCTTTCAGGCAGCATGATGTCATCAGAAAAAGTTCTAAACTTGGGAAATATTAGGTCTTCCCAATTACTTTGGGCTACCTAAGAAAATTGAACTTATACTCCTAGTTTTTTAAGGAAACTTAAAAAGTAGAAAAAACTAGCAGACTGGCATAGTGGCACATGCTTGTAATTCCAGCAGTAGGGAGGCTGAAACAGTAGGATTTCAAGTTCCAGGCTAGTCTGGGTTAAACAACAAGATTCCTGTCTCAAAATCAAACAAAAAAAGGAGGGAAAAAAGAAATTTAACAAGTGCTTACATATTTAACACCCAGAGCTAAAACTGTTAACATTTTCCACACTTGCTTTGAACATTATTTTATTATGTAGTTGTCAACCTTTTCCCTTTAAAAAAAAAGCAACAGTATTACATTTTAGTTAAGTTCCTTTTGTCTTTTCCAGAGATTATTACTATATGAATTTAGAGTATTCTATTGTAGGATATTATAAAACACATTTACTGACATATATACATACGAAAATAGTCTTGATATTTTCTTTTATATTCAAATGACAGCATTATAATAAATCGATTATTTTCATATAAAATCTTTACTCTTCATTATGTTAGGATTTTAACTGATATCAATCTATGTGTTATCTTTGACTGTTACAGACTTTCCATGACAGTACTGTCACAAGGTTTCATGCCCCTTCTGTACTGAGACATTTGACAGCTGAATTTTTCACTCATGTATGAGCCCAAAGGCTCTCAGAAGGACGCTTCCAAAATTTTTCAATGTTTCCAAGCTTGAAAACATGGAATATGGTAGGGTATTTTAATTTTTTGTAACATGATGTTTACAATAGTGTTTGAGTATTTTTTCTGTACTATTATTCCCATTTGCATCCCTAGATTAGTAAAGCTAAAGACCTTATGTTTTGTATCTCTGTGTATGGTCACTGTTGTTTTCTATTGATTATTTTAGATATTATAACTATCCATCTTTTCTTTTATGGTCTACACTTCTTATGTCTTCAATTTCCTAACTTCAAAGTCATAATGCTTAAGCTCAGTAAACCATCTACTCCTTCTATAAAAGGAGAATAAGAAATCTGTCGTACTGCTATGTAGCCTGTGTGTAGTCCTTGGTACTTGGAAGACTGAGTTGGGAGCATCACTTGAGCATAGGCTCCAGGACCAGCCTGAGCAGCATAGTGAAAATTTGCCACAATAAAAAATAAAATAAGAAGGAAGAATGGAAGAGGAGAACAGGGGTCTAGAGAGATGTCTCAGCAGTTAGGAGCACTACCTGCTCTTGCAAGGACCCGAATTTGACTCCCAGCACCCGCATGGCGGCTAACAATCATCCATTAACTCCAGTTCCAGGGGAATCCAATGCCTTTTTCTGACTCGGTATTGCACACACAGGTACACGTACACACATAGAGGCAGTACACTCACACACATAAAAAAATAAAAAGGAGGAGGAGGAAGAAGGGATCTACTTAGCTTGAAGATTATGGTAAGGTTAAGATTTCAAAATCAAAATGTATGCTACTGTTTACATTACAGTACTCATAAAAGGGATTATTATTTTAGTATGAGAATGTTTCCCTAGTACTGTATTATTTTATCCTATTTTTTCCTTTGTCTCATTTATCAACATATTTAACTATGTTTTTAGTTCTTTCATCTCGCATTAATCAAGAACAAAAAAAGTTTTTTTAATCTAAGCATGAAACTTGCAAGTACATTTATTTACTTTTACTTTTCTGTTCCAACTACAGTGATAATAACGAAGAAGACATAAACAAAAATAGTCCAGCTTTGGAACTTCATCTACAAACTTATAGTAAGGTTTTATTGACAAAATATTACTTTCTTTTAAATTTCTAAAACTTTTTCTTATATTTTATTTATTATTTTTATTTTATGTGTATGAGTGTTTTGCCTGCATGTATGTATATAAGTACACCATGTGCGTGCTCTGTGGAGTGGTCAAAAGAGGATGTCAGAGTTCCTGGAACTGGAGTTATAGATGGTTGTTAGTTACCATGTGAGTGCTAGGAACTGAACCTGGGTCCTCTGGAAGAACAGCAAGTGTTCTTAACCACTGAGTCATCTCTCTAGCCCCAAATTTCTAAAACTTTTAGTTAAAGCAATAAAATAATGCCTTGATCATGACCATTATGACTAGGAAACTATTTCTTAGGAAAATTACATAAATATCTGGACTACCACAGCAAGACACTGTCTCAAAACATATATATGTATGTATATATGTAAATCGAAAAGCTGAATAACAATTTGTTAAAAATGGGAAAGTATTAGTATAGTAAAAGTCAGTCTAGTACTAAAATAGCATTTATAGTAATGTACAATTTTCATTCAGAAATGCCATGTATTTGTTTTACAATGTGAAAAATATTAAAGGTGTACTTACCGCAATGTGAAAATTTTATACATGAAAATGTCAATTTTTAAATGTAATTAAAAAGTAATTTAAATGGCACACTTATACTTCTGTGAACCTTGTTATTTGGTAATAAAATTTGATATAAATCCTTTCTAAGTACAAGCTAAGAACACAAGATATAAAACTTTTATTTCACTTACTTTGACTTTTTCTTCATAAAATTAGTATGGATCCAATAAAACATTTTAAGGTATAACAAATTTTAGTATAACTAATCTGCAAGAACCTATTCTGACAAAGCTTCATAAATAAAATGTTTAAAGATTGTATATTAGAAAATAATTATAGTTTATTTTGACTTTATGGTTTATTTCATGACTTTAAATAATTGATCCTTGTTTTTTTAGGACAGGGTCTCAGTATGTAGTACAACCTGGGCTGAAACTTGCTACATACTCTAAGGTGATCTCAAATTTCTGATCCTCCCAAGTGCTGCGATTACAGGCACGTACCACCACATGGGGCTTGTTCTACTATTTAAACAAAAATTTTATCAGCACTAACTACCTCACAGAGCTCAGTACAACAACAATAGTTTTTAAATTATACCAAAGTTTTGATGCAGTATCTAAAAAATTATAGAACACATTGTTCTATTATGAAAAAAATCAAGATATATGACTAAGGGTATAATCCATTGTACTTGCACAACTTCCATGAGTCTCTGGGTTCAATGCCCAACATTGAGGAGGAACAGGCAGAACTGAGAAACTTATTATATTACTTCTGGGGAAAGTGTAACCATGCAAAAACTGCAAAATACATGTATTACACCGATACACATTTTCACAAAACTTCAGAATATCATCACTAAATATATTTTGAAATATGTTTCATTCAAGGCATTTTGGTAGCTAGAATAATAACAAAACTATTTTAAATTAAATAAAATTAACAGTAACCGATTTCACAACATAAGACTTTTCTATTTGGGGCAGCAACTGCACATGTAAAAGCCTACTTCAGCTAGGTGAGGTCATGCACACCTTTAGTCCAAGCACTCTGGAAGCAGAAGCAGATGAATCTCTGTGAGAGATCAGCCAGGGATACATAGTGAAACTGTCCTCCACCAAAAAATTTTTAATAAAAAATAAAAGCCTACTTTAGACATCTGTTACTCAAACCTATGTAGTCTTGAGAAAGTAAGTAATCAATGGGGGCTGGACAGATGGCTCAGCAGTTAAGACCACTGGCTGCTCTTGCAGAGAACCCAGGTTCAATTCCAAGCACCCATATGGCAGCTAACAACCATCTGTAACTCCAGTTCCATAGGAATCCAACACTTTCTGACCTTGTCCAAGGGCACTGCACAACATGGGTGCACTTACACACATAAAGGTAATACACTCACGCACTTAAATAAAAATAATAAATAAAATATTTTGATAAAAAAAGTAATCAACCCTCATTTTCCATACAGTAAAATACACTTAACTATTTTTCTAATTGGATGGATGTATATTAAATGAAGTGCTATAAGGCACTATTAGCAATGAAAAATCAATTGCTAATAATTATAATTATCTTTAGCTTTATTAAAACACAATGTTGAAATTATTGATGTAGTTTTATAATTTTTTATTGCTTTTTAAGTACGACCACTCTAAATTAAAATGCTGTCAGGATAAACTGATTTTACTCATACAAATATACATTTAGTATCCTTTGAAAAAGATGCATTAGCTACTGTGTTCTCCCTCAGCTCATCATAAAATTTAAAATCTGTCTCCAGTGAAAAATTCCTAAGCGTGATACAAAGTACATAAGAGAATGTTCTACCTTGATTGCCATGAAATTTATTTACACATAACTCACCATAACTTGGGTAAAATGTTTATAAAATAAGTATTTATAACAAGAGTAAATGCATATACAATAAAAACATAAATACATTAGATACACTGTATTTTCATGAAATGTCCTCGGCTTTAAACTACACCAAAATAATGTGACTCTCAGTTTTCAACGTATAGACGAAATCTGCCTCTAAAAGAGACAAGGAGTCTAATAGAAGAAAGGACATACAACAGACAAAATAAATTACAACACTGTAAGTGCTATGACAGGCTGTTACAGGGAATCCTCAGGCAAAGATGGGTTTTAAAGGTTAGTTAAGGAAAGTAGGAATTCACCAAGGTCAGAAGGCAAGAGTAAGATAACTGAAGCTTTTCAAAGCAGCAAGAGAAAGCACATAAAACCTCACATCTATATAACTGCAGCACTTGGAAGGCTGAGGCAGATAGACTGCAAGCTCAAGTCAAGACTGAGCTACATAATCAGACTTTTGGCTTTGAAAAGGAAAAGGGGCTGAGATATAGTTCAACAAACACATAGTTCAGAGCAGTTGCACAAGGTCCTGGGTTTGACATGAGCCCACCAGACAATGCAAGTGGATCAGGAGCAGAGTGAACAATGAAGGGAAGCAAACAGAAAAAAAATGGAATCAGAATTCACTAAAGCACCAAAAGTTTGCTAATTCAGCACTCATGGCAGCAACAGGTCCAAAAGCTCTGTGCCAATCAATGCTTTGCTAGTAAAACATAGTCCACACATCCCACTAGAGCACACAGAAGTCCATTTCCAACCCTGCTCCCAGAAACAATCTGGACAGTCTGTCTCTCTCCCAGCTCCTCTCCCTACTCTGCTACAGGAAGGAACTCAGCATAATTTGCAAGTAAAAGAAGTTTCAAAGGGAAAAAAAAAAAACAAAGAACAACGGAACGTGCCTTTCATAAACTCAATTTCTAGGAAAAATATGACTGTCAATAGCTAATAAAGCTTCTAAGTTTAAAATAAACTTTAAATTTTAAGGCTGTCCAAACAAAATCACCAACAAGCTTTTCAGGTACTGAACTGCTTTGTAATTATCTATTCTCTAGGGAAAAGTAAGTTCATATCATCCATAAACATAAATTCCAGAAGTACTAAAATGCAAAAGATATTTTTAAAAATAATCACAAAAGCACAAGAAACTGTCTAAATTATCTGTCATAATCCTATAATACAGGACACTTTGTAGCTAAAACCATAAGCCATAAAGCAAAAACTTTCAGTTAGCAACATAAAAATGTAATCCTTCAATATGAAAATAATACAGATTAATTTTAAAGCCAATAGGAAAGAGCAAATTACACACAATTTATTTAAAGTAAAATGAGCTGGAAGTATAGTTCAGTGGTAAAACAATTATCTATCATGATCCACACACTAATTTTAAAAATAAAAATAAAATCCCAATTACACATAATTTTCTTGTATTATGTTAGTTTTTTGTTTGTTTAACTAAAATTACTTTTAATTAGTAAATAAAAACAAACATTATAGCTACTAATGGGTGATCTATTTTGATACATGTATGCATTGTACACTGCTTAAATCAGGTTAAGTATATCTATCTCCTAAAACTTTATCATTTCTTTAGTTAAAAAAACTTCTAGCAATTTAAATGTACAGCACATCAGTTATATTTTTAAATGATCATGTAGGTATTGGCAAGGATATGGAAAATGGGTGCAAACAGAAACTATTGCTGTTTAAGGTGCCCAATGTTTACTAAAATTTCAATTGTACCTAGCTTTAAGAAAGCAGTAACAGGAGGATCTAAATAAGATACATACAATAATAAAATCTGAACAAGACTATAATAGCAAGAACCATAAAAAAGCCAAAATAGGTACTTGTCAATAACAGACTGGGAAACCCAACTTCACAAATAGTGCAGCTATGAAGAAAGAGGTACCATGCTTATGGATTAACATGGTAAAACTGCAAAATATATATGGGTGGTATGCATGTGCAGGTGCATGCATTTAAAGGTGCATTCACCTATATATGGGTGGTATGCACCGTGCCTGCACTTGTAGAGGCCAATGGCCAGTGTCTTCCTCTACTGCTCCATCTTATTTTTCCGGACAGGGTCTCTCACTGAACCTGGAGTTCACCAGCTACCTAGACTGCCTGTCCAGCAAAACCTTGTCAGTCTCCACCCCATAGCTCTGGGCTAACAGGCTCAAGCCAACATGCCAGGCCTTACATACGGGTCACTAGGGGATCCCAAATAGGGTACTCATGTTTACATGGCAAGCACTTTACCCACTAAGCCATCTCCTCACATCTCTGAGTATATTTTTAATTTTATTACATTTATTTACTTGTGGGATAGGGGTGGGCAGATGTCAAAGGACAACTTGCAAGAGTTGATTCTCTCCTTCCACAATGTGGGGCCTGAGGATAGAACTCAGGTCATCAGTCTTTACTCACTGAGCTATCACACGATATTTTTTATTTAATATTTTATTTATTATTGCCTGTATATATGTATGTGTGTCCATGTTGTATAATGCTTATGGATGTCAGAAGAGGGTTTCATATCTCCCGAAACTGGACTTACAGACTGTTGTTAGCCACCTTGTGGGCGCTGGGAACTGAACCCAAGTTTTCTGTAAGAGCAGTCAGTGAGCCATCTCTCTAGCCCCCACACAATCATATTTTTAGCTAAACTGCATGTATTAAGAAGAATGGAGGGATTCTCAATTTGTACTTTGATAGACTGTATTCTTTCACATTTTTATAAAGACCCTGGTTACATCTATATTATTATTTTACAAAGTCATACCAAAAGTAAGAAATGGATTATGGTATAAAAGCTTTAACGCCTAACTGCCACTGTCCTTTATAAAGTCTTGCTGGTACCAAAATGGTTCTGAAAAACAGAAAGAAGATGCTAAAGGATTTGATTCAAAGTAAACTGGACATGATGGACATGCCTAACTACAATCTCTGACTTTTCCAATGACACCATCTTGCAAAAGCACAGGGTAACATTACCAAGCTCTGATTGTCGTCAAAGTTAACTCTAGCAATCCTAACAGGTACATAATGGTATCTCATGTAGTGAGGCATGATGGCCCACGCCTGTAACCTCACACTCAGGAGGCTGAAGTCAAATTGCTATGAGTCCAAAGTCAACTCAGGTTACACACTGAATTGGGGCCAGCCTGTGCTACAGTATGAGACCCTTATCTCAAGAGAAAAGTTATTTCATTGTGGTTTTTACTTGTTTTTCTCTAATGACTCAATGACACTAAGCATCTTTTCATCTGCTTACATGCCATCTGGTTATCTCTAGAAGTATCTATCTACACAGTTTACAATTTTAAAGATTTATCTGTTATTAAATTTGAGGACTTCTCTGTATTTTCTAGAGAGCTATCACTAGAAATATGCCTCGCAAAGATCATCTCCCCACCTGTGACTCTACTCTTCCTTCTCTTAACAGTGTCTTTAAAGAGCCTATTTTAATTGCAGCATGATTTGACAATTTATTCCTTTTTAAATATTTTATTATTTTATTTTATGTGACTTAGAGTATGGATCTAAGTGCACCCATGTTGTGCAATGCCCAAGAAGGTCAGAAGGGTGTGTCGGTTTCCCTTGGAACTGGAGTTATGTACAGTTGTTAGCTACCACGTGACTGCAGGTCCTCAGCTGCTAAGCCATCTCTCCAGACCCCTATTTATTCTTTGATGGATCATGTTTTTGGTGTTACACCTAGGAAATCATTACCTAAGGTCTCAAATTTTTTCTCCCATATTTTCTTTTAGAAGTAATATAATTTCAAGTTTTACATATAAGTTCACAGCCATTTTGAATTCTAGTGCCATTTGTGGTTGTATTTCTTCTATTCTTTGGGCTCTAAATGGCTTCATTTCTAAATGATTTGTTCCATTCCATCATTTGTCTATTTTTATGATCATTCTATTCTAACTGTAGCTTTATACTAATTCTTGAAACTAGGAGAGTTGACCGTTACTCTTTTTTCTCAATTGTTTGGGCATTTCTAAATTAATGAATCTCTATTTGAATTTTTAATGATTTTCTCCATTTCAATTATACAACATATAAGAACTAGAATATAGTCATCTTGAATACATCAATTAATCTGGAAAAAAAATCAACATTTTAACAAGGTTGTCTTGCAAATCATGAAAAAGACAGAGAGCTAGTTCTCATTACTGATGTAACAGTGTCACTGATTAGTATGTTCTATTAAGTCCCTGCCAATAGAAGGCTACTGAACACTGGGCCATTGCTTGAAGAGACTCCTGCCACCTCTGATTTATATGTTTCAGTTTGAAAATTCTCTACTTAAGATTTGTATATTAAGTCAGAAAAATGTCTCAGGGAGTAAAGGTGTTTGCCACCATCCTGAGGACATGAGTGTAATCCCTGGAACCCACATAAAGGAAAGAGAACCAACTCCTGGAAGCTGTCCTCTGACCTCCACATATGCACCAATACATGTGAGTGCAAAAAACACATACCCCCCACATAAAACAGATAAATCAATAAACAAACAAATGTAAGTTTTAAAGGTATGTATATGGTTGATTTGCTAACATTAAAACTTTTAGCCAAGAGCACTGTAATTGTTTAAATGAAGCTTATGAAAGCAGAGGTATTTCTCCATAATTATGTACATCAGGGCCTACTTTAATCAGAAACACTACACAGACATAAATATTATACCGGGGAATGGTTTTAAACAATGAAATAACAAAAGCACAAAAGTGCACAGAGTGTAACACTAAATAAATATGAGAAAACCACTTGTAGTCCCAAAGCTGAAAACAAGAAAGAAAAGTGTGAATTTGTTCAATATTAGGTGCCAACTTATACAGTGGGTGACTCAAAATTGGCACTTCACTAAGTGTCTGCAAATAAAAGTGACACAAACATTGATTTGGGGAGAGGGGTCACAAATAATTTTAGTGAGTAGACCAATTCATATGAGAATTAACTGTACCTCTCAATTTATTTTGGTACCTTTTCATTTCTTCTAGCAATAATTTGTAGTTCTTAATGTTCTTTAACATATTTTCCTAGATTTAAGCATTACTATTTCATTACTATATTTTTTGTTGGTTTTATTTTCAGTTTTCTAAAACTGAGTCTCAATCTTGTCCTAATCCTCTTACCTCTGCCTCACAAACTCTGGAATTACAGGTGTGAACCACCAAGCCCAGCTGGTTCATATTTTTAATGTTCCTGAAACCATTACTTGACTTTAATCTTTATCCTTTGCTAATGTACTTTAGGAACTGTTGCTTTTTTACATTGATCTTGGATCCTGCAACCCTGCTACCTTACTCATCAACTGCCAGATTTTCTATGCAGATAATTAGGTCACTTACAAATAAAGACAATTTTATTCCTTCTTTTCCAATCTGAATATCTTCTCTTGATTAACTGCACTGGTTAGAACAGTGAAAATGGGCATCTGTCTTGCTTTGCTTTCTTTTTCAAAGTCTTCAAATTTTCATCAGTAAATACAACATAAGCTACTGAGGTTTCCGAAAGATGTTCATTATCAGATTAAAGAAGTTAACTTTCATTTCTAGTTTGCCGAACGAAGACTCTTATCAAGAATTTTACAATTTAAAATTGGGTTTAATAATTTAAGTTTTAATGCATTATCAAAAATGCCTACAATTTTTCATAAAACAAAAGAAAAAATACTTCATAGGAGCAACCAGGTAGCAATATTCCTAAAAGTCAGTAACTTGAATACAAAGTATATATTGCTACATTTTTAATGCTTATAAATATATAAAGACTTGTTTTCTCTTTTCCTTCCTAACCTGAATCATTTTTTTAACTCTGTACCTCAAAGCCAAAAAATAAAGTTTCTCCTATTAGAAAGGAAGCACTTTCCTTTTGAAAAGGTTTATATTTCAAAGTAAGAAACACAAGGTCTCATGCTTCAAATTAAGTAATCTTGTTCTCAGAGGTAGAAGTCAGCAACTTTTCTGGCATAGGCTAATCCACCATGAATACCCAAAGAAATGAATAGCCTTCAAGTGGAGCTTTTATAAAGTCTTACATAGCTAGGCATGATGGACCCAACTATAATTACAGCACAAAGGAGGCAGAGGCAGGAGGGACTGCAGCAGTTCCAAGGCCAGCCTGGTCTGCAGAGCAAATTCCAGACCAGCTAGTAAGACCCTATCTCCACAAAGACCAAATAAATAAATCTTGTGTATAATTCCAATATAATTTTCTGATTCTAGTTAATAAAATTAAAGTAACTACATGCCATTTACAATTTAAAATTTAGCAGCTTTTTGAGAGGAAAAGCTCCCAAAACTGTATCCAGAACTCATGTTTAAGATACTAAGATAAACACAATGTATGTATAGGTCATTATAATCAATATTTTGACAACCACAGTATAAAATACTAAAACCCTAGCTAATATTTTTTTCTTATCATGAAATAGTATCTTTTTAATCTCTTCTTGAATATCATATTATACTTTATGTTTATTGATTCTACATAGAATATTAATCAGAAATCATTTACATTCAGTTATAAGTAATATAATCCACCTCTACTACAAAAATTAACTTGACCCAAGATAAAAAGCTGACTCTAAAGCTTATATATAAGTAGTAAAAATAACAGATAATAGTCACCAAGTGCTAAAAATTTAGAATTCTCAGTCTTTGCTCTCATTTCAAAATTTGCTTCAATTTTTTTGCTGAGCTTTATTTAAAAGTTTCAGAATTATATAAATGCCTTTCATAATGAGAAATCATTCTGTTACACACTGTTCAAGTTCATGTTCATGTTCAAGTTCAAGTTCAAATACACTGCCAAGGAACTCACCTGACTGAAGTGGAACCTCATCCAAATCTGAGACTGTCCTTAAGGTGGCACAGGTGTATGGCATGGAATCAAATTTAACACGTTTCTGTTGGGAAATCCTATTCTGCCACCATTCTGGTGATGTCTATGAAAACAGACCATGGCTTTCTCTTGCCCACTCTGAGCCAATACTTATTTTTATCTGTAGCCAAAGCCCTAAGTCTAGGCCAAGGATTCCGTGTCTTCAATAAAAATATCACTTTCTATTCCTCTGGCCAACAGAAGCACCAAACCTGGTCAGCAGCTGTTTTCGTGTTTATCAGTGCAAGAAGGGATGCTTGGAAACTTATGGAAATGCATCTCCACTTCACTTCTTTGACTAGACACATGGTCAGGAATAAAGTCCATCAAGAAACAAGCTAATCTGAAACATGGTATCAGAGATCATAATGCAAAACATATGAACCTTTGTCTCTGAGATAGAACATTCCAGAGTTGACTATAACTCAGTAATGTCACCTTAAAATCTCTTCTCTTTCACAACCAAGCTCTAGTGGACTAAAAGAACAGATGCTACTAATATTGCAGCTACATGCTGCTGCATCACTCTTTCCTTTTTCACACAGCATTTAATGTTAGCAGTTAGTCAACTCTTCTCTCCAGAATAAATTCATAAAGTGTTTTTTCAAGCCAGTGCATTTTTTTTTTTGAGACAGGGTCTCCCTGTAACCCTAACTAGCCTAGGTCAGACAAGGCTGACCTCAATTTCAAAAAGATCTGCCTGCCTCTGTCTCCCCAGTGCTGGGATTAAAGGTGTGTGCCACTGCCTTTAAATAGCTAACCAGTGCATTTTCATAGTGTAGTAGTCACTTATATCTTTGCTGTGAACAAACACCTGACAAGATGCAACATAAGAAAGGAAGGGTTTATTTTGGCCTACAAGTGCAGAGGGTACAGACCATCCTGGAAGAGACACTTACAGCTGATCACATGGTGTCCACAACCAAGAAGTAAAAATGACTGCTCAGCTCATGTTCTCCTTTATATTCAGTCTGAGATCACAGCCTATGGAATGGTGCTGCCCATATTTAGAGTAGGCCTCCCTGCCTCAATAAATCTAATCTAGATAATCCATCACAGATATATCCAGAAATTTAATTTCACGTAGATTCTAAATACTAATAAGCTATACTCCCAGTTCATTTTATTTTTTAGACTGACTCCCTCTGTATAATCCAAGCTGGCCTCAAACTTGCTATCTTCATGCCTCAGCCCCTCTGAAGTGGCTGAGAGTACAGAAATAAGCCACCATGTCCAGCAGAGAACTGGTTTTAAAGTCTTCTGTTAATTCTATCATGTATGTCAGTTAGGTATATGTTCGGATTATTTACCTCATTATGACTATATGAAAATAAGACTATATTTTCAAGTTCCTTTGTACACATAATTTTTATTGCACAATATGCCCAGTGAATTTTACCATTTTGTCTGTTAGTTATTTTTCATTCCTATAAATCTTCCTGGACTTTGTTTTAGGATGCAGCTAAGTAATTTGGAAGGCACCTGCTGAAGTCTTGTTTTTATGTTAGTTGGTTCCTGAAGAGCATCCACCTCACATCAGGCATAAAATACCAGGCTATTTCCTCACACTTTACTTCCTATGCCACAACCTAAAAAGCCTCCCATCCTGGAAAGGTTGCAGCAACTGTTCCACTCATACCATATATTCTTCATTTTGTAGTGCTGTAGCCGAATACAGAGACAATATAATTTACCAGAAATATACTGATTTCTTGCAATTCTAAAGGCTGGAAATTCCAAGATTGAGAAACTTACCAGCCTTCTCACCACATTAATCCACTATAACCCCCTGTCACAAGGCTGGATGGCAGAAGAATAAAGGAGAGCAAAAGCAGGTCAAATTCACTTTTGTAACAAACCCATTCTAACAATAATGAGCCCATTCCTGAAATAACAACATAAATCCATTCATGAGAGCCCTACTAACCTAATCACCTCCAGTGGCCCCAACTCTCATAACTACTGTACAAAACACCAAGTTTCCAACATATTAACTTTGGGAGACACATTTCACCGCACTTCAGTTGTTTCTCACCACTCAGGAATCAGTGATCCTACTGTCTGATTCAAAGTCTTAACTATTATTTCCACAAATTTTGTGGGAATATTTTTTAGAGGAAGGAGGGTTGTTTTAAGAGAGGGTAGATTTGATTTCTATTACTACACATGGGGACAATGCAGATGTTCCCATCCTTGCTGTATGTTTAATCTGTGTCTTTGTATTTGAAGTTTGACACAAAGTTATCTGTGAGATACCAGTCCTAAGTGACACCTCTACAATGGAACCACTACATAGTAGAACAAGGTAGAGAGAATAATAATGCATCTCTCAACTTTCACCAGCAAAGTTTCCTCAGCCAAGAGGGTGATTAACACAGAAGGCCACAACTGACCAAAGTGTAGAGTAAGAGACGGCAGAGCATGTGTCCCTGGATAGGACTCTTATACTAAATCTCACCCACCAGGGCTCAGGGACCATTGAGGAAGAGGGGGCAGAAAGACTCTAGAGTCAGGGGTGGTGGATGACCACAAGGAAACAAAGTTTTCCAGGGTTCTGGGAACTTGTTCATATGAACTTACAGCTGTAGTGATAGCATGCAAAAGACCCATTCAAATTCAAACCAGACAAAAACTCAGCATAGAACTGGGGATATGGAAAGGAGGCCACAACTATGGCAAGGAACTACTGGCAACTGATCACTGCTGGGTGAGGGAGAGCTGGTCTTCTTTAGGGGAGTGATAATAGACCAGACTCCAGTGGAATCACAATGAGGGACATCCAGGGACAAAAACTTGACTCAAGAGGCCTTAATATCTATGACAGAATGCATGAAATCTGGTAGGGGAGGTTACGAGAGGGTGCAGGTAGGGAACGGGGATCTAAATATAATTAAGATGTATTTTAAGATGTATTGAATGAAATGTACAAACATTATATTTTAAAAAAGTCTCATTTATCAAACATTTAATCATTTCTTTCCAAAGATTCAATTTTCCTTCTGTTAGTATTTTCCTTTTACCTGAAGAATGTCTTTCATAACTTTCTATAGTACAGGTGATCTGAAATGGTCTTCTTCGAAGTCTGCTTTTTCAAAATAAGAAATTTCTTTTTCTAACCATATATATGATAAAGGATTGGGACCCGGGATATATAAAGAATTTTATCTTAATGAAAAATGACAGGCCAATTACAAAATGAACAAAGGGCTGGACCAGATATTCCTCCAAAGATGATATAACAACTAGTCAACAAGCACATAGTAGCCTCAATATCACTATCACAGAAATAAAAAACAAAGCCACAATGAGATACTCATCATACCCACTAGGATGGCTATTAGATTTTTTTTTATTGAAAATTACTGTTTATGAGAATGTAGAGAAATTAAAACTCTTGTGCATTATTTTATGCATTCTCTATGGGAAACAATATAGCAATTTCTGAAAACAGTAAATGTAGATTTACTATATGACAATTTCACTTCTGAGCAAAAGAACTCATGTTATAGACTGGAGTATCTGTACCCTCACGTTCACAGCAGCACTATTCACAAAAGCCAAAAGAGAGCAATAACCCCAGTGTTCCTCAGTAGGTGAATGAAAACAAAGTGGTATATACATATAATATGTGCACCACATTCACAGTAGCATTATTCATAACAGTCAAAAGGTGAAAACAACTCAAATACCTATCACTGAGTGAATGGAAGAGTACTTCCTATTCAAACGGAAAAAGGGAAATTCTGATACATATTGCAACATGAACTTTGAAGACAATGTGCCATATAAGTCACTGACAAAAAGGACAAATACGTACAATTGCATTTATATGAAGGTACTTAAGAGTAGCCTAATTCAGAGACAGAAGGTAGACTGTGGCTGCTAGCGGCCCTGGAAAAGGCAATAAGGTAGCTGGCATTTAATTATGGTTCCAGTTTCAGCAAACTGAAAAATGTCTGAAGATGAATGACAGTGATAAATGTGGAACAAAACACAAGCACCTAAGTGCACAGTACCATATAGGTTAGAGTAGTTACAATAATCAATTTTATTGGATAAATTTCAACGCATAAATTTTTAAAACATAACTATTAAAAGTAATTTCATTATAGAAAGTATTTTCAATCAGAATAGAATGCTGAAGGTGTGCTTAGTGATAAAGCATTCAGGCAGGAGCTCAAGGGGGAGGAGAGTATAGGAAAACTATTCAGCATGTGTCCATCTGTCTCAGGCTGCTTTTAAGACCCTCACTCAATATCACCAGTTGTCAGCTTTTGATTATGATGTACCTTGGTGTGGTTCCTTTAACATTCCTTCTACTTTAGGTTCATTGACTTCCTAGAACTGTGGGTTTACAGTTTCACAAAATACGGAATGTGTTCATTCATTTCTTCTAGTACTTTGTCTTTTCCTCCTTTCCTTCTCCTGGGATTTTACAACCACTTGTGTCTCAAGACGAACTGTTCTCATCCTACAACTCAGTGATGTTCTGTGGTGGTGATCACAGCAGAGGTAATAATGGTATTTGGTCAACCAATGCTTCATTCTGGACAGTCATAGTTTCTGTGTATTCAAACTCACTCTTTTCTTCTAGTATCTTATCCTCTATTAATCCTATTCAATATTTTATTTTAATTTCAGATATTGCACTCTTTGTCTGGAAGTTCCATCCAGATATACATTTTTTATTGTCCATTTATTTTCACATCATGCTTTTGTCCACTCCCCTTTTTAAACATTTAGAGCACATTAATAGCAGCTCTTTAATTCCTTTGACTACTAAATCAATCACTAGTCCTTCTGGTCACTGATTTTTTTAAATCTTGGCTATGAACCATGTTTGTCTCCTTTTTTGCAAACACTTTGAGGTGAGGATGACATAACATCAAACTGATCCATTTGAAGCAAACACTAATACAGTGTCTTTCAGTGATTCCCAATACTTTACAAATATTATATGTATCTAAATGCAAAATGTTTTTCTCTCTCTAAAAGAAAACTGCCCCCATTAGGCAGTTACTCCCCAGGTCTTTCCCAGACCCTCGCAACCACCAATCTTCATTCTGCGTCTCTGGATATTTCATATAAATGGAATCATAATGTGTTACTTTTAGTATCTGATTTATTTTACTCAACATATTTTTAAGACTCATTCACACTGTGACATCTGTCAGTACTTCATTTTTTATATGTAGGTAATATTTTCTGAAATACCAATACCACACTTGTTTATACATTCATCCAGTGAAAACAGAACTACTATGAACATGTTCATACATATATTTGTTTCAGTTCCTGTTTCAATTCTTAAGGGTATAGATATAGATGAAAATTGCTGGATCATAACTCTGTTTTGTTCGAGGAACTCTCAAACTCTTTTTCCACAGCAGATGAATCATGTCAAACTCCCTCTAGCAATCTATGAGTTCCAGTTTCTCCAATCCTCGCTAACAGGACATGTCGGACTTTTGATTCCAGTTATCTTAATGCATAGGAAGTAGTGCCTCATTACCATTCAGAATTGTCAGGTCAGGTATGCTGTCATAGGCATTTTGGTGGCTTGCACACCTTCTATGGAGCAGTATTTAGGTCTTTTGCCCACTTTTCACTTGTTGAGTTATAAATTTTAGTTTTGGGGGTCTTGGAAGGGGGTTTTTAACACAAGTTCTTGCTATGGTGCTCAGACTGGCCCTGAACTAACCTCTACTGAAATTCCTACATCACCATCCTAAGTAGCTGAAATTATAGGCACACATCACCACAGCCCAGTTCTTCTTATATTTAGACCACAGATCCACTTTGAATTAATTTTTCACTAGCATAGGGTAAGGATCTAACTTAACTATTCTGCATGTTTATCTTCAGTTGTCCCAGAATAACTTGTTGAAGAGATTACTTTTCCCACACTGAAGTCTTGACATTCTTGTCCAAAAAATTAATAAACTGTATACAAGTAGACTGCTTTTTTCTATATTCACAACTTCACTCTACTGATCTACATATCTTCATCTCTACTAATATCATACTGTTTTAATTACTATAGTTTTGTAGTAAATTTTCAAACAGGAAAGGTAAATTCTCCCAAGCTTTGTTCTTCTCAATACTATATATAGGATATTAAGCTCACTGCAACCATATGTGTCTAAAGATCACCTTTTCCATCTTTGCAAAAAAAGCCCACTATAATTTTGATAAGGACTACAATGAATCTGTAGCTTGAAATAGTAGTACCATCATAATCATATTAAGCATTCCAACTTAGAGATGCAGTGTGTTTTTCCAGTCATCTAGTCAACAATGTCTTCCAGTATATGTTTTTCATAAAGAAGTCTATTCCTTTCTAAGTACTACTGTAAATGGATTTATTTTTTACTTTAGTGGGGAGGAGAGGGAGCACACAGTTGCCAAGGAGTACATGAGGACATCTTTAGAGAGTCAATTGACTCCACCATATCTGTTCTTGAGACTGAATTCAAGTTAACAGGCTTGATAACGAGTGCCTCTACTAGCTAAGCCATCTTGTCTGCCAATAAATGGATTTTTAATTGGGACTGTTCACTGCTGACATATAGAAACACAATTATTTTTATAAGTTTATCATATACCTAAATATATGTTCAATTTGGTTATTAACTTTGGTAAAGTTTTGCAAGGATCACTGTTATCTGCAAATAGTTTTATTTCTTCCAAATTTACCTGTATTTTTTTCTTTTTCTTGCATAAGTGCTCTTGCTATAATTTCTACTACAATTTAAATAAAAATGGTGAAAATGGACTATCTCCTTGTCTTGTTCCTGATAAGAAAAAGTTAGGAATTATTTCTGTTCCCTTTCTCCTGTACTTTGAGAAGGGTTGATGTAAATTTCTTAAATGTCTAGAATCCCCAGCCTATGCTGCACCTGGTCCATTTTAGGTTCAAGCCTCAGCATGAGGGTATGGGCAGGATTAAGTAGAAAAATTTACCTGGTCCTGGACATTTCTCTGTTTCATAAGTTTTTTAGTTTTGTTTGTTGCTGCTGTTGAGGCATGGGAGAATCCTGAGAGGGCTTCTTGTTGTTGTCTGGAGGGCGGGGAGTGCATATGTTTGAGACTGGGTCACACAATGTAACAGCAGAGGCTGACTGAAACTTCCTAGGTAGCACTTGACATCCTCCTACCAAAAATTTCCACATACTACAAATATAGCATACCTGGCCCTTTTTATTAAAGGTCAGAAATAATGTATCCACGTTCATTTATGAATTCAGTTATAGGCTGCTTAAAGGTTTGTCTATTTTGTTTACCTTTTGAAAGGATCAACTTCTGGTTTCACTGATTGTCTTATTTTCCTGCTATCCATTTCATTTCTTTCTACTACAATCTTAGCCATTTCCTTTTTTCTGGTAGCCTTGTGTTTAACTTGCTCCTCTTTTTCTAGCTTCTCTAGGTGTATTAAATAAAATATTAAATTCTATTTTTCATTTGAAATAAAAATAATGTAGGCATTTACTCTTTAATATGTTCACTGCTATTACTACCTCTGAGCATTAATTTTACTCTATCAAGTAAGTCACCATCTTAGTTTCACTTCTGTTGCTGTTATAAAATGCCCTGACAAAAAGCAATGCAGGGAGGGTTTATTTTGGCTCACAATTCCAGAGTACAACCCATGACAGCAGGGCAGTCAAGATAACAGCCAGTCACGTCACATCCTCAGTGAAGAGCAGAAAGAATGAAAGTATGCATGCTTGCTGCTCAGTTCATTTTCCACTCTACTTACGTAGTACGGAATTGCACAAGTCCAGAGACGGTGCCCCACGTTTACACTGATTAATGTAATCAAGACAACCCCCTAAGAACAGGCCAACTTAATCTAGACAATTCATTGAGATACTCTTCTCAAGTTGTCTTAAATTGTGTCAAATTCACAATTCTAATAACAATCATGGGCATTTTTTTCATTTTCATGTTCTTTTTAAATTTTTATTTATTATTATTGTGTGTATGCATAATGGAGGGGCACATGTACCATGAAACACGTGTAGAGATGACAGGACAATTCTGTGGGATTGCTCCTCTCCTTCCACCTTAAGTAGATTTCAGGGCAAGTCTCATTACCTAATAACCTTCTTCCTGTGCCCATTTTAAGGCATCTATAAGTATGTTCTATTTTTCCTGTGTCTTCTTTGTTCATTTCTTAAGAATGCATTTATTTCCGCAATAGTTGTCCCCTCATGATCAGTGACAGACTAAGAACAGCAAAATCCAAGGATGCTCTAGTACTTCCTTCAAAATGGTACAGCATTTGCATACAATCCATGCATATCCTCTCATACCCATTAATCACCTCTAGATTACTTACAATATCTAATGCAAATGCTATATGAATGGTTATTGCAGTGTACTGTTTAGAGACTAGCAAGAAAAAGTCTGAATGTATTCAGTACTGGGGCAATACTTTTTCAGAAGTATTTTTAATCCACGTCAAATCTTTACATGAGAAACCTACACATACAGATGCCAAATGTATTTACAAATTTTCTTTACTATTTGTTCCTTATTTTTCACTTCAATTTAGCATCTCATGTCTAAAAAACATTGTTTATATGCTTTAAATGTTCTCTAATTGTTTAAAGAGGACGAGCATGTTTTCACTGAGTAACAAATTATCCCCAACTGGGCTGTAGCAGTTTAAGGGAATCCAACACTCTCTTCTGGCCTCCTCAGGCACGCATGGCAAGGCTGCACTTAAACACATGCAAGCAAAACACAGAAAACAGAAAATTATAAATAATAAATAAAATATTTTTTTAATTACCCCAAATCCACAAATCTATGAAATAAGCTCTCCACCCTCCTTCCCAGTTTGCAAGGGTCAGAAATGAGCAGCTAAGGTGATAGTTCTGCCTCAGGATATCTCATAAGACTGTGGCCAAGGTATCAATGAACCAGCTGTCTAGAGCAGGAAACCTGATGAGGATAGGAAAATCTGCTTCCAAGGCTCACTCACATGCTGTTAGCTAGAGGCCTCAGTTCTCTGTTGGCTGTTGTCAAGAGGACTTGACTTTTTGCAATGGGGGCGGGGGCGCTTCTTAATCAGACCACTGATAACATGGCAGCTAATGCCTCTTAGACTGAGGAATCCAAGAGAGAAGGAGGAAAAGGTAGGAAGGAGAGAATGAAAGACCTCTCCAAAAACAAGAGGAACAGGGAGGAAGGGGAAGGAAAGGGAGGAGTGCAAGAGAAAAGAGGTAGCAGACACAATGTGTTCATAAACACATTCTCTTCAAAGACGATCATCATTTCTGCCATGTTCTACTGATCACAAAGACCAACTTCAGTAGAATATGCAAAGGGATGCAGTGATCACTGAGGACCATCCTGGAAGATGGCTACACATGGAATTAATCCAGTTTCTGTTATACCAGCATATAAGAAAGTAAAAGTTCTTCTTACACATTGAATTTCCTTATGATCACTATTTTTCCCATTACCCTAAAGTGTGGAGCTTTTCCTGGAGTTAGGAGAAAGATGGGTGAACTGCAGATTCTAATCGACACCCAGACTTGAGGGAAAAATACAACTGAGTAAGCAGCAATAATACTTAAGGGAAAAAAAGTATAGCTCCTGGTGCCTATGACATGAAAAATGTGGGTACCTGAAGCGAATCTGGCCCCAAGTAGTTCATTTCCCCAAGCATTCAATGATCCCCTGAATGCCTATCTTCTACCCCTCCTTTCCCATCGATTTCCATATTGCAATAGCAACATTATAAGGAAAATTAATATTAGCAGTAGTAATTCCGGCACCAGTGCTTGTTCTGCCTCACTAAGTCAACAGCTCCTCATGTGAGCTGTAGGACACGCATCATTATTCTTTCAACTTTAGATCTTTTGTTCTAGATGATCATAGTCTAGCTATATACTAGGCAGTATAATAACAACTGTATTTTTCTAACAACACTTGGCTCCCACTTGTCCTACAGAGTTCCACTACTTTGGTTTTGCTCAGCCTGTTCTTCCATTCCACTTCAGACAGGTCTTACATCTTTCTCTTAGCTTCCATATTCCAACATCTGCTACCAAATATTACTACAATGAACTCTCTCTTGATGCTAAAACTGCCTAATATAAACCTTTTCAACACCATAGGAGACCCTGGCTGTCAATTCTGATTCAATCGTTTATAAAAAACAAACCAAAAAAGGCCCTCCCTCAGCCATTCATTTAACACTTATTTTACAGTACATGCAACTTATTAAATTATATTGCTACAGTTTAATGTTAAAGTAGGTTTTGTTCCATAGGAACTTACAATCATGAAAAAAAAGTCCTTAAATATACCATACTTTATCTGCTATGATAACCTGAAAGCTACTGGATTCCCTTCAGTTATTTGTTGGACTAGTTCATTTAAAAAATAATGATTATAAATATCTCAGAAAATTCTCAATGATTACAATCCAAAGACTGTCATTTACAAATAAAAAGGAAAAGGTGACAACAGACACAAAGAAGTAACTCAAAAAGGAAAAAGAAAAAAGAAAAAATGAATATAAGCAAATCATGGAAATGCAAACCACAATACTACTTATTGTCAGACAGAATGGCAGAGATTGAAAATGTATCAGAGAAGTAAGAAAATAGGCATTCTCTTATCTTATTAGTAAATGTAATTTTGTATTTTTTACATTTACATGTCAAATACCTTTAATATCTGCAGACTCTTTGGTATTTAATTTCTAACAATTAGAAATAATAATTAGAAGAACACATACATATATAAAAAATTCACTCTGACACTAACTGTAATATAAAAATCTGTCCAACAATAAGGACTTGGTTATTTAACTTTTAGCACTTCCAAACTAAAAATTATGATTAAATCACTTCAGAAGTTTACATATTGAATAATCCTAGTTTTTAAGGACAACATATTCACACAGAAACATACCTGAATAGAAAAAAAAAATCTCAAAGTATACACCCCCAAAATGTTATCAGTGATAATCTCTGTAAAAAAACAGGGAATTTTTTGTGGGTTTTCTTTTTGCTTATCCATATCACTCAATTTTTCTACAGTGAGTTATAAGACTTTCTTAAAAGGCAAAAGCAAAAATGAAGATGGCAATTTAAAGGCAAAAAAAAATGTCATTATAGAAGAACACAAAACATTCCCATATTTCACAATAATAATGTTAGGCAGATTAATATCAAACAAATTACTAGATCATTTAGTATGATATTTAGTATAGTATAGTATATTAGTATATCCTCAATTTCAATTAGTTTTAGTAAAGAATCTGTTGGGACAAGAAAGGCCTACAGTTATTCAAGCATTTTAGGAAAAAAAGAACTCCCAAATACAAACTTAGAACTAATCCTAGAGACAGTATTGAAAATCAATAGTAAAAATCTCAGTTGTTTCAAGTTAAGGATCAGCTTAAATCCCTTTTCACCCCTTTCACTTTAATCTTGCAAACCCTCTCATGAGATAGCAATTACCATAAAAATGAGAAAAGATAAAAGTTGCTCCAAAGTTTAATAATTCGAACTTAAGCCTGGTTAACGAGAAAGTCTCCACTTCTACTGCTCTCAGTCATGTTAACTATCCCTCTCTGATTTGAACATTTTGAGGGATGAAACTTAGTCAATAAAAAGAAGGGGCACTTAACTGATCCCAGAAATCCACATCTTTCACAAGCTAATTTCATCTATCTCTGAGCACTTATTAAAATTTCTAGCCAAAGCCCTAGGATTTGTGTACCAAAGCCCAATTCAATGACTTGAAATGTAACATTAGTGAATCTTCATTAGTACTAATTCATTCACTGATTTTAAATGAAGTAGACTAGCATAAAAATGAGTGATCATTTCTACCTATATGGAAATGTAAAAGAAATTATTCTAACTGTACCCAATGTGGCAATCAGTGTCAGATATCCACTGAAAATTGTTCAATGATCTCTTCACACCTACAACACAGTTTGTAAAATAACTCACAAAATGACACTGATGCCTCCGATGGGACTAAACAGAAAACATGCTAACAGTCCTTCAAGTCTCTACTAGAAGAGTCTTTGATAAAAGTGGTTTTTGTTGTACAAAAAATTATCCTGATTAAGGGGAAGGGGAGGTCAAAGAACCACTTTGCATAAGGTGGTTTTTATGTGTATGGTACTTGTATAACATAAAGATTATAAAAAACTTAAACATACAACATAATTGTGTGGCTATTATGTAAAAGAATGGAAATCTCTGCTTTAGTAGCAACCCTAGCACCATTCATCTACTCATGGAGCAATTTTTTTAAGAAAAAAAAAAAATATCTGAACCTAGGAATATATAAACAAGCAAAATCACTGCTTCATGGAGTATACATCTAGCAAGGCACACAAACGTCACACTAATCAAGTTAGCCCTTGTATCACTCAGATACCAAGATCTGTGATGCTCAAGCTTCTTATATAAAATGCTCAGTATACATATAGGCTTACACAAACCATCCTGTGTACTTTAAATAATCTGCAAGTTACTCATAATATCTAGTGTAATACAAACGCTATATACAACTGTGTTGTGTAGGAAATCATGACTAGGAAAAACCTTGGCAGAAAAAATTTGCTTTTTATTCTTTTCAACCTATAGGTGATTGAATCTACAGATGTGTTGCCAAAGGATGTATTATCTATAGATACAGAAGGCTGTACTTTCATATATGACTAGAACTCCAAGTTTTATAATGCCTATAAATAGAAAGACAAGATGCTATGAGATTATATACTAGGCTTGAGGTTAAATGAAATCAAGTGAGAAAGGGGAAAACAGTCCAGGCAGAGGTAGTCTGTGCAAAGGCCCTCAAGCTGGAATGACCTTGCCCAATCTAGGAACTAAACTAGTCCAGTAACTGCTGAGGTATTTTAGATTCTCTCTTAGGCACATATCAAGTCTGAGGTGTGTAAAGACATCCAATTAAGAGATCAAACTGATAAATGCATTAAGAGCTCAGAAGCAGCCTAGACAGATGCAGAAGTCATTGACATGAGGGTAGTATTTGACATACAGGAACCAAAGCTTCTGCAGGGAAGGTAAGACTAAACATTAGAGGGGAACATTGGATTACTCTTTCAAATCAGAGAAAACAAATTTAAATAACTTGATTTTCAAATAAAAGAAGTATGGGGGGGGCTGGAGAGATGGCTCAGCAATTAAAAATACTGGCTGCTCTTACAGAGGACCCAGGTTCAATTCCCAGCATCCACATACAGGCTAACAACCATCTCTGACTCCAGTTCCAGGGGATTCAACGCCCTCTTCTCACCTCCGAGGGCACCGCATGACACAGGTGCACTTACACACATGCAGGCAATACACTCATACAAAGTAAAATAATAATTTTTTTACAAAGAAGTATTTTTGTAATACAATTACAATATTGTGTTGTTTACTTCTTTCAATGAATGTAAAGTATTGTACACCAGAGTTTATTTAGCAGTGTACTTTCTTTTAGTCTTTGGCAATGTCTTAGAAAAAGGATCTTTTTTATGACACTGATACAGACTCTTCACAAGATACATCACTAAAAAAGCTTTGAGTTCATAGAACTGCCAGCAGCTGATGCTATATCACGATCTCATTCTCAACATACCAACAAATCCTGGGTTTAGGATGTGACAATCAGGAAGAACACCTTTTCTCTGCACATTCAGAAGTTACCAACTTTCAGGACCATCATGATTTTCCTTAAACAAGCTGCCCTACCCAGTCTCTAGTGTTTAGATAGTATTCTCCATAAAGCACTGATCAGGTTATGGTTACAGAAAAGCTGAGTTACAATATTCCACAATTTAGAGCCAAACACCATATTAATATGACATTCCTTAACACAAACTCACCTGATTTATTTGAAGCATGTTAAGACAATATTGATCAAACCGCTGTATCCCTCACGGCTCCAGAAACTGGAAAATGAAAATGAAGAAATAGAAGTTCAGCTTAGCTGGTAACTTCAGTGACTACTCAATACTTTACCCATGCTGATCAAAGTAAATAACAGTTAATCAGATTAACACAGAACTTTGTATGACAATAAATATGTGCTATATTTGTGCTGTTCAATCCAGCAATCACGTGTGCCAGTGAGTACCTAAAATGTGTTCAGTGCCACCAAGAAAGCAAATGCTTAATTTCCTGAATGTTAATTTTAACTTCAGTAAACACATATGACTAGTGGCTACCATAATGGACAGTGCAGATTTAAGACTATTAAACCACGTCCCTTCTTACGCTACAGTTCTAAGACAATCCAAGCACAGGGAAGCTGGAAACAACTATGAAACCTTTAGATCAATATTTAATGTAATCCTCCAGTCAGTCAGGTTTCAAACAACTCTGTTCCCATTCCTGTAACAAGGAAGGAAGGAAGATGTAACACACAAAAGAATTCTCTTTGGTGTTGTGGAAAATAATACAGTATGATTACCTAGATAGTTTCTTTTTATTATTATCAATATAAAAAACAGTATGCACATAAAATTTGCTTTAAAAAAAAATTATGAGGGCTGGAGAGATGGCTCATCAGTTAAGAGTACTTGCTGCTCTTGCAGAGGACTCGAGTTTGGTTCCCAGCACTCCCAGCTCACAATTGCGTATAACTCTACCTTGAGAGGATCCAGAGTTTCTGGCCTCCATGGGCACATGCACTCACATGCACATACCCACACAGAAGTATGCACACAAAAATATTCTTTGAGTCAGGCATGGAGGTGCATATCTTTAATCCCAGCACTTACGAAGCAGAGACAAGTAGATCTCTATGAGCTCCAGAACAGTCAGAACTACAGTTCCAGGCCAGCCAGTGTTACACAGTGAGACCCTGTTTCTAATAAGAATAATAATTTTTAAATAGTACTATGATATACCCCATTGTTAAATTTGGGTTCACTTCCCTTTGGAGTCTGACTTCCACACTTTGGCTCTATTTCTTTTCATCAGGCAAACCTCTTCTATACCTATCTTAAAAAGAGATACCAAAAAAGGAAACACAAATTTATAAATAAATAATGGCTCTCTTAATGGGAAAATTTTACATAAAATACAAATTATGTACAGGTGCCTCTAATTAAAAAAAAAAAAAAACTTATCAAGCAAACAAGCTAAGTCCCATCACCTAGGTGCATATATTCATGAAAGTACAAATATTTGGCTACCACGTTCCATCTCAAGACGCAAATGGGTCAACTCAAAATTACTTTGAGGACTAGAGAGATGGCTCCATGCTTAAGAGCACTGGCTGTTTTTGCAGAGGGCCTGGGTTCAATTCTCAGCACCCACATGAGAGCTAACAACTATCCACAACTCTAGTTCCAAGAGAATCTAACACCCTCTTCTGACCTCCACCAGCACTGCACAACAGAGGTGCACTTGTGCACATGCAGTAACACACTCATACATATAAAAATAAAAATAATAAAATGTTTTTAAGTAAAAAAGAAAAGGTTAAGTCTAATTCTTAAATGTTTACATTTTTAATTCAAAATCTGAATTCACTAAAAAGTGCAACATTATAGAGACTCATACTGGTCAAAGTGCTGAGAATAAGTGATTGTTGAGTGCTCAGTCCTAATGAGTCATCAACATCAACCCACACAAGACTCAGGAAACACTGCAGAAGGGGAGAGAATGTAAAAGCTTGGAGGACGGGAAGGAGCAGTGCTGTGAAATTCAGTCCTCTGCACGTGATATGGCCTTTGCACTCATGAACTCACAGCAACTGTGGTTACTGAACAAAATCTACACAAGATCATGTCAGTAAATAATCCCAGCATGGATGGAGGAGGGACTTATAAGACTCCACCCCTATCTGAGAAGCTGGTGGCAACTGATGACTGACTGCTGGAGCTGAAAAAGTAATTTTTCTTAGGAAGATGGCCACTTGCAGGTTGCCCATGTTTGTGCAGGCAGCATTAATTGGACTCAGTGGGTTATTTTAAAAAATTAATAAATAAAAATCAGAGGACATGAAGGTGGTAGAAGCAGGTGGTAGGAGGGTATGGAGAAGTGGGAATGGGGGATCTGGGAGTGGACATGATTAAGATATCTTGTATTTGTGCATGAAATTTTCAAAAATCAAATTTAAAATGTTTTTAAAGAATAGCATCAGTCAATGGTCTTAATACACAACATATAACTAAAAACAAAACATCAGTTTTTTTTTCTAAATGAAAACTCATGTGAAAGATAAAAATATAAATAACCCTCTAAAAACATGTTACTGATTTAGTGCCCTTTATGTCCTAAAATTTTACACTTATCAACTCTGAGACAAACCATTTGTTTTTGTTTAGTACACAACTCTAAACATTAAAATTATTTACCTTGCTGGGTATGGTGGCACACATCTTTAACCCCAGCACTAGGGAGGTAAAGGAGGAGTTCCAGGCCAGCCAGGGCTACGCAGTGAGACCCTGTCTCAAAAAAGAAAGTTAAAAATATTTATCTACAGACTTGTATGTATTTCTCCAAGCTAGAGTTTGGCAACACAAGTGACTTCAAGAAGTAGGCACAGAAAAATACTGGGTATGTTTTTAAGTCCTAATCTTGACATACAAAAGATATTTTATGAATTTATATATATAAGCCTCCCTTCAATCACAAAATGAGCTATATTAACTGAAATAACTACTGTGTCTATAATAACACTCTGTAACCAGATACTATTCTAAAACTATTCTTTTTTTCATTGAAGAAGTTACATTATACTTACATCAGTATTAAAAATTATTATTTATGGGGCTAGAGAGATGGCTCAGCAGTGAAAAGCACTAGCTGTTCTTGCAGAGGACCCAGGTTCAATTCTCAGCACCCACATGGTGGCTAAAAACCATCCATAGCTCCAGTTCTAAGGGATTCAATGCCCTCTTCTGACTTCTGCAGGCACTGTACGACACAAGTGCACTTACTTACATGTAGGCAACACACTCATGCACATAAAAATAATAAAATAAATACTATTTATAACTATGCTATGAACAATTCAGAATTCCAAGGTGGTATGAATCTTTACAACTTTCATTTTTTTCTTTAAAGGTATGTCCATATATTTTTCCTATATTTTCAATAATTTTATAAAATAACAAAACATATCAAAAGACCCAGAGCAGCATCCTGTCCAAAAAGTATCCAGCTACAGTTCAATTTCACTACAACTAAGTACTTTTAGAGCAATCTATTCACATTTTGTCTACAAAATGCCCTTCAGTGACACCCATCCAGGCATAATGAGGACATGCAATTTCAGACTCAGTCACCAAAAGAAAATGGAGAGGGTGCTATAAATTGGGGAAGACTCACAGCTCATGAAATATGAAAAATCCATTCTGATTCTGCTGGTGTAACATACTACTTTTATTCTTAATTACATTTTCTGTCATAAATTAAAAGTTATAAAGTTAAATGTATACAACCTTAATAAATGCAATTTTAGGAAATGTATAAATACCCATAAACTTTTTATATCAGTAAATAGTCTAAACTGGTAGGTTTTTCTCACCTAAGTGCCCTATTTGAAGATGTGGAAGCAAAAACATTTAGTACCTTCATTCACAGACTAAAAACTACACAAAACTAAGTATCAATTTAAAGCTTCTTACTCTAAAAAATTCATGGAATTCATCCTTTAAAAAGTTTTTTGAGGGGCTGGAGAGACAGCTCAAGAGTTAAGAGAATATGCTGCTTTACTTTTTTACTTATTTATTTTTACTTATGTGTATGAGTGTTTTCCTTGCATGTATGTAAGCACACCCATGCTATGCAATGCCCACGAGGTCAGAAGAGGGCATCAGATCCTCTAGAACTGGAATTGTGAGCAGTTATGTGAGTGCTGGGACCAAACCCTGGTCTTCTACAAGAGCAGCCAGTGCTCTTAACCGCTGAGCTCTCTCTCCAGTTCCTACTTACTGCTCTTGTAAAGTTACATTCCAAACTCCCACAACGTAGCTCACAAATATCTGTAACCCTAGTTCCAGGAGACCCAACACCCTCCTGTGGCCTCTGAGGTTCTGCAATGCACATAATGCACAGACATTCATGAAAGCAAAACACTCACACACATAACCAATAAACCTTTAAAAAAAAAAAAACTCAAAAAAGATTTTGAATGTTATTTTAAGTAGATACCAAAAAACCCACTGTTAAGGAAAATTAAATTATAAATTTTAGTATTTCCTAAAAGCCACTAAAATATTCTAATCATACAGAAGTTTTACTTAACAGGCTATACCACAACACCAGCCAAGAAAAAAAAGAGACATCAACATTTACCAGGCACTAATTTTATGGCATGTGCCATATTTTGTCAATTTTACACTCATTTAGTCCTCATTGACTTGAGGTGTAGGTTCATTTTTCTACAAGTTGGGCTATTTTCCCATAGTCACATTCACACTGCTATGATTAAAACCCAGCTCATACACATTCTAAGTTCTCCTCAGCTAATACTAAATTATGAAAGATCTATTTCTTCAAATTTTTTCCTGTGCCAAACTAAAGGACTCACCTGCACCTAATAGCACAAGCCAGTCATTCCAGCACTTGGGAGTTAGAGGCAGAAGGATCATTTCAAGGTTATTCTTGCTACACAGCAAGCTCAAGACCAACTTGGGGTATATATCTCTAAAGAAAGAACAAAATAACCAAAAAGAAAAAGTCAAGAGCTTAATGCCTAGAACAACATAATGGCAAAGCAGCTATAAGAAACTTTGGGGAGGGAGCCTAAGAGATGACTCAGCAGTTAAGAGGACTGGCTGTTCTTGAGGCACCCAGGTTCAGTTCCCAGCACCCACATGGCAGCTCACAACCATCCATAACTCTAGTTCCAGGGGATCAAACACCTTCTTCTGACTTCCACAGGCAATCTGCAACATGGGTGCATTTACATACATGCAAGTGTAGATACATACACTTATACACATAAAAATAATAAATATTTCTAAAAAGAACTTTGGGGAGGTATTCAATATCAACTGTAATAACTCCCCTTGTCCCTTAACTAACAGTTAACAGGCTCCTGCCACTTAGTTCACTAGGAGTTAACAGACTTCTTTGGACTTTGCTGATGTAGCGGCAATCTGCTCCCAAGATATTGGGAAAACCAACTAGACAGCTGTCCCTGGAATGCCAGGGGAGGTGTAGTCCCTCCTCATCCCTATGTTTCTGCAAACATCAAAGGCCATTTATTACTGGGCCAGTCACTGTGGCCTTGGGAACACTGTGCTACTTTCTCACCATTATGATGGGACAATTCCTATGTGTTTTTCACTGCTAGAGCACTTATCATATGTAAACTCTGTGTGAACTTCAAATGTTGAACTTCCAATAAAGACTCTCCAGGAGGGCAGTGAAAGCACTCTTGAATTCTGACTTATGCAGCACCTATCTCTATACAGTCTGGTATTAACAGGTAGTTCAATTTTATATTAGCAAAAGACTGTTTTTCTCTTCATACATATAAATGATCAGACACAAAGCACTCAAAGTATAAAAGGAGGTGGTGGTGCAGGAGAGACTGAGGCAGGATGATAGGGAGCTCAAAGATAGCCTAGGCTACACACCAAAATCCTATCTCAAAAAGAATTTTTAATTAAAAAAAAAAAGACAGGCTGGAGCGATGGCTCAGTAGTAGTTAAGAGCACTGGCTGCTCTTGCAGAGGACCAGGGTTTGATTTCCAGCACCTACATGGTGGCTAACAACCATCCATGATCCAGTTCCAGGAGATCCAACACCCTCTTCTGACCTCCATGACACTGCACAACATGGATGCACTTACATACATGCAGGCAATATACTCATACACACAAAATAAAAATAATTTTTAATATTTAAAAAGAGAGAGGGAGTTGAACTGAAGGTATGGCTCAGTGGCAGAGTGCTTTCCCAGAATGTGGGAGGAGCTGGGTTCAATCTCCAGCACCACAAAGAATAGTAATTCTAAGGAGGTTAGAGGTACAAAGAAAAAAAGTCTTTGATCAACTTCTTATTCTAGAGCCTAAACAGGAAATGTTTTCAGCCTTACTTTCTGTGTTGTTTATATATCTATTTTAATTATATTTATTTATTTGGGGGCATGCACGGGCCACAGTGCAAGCATGGAGATCAGAAGGCAACTTTCAAGACTTTGATCCTAGAGACCCACACAATGTAAGGAGAGAAGGAGCTCTCACCACAAAGCATGTGCTGTGCTTGAGCTTCCCATCCTCCTCCACCAAGCCTAATGACCTGAGATCCCCAGGACCCACATGGTGGAGAAAGAAAGCCCACTCACACAAGCTTCCCTCTGACCTCTGACACAGCACTATGGTATAGGCTACCAGCTGAGGTATCAAGACAGTCTACTATTTTATTTTCATGTTTCTGTTGAAAAGCAGATCAAACCACTATTTCCTAGAACTTCATTCCACACAAATCAAGTAAGGTAAAATGTAAAATTCAATCATTTTCCTTGATGATATAGAAGCTGTGGCATATCTATTTTACCAATAAATAATACAAGGAGAAAAAATTGTGCATAACAGAGGGTAAATGATTAATGGTGTAATGGTAACAGGTAACTCCATGTAAAGGGTACAAAGATGTTCTCTGGATTGTTCTTATTCTTGCAAACTGTTTCCAAACGTAAAGTTAAAAATTGATAATCGTATGCTATTTGAAATTTGCCTACCTGGATTAAATAGCAACATTTTTCCAAAACTGTTTCTTAAGGAAAACTAGTAATTTGTGAGGAAGTACACAGCATATCCTACTCACAAATCACCACTCAGACATAAATTTCCTATCATACTGCCATGCAGTGAGATGAAGCAAAGGTGAGGAGAGCTGAGATTTTGCAACACACATCAGGTAGCTCGGCATCACTTGCTTCACACATTACAGGCCTGCTGCAAAACGCAGCAAATCCACAATCAAGGAGTATGTGATATCTTGGGTTTGCAGTAAATAGAGGCAAACTGAACAATGAAAAACTTGTTATATTACAAAGCAATCTAGCAGAGTAAGTCTTGGTTTTTTGGTTTGTTTTTTAACTGAGTAACATTTTTCCACTACAGTTCAATTCATGATAGTATATTTGAATCATCTTGAGAAGATGGAGCTAGGTGTGGCAGTGCACACCTTTAATCCCAGCACTCAGGAGGCAGAGGCAGGAGGCAGTGAGATCGAGGTCAGCCTGGTCTCCATGGCAAGTTCCAAGTCAGCTGTGGCTACAAGAACATCATGCCTCAAAAAAAAAAAAAAAAAAAAAAAAAATTTTAAGGAATTGGGGAAAAGCATCCTACAGAAGAATTCTATAAGGTTACTCCATTCCTGCCTGCCCATCACAGTTTTGATTTCAAGCGTTTGCCTTCCAAAAACGCAAGAATGCCTAAGAATCCAAGTAATGTTCAACGAAAGTTCACCTAAATTGAGAGATCAAGCACTCACTGATGAAGATTCCCAGTTACTGAAATTCCTTTAAAAGATCATTTGAATCCTTTCTGGAGGATGCACCCACTTTAAAATTCTTTAGTCAATTTCGCCTGGTCTGCCTTAATTGCATGGCCCCTCTCTACCCAGGTAGTGTTCTAACCTTTTGAAAGGTAGGAGGGGAACATCTCCGCAAATATGGGCCCATAAAGAAAATGCTCACAATGCAAAATTTTGCACATAATAATTGCGGGGACTTCTGGAACTAACCCTCCCCCCCGCGACTGGGCCATTATCCCCGCCCCCTACCTAGGACTTCCAGCTCTGCTCGTCTCAATTGCCTCGGTAGAACTGCCCGCCTCACCATTCCTCCGCTCGCCTGAGCAGAGGCGGGAGTCCCTGCCCTCACAGTGGATTCTGCCATTGAGCTTTTGTCTCTCGCCCAACTCCCTTCGCCCTGGCAAGGTCACGACTGCCAACTACCCCTTTATGCCAAGCCATCACAGTAGTTCGCAAGAGCCACCGCAGAACTTGCCTGTCATGGGATATATTCTGTCCCCTGAGCCCCACCTACCTTCCCCGTTTCGGCGAGTTACGTCTTCGCCACTTGCCCATTATACAGAAATAGCCACCGCCGCCAGCCCCGGGATGTCCCCGTGAACCTTCCCCGGCCTCGCAGCCCCGCCGACCCGTAGGCCCCGGCGGCCTCCCCGCAGGCCCGCCCCGCCATCCCCGCAGGGGTCCCCAGCCCCGGCGGCTCCTCCCCTCCGGACACCTGTGCCGCCCCCCCACCCCGCGCCGCACACGCCCCCCCGCTCCCCTCCCCCTCGGCCGCAGGCCCTCGAGGATGGCGCGGGGAAGCAGGCCGCGAGGGGCCGCTCTGAGGCTCCCAAGCGCCCTCTGCCTCAGTCGGCCGCGGGGCGGAAGTCGGGCCTCCCAGCGCCCCCCGCCTGGGGACTCACCTTCTGCCCGCGGACGCTCCGCAGACGGCTCCCACATTGGCAAGCGCTCGGGAGGACTGACCCCGCTCGGCCGCCGCCGGCTCCCACCCCTCGGCTCCCTCCGCCCGCCTCCCTGCGCTCCCGCCGCGCCCTCCCGGGCCCGCGCCGCGCGCCCCCGCCTGCGCCGCCGCTCCCGCGCCCCGGCACGCCGGGCCGCGCGCCCGCGCCGGTCCTCCCTCCACCCGCCGGGCGCCCGCCTCCCGCCGCGGCTGAGCGGCCATTGTTCGCCGCTCCGCTCCCGCCCCCTGGCGGCCGCGCGGCCCCCCGCAGCCCGGGGCTCTGCGGGGCTGCAGCCAAGGACCCGGCCTCAGGGCCCAGCCATGCGGCCGGCCTGAGGGACCGCGGCGGCGAGCGCGGAAGCGTTCGGCCTACTGCCGGGGTCCCCGGAGCGCCTGCCGCCCCCGCGGTGCGAAGGCTGCCCAGAGCCGCGGCTTCCGCACCTGCCCGCGCAGCCTCTCCCGCACCCGCCGACCCTCGGCTCTACACGCGGCCTGTGCCCAGATGCCCTGTGCCTACCTTCCCCGGGCTCTCTAGCTACCGGCCTCTGCGGTGCTGGGGACGCGCGACCATCCCGCGTCCGCTCTGCTGCGGTGCGACGCACGCTTTGGCGGATCTTGCACCTTTCCAGACTGGAGGAGGGAACAAGGGGGAGGAGGCTAGCTCACTATCTCACCCTGAACACTAGTGAGCCCTCATCACCTGCTCCTCGGCTTGACAGGATGCCAAAGCATTATTCTCAAAAAAAGAAAGAAAGAAAATCTTAGGTGGTCATGTGAAGGAAAAATCCTTAGAACCAAAAATGAGAATCATCTTAGAACAATGTCCTAGATCCTAGGTTTTTGAAGTAAGTGCCAAAAAAGTCAGATTACTTCTTCATTCGTCCTGGTTTTGATGTGGTTACGTATGGCCTGAGAACTTCAACCCAGTTAAGACCAGTGAAACTCAGCCCTTTAGTAAATGACACCAACATAATATGATATTTTAAGTCTAGAAATAGAACAGTTAATATGTTCTTACAATTACCCACTGGCATTATTCTTCCCAAGGCTCACTTACCTACCTAGAAAATGTCTTCGAGGCCTGTGATTTCAGTCGTTTTTTTAAAACCAAGTCTACAAATGAAACAGTTTTGTGGGCATGTTACCTTACGCATTCGTTTTTGCTTTTTTAAAGAGACTAAATGTGATGATATGTGTATAAAATGATAATACCAATGAAGCACTCTAAATAGTATGGCATGTGACAGCTCTCAAATGATAGAATGTGGGCTTACCACTTCATTTACCTCCTAGAAATGTTTCCCATGCTGTTTTCTCCCTTTCACCCCTGCCTGTTTCCTCAAATTCAATTTGTAGATTGCTCCCTAAATAGGCACCACTCCTTGATTAATGAGTTCTAGCTGCTTAGGCATTATTCCGATTTTCAATGGTTCAAATGACTACATGCCCTTCACACCAGGGGACAAGCCTCCCACTTCTGTTCCATTCCACAAGCCATTCCCTCTCCTTGCATTATATCCTCCCTTAACCCACTGAACAAACACATCACTAACACCATTCAGAACGTGCCTCTCTTGAGAGCCTCTCTTCTAACTCCTTTGAGCAGACCACGCTCTTCTCTTGATGCCCTCTTCTCAGAACTGCAAGTATATTATTGTTTTCTAGCCTGTCTTCTGGCAAATGGCGAGTTGTTTCATTCATTCAGGGTGTGTCTCAGTCATCTCTGTAGTCTGGGCATTCAACAGCAAGTGGGTGGACAGTACATGCTTTTGGAATAAATTACTTTCAGAAATGACACTGAAGTGGTCAGAATTTTTGTTTTCTTTGATTTAGATCATTAAATTGAAAACTTTGCCATTGTGTATCTTTTATAACTGATTTTAAACCCCAAATAGGACATTTTTTTTCAAGTCATCAGAAAGATTGTTTTCAGCCTTAATCAGCACTTTCTTTTTTTAATTTTTATCCTATATGTATGAGCATATTGTTTCCATATATATATATATACATATATATATATATGTATATATATATATAACCATGTGCATGCAACACCTGTGGAGGTTGGAAAGTGGTGCCAGATCCCCTGGAACTGGAATTAATTATGGAAGATTGTTAGCTGCCGTGCGGTTCAGGGAACTGAACCCAGGTCCTCTGCAAGAGCAGGAAGTGCTCTTAACTGCTGAGCCACTTCACCAACCTCTGAGCCAGTGTTTTCAACTGTTCAAAGTGAACAGGTTTCAAAACATGATATTATCTGAGCGACACAGAAATCACATAAATCTATAGCCACTATAGTATTTATTTTAAAATAAAAATATTTTTAAATTTTATTTTTATTGAATTTTTATGATTTTCATACAATATAGTTTAATTGTCTTTAGATTCCCTCCTTCATAATACCTCTTTCCAATGCACCCCCACCAAATTTAATGTACTCATATATATAATATATGTAATATATATATTATATATATAATACAGCCTATAGAGTTCTGATTTGTGTCTCCAAATGTCCTTCAATGGGTCCATTCACTGGACCCAGCAAGAGTCCCATCCCTGTAAGCACTGTCTCTCCCCCTCCCAGTAGCCATCAGTTGTCAAAAGTTCCTTAGATTTCACTGGGATTTCTTACCCACTTCTCCATATCTATGCTGGGATTTTGTCTGGTTTGAACTTGAATGGGTCTTGGGCATATTGTCACCATTGCTATGAGTTCATACGAGCATCTGAGCAGCTGTCTGGAAGATTGTTTCCTTGTGCTCATTTCTGCCTCCTCTTCTGTAATGATCCCTGAGCCTTGGGAGACAGAAGTTTGAAATATCAGGGATACTCTGCAGCCTCTTGTTCTCTATACATTGGTCAATTGTGGGTTTCTGTGTTAATGACCATCTACTATATTATTTAAAATATATAATAAAAATACATAATAAAATTTATGATATAATATATATAATTAAAAAGTTAAACTCTCTTGGCAGTAGATTAAAACAAAGCAACTTGGATCTAAGGAGATGGCTCAGTGGGTAAGAGTACTTGTTGCTCAAGCATGGTGGCCCAAGTTCAGATCCCCAGCATACATATTACAAAAAACAGCCAGGTGTGAGCACACATTCCTGTAATTCCAGAGCTTGGAGAACAGATGGAAATAGGTTGAGTCTCGATGGCCAGCAGCCTAGCCAAAAAATGGGTGAGCTTCAGGTTCAGTGAGAGAGCCATCTCAAGGGAATAAAGGGAGAGCAATAGAGGAAGACTTCTGACATCCTCTTCTAGCTTATGCACACATACATACAGTACACAAGTATTCAACCATCAGTAAAAGGGTGATGCTTTCAAACACACCATGATCATGTTTGAGCAGTTTAAATGGAACAGAATCACAGCTACAGTATCTTTTCCACTGTCTTTATAATCTTCTGTTCTTGAGATCTGTTCTCCTGTAAACTCTTCTGATCTCTCCCACTAATGTTACTCTCTTCTGTGTGCTTGTATGTGGGGGCTTTCTTACCACTCTATACACTGTGTTTTTCCACAATACCTAAAAATTCTTGCCTCATCTTTCTTTCTCCAGGATCTAAAGTAGGAGTCACCAAATAGTACATGAGTGATTAGTGGATTTCGTAAACATTTCTGGAATATCTACTATGTGACCAGTATTTTTCCTGACCCTGGGATGGATGGATGGATGGATAGATAGATAGATAGATAGATAGATGTAGAGGAGAAAGAGAGAAATGAAAAGGCTCTTCCAAGACTTTGGAATCCACAAAAGAGTGAAACTTCATATACTTTCCCTATGTTACAAAAAAAATCATTCTTGGATTTCAATGTTTTTCAATAGCAATGGTATCAAGATACTTATTAAAGTATTAATCACCTAAAATACTAAAAAACGGAAGTACGTTATGTTAAAAATGCAGTCATTAATAAGAAAACAGGGACTGGAGACATGGCTCAGCAGTTAAAAGCACTGGCTGCTCTTGCAGAGGACCTGGATTTGATTCCCAGCACCCACATGGCAGCTAACAACCATCCGTAACTCCAGTTTCAGGAGATCCAACACCTTCTTCTGGCCTCAGCACTGCGTCGCACAAAAGCATGTACATGCAGACATAACACTCATACACATAAAAATAAACAAATTCTAAAATATAAAACAAAATGTAAATATAATGAAGTACAACAAAAGCTGTATAAAACATGGTGTTGCATAAATATTGTAAATAAAATGATAAAGACCCAATGCTTCATTTTTAAGATATTTATTTTATTTTTTAATTATGTGTATGTGGGCACGGTGGGGGGTGGGGGAGATGTGCACATGAGTGCAGTGCCTTCACAGTCCAAAAGAGGGCATTGGATCCCCAGAGCTGGAGTTCTGGGTAGATGTATGCTGCCTGACCTGGTTGCTCGAAACCAAGCTCAGATCCTCTGCAGGAGCAGTACATAATTTTTTTAAATGTATATGAATGTTTTGCTGCAAGTAAGTGCATCCAAACATGCCTGTGGAGGCCAGAAGACGGTGTTGAATCCCCTGGAACTAAAGTTACAGATGGTTGTTAGCTGCATGTGGGTGATGGGAAAGCAAGAACAGCAAGTGCTCTTAACTACTGAGCCATCTCTTCAACCCCAGAATCCAATTATTCCTCTATTGGTTTTGCATTTTCTGTGTCTATCTTTGAGCCTCTCAATTTTTTTCTTGGAGGCTATCTGCACTTCCTGTCATGCCATACATTTGATTTTCAGTTACACCCTCTTTATTTACTTTTTCTTTATTTGCTCTTTTTTACTGTTTATGTGCAGTACTAGGAATCAAACCTTGTATGTGCTAAACAAGCATTCCTGTCTACTATTTTGACTTAATTTGTTTGTTAAATTTTAAATAGCATTGTTTAAGTCTTTGTTTCTTTCTTAGTTAGCTAAAATACAAGATGAGGTAGATTATCAGACTGCTCTTTTACCTCAGTCTATGTTTTATCATGTGTCAATTAAGTCCTTTTATTGAATGTATGCTTGTATTACATTTAGCTATCAAGTAAAGCACTTAGTATTCTTTTGAGTGCAGTGTTCCACTGTGATTACCTTTTTGTAATAACTGATATAATTTAAAATAATTTGCTTTCATTTTGCTCACATGTAATCTAGCTTTGCCTAGTAAAGGATCTGGGGCAAATTAAATTTTATTTCACTGTTGTTTAGGCATGAAAGTCTAACATCTCACTTTTCCCATCATCTTTATCTTAAATTTATGATGCTTTCCTTTGAACTACATATTCTAACAAAGAAATGTGCTTTGCTTATAATTATGTAAATTGTTTTGTGGTAGAAATAAATTTGTGATATCTCTAAACATTGGAAAAGCAGAAGGGAAAGTCGGAGGTGAAGGGAGAAGATGGCTTTTTTTGGTGGTAATGTGAGCTGAGCCCCAGCCTCAAGTGACCTGAGACCAGTAGGTGCCTCATCACCTTATCAGTCACTTTTCTCATGCCTGTGAATAAACAGCTTCAAGAAGCAGCTTAGGGGAAGAAAGGTTTATTCTGGTTTAAATTCAGGGGACACAGTCCATCATGGAAGGCATGGGTGCAGGATCAGATCACAGGTCGGGGACAGAGGCACAGCTGGGGGATGAGGGCACAGCTGGGGGATGAGGGCACAGCTGGGGGATGAGGGCACAGCTGGACCACTGGCGCAGATGATGAGTCGCTCACATCTGAAGCTAAGAGAGAAGAAATGCCAGGGTGCAGCTCCATGTCAATGTCTCCTTCCATGTCCCTATCATACGGGGTGTTAGGTCCCAGCAAAGTGTATTTTGGAGGAACATACATAGTCATACTATAGAAGGCCAGCAAGGAGGTGATCTGACACTCAGCCCTAATCCTTGAGTATATAGAGTTATGAACAGACATGACTAAAATAAATAAATTTCTGTTCTTTATAAATGACTTAATCTGAGACTAAGGATATGGCTGAGTCAGCACAGTGCTTGTCTAGCATGTACAGAGCCCTGGGTTCTTTCTCCAGAACTGTGGAAACTGAGCCCAGTGATACACACCTCTAATCCCATGACTGAGGAGGTGGTGGCAGGAGGATTGGAAGTACAGAGTCATCTTCTGCTACATGATGAGTTGAGGCCAGCCTGAGATACATGGTATCGTGTCTAAAAATAAAAGATTATTCAGTCTAAGATAGTTATACCAGCCCCTAGACTAGGGCTTCTGTGAACAGACAGATCAAAGCAACGAGCACATTATCTGAGCTCCGGGACTCAGTTTCTGTAAGCCTCTAGTGGCTTCCTTTGTGCCTGTAGCTCAGAAACTCTAATTCTTCCTGTTCCACTCCTATGTTAATGCCCCTGTCCACTTCTTCCTAGTTAGCATTGGTCTCCTGCTCCTTCTGGAAAAAGGGAATTAAAATGCTCATCACTCAATAACTATCAAGTGACAGTTTTCCAGCACTTCTTTCTGAAGCACTCCATGAATACTGTAAGATAAACACACAAGCCTGAACCAGTTTAAGGACAGGACTAGCAATAGTGACCATGGAAATCTGCAGCCTATTGTTACCAGAAATTTGGGGGAATTCCTTTGTGGTTGCCATATGATACTGAGAAATCAGGATCACCTCTTGGAATTCTTAGTTTCGCTAATGAAAGGAATTTTAAAATGGACTCAAATAGAGGCTTGAGGACAATTTTACTGGAATTTAAAAGAAAGATCTCAGAACAGGAAAGCTGTAAATCTTGACAGCTTCAGGTAGAAGAATGAGAAAGAGAAGGGGAGAAAACCACGCCATTCTGAGTGCCTAAAATAATAAGAATTTTAAATCTAACAAATTAGTTAATTTTACTTTGTTGGTAATGAAAATAAAACTGCCTCCAGAACTGTTAACATATTTTACTTCTTTATTACAATGAGATGCTTAAGAGATGATGCCCATATCTTTTATGTTTCAAACACAGCTTCCCGGTTTTCATTAAAGTATAAAGTTATTTCACTAAGAAAATTAATTCTTCAAAATCATAAATTCTGTAAGAAAAATAAAACAAGAACTATCAAGTATTTAAAAATGTAAAAAAGTTGTAGGCATTGAACTATGTTTCTGATAAAAAGGAAATACTTTTAGATAAGGGAGGATTTTTGTATGGTAAAATAGGATTATGTCCTAAAGTATGGGATTTTTCTAAAATTGAAAAAGTAAGATGAAGACAAAGCTAGAAGGTTAAATAATGTCATAAGAAGATTCAATAAAATAAAACTTAAAGATAATGTGTATATAACTGTTTCTATAATTAAAGGTCATTAAAAATCCCTTACATCAAAATGAAATGAACTGATTTAAGGCTAAAACCCACCTTCTTACTTAACAACAATAAGGCTTTATATTTATTTTAAAAATGGTTAAGCTAAATGTGGTGGCACATACCTATAACCCAAGCATTCAGGAGGCAAAGGCAAGCAAATCCTTGGCAGTTCAAGGGCAGCCTGGTCTACACAGTAAGTTCCAGGCCAGCTAGGGCTACATAGTAAAACCCTGTCTCAAAAACAACAATGGTTATAAGAACAAGAATTTTATGTTTTATTCCTTTTCCAACTGGTCTCTGGAGTTAAAGCCTTCCCTTGTTAGAAAGGTGCCACATGAGCAGTAGGAAAAAAAATTATTTTAGAAGAAATGATTTGTACTTGAGATACTCCTGCTACTGGACAGATATTTAAATCTACTTAAATTTTTGCCTTATTGAGCTGAGTGTAGTGGCACATGCCTTTAATCTCAGCATGGCAGGCAGAGGCAGGCAGATCTCGGTAAGTTCAAGGCCAACCTGGTCTACATAGTGAGTTCCAGGCCAGCGGAGGCTACAAGGCGTCTCTGTCTTGAAATCACAAAGAAAAAACACTTTTTTGACTGCTTGTATGGAATTTTAATTGTGCCTATGATCTTTGATCACTGGAATTGTTGGCTAAATGAACAAATGACAACAGATCAAATCAGTTGTCAAAACTGACAGAAACTTTCAGATCCCTTAGCCAAAGGTATGGCCCTTAGTTCTCCTAAAGCTAAAATTGACCCATTTTGGAAAACGTCAATTATCACCTCATAAAATAATTAGTGAGAAATGGTTCGGAAAGTTAAGGCACTTGCCACCAAATCTGACAACCTGAGTTTGACTCTTGGGACTCACGTAGTAGAAAGAGAAAACTGACTCCAGCAAGTTGTCCTCTGTAGTCCACAAGCATGCTGTAGCACATGCATAAATGCATGCATGCGCATGTATACACACAAAATAAGTAAAATAAAGAGCAATTGATGAGTGCCTATAGAGATGAGGAAAGTATTGTATGAGTCATCTCTGCTGAAGAGACATTCTACAATATTATAAGGCATTTTTTTAAATGAAAACAAAAAATTCAGAATTGATTTCAGACCCTTTTCACAATGAGTTCCAGAGAAATAACTAAATGAACAAGAGTTAAAACCAGATGGTTTTCTCAACTGGAAAAAAATACTACATCAGAAGTGTCTTCAACACCCACAAAGAGGACCCTATTAAGTACTTCTAATAAACCTCCTGATCTATGAAACTTCAAGAGGCAAACTCTTGGATTGATATTTCTCACCTCAAACTTGTGCCACCTCCTCTTAAGGACACTTCTATGAGAACTTAAGAAGAGTTAGATAATAATCATCTTTAGTTACATCCACAATTAAGAATCATAAGAAACTAAACTCAAAACTGGGTTGACAAGATGGCTCACCCAATAAGGGCTGTTGCCAGTCCTGATGATCTGAGTTGATCCCTAAAACCTATATGATGGAAGGAGAGAATCAACTCCTAAAAGTTGTGCTATGAACTCCACATGTGCCGTGACACATTCGTGTATGTGTACAGAAATACAGTAAATGAACGTAAAACTTTTAAAAACTCAACCCTCCTCTGAGACTATTTCTGTTAACTCTCCTTCTTTTTGTACTCCTTAAATTCTTTTATATTTAAATTGAAATGGCAAAACTAACCCTTTGCTTTTGCCCTGTCTTTGCCTGGCCTTTCCCACTGCAGCCCCAGGCAGAACATCTCATACAGGCAGTTTCAGGGAGCACATTGTTTCCACAATACTGAGAAACTCCTAAGTAGCCAGGTAGTGTGTCCAGATAGCACATCCTCCCTCCCAGCTACACCAGCATCTCTGTGGAGCCCATTGTTTCTACAATTCTGAGAAACTTGTTTTTCCTAATTAAAACTTTTTGTTTACCGAAAAGCTCTTTGTTAACTGACCTGCTGCTGGTCTGGTTTAGCTATGGTGATCTGATGTAACTATGGTTATTGGTTTTGCCCCTGGCATGTAATTGTGGTTTTAAGCTTTATAAATCCTGCCCTGTTTCTCTCAGGGGTTGAGAGTTCTTTTGAGCATTAGCCCCCTCTCTGACTGCCAGTTATTAATAAAGGACTTCTAATTTGGCCATCACTATATGGCATTCCTCTGAGCATCTCCCTCAGTACTACATTTGGAAACCCTAGTAGGATCGACACTCAGGATCTCAGCCTCACTCTGAATCTCCTTGACTTGATGAATTGTTAAAGGGGGGTAGGGTTGACCCCTGAGATGTTCCAGAGTCCTGTGACTCTCATCAGAGCTGGAGAGTCCTGAAATGTCTGCTGTGTGACCCAGAAACCAAAACTGGTTGCATCCTTCTGGTTCTCCTAGAAGTAAGTTCAGTTATTTCTAGTTTGGAGCTCCATTCTGGTCTGGTCTGATACTTGATTTGGGGAATGTGATTCCAACGGGAACTTTCCCTTAAGTCCTTTCTCAAAGGCAAAGACATTGGCTGAGAAGGTCATCTGGTAAGCTGGTGCACCATTAGAAACTGGTTACTCTGGTCTCTGTTCATGTCTGTTCTGTGTATATGAATAATTGTATGACTGAATGAGTGACTAGGCAATCGAATGAATGAGTCCTGCTCTGGACAACCCCTGTTCAGAGGATCCTGTCTTTGTCTGTCTGTTGTGGAGTGAGAGTGTGTTCTCATTTGTTTCAACTGGCTCTTCTGTGACTTTTCCTTTCCCTTCCTTCCAGATTCTTGTTTGGGACTGGGGAGCCAGCCTGCCCTTTGAGATGGGCAGGTCTGTTAAATTCCATGGCTCTATCTCCTGCCACAGCTTTACCTGCCACTGCTTTATGAGTTTCTATTCTGACAGAGCCGTGGCTGATTGGCAGCTTTCTGTTCTCTCTACCTTACTGAGCAGCGCCCCCCTATGCCAAGAGCACTCCCTTCCATCCAGGCCGTCCCTGTGGCCGGTCCTCTCTACCACCACTGCTTTTCTCTGAGGTTTTTCCTCTGCTCTGCAAGATCCACGAATCTTTTCTCTACGGCTCCAGTTGTAGCAGCTGTCCTGAAAGTCTACACTTGCTTCTGAGTTCCTTCGCTGTCTCCCCAGGAGCTCTACTACAGGAAAAAGTGGGGAATGGAATGTAGCTCAGGACTTGCAGGACATGGCCCACCGAAGCCTGTCATCTGCCCCTTCTGTGCTGATGAGATGAAAGAAAATAGGTGAAGTTCAGTCTAGCTGGACTGCCCTAATCTGGAACTCATTTCTCTCTTCTCTGAAAGTAGTGTTCCTGGATGTTAGGACAGGTGATGAACTCTCCGAGACCTCTTCCTAATACCCCATCTACCCTTCTGAAGGCATGGGTTGGTATTTATCTCTAGATGACTTTTCCTAAGGAAATATATTCCACTCTGCCTTATTACTAGAAAGAACAAAGGAGCCCACTCACTTTTTATCAGCTCAGAGTATCTATTGATGTTCCTCTTCCATCCTCAGATATGTTCCTTAGGCACTTGAAGGAAAGAAGAACTAGTAAGACTGATGTATTTGGGTCCCACATATAGAGGGATGGAACATGGTATGGGGAAGGCCTCAGGTTTTAAAGTTTTAATGTTGCCTAGAAAGCAAAAAATAGTTTTGTCTAAAATTAAAATGCCCAGTTGTACCAGAATATAAAAGGAGACAGGAAAAGTTCAACTCAAAGATATATAGTAAATTGTAAAAGGCCAGAGAAAATGTAAACTTTATTTGCTTTTGTTTAATTTTGGTTGGATTCCTTCATAAGAAAAAAATAAGATAATGATGCTTTACTGCAAAAAATTTCTGTTTATAATAGGATTATATTCTTTAAAAGAAAGAGGAAGGAGGACTAATGCCCTGCTCCATCCCAGGTTTATAATAGACTAATTCAAGTCAGTGTTAATCATTACATGAAATGTCTGTCAATAAAATAAAAATCTTTGAAGGCTGTAAATAAAACTTCAACTAGAAGGTGAGGCATGCTGTTTCTGCTTTCCTGTACCCCACCCCCATCCTCTGATCTTGGGGGCTGGATGTTTCCATCTGTTCTTTGTCAGAGACTTTTGCACCTGGCCTGATCAGGACTGACCGAAGACACTGAGAAAAAGCCGTAAAATGGAATGGCATGGCAGACTTCGGACCACCCTTGCTGTCCCTTCCCTTCCATTCTGGGAGCTTTCCCAGTCTACCTCACACTTCCCATAAATGGATCTGGGGGATGTTAAAATAAAAAACCCTAAGTAATTACTAATCTTGGTGGAATGCAATGATCGTCAGGGTCTTTCCTCTTTTATTCTATGGTTATTCAAAAGCATCTCTGTCTATGGAGTGCTTGTCCCTTGGGTCCTGACCTGGGTCCTGACTTCAGGTTGCTGTAAAGCTATGACTGTTCTATGGGGTCCTATATATACTGGCAGCACCCGAAACTCCAAGACAGCTACCCATAACCTTTCTCCATGTGGTCAGGTCTCCTGCTACCCTTGTCTACAGTAGGAAGAGCAGTGTCCCCAGCCATCCCCAGATGAATTGCTGAAAGAAGGTTCAGGGGTGTCTCCCTCAGTGTCAGTTACTTAGTGCTGTGTTACTTACCCAAGACTGTGTACAGGGGTCCTGCCAAAATCCAGCCCTTCTCCCCATCTGCCTTCTGCCCTGAGCGCCAGCCCTGGCACAGCCTCAAGGAAGGACATGCAGGGCCTGTGGCTGGGACAAACACAGAAATTGCTCTGCTGCTGGCTCTAGGTACCTTGAAAAGATGCCTACCACACACCTTTCCTTGAAATGAAGGCTCCACTGTCTGTCTCCCATGTATGCTCTACTGCTTTCTCTTTTTCTCTCTTCCCTCCCAAGGGCTGAGGGCCTCCATGTCCCTACTGCAATCAATGACCAGGAGATCCAGAAATTGGGATCTAGGACCCTGAGTTGGACCTCAAGACAGGTGTAGGGCCCTGGGACCCCACGTCTGGTCACTCCCCTGTTTTTTGAAAAACCTCAGGTGCTGACTGCTCCTGAACACTGGATACTCTTCTAGTGGGAATCAGAGGGGCAGCCCAAAGCTCACAAATCTATCCAAAACCACTGAGCTTCTTCGGGGACCTAAGGAGTCCTTTGGATTCTCAGGTCCTACAGAATACCCAAGCTCTAAATTTGGCCTTTGTTCAAAATTCCCCTATGCTGTTCAGGGAAGCCTGTTAAAGGATTTGACAAGCTTCAGCACCTCTATCCTGACTCAGTACTGCTCCAGTATATGGAGAACCTTCTGTCAGCTACTACTGACCCAAACCCAAGTGCCTAGAACTAGTAGCTTCAGGATGGGCCTCCTGTCTATGCACTATATCCTGCTGCTGAAAGAGGCTGACGAGCTCACCTCGGGACAAGACTTAACCTTAATGGTCCCCTATGCATTGGAGACCCTTATTTTTGGGAGCAGATGGCCAATGGATGTCAAATGACAGCATCACTCAGTACCAGAGTGTGCTCTTTGATCAGCCCGGTCTCACCTTCTCAGCTATTCAGAGCCTCAACCCAGAAACACTGATGACCAACAATAACCTGGAGGTGTCCCTACATGACTGTGAGGATCTGCTGGACATCTCCCAGACCAGTTGCCCAGACCTCCACGACACCCCTTTACCTAAGGGCAGATGTCAATGTGTTCATGGATAAAATTTTGTGACAGAGGGGACCCAGAAAGGCTGAGCTGCTATGACCACTTGTAAAAATTCTTTCTGGGAGGTACGAGGGGCATCCAGCCCCACCCTGCTCTCTAGGTCCCTCCCCCATGTACAACTCAAGTCACTGGTTGGTTGGGAGGGGTAGCTGACTCTCCCAGCTTCTCCTTTTGTACGGAGCACCAGCAGGCAAGTTTGTCTGTTTGGCAGGTGGAGGACTGATTCACACCACACCACCTGGTCAGATACCATCTGGGCCCAAGCCTTGTCCCAGGACACCTCCTCAAAAAAGACTGAACTGATCACCCTCACCCAGGCTCCATATTGGGAAAAGGATAAATGGGTGGTCCATGCAGCTTCCAGACTTCCTGTTGAGCCACTTGTGGTCTCAGGAAATGAAAAAGGACCCCATGGGGTGATGGATTCTGCCAGACTTCAGAATCATCCTTCCTACAGCCCTTGGAGCCTTCCTTGTGGACCAGCTTCATTAGACAGCCCACTTGGGTGCCACCAAACTGAATGATCTACTTTGTGGTATTTCTAGACACATTCTCTCATTAAATGGAGGCTTTTCCTAGGTGTGGGCTACCTCTGTCAATTGGCTCGGATAATGCTAAATTAATCTTAAAATCCAGTGAAAACTAGCCCAAACTTCTGACCCTGGTTTTCCTTTAGGTTAGATGTAATCCCTACAAGGTGAGATTCACCTCAGATAAAATTAAGTTCAGAAGGACACTCCCCTACCACCTAGACTAAAGACCTTATTCTGAACAATTCTGGTCAGCCTCTCTTAACGTATCTCCAGCCTCTCTAACAGGTCCAGGCTACAGTCCATTCTAACATCTGAGACGTAGAGGTTCCTCCTCTACACCCTGTTCTGAAAGGAGAGAGAGGCCAACAGTTCCTGGTTCCATCACTGGTTTGATTAGAATCCATGGCTCACTACTTTGTATCCAGGCCTAACAAGACCTCTCTCTTCTCCAGTGATTGGGCCTTGCCAATCTTGTTGTTAAACTTTATCAAACAACAAATAGCCTCTGTAAAATTAATATATCTGAGAGCATAGTACAACCCCCTGTCACCTGAGGATATTGAGACAATGCTTTGACTCTGTCCTAAGACCAGGGAAAATGAAATGACAAAACTAATTTCATTTTGTTCTAGCTTTACGTTTACCCTGTGCCTTTCATCCAGTCTTTGCTATTGTATTCAGCCAGGCAGAACTTCTCATGCAGGCAGTTTCAGGGAGGGCATTGTTTCTACAATACTGAGTAACTCATAAGTAGCCAGGTAGTGTGTCCAGATAGCACGTCCTCCCTCCCAGATATACCTGCATCTCCATGGAGCCCATTGTTTCTACAATTCTGGGAAGCTTGTATTTTCCTAATTAACACTTTTTGTTTACTGAAAACCTCATTGTTAACTGATCTGCCACTGGTCTGGTTTAGCTATGGTGATCCGATGTAACTATGGTTATTGGCTTTTCCCCGGCATGATGCAATTGTGGTTTTAAGCTTTATAAACCCTGCCCTGTTTCTCTTCAGGGTGGAGAGTTCTTTTGGGCAGGAGCCCCCTCTCTGACCACCAGCTAGTAATAAAGGATCCCTAATTCAAGCATCACTAGGTGGTGTTCCTCTGTGCCTCTCACTACACGCTCTTTAAAATTTTGTCTGGAGTACTTTAAATTTGCCTTGGTATATCATCTTAAATGCAAGAATCATAATGATCTTTGTTTTTAGTAAAATTACAAATCAGAATAATGATGTATGTCCTGTCGTTAATCATGTTTTGACTGTAACTATTTGCTTATCCAGACTTCCTGCCTTTCTTGAACCAAGTCTTCCTAAGTTTGATAAGTTTCAAAAATTTTACTACTTTCATAGTTTTTTCTCATTAGTATAATTGGAGTTTTAAAATGGTCAGTTTTTAGATTGACAGAAACCTATTTTAAATCTTCCAAAAAGAACTCCATTTGGGATTTTCTCTATTTTAGACCCAAACTCCTATAGCCAAAACAACAGAAGCTCCTCCTACTAAGAAAAAGGGAAGCATATTGAGTCCAACCAATTGAATTACTATGTTGCTCTTGATATTAAGATTCAACTGACTCCAAGACATAATGATCAATCTGTTATAATTGCCTGTAGTTCTTACCATAACATAGCTTGTCCATGTGACTATTTGCCCACAGGATGGACCATAACCATATTAACTACATGTACTCTTATTCCAGATTATGTAAATAATACTATCAGGACTGGAAGACTTTGGGAAACCCTGTTTCACATTCAGACTTCTACCTACCATAGAATAACTTAAACTCTATTGAGTCTTGTTAGGGATATCCAAAAAATATGATTGTGGGCTGGCAAGGTGGTTCAGCAGATAAGGGCACTTGTTACAACCTGAGTGTGATCCCTAGAACCCACAAGGTTGAAGAAGAAAATTGACTCCCATAAGTTGTCCTGTGATCTCCTGACGTGGGTTGTAATATTCCTATGCCCTGCCAAAAAGAATAAATAAATTTTAGAAGACTATCTCTTTTATCCAAATTGCATAAAACAACCAGTCCCTAATGACAACAACATTCATGGTGATTTTTTTTTTAATTGGTGAGATGCTGGAGCGAAAAAATACCTCAATGGAGGTACAGAGACTAGAATAGAGGAATTCAGAAAAGGCTAAATTTGCCTTAAAAACAATAGATATGGCTTAGAAATAAGGAAGTTGTTTGTTTGTTTATTTATTTTACCAAATAGGGCTTGAAAGATTATTTCATTGGTTAAGGGTGCTTACTTGGCTATAGGAACAAGCCAGTAAGCAGCATTCCTCCATGGCCTGTGCTTCAGCTCCTGCCTCCAGGTTCCTGCCCCGAATTTCTACCTTGGACTCCCTCAGTGATGAACTGTGGCCTGGGAGATATAACCCAAATAAACCCTTTCCTCCCCAGATTGATATTGGTTAGCCAGGTTCAATTCTGAGCACCCACATCAGTTGGCTCACAATCACCTATAACCCAAGTCATTGGGAATCAAACTCCCTCTTATGATCACAAGGGTGCCCGCATGTGGGGCCAGTGTTTGTTGCAATAAGGTACTGAGCAAAGCCCAGTAACCCCAGAGACCCTGAAGGGATGGTAGGAGTCGGGCCTGCTCTGCCTGATGTGATAACCTGGCCCCAGGGAGCCAATGTAGATATGAATCTTCCTTTTCCCCACCCCAGACCAGAACCAGGTTTTTTGGTTTCATTTCCTCATTCCTAAACTTCCACAGCCTTCCCGCCCTTTATCCCCAAACCCCACCTTTAACTTTCCCACCTTCTGTAACGGCCAGAAGGCCTTCTCATAAAAACCCCTGTCTTGGTCCCAATAAATGATCTGCCCATCGACGCAGTTTCCTGGGTGTCATTTCTTGCCGCGCTCTGAGCCATCTGAGGACCTGTTCTACTCTCCATTCTCTGGGACTGCTGGTACACAACAGCTGTCTCTGGAGATGGAGCCCCACAGCTGGCGACTGAACAGAGACACTCCAGAACACGCTGAAGAAGGTGAATGCTCCCCACAGGGGACATCGGCTTCTGCCCCGCCATCACACTCTGAGGACTGGCAAAAGTTTCTTCCTTTTCCTTTGGTCTGAGCCTTCACGAGGGACAATCACGGCGAAGGGCAGTTGAAGATTTCTGACCAGGGCTACTTCCTGGTGTTAGCTGAAGGCCCAACGTCCTCTGATTGGACCCCAACTGCCCGACTGGGTGTTGGCAACGACCTCCTCTCTAACTCTCTCTGATTAAAACCTGGTAATACAACGGCCAGTTAAAAACTTTTAGAGTGGCCACCAGTCTCTTAAATTTGCGGTAAGGCTTGCATGTGTATACTGGATTGAATCCCCCAGGGCCCTTCCACGGACCTGGGAACGTTCTTCCTGTACTGCACGCTTCTCTTCTTTTCTATCATGGGAAATTCACCCTCCCACCAAAAGGATTCCCAAATCCAAATCCGTACACTTTGGACTCTGCTCCAGTTCTGTGGTGTTAGACTATCACATAAAGATTCCTTGAGCTTTTGGGAGGAAGCCTTACAAATAGTCCCCTGGCTCCAGTCCACTGACTCCTATGACTCAGAGGTCCCGACTCACGTGGCTTATCTTGCCCGCCAGAGGGAAGCCCAAGAGGGATCCCCTCCCTCCCTTTCCTTCCTGCCTGTTACTGCTGCTGTTAGACAGTGCATCAGGCCTTCTGTGCAGCCCTCAGAAGCTCCTAACCAGAAAGACAGTTCTGATGAGGAGGACCCAGCCAATTGTCAGTAGCAGATCTGGCCACTCTGGAGCGTGCCATAGAGCTCGTCAGGCAGAACATATCCCCTAAAAACCCCCATCCCATCTCCCTTTACCCTCCCCTTCCCTCGTATGAGCCCATGGCCCTCAGCCATGAGCCATCGGCTCCTGCTGGCTCATTGGGATGTTACAAACCTGAGCCACCCCCAACTCCTCCTCCTCCTTCCCTTTCCCATTCCCCTACACCCACAGGCCTGCTTTGTGCAGCTAAGGACTCCTCTATCTCTGCCTTCCCAGTCACCTTCAGGTGACTCATAATCATCCCCTGGCCTGGTATCCCTTTTCAGCCAATGACCTTAAAGAACTACGACAGGCTGTTCGCAAGGATAGCATTCATGCCCCCTGGACAAAATCCATCCTCCGATCCAGAGATGAGTGTCTCCAACAGGCAAGGAGAAATAATTCCAAAAACCAGGGTCAGAATAATCCCCCCATTACCTGGACCTGTGATGCCCTTTTCGGGCAAGGTGATTTTGCCACAGGAGTCCAACAGGCACCCCTGCCAGCAGGATATTTTGACCAAGTACGCCTATGCTCTTCAAGCCTGGGACCGTATGACATCCCCCTCTACATCAGAGGAAGGAGGCCTCTCTTTGTTACATTTAAGGCAAGGACCTGAAGAGGCACTAACTGACTTCATTCTCAGAACTCGTGCTAGTTTAGAAAGAAAAATTTCTGACCCAGCAGCCGGGGGCCTCCTACTTAATACTATTATTTGGGAAGGGATGACCCTGAACACCATTAAGTTTGCCAAGGTCTTAAAAATGAACACTTTGACAAATGGATTGTGGCCACTCATGACATTGGTACACACTCCCATAAAGCTGCTGTGATATCCCAGGTTTTTGTAACCAATGTACTAAATGAAGGAAAATGTTTCAAATGCGGTGAAACAGGTCACTGGAAAAATGAATGCTCTAAAAGCTCCTCAAAAAAAAGGGGGCACCCTACCCTAGACTGTTTACCCCAGATGCAGGAAGGGCTACCATTGGAAAAAGGATTGCCATTCCAAATATGATAAGGACGGCCGCTCAACAGAGCCTTTAAACTCCCTCCAGGGCACCCCTCAGCCCCGCCAATAAGAGGGGCGGCCCACCAAGCTCTTTGGGTCACTAGCATCCTGAAAAATTCCCACCCTAAGCTCTTTATAAAAATTGATAATAAGCCCTTTAAATGTTTAATTGACACCGGAGCTGACAAAACTATACTAAGGCAATCAGAAATTCCCCTCCATTGGAAACTACTCCCTGGGCCACAATTAATGGGAGTAGGTGGGGCCTCCCCAGCTTTTATCACCAAAGAACCCTGTATATGGGAGGACCCCATGTGACCTTCGGCACCATTAGGCCTTTAGTTGCCGATGTGACCACTAACCTTTTAGGCAGAGATATCTTAGAGGACCTTAATATCGTCCTGGCCACCAGCACGGAGGCAGGCCACCTTCAGGCTAATGAAATTACAAAAAGGCTAACTAAACAAAACCCCCAATTCTAACGGCCACTGTTGATTACTATACTCCTCCCCTGGACTGGACCTCTTTAGAACCAGTCTGGGTTGAACACTGGCCCCTTAATGAGGAGAAAGTTCAAATCCTTAATTGGCTTATCGAAGAGCAGCTTAACCTACAACACATGCGGCCATACAGAAGCCTCTGGAATACCCCAATTTTTGTTATACGAAAAATGTCAGAGGGATGGCATCTACTGTATGACCTGAGGGCTATAAACAAAGCCATGCGGGTATGGGGATCCCCACAGAGAGGGCTCCCTCTCACTTCCACCATCCCCTCCAATACCCCGCTCCTAGCTTTAGATATAAAAATTGTTTTTTCTCCATTCCCCTCCATCCCAATGATTGCCAACGCTTTGCCTTCTCTATCCCAAAGCTCAGTAATTCTGGCCCTGACAATAGATATGAATGGTGTGTCCTCCCCCAAGGCATGGCCAACAGCCCGACCATATGTCAGGAGGCAGTTTCGGCAGCTCTGGCCCCTTTTTTAGAAAAAGGACTCCATATATACCATTATATGGGTGACCTCCTTGTTTGGAGAAGCCAAAACACCTTGCTGCCTATCTTGCGAGATCAGATTGTATCTACTCTTGAAGCTAAAGGTTTCAAGATTGCCCCAAGGTACAGGCCATTCCTCCCATTACTTTTTTAGGCACAGACATTTCTCTGACCACTGTCCGGTCCCATAAGCCCACTTTAACCCTCCCTCAACTCCTTACTCTAAACTCCTTACAAAGTTTTTTAGGAAATCTCAGTTGGCTAAGACCCTGGCTCTCTATATCTACCAACCCCTGTTCGAACTCCTTGAGGGCAGTAAAGACCCCTTCTCCGGAAGAAAATTGACCACTGCAGCCAAAGAAACCTTAAAAATAATTAATGCCCACTTACAATCAGTTTCACTGGCTAGATATGATCCCCAGTCACGGGTCCAATTCCTTCTCTTTAATTCCTCCCCCACCATAATCAGTGCCATTTTTCAGCCCCAAGGAGTCATTGAATGGCTGCACACCCCTGTTAGAGGAGCACCATGAGTCCTTACATAAATTGATGCATTAGCTGCCATGATCAGGCAAGGCAGGGACCGCACCCTACAAATCCTACGGAAGGAGCCCAATATTCTGGTCACACCATTCTCCCTTATGGACATACAGTGGCTCATGAGGATTCTTTCCTCATTCGCCTTTAGCCTCCTTAATTACTCTGGCCAAATTGACAATCACTATCCAAAGGACAAATGGATCTCTGCCATACCTCTTCTCCCCTGGTTACCCCCTCCCTACTCTTCTACCATGCCCCCCGTCCCTGGAGCCCCCATGGCCTTCACCGATGGAGGCTGTAAGGGGGCGGCTGCAATTATTCTTCAGCCAGGATATAGACCCCCTATTACCTATTTTCAACTCCTTCCAGACCGTTCACCCCAGTTCAAAGAATTATTTGCTGTCTACATAGCACTCCAAAATGAAGATGGGCCCCTTACTCTCTGCTCTGACAGTGTTTACACTGTCAACCTCCTACCTTGGCCTAGTTGCTCTCTGATTAAATTGGATGGCAACCCCTTTCCCCACTCTTCATCAGAATTTCTAACCTTCTCCAAGCCAGGAAGGCCCCCCTATTTGTGCAACATGTCCACTCTCATACTGATCTCCCAGGCCCTTTAACTCAAGGCAATGCCCTGGTCGATTACCTTGCCTCTACAGGAGCCCTCTCCGTTAAGGTTTCCCCAACTATTTTGTCTGATGCCCAACTCTTACATCAAAACATCCATGTCAACCTCAAAGGGTTACATGCAAAACTGCCTAATGCACACCTCCATCACATCATTAAAACATGCTCATCCTGTGCGTCCCTTACTACCACCCCTGCCATTCGACAAATGGGGACCAACCCTAGAGGACTTAAAGCCAATTCACTCTGGCAGATTGATGTCACCCATATTCCTCAATTCAGGCGACAAAAATATGTCTTTGTCACTATTGATACCTTTTCCCATTTTATATAGGTTTCTGCTCAGACACATGAGAACTCAAAGAAGCTCATTAACCATATGCTATCTTCCTTTGCCATCATGGGAATACCCCAACAACTCAAAACTGATAATGGTCCTGCCTTCACCAGCTCAGCCTTTAAAAACTTTTGCAATACTTGGAAGATTAGACACCATCCTGACATCCCCCACAACCCCCGTGGGCAAGGGATAATTGAAAGGGCACACCAGACCTTAAAAAATCAATTACAAAAGCAAAGTCAACCCAATTACCCCCGATAAATACAGCTCGTTTTGGCCCTAACTACCCTTAATGTCTTTAATATCTATGAGTCTTCTCAAGCTCCACCTATAGTCCTACACTGGTCTAGACCCCCAGCCATACCCCCTATCCTAGTAAAATGGAAGGACCCACTAGATGAGACCTGGAGGGGGCCCGACCCCCTCCTCACAGGAAGGAGAGGCTTTGCTTGTGTTTTTCCCCAGGACAACTGCGGCCTAAAACTTCTGACACTCCCCACCGATCAAAAAGATAGCCTGCCTGTCTCTGGAGGAAACAATGCATCGAAGACAGAGGAAACGACATCATTGCCACATGTCACTTGGCAGGATCTACACTGCCTGGTGACCCAAGCACAGCAAACTTGCCCACCTAATGCCTCCCTCTCTGCCATCCTCCTGGCCACTATGGTTATTTTACATGCTAACTCTGCTTCTGCCAAACAGGTGTATATCTGGAGATTGGCTGTCAGAGAAACCTTTGAGAGAGCCAGCACAGTTATTGGAACAGGTGACTGTTCCCCACGAGGATGCCAAACAGCCTTGGAAATTCCTATTAAGCCCCAATCTGTTTCCGTGACCCCTGCCTCATTTGCCTGCTTCCTTTATAGGAACTGGGGGGACTGTCTGACTGACACATCCACCTATGGGGGATGCCGAAGATGGTCATGTGTGATCGAATTTCTACCTCTAAGGGGAGCATATACAAAACATAGGGGGTGAACTTAAGATAGAAGACCCTGGGATGAGAGGTGAAGGGTGGGAGTACATGGCAAACTTTACCATAACAGGTATTCTTCCTGCCCTACAGCTGACATCTCCATTTCCTGGTCTCTGGTCCCTGTGTCCTCGCCCAAACAAATTAAATCACATATTCTTTCGCAGGAGAACACCTTTACAGTATATTCAACATGCAACTAACCTCCTCCGCTCTCCTCTCACCCCAACGTATCCCAGTGCTTCCTATGTGCCTCCCCGACTAGGCTCCTTCTCACTGCTGTCCCTGTTAATGTCTCTGTCTTCACTACAGATACCACTCTGGAATCTTCACCCCCGCCACTGCGAAACATCCCCCTTTATTCCTCCTTAAATCCCCCGGAATGCTTGGCCCCAGCTCCTCTACCCCTTCCTCGTGTTGCCTCCTCAACATCACCGTCTCCACCAGTCTTTGTGCCTCCCCTCCTGTGCTCTTCTGGTGTGGGGGGACCATCCTCCCCTGCATCAATACCACCCTCTCCTATTGCATCCCCGTTGCAGTCACACCTCAGCTGCTGCTGTTTGAAAAGGAAAAAGCAATTTCAAAAATGACAACTCGCCGACCCAAATGAGAAATCCTCATCCCCCTTTGAATTGGACTTGGCCTCACCGTCTCAATGGGCTCAGCAGGACTAGGCGGGTGGTGGCCTTTACCAAGCCCACCTCATGGAAGCGGACTTTCAAGGTCGCCTGGAACAGGCCATCAGCAGCACCACTGACAGTCTAGAGGCCCTACAAAGACAGATCATGTCGCTGGCAGAGGTGGTTCTCCAAAACCGCAGAGCACTGGACCTCATTACAGCTGAACATGGGGGGACCTGCATGTTGCTCAAAGAGGAATGTTGTTTCTATGTCAATGATTCAGGGGTAGTGGAAACAAATGTAAAAAACCTACTAAAGTTAAGAAAGGAACTTTCCCTTCTATCCCCAAACCCCACAGAAACCCCTGGTACAGTAGTCCTGTCACAACCTGGCTACTCCCTCTCCTCGGCCCCCTGCTAGCTATTTGTGCCCTCCTTCTCCTTGGCCCTTGCCTCATCCAGTTTCTTCAAGGACGCCTAAAAGCATTAGTCAATGTAGCTACCCAGAGTCGTGATAAAATATCAAACCATTCCTAAATCTCACGACTATGATAATACCTTCCCCCATAAAGAAAAACAAAGGGGGAGATGTGGGGCCAGTGTTTATTGCAATCAGGTATTGAGCAAAGCCCAGTGACCTCAGAAACCCTGAAGGGACAGTAGGAGTCAGGCCTGCTCTGCCTGTTGTGATAACCTGGCCCCAGGGAGCCAATGTAGATATGAATCTTCCTTTTCCCCACCCCAGACCAGAACCAGGTGTTTTGGTTTTGTTTCCTCATCCCTAAACTTCCACAGCCTTCCCACCCTTTATCTCCAAACCCCACCTTTAACTTTCCCACCTTCTGTAATGGCCAGAAGGCCTTCCTATAAAAACCCCTATCTTGTTCCCAATAAATGATCTGCCCACTGACTCAGTTTCCCAGGTGTCATTTCTTGCTGTGCTCTGAGCCATCTGAGGACCTGTTCTACTCTCCTTTCTCTGGGACTGCTGGTGCACAAAGGCTGTCTCTGGAGACGGAGCCCCACAGCTGCACATATGTGGTGCACATACATGCACATAAAAAAGAATGACTAAATAAATAACCCTTTTCTAAAAATAGGACATGCGGAGGCAATGTTATTTTGAAAAGGAAGTGGGGGACTTGTAACCTTAAAGATCATACCTTAAGAGCCATGTTTCCTGATTAAATAAATCTTTCATGTATCTCAAAGTATAGTTGGCCAGGATTAGAAAACTATTAAATGATACTTAACCATTTTGTGAATGAGAAGTAAATGGACAATATCACAAAATGACTCCCTTAAAAATGTTTACTTATTTATTGGGGGTGGGCTGTCACAGCATACATGTGGAGGTCAGAGGACATTTTGCAGGAGACAATTCTCTCCTACAAAGTAGATTCTGAGAATTGATCTCAGGTCATCAGGTTTGCCAGCAGGTGTGCTTACCCACTGAGCCACCACACTGACTCTCATTTCCATTTCTGATTGCAAAATAGGAATTAGATTTGGTTATTGTATCAGTTACTTTCCTGTTGCATTAAAACACTGAGCAGGTTGTTCTATATTGTATAAGAAAGACATGGAGCAGGTGAGAGGAGCAAGCCAGTAAGCGGTGTTCCTCCATGGCCCGTGCTTCAGCTCCTGCCTCCAGGTTCCTGCCCTGAGATTCTACTTTGGGCTCCCTCAGTAATGAACTGTGACCTGCGAGATGTAAGCCAAATAAACCCTTTCTTCCCCAGGTTGATATTGGTTAGAGTGTTTTGTCACAGCAGTTGAAGAAAACTAGAATATAGAGCATTAACTAGTATGTTTTGATAGATTATCTGATACTTTCTACCACATGAGAAATGATGCTTGTCATTATACAGGTAAATTAAGCAATTACACTCATTTCTTTAACAACTACTTATTGAATGATTTCCTAGGCACTAAGACTAGTAATAAAAGGTTAAAGTAAAGATAAAAAGGTTTAACTAAGTAAAAAAAAAAGGTTAAAGGGGCAATTATTACTGTCAAAATATTTATAATAAGGGAAAAAGTTAAAGTATACTATTTCGCTGATTAAGAAATATTTCTAAGGACTGGAGAGGTACCTCAGGGGTTAAGAGAACTGGTTGCTCTTGTAGGGACCTCGGTTTGATTCCCAGCACCCACATGACAGCGAACAACCATCCATAACTCCAGCTCTACGGGATCCTACACCCTCTTTTGACCTCCGTAGGAATTGCATGACACAGGTGCACTTACACAAATACAAGCAATCACTCATACACATAAAATACATTTTTTAAAAGAAATACTCCTATAGTTATTGTATAAGCAATGATTAGTTAAGTGAGAGGGAGCAATATGCTGGGAAGTAGTTATTACAGCTATTTAATCTTTGCACACCACCTGAGGATAATAACTATAACTGATTAAACAAAATAGATATAAACCTTTTATGGAAAACATCCACACAAACTATTCGCACTTGTAAATGAACTCAGCAAGTCTGCAAGATACAAGGCCAGTATGTAGGAGCTGGATAGATACTCAGTGATAGAGCACTTGCCCAGCATGTCCAAAGCCCTGAGTTTTATCTCCAGAATCACACAAATATAATAGTAATAATAATAATAAAATAATATAGATTATATATGTTAGCAGCAAATAGTCTTAAATTTATAACATAATTTTATTTAAGGCAGCATCCTGGAGCAAAATTGCTGGGCAGTATAGGCAGGCCTGGTTTAGGAAGCCACAGCAGCTAGTTACCTGAAGGGAGGTTCCTGGGCGGCATAAGCAGGCCTAAGAAAGGGGAAGCTAGAGTGTTTCATCTAATGCAAGAAGTCTCTTGAATTTTCATATGAGCAATTTGTTGTTTCTTGTGAAAATATATGTGGGATTTTTTTTTAAGATTAAGAGAATTGTTACTGATTCAAGAATTTCATATGATGAATTTTCATTATATTCAGACCTTCTTTCCACATCTCCACTCTCACCTAGCACCCCCGACTTCGTGTCTTCTATTAGCAAATGAGAAGCCCCATCCATCTTACATAACACCTCTGAGCTAGAGAAATCATATCTCACTAGTCAGTGGTAGATAATTCTTACACTCAGGTTTGCCAGAGTCAGGGCCCACTCCCTTTTCTTTGTACATGGTTTTGGGCCAACATACACCCAGGATTCTTGGAATGGGATTTTTCCCTCTTTTTTGTTGTTTGAATTTATTTATTTGTTTGTTTATTTTTATTTTATGTGAATGAATGGTATGCCTGCATGCGTGTAAGTACACCCGTATCAAGCAGTACCTATGGAGAGAGTGTTGAATCCCCTGGAACTGAAGTTACCAACAGTTGTTAGTTGCCATGTGGATGCTGGGAGTTGAACCCAGGTCTTCCGAAAGAGCAGACAGAGGTCTTAACTGCTGAGTGATCTCTCCAGCCCTTGTTTTTTTTTTTAAATTTATTTATTATTTTCACTTTTTATGTACATAAGTATATTGCCTGCATGTGTGTAAGTGCACCTGTGTCATGTGATGCCCATGGAGATCAGAAGAACGCATCAGATTCCCCTGAAACTGGAGTTACAGACAGTGTTAGCTGCCATGTGGGTGTTGGGAATCAAACCTGGCTCTTCTGCAAGAGCAGCCAGTGCTCTTAACCATGGGGCTGGCTCTCCAACCCCAAGAAGTTTCACTCTTAATTTCTGTTTTTCTTAGGAATGTCAAGTAGGAATTTCTCTTTTTCTCGGGAGTCAGTAATGCTTAGCTGGGATATTGATAAGGTTTGTATCATTTTCCTCAATGGGTTTGGTACTGAGGGCCTCAGGTATCCCTAGTCTTCCTTCAGAGAGTGTGCTATTGTCTGGAGTCTAGAGCGACATTCCTGGGACAGTGTAGGTGGGGCCTGGTGTAGGAGGACATGAGGAGTGAGGGTCCTGATGGCCAAGGGGGACCTAACCCTTACTTCTGTATTAGTAACTTCTGTTGCTGTAATAAGACACCATGACCAAAGCTACTTACAGAAGTTTATTTGGGCTCAGGGTTCCAGAGGGAGTCCCTAATGGTGGAGAGGCATAGCAACAGAAAGTGGCTGGAGCAGAAAGCTGAGCAATCACATCTTCAAAGAGACACAGGAAGCAAAGAGAAACTGGAAATTTGGAAAGGATTAAGAGCCCTCAAAGCTCAGCCAGGCGTGGTGGCACAAGCCTTTAGCTCCACAACTCATGAAGCAGAGGCAGGTGGATCTCTGTGAGTTTAAGGCCAGCCTGTTCTACATCGTGAGTTCCAGGCCAGCTGGGGCTACAAGGAAGCACTATCTCAAAAGACCAAAAAAAAAAAAAAAGCTCTCAAAGCCCACCCTTAGTGGTTTGCTTCCTCCAGCAAGACTGCACCTCCTAAAACCCTCCAGAACAGTGCTACCAACTGGGGTCAAATATGCAAACACTTGGAGCCTATGGGGACATTTCTCATTCAAACTATCACATTCTACTTCCTGGTCTCCACAGGCTCATGATCATGTCGTAATGAGAAAAATGCATTTAGGCCAAATTTAAAATTCCTCGCAGTTGTTAATCATGTCAACACTGTTCAAAAGCCCCAAAGCCCAAATTCCAAACTCTTCTGAGACACAAAGGACTTTCTTAACTAACCCTGTAAAGTCAAAAAGCAAATTACATACTTCTAACATACAATGGCACAGAATGCTCTTTCCCATTCTAAAAGAAGTAATGGAGGCATAATGAGGAGAAACTGGACTAAAGCTGTAGGGACAAAGCAAACTCAGACCTGGGAAGTTTTAATCGACTCTCCCGGCTCTGCTACGTCCGGCTTCACATTTTGGCGTCAAGCCAAGACCCCCCACAGACAGATGACGAGGTCTGAGTTGTCCAATACAAATAATCCCCAAGGGACCGGCAGGTTCTGGACCAACCAATTCCAAGGTTGAACTGCCCCGCAGAGCTACGCAGCTATGGCTCTTTTAAAAGCTGGCTGCGCCCTGGAGAGTGCTGGCTTTAGGGACTGCAGCATGCCTAGCTGCTAGATTCGCTTTGTTTGCCAAATTATATAAATATATTTTCCTTTTTGCATCATAGTGGAGTCATGGGGTTTATTCTCAATTTTCGGACCTTAACAAAGACCCCAAAACAGCAGGGCAAACACCACATCCTGTAGCTCTGTGTCCAATGCCTGGGACTTTACTTCCAAAGGACTTGGATGGCTCTGTCCCTCCAGCTTTGCTACTTAAGCATACATCTCTCAGTTGGGCTGTTTCCACTCCCTATATGTAGCTCTCCTAGGCAGATGTCTCACAGCTCTGGCATCTCCAACATCTCTACACGCTGCCCAGCCTTGACAGTTCTCTGAAGTCATGGAGGGAAAATTGATGACCCACTGTAGAGTAATTCTCCAAGGCGAAAGCCTGATGAGGTGTGGACAAACACCTGGTATCCTGGTATCACCCAGGATCACCTTGAGCAGAAAGACAAGGAGCCGAGCTGGGAAAGTCCTATGCCCCACCCACCCTGTCCATTGTCCTTGGATGTGAGACTAGGAGGGGCTAAAAGTATTTAAACTGGGGTTGCCAAGAGGCCAACCCTTTTTTCCCCTCCCCCATGGGCCACTTGGATCTGCTCACCAGGAAGTCCCAAGATCCAAGCCTTGCGGATTTACTAATGGAACTTGCAGAGGGGAGGGTGGGCACCGGTGTTCTGTAAGTAACCCCCTACTCACTGCTCTGATAGTAAGCCAAGTAAACTAGCTAGAATTTGCCGAACTGTGAGTGGAGAAATTTGTGTGTTTGTTGCAAGGCCTGGGGAGAGAGGCAGGTTAAGTTGGTCTGCCTCTCCCAAAGAGAAATTTTAATATCACCCACTCACTCTTGTACCTTTCATACCTCTAAAGCCAGCACTGAGAGAACAACATTGCCAAATTCTGCTGACAGCATTGGCTGAATGACTTTCTTCATTCACGTTACCAGCAGCTCTTGTCCGTTGCAGTTTTCTAGGAGCAGAAAAATCTTTGAATCTTTTCTTTCACAAGTTGGAAACTCCGCCTGAGTGGGATCTTGCCCTGAGGGAACTCTCCATTGTGCAAGTGTAAATCTGGAGGCCTCTCCTTAATGGCTGTAATTCTAAGAGAGCTTTTTCTCCAGGGTATGTCTTGACTGCCTTATCTCCAACACTGTTAAGCTTCTTTATGCACTTTTGCTTTCTAAATGTACATTTTGTATTTCTTTCTGTTCCATTTGCCTTTTTTCATTATACCCTCCATAATATTCACCATTAATAACCACACCACCAGTTCTATATTCGGCCATCTTGAAATTTCCTCCACCAAAGAAATGAGTCCATTAATTTTAAATTTAGCCTCAGTCAAGGGCTTAGGCCTCAGGCAGATGGCAACCAGACTCCTGCCGAAATATTCCAGTTTCTGTTTAAGTCCTTGTTTCCATCTCCCACTAAGCTTCTACTAAAATGACACATTAAGCTGTTATTAGTAGTTGCTTTTCTAGTCCAAACTCCCAAAGTCGTCCACATTCCTCCCCAAAACACAGTCAGGTTATTCATAGCAATAGTTCATTCTCTGGTACCAATTTTGTATTAATTATGTTATGCTGTGAAAAAAACTCCATGAGCATGGCCACGACAGAAGGAAGAGTTTGTTGCATTGGTTCCAGAGGAATAAGAGTCCATAATGGTGGGGCAGGCATGGCGGAGGTGCAGGAGGTGGCTGGAACAGAAAACTGGGTGCTCACATCTGTAAACAGGGACAGGAAACAGAAAGAGTCCACAGAGGTCATGGAAATGGGCACAGCTATGAACTTTCAAAGTTCATGCCCCAGTAATGTACTTCCTCCAGAAAAGCTGCACCTCCTAAACCTCCCAAAACAATGCCATCAGCTGGGGCCAGGTATTCGAGTACTTGGAGTCCATGGGGAACATTTGTCATTCAAACAATCACATGACATAAATTAATTTAAACAGATCCCAAACCAGTACATCAAAGAAGTAGCACCAATACTACTAAATTATTCCATGAAATAGAAAATAAAGACTTCCAAGTTCTTTTTATGAAGCCAGTACTACCTTGATAAGAAAAACAGATAAAGACACAAGAAAAGAAAATCACAATCCAAGTTCCCTGATATACATAGATGCAAAATTCTAAACAAATCACATACTGAGAAATAAATCAGAAACAATCCCATTCACAATAGCCTTAATAAGAAGACACCTTGGAATAATTTAACCAAGGATGTGAGAGACCCCCTACAATGAAACTTTAAAGCATTAAAGAAAGAAATTATATAAGACACTAGAATGTGGAAAGGCTTCCCATGTTCATGGATTGGTACGTCTGACTGTGAAAATGGCCATCCTATTAAAAGCAATCTACAGACTCATTGCCTTCTCATTCATAATTCTAGTGGCATTCTTCACAGACATAGAAAAAAACCCTAAAGTTCATTTGGAAGCACAAAAGACCTTGGAGATCTAACATATTCCTGAGCAATAAAAACCCTGCTGGAGGTATCACCATACCTGATTTCAACTTACAGTAAAGAGCCATAGTAATAAAAACAGCATGTAACTGGTACAAAAACATATATGTGGATCAGTAGAATAGAATAGAGGATTCAGAGCCTGGCATGGTGGGGCACACCTTTAATCCCAGAACTTGGGAGGCAGAGGCAGGTGGATCTCTGTAAGTTCACGGCCAGCCTGGTCTAAACAGCAAGTTCCAGTCCAGCTGGGAATACAGGAAGACCCTGTCTAAAAAAAATATAAGACCCAAATACAAGATCTTGCAACTACAACCACCTGATTTTTTTACTAAGATGCCAAAAATATACATTGGAGGGGCTACAGAGATGATTCAGAGGTTAAGAGCATTAGTTGCTCTTGCAGAAGACCTGGGTTCAGTCCCCAGCACCCACATAGCAGCTAACAACCATTCATAATTCCAGTTTCAGGGGATCTGATGCCCTCTTCTGACCTCTGTGGACATTGTAATTGTGGGTGCACTCACGTAATGCAGGCAAAACACTTATATACATTAAAAAATAATAAATAAAAAATGCACATAGGAGAAAAGACAGCATTTTTAACAAATGGTGCTGGGAAAACTTGATGTCTACATATAGAAGAATGAACCTAGATCTTTATCTTGATCTTCATCATTCAGTCTGAACAAAGCTCAACTCCATGTGGATCAATGACTTCAGCATAAGGCTTGAAACTATGAAACCACTAGAGGAAAACATAGGGGTACACTTCAACAGGTAGGCAGAGGTAAGGACTTCTGAGTGGAACTCTAATCACTCATAAACAGGGGCAACAGTCAACAAATGGAACCCATGAAATTAAAAAGCTTCTGTACAGCAAACGAAACTGTCAGCTGAATCAAGAGGCAACCTATAGCATGGGAGAAAAATCTTTCCTAGCTATATATTTGACAGATGGTTAGTGTCCAGAATACATTAAGAATGCAAGAAGGTCAGCCTCATGAAAACAACCTGATAAAAAAGGCTATGTAACTAAACATATAGCTGTCAAAAGAAGAAATATAAATAGCCCATAAACTTGTTTAGTGTTCAACATAATCAACCCTCAAGAAAATGCTAATTAAAGCTATTTTGAGATCCTACTTCATCCCAGTCAGAATGGCTATCATCAAGAAAACAAATGCCAACAAATTCTGTGAAAGATGTGGGGAAAGAAAAATCCTCATTCACTGTTGGTTGCAGTGTAAACTGGTGCAGCCACTATGGAAATCAGTGTGGAGACTTTTCCAAAAGTTAAAAATAGGGCTACCGTGTGGCCCAGTTACATCACTCCTGGGCATACACCCAAATGACTCTAAACCTTACTAAAGAGACACTTGCCCATCCATGTTCACTGTTGCTCTATTCACAGCAGCTAGGAAATGGAATCAGCCTGGAAGTCCACCAGCTGTTGAATGGTTCGTGTACACAGTGGAATTTTATTCAACTAATAAAGGAAAAATGAAATTAATCAATTTGTAGCAAAATAGGTGGAATGAAAAAGTTTTAAACTAAGAAGGCAACCCAGGTGCAGCAAGGCAAACGCGTTATATTCTCTCTTCATATGTGAATCCCAGCTTCAAATATTTAGATCTGTGTGCTCAATTTGGAGTGTCCGATAGCAGTCAAGAAGTCAGCAAAAGCCCAAGAGAATGAGGATGGGAAGAGGTCTTAGTGGTGGGAAGGCACAGTAAATACATGTAGACTGAAAGAAGATGAGAACTGCTCTAGGGGTTCAAGAGGGGATGGAGTCAAGGGGATGGTTGAGGGGATAGGAAGTGCGTTAAGCAAAACTAAAAAGCTGTATCAGAAAACTTATGGGAACCTACTAATTTGTTAATTTAAAAATACACTTTTTTTTTTTTTTTTTTTTTTTTACAAGAAAAGGCGTTTGAATAGAGGTACTTGTACTCTACATGGGTAGAAAGTGCTGGTCCCAGACAACATGTGTTTTTAAATGAAAAATCTCAGTGTCAGGCATGGTAATGCTTCCATATTAGTCATTGACCAGGGAGGTCCCAAAAGCCCCCAAAATAACACAGACTCTTAACACTGCTCTTGGCTGCCTTCCATAAGTAGATGGTAAGACTTGATTACTGAATATACCATATACTTTGCTTGGAAGACACAGAAAAGCCAATCTGGAACAGACCAGAAAACTCTACTCCTGCTGACTAGCTTTCATAGTGCTGACAGGTTCTATGTAGGCCACTGGAGGAGAAAAGACACCAGTGGTTTGCCAAGCACTGGATTCTGCATACTACAATACTGACCTGCCAGGCAAGTTGTGCTCACTAGTCCATTAATGACTTGATGATTATGGGATCAACCAACCACTTCCTGCTACACAGGAAGAATTTCCTGTCAGGAACTAAAACTTTGGTCAAAAGTCAGGGCTGGGGAGGTTATAGGCTCTAGAGGGTAGCTATTGTTGTTTTTCTAAATGATCATGTTTTCAAACTACCATCTAAATACTTAGGATTATGACAATAGATTTGTATTGCTTTCAGCCCTGGTCAGAAAAGCCTTTTTTTTTTTTCCCAGTGGGTAGTGGTTTATGCAGAGTCATTATTGTCAAAATGCTAAGAATAAGTGGCTGTGGGTAATCAACTCTCCCCACAAGGCTCATACAACATCATGGAAGAGGAGACAGACAAGAAAGTAAGGGCCAGAAGATAGAGAGGAGAGTTGCAAAATGCTGTCTTCCAGACAGTCTGGAATGACCAGGAGACTCATGAATCCATAGCTATTTTAGTTACCGGCACAAGACCTACACAAGATCAAGCCAGTAAACATTCCCTCATGGATAGGGAAGGGACTCTCAAGGCCCACACTTAGCTAAGATGCTATTGGTGAGGGAAGGAGAGTCAGTCTTCTTTCGGGGTATGGCCACTGACAGGTTGTCATGCTCCAGTGGGTGGCCCCACGCCCATGCACAAACAGAAAGCACTAACTGGATTCAATAAGTTATGAAAAGAAAAAAGCAGAGGACATGAAGTTGGGAGGTAGATATGCTGGGGGCACAGAACAAGTTTGAGAGGCGGAGTTGGGATAGATATGATCAAAATATATTGTATATATGCAAGAAATTCCCAAAGAATAAATTTTAAAATATTATATATCAGAAAACAAAAAAATCGATAGTATCAACATGTGTGGTGGAAAACATCTATCATTCCAGCAACAGAGAATGAAACAGATGAGAGTTCAAGGTCAGCCTGGGCTACATTATGGCATACTGTCTCAAACAAATTAGCAAAAACCTTCCAAACCCCCACAGTTTCAAAATAGTATGTTGCTATTAAAAGGATAGAAATAAGGATTGGTGGAACTGAATTGAAACTACAGAAGTAAACACACATATCTATGGGAAATTTATTTTAGCAGGGTTATCAGCACATTCAATGTAGAAAAAGAAAAATCTTCTTACCAAATAGTGTAGGAAAATGTGGCGACTCAAATACTAAAAATGAAAAAGGATATCCACCTCATAGTAAAAATTTAATTCAAAATGATCAAAGTCTAAAATTAAAAGCTAAAGCTATAAAGCTCTTACAAGAGAGCATATGTATGAGGCCCTAAGTTTCAATCCCTAGTTTCAAAACATAAAAATAGGTATAAATCTTTGTGACCTTGGACCAGTCACCTGTTTCTTAAGTTTGATCCTCAAAGCAGAAATAACAAAAGAAAAAACTGATAAATTGGATTTGATCAATTTTTTTTAAGTTTGTACATCAAGGACTCTATCAAAAAATTGAAGACAATTCAATGGGAGGAAACCTACAAATCATATGTCTAGTAGAGCTCTGGTAGCTAGACTATATAAAGAAATAACTCAACAGCAAAGTGACTAACAACCCCATCCCACTGTGGACAGTGGAAAGTGGGTGTGAGGTATTTGTGGAAGTGATGAAATACTCTGGGATAGGTGGTGATGGTTGAATAACACAGTAAAAAGCACTTTTAATGAGTGCAATGTATGGTTCATGAATTATGTTAATACCCAATATAAAACTTTTTATTACATTTTACTTATTTAGTGTGTGCACACATGCACACACCTGTGTTTACCATAGTGAGTATGTGAAGGTCAGAAGACAACTTGCTGGTAGTCAGTTCTCTCCTTCCAGGGTGGGTCTCAAGTCATCTGGCTTAGCAGAAGGTGCTTTATTCAATGAACCATGTTTTCTAAAAACAGATTATTTTTTTTTTATTTTATGTGTATAAATGTTTTGCCTGCATGTATGTAGGTGCACCACATGTGCACAATACCTACACAGGCCAGAAGAGGGCGTCAGATCTCCCAGAACTGAAGTTTCAGATGGTTGTTAGCTGCCATGTGGGTGCTGAGAACTGACCCAGATCCTCTGCAAGAGCAGCCAGTGCTCTTAACTGCTGAGTCATCTCTTCAGCCCCACCTCCCATGAGCCATCTCAGTGGCCCTACATCCCAACCTTTTAAATACTTGGAAATGGGAATTGATAGACATAGAGAGGTGAGAGGGAAGCTCTCTAGAAAGCTAAAGAGACTCCTGGACAGAGCAAGAGTAAAGTGTGGCCTTCTTGTTTTCTAGTGTGTTTGACATTTTGAGTGATATACACACATTTGGATAAAAATAATACCTTTAAAAATTACTGTGACTCAGTATGACTCAGTGGAGTCCATGACTACAATTAAAACAATGTTAATGAATTCTGAAGCCCCTCTACGAACTGACTTTGTTCTTTTCAGGGAAGGAATGAAATCTATTTTCTGATCAGTGCTGTATGATCTTGAACTTAGATGTAGGAAGGCTTTGGAAAAAGTAAGCACAGAAATCCAGGTGGCACTGGTTAAGAAAGTCAAAAAAAATCTAAAATCAGGGAAAAACTTAAGGCAGCCAAGCGATTTCTTACTCATAAAATTGGTAAAAACACTTATACTTGAAGCTGAGAAAAGAGAGCTACTAAATTGTAAATTCTCATTTCCCAAATGAAGACAGAAATATTCTGATTGAATATGCAATCAGAAATAAATTAGGTACTTATCAACACTCCAGAACACCATCTCAAACTGTACTAAGTCTTTTTTAAAAACATCATGGATTGATTCTTATATGCTGGTAAAGCTATGGACCATCTTGGATAAGCAAAGATCTAGAAACTGTGTGGAATGAAATCCTTGAAGTTGTTCATTAGATGCTAAAATCGTTTCAGAAGTAGGAAGCTACTTGAGACTGAAATTTCAAAACAGCAGTTATCCCAAGAAAATAAGATTATCTGGTAGGCTTTTTTCTTTCGTTTTGTTTTTTGCTTTTGTTCTTTTTGAGACAGCATCTTACATATCCCTGGTTGGCCTTGAACACAATGTGTATCCAAGGATGAACTTGAACTCCTGATCCTTCTGCTTCTGTCTTCTGGGTTCTGGGATTACAAGCATGCACCACCATGCCAAGCTCCTATATCATGATTTCAGGTTTTTTTATAGTTGAAACAAATTTCTTTGAGTACCACATTTTCTTTATGCATTCTTCTTTTGATGGGCATTTCAGATGGTTCCTTCTACCTGCTATTAAGAATAGTGCAGCAGTAAGAATGTGCAAGTATTTCTGCCATATTGTTTTACAGCCCTTTGGATATATTCCCAAACTACTATACTGGGACATATGGGAGGTTCTATTGTCAGTTTTTTAAAGAATCTGCATATTGATTTCCATAATGACTGCACAAGGTTTATATGTTCAAAAGCAGTGAAAAGGGGCTCCTCTTTCCCCACGTCCTCACTAACATTTGTTGTCATTTGTTTTCTTGATGATAGCCATTCTGGAGGACTTATGATGGAATCTCAAAGCAGTTTTAATTTATATTTCCCTGGAGACTAAGGATGCTGAACTTTTTCAAATATTTTTTGATCATTTGTTTTTGTTCTTGTAAGAACTATATTCAGTTTATCTATTCAGACCATTTATTGACTGGGTAATTTAAATTTTGGTATTAAATTCTTGCAGTTTATATATCCTACATATTAAGCTCCTGTCTGATATGTAGTTGACAAAGATTTTTTTTCCTATTCGGTAGGCTGTCTCTTTATTCTGGTGACTAGTTTCCTTTGCTAAACAAATGCTTTTCAGTTTCACACAATTCCATTTGTCAATTCTTGGAATTATTTCCCAAGCTTTTGGAATCCTTTTCAGAAAGTCCTTGCCTATGTCTGTATACTGGTGTTTTCCTCTAGAAGTTTCAAAGGTTCAGGTCTTACATTAAGGTACTTGGCTCATTTTTATGCAGAATGTGAGACAGGGATCTAGTTTCATTCTTCTACAAGCTAAAATCCAGTTCTCCTAGCACCAGTTGCTAAAGATGATGATGATGATGATGATGATGATGATGATGATGATGATGATTGCTTTTGGTTTTGTTCCTTTTTCTTTAACTGTAGCTGCGTGAGTTTATTTCTGGATCTGCTATTCCATTCCATGTCTGTTCCTGTCCTAGTACCATGCTGTTTTTGTTACTATGGCTCTCTAATATAATTTGAGATCAGGTATTGTGATACCTCTAACACTGCTCTTTTTGTGAAGTATTGCCTTGACCATTTGCAGTATTTTATGCTTCCATATAAATTTTCATATTGCTTTCTCTAGTTCTGTGAAAAATATCATTGGAGAATGAACTGAATCTGTTGATCAGTTTCAGTATTCAAGCCATGCTCAGGAAATAATTCATGCACATGGGAGGCCTGCCTTCTGGTGTCTTCAGTCTCTTTCATTGTAGATATTCTTTGCTGCTTGGTTAGGTCTATTCCTAGATTCTTTGTTTGTATTTATTTTTTAAGATTTTATTTACTTTTAGTTTATGAGTGTTTTGCCTTCATATATGTAAGTGTACCACATTCATGCACTACCCACATAGGCTAGAGGAGGTCATCATCTGTAACTGGAGTTACAGGTGGTTGCTAGGCACCATGTTGGTCCTGGAAACTGAACCCCATCCTCTGTAAGAGCAGTATGTGTTCTTAACTGTTGAGCCATCTCTCTAGCCCCTGTATTTGCTTGTTTTTGAAGCCGTTGTGAATGAGATTATTTCCCTAATATATTTCTTAACAAGTTCATTATAGGTATGTACAGAAACATTACTGATTTCTGTATGCCAATTTTGTATCCTGCTATTTTGCTGAAATAAACAAAAAATTGTTTATTAGGTCTAAGAGTTTTCTAAGAGACAATTTTGGGTCTTTTAAGTATTAGAACATGTCATCCAGAAAAAAGGATAGTTTGACATCTTCATTCACTCTTTGCGTCCTTTTAATTCCTTTTTCTTGTCTTATTGCTCTAAGACCTGGTACTACATTGAATAAGAGAGGAAGTAATGGCTACCCTATCTTGTTCTATATACTAGAGGAAATGCTGTGCATTTTTTGCCATTTAGTGTAGTGTTAGCTGTAGGTTTGTCATATATAATTTTATTATGTTCATTCTTTTTGTAGTTTCTTCAAGGCTTTCACCATGAAGAGAGGTTGAACTTTGCCAAGGGCATGTACCATAACTCCCAGCTCATTGATGACTTTTTCTCTTTTGAGATCTTCATCTGGGATTTTACTTATATCAGTATCTTTGAGCCCAATAGGGGAGGATTTAAGAGGTTTTTGCCTTGCTTTTTCATGCTTCTTGAGCCACTGTGGTACAATTTGTGAATGTGTTGGTTTGGATAGCCTTTCCTTTTTGAGGGAGACCTTGTTGGGAGAATCCTATTTTGGGCATCCTGCCATTGAAGGCTCAATTTTCAGGACCAGTCAGTGAGGAGAAAATAAACCTGTGGTGGCAGATTGGCTTCTGCTCTCTCTGCACAGTGCTGGGTGGCTGAAGCTGGTTGGTTGACTTCTCTATCACCCATTCTTTCCTCTGAGGTATTCTTTCACCTCCTTTGTAGATTTCTGAGGCTCTTCCCTTTCTCTCTTTAGAATATAATCTACTTTTTCTTATTCTGACTTTCCTTCACTTTCTCACCAGGAGGCAATCTCTAGTCCACCATCACTTCTAGATTTTTTTTTCTTAATTTTTGTATACACTCAAGAGCTTTAGAGTTAATGACACATTTTTGTTTTTGTTTTAATCAACTGACTATTTTTAAAGACTTATATTTAATTATGTGGATATGCATGTATTTGTTTCTGTGTATGAACACTGGAACTCTATTTTTTAAAATATTTGTTATTTTTATTTTATGTTTACGAGGGTATTGCCTGCATGTAAGTGCACCCCTGTCGTGTAGACCCACTGAAGTCAGAAGAGGCTTCAGATCCTCCAGAACTGGAGTTTCAGATGGTTGTTAACTGCTCAGAACCAAACACGGATCCTCTGCAAGAGCAGCCAGTGCTCTTAATCATGGAGCCATCTCTCCAGCCCAATAGGCTCTATTTTTAAGAATAGTTTTAGGTTTATAAAAATTGACAGCAAGTACAATTTCCATACACTGACTCTGTTCCACTACCAGTCTAAGTTCCTGCATTAATGTGGTACATAATTACCTGATATGGATATCCTAACATGATTTAAAATTCAGTTTATGATATGATCCACCATGTTTTAAATTTAAATTATTTAAAAGATACATAAAAATATCAAAATTGTATGCAGTACCTGGACTCAGTGACCTGCAGCCCCAGCTACTCTGGAGCCAGCAGGAGGATAGCTTGAGCCCAGGAGTTTGAAACCAGCCTGGGAGAAACATATTCAAGAGGTACCATGTAGTTTCTATACAAGCATTGTTTTGGGTACAGGCAAGGAATTAGGAACTGAGGCTATCTATCTCAGGTTACAAGAGAAGATCAAAGCCTAGTACACTGTTTTACATTCTAAGTAAGCTGACATAATGTTAAATAATCTGAAATATAAGATTAACTTTTGGTTACAGGTTAGGCAAAAGACATTTTTCAGAGCATGTATATTTTATAATAGTTATTCCCACATAAACACACATTTTAAAGATGTGATTTATATGCTGGCTGTGGTGGCACATGCCTTTAATACCAGCATTCGGGAACTGGAGGCAAGTGGATCTTTGAGTTCAAGGCCAGCCTGTTCTACATAGTGAGTTCTAGGCTAGCTGGGATTACAGAGAGACCCTGCCTCAAAAGACCAAAAAAAAAAAAAAAAAAAAAAAAAAAGATGTGATTTATGATTTTGTATACTGGGTAACTAGTCTTTATTGTTGCTGTTCTATAAAATTAACATTAGATCTGGGCATTAGCTAAAATTCAAGCACTGGGGAGTTTGAGGCAGGAGGATGGTCAGTTTGAGAACCTGGACTGCATGTGAGACTCTGTTTCAAATGGAAGAAAGGAAAGAGTGAAGGAAGAAAGGAAGGAAAGAAGGAAGGAAAACGAGGTCATCACATTAGTGCCAAGTTGAGACTGAAAAGATAGTTCAGCAGTTAATAGCAGAGCTCTGCTCTTTTAGAGGACCCAGGTCCAGTTCCCAGCACCTACATGGCAGCTAACAGCCATCTATAACTTCAGTACCAGGGAATCTGATCCCTCTTTTCCATTTCATAAACCATCACACTGTTTTCACCTTAAGCAAGATAGTCCTAATACAAGACTTGGAACCTGAAATGTGAAGGAATAGATCTTTTTAGGAACATTAAATTTAACCTGGACTGGGGAAATAGCTCAATAGTGGAGTACACGCCTGTGCAAGGCCTTGGATTTAGGAAAAAAAAAAAAAACAGAAACACAGCTCTGTAGGGTCTGGGTCTATTGTAAAAGATATTGAGCAAGCCAAGCAACCCAGATACCCTGAAGGGACGGTAGGAGTCTGGCCTGCTCTACCTGATGCGATAACCTAGGTACTAAGAAGCCACTGCAGGCCTCAGCAGTTGCTTCATCTTTTCCCTCCACCAAGATCACCCCAGACCAGAACTAGGTTTTTGGGTTTCGTTTCCTCATTCCTGATTTCCACATCAGCCCTACAACCTTCCCACTTTACCTAAAGACCCCACCTTTAACTTTCTTGCCTTCTGTAATGGCCAGAAAGACCTCCCTATATAAACCCCTGCCTTGGGTTTAATAACTGAACTTCCCACCGATGCAGTATCCTGGGAACTCCTCCTGCTGCACTCTGAGCCACCTGAGGCCCTGTTTGATCATCCTCCATTCTCTGGGATGGCTGGAGCATAACAGCTGTGCTGGAGATGGAGACCCACCCACACAGCCCTAAAGACTTTTTTCTTAATTTTAAAAGTGTGTGTTTGTGGTGTGTGTGTTTGTGTGTGTGTGTGTGTATTTGTGTGTGTGTGCATTTGTGTGTGTGTGTGTGTGTGTTTGCTTGTGTAGGTGCCCTCAGAGGCTAAAGGCATTGAATCCCCTGGAGCTGGAGTTATAGGCAATTGTGATCCATTTGACATGTGTACTGGGGACGAAACTCTGCAAAAGCATTATTATGCACTCTTATCCCCTGAGCCATCTCTCTGGCTCCCAGAAATATGACTCTAATCTCAAATTTCTCTTTAACTATTAGGGAGATTTGTTACCCAGCCTGCCTGGTGGATTGACTCTGGAAGTATCTCTGGCTACTAAGGAAACACAATCTCAAAATAAAACAGAAAAGAGAACAGTTCTGTCAACTAACTAAAAGTTTCATATTTACTCTAAATAGGATATTTCCTCTTAACTGTTAGCCACTAAAATTCTGTTCTTTCTGCAACAGAAGAAATAAAAACTGATTCAAATCACGACTGTTCCCTTGTTAGATCCTCCTCTGTTAGTATTTACATTACTGACACTGGGTTACAATTGAAAATTACTTTTATCTTCTACCTTCTTGAACTATTGTTTGAAAATACATTACATTGCTTGTAACCTAAGCAATCTGAAGTGAGTTAAAACAGCCCTTCTCAAGTCTGGCTCCCAGCAGAGTCACTGGGAAAGGTTTATATCCCTAAAGTTTGAGTCCTGATCTCAGTCCATTCCTGATTGCCGAGAGATTTTGTTAAATCGGTCAAACCCATCAACCAAAGCCATGTTGTTTTCCTTTGGAGACAGATACAAAGCAATAGCCCTTCACGTTCCACCTCTGGAAAGCCAAAGGAGCTCATGATGGTCTTTTTTCAACTTTATAAATAGAGAAAACAATTTTTTGCCTATGTAAAAACTTGAACTACAGATGTACTTTCAGAAATATCAGAAGGAAAATAAATGGGAAGTTCTATGCTTGAACTTAAGGGTTAGAATTCTTGTTCATTTAATTATTTACTTAAATAATTTCTGACTTCTTGATCTGTAGCAGACAGTTATGCAAGAAACTGGGAATAAAGGAATAAAAAGACATTCTTTATACCCAGCTCAAAGCAAAGTAAATTGCTAGGATTTAAGTCCAATTCCCAAAAGTTTCACTTGTTCCTATTCAGTTTTATGTATTCGCACTCAATTCTGCTTATGTACTACTCGAAGACACTGTTCTTTCCTATCCCACTTGGTCGTACAGGCTTGTAAGCCCAGTTCCTCAGCAGCCTGAGGCAGGATAATGGCAAGGCTTATTTGGGCTAGACTGAGTTCAAGGCCAGCCTAAGCAACTTGGTTGAGATTGTGTTTCAAAATAAAAAGTTTAAAAGAAAACGTGGAACTGGAGGTTGGGGCTGGTGATATCATTGTTCAGTAGTAGAGTATGCCTAGTATGCAGTGCCTTAGCTTTAATGTTAATACTGAAAAGTATTGTCTGATACAGAAACTGCATTCACAATCAGGAATCATCACAGAACTTGGTTGTTACTTTTTGAGGAAACTGTACTCGCCAAATTTGCAAAATTACAGGCATCACTCCAGTTTATACCGTAAACTTCACTGTTCTAGTCGATACTACTGATCTAGAAAATAGCCAATTATTCCTGCAAGATGGTTTTCTTACCAATGTGTCCTTGAACAAAATTCTTCCAAGTGTAAAGATAGTAACTATAACTTAAGAGTTCCCCTGGGACCTTGGTATGTCCACTAACAAGAATACAAGCTCTTAGATTGAGGGCGAGTGTTCCAAGACCCATGCATTCTTCCTAGCAGAGATAATGGCTCACAAAAAGCTCTCTATTTGAAGAGTGTATACAGCATTGAGGAAGGGGCACTCATATTGCATTTGACAACTTTTCATACTTAAAATTCTTGGCTACTGAAGACAGTCACCAGAGAATTAAATGATTCTAGTGTCCATCGCACTAGCATCTTATTGATAGTCTTGGAGTGCCATCTTACAGAAGAAAGTCCTGTCAATATTCTGACTTCATATACTTCTATTCTAGCATGCCTACCTCTTTGAGTCTTTTTCTTTTTCCAGCATAGTCTATGACAGTTCAGGCATTCAACTCCACTTAGTGTGAGCAATTTTTTCTTCCATCTTCTAGGATTCACCACAGGAAAGAATTTGTGCCACAGCCTGGATACTTACCCTTATCAGTCTCATTTCCCAGCCCCTACGGTCAAGCATCCATAAAACCCAGTCCCACAGATGCTCCCCCAGGTCCTGGGATTACAGTTCTTTTTCTCGGTTATTCGGCTTGGTGTATTCCAGGTTGTTGTGCTGTAACTGACACCTGTTTGTAGACCTGGCAGCTAGAAGAAGGGGATAAAAGGTAAGGCAGGTCCCTGACGGATCTCTCATAGGGAAGAATGTGTAATATTCTCAGTAGGAGGCATGAGCTATCTTCATGTGTTCTCAGACTTCCAAGACCAAACGAGTCCACCCCATGTGACAGGGTCTCATGCCTTGCCAACTTGGGTCCTAACCTTAGCCTAACAGATTGACCTCACCTGGGTTTCCAAATGTCTTTGAAACTCAAGACACTTGAATCCTGAGTCTGTCTTTTTGCCATTTTCCTGCTGGAGGCTGAATTCTGGGCCTCACACACAGTCTACCACTAACACACATGCCAAGCATGTGCTCTACTACTGAGCTAAGTCTTCAGCTTTTCTTTTCTTCCTCTGTAAAAGACTTTCTTTGGCAGCTACCCAGGATGACTCTACTGTTGTTAGCTGTTTTCAGTTTCCTATTATCTCTCTATAAGGGATGCTATAGGTTGACTTGTACCCCTCCCTAACCCCAAATTCGATCTATCTCCCTGTTGGGCATAATGCAGGGTGAGCCTAGCTAGGCCACCTGCCAAGAGGAATGGAGGAATGGCTCTCGTGGGCGTGGTGCTCCGCACCAGTTGGTTGTAAAGCCAGTTTCTGCCCAGCACCTGGAGGGAATCTGATCCAGCTGGGAACAAACTGCGATTGGCTGTAGTCAGGACCCCACCCCATAAGTCTGTTGGCTAACCAGACCTATAAGACTCTGTGTTCTTTCTTGAATAAATGATCTTGCAGCAGACCACCACTGCTGGCTTTCAGCTCAACTCCCACAGTTGGTGATTTGACTCTGCACCTACTCGCCCCCTCCCCAACGGCGGAGACCCTTGGGTCAGTCCCCCTCCAGCCGGACCTGAGTGCCTCCTGTGGTTTTAAAACTTTGTACTGTTGCAGGTAGTCCCCTCTTCCCATGAAGGGCTTTAACCTTTCCTCCAAGATGTCATTGGTGAACTATTTTTTCTTCTTCTTGTGACAGCATGTCACTATGAAGCTAGTCCAGAATGGCCTCAAACTTGTGATCCTCATGCTTCTGCCTACTTAGTGTGCAGATTATAAACATGAGCCACCATGTCTGGATACCATTTGTAAAAGTTTTATCAAGGTCACATAATACCAGTGGCAGGACCCACTCAAACTCCCCAATCAACAGAGTCCTTGTTGTCAAGCAGACAGTAAGTGATTAAGGCTCAAAGCTCCAGTTCACCTCCTCCTTGCACCATACCCAGTGCCAGCTGTGATGACTTGGACCCTTCAAGAAGCAGACATGGCAGTTAGGAGGCCAAGAAGACTATTAACAAGGAAGTTGGAAAGATCCAGAGGTTTGAGCTGGAGAAACAAACCACAATGTGATCTGAAACCTGTGATGGGAAAGCCAGGGAAGTCAATCTGGTACATTAGTGACTTTTTTGTTAATGTGATGAAACACCAAGACCAAAGACAACTTATAGAAGAAAGAGTTTATTTTGGCTTAGAGTTCCAGAAGGCTACAGACTGTAGAGGCAGGGATGATACAGCACAATGGCTGGAGCAGGAAGCTGGCTGATCACCTCATTCCCAGGCAGGAAACAGAGCAGGAAGTGAAGCAAGGCTGTAAGACCTCAAACCATAACCCTCCCCATTACATACTTCCTCCAGCAAGGCTCCATCTTCAAAAGGTTCCATAACCTCCTTAAACTGGTGCCACTAACTGGCAATTATTTCAAATACATAAGCTGTGAGGGAAGTCCTCCATTCAGCAGACTGAGCCAGGTTTCCTCCTGGGAAGTTCAGTCATTGCATGGGGGTGGCTTGTTTTAAAACTATGGTGGGTCTTGGAGGATATTAGCAATTGCCCTGTTCACAGCCAACCAGGAAACTGTCACTAAAGAAGAGTTGAGGAACTCATGTCCTGAGTAATGCAGCCATTGATGTCTCCTTGAACTCCCCTGAGACACTTAGTTCTTAGACCAGAATGTGTGTCTTTCAACATCAAAGAAATTGCAAAACAGCATGTGGAATTCAGCAATTCCGACAGAGCTGAAGGAATGACCATTGGGACCTGGAAACCAGTTGTGCCAGAAAAATTAAGATCTCTGTTTTTGAATAAAGTAATACAGGAAGGTGACTTGAGTGATGAATCATCCAGTTTTATTTTTGATAGGTAACAGCTTGATAACAGTTATCATGTTTAAATAACTGCAGGTACTAAATGGCATGCTGTAGACATGTTCTCAGCTAAAAAGATAGAAAACAAAGACTGGCATATTCTTGATGGAATGAAGAGCATGTCACATGATAGAAAAAGAAACAAAACAAATAGACAACAAAATGGCAGGACCAGAAGAGATGAAATTGTAAAAATAACAGCATATTTTATTTGAGATCAAAAGAAACACAAAACCAAGTACACAGATACAGTGAAAATTAAAATATCAATCAAAATCATGTGTCATGGCTGCCAAAAAATGTGGAGTCAGGGGCTCGAGAGATGGGTCAGCGATTAAGAGCACTGACTGCTCTTGCAGAGGGATCCAGGTTCAAATCCCAGCATCCACATGGCAGCTAACAAACGTCCCTAACTCCTGTTCCAGGGGATCTGGCATCCTCTTCTGACTTCCAAGGGGACATAACATAGGTGCACCTAACTACATTCATATAGGCAATACATCATACACATAAAAAAATTTTAAAATAATAAAAAAATTTTGCTTAAAAATTGTGGAGTCAATCTTAAAGTGTTATCAAAATGTTTTCCAAGCTTGGCTAAAACAACAAAATCTTTCTCCTAATACAAACTTAGGCAGAACATCAGTATGAAATATAATCAAGTGAGCCTCTGAGGTACCTGTGAGGAACTCTTGTAACTGACAAACAACTTGAAAATCTTCTCACCTAAACCCACAGAAAAGTTCCATCTCACCTGTATATTTTTCAAATAGTGTAAAATCAACTCTTGTTACCATGTGTTAAAGTATCTTGAAACCCCAAAACAATGATGAAAAATATCTGAGCAGGTAGCATGTGAAAAACTAGTGAGGGATCCTAGCTATTGGGCTAGACTAAGACTCGCTGAAGCCCAGGTGTTCAAAACTAGTCCTCTCCTCAGAACTGAGACATCCCCTGCAGGAGGCCAGGAAGAAAAATGAGACTCAAGGTAAACAGACTTCATATGTTGGGGAAAGTGAAAATTTGGAAGATTCTTGAAGGCTCCTCCTCAGATTTACGGGACCTAAAAACTGCTGCAGAGGGAGACTCTGAGCAGTCCACCCGGGGAGGAGATTTTTCTCACTGTACAACTGCCTGCAAGCTGTGCAGAGCGCTCTGGGACTGCAGCTTTGGTAAGTTGACATCTGTGTTGGGGTATGTTTTTTGTCTACGAAGCTGCTTTTTGAGTGACCCTTACTCTTTTAAGTAAGCCCACACCCATACTCCTGTTAGTAACACCAATAAAAACTCACTGGTTCACCAAGTTGCACTTCGCTTGAGTCATTACTTTGTTCTATGTAGCTTCCCTCTCTGGAGTGAGTAGTTATATGAATGCTGTGTCTCCTTAGGAAAAGTCTGTCACACACTCAACGGTGCCGTAGTGAAATCTTATCCCAAAATAGTAATATCAAATACCCACCCTCCAAAAAATCCAGTGATGCTTTCCTCGCTCTTCCATGAAATATGTTCTCAAAACATTTACAAATTATGGATAAGAGGCTGTGTGACATAGTCAATTTAAAAAACTAGAAAGGAAAGCATTAGCTTTTTAACAAAGTACCACAAACCTTAAATATATCTTTTATTTATTATTTTTATTTTATGTGTTTTACCTGCATGTATATACATGCATGTCCCATATTGTGCCTGCAGAGGTCAGAAAAGGGTGCCAGATTCCCTGGAACTGGAGTTATGAACAGTTATTAGCCATCATGTTGTAACTGGGAGTTGAACTTGGCTTCTCTTCAAGAGCAGCCAGTGCTCTTAACTACTGAGCTATCTCTTCAGCCCCAGTATATATTCTTTAATTGTGTGTGTTCACATGTGTGTGGGCCAGGGGACCACCTCAGTAATGCCTCTTTTGAGACAAGGTCTCTTACTGGACAGAAACTTGCCAATTAGGCTACTCTGGCTGGCCAGTAAGCATCACAGATCCTCCCAACTCTGTCTCCCCAGGGCAGGATTATAAGTGTGGGCCACCAGCATTTTTTATGTGGGTTCTGGAGACTGAACGCAGGTCCTCATGTCTGCAAGGCAAGCACTTTACTGAGTAAGATATCACCCCATGCCACCCCCGAAACGGACATTTTGTAAGATTCCTACCCCTAGAACAAAGAACAAGGAATGCTGCATGGTCTGTGCCTCAGTGCACATACACAGTTCTGCCTGTTATTACTTTGTAGCATGAAGCACACAATTAGAATATGCGTAATATATAGGGGACAAAGAAACTGAACTGTAAAACTAACAGAGGGTATAAAAGGCTTCATCTTTCTTTGTTCAAGGCTCTGCTTTTGGCAACTGTCTGATGAAGCCAGGTGTAGCACAAATAATTTGCTTCCAGGAATAAAGACATGTCTTGGTGTCTCATCTATCTGCACATAGTACCTTCAACATACTTGGAGCCCAAAGCACCTACAGCTGCTCACCCACTCCTGCTCTTTCTGTCTCAGATCTATGGACTCCCCTCTTAGTCCAGACTTGCCGGCTACATCCTCATCTCATACACTCTGACTAGCTTAATTCTCCAGATTGTTTTTAAGGCCCTCCACAAACCTCCACCCCAGCCTCACATTTGGAACCTCTCCTGATCTGCCTACTACAGACCTGCCTACTACCCAAACCAGCTTACTACCCTGCAAGAAGTTGAAGCACACACCAACTAATTTTTCATACGTGTGCAGAAAGCAACCAAGCTACATCAACAATGTAAACAGAATCAAACTTCAACTAAACAAAGAATAGAATTTTCTATCAGACACACTACCAACAAAAGACATCGATCGATATGCTCAAATGGCAATACAAAAACACAAATAATATGAAAAATCAAGAGGCTATGTCCCAAACAAAATTCACTAGTCCTGCAGAGGTATACTACAATGAGAATCACCCCGAGGAACCCCATGACTCAGAATTTGAAAGAACAATCATAAACATGATCAAAGAACTTAAAGACAACTCAAAGAACTCAAAAAGGATAAGCATAAACTTGTGACAGAAGCTCAAGAAAGTACAAATATGCAGCTGAATGATTAACAAAAGCAATTTGGGACTTGAAAAGTGAATTCATAAAAGAGAAATATTGAAGAAAGCCTAAGTTGAAATGAAGATGAAATCGAACTTAAGTCAATTTGAAATGACAGGAGAAAGCCTCACAAGATTGAATGAAATGGAAAACAGAATATCAAGACTGGATGATAAAGTTGAAGAAGTGGACTCCTCAAGCAAAGACTATGAATTTTTTCCAAACCACAGGAATGGAATATGCGGAAATATGGAACACCATGAAAAGACCAAATCTACACATCATAGGCATACAGGAGGGAGAAGAATTTCAGGTCAATGGCATTGACCAGATCTTCAACAGGATTATAGAATAAAATGTCCCTAAATTAAGGAAAGACATACCTATACAGATACAAGAAGACCAATTAGATCAGAACAGAAACTCACCACAGCAATTCATAGTATAAACACTAAATGTACAGAACAAAGAGAGAGTACTGAAAGCTGCTGGAGAAAAACAAACCTATCAGAATTACAGCTGATTTTTCATTGAAAACTATGAAAGTCAGAAGAGTCTGGATCAAAGCATTCCCAGTTCTAAATGACCATACATACCAACCCAGAATACTTTACTCAGCAAAACTCTATCATAGTAAAAGGGGAACAGAAAGAATTCATGTCCACTAAATCAGTCTTACAGAGAATGTATAAAGCAAAGGACTAAAGACAGGAATAACTATGCCCAAAAAGTTACAGAAAGAAACCAAAGGAAGGTAAAATTATAGAGACACAAAATAGGATGAAAAGCAAAAATTAAAATGACTATAACTAATACACATCTTTCAATAACTCTAAATATCAATGGCCTCAACTCCTCAGTCAAAAGACAGGCTAATGGAATAGATTTAGAAACAAAATCCACCTTTTTGTCTTCAAGAAACTCACCTCACCTTCAGGGGTAGGTACTACCTGAGGGTGAAAAGATGGAAAAAAATATTCCAAACAAGTGGTGCTAAGAAGCAGGCAGATGTTGCAGTTCTAATATCTGACAAAATAGACATCAAATTAAAACTAATCAAAGGAGACAGAGGGCCACTTCAGTCTAAAGGAACAATTGACCAAGAAATTACAGTCATGAATACATATGCACCAAATGCTGGCAGGGAAAGGGACAATGAAAAAAAAAAATCCCGAGTGAGAAGTCACCTAAACTGAGACCCTCTCAAAACATCCTGACGGACTTCATAAAATTGCTTAAGGTGAAAATAACCCCTAAAATACTTTGTATTAATGATGAACCACCTCTACAGGTGTGAAGAGGCTTTCCGCCTCTCTGCTGCTACCATTGGTAATGGGATTAGAATGAATTTGAAGTATTTATGCCATGATATTGCCTTGTAAACTATACATACAGACATTAACCGGGACCATCCTACCCTATGGTACCCCATCTGGGAAGGTAAAAGTTTATTTTAAAGCTATATACTTGTCTTTCTCTTCAGTACCCTTGTTTTAGAATGATCAGAGACCTTCATGTTATCTGCTTTTGCTTCTTAACATGTCAACTGTAATTTGTAGTATTTTACTTTGTTTTCTGATCCATGACTCCTAAAGTAAGATGATGCCTTTCAACTCCAAGGGGGTTCTGGGCATCAAAGGGGGGAATGCGGCAGGAACCCCCTCCCCCCAGAACAAAGAAAGAGGGATGCATCTCGCAGATAGTTCTGTCTGTCATGACCTTATAGCATGGAGCACTCAAAGACAAGCTGAACTGTTTTTGAGAAACTAACAGTGATTTTTGAGAGCTATCTCATGCAGCTAGATGCTAGCACAAACAAACTACTTCCTTGGGGGAAGAAACACCTTGGTCTTGTCTCTCTGCACACAGCACCTCCAACATATGTACACATATATATGCTTAAATATATGTAATATTTAAAGAGATGGTGTTATTGCTATAGTCTTCTGATCAGCTGGAATTACAGGTGAGCACACAGGCTAAAAAAAAAAATTATCATGAAGTTCTAGAAGCTACTAGTTCAAGTTGTCAGCAGACCCACCCTCTCTCCAAAGGCTAAAAAGAAAATTCCTTGCCACTCTCTGTCTGTTGTTGCAATTCTTAAAAAGCTACCACTCATAGTGGAATAAGGTCTGCCACAGTTTAAATGCATCTGCAATAACTCTCTTCTCATGGCCATTATCTAAGGACCTCCACCTGGCTTTTAGATGACAAACGTTATTGGTTACCCATATACTAGTCAGATTTTAGTTTGGAAGAAATGTCTCCTTTCAGCAGGGGCATCTGAGATCACAGCTGGTTTACTCAGCTCATCTTTACCGTGGTGTAAAGCCCTACAGAGCCCCAGCTTTAAGTTTCTTGGGAGATGGGATGTTGGAGTTGTGGGTTGGACTTGTTTGGGACATACTCTGCTTTATCTTCTGGGCAACCTTCTTTGACACTGCTCACACTGTAGCTCCATTTCATGGCTGTTTTCGCCCAAATCAATAACTGTCCTGAGGATTCAAGCAGCTTGAGTATCAGGCAAAGCTCTGCCAGTGGAAACTGAAGAATCACATACTCACTTCCCACCCACTCAGAGATCATCTGATCCCTGGATTTCATACCAATTATCTTACTCCAATAAGCCCACCAGACAGCTGTGCTTACCTTCACCTAGCTCTTATCCACCAGCCTCTATGCTTTTGATTTTGGCTGTTGCCCTGGAATTCCCCTATGGTTAACAATATTCAAGTCATTTTTGCAAGCAATTCATTTCTTTGATCATCATTTATCTACATCTCATATTGGGTCATTTTTTTCACACTATACATGCCTCTTATCCTTTATGACACAAGCATTTTCAAGATCTATGTCCTCTCCTACAAACCATCCTATTTGGCCAATGAGAAAAGCTCAAGTACGAGTTTAATAGCCTTCATGAATGTCAGATTTAAGATTCATTGTTCCCCAGATATACTGACTTTAAAACACCTACATTCCTATCTATGAATATAATATATTCAAAACAAGCAGTTTGCCTTTGGGAAAAGACACTGATGACAAACATCTATAAAAAGGCAAAAATCAAAGATAATGATTTATTTAAGAGTAATTTTCTCAAACTCTCTGGGACAGGGAAGGGTATGGTGTTTTAACATGGTGGTCTAGATTATTTGTTCAAAATAAGTGGCATCTGAATGTTTCTTTCAAAAATACAGGATTAAAGAAACAAGTATCAATTCAAGACACATTTATTAAAAGCCAATAATGCCAATACTGCATTCTATGTGCTGGAACCACTAATTCAGTTGCAATGCTTTGCGCAATATCAGAAGATGCAGGATACATGACCCATAGGGACAGGAAACGAACATAGGAGAAAGATGACTATCTTTTAATATCTGAACCTTTAAACTACATTTTAATGCAACCTTCAGGAAGAAAAAGAAGCTGGGGACTGGAGAGATGGCTCAGCAGTTAGGAGTACTTTCTGCTGGTGCAGAGGACCAGGGTTTAGTTCCCAGCACTACATGGTGGCTCATAACCAACTCCAGTTCCTGGGGAGTCTGATGCCCTCTTCTGGCCTCTGTGAACACCAAGCACACACAGCGCAGATACATCTATGCATCAAACACTCATACACATAAAAGTAAACCTTAAAAAAGAAAAGCAGGTGCTGGGCCTTCTATACACAGGGAAGAATACTAGTAAAATTAGTCTAATGTTATTATAAATTTGCACCAAGGCTTGAGTGTGGCCAGGGGCAGCCTGGGACTCAAACTCAGGGCCAGATACTGAAAGCTCTGGTGGGCAGGGCACTAGAGAGAAGGGGACATGTTTTAAAGCTTGACTCAAAGAGTCTGACTTGACAAAAAATGTGAGCAGGGAATGTGAAGTGTCGACTCTGGATAACTGGAATGGACAGCATGCCATTAAACTACAGCAGTAAGACAGAGAAATCTGCTTGTGGGGGGTTAAACAGAGACTCGAAAGTATTTCATGTTGAGCTGAGTATGTGAAGGACACAGGCATGCATACTTAGGCACCTGTCCAATGATATATTCACCTACATGATCCTCAAAGGCAAGGTAGACATGACAAGATAATTTTATGCTTTTATTTCACCTTTCCTAAGACTGTTTTTTTCATACCTTACTTAACTGCAGGGCACAGGGTACTCCCATGTACATGCTTTGCATTAATTTTCCTTTTAAAAGACAGGTCTCCCTGTAGTCCTTAAAGATATGTGCCACCGTGCCTGGTTCCGATGATTTAATGATTACACAAGTAAAAAACAGATTTCCACCAAAGCAGATGTAGAACCATTGTGGTTTTGGCTTTACCTATTCAAATACAAAATACTGTGTTACCTAACTTTTCAGTTCAGCTGTCTTTTAATTATACTATGTGTTACTTTTGTGTGAAAGTGCTAAGGAACAGGCAAGGCCTTCAACAGGTATTCACAGAAGCTTCAGCTACTGGAGAAAACTCAAGTCCTACTATAGAAGGTAGAAAAGTTCTTTAAGACTAAGCAGAGAACAGTATCAAAGTAAAAGCAAGCTCTTACACTTATCTAACCAGCTACTAATCTAGTTTCATGGGCTAAAAACAGCTTGATACGTGAGGGTTTTGTCTTGAGACAGGGTCTCACTATGTAGCATTGGCTGGCCTGGAACTAGATATGTAGACCAGATTGGGCTCAAACTCAGATATCCACCTGCCTCTGCCTCCTGAATGCTGAGATTAAGGAATATTATGGCTCCCTAAAAGTTGACTAAGGTGCTCTGAGGACAGGCAAATCCCTTGTGGAAAAGAAAACGTCTACTGGCAGAGCATTTTTAATTCAGCCCTGCCTGGGATAACAGGCAGCGGTACCCTTTCTTCTGCTCATTTCTCTCTCTTCTTGCACCCTCCAGAGTCACTCATCTAAGTTAGCTGATCTCTTGGCAGGCTCAGAAAAGCATCCAGAAGTTCCTTACATGGTGTCCTTATTAAATGTACACTTTTGAGTTCAGCAACATCTGACTCATGGTAACTCTAAGTGTGTCCAGGTCTCAATTTTTAATTTCCAGTATCTCCCTCCCTTGCCAGTCTTTAATAAGATTTTTTTTTTTTAAATTTCAGTATCTGGTACTGAATCCAGGGTCTGACACTGCCTAGGCAGGAAATACAGCTGAGCTAAATAAATTCCAAAGCCTTTAAAATCTTTGAGAGAAGATCTAAGTAAACTACCATTACTGGAAGCTTCCAGAGTAGATGGGATTACAAGTATACACTGTAACATCTGGCCACAATCTAGTTATTGAAGTGTAGAGTCTCCAAAATAAACTGGTCAAACCTCTGAATAAAGATGATCTGTTAAATACACAGCTTTAGTAATAACTTTCACTCTACTGCACTCATTTTGGAAAGATATACTTTTTCCACCATCTTTTAAATATCAGTTCTTCTTTACAAAAGAGTCATCTACAAATTACACTTTACATCTTTATAAACTAGAGAATTATAGTACCTATTCAATTTAGTATTTAAGTATACAGGGGAAAAAAGCAAATGACAACTGCTTTATTATTAAAAGTTACTCAATTCCATAAAGCACAAAAAGTAACCTATATTTGACTAACAAAAGATTGATACATGTATTTAAAAATATAACATAGATTTGTCTGTCTTAACATTTATATTCTATTTAAAAAGTAGTTACTTTACATATTTTTGCAATTTGAATTTATAAAATATATATCCACCCTACTGAAATCTAAACATATACTTCCATTCCTAATAAAATGCACAATCTCCATTTCTAAACATCAAAAGAAAAATGGCAGCAATGGAAATGAACAGATTCAATTTGACCTGAACATGCACTTAATTCTTGACTACTGGATATTAATTCAATAATCCATTCACATAATTATTTGACTTCATGCCTGACAATTTACATTTATTTAAACCATCTGTCATTAATCATAAAGAGATTTGTACTTTCATAGCATCTGATGAAAACTACAAAGTTCCTTAATAGTCCTGTGCCAGGTTTTAAAACATGAAGGTGCTCCATCTTTCCAGAAATGTGACAAGTTATGTCACTAGGTAAGTCTAGAAAGGTTTTTCATTATGCTTTATCTTTGAGAAAACAACTTAGAGGATCCACTATTCCTCAAAATCTAGGCTGTGCACATGCCAAGAAACAACAAGAACTGAACCTCTTTTTCTAGTTCCCTCCATGGGTATACCTGGAGTTCATGACATATGTCAGAACTAGCTTCTACTCAAGCATTTCCCCCATTTATTCAAAAGAGCTCCATACATTCCATTAACAAAAACTTTCAGACAATCATATAATCATTCTAGAGACTCATCACCAAAACTAAGTCTCAAAACCATGTCTGAGAATAAAAATCATGATTAACACCTCACTTACCAGGATCATGGTACTTCAGCTTTCAGACAGACAACTAAGTTTGAAATGTACGTTTACATTCCAAGTGCCTCTAGAGATAATGATGCCTAGAATCCTCTTTTAAGTTAAAGCACAATTTACACTGAGAAAAATAAAAATGTCCCACAAATAACTTCCATAAAATAATCCATATCTTAAAATGGCTTAGAAAGTCAAATGTAAAAACAATTTGAGAAATGAATAAGCTTTGCAAGAATCCCCACCCAAAAAGGAAACAAAACTCCATCAGTGTTCATACTGGAAACTAGACTATGGCTAACAGCCCATTTTCGTCATTCAACATATTCAACCACCTCCTGATAAAATGAAGTTAGGTACCAAAAACTCCATGAATTTTACTGATAGGAAGAATATTTCTTAATCTTTTAAATTTTCTGATGTAATTTTAATAATCTTCCTTCTCTAGATTCCCTAACTTTAAAAAAACAAGAAGAAAAACTTGAGAGGTCAGAAGAGCAAACTGCTGAAAAACAATACACTGAGCGAGAATCTGTGAGACAGACATAAGCAAGAAAAATAAAAAAGGGACTGAAAAACCACAGAGGATTGGGCAGCTGGTATAACAGACACCGACTTCACAGATCTCAGTCAAGCAAGGCGTTAGAGGTGTTAGCACCACACACACCAGCACTGTAGCTGGCTGTCCCATCTTGTTCTGTGGTAGTGTGGATGGAATTCAAGACCCATCCAAAAAAAGCTGTCACTCAATCACGTCTTCAGCCCTGCAGCCCACTGATAATGAATCCTCAGAAAAATACTTCTTGAAAACTAGTTTATATACACATATAATTACACAGTTATAAACTTTAAGCTTTCAGCTAAGATATGTACAAAAATTTTAATAAAAGTCAGAAATATAAGCAGCAGTAACTATGAAGGCTTAGAACTAGTGACACTGAGTTTTTTATTAAAAAAAAATCTTTGAATACATAGTACCTCCTCTTCTTTTCTACTTTTATGAAGTTTAACAAGTTTTAAATATCTCAATTCTCAAAAACAATAAGCTTTCGAAGAAAAACTTGATTACCAGAAATGACATAGTTACACACCATTTTCATATCACTAATCACTTTCATTACGTATCTTTGATGTAATCTTGGAACGAGCAGTCACTAGATACCTGTTCTAGAATGTGAAGAATTTATTATCCATTGTAGGTATCTAATGATATATATGTATTTGCATATATTTAAATTCGGACAGGAAAAAGTAATAAACTACTCTAGTTATTTTATACCAAATATTTATATACCTACTCAAAACAGTAAGGATTAAGGTCTTATGTTGACTATATAAAAGCTCTTGTCATCACTTTCTCCTAGGGCCTGAAAATTATTGATTTCCCTGCTGGATAAAAGGAGAAATTACATACCATAAGTTCTTTAAAAGTAAAGATTAATTTCTAAAAGAGATCGGTCACAAAATGTATTTTAAAAATTTTTTCCTACAAAACTGAAAACATTCTTTGTCCTTAAAACCTGTAGCATTAATTTACACCTGGAAGGACACCAACTTCATAACTGCATAAATAAAGAATTGCAGGTACCAGTATTTTAAGATTTGGCAAAGCAGAGGAATGGCCTGAAATAAATGAGGTGGGAGCAGCATATCTCATGAAAACTGCTTGTTATTCTGGTTGTCTTATTCTTGTTATTGCAGAACAGTCATATTATTAAAAGCTACGACTTGACCCCTATAGAACAATAACCCAGATAAACATTTCACAGCTTTTAATAATGTAGCTTACGTATAAAATAATTAAAGGTAAGCATGAAAGTTTGAGGACTCCTAATTCCAAGATGGTAATGTTAATTGGCCATAAATTATCACTGGTCAATGATTGCCTATTTTAGGATATTCTTACTTTCTTCACTTTTAAGCAAAAATACACTAAAATTACTTGGTTTTCCTCTATTTCCCCCACTTCATTTGAATTTATTTTATGGTATCTGTACATATAGTAATCTGTTAAAATACTGTTAGAAAAAGCCTCAACTAAGGTTATTAATCTACAATATAGCACTGGTAATGTTTGATGTGGTATATTCATTCCTTTGGTGTACGTCACAGGCCATTTTTTTATGAGGAGCAGTAACATGGACAGAAGTTTCTCCTTAGGCCCCTCCATTTCAGGAAAAACAGTCAAGCTAAGAAGCAGTTTGGAGCAGTTATGTAAAACATGAAAATATCTCATTTATAGCTGCAACACTAATATTAAAAGCAGTTAAAAACTAAAATAATTCTAAGATTTTTCTATCTTTGTTAAACAGGCCAAGTAGTAAAATTGATAATGATCACTGTAAGAGTGCATGTGTATCTAGTCAAGATGGAAGAAAAACAGTATAAGTTTAAAAAGTGGCAACTGCAACCTAGCAGTATAAATAGTGTCCACAATTTGGTGGCTGGCCATGGTGTTCATTTTCAAGTTATTTCTACAGCAGACATGTATTTTGAAGTCTACCCACCCCTGAGTTCAGCAGTTATACTTTTTTAGAGTGTAAAATTATATGCCCTTAATTAACAACACATACAAAGCTACAAAATGTCATCTACACAGAGTTTAAAAACAATTTTTAAAATATTCTTTACCAATTATCAATTGGATGGTTTTACGGGGGCACATATTTCAGACCTTTCAGCCAATTGGCTTTTATTTTTAAGCCCAAATTGATTAATATAGTCACTGAAGGATATTCAAAAAGAGTGCAATAAGGCATTAGTAAAAATAACATTGTAGTAGAAACAGACACTGCATCTGTGAAAAGGCAATTTATAAAATACATCGCTTTTTAAAAAGAGAACCTAGCTGCAGTATCATCAGCTTACATGTACATGTACTGAGAAGGGAACCTTTCAACAATTGTTTATATAGAGAGCTATATAGCTAGCTGTAGCAAATTCTTTTCAACAAGAAAACAAAACAAATCCTTCCAGGAAGACCTGTATGGTTGTGTGAGACAAACAAGCAAACAAACGATTTTATAGTGTACTTCTGCCAGAATCTTAAAATAAAAATGTCCACACTCTTTTGTTAAAACATTAAGCCTCTGTCAAAAATGTATTTCTCATTTTAGGGTACAGGATTAAAGGACAAGATGATACAAGTAAAGAAAATTTACAAGAAAATAACTTGACAAAAGTCTTTCAATTAAAGTACTGTAACATTCAAACCACTTAAAACATAACAAAAGAAACAAGATTGCAAAGAAAAATGTTTATGGATTTTCCAACATAAATAAATGAAATAGTGTTTAGGCAGTAGGGCTCATGCTGATGGCTAGCCAGAAGTAACAGGGTATAACCTACTTGGGGGGGAAAAAATCTTTAATATACAAATAACAGGCCCAAATAATGGATGGCAGTAATCCAATCATCACTGCCGGTTTTCTTACTTCCAATAAACCCTTGGTTAAAGCATTCACGCCCTGTATTACTCACACCTTTACTTCAGAGATTGAGGACTATATACAACAAATGAATTTATTTTCACCATAGGGATAACACATTGTACCTCTCTGCCAATGTTCCTTGAAAACTTTCCATGTCAAAACAATTTGACAGCAAATATAAACAATTAAATAAATACGCAATGATCTTTCTTACAGTCCTTTAAAAGACGCATGTTAATTCATGCTGTTAGCCTTAGGGTCACAGTGCACAGAATCCAAATATAAACAGTTGGGGTGACTTTCAAAGTAACGTTGGATCCCTCGATTTACTTATAATCCCACGATAACCGATAAATTCATTTCATAGGCCCTATCATGCATTAATCACTGAGTGGCAGGAGTTAATGAAACCTCTTCCTGTTACAACGTCCACTGCCGGCAATGGACGTCCCCCAACCACCAAGGAAGTCACTGTTATTGCACAATACATGAGGACCTGGAACTTTTCCAAAAGCTTAAAAAAATAAAATAAAAAATGGAATTATATTCGACGTTTCCTGACACCTGCATTCATACTGTATGACTAATAAAAGCATGTCAGTTGCCTGGATTGAACCAGCGATCAACATGCGCCCAGAATGCACACGAGTAAAATGCAGTCAGAGGAAGTAGTCTTCATTGCCTATAGGTCACTTCCAGTCAAAGGTTAAAGTTCAAAGACTGAAGATCAAAGTGCTCATTTTCTCAGTAGGACTATCTTCTGCTAGGAGGATGGTAACAGTGGCATCAGCAAGTATCATCTTTAAGAAAAGGAGAAAAAGAGAATTAAAAAGTTAAGCATATATCCGTAAAAGACTATGTAGAAAGAAATAAATAATTTCAAGTAGCAAAAACACAGCTAGCCTGTCTGATTGCCTTCCCCAATCTTTGCAATAAATTATATAACAGTGATAAACAAACCATGCCTTATTCTATCAAGAAGATGGAAGTTTACACAAACGTTTAATTTCTAAATTTTTATAATATTAGTTCTATTTAGAACAGTAAGTTGATATAATGATAATGTAGTACATATTCAGGACATCCCAATCTTAGATAACTGTCTTATGAACCACTACTTCACACTGAAATGAGACAAGAAGTCCTGCCCGACACTGCCTTGCTATACAAAAACTAGAATGTTTTTAGTCTATGAGGTAACTCTCCTTCAATGATGAGACCAAAGTTCCAAATCAAACAACAGGCATTTGATGCTGTTGTTAATTTCCCTTGAAAAAACTAACATTCAGCAAGTCGCAGATATATATGCAAAGGTAATTAAAAATCACCCCCAAATTATTTTGTAATACCTTCTGATAGCCTAGCACATTGTAGATAACAGACAACTATGGAGCTTTACGAATCATTTTACAAAAGAGGTTTCACAAAACATATTTGTGGGATTTAATCATTTTTAGAAGTAGTTATTTTTCAGCAAGATGCTTGAGAAGCAAGACTATTGGGCTACTGCCAAGAGTTATGAAAGATTTTAAAGGAAGCATTCAGAAAATACTAGGCCAAGTATTTTATAAGCACTTTGATACCAAGGATGGCATACTGCTAAGTTTCCACTCATAAAGACTAATTTAAAATAAAAAATTTTCAGTGAATGCTAACTGTTGGAAATTGATGAAGAATTACATGATCTTATAATTTAAGGGCAATGTACATGACAAAACAGACTAAATTTTAAAAATAAATCATGAGCTGGGGGATATAACTCAGTAGTCTAGTGTTTTCCTAGCAAGTTCCCTGGGTGTAGCTTAATAACAAAGCATGTGCACGGTCTATGTTCACTCCCCAGCATCAGAAATACACAAACAGGCCAACACATTCTGAGTAAGCAGCCAGCTTGAGCTACATGGCATGACCCTGTTTCAAAACAAAACAAAACAAAACAAAACAAAACAAAACAAAACAAAACAAAACAAAACAAAACAGGGGCTGGAGAGATGGCTCAGTGGTTAAGTGCTCTCGCAGAGGACTGGAGTTCAGTTCCCAGCACCCACATCGGGTGGCTCACAGCTCCAGGGATCCAGTGTTCTTTTCTGGCTCCCAACAGCACCCATGCACACACTTAAGTTAAAACAAACAGATTTTTTTTTTTTTTAAAGACAGGTTCTCATACAGTCCAAGCTGGTTTCAAAGTCACTATGTTGTCAAGGCTAGCCTTGAACTCCTGATCTTCCCGCCTCCAGCTCCAAAGTGCTGGAATTAAAGGCATATGCTACCACACCTAGTTTCCATTAAAACCCTTTAAATAAAAAAGAATATATTGAAGAAGAACATAGATAGTTCATATCTTTTAAGTTTCACATCAAAGTACCAATTTCTATGGATGTGAAAGAAGATATATTTTCTGTGATATAAAACAAACAGGAATATAAGGAAATTTCTCAAAATACGACCTACTTAAAGGGGAGACAAACAATAAATTCCATAGATGGAATTCAATGACCTCTAAGGGCAGGACTATCAGAGACTTGAAAGATTGTAATTCTATGGTAACTATATGTAATCAAAAGTCTGTAAACAAATTCTAAGTATGAACAAAAAAGTATGAATCAAAGTCATGACCACTCTTTCCAGAGCTAAGAGGCAAAAAACCCTCAAGGAACACAGTTTACTATGTGCAAAGATTATTTGATACCAGAACAGACAGACAGGCAGGCAGGCAGACGGACGGACACACCCCACAAAGAACTATAAAAGATTGTTAAAGACTATTAACATACTTTAGCCTTTTGGCTAAAATATCTGTGACAACACAGGATCGAGAAAACTATCTCATGCTAACATCTCAATCTTCTCTTGAACTACAAAAGCCAACTAAAACCACACTCTCAAATTTAATATATAAACTGGAAGTTCCAAAGCGGTGACACGTACCACAGCTAACCACTGGGCTTCTGGAACATGTGAGAACTACATGAACGTCATGTAAGTTTTCCTCAGAATTATAAAAATTATTATTACTCTAGAAACTTGTCTCCTTGAATATCACCAAGGACACAAGACTAGAAGAAAAGAAACACAGTAATATGAGCCAGTAGGTATGAAGTGGGAGGCTAACAACAAAATAAACAAAATATTTACAGTTATAAGTTTTATCTTCTAAGAGTTTGGGGAATTAGCTGGGAGTGGTGGCATAAGCCTTTAGTACCAGGATCTCTGTGAGATGAGGCTAGCCTGGTCTACATAGCAAATTCCAGGCCCAAAAAACAAAAACATAAACCAAAAATTTAGAGAATTAAAGTTTTCCTTTGACAAATCAACTCAGGAAAGATTTTGCAGACAGGTAACAACTGTGACCCACCAGGAAGAAGAGGGCACAACGTTTATCACAACAAAAGTTCAAGAATTCAGGAATGGAGTAGGTGATTTTTGTATCTTAAAGGTAAAACAAAGATCCACAACTAGTTAAGATTTGTGAATCTATGGACAAAAGCTGTGAGACAGAAGAAAAAGAGGTGCTTTTGCTTTTAATCTTGAGACAGGGTCTCAAGTAGTGCAAGAAAGCTTTGAACTTGAAATGTAGCAGATGATGTTGAACCTCTGATTCTTCTGCCTCCACCTCCAGAGGGCTGGATAACATGTGCACCACCCACCATTCTCACCTTATATGGTGCTAGGGACTGAAACCAGACTTCATCTATGCTAGGCAAGTGCTCTACTAGGCTGTACTATATCTCTGGTTGCAAGAGTCTGACTACTAATCTGAGACAATCTTATGTTCCTTTGTTCCTATGATCTTTGTAATTCTACAGAAACATCCCAGCTGGACAGAAGTAGTATGCAGTCCATGTTTTTTTGAGAAAGATTCCTCTACTTCTTTCTACATTAGACTCATCAGTTTGTTAGATATGGTATCTAAACCTAGGCCTTATAAGCCTAAGTTTCTGGTGCCAATGCTCAAGAGTAAGCTAACCTAATGGGCAAGTGACCACTGTTAAATTTTCCATCTCTGAGAATGCTTCAAGAATCACAGATCTGCACTTCCCTCCGTAGAAGTGACTCCAAGAAACAAGTCCTATCATTAATGGATTCTAGCTGCCTACCTCATCCTAATATTTTGGTCTACCAAAAGGATATTTTGTAGATTTACTAACAACATTTTATCTGTTTCATAATGTAAAACTCTGGTGTCTACTGAACCTGATTAGACTACTGCACTTATGAACCCCCACCAGTTGTGGCTGCCTGCATAAGGCCTGTACACGATTACACCAGTCAACACTCCAGCAAAAGGAGGGGAAGGACTCATGAGCCCCATAGCCCCTAATGGAGGAACTACTGATAACTCTTCGTTTCTGGAGAGGAAGACTTAGTTAAGGCTGTGAACCCTGGAAAGTCAATGGCTCCAGTGAGTGGCCCTACACCCATGAGTGTATGCACAGCCCAAGTTAGACCCGGTGGGTTTTAAAAAAGATGACATGAAGTTGAGAAGGGTGGAAGTTTGGGAGTAAATGTGGGAGGGATTGGGTGAGAAATAAAAGTGAGTATGATCAAAACACTACATGAAATCCTCAAAGAATAAAAATAGATTATATTAAGAGAAAAAAACTGTGTACATGAATGAATGACTTTTTTTTTGTGTACATGAATGAATGAATGATTTAGACTCAAACAGATACAGATTTGTTTTCTAAGCAAAATTTGTTTTCTAAGTCTGAATCAAGGCAAATCCCCAAACTCATTTGTATGCTAACGTGAATCATCTACTTCACAAACTTATTTTTATTAAGCCTTTTATTTTTCAGGAAACACTGTCTCTGCTCAATTGTTTTTCAAAGCATATCTGAAGCCCTGCCTTAACTGGTGACATGAGTGCTTACACTCTATTGCGTACAGGACCTAATTCTTCATGAGCAAAAACTCAAGTGTTCTGGAAAACAGTCCTAATTTCAAGTAAGCAACAATAAGAAATGTATATTCACAAACCAATACAACTTCTTGCTTCTATTACCTTTTATATTTTAATAAGAAGTTGTATTGCATGTGCTGAAGAACCTCAAAAGAAATCAATATTTAGTACATATAAGGACTACAAAGGTAGTACAGTAAATAAGAGTGACTGGCCCAATTCTCAAGGGATTCTAAATAATAAAGATCACAAGTTTAAACTGAAAGGGGTTTTTTAAGAACCTAAATCTGTTATCTGGCAGTACAACTTTTTCATGTCAGCTGAGTCCTCCTTTTATAAAACCAGGAGATAAAATGAATTTCAGTCTTGTTATTCGTCACTAGTGTCTTCATCCTGCCTAGAAGCAGCCCCTTTTGAATACACATATTATCATTATTCTAAACTAAAACTTTTCTTGCTGCTCTGCTTACATCTGATATACTGTATATTCTGACCCACCTATGTTGTACTACACGGGATGCAGTACTAGATTCTTAAAACATACAATTCCACTTGGTCCTCAAAATTGAAATGCTAATTTTTTCATTTGTCTAAGTCCAACTGTGTGCATGTATGTGACACTCAGGACTGAACCCAGGGCCTCATACTACACATGTACCTGACCACTGGGCTACATCCCCATTCCCACTTCTGAATCTCTTTTTGGATAGCTTTATAGATCACATATGCAAAGTAATCTGTCTTTCAATCCTTGAGAATTAGCTAACGCTAAGAACTAACAGTCTGTCAGGCACTGTTGCATGTCACAATAGTTATAGCTAAGTTGAAAAGGGAAGATCACTTGAGCTGAGGAGTTCACGATTAGCCTGGGAAACACTACAAGATTCCATCTCAGAAATAATGACAATGAAAATAAATAAATGAAAGAATTAGAAACAATACCTATTTCTTGAGCCAGATGTGGTAGCACCTGGCTCTACCACTCAGGAGGCATAAGCTCAAGTCTACCTTGGTCTTCACAATGAATTCCAGGCCAGCCAGGACTATATAGTGAGAAGGAAGAAGGATAAGGGCAGAGGATTGATTGGTAATTGGGTTTTGGAACTAAATCCACTAAGTAGGCAAAAGATAAACTGACACCAGAAGAATTCTAACAAAGCTAATTGCTTATGCTTTCTAGGAATGAATACAATTATCTTTCTGGTAAAACCATTCAAATTCAACTATAATGCCAATATGTGCTATTTATTCACACTGTCTGTTAACTAATCGATATTCACATATAGACAAAAGGAAAAGACAATGTATATTAGAACTGTTGAAATGCTTTAGAGTTTATAGATGAAGGAAAAATTCAAAGATGATTCTCTGTAGCCATCCTAGTTGGATGACATAACACCTGCTCTTCGATCTCATTAACAGCAAAATTGCCCTTCCTTCATTGCATATGAAGCTCAAATATGCATCAAATCTGTCTGTTCACAGGGTAATGGTGCAAGGGGATGATTCAAGCATTCAAGGTTCATTTTGGAACAAAAAGTGTATTCACAAAAAGAGACTGTAAGTCAATGAGTCAAGACTATTTTAAACAGAATTATCTGTAAATGAAAATAAAAACAAATACACAAACCAAAACAAAGAGTGAGATGGCTCAGTGGTAAAAGCACTTGCCTCACAAGCCTGACAACCTGAGTTTGATCCCTGGATCCCATGGTAGTAGGAAAGAACCGACTCCAGAAAATTGCCCTCTGCTCTCCGCATGTAGGGTGTGCACATGTGCACACACAATAATACACTGCTATTGCACACATGCACTCACAGTGGCCGTGACTATGTGGACAAAACCTACACAATATCAAGCCAGCCAAAATTCCAGCATGGATGGAGGGGTTCATAAAGTTCCACTCCTGACTGAGGAGCTACTGGCAACTGGTGATCGCTGAGGAAGAGAACAGGTTTTCTTCAGAGATGTGGCCCCTGAAAGGTTACCCAGGCTCCACCAGAAGATGGTCCTAATCCAGGCACATACAGGCACCACTAAGTGGATCCAGTGGGTTTAAAATAAGAGACATGAAGTTGGGAGGGAAAAGCTAGATAGGTAGATAAAGGAGGTATTGAAGAGGAGGGAACGGGGGATAGATTTGAGCAAAACACACGTATGAAATTCTCAATAAAGACGCTTAGAAAAAACAAAGAAAAAAATGATAATTACAGTAACTTGTTATGTTCTACCAACATCATGTAAAGTTTTTTATTCTACCCTTTACTATCATCTGGCATTTCATTCACTTTATAACTCTGCTAATTCAGAATTAAAAGTTAAAAAATCTGCTGGGCGTGATGGCACATGCCTTTAATCCCAGTACTCAGAAGGCAGATCTCTGTGAATTCAAGGCCAGCCTGGTCTACATAGCGAGTTCCAGGCCAGCTGGGCTACACAGAGACAGTCTCAAAAAGACCAAAAAAACCAAAAAAACAAAAAAAAGAGTTTAAAAATCTTAGGCTAAAGAACACTGGCTATCCCAGCACCCACATGACAGCTAACTAACATATGTCCATAACTTCAGTTTTAGGGGATCTTCTATCCTGCACCAGACAGGTGTACTTGCAATACATCCATACATATACATAAAATAAATTTTTTTTTTAAAGTTTCAAAAATCTTAAATTTGTAATTACTGTGCTATTATTACAAGTTTTTGCCCATGCTATTAATCATTTATTCTTTGGGGGCTGGGACTTGGGAACTCAGGATCAAACTCGGGGCTTCACTAGGCTAGCCAAGTGTTCCACCATTAAACTACATCCCCTAGCCTAGTAATTTACTATTTTTACAAATAGCTTTAAATTAAAAAAACAATTCATATAGCTAAATGTTAAATTTCCTTGTAATCCCTTTTTCTTCTTCTTTTGTATTTTTGAGACAGAGTCTCGTTATGTAGCCAAGGCTAGCCTTGAACTCAAAGAAATCCTCCTGATTTACTGATTCAGTCTCATGAATATGGGGATTTATAGGTATGTGTCACATCTGGCTCTGCAATGCTGTTTAAACTAAGAAATTCTTTCTCTCCTGAGTTAATACACAAAGTTTTAAAAATGTATTTTTTAAAATACTTAAGCCGTAGTAAATATTTTGAGGTAAAAATATGTCTATGTCTTTTCCAAAATGATTATCAATTTTCTAAGATGATCAGTTAATAATCTTTTACCTTCTCGATGATTTATGACACACTGATTAAATCTTATATACAATGGGGTCTAAGTAAATGTAATCCTATTTCAATGATCCTGTCTTACATTAAGGTCCGATTCAAAATTCAATTTTGCTCTACATACATATTACTAATTTTTTTATTTGTTTCTTGGGCAGGGTTTTATTGCTTAGCTCACGCTGGCATGAAACTTACTATCTTCTGCCTTCAGCTCCTGAATGCTGGAATTACAGGTTCACCTATATTTTCCCCCCAAAACCTATGCCTATTATTCTAGTACATTTTTACTGAACTATATAATCCTGTAATTTGTTGTGTATTTTTGGAGGGCAGGTTATTTTTATTTTCATTTTATGTTATTAGTTATTTCTTCTCTCTCTCTTCCTTCTTCTCTCTCTCTCTCTCTCTCTCTCTCTCTCTTTAGGCAGTGTCTCCCTGTAGCCATGGCTGGCCTGGAACTTGCTATTGTAGGGGGGCCTCCATATCTGGCTGAGAGGTTATTTTTGTTACTATTTGTTTGTAAGATTTTTAATTGCGTGTGTGTGTCTGTGCCTATGAGTTCAGGTGCACTCAGAGGCTAGAGGTGACGGATTACAGGCTGTTGTGAGTTGCCTTATGTGGCTACTGGAAATTGATCTCAAGTCCCCTGAAAGAGCAACAAGTGTTCTTAACCACTGAACATCTCTGGCATGGGTTATTTTTTTGAAAACAGGGTCTCACGTAGTTTATGGTGATCTTAAATTTATGTAGCCAAGGATAACCCTGAAGTCCTGCTTCTTTTGCCTCTACTTCCCAAGTGTCATGATTACAAGCATAATCTACCATAAACCTGTAATAAGTAAAGTCTACACTTAAAAATAAAAATCATGCAGTTTTTTGCAGTAAAGTTTTTTTTTCCTCCCATAGTTGGTATTTTTTTGATAACATCTTGTGTTTCATGCATTTCTGGTAATTTTGTCCTATGTGTTCGTGTTCCTATTTCTATGGCTCTCAGGCATGGCCCTCTGTCACCAGACTTTCTTATTTTCAAGTGTTGGCATAGCACACTACATTTACTTGAGTCATCTTAGCTGAGCACTTGGAAAATGCAAAATTTTAATTTAATAGTTTAAGTGAAATAACAGAAGACTTCACACTCAATAGAAAGGTAAGGGGATAAGGTTATATTCTCATTAAGTTTCCCTGACTTTGATTTCTTTAGGTTAACAAAACAACAGATAACACTGCCCCCCTGCCAAAAAAAACCCAAGACCACCAGGAAAATACTTTTATACAAAAATAACAGGGCATGGTTTTACATCACTGCTTTGCTGGGGCTAAATGAGGCCAGAGGTTTCATTCCCAAGAGCAAAGGAATGTGAACATTTACTTTTAATTTAAACTATATCCTTGGGATGGCACTAAAATTAGTTTAGAAATGATGCTTGTGGGGGCTGGAGGGATGGCTCAGTGGTTAAGAGCACTGGCTGCTCTTGTAGAGGAGTCAGGTTCAATTCTCAGCACCCACAACAGTCATCTATAACTCCAACTCCAGGGGAATCTGATACCCTCTTTTGACGTCCATGGGCATTGCATGACAAGGGTGCACTTATTTGCCAACAATACACACAGACACATAAAATAAAAGCAATAAATATTTTTTTTAAAAGGAATTATGGTACATAGGCACCAGAATCCATTTCCTATGACAGGATTCTAACAGTCAGTCTACTTTAATTAAGAGATGATAGTGGATTTCAAAGTGTTCATGCCTGTAATTTCAGTACTTGGGAGGCAGTGGCACAAGGATTCCTGACAAGTTCAAGTCTAGCCTGGTCTATATACTTAGTTTCAGGCCAACTAGGGGCAAGACCCTAGACAGGAAGACCCTGTCTCAACCCCCAAAACTAGAAAAAAAAATTTTTAAAACGAAAACTGGTAATGTCAAAATATGAAAGTAATGCTAAATTTTACTTATATGCTGTATATAATTGTTTGCCTCACTAAAAATGTAGTCTAATATCCTTACCTTCCAATATTTTATAGAATGTAGTATTACAAAAAAATGTTATTGTAGCCGTGTGTGATGTTGCATGCCTTTAATTCCAGCATTCAGGAGGCAGAGGCAGATGAATCTCTGTGAGATCAAGGCCAGCCTGGTCTACATAGGGAGTTAGGGCTACAGGAAGACCCTGTCTCAAAATAAATACATAAATAATAAAAATGTTATCTCAATCATATCTTCCCTCTGTTTTTCCAAGTCTTACAAACAGATAATCTTTCATATAAAAACACTAAAAACTTTTCATTACAAATTAAAACTGCTTACCATGATACCACCATTTTGTTTTCTTTGGATTCTTGTTACATGTTCGCACATAAAAAGAATTATCTGGTGGTCGTCTCTGGAACAGAGAGTTTAAAAAAGTAAGTTCTAGAAGAGAACTAAAGGGGAGATATGCTTAGCAAAACTATTATAAAACACACCAAGAACAACAGAAATACCAACAGCATGGCTGAAAGAATGAAAATTACAGTGTGGTGGTACAAACTTCTGTACCTCAATGTTTTAAGAAGGAAGTATGTGACAAAGGTGAGGCTCCAGTGGGATCACTGGAGAAGCAAGTATCTATCAAAAAGGAGACAAGATATATGAAGCCAAAATTCTTTATGCTAATCTTTTCTCTACAAGTGATTTAATAATTACTTTTAAAAACTAATTAAAACAGAAAAGCCTACCTAACTAAGATTGTCTGAAGAACTGCAGCAATTTATAAACACCCACATAGGTTTACTATTTTATTGTAATATAGCATTAAGGACAGATCAAAAATCAGCTTCTAAACAATATCTAGGAGGAAACTACATATTGGCACTTCTGCCAAACAGTGGCCTTTCTATTACTAGTATGCCCTGACTAGAACAGTATGGAAAGCATATGGCAACTCTGCTGCAGGAGAACTACACCAAAAATAGTGATTGATGCTAACAGCACTAGGAGGAGATTTGTAGGAGAGACTTCCTGAAAACTGCTGGGTATTAGTGAGACACTAGTGTGTGACTTTCTATTAAGACCTGAACTGTCAAATTTATACTAATGCTGCTGAGGGAGGTTAGGACAAGGCACCCTCATTCAATCCTCTGGCCAGTTTTCACAACTGCTCTGACAACTTGATTTTTTTCCCCCATTCTTAAATATTTTTGCAGTGTTCAGACTTAATTGTTCAAACTAATGAAGATGAGAGATTAAGAGAATTCCTTTTTTCTAACGAGGCTAAGCAAGACACATCATTCAAGAAAGGTCCAGTTCACGAAGTGGTGGTGAAGGGATAGACGACTTAGACCACAGGGAGGAAAACAGTTCACTTGGGCTTCTAAAGCTCACCACGCAGCTGTCAGCAGTCTCTCAAAATGCCCTTATAAATAAATATTAACAGTAAGTTCAATCAACATTAAAAGATTATCAGGATTGTTAACTATTTCAAGATCATCCTGTTGACACAATTTAAGAAAATTCCTTTAAAACTTATTATTAAAAAATTAAATTACTTATTTCCTCTTCATCTTTGAGACCTAGCACTTGGCAGGGTAAAAAATACAACAAGCACCTAATTAAAGTTTAATTTTATTGTACTTTACAACAATCCTGATTTCCAGATTATAATATTGGTTAAAGCTATCATACTCTACTAGAAATACAGTTTAAGAATAACTGAAATGAAATGATTAATCTTATACTCAAGTATGGAAAAAAAAAAACCCTACTAACAGTAGACAACTAGAAGGTGGGAAGAATGACAGCACTAGAAAAGAATAAAAGGCAGAGAAAACATGACCATTCTGTAGCCTTTGATAGTAAATCATGCCATCTAAATGTAAACAAAATTCAATGATCGTAAGGCGCATGCAAGAGCAACGGGTAGACATCAACAGTGATCATCCTTCATAACAGTGTATGTAAATCCTGTAGTTATCACTTCACTTTCAGATATAATAGGAACATAGGAATCTATATACAAGTACAAACTACTCTGCCTTACACATAAAAACTTAAAGGTGTAGGGATGTGTGCGTGCGTGCGCACGTGTGCAGGTGCGGGTATTCTTGATTCCATAGTATGAGTGGTAGTCAGAGGACAAGTTCAGAATCTGTTCTCTCCTTCTGCAGTGGGTTTTGGGGATCAAATTCAGGTAATCAGCCTTACATACCAAGAGCATCTACTGGTATGCTGAACCATCTCACTGGCCCCCAAGAAAACCCTTATGGCCTAACATTTCAGGAAACTTACTTGATGAAACAGTGGCTTTAGGGTGTTCCAGACTCTAAACCCACTGTTTAAAAATGAACTATCTCAAAGATCCTCTAAATTCTAATTTAATAAAACTGGCAGTGGGTTTAATTTGGAGAACGGAGAAGCAATCTGCTAAACACACATGTATCCCCCCAGGGCTCCCTATTTTAAAGGTATTCAAAATTTAACTCATGTTATTTTTCATCCTATCTTTTTCTCCATTTCCATTAGAAACTAAATCTGTGACTAAGTAAAAGAGAACAGGAAAGGATCTGAAAACTCTACTGGCAAAGGTTTACCTCCTTCAATCTCACAGGAAAGCTCTGGATTCTGGGAAATGCTCCCAAGAAGGCTGCTTGGATTGGAACTGATAAGGGAGGAAGGAGTTAGAATGTTTGTTTCTGGGCGTCCTACCGTGAAATCTAAAAGCAAAAATTTATTGCATACTTTTACTCTGTGCATGTTCATATAAATAAATTATTTAAGAACATGCACAAATTTCCTGCTTAAAAATGGTAAAGCACAGGCCATAGTCCAGTTAATGGTCCACACTGCTACCACGTTGCATATGCAATAAACTATACTTCAAAAAATATATCTAAAACATTAAGTTTGATTTCTAACTCTATTTGGCATGAAAGGTATCAAAATAACTTAACAATTTATTACTAAATATAATATTCCCTGTAATTAAAAAAAAAGCATGAGTCCTCCTTCAAATACAAATAATTATGTATTAAAACTATTAACCTACCTAAACTGAAAAAGAGATATTACCTGGATAATTCTGAAAAGTCCTACCTTTTCTTTGCAGCTGGAAAGCATGCTAATAATGCTAAGACAAACTGACTGGACTGAGAGCGCTGGGGACCAGTCTTCTGTTAGAATGGACAGACAGATATGACCATTGCTATAAACATGAGGATGAACAGGGATATTTTCACCAGTAAACATGACCTAAGAAAAAATAAAATGCCATTAACACTCAAATATTCTCTACTATCATACACGCAAATACTCCCACATGTAACAAGTATTGATTTATAAAAGACAAAAAAAAAAAAAAATCAACTGCAGGAACCACACAAACTTATTTATTGTCGATTATAGTAATAATGTCACTATATATGAATAACCATGTAATAGTAGAAAAACTCTGGATTTTACATTTTACCTTTTTTTCATAAGTTTTTAAAAATTTTCTAAATTTGTGCTTTTCTTACTAGCAAATGGCAAACTGCATCTTAAGAATAGATTTTCAAATTCTATTAATTGCTCCTTGCATATAAAAATAAAATATGCTGAAATTCCAAAAGGATTCATCATGAAAGTTAAAAAAATGTCCTATACCTAGATTTTTTTAAGAGGCCAAGTCTTTTAATTAGCTACAATCCTTTTTTTTTTCCTTTTATTCATGTTTTATGTCACTTTGCCTTTACCTTGCCTCAACAGTTGTCAACAGTAATATATCATTTAATTCCTCTGACTTAATAATCCAAAAAACTCCTAATATTTGTGTTTCTTAAATTTATCTACCCAAGCATCCAAATAGGAGAAAGACTAAATTCATATATCTGGAGGTAGCATTGAGCACACTCCAGGACAGTTCAGAGAAAGGACAAGTCTTAGATTGAAGAGATTTCTATGTGCTACTCTTCGTTCTACAATATCTGACATGGAACTCAAGTACCTGTATATGCAGACAAGTGTTCTACCTCTGAATGACCTATAGCTCCAGAGAAACTACTCACTTTTACACAAATTTCAAAGAAAATTAACTCTTCAAGTGATTTTTACATGGCAGTATCATTTTTATTCTGCACTTTAGCAGGAATTCCTAGTGATCTTACCAAAAAAAGAAAAAAAAAAAGGAAAAAAAAAAAAAAAGGCCCAAGCATTCCTTGAATGAAGATCTGGTTAAAAATTTACAATTAGGCTGGGTATGGTGGTATACCACTCCAGTGCCAGCTACTGGAAAGGCTGAGGTGAGAGGTTCTCCTTGAGCCTAGAGATTCAAGGGCAGCCTGAGCAAAATAGAAAGACCTTGTCTTAAACAAAACAGTAACTACACCACCACCAACCTAAATCCAAGGGTACCGATTTTCACATTCTGATTCAGTTCCATATGAGATCTGCATAAAGCTCCTCATCTGTCAACCAGCAGTTCTCAAACTAGATTTAGAATCTCTCTCTCTTGAAACTACAAACTACCAAACAGCAAAGCAACAAGGGAAAATCCTACTTTAAACAGCCACAGAAACTGATAAATACATGTTGTTCTGGGCATACCTGGGGGGTTTTCTCCTTATACAAAGACAGTCAATGACATCAGTATGGCCTGAGTAAAGTATGTCAAAATTTAATATAAAATAATAAGAAATCAAAATAAGCCAAGGCTTTATAGACATAATAAATTTCTAGCCACAAATCTGACTATTATAAAATTTTACAAATATTTACATTTCAACAAACCAATCATTCATGCAATCAGGCATCTGCTAACATTTTAAATATACTAACAAACAGGACTCATTTTCTTGGGTGTAGTTGCACAACAAAAATTTTTTTAAAAGGATAACTTTCAATACTTGCATGTTTTAAGCTTTAAATTCTGGCCACCCACCTCCATTCTCACTAAAAAAAAAAAAGAAGCTAAAAAAAAGCTGAAGCACAAGAGCCGTCTCATAACAAGAGAAATCAATTACTCGTCCTACCTGATTGCAGAGATTCTCTGAAGGACTTTACCTTTGAGTAGCTATGTTCTAAAAATGCCATTTACCTCAATTATACATCAGAGTTAGTGCCCTAAAAATGTGCTGCTTTGAGCAATCTTGAATTCCACACTTCTGAGTGTGTCTACAATTTTTTTCAGTGAAATTTTGTTAGGTATGAATTACACTTTATTACAACATACGTATATGTACAGTGTGTAAGAAATGTCTAGAACAGTTTACAAATGTCAGAGAATACATGTGCTTTGGATTATTCATTTTGCTCCCAAAAGCCCTCTGACCAGTAGGGTATTTTAACTAAGAACAAAATGTCAACATTTGGAGAATTTACTCCCTGGCCACACTTAGCTTTAAAGGGTATTTTTCCCCCAAATGAAGAAGTCAAGCACAGTAGCATTCTGAAAGTGTCAAAAACAAAGTACTGCCAAGTTATCTTCTTTGGCAAAAATAACAGGGCTATCAGCAATCACCAAAGAAAACACACAGATAGATATAAATGGCATACAGATATAAAACAGCATACTTTGACTAGAGAATTCACATAGCAAAAAGAAAGCAGTATTCTCCTTGAAGAGAATTTGTTAAAATGCCTATGAACAAAGAACTATGCATGAACCAAAAGGAAACCAAGACAGGAGAAAGACAGGTAGTAAGTATCCAGAAGATATTCATTGCAAAAATAGCAGACATTCTACAAGGAGAACACAGTCAGAAAGAACACAGAAACAGCTCTAAATTCAGAGACTGAAATAATAATGAAATCAAATCTTCTGTTAGGTACAGTGGCTCACATCTGTAATACCAACACCCAGGAGGCCAGGGCAGGGTAGAATCTTGGGCTGAAGGCCAATTAGTACCACAAAAAGGGTTTCAGGTCAGCCTGTTCTACATAGTGATACCCTGTCTCAAGAAACATGAACAAGGTAAAGCAAAATTAAATCAGATTTCCATTGTACTTAAATAAACAAAGGAAAAACTTTAACATGCTCCATGCAAGGCAAATGCAGCCAGTGAAAAATTTAGAGCAAACAAAACCAAGGTAACTAATTATTTGTATACATTATAGTAATCCCCAGGGCCTAACAGTTCTAGAAGTTTGTCTAAGCATGGAAAAGCTGAGATTACATGCCAAGAGACAAATTCCTGAAATAAAGGAAAACACTTTTTTCAACAGTTTATTCATACAAAAAGAATTGCCAGTCTTTTCAGTTTCCACAGACAGTTTCAATGTAAATTTTGGCACTCTGGTTGTCTGTACATTATGAGAAAAGTAGCCAAGGTTGAATTTTTTAAAGCACATTCTGTCTTCCATCTTTAATATTCAGTACAAGCCAAAGGAGAAAATGGACATTTCTGTTGTTTTAATTTAGCCTAGTAGGTTCTGAAAACTGAAGACATTTTCAGAGTTGAAAACCAGAACCACTGGGGGGTGGGGGGGTTACATGGTAACGAAACTATATAGCATGGCTATAACAAGATCACCGAATATAGTTGATTTGAAACTATAATTCATTTGACCTTTGCTAACATACATCCAAGTTATACAATCATGTTAAAAGTTAGGGCAGGGCACACAGGGGTAAGGAGATGAAAGGATGGCTCATGATCAAGACAAGAGCACATATTACTCTTCCAGAAGACCCAAATTCAATTCCTAGTGACCACCACCTCCTGTAATTCCAGTTCCTGGAAGATTTGATGCCTCTGGCTTCTGCAGCACTTGTACTTATATGCACACACCAACACACACACACACACACACACACACACACACACACACACACACACGATTAAAAACAAATTGAAAAAGAATTTTTAAAAGTTAATTGGAGCTGCACACATTCCTCATTGTATAACCCAACTGGAAGCAGGAGGATCGGAAGTTCTAGATCATCCCTGGTTATAAATATAGCAAGGTCAAGGCAAGACCATGTTACAGGAGACCAAAAAATTTTAAAGTATAATACATGATATAGATAAATTAGGATTAATGATAATATTTGACAAAAATGACCAGGGATTTAGCAGCATCTATATTCCTAACTTCTTCTAGTTTTCCATGATTACTATTGCCATGTAGCAGTACACGTACTTCGAAAACAAAGTTCTTAGACACAATGAAGATAAGCTCAGATTTCCCTGGAAGGTAACTAACTACTCCTTTGCCACTTACTATTACCCCACATCCACAGTCATTTCAGTCAGTTGGTATTATCCCTTCAAGAACATGTAGTGCCCACCACTACGTAAACAGCACCTGAGTATGAATAAAAAAGATGAGGGTACAATAAAAACAAGTTAGGGATTACTGCAGTGAAGTGATTCTGAGTCAGAGAAAAGGGTCTGGTTTAAGGGGCAGGAAGGAGGATGAAGAGGAAAGTAGCTATTCTGTTGTCCCAGGGCCTTTAAATAACTTAATAAGTGCTAAAATAAGTTTTTCAACAAAAAAATAGAGTTAAAAAGCTTAAAGACAAGTATAAATAACTGAGAAGACATTTACAAAATATATTTCAGATGCTTCTTTGAAATAGAATATTCTGACAAAAGAATGCATAGATATGCATAGTGGATACTGGAAAGAAGGGAAGAACTCATGAAAGAGGAGGCAGAAAGGAAAAGAGGTGACTTTATTAAGAAGCTCTGCAAACTTTAGTTTTGACAGTCTGTTCATTTCTCCTAGGGCCTATGAGACAAACCTCCAGCTCTTTCATACTGCAGGGCCTTTTTAATCAGTCCCAAATACCCCTGTACTCCCATCTACAGCCCTCCAGTGTGTTTCTACATACATGAACGGGAGCACATGCTGCCAGATCTGAGTGGTGGAGTCCTTTCATACTCTGCCCTACACTTTTCACATAAACCCTTTATGTCTTCTGAAGACCAGTTCAACCAGTTCAAGTCAGTTTTCTTTGCCTCTTCAGTCTACTGTACATTGGTTACTGTTTTCCATTTTGTTTCCAAAGCAATTTAATGTCCTTCATAGTTTTGACTCCTTTATTCAAACTCCTATCAATCTATCAGCACCTTCGGTTTGTTGATTCAACCTCTAAAATAGGCCCAAACTATGTCTACCTTCCATAATCTCCACTGGTACCTTCTGCTGCAAGTCACCACCATCTCCAGCCTTGAGTACTCTGAGAGTTTTCCTCAACAATTTTGTTTGCTAATCTCACTACACTGTTCCTTTTCATTTCAAATACGATCGTCTAACACCTTCACTCAAAACCTTCCAGACGTGGTCCCTATTTCCTCAGAGTAAATCAAAATTTGCTCTGTGCTATAACTGGCAAATTCTCTAGGCCCTAAACTTCCCCTCTGGCACTCCAAGGAACAACTCTGTTCTACTACATCAGGGCCTATTCATTCTGTGCTCATCTGTCCCTTCTCTCAAGTCTTTCACATGGCTTACTCACCTTTCTAAGAACTTTCCTCCAATGTTACTTACTCGGGGAAACCTTCCAGCTACTCTATCCCATACTTCAACTTCCTCACCTACTCTGCCACTTTTTACTTTTAATTTTTCAAGCCTTCACACATGTACTTCCTGTATGCTGAGCATATTCTCCTGAATACCCTCCAACTTCCTTTTCTCACCCCTCTCTCTTCCTGTCGGCTCTCTTTGTCTCCTTAGACAGTTTTACTTCTACATTCATGTTATAGGTACACATACATACATATCTATGTATGATTTTATGTTTCTATGTAAAATCTAGGAGCCACAAACAAGAGAAAATATGCAACATTTGTATTCCTGGGATCGTCTTAATTTGCCAACCTCCAGTTGTATCAGTATGTAATCACATAATTTCATTCTTCTTTATGGCTGAAAAAATTCCATTGTATATACATGCCATATTTTCCTTATCTATTTTTCTTTTGCTGGATACCTAGGTTGGTTCCATAATTTAGTTATTGTGAATAGTGCTGAAATAAATAAACATTGATATGCAGTGTCTCTGTGGAATGTTGTCATGGAATTTTCTGAGTGATAAATAACTGATTCATATGGAAGAGTTACTATCAGTTTCTTGAGAAACTTTCCAAACTGATTTCTATAATGGTTGGACTAACTTACATTCTTAGTATTCTTAGTAAGGGTATAAAGCATTCCCTCCTGTCCACATCCTTACCACCATTTGCTATTCATTTTCTTAAAGAATGACAATAGATTGGGATAAGATGGAATCATAATGTAGTTACTTTTGAGTGTGGTTGTTTTGTTTTTGTTGCAGCTATTTTTTGAGACAGGGTCTCAACTATACAGCTCTGACTGGTCTGATGCTCACTGTGTAGACCAGGCTGACCTGGAATTCAGAAAGATCTGTCTGCTTATGCTTCCTGAGAAGTTTACTCCAGGGACACTCCCTAAGTTCTATTCTCTTAGGAGGTCCTAAGTATTCAGTTCTGCTATTCTGCGAAAAGATGGAAAAGTGGCTGATCTAACAACTGCCAATACTGCAGAGTACTACCCAAATATTTAGGGAATGGGGAACTTACTGACCCTAAAGAAATGTTTCCAACTACTTTCCCAAAGCAACATCTGGAAAGATTCAGTTATTTTAAAAATCTTCCAATTTATATGTACTCAATCTTCTTTATTGGACCCATTACATTTATTTTAAACTATAGAGGATGTGAATAACAGAAATGTTTAAATAATTAAAAAACAGTACTGCCCTCAGAGCAGTTGTCATTTTCTCAGACAACAGAAACTAGAATATACAATTTCTGCAACATGAGATGCATTACAACATTAACAGCTGCTAAAAAAAAGAATGCTAGCATCACCAGAGAATGGGAGTACTGGTCCTTGAGCTTTTTACATTCCACACACAATCTTTCACTTTTTGAGAGATTACTGTAAGGATGAACAGACAGTTCTCCCATGCCAGTAACATACCCACTTCAAAGTATGGCATAGCAGACAGAGCACCTTTAATCCTAGCACTTGGAGGTTGGGGGGTCAGAGGAAGGCAGATCTCTGTGAGATCAAAGCTAGCCTGGTCTACACAGTGAGTTCCAGTCCAGCTGGGGCTACAGGGACACCCCGTCACAAAAAGATCAAGGAAAAAAGAAGTTGAATCTTTGTCATATAAAAATTTAATTAAGAAATATCAGAAGATAAAATTGAAATGGAAGTTACAAAACATATTTAAAAAATTACAATACAGTAGAATGCAAGGAGGGAATATGTGAAGAAATGATTAAATTCTAACATGTTAGAAAGGGATAGCTAAACTGATAGCTAAACTAATGGCCTGCTTTCCACAGAAATAGTCATCCATAGATTTTACTAAGGGAGGCAGGACTAGGTGAAGATAAAAGGTTCTGATGGGAGGTGGTATATATATAAAAATGTACACATATACATACACGTATGTATGTATAAAATCAGTAGGCTAGGAAAGTAACAAGTTCAAGGCCCAGGAGTTCTGATCCCCAGCCCTGCAAAAAAGAATGTTAAGAAGTTCAATGAGTCGGGTGTTGGTAGTGAATGCTTTTAATTCCAGCCCTCAGGAGGCAGGTGGATCTCTGTGAGTTCAAGGCCAGCCTGGTCTACATAGGGAGTTACAGGCTAATTGGGGCTGTCAATGAGATAATGACTATGACCTCAGAGAAACTGAAGGGTGCTGTGACAAGGGTATACAATCAAAGAATTAGATGGACAGCACAAATGAAAGACAAAACCTTACATGACAGCCCTGATAGTAAGATCTGAAGCAAAGGGCTGATTTAAGCATTGCAAAAGGATTTGAAGATGACATATAGAAACGAGGGAAAGGGAACAATTAACTCAAAGCAGGAGGTGACGAAAAACACAAGATAAAGAAAAAAATACTAGGGAAGCTGGAGAAATGGCTCAGCAGTTAAGTGCTCTTCCTGCTCTGAGTTCAGTTCCCAGCACTCACTTCAGGCAGCTCACAGCTACCTCTTAACTCCAGTTCCAGAAATCCAATGACCTCTCTGACCTCCCTGGTCACCAGCATGCACACATACATAGAACACACAAGATATCACAATCAAAAGAGCAGAGAGATGTGCAATAGGAGAATGAAAGGAATGTAAGATTATAAAATTTACTACAAATGTAACTGAATCCAAGAAACATTAAAATGAAATGGAAAAATTTTAATTTGATACTTGATTTACAATAAAAGATTAAGGACAATGTTTTCAGAATCCATTTTCAACTCGATGTTTTGTTTGCAGAAATACTGTTTTCTTATGTCTTCAAAAGTAAGCATTCCCCAGTCTCCCTCTAGTTGAAAGAGGTGATAACTTTGTTGAAGGTAGAAAAGGCCAAAGGCAACAAGGCAATGGACACCAGAAGTCAGCATGAAGAAGTAAAGACAAACTCTTGGCGAGAAGGAAGGCGTTCACTCTGGCCTCCTGTCTACAAATGTTTATCCCAGATGCTTGGAGGTCATGACAGCATATAGCCCTTCACTTTGAAAAGGGTCAAAATGAGCTTTAAAAGTCTTCATTTTCTACTTATATACAAACTTTAGAATTCAAGGAGTCAGTATTAGTTAATCCTCTCTTAAAAAACAATTCTGTTAATAGCACAATGCAATAACTGACTTTTATTTTCTTAAGTGCCCAAAAAAAGATTTAAGGTATATTCAGAATATTCTGTTCAAAGTGACCATGAATTAAGATTCTGCTCAAAGAGCGTATTTTAGCACCTAGCAAGCTGAATTTTAGGAATTGGATTCAGTCTCCAGAACATTTCATCAGTTAGCAGTATTTCAGAGGGATGGTAGTATTACAATTTAGCAACTGATCTCACCAACTTAAAAAAATAGAAAGAGGGGAGTTTGGATTTTTTATTTTTCCTGACAGGATCTCCCTAGTGCCAGCCTGCCTGGATGTCATGATGTAGACCAGGGTAGTCTCAGAGATACACCTGCATCTGCCTGCCGAGGGCTAAGATTAAGGCTCAAACCATCATGTCCACTGTAAATTAATTTCTTTTTAAGTTTTTGAAGCAAAATATTTTGTTATAATTTTATGAAGATTAAGTAATTCTAGTAACCCACTGTCCATCTTACCAAGCCAGGGATCTGGAATCCGTGTCGGAGTCGCCATTTCTCTCATCTCTCAAAACATTCCCCTGCCATCTTTATCCCTTTTCTAAGTACTAAGCTAAACTGCTTGTGTCAAAAATTATAGTAATTGGATTCAGGGCTGATTCTAAGTCTTTAACATCTGCAAAGAGAATAGGTCAATGGAAAACCAAAGACACTTCTAACAGGGCCTTTGCTTTTTCACCATGCCACAAGTACCTGATCTACGAAGAGTGAGTGCCTGCAGTTATTAAAAAATGCTAACTTTTGTCCCTTTTCCTGAAATCTATGAATAAGAAACAATCTTAAGTACTTGAGAAAACAAAAAGCAGCAAAACCTTTAACCTAAAAAACCACTCATAAAATCTTGATTTCAAATAAAACGTGGAAACAAATCCATCTACATAGGTATGATGGGATTCTTATACATGAAATTTTACTTAGGCAAAAATCACTAAGCTAGCATTTTACTGTAATTTAAAGTTACAATAAAATGTTAAATTCAGGGTAATTACCTGAGGAGAGTCAAAAGGATATCGACTACTAAACTTAAACAGAAGTTGAAATTTTTCCCCTTCATATAAGGTACCTGGTGCACCTTCCATGTCTACGATCCACCTAGGACAGAAAAAGAGAAATCAATTTAAAACAAGACTGGACTGGAGTGAGAAGTGACTGTTAGATGCCAGGCACTAGAAAGACACCTGTGTGGTAAGAGTGCGTGTCATCCCAGCAACTCTCATAGCGGGTTTTTCTGTTTAAGAGAATTTAAAATGTATTTCTATTGTATGTGGTGTGTGTTTCTAGAGGGGAGGGTTCCTGCATCACAGATACAGGTGGAGGTCAGGGGACAACTCTGTGGAGTCGGCTCTCTCCTCCCACAGTAAGGGTGCAGGGACTGAACTCTGGTCACCAGGCTCGTGCTTTTCCTATCATGTCTTCTTGTTGGTCCTAACAGCAGGGTTTTTTCATTTAAGATTTATTTTTGTTTTTATTTATATGTATGTAAGTACTTTCAGAGGCCAGAAGAGTGTCAGATCCTCTGGAGTTGGAGTTATAGGCAGTTGTGAGCCACCTGACTTGGGTGCTGGGAACAGAACTTGGATCTCTGGAAGAGCAGTATGCACTCAATCACCGAGCCCTCTCTCCAACACCAGAGATTTGTTTTTGTTTTAAGATTTTATTTATGTGTATGAGTGTTTTGTTTGCAAGTACACAAGTGGTCCTCATGTGTGCATGGCGCCCACAGAATCCAGAAAAGACTGTCAGATTCCCTGGAACTAGAGTTAAGCATGGGTGTTAACCACCATAAGTGCTAGGAACGGAACCCAGGTTCTCTGCAAGAGCAATCAATGCAACTGTTTATTAACACCCTCTTCCCCTGCCCTATTTCTGACTCTGACACTCAGGAATTTAAAAATTATGTCAAGGTCAGAGTCAGCTTTATGTTCCAGATCTGAAACAAACAAACAAACAAAATAAAACCCAAAACTCAGGTATGCGAACACCGATGCCCCTGTGCTGTGCTTGTCCTTTTACATTGTCATCATCTTTTCTTTCAAAAGACTATAATTAAAAACTTCTTAGATAATATTTTAAATATTTTAAACTGATCAACTGCCCTTGTGAAAGAAGCAGTGAGGGTAATGGGTATCAACGAAGACTACAGAGAATTCCAGCTCACAGATTCTCCTTCTAATTGTATGTGAAAGAAGACTGAATAGAGGGCTAGAGAGACGGCTCAGCAGTTAAGAGCACTGACTGCTCTTGCAGGGGACGCAGGTCCCATTTTCAGTACTCACCTGGCAACTAACAACTGTCCCTAACCCCAATTCCAGGGGATTCGATGCCCTCTTCTGACCTCTGAGGGCACTGCATGACATGGGTACACTTACACACACACACAGGCAATACACTCGTACACATAAAATAAAAATAAAATTTTTCTACGAAAAGAAGACTGAGTAGAAGCTAAACTGATACCTATTTATTTACTCTGATAGCTACAAGCAAGGCTCTATTCTCTTTCCTTTCTATCTCTCTGTTTCAATTGTTTAATAAAGCATGAATAGATTTCTAAGGTATCTATATAACCTGATTTTGTTTTCATAGGTAACAATATTTATTGTTATCTGAATATATATTTATATATTTGTTTTATTTATATTCTGTAACTGCCTCTAGTAGTTGTCTTTAAAAGAGAGGACAGGAGATAAAAATAGCAAAGATGAGAGCAGCATTTAAAATTAAAGTGAACACAAGTCATTAAAAATGAGTCAACACGTGCCCTTTATCCCTACTCTTGGGAGGCAGATCTCTGAGTTTGAAGTCAACAAGGTCCATATAGCAAGTTCCAGGGCTACATAGTGAAATCCTGTCTTTGAAAAAAAAGAACAAAAAGGAATCCTGGAGGCTGGAGAGATGGTTCAGTGAGTTAACCCCAGTTCCAGGGGAATTCGACCTCCGTGGGCACTGGACGAAACGGGTGTACTTAAATACATGCAATCAGTATACTCATATGAAAAAAAATAATTTTTTAAAAAATAGGAGCCCTTAATTACAGCTGTCACATATAATTATTGTAGTTGGCCAATTCCTGTAATCTCATACTCTCAGGTGTAAAAATTTCATTTTAAATGCAGAAAAACTAGTGCTGCCTCAGCAGTAGAGGACTTAACTAACATGACCAAGGCCCTAGATTTGATGCCCAAGACTTGCAGCCAGCCGATCTATCAATTCATCCCTCCATCCCTCCATTTAGTAAAACCAAAGAAAGATAGAAAATTGTGGGTTTCAGTCATGAGTCATGGAGCATGGAATGAGAAGTATATAAATAACAAAATGGCCTTATTCTGTGAAAGAAATCAGCGAGAACAGGGACCTTTAAAAGCATGACTATTCATTTTCAGAATGCATGCTAACGACCTTAGTTGTGAAACAGAGATACTATTGGAAGAGCTAAATTATACTAGATATATAGAAAACCTAGCCCATTCCTAACATCAGAGCTAGTACACAGTAAATTAAATGCAACACAAAGCTGTGGAGAAAGCAAAATCCTGTGGGGTATGTAGTTCAGTTGTAGAGTCCTTGTCTTACATGTGAAGAGGCTTGAGGTTCAATCCCCAGCTCTCCAAACATACACACATATCCACACACAGTGCACTCAGACAGACACACTTTTTATAAAAACTATGTCCCTTCTCAACTTAAATTCTTTTTCTCCCACTTGCTGCTTTTTTCACCTGTATCCACTATTCAGAGACTTGTGGAATTTCCTGATGTCCCTTCAGTTTCTTTATGTAACTAAAAAAGGTTTAAAAAATATTTTATTTATTATTTTTACTTTATGTGTATGAGTGTATTGCCTGCATGGATGTAAGTGCACTGGGGTCATGCAATGCTCAGGTAGGTCAGAACAGGGCATCCGACACCCTGGAACTGGAGTTAGGGACAGTTGTTTGCTGCCATGTGGGTGCTGAGAATTGAACCCAGGTCCTCTGCAAGAGCAGCCAGTGCTCTTAACAGCTGAGTCACCTCTCTAGCCCCTATGCAGCAACTTTTAGGACTCAAAAAGTACCATCAACTTACCTTTGGCATACAAAGCACAGCTTTTAAACAGCAACTAAGCAAACATCTCACTCATGCAATATTTATATGAAGTAGGTCAAAGACATGATTTCTAATACTGTATGTGGTCATTTTTAACTTTTGCTAACTAAAGTGACATGTGCTTATGGAATTTAGAAAAATATAAATGAAAAACACTTGGTGATAACCACTGTTGGGGTTTTTTTGAGGTGTATTTCATTTGTTTTAATTATTCTGTGGTTTTCTATATCACTGATGACAAGAAATGTGAATGTAGTACTTTCATTCTGTATACTTAAATTATACAACCTAAAAAATTTTTTTAAATTTATTTTATGTATATGAGTGTTATGTCTGCATGTATGTAAGTGCACCCACGGCATGCACTGCCCGTGAAGGACAGAGGAGGCATCAGAGTCCCTGGAACTGGAGTTACAGATGGTTGTTACCCACCATGTGGCTACTGGGATTCAAACTCAGGTCTTCTGTAAGAACACTCCATGCTCTTAACCACTGAGCCATCTCTCCAGCCCCAATTTTTTTCCATTTTTATTAATAATCAGTATGTGTGTGTGCACATTATTGTGTGTGGAGGTGTGAGTACCCTAGTATGTGTGGAGGTCAGAGGACAACTTTATGGTCAGTTCTCACCTTCCACCTTTATATGGGTTCTGGGGATCAAACTCAGGTCATTAAACTTGTGTGGCAAACACCATTTCTCACTGAGCCATCTTGTCAGTCTCAATTAAACATTTAAACCATCAGTGCTTACAATTCTAATCATGAGCATATGCTTCAGAGTAAGAATGTAATGAGAGAAGTGAACATGCCTTCCTCTCTACGAATCTCTGTTCTTAAAATTACCGTAATTAGTGAGTAAAACTGGCTTCAAGTTGTTATTTTTTTTTTTCCATATATCTTGGCTCCTAATCAAAGAAAGAGCTATCTGTTCTATTCCAGAGGAAAAACTGGATTTAGAGAACTAAGACAAGATTACATACCAGCATGCTCTTTCTTTGGGCTTGGCCTGTTCCTCAGCTGGTAGTGGGGGACCACATCTCACTATGTGGTCCAGGGTAGTCTTGAACTCTTAGGCTGATCCTCCCTGCCCCAGTCTCTTGAGTATCTGGAACTACAGGTATGTACCACTGCACCCAGTCACTAAGTAAGTCCTTTCTAAGGAATTTTCAAAGGTAATGATGTATTATGACTACACAAAATGTCTACCTTACAAGTCGATTACAGCTATAAAGTGACAGCATTTCACTGTTTCTTTGACAAACTCCTTTAACTGACATTTATATTGTTTTCAGATTATTCTGAGAATGAGATGCTGAAAAAGAATAGTTAGTTCTAGAACACCCATTATAACTTTGTTCCTTCTTTAGGAGAACATGGGTAAGTTTTATTTAGGAGGTCACAAATACAGTTGGTATTTACAGTTCCTAATGGAGTTTTTTTTTTTTAATGTGTGCTTTAAACTGAGTCAAATCACCATGTATGCTCAACGCACCTTCAAAGAACAAGATGCGATGGCATATACCTATAATAGCACCCTAGAGACTGGGGCTAGCCTGGGTTATATAGTGAGATTCAATCTCCCAAAAACAAAACAAAATTTTAAAAAGAACATGAAAAACACATAGGTTATTTTTTAAATGCTTTACAAATTATGTGACAATATGTACATGATGACAAAGTGACATAAAACAAAACTGAATATACAAGTATACAGAATATCTTTTTACTGTATTTACCTACTGGTATAATTGAATGCAATGAAATATCAAAATAAAAGTATTTTAATGAGTATATATTTGAACAAAATGATCAACAATGTAAGTAAGAAGACAAATACTTACTGTGTAATTGAATTCTGAACACTCTTTTCATTTAAAGTCATCCCAGGAGGTGGGTCATTTTGCAAAGCCAACAGTTCTTTCTGTAGTCGTTTCTAGAAACATCAATAGTAATTTGTACCTTTTAAGAACATCTTCATTTATACAGTGATTAAATTTTCTCCCAATGCTTGGACCACTTCATTTATAGGAGTCCCTTGTACCTCTTACATATATGCTTAATTCTCAAACCACACCCACCCTACAATTCACAACCTAATGCCAAAATGCTTCTATTTCAACATTGCTGCTGTAAAGCAATTATAAACAACACCTTCTTTGAAACTTCACAGCTACTTCATTGAGGTTATAAAGCTTCAATGGTCTAGGTTAAAGGGCTTGCTGTTCCACAATGCTTCCTTTGCTGCTTTCTAATGAAATCTAGAGTACTCTGTAACTATGGAGACAGATAACTTTCCAGAAAAACTGTAAAAGAAACCCTTTACACAGAGGCAGTCTGAAATCCAATTTAAATTCAACTTACAGTCTAATGTCCATACTTAATTTTCTTATAGGATTGTTTGAACATGATTAAATCTTTAAAGGCTATTTCCACAACACCTTTTTCTATACAACACTGGTATACAGGCCTGAGACAATGAGTTTTTCCTCACATACTAGATGTTCTAAGTTGATTTTGTATTTTGCTAAGGTAAAGTGCTCCCCTGGCCCCACCCAGAAGTTCAAGACTAGCCTGGGCAACACAGTGAGACTCTACCTCATTTAAAACAAACTGCACAGCTGGAAACAACTCAATGATCAAATAAAAGGTACCACAGTGAGGCTGACAAGGTGATTAAAGGCCTTGGCCTTAAGCCTAATGATCTGAGGTTGGTTCCCAGACCCACCTGGTGGAAAGACAGACCTCCCAAAGATGGTTCTCTGACCTCCATATTCCCCGACCCCAAAATATGAAATGTAATAATCTTAAAAAGTCATAGCAAAGACAAGAATATATTCAGAAACGAACTACCAAAATATTACCTATCAATGGCTTTGGTGGGGGAGAACGTATGGAACACAGCTCTAAGAGAACCTGACAAAATATATATTATAGGCTTAAATGTTTAGAGAAATAGTTCTTAAAACCCCTTTGTCTTTTCTGAACCCGGGAGTCTCGCTCTAGAGTCCACACTGCCCTGGAACTATGACCCTTCTGCTTCAGCTTCCCAAATGCTTGGGTTACAGATGTGAGCCGCCACACCCAGTTCAGAACCCTTTTATACCTAGTATTTTTCAACATTTCTCAGCTTTGGGTTCACACATAGGCCTTAAGAAATGTAACTGATTACTGTGTCTGATTTATTAGCCTGATCTACAGTATTACTGTTTAGGCTGTATAACTGTATTCTTAATCAAATTAAAGTTTTAAAAAAATCAGCTATGAACAGCTGCAATTTGTAGCAGTGTTTCCGAAAATGTAAAGAACATAGTGTCTTATACTCAAAATTCTGAGAACCCCAAAGAACTTTTGCATATATAGAATATATCTACTGATATTTACTCAAAGTGAAAACTAAAATTTTAAATTTTTTAATTTATTTAAAAAGAGAAATGGGATTAAGTATGGTAGTAGACACCTTTAATCCCAGCATTCAGGAGGCAATGGCAGAAACAGAGGCAGGCAGATCTCTGAGTTCAAGGCCAGCCTGGTCTACACAAGGAGTTCCAGGCCAAGCAGGGATCCAAGTGAGACCCTATCTCAAAAATAAAATAAACCTATTAGACTATATAAAAATATTTATGAAAATAATTACTTTTAAAACAAAAATTGTTGAGAATACCATTATTTTGCATTTTTGCAAATTTTCTTTAGTGTCTAGCTCAAAAGACACCTGGACTCAAAACGATGCTTTGCTAGGTACCCAACTGGCTTAATAAATTATGATAACCAACGAAAATGGACACAGCAGAAGAGAGAAGGTCAGACAGAGATGCACATGTATTTGGAAATTTGGTCTGTGGTATCTCTGTAATCTTAGTATTCAAAGAGGCTGAAACAGGAGGATTGCTAGTTCTAGCCAGCCTGGGCTACAGAGGAAGATCCTGTCTAAAACAACAAAACAAAACAAATAATCCCTCTGACAGGTGTACCAGAGAATTAAAGCTAAATTACTAAAAATGAGATGAGGTGTGATTAATGAACAACTGGAGGACCCAAAGGACTTAATTAGGATACAGAAAAAAATTTAGTAATGATTGGATATGAGAAGTGTTAAAAGAGGAAAAACAGGGACCCCAGCTCTTCCCCTCTTGTCTCCATAGCTCATACCTCCCTCCACCTCCACTTCTTAACACAGTATGGCTGCAATGTGACCAATCACCTCATTCTATTGCCACCACGCCTTTCCACCATGCTGAACTGTCAGCCAGAATGAATCCTTCCTTCCTAAAGTTGCTTTTGATCGGTATTTTGTTACAGCAACAAGAAAAGTTCCAAATACATTTAGGTTGCTATTAAAGGAAAGAATGAAACAGAACAGATAAAATAATTTGAATTAATATAGTTAGTAGTATTAAAATTCAGGTGAGACTTTTCAAAAGCAAAGAAAGAAAAAGAGGGAACCCAAAAGAAATAAAAAATAACTATCCTAAGAGTCTACTCTAACCACCTTTATGAGAAGCAAATAAAATCCTATCATAAAAGCTGCATATGCTTTGAGGGAATATTTTAAAATAAGTGATTTCTAGATATTCTCCAAAGCTTACTAATGAAAACTTCCCCTTGCAAATGATACAATCTGCCAACCTGTTTCCCTAGTTTTAGCACGTAATTCAAAACAAAACCAAAACAGAAAAAAAAAAAAAAATCCACAAAACACACTGGCCCTATGAACAATTTCTAGCTCTTAAATCCCACACAAAGAATACTGCCCCATCTCAAAGATCCCACTGTTCTCTTCTGGAGGTCAGCTTATCAATTCATGAGGATCTCATTCTCAACAGTCAATTTCTAACACTTTACACTTTCCCATTCATAAGCCTTGCCCTCTGGTCATCAACTGGGTCTCACTAGATTTAAAACCATGTTATCCTTCATCTACTATGTCCATCTTCCATCTTCCTTTTCCATCTCACTCCTTGAATACCCGCTGCCACTTCTTTCTCTCTGATCTACTCACTTAGGTTTCAATTCCCACACAGTTCTTAAGATGCCACTTCTTTGCACAATCTACTGTAGTCTCATGTTCACTTATAAATCACCTATAATCTTTCATGCAGTAACCTTTTCAAACCTGGCTCTCTTGACTATCAAGGTGGCACACAACTTTAATCCCAGCAATTGGGAAGCAGAGGCAAGAAGATCTCTGTGAGTTGGAGGCCAGCCTAGTCTATGTATCAAGTTCCAAGTCAGCTGGAGATACAGAGATTGCTGTCTCAAAAAAACCAACTAACCAACCAACCAAACCACTTGGCTCTCTATTTTTGCTATATTTAATGTGTTACTCACTAACATGTCTTCCTTATAGGCACCCCAAAACAAACTTTCTACCCTTTTTTGTGGGGACGGAGGTTGAGACAGGGTCTCCTGTAGCTCCAACTGGCCTGGAACTCGCTATGCAGACCAGGCTGGCCTAGAATTCACAGAGATCCGCCTGACTCTGCCTCCTCAGTGCTGGTATTAAAAGTGTGTGGCACCTTGCTAGTCAAGGGAGTCAGGTTTGTGCCACCATGCCCAGCTTATTTCTATCTTTTTTTAGTGAACTGTAACTTTAAACTCATTACCACCAAGTATTTCATGAGCTAGAAAAATATTGATTCTATTACTCAGTAGCACCATTCTTGAAAATTTATCCTGAAGAGTAATGTAAAACTGGGAAAGGTAATAAACATGTAAGTTATGGTTACAAAAAAATTGAAAACGAAGGAAGGCACATGGCTATTAAATAATGGCATATCTGAACCTCAAATCTCAGTACCAAAAAGTCTCTGGGCTTTATCTTTCATGTTCTATGACTTTAAAAGACAACTAGGTTATATCTTTCTTGTTACAGTCTTGGGCCCAAAGGAACATACATTTGTTAATTTGAAATTAACTGAGCATATTGTTAGAACATTAACAACCTTACCTTTTTAATGTACTGCATTCTTATTGACATTTTTCCTGTCCTGAGGTGTTTTGGTGAACATAAAAATCCAGTTTTGTGGGGCTGGAGAAATGGCTCAGTGGTTAAGAACACTGGCTGCTCTTGCAGAGGGCCAGGGTTCAATTCCCAGCACACACATGGTAGCTAATAACCATCCTAACTCCAGTTACAGGGAATCTGATGCCCTTTTCTGACCTCCTCGGGCACTGCACGACACTACACATATGCAGGCAACACATTCGTACACATAAAAATAAAGAAATAATTTTTTAATATTTTGTAATGAATTCATCTTAGATGCCTTGATTTCTTTGAGAACAGTTTTTTCTCAAGAAGAGTTACAGAAGTGTGAATTACAAAGGGCTCATGGGGGGGGTGAATTTCTAGAACATTTTGTGAATTGCAGGTACATTCTAAATATTGCAAATCTAGGAAAGTACTTAAACACTAGACTCATTTTTCCATGAACTCCCTAACAAGTTCATGGAACCTGCTAGAGCCAGAGGGAGCTGAGAACTTCACCCTTCAAGACAGTGTAGCTGTGCCAGCAATTTACTCCATAAATCTGAGCTGCCCTCAATCTTGTTCAGATATTATTTTTATTTTATGTGTATGAGTGTGTTATCTTCATGCGTGTAAGTGTATCCGTGTTGTGCAGTGCCTTCAGAGGTCAGAAGATCTGGAACTGGAGTTACAGACAGTTGTAGGCTGCCATGTGGGTGCTGGAACCTGGGTCCTCTGTAAGAGCAGCCAGTGCTCTTAACTGCTGAGCCATCTTTCTTGTTTTGACACAGGGTCTCACTATGAAGTCTTGACTGGTCTGAACTCCCTATGTAGACCAGGTTGGTCTCAAAAGTCTTAAACGTGTCTACTTGCCCCTGAATCTGCTCTTCAAGTGCTGGGATTAAAGGCATGTGCCATCAGGTCCGGCCCAGAGAAGCTTCTTTTTGTACTGGGCAGCAGTTAATAGACTACTCATAACTCGTCAGTGATGAGAATAAATGACTATGAAGGCTCTGCCCTAAATGGGACATCTACAACAAACACCCCTCTAAGGCTCAGGGAGTAGGCAGAAAGAATGTAAGAGCTCCGAGGATGGGGAGGAATGCTGTGAAATGCTGTCTTCTGGATATGAGACAGTTGTTGCACATATGACTCACAGCAGCTGTGGTTACCTTCAAAGTCAAGGCCCCACTCCTAGCAAAGAAGCCATTAGCAATTGATGGCTATTGAGAGAGGGAGAATCACTTTTAAAGATATGGCTGCTGATAGATGCCCATACCCCAGTGGATGGCCCCACACCCAAGAGCATGAGGTGGAGAGTAAGAAAGGGGAAGATAACATGAATAAAGAACGAAAAACTTGTATTTCTAAAAATAATACCTTATAGCCAAGTGTGGTGGTGCACATCTATGATACCAACACTTGGAAGATGGAGGCAAGAGGGATCAGGAGTCCAAGGTCATTCTCAGTCACATAGCGAGTTCCAGGTCAGCCTGAACTACTTATGACTTTGTCTCAAAAATGCCAAAACTGGGGCTAGAAAGATGGTCCAAGGGTTAAGAGCACCTGCTGCTCTTCCAGGGGAACAAAGTTTGACAACCACCTATAACTCTAGCTTCACAGGAATCTCACACTCTCTGGCCTCCTCACACACATGGCAAACATACACACACATAACAGAAACCAAAAAAATTTAAAGCTCGAGTTTTGGTTGAGTGGCACCATGGCAAGAGGCAAGAACAAGAAGCTGATGAAAGGGACAAAAGGGGAGCCAAGAAAAAAGTGGTAGAACCATTTTTTAAGAGAGACTGGTATGAGGTGAAAGCTCCAGCAATGTTCAATATTACAAAGATGAGTAAAACACTAGTCACAAGGGTTCAAGGAACCAAAATTGCATATGATGGTCTCAAGGTTGATATACTTGAAATGAGCACTGATGATCTACAGCACAACAAAGATGCATTTATAAAATTCAAGCTAATTACTGAGGATGTTCAGGGCAAAAACTGTCTATACATTCCATAGCATGGATCTCTTACCAGGAACAAAATGTGTTCCATGGCAGACCATGACTGAAGCTCATGTTGATATGAAGACAACTAATGATTATGTGCTTGTCTGTTCTGTGATGGTTTAACTAAAAAAATACCAACCAAATATACAATACCTCCTATCTGCAGTACCAACAGGTTCACTAGATCAGAGAAGTACAGACAAATGACTCAAAGGAAGTGGTAAACAAGGAGATTCCAGAGAGCACTAGGAAAGACACAGAAAAGACTTTCACTCTATCCTCTTCATGATGTCTTTCCTTAGAAAAGCAAAAATGCTGAAGAAAGCCAAGTTTTCACTGGGAAAACTCATAGAGCTTGGTGAAGGTGCTAAAACTTAAGGTGAAGGTGGTAGCTCTGGAAAAGTACTGGTAATGAGACAGGTGCTAAAGCTGAGTGAGCTGATACTAACCACCAGACCAAGAATCTGCTTAAAACTCAGATTTGTTTTTAAATGGCACATGCCTGTAACCTAACACATGGGAAATATAAGTATTCAGATCCTTGTGAGTCCAAGGTCAATGTGGTCTACATAGGGAGTTCAAGGCCAGTCAGGGCTACATAGTGAGTCCCTGTCTCAAAAATAAATAAATCTATCAGGGAGCTTATCCCTGGAGAAACTGATTCTTCCTCACTCAGCAGCCACTGCCTGCCTATAGCTCTTCATCTAGGCGTGGGGTCCTGTGAAATTTCTCCCATTCACATTGATAAGTCCATTGGTAGTGTCATTATGTGTCTTGTTCAGGTAACCACACTGTTGATAATTCATGGGTGCAGCTTGCCTGTCACACCTAGAAGATACTATCTAACAATGAGCATAGTGTTCCCGAGTCTGCCCTAAATAACAATAATCAAAGAAGACATCAAAAAAACGAGATGAGAATGGAGGGGGACATATGATGAGTTGAAGGGGGATGAGAGAGGTGTAAGTGATATATAGTACTCACGCACAAAATTCTCAAACAATTATAAAAATAAATAAAATCCAGATTTTTAAATTGTGACAAATGAAAAGTTCTATTTGTGAAAAAAAAAATGTTTAACTCAAAACCTAAGATAAAATAAATACCTTATGAATTTGCCTAGGAACACATAATTGACTCAAAAAAAAACACTCAATTCATAACAATCTATGAGGAACAATCAGTTGCTTCATGTTAATATGCTTGGTATTCTGCTCCACAATAAACTTTCATTGTAGACCCTGTGTTTGCTCACATAAAATAGCCATTAAATAAGAAAATTTGGGGAAATTGGTAAGGCAATCAACATGTGCTTTGTTATAGACAAGAAATAAAGTTCTTTAATAGAACTGTATGCACATGAACATCTCTTAAGAGTCTTAAATTTGATTCTTAAACGTCCTCCAACAGATTAAAAGTTGAAATGTCTCAGGTCTTCTGAACTCTGCTTCAGATTCAAAGAGATTTATTATAACTTACCCAATGTATACAATTTGCACATTTAAAATTCTTACATGGTAAAGCCAAGTCTTCAACTGAAGCTGCATGTCAAAATTACCTAAGAAGTCAAACCCAAAATACATGCCAGGACAATTGAATCATAATCTGGGCAACTGCCAAGGGGTCCCAGGTGATTTCAGTATGATGTCAAAGTTGAAAATCACTGGTTTGAATTTTGTGGACCAACCTAAAAAGCCAAACAAATCCCCAAAACAAGAGAAAAGCTGAACTACAGTAGAAAATGGAAAAAAGACTTGGATGTAGTAGCATTATATTTAATCAGATTTAATCTGGCTCACATTTTCAAATTAGAGAGACTGAAACAATTTATACTAGCAGTTAGTATCTTAGCAAACAGTGAATTAGTGAATACAAAGCTCCCTGTAAACCAAAGGAAATGTGGATAAGATTCCTATAAGTGTCTGGTCACAATTTCCTTTTGACTTATTTTTATTTTATGTGTATGAGTGTTGGCCTGCAAGTATGTGAGTGCACCACATGCATACAATACCCATGGGTGTCAGAAGAGGGCATAGGATTCTCTGGAACTGGAGTTACACATGGTTAATGAGCCACCCTGTGGGTGCTGGGAACCAAGCCTGGGTCCTCCACGAGAGCAGCTAGTGCTCTTAACCTCTGAGTCATCTCTCCAGTCCCTCTGGTCACATTTTCATCAGCCAACCAGTAATAAAGTTCTCTTTTGTGTGTGTTTCTCTTTAAAGACCCCTTCTTAACAAGTTAATCAGTAGAGCACTTGCCTAGCACCAGTAGAGCACCACACACAACAAAAAAATAAATGTTGTGTATTGACTATACACTGTCAAATCATTAACATCATATTCACAGCCACAGCACTAAAATTTATGCTTGAGTGAAACTCACCTGACACACAATTTTCTCTGTAAGGCATATGATAGCATCCATGCAGTCAGGGTCCCTAAATAGCACTTTAGAACTATTTTTGTAGCTAATTTTAAACAGAGAAATCATCAACAAAAAGCACAAAAATGCAAAACACATGGCACCAAACAGGCCTCAGAAAAGGTAGTACGACTGATAGTCAGCACAACAGTGCCTTGATTAACTTTCAGAGTATGCTATTGACACTACTTTGAAACAAGAGCAAGAAAAAAAGCACTTTCAGAATTGCTTTCAGGGTTACAGACTTAAGGAAGTAGGCAGATCCAATATAGAATCTGTAATGAGGATCCCAGCATAATTCTCTCTCCAAAAGTCCTGTATACTTAATTTTTTAATGTATCTCTCTCCTGATGCAGTACAAAAATAAACTTCATCTCTACATTTTATTTCTGTAATTTAAAGAAATTAGCTAGGCAGGGTGGCACATGCCTTTAATCCCAGCACTTGGGAGGCAGAGGCAGGCAGGTATCTGTGAGTTCAAGGCCAGCCTGGTCTACATAGCAAGTTCTAGGTCAGCTGGGGCTACAGGAGGACCCTGTCTCAAAACGAGACCAAAAAAAAAAAGGCAGTTAGTTTGAGTCCCTCATAAACTGTAGCCATGGTTTAAAGGCAAATTTATACATGGAACAGATGTCCTGTAAGATGCTTAACCTGTGGCCAAAGATTTTAATTCTAAACACTGGACTTCTTTTAATGATAATAAAGTCTAATATAGAAACACATGAAGTCTCAGTAATGATGTGTTAAGATTAAAACCACTTTTCTTAGTAGGGCTACAGTGTAAATTCTCATTTGAAGATCATTCTCCACTTACCGAGAAGAATAACTTGAATCAGCTTGATACTATCAAACCTGGTGGACTTTCAGTTTGGACCTGTTCAACTTCAAAAGGAAAATAAACTGCCAAGGAAGTTAAAAGGAACTAAAATTTCATCAAAGACCTAAATATAAAACCTAAACTTCCAATATTCATAGAAAACAGATGTAAATCTTTGTGATTTTTAGGCTAGTCAAAGGTAAGATACCAAAAAAAAAAAAAAAAAGAAAAGAAAAAAAAAAAAAGGACTAAATATCATCAAATTAACAGAGGCAATCTGACACCCTCTTCTGTTCTCCACAGTCAACTATACTCACATGTACAGATACAAACACATATACATAAATAAGAACAAAAATAAAGCCAGGCATGGTGGTTCATGCTTTAATTCCAACACTTAGGAGGCAGAAGGCAGATCTCTATGAGACTGAGGTCGGCCTGGTTATGGTCCACATAGTGAATTCCAGGCCAGCTGAAGCTACAGGGAGACTTTTCTCAAAAAGTCCAAAAAGTAAAAAAATCAATAATCTTTCATGTGCATGTTATGCCTGCATGTATAAGCACACCCATGTCATGCAGTACCCATGGAGGACAGAAGAGGGCATCAGAACCCCTGGACTGAAATTAGGATGGTTGTTAGCCACCATGAGGGTGCTGGGATTTGAACCTGGAGGCAGTCAGTGCTCTTAATTGCTGAGCCATCTCTCCAACCCCTAAAAATAAACCTTAAAAAAAAAAAAAAAATGTTAGCCAGGCATAGTGGCACATACCTTTAATTCCAGCACTCAGAAGGGAGAGGAAGGTGATCTCTGTCGAAGTGAGGCCAATCTATTCTACAAAGAAGTTCTGGGCTGGCCAGAGCTACAATCCTCCCCTCAAAAATAATGAAAATTAAAGGAAAAAAAAAAAAAGACCCCTCCTCCCAAACTAAACAAAATGAGGAAGTTACTGCATCTCTACTGAACATGTTTTTGTGTGTGTGCCATTATTCTCAAAAATATATACCTTCACATAGCATTACACTGTATTTGATTTAGGTAATCTAGAGCTGACTGAAAGAACACAAGAGAGAGGCATCTCAACTTGAAAAGCTGAGTCAAGGGGATCACAAGTTTGAGCTCTAGAGGGAGCACTGGCTGCTCTTATAGAAGACCTGTGTTTGATTTCCAGCAACCACATGGTGGCTAACAACCATCTGTAACTCAGTTCCAAGGGATCCTACGTCATCTTCTGACCTCCACAGGCACTGTGTGACATGGGTACACTCACATGCAGACCATACTCATATCCATAAAATAAAAAATAAAAAACACACAAACACACATATGGATCCACACACATGATATTCAAATGTTATATGCCAGTTCCTATAAGGAACTGGGATCATTCATTAATTTTCGTATCCTGCACTGGGGTCCTTGCCTCTATCCCAGTGTGCACATCAAAGGACAGCTGTATTAGGTTATCTTAGAATTTTGTGGCACTCAGTTCCTAAGAATCTTGGGATCTCCTAAGTATCTTGAAGCATGTGAGTGAAATGAACAGGGGTGGAGGGAGAGGCTTCTAGGTAGACTTGGATGACGACCAGTTATCAAAGGCTCTAATCAGTACAATTAAGAGTTGAATCTTTCAGGTCCACCTCCTCACTCTCTGCAGAGAGGTTAAAGGGGGAGCTGATCACCAGTGGCTAATGATACAACCAAGCTCCTTAACAAAACCTCAAGAATTGGCATGTAGATCAGTTGCTAGAGGGTTTGCCTAGTGTGCATGAAGACCTGAGTTTAACCTTTGCACTACATAAAGGGAATATCCCTGGAAACCCAGGAGCATTCAGTAGGATATCAGAAGTTCACGGTCATCCTCAACTACATAGGAGGTTGAGGCCAGCCTGGGATACATGGACCTTGTCTCAAGGGAAAGACAAGTCAAACCCAGGCAGGTTTGGCGAGCTTCTGAATTAATCAAGAATGCATCCAAATGCAGATGTCTGGCCTACATCCCAGGAATGGGGGGTGGGGGTGGGGGTGGGGGTGGCGTGGTGGTGGTGTGAAGACTCTAATGCTCAGAACACTTAGGAATCTCTATGTACAGTTTCTCTGACTACTTATATGTATCCTTTAGAACACCTTCTTGCCAGGTGTGATGGCTCATGTCTGTAATCTCAGCACTCGAGAGGCTAAGGCAGCAGGACTGCCAGCCCAAAAGCAACCACCACAAAATCCTTCCTTAATACACTACTAATTGTATACACTGTCTCTGAGGTGCTGTGAGCCAATGTAGGAATAGTGAAGAGCTGGGGATGTTGGTTGAGAATCTGCATTGAATAGACCAGTTGGAAAGAAGCTGTGGGCAACCTGGGACCCTATGCTTGCAACTGGTATCTAAAGTAGAGAGCAGTCTTGTGGGACCTGCACCAACCCTGGTTAGTATGTGAACTGGATTGAATTATAGGACATCCAGCTGGTATTAGATAAATACATACTATTTGAGGAAGAAAAAAAAAATCTGTTGTCAGAAGTGAAGTATCAAGTGTTATACAGACAAGAAAATGTTTTTTTTTTCCCTCTAGACTTTTAGACGTACATCTAGAACAAATTAAAGTGTGCATTTACACAAAAATGTGTAAGAATGTTCATAGCAGCATTGATCATCACCAAGTGGAAACACTCTGAACTGTCAACTGATTAATGACCACAGGAAACAACTTGGTGTTGCCTGACAAATGGATAAGCAAACCAGGACACAACCATTAAATAGACTGTTTCTGCCCTGGATGCTTCCCCCCACCCTCCCACTGAAAGTACTGGTCAGAGCTATAGCAGATGAACTCAAAAGAAACCAGTCACAAAAATCACATAATGTATAAATGAAGAAAATGGGTTTCTTCTGTGGGTGATGAAAATATCACCAAACAGTGTTGATAGTGGTGGATATATTATAATCCTGCGAAATGTGTATTTTTTGATTCGTGAACTCTTTTAACTTTTGCGGGTGAGGGGGGTAAGGCAGTGCTAGGAACAAAATATGAGCTTCTTGTGTGCTAGCCAAGTGCCTTACAACTGAGCTATACTTCAGCCCATACATTTCATTTTAAAGGAAATTTCGCCTTTACACTGACAAAGGAGACTCCTAATTTTACTTTGCCAATTCTCAAATTATGAAGAGGACTGGCCAAGAATGCACACTAATTGGAATCCATACTTCCGCCCTCCTTCCTGTGATGTGGAAATGAAAGGAGACTTCACATGACACAATTATTAAAAAAAAAACCTGGGGATTTTCCACGGATAGTGAACACAAGGACCAGAAATCAAAAGGATTAAAGCAAAAACCTGGCAGGAGTTTAAAACTCTAAAGCATTATCAACTTTACCTCATAAACAACTCTTTAAAAAAATTCATGAAATAAGAGTATCTCCAATTTTAACAAATACAACTATTTTTATCATCCTATTTTAAACTGGGTGGAAGTGAAAAGGTTATACAGCTATTAAGGGTCAAAGCTAGAATTCAAGTCCAAGTTTACCTGCTTCTGGAAGTTGTGCTTATTCATTCATTCAACGTTTACTGAGGGCCTCATATGAATGAGCCATTCAATTACATGAAAGGAAATTGTGAACTAATCAATTACCAATAAATCATAATTTTGAAGGACTTAGAGTGAGGGGAATTAATAGTGGGGGGAGGGGCACTATTTTATACTGAGTGGTCAGAAGAAATAACATCTGAACAAAGATCTGGAAAAAAAAAAAAAAAGATATAAACAAAGAAAAAGCCCTCTAGACAGTGAGAACATCAAAGGAAACTGGGGCGGAGTCTTGAGGCAGGAACAGCAAACAGGCCACAAGGCTCCAGAAACAGACTCTTGGAGAAGTCAGGGCCTTAGTCCTATTGTAGTCTGAACACCATGAGGAAGCCACAGTAGGGTTTCAAGTGAAATGACCTTTACTTTAAGAGTCTTTAACAGGTTGAAGGACAGTAAAGGTAGGAGTAGGGAAACCATGTATGAAACTGCTCACACGAATTCCAGAAAGGGATGAAGTATTTCAGGAGACAAGTAGTTGATTTCCGAATCTCTCTCTCTCTCTCTGAGATTTATTTTTTAAATATAGTTATTGATCCTTTGAGAATTTCATACAATGTATTTTGATCATATTTAATTCCTCTCAGATCCACCCCCTCCCCTACCCACCCAACTTTGCATTTTTTTAAAAACCCATGGAGTCCAGTCTGTGCTACCTATATAATTTTAAGGGTGTGGGGATACACTACAGTGTGGTTTCTACACCAGGGGCCACACCCATGCACCCTGACTCTGCTTCTCCCTCTCCCAGCAGCTGTACCAACTGCCAATTGATCTTCAGCTAGAGATGATTCAGACCCACCTCCCCATTCTATGTAATCTGGCTTAAGTTTGAGCATCATCAGAGAAGCTTATTTTTATAGCAGCTGGTAATTAACACAGACACCCATAACTGGTCAGCATGTAGAGAATAAAAGACTTTGAAGTTCTTAGCATGGGATATTTCCATTACACCCCTTGAGGATCATCCCAGAAGGAGGAGCAGAAAGATTCTAAGAGGTGGATGTGGTAAATGACTACAAAGATTTATTGTTATTATTTTTAATTGTATGAGTGTTTGCCTGCATGTATGTATATCTACCACACATGTGCCGGGTACTCAAGGAGATAAGAGGGAGTTGGAGCCCTTGAAACTGAAGTTATATATTGTTGTGCACCACATGTTGGTATTGGGAAACAAACCTAGATCCTCTACAAGAGCAGCAAGTGTTCTTAACAACTGAACCCCGTATTTCTATATCTCTTTTGAAGGCAGAGTTGACATGATTTGCTGATGGTTTGACCATGGAGTAGGGATGAATCCAAAGTTCCTAGTTTAGAAAAAAATGAAGCTGCCATGTACCAAGATGGAGAAAACATGTTTGAGGAAGAAAACTCAAAAAAAAACAAATTTATAGCTGTGTGTGGTGGCACATACCTATAATCTCAGCACTTGGAGGCTGCAGAAGGATTAAAAATTTGAAGCCACTCGAGTTATATGAGACCCTGTCTCCAAATAAATAAAACAAAAGCAGTTTTGCATACAATGACCTCTGCTAATCTTCTATCTTAACAATTATACTGTATAATGATTTTTATGTAACAGTTTTGTAAGTAGTTAATAGCTTTTGATCCCAGATCTCAAGTTCTTTATTTCTAATAAAGTTTTTACAAAGGCTAACTGAATGAGATTAAGAGGTTTGATCTATTTTTCAAACAACTCAAAGGCACACACAATTTCACCAAATAGCCACACTCACAGATAACAAATGGGTATGTCAGTGAGTACCTTTAATCCCAACACTCAGGAGACAGAGGCAGGTGGATCTCTGTGAGACTGAAGGCAGCCTGGTCTACATAGTGAGTTCCAGGCCAGCTGGGACTACAAGGAGACCCTGTATCAAAACACAAATAAGAGCTAGCAAGTGAGGAAACTCAAAACATCTGAAAAGCACAGAAGTATTTTGCATATAACCGTCATAATGAATAGATATTATAAAAGTCATAGAGTGAAGGCTCAATTTAGGTAAATATTAAACAAAAGAACATTATCTAAAGATGCCAGACCACACTTTTAAAACTTCCCTTGATAAAATGATTAAATAGTACTCGCCATTATAGTTCACTTAGTACACTCACAGCCAATACACATAAACCTTTTCTTAAATTGTTATCCATACAGCACTTGGGAGGCAGAGGCAAAATCTCTATGAAGTTCAAGGCCGACATGATCTACATAGTGAGTTCCAGGTCAGTCAGAACTACATAGTTCCAAGAGATCCGACACCCTCTTCTGACCTCTATGGGCACTACATGACACAGGTATACTTACGCAAATGCAGGCAAACCTCTCATACATATAAAGTAAAAATGAAAGTTTTTTTTTAATCCACATAGTAACATTTTTATAAATGTTAAGGAATATTTCCTCTCACTTTCTTAACCATAAAAGCTATAAAACAATGTGTCAATAAGTGCTTATTTCTTTTTTTCTTCAGTGCTAGGAGATATAACCCAATACTAGGCAGGCGTTCTGCCACTGAGCTAACCCCCAACTCCTATCTGCTTAATTCTCAACTGAGAAGTTAACTAATCATCCCAGTGATTTCTCTACCGTGCCAAACTCCTAAAAACGTTCATACCTACAAATTCACAGTACCACTAGAACTCAGGATTTGGTTTCAAAGCCCAGTTTAACTACTCAGATACTGTATAATTTCAGGTCACTTTCTCAAATAACTACCTTATTGGAAATCACTATATCAGAAAAAAAAGGGGTTACCCGACTTTACCTTTTACAAAGCTGCAGTAAGAATCCAGACCAAAAAAAAAGAAAAATAATAATATAAAAGTATATGGAAACATTACAGTTTGTCAAATGCACAAGTCAAGCAATGAACAACTTTTCTGGAATATATAATACAAAACTGAATTTTAAGCTACCCTTTGCTGGTGTTCAACCTTCCCATTACAAAACTGTTTAACAGTATTCCCTGAAGTAGAACTAAACTAAAGCAGAATTTGTTACTCATCAATGCTTCAAATAATCCACAAATGTTTACTGTGCATGAGTTCTGGTCACATTTAAAAGACAAAGGATTTTTTCCCCTGCTTTCATGCAATGACAACTTGAAGAGTTAGAAATCTACACACTTCTAAAAGTATAAAAGAGATCTCATAAGCAAAAGTACAAGGAGCACAGCAACACTGTAAGGATATGGCCAGTAGAATTTTATGTTGCTCTTCACCTATGTCTGCCATTTACATAGAGCACCCTCAATTCTAGTTTATGCTGAGTCCCTATTCCCTCAGCCCTTGCTCCCACAGCTCTAGGCCCCTATTACACAACAAACCTCAGACATCAGAATTCAAGTTCTCCATGCTCAATAAGCTTTAGCATCCCAGATGACAATTTTCTAACTTCCAACTAACTACAACCTAAATTATGACATCAACAAATAGGAAGGTAGCATCTAATTGTCAAGGCAACAAGACTACTATGATAGTACTCTATGAGCCACAGCCCATCTCTCCCAACCACTGTAGCCAAAAACATAACCAGAGGGTTGATCCAAAATAATTTCTTAGTCACCTGCAAACAAACACATTCACACCCTCTCTCTTGAAAATAAAGCTCAACCTCCTCTGTCGAGTCAAGTAAAGGATCGGGAAAAGTACAAGATCCAATTAAGTGACAGAGGATGAAAATGCAGAAAAGCCCCACGGAATAATTCAACAATCATTTCTTGCTACTGTATAATTTCTTGTAGAGCTAACAAACATCAACAATTATGTACTAATTTCCTAAGGCCTTAAGACATAAAGCAGTTAAATTATGAAAATATACCAGGTAAACTTTAAAACTTCTAATTTAAAAGTCTGAATAAAGGGGCTAAATATTAAATTTTAACAATATAGGAAAGTCCAACCAGCTAAGAATTTCAAAATATGAAATGGGCTATAGGAAAGTGGTAAAAATACATACATACATACACACACACACATACAAGGAAAAGAGCAATGCAGTTTTGGATTTGGCTAAAAACAATACCCCCAGTATTCCTACGCTTTCCATAATTCTTTAGAATTGTATAAAAACACGAGGAAAAATATGCTTTTACAGCTTTGAGATGGAAAGCTTGTAACAATATTCAGTCCCTAAAGTGCTAACACTGAAAATGTTACAAAGAACTTTCCAGTTGATATTTTAAGATTTTGTGAATTACCAAAATGAAGTGTAGACCTACTTCTTATGTCTTACCAATTTTAAGTATTGCCATGAGCATTCCACTCTTTTCAGAATGCTTCCTAAAAATAGTCTCACTGTATCTTGCTTGGCAATACATTGACTTTGTTTTAGGAAGAAGGAAGATATCAGAGAAAGATGGTAAAGAATGCTCACAGAAGTATGAAAAGCACCCTGATCTGTGTACTGATGAATGCCAGAGTTCAGGTGCACAGGAATGGAGCTTCTTCAGCTGTACAGGTGCACAGGAACACTGACCCTTCTATACCAGGTGCTTCCAGACCTCATCCACTGCATCTGCCTTACTGTAGTATTCAAAAGTTTTCTATATATAAAAACTGAGAAGCACAAACAGAATACATGAAAACAAAGTTAAGCATGGTAGCACAGAGTTGTAATTCCAGCACTCAGTAGACTGAGGCAGAAAGGTCTCCAGTTACAGACCAGTCTAGGCTATACAGCAAGAACCTATCTCAAAAAAATGAAAATAAGAGAACATACATAAAAGCAATTACAATAACCTTATTTTTTACATTTAAATTTTATGTGTAACAGTATTCTGCCTACATGTATGTTAAGTGTAACACATGCATGAAATGCCCTTGGAGGCCAGAAGAGGAATCAGATACCCTGCAACTAGGGTTACAGATAGTTGTTAGCTACCATGTGGATGCTGGGAACTGAACATAGGTCCTTTACAAGAGCAGCCAATGCTCTTAACTGCTAAGCCATCTTTCCAGCCCAACCTCAACTTTAAAGTTTGTATTCTCCAGTAAGAAACTGAAAGATACCCTAACTTGATTTTACTGCATATAAAAATTACTTCATTGTTATCAAGTAATCAAAGCCCACATGAGATGTGCACATTACGGCATATTTTTAAAGTACAGTTCCTCTTAAAGCTTTAGTAGTAGTTTCTTCATCAACAATAATGTCCCACCCCCAGGTAAGCTATGGAAGGGTAATCTCTAAAAACATGTGCTGAGTTAACAAATATATTTGATCATTATTTGTAGCTTGATGTCTAATTTTGGTTCTTTTGAAAAATAGCTTTTGCTATTAAAATGGTCAGGAAATAAATTTTTGTACAAAGTTGCAGAAATAATAACATCAAAGTGTGCTTCAGAAAGTTGCTGTGAAGCTGGAAAGATGACTTAGTTTAAAGAGTGCATACTGCTCCTGCCAAGGACCAGAGTTAGTTTCCTGGCACAAACATCAGGCAGTCAACAGCCACCTGTAACACCAACACCTGTACAGGAGGTGTGGATACAGGAGGGCACCTGTATTCACAGGCACATACCCACACACAGACACATAATTTAAAAAACAAAAGTAAATCTTTTTAAGTTTGATATGTCCATACTGAAATATTTTTAATATTTTCAGAAAAATTTATCAAATTCTTTCAAGTACACAGAGGTTAAGATTTAGTTTTAATTAAAACAAGAAGCACAAGCATCCCACTCCTCTAATCAGAAGACAAAGGAATAAAAGTGCAATAGGATTCTTGAAGCACAGAAAAAGGCATCACTGCATAGAAAACTATTTCTCCGCTGCTTAAGTCACCATGCAAAATTCAAGATTATCAGTATTTCTCTTAAAAACAAGTCTGCCTTTTCCAAATATTTGAGTAAAAAATTAATTAGCTCTACTATCAAATATAATCACAAATGTGGATTTTAATCTTAATGTTTAGTCTTAGACCACCTATAATCTTCAGGTGGTCATAACAAATAATGTATTTTTTAACACAGAAAAAGATCTTCAAGCAATCATATAGGCCATCCACCATTCAACTGGTGTTCCCTAGTTCCTTTTTTGGCCTCAAATGACGAAACTTCTCTAACGTCTCTGGGGAGACTGTAAAGTATAACGTTTCCTGAAATTGTTCTTGCTTTTCCCTGCACCATTTCGTGACATCTTAACTAAAATTGTTATATGCAATTTTATCGTTCTGCAGGAAAGGCCGGAGAGACAAGCAAATGTAAAAATAATACTGTGAGAAAACAAGTTCAAAGAGGATACTCTGAAGAAAAAAGGAGCACAAAGAAGATGCAGAAGAGAGAAACTCACTTCTAGCACAGAAAGAAAAAAAAAAAAAAAAAAAAAAAAACGGCCTTGGTTAGTCTAGAAACAAAAGTGGAAAAAAAAAATCTAAAACCCTGGGCTGTCTCTTTTCTTTGGGAGATGTTATTAAAACTCTAAAGGCGTTCCTTAGACACTCCACAAGAATTCTACCTTCTCTTCCTATCTACTTTAATACCGCTAGCCTTATCTGTGAATTAAAGGCTGGCTGTAGATAATGCAATCTCTAGAAAACTACAATTGTGGTTGCCATCTTTGCCAAAAGGATTTGGGAAGACAGAGGGAGTAAATTAAGTTGCAGAACAAGAAAACCATCAGCGCTAAGTCAGGCTGATAGGACAGCGGGTAACAAGCACCTTCTACTAAACTAAGATTTAAAAGGTCTAAGGAAGAAGGGCGAAAGAGCCGTGGCCTTTACCGAGACCGCAAGGGTGGGGCATCTCAAGGAAAAAAATCAGAGGGCGAGTTATCCCCGAGGGCTCCTCCTGGCTGGGAAGCAGGCCGGCCAGCTCGCACTGGGTGGCATAGGACGCTGGGGATGCGGGCGAAGGGCTGAGGGGAAGAGACGTGGGCTGCCGGGGAATGCCCGCGAGTGCTGGGCTGACAGGAGGAGGTACCCACGGGCACCGGATGGAGATCAGAAGGGAGCGAGCAGCGGCCGCGCGCGCAGGAGACCGGGCAGAGGCCACGGAACGCCGTGGACAGACGGCCGCTGGCAGGGCGCTCCCCGACTGCCCGACGCTCAGCCCCTCTCAGCCCCGCGGCCGCGGGCTACAACGGCGGGCACAGTTGTTTCCGTCCGGCCGCGGAGTGCGGAGGTGCCGGGCACCTCTGCGGCCGCAGGAGAGCGGAGCAGCGACCGACCCCGGGCGGAGAGCGCACGCCGAACTTCGCCCTTTCTTCCCCTCGGCCGCCTTTATCCCACAACTTCGCGGCCGGCGGCCGTCCGCGGCCAGAGGCCGACACCCCGCTCCCCGCGCCGCCGACGCCGCGAGGCCCGGGGAAGGCCGCCCGCAGTCCGGCTCCGCAACCCCACACGCCGGCCCCGCGCCAAGGCTCGCCGGGTGTCGGCCGCCCCCTCGCCCGTCCTGCTGCAGCAGCTCCGCTCACCTGCATTGACGCCATGATGAAACCATCGCCCCCCCCAGGCCAGCGAGGCCAGAGACGCAGGGGGCGGAGCCGTCGTGCTCGCGTCACGCCGCGGGGGCCCAACATCCCGGGCGCGGGGGCGGGGCACAATGGGAAGGGGATGGAGCTCCGGGATTGGCTGATGCGTGCGGCCCCTGGGGCCGGGCGGGGCCGGTAGGCTGCGCCCTCAGCACCCCACAACCCGGTCGCTGGGCGTCCGCGTGGGCCGGCTCTTTCCCTGGGTCTCTCTCGACCACGATTGCTGGTTTGGGTATCTGGAGTGCGAAATCTTGATTGTTGTCTGGATGCGTAGGAACATTTTTTTGTCTTGTTTTGTTTTGCCTACTACAGGTGTACGCTTTACATGAGTTCTCCACATCCCCACCTCGTGTTTTTTCTACATGTATCCCGTTTTCCAGCCTTGGGGGCCCGGATAAAACTCCCTGGGGATTCTTTCTGATCTTTGGATCTGGGAGCCTTCTCATTTCCCGAATTTGTGGGTAGACACACGTTTCCCTCTAGGTTTGAGAGCAGAGTACCCTCCGGCATCTTAGAAGCTAGAGCATTTGAATTTGTAGACTTGAAACTTGCCGGGAAGGGGAGGAGAGAACATCATGAAGTTCTTCTTTTGTTTGTGTGCGATTTTTCTAGCTCCATTACCTAGCCCTCTTCGTTGTAAACTTCACGTTTATCAATAGTAGTCGTTGCATCCGTCTAATTTGGTTAAAGATTTGTTTTTATGACTTCTCAGTATAATGATTTACGGTACAATAAACACAAACCTATCATACCTAGATTTCTCTTTAGTCTTTTCGGTGGTGGACAGTTGATGGTGGTCAGCTGACCTACGGATGAATTTGGGTAGGAAACGCTGCGCATACAGAATTTATTCTAGGAATGCACCAGTTCTGCCAACATTTATCAGAAGCCACAGTTTTGTTTTGTTTTTTTTTAATCTTACGGAACTGAAGATGTCATTCGGTTTAAAAGAGGAAAATGGAAGCCAAAACCTTGCACCTCGTGTTCTCTTAAAAGAATCAAGGCTTCTGACGCGTTTAACAGGCTTTTGCTGTGCCGGAATGAAAGTTTAAATCTTTACATTTTATTGACTCTCTTCTTTTTTAGACATTTCTCAAAGATATAAATACAATGGCAGTGTAGGATCTCATTCTTCACACTTAAGATAGATCACGATGTTCTCTGGGAACATCACATAAGGAAATGCGTTCAAAAAAGAAAAAAAGATCGTTACAATATGCCAGTTATTCTATGGTATCATATTAAACACAGTTTATCCTCATTACAGAGCAGCTTAATTTGGTATTCTCTTCCGTTGCCCTAGACTTACACTCTATTACCAGAAATGGACTGGTTTTCCTTTTTTTATGCAAAATGACTGTGTCCTTGAAGTTTGGATGACTTCTAAACAAGAAGCAACCAGAAGCATATCAGGCGTCAGTTCATCCACGTTGTCAACATTACAACAGTGAGTAAAGCCCACATATTCCAATGAAAGAGGAAAGCTTATAAATAAGCTTGTCAGAAATATTTCCTTTAGAAACCTTCATCCCTGTGACCTCAGGTAGTTTTACCATCTAAAATTTTGTTTAAAAGCTGTATTATTCACTTTGTTTAAAAACTGATTCTTCCTAAAGATATAATTGACAACAGATGACAAACAAAGCATTATGACCTCATCAAAGCAGATAACCTTCCAGAAAGGACAAAAGTGGTTACAGGAATTTTGGCATTGCTCACAGTAGAACAAATGCTTGGTCTTCTGGGCTTTACATATGTGTTAAAAAGATCTTCATGGGAGATCAATATTAGCCATATCCTTCCTAGGAAATTCTAAATAGCTCATAATCACCTATCTTCTTTATTCTTCCATTACTATATCATAGATGGCTGGGGTGTAGTTTATTGGTAAAGCCTGTGCCTAACATACAGGAGGCCCTGGATTTGATCTCCTAGCACCAGAGGCAAAACAAAAGCCAAAAATATATAATAGAAGAATCCTGCGGAGCCAAGACCTTGACTTTCAGTGAGTATAAATTGTTTATGAGTAAACTTCACTGCTCTCAGTATTTGATAAGAATACTCATAACTTATTTCTTTTCAGAACAAGACTTCTTGCCAGATAGGCAAATGTTAAAAATGTTTTAATGTTAAAAATGTTTAAATTATTTATTATTTTAAAATAAATAAGTAAAATATTTTTAAATAAATAATTTTTATTTACTATTTTTATTTTACCTGTATGAGTGTGTTGCCTGCATGTAAGTGCACCCATGTTGTGCAGTGTCTGCAGAGGTCGGAAGAGGGCATCAGATCCCTTAGAAATGGAGTTGTGGATGGTTGTTAGCCAGCATGTGAGTAATGGAATTCCAACCTGGGTCTTCTGCAAGAGCAGCCAGTATTTTAACCACCGAGCCCTCTCTCAAGTCCCAAGTTACAGAATCTTTTTTTAAAACATCTGCAGTAAAACATGAAGTACTAACTGCAATGTATTAATTCCATTTTGGCTTGTGATTCAAACAAATCCACAACTGGAGCAAAGTAAACTTAGAATAGATATTAAGGAATTATTATTTGTATAAGATTTCATAATACTTTTTAATTTCCACAGCAATTAGAAATGACTCTCAGGTTGCAAGAAGAGGCAGTTGTTCCTCATCTCACAAACCTCTCCCTCCTGGAAGAAAAAAAATCTGGAGATATGAAAACTGTAAGTGCCTCACGGCTTCCCTTCCTTAGGCAAGAAAAAAACATAGAACCAAGCTAGCAGCTGGACCATCTGGTAGTAAAGAGAAGGAAATATGAAACTAATCTAGTAATATTGAAGCACATACAAAATACTACAGGGTAATTGCTGCAGTATTTATAATGCAGTGTCATTTCTGGGTGTTTTTGTTCTAGTGATTCAAGACTGGAAAGTTAACACAGAGTTGGGGCAGGAGTGCTGCTTGAGTCTGTCCCCATTTGCTTAATTGTTCATGGTTGAGCTCATTCTTGAAATGGGAGCACTGGGCAACAAACAACTTATATTTTCCAGATTTATTTCTTTTAATGTGTACAAGTGTGTCTGTGTATCTGCTACATGTATGTGGGTGCCCAAAGAAACTAGAAGAGGGTGTTGGATTCCCTCAAGCTGAAGTTACATGTGGTTCTGAGCCACCCAAAGTTAGGTGCTGGGAATGGAACCCAGTTCCTCTGCAAGAGCAGAAAGTGATCTTAACCTCTGAGCTATCACTCCAGCCCCCCAAAACAGCTTATTTATTCCATGTTATAAAAGACTTTAAACAGAGAATTCAAGGTTTGCATTCTTATTCTAGCTTTAATGTTAGCAAGCTTGAACAAGGCTCTTCATCTCTTTGAGTATTTTTCCTTAATAAAAATTTGCAAGTAAAATTGCATAATCTTTATGGTTTTCACCAGACTTCACATTCTATGCATCTAGTAAAGAAAACTGAATTTTTAAGTGATTTGCCCAAAATACCATTTTAAGGAGCTTGCAACATAGCTCATTGATGACATATACTTGCATAGCATGTCCAAGACCATGTTCCACCCAAAGAAATGCAAAAAAAAAAAAAAAAAATTCCAAAAACAATAACCAAAACTCTAAAACAAACTGCAACAGAAATGTTGTCTTATTTTTGAGGCTTAAAGTCACTTTTGTCAATATATTAAAGAATTAACTTGGCTTCTTAATATACCAAGGAAGAGGGAACTTCAACTGAGGAATTTCTTCCATGGAATTGGCCTATGACCAAGTCTGGGAGGCATTTTCTTAATTGCTAATTGATGTGGGAGGGTCCAGCCCAGTGTAGGAGGTGCTATCCCTGGGCAGGTGGGCCTGGCTTGTATAAGAAAAGTAGCTGACAAGCCAGTAAGCACCATTGCTCCATGGTCTCTGCTTCAGTTCCTGTTCTGCTTGAGTTCCTGCCCTGACTTCCCTCAGTGATGAATGGTCAGTTAAAAGAGTTAGATGAAATACTCCTTTCCTTCCTAGTTACTTTAGTCATGATGTTTATCACAGCAACAAAAAGCAAACTAGAATAGCTTCCTTGGAGTTTATGTGGAAATAGCTGAGGCTTTAGTGGCTTACTGCCCAGGACCATGAGAAAATATTGTGCCACCCAGCACTAGGTCAAGTAAATGATCAAAATTCAAAATTCAGTTTCTATCACTTTCACTTTTCTGTATCATAAAATACAGAAATCATTAATTGAAACAAATCAGGGACTGTATGTACTTTCTTTTCTCTGAGCCTGTCTAGTTCTGGTCTACAGCCTTTAAGTACAATCCTTGTTTATTGTTCCCCTACATTTCCTCAAATATGCTTAATTATTATTTGAAAGTTATGTAGTTCCTTGTTTTCTGCTATAAATCTCTTTAAAAATCAAGTGAAGGAAGTGGGAGGGATGGCTCAGTGGTTTAAGAGAACTTGTTGCTCTTGCAGAGGACCAGGGTTCAGTTCCTAGCATCCACATTAAGCAACTTACAACCACCTGTAACTTCAGTTCCAGGGGATCTTATACCTCTAGCTTGTGTGGACATCTGCACTCATATGTACACATATATAGACTCAGCCATATACATACATACACATAAAATAAAATTCTTTAAAAAAAAATCAAATGAGAGTCAGCATCATAGCTCAGGAGGTTAATGGCACTTACCTCCAAGCCTGATAACTTAAGTTAAACCCCTGGCACTCACATGATGGAAGGAGAAAACTGATTCTTGCAAGCTTTTCTCTGACCACACTGGTACCTATGTACAAAGACACCCCCCCCAAAACACACACACACACACACACACACATTAAATGTTTTGAAAAAATTTTAAATAGTAAAAATAAAAGTCAAATGAAAGCCATGGGCCCACTATACAGAAAAATGAACATACTTGTAAAATTTTACACTATAGAATGTTATCCAATGTGTTCATGGACAGAAGGGTGTAGAGCTCAAGATCACAACACTTGGGAGGCTGAGGAAAGAGAATCAAGAATTTGAGATCAGACTGATATACACATTTAGACTCTCCCAAAAATAACTGAATAAATGTAAAAAAAAAAAAAAAAAAAACAGACAAACAGAAACCACTTAATCAATGGTGAATACTGTTCCAGTCTCTTGCAGTTCCATGATTTATCTTATATAGACAATTTCATAACATTGTTTTATTTTTGCTAGCTTGTGTATTTGCTGGTGGTATTAGCTTGGTGTCACTGGAACAAAATACATGAGATAATTAAAGAGCAGAAAATGTTTATTTGGGCTCATGTTTTCAGAGGTTTCAGTTCATGGTCACTGGTCTCCATTGTTTGGACCTGTGGCAGCACAGTATGTCATGGTGGGAGCACATAGAAGAGGAGGTCTGTTCACTTCATGACACCTAGGAAGCTAAAAAGAGGTAAAGGAAGGAGCCACAGTTCCAACATACCTCCAAAGGCACACCCCCAATGACCCAGTGTCTTTCTAGTAGGTTCTCCTGTAAGCTCTACCAACTCCCAATAGTGCCAGCAGCTGGGGGTCAATTGTTTAATGCATGGGATTTGGGGGAACATTCGAGATATATGAAAAACTCTGACCTGGTACCCAAGGGCTGAGTGCTTGCCTTGATTCTTCCCAGGAGTAATACTAAACTGTTGGTGCTGACCATTCAGGGCATAAGCTGCTCACTGCTGGAACCTTTTATGTAGATCAGGGATCTTTAGTTAGACCTTAGGAGAATCTGAGAGTATTCAGAGACTGTGGAGGGGAGGCTCCTTTGGATATTTGAGGGCAAGTTCTTTATCCATTGATGCATCTCTCCAGCCCTTGATGTTTTCTTTTTGAGGTGATAGAAATATTCTAAAATGAGATTGTGCTGATGATTACCCAAGTAGACAAACTTACTAAAAATTACTGGACTGTACACTTACAATGGGTGTGTATGGTATGTAAATTACACTTTGATAACTTGTTATAAAAAAAAGAAGTTGGGTGTGGTGGAGTTCACCTATGATCCCAGTGCTCAAATCCACCAACACTTTGGACACTGAGGAAGAAGGATCATGAGTTTGACATCAGCCTGGTCTACAGAGCCAGACCTGGAAAGAGAAAGAGAGGAAAGGAAAGAGGAGGAGAAAGAGAAGGAGTGAGAGAGGAGGGGAGGTTCGCCACAGTAGCATGTACCTGCAGTGTTAGCTAATCGGGAGGCTGAAGCAAGAGGATCACCTGAGCCCAGGAATTCAGGGCCAGCCTTTAAAAAATGTTTTTAATTATTTTTTGTTATTGTTTCTGGATATTTTTTATTTTGTTGTTTTTCTTCCTGTTGTTACTTAATGAGGCAGGGTCTCAAGCAGTCCAAGATGACCTCCTACTCCCTGCGTTTGAATTCCTAAGTACTGGAATTACAAGTGGTAAATGCCATCACATCCAGCTAAAGAAGAGCTTAACTATTTACTGAATCTGGCTGGTTAGCTTTCAGTTTGGTTTTCCCACTAGTGGTAGGGAATGTAAGGCAAATCAGGCACTGTTCTGGATTTGGATTTCTTCATCAGTTAAATGGACTGTTATTTCTTCAAAGCTATGAAGGCAGATGAATGCCTTTCTTCATCAAAATATTCAATCTGTCACGCATGGCAGTTCACATCTGTAGTCACTGGTATGAAGCAGGAATTTGAGGCAGGAAGGCCAGGCTGGTCTACAAAGCAAATTCCACACAAGCCAGAGCTATATAACGAGACCCTGTTCCAAAGAAAATAAAACAAAACGTTCAAAATTGCATAATAACTTACCTTGCTCTCTTTCTACCTCCTCCCTCAGTTTCAGCATTGTTCACCTCACGTCTCACTCCTGTGCTGTGTCTTAGCCCTGTAATGGTTGTCTCTAAACATGTACAAATGTCTTTGCTTATCATTATTCCTTAAACAATCAGTATAACTATTTATAAAGCCTTCCTATTACATGAGGGATTATAAATAATTGAGAAATGTTCTAAAGTATACAGGAAAATATGTTTAGGCTCTAATGTAATACTGAGTCATTTTATATAAGGGTCTTGAGCATGCACAGATTGTAGTATTTGCAAGACAGTTCTGGAACCACTCTGCACCCTCTAAAGATAGTGAGGGACAACTGTAATGAGTGAATCATGCTGACACACATCAACTTACTGATTAAGTGAGGCAGCCAGATATGTACCTCCTGAAGGGAGTACAATAGGAATTAAACAGATGTGTTCTTGCCAAAAAAAATCTACTTGAGATTTTGTACCATGATCGGTGTTTATGGGAAATCCAGGGTGAGAGAGTTGCATAATAGAGAAACGTATTAAACCACATCATGAGACTGCAACCAGCCAAAGTGAGATTATGTAAACCTCAAGATAAATGACTCAGTATATTCCATAAACACCACGAGAGTAGGGAGGATGGGAAACGTCGTAGATTAAGATACTTGAGAGACATAATAGACAAATACAGCAGGTTGGCCTTGTTTGGATCCTGATTCAAACAAAACTTTAAAAGCATTTTTGAAACAATAGAAGAAATTTCAACATAGACGGGATATTGCTCTTAAAAACAAATTTAAGGGCTGGAGAGATGCCTCTGCAGTTAAGAGCACTTGGCTGCTCTTTGCAGAGGACACCTGTTCTGTTTCCAGCACCACACCTACATGGTGACTAACAACTGTCTATAACTGTAGTTCCAGGGTATCTGATGCTCTCTTCTGACTTCATGGGCATTGCATAAAACAGATGCACATGGATGTTGTAGATGTGCCATTAAGCATGTAGGCATAATTGATGATTTCTGAAGAAAATCAGAGTGACTAGAACAAGGAAATATTCAACACCGTGTGACAAAATATGAAATATACTGTTCCATGACCTGTGGTAGGGTTATGTTCCAATACCCCACTGTAACTTGGATGTTGTTACTTGTCTTATGGCTGTGACCAAATACCTGACAAATCAACTTAAGGGAGGAGAGGTTCATTTTGTCTCACAGTCTGAGGAGAAGGAGTCCATTGTGGTGCAAAGACATGGTGACTCTGCAGTGGTAGAAGATAAGGCAGCTGGTTTGTTATATGATTGACAGTCAGGAAGCTAGGGGAAGTGAGGCCTGGAAGGAGGCTGGGATGTAACCCTCAAGGCCAGGCTCCTGGAACTCCATAATCTTCCAAAACTATGCCACCAATTGGTGACTAAATATTTAAATATATGAGCCTGTAGGGTGCATTTTACATCCAAACCATGTCAATATCATGAATCAACTATGCTTAACACATTTAACATACTGAACACAATACTTTAGCGCTCTTGAACACAGGCATGTCTAACTCACAGTTCCCAAAATAGACATGAACTTGGTCCCACACATTTGAAATGACAATGTCATATTGCAATGTCAAAAGGTTGGACACTCTTGAGAGTGTGTTGTTTCCTGATTGGGACAGGTGGCTCATTCACTGTAGCAGCCTATATCTCCATGAGAGTGTACATATCTCTAACACAGGAAAAGCTCAAAACTAGAAATACAGTTTGTATTGAATCTAGATCACTTTTGTACTATTATAAAACTGGAAACTCACATTAAGCAATCATCATTCAGAGACCATGTACATGTAGTTGGTCTTTGTGCTTGCTTCATGACATAAATCTCCTAAAATTCTTGTAATGTCCAGAGAGGTAGAAGTAATGTTACTCCTGGCAGGTGTCCTAGTTTGCTTTCTATTGCTGTGATAAAAACAATGACCACAACCAACTTAGGGAGGACAGGGTTTATTACATCTTGCTCTTCCAAGTAACAGTACATCACTAAGAGAAGCTAAGGCAGGACAAGAGCATGGAGGAAGGAACTGAGGTAGAGACCATGGAGGAATGCTGCTTACTGGCTTGCTTCCCTGGCCTGTGCTCAGCATGCTTAGTCATACAACTCAAGACTGCCTGTGCAGAGTGTGACAGCACCCACAGTGGGCTCAGCCTTCCCACATCACTCAATGATCAAGGTGATGACTCACAGACTTGCTTACAGGTCACTCTGATAGAGGAAATTCCTGAATTGAGGTTCCCTTTTCCCAGGTGTGTCAAGTTGACAACTAAAACTATATAGCACAGCAGGAGTCTAGCTAGCTTTAATTCAGTCTTCTTTCTCAACTCTAGGGCAAGGTGAGAAGCTGGAGATTGAGTTAATAATTAAATATGCCTTTTTAAATAAATGCCCCATAAGCAAGGTGTGGTGGTGCAGGCCTTTAATCCTAGCATTCAGGATCTCTGTGAGTTCATCTTGTTCTACATAGCAAGTTACAAGGCAGGGCACATAGTGAGACCCTGTCTCAAAACAAAAAAAACAAAAACATAAAAAGCCCTATATGAGGGCTTTGGAGAGCTTTGTGTCCCCTCATGAATTCACATGCTAGGAGAATGGGACATCCCATCTCCACAGGAAGAGAAACTATTTTAGATTTTACTCTATGTCCCTCTTCATCTAGCTGTTCATTTGTATCCTTTGTAATGCCTTTTCTAATAAATGAGTATATATAAGCAAAGCATGTTCTGAGCTCTGTGAGCCATTCTAGAAAATGAACAAATTCAAATGGGTGGTGGTCATGGAATCTAACTTGTGACTGGCTTTTGCACTGGAAATAGTCTTGTGGGATTGTGGTGATGACTTTTCCGGGAATGCCTCCTGTTACAAATGGGAAATGTAACCAAAGTTAATCCTATGCTTTGCGACTATTCAACACTGTCTCAGCTTATTTATAATGTAAACAATCTTACTAAGCCTTATACTCTTCTTGTAAACTAAATATATATTTTTAATCTCTCATAACCTTTTCTGGCACTTGACACAGAATAATGTATATGTGTGCATATTGTGAAAATATCATTTCTAAAAACAGCAATTTAAAATGCAACAAATTATCCCCATTTCAGTTGCAAAAAACAGGTGGGATTAGACTGATAACATTTGTTTGTGGCTGTATGTGCTGTTCTAGGTCTGTAAGGATCAGAAAGAGATATTTCTTCTCTGCTAAGACAAAGTTCTTCATTACTTTCCCCACAACATACTGGAGGTGCTGTTTCAATAAGAGACTATGTCTTTATTTTAGAGAACAATTCTGAGAAATCAGAAGGAATAAGTTCTGAGAACAGATCAGGGTCACTCTTAGTTTTAAACAGCTCCAAGAGTTGACAGTCCTTGTTCAAGCACCACCACATTGTGGTATCTCTGCTACATGGGACTGAGACTTTAACTAGATCTGTACTAATTCAGGGTAGTTAGTATCAGAATTAAATTGTTGAACATTCAATGTCCAGAGTATAAGAAATTTCTTGATAATGCCAGGCATGGTGGTACAGGCCTTTAATTCCAGCACTTAGAAGGCAGAAGCCAACTTGGTCTACATAGTGGGTCCAGGCCAGCTACAGATAGAGGGAAAGAAAAGAGAAAGAAAAGAAATTCATTGATGATATCAGGAGATATCTGGAAGGTAACATAACAAATCATATATATTTCAGTTGTGAATTGGGAAAATGCCGGTAGAAATTCTAGTAAGACCATTTGTTATTTAACATTGTATATGAGTCATTATCCAATTTAATCAGAGAAGAAAATATTTCCAATTGTTTTAATTTTGCATAAGAATTGGATTAGAAAATGTAAAACTAAATAAAATTATTTAATAAAGTGGAGGATGCTGAAGAGATGGCTCAGAGGTTATGAGAAAGTAGTGTTCTTGCAGAGGAACTGGATTTTGTTCCCAGCACTCATAGAAGGTAGTTCACAACCACTTGTAACTCCAGCTCCAGATCCAATGTTCTCTTCTGGTATCCTTGGTCATTTGCACTCAGGTGCACATATCCATACACTGAGACACACACCAACACATAATTAAAAATAAAACAAGGCTGGGCTTTGTGGTGTATGCCTTTAGTCTCAGTACTCGGGAGGGTGAGGCATGTGCATTTCTACAAGGTGGAATCTAGACTGGTCTACATAATGAGCCCAGCCAAACCTACATAGTTTGAGCTTGTCTCAAAAAAAAAAAAAAAAAAAAAAAAAGATCTTTAAAACAAAACCAAAGTGGATTGCGTGTGGCTCAGTTGATAGGATGCCTTTCTAGCATGAACAAAGGCCTGGGTTTGACCTCCAGCACTGTATGGTGGTATATGCTTATAATTCCATGACTCATTGGGAATAGGAGGTGGAGACTGGAGGATCAGGTGTTCAAGCTGTCCTGGATACATAGGGAGTTTGAGGCTAGCTTGGGCTGTAAGAGACCCTGTTTCCAAAAGGAAAAAAAAATGCAAAGGACAAAAATATCAAGAATAGCTATAATAACATCATGAATACAAACACAACTAGCTAACCATGGAAAAAAGTACAGTTGTTTTACAGTAAGTTAAAAATAAGTTACCAGAACTGGAGAGATGACTCAGTGGTTAAGAGCACTTGCTGCTCTTGCAGAGGACCTGGGTTGAGTTTCCACCACCCACATGATGGCCAATAACCATCTGTAACTCCAGTTACAGGGAATCCAATGCCCTCTTTTGGCCTCCCTGGGTACCAGGCATGCACATGGTGCACATACATACATGTAGGCAAAAGTCATACATGTAAAATGAATCTTTAAGAAATGGAATTACTTTATGATAATTCTAGTTTAAGGCTTACAGTTGGCATTCAAAATGATGGGTTCTACAGTGTGTAGATTCATCTAATCATGGTTCAAAATATATCAGGAAAAAATTTTTTTTGTATCAAACATGCATGGCCTGTTTTCTTCTTTTTATTCTCTAAAAAAATACCATAACAACTATTTACATGTACATTGTATTGTTGTTATTTGCCCTCCAGAGAATTTAATGTACACAGGAAGATGTGTATAGTTCTATGCAAACACTCTACCATTTTGTATAAAGTCTTGGAGCATCCTCACATTTTAGTATATGTGGAAGGTCCTGGAACCATTCCCTCCATATTTAAGGAACAACTGTATTCAGTTTGTTACCATTAAAGAAACTGACTTAGGGAAGTTAAGTTGTCTAAGCTCATACTACAGGTAAATAAATATTGGTAGAACCAAAATTCAATTATGTCTTTCCCCTGAGCCACACTGCCCCACAGATATCCAGCTTCCATAGTTCTTCTGAATGGTAGTAATAATGGTAGTAATAGTTTGTTTTTTTTTTGTCTTTTAGAGGCAGGGTCTCCCTGTAGCTCCAGCTGACCTGGAACTCACTATGTAGACCAGGCTGGCCTTGAACTCACAGAGATCAGCTTGCCTCTGCCTCCTGAGTACTGAAATTAAAGGCATGTACCACCATGCCTGGCTTTAAAAATTTTTTTAACTGAATTTTTGTTTATTTCATACAGAACATCGCAATCAATCTTAATCACCTTTATACCTCCTTTCCTCATTGGTCCCCTTCCTCTCCCCTGGAATTCATACACTCTATTCATTTGTGTTATGGCCTATGTGTCAAGTTAGTATCCCAGAACATTCCTCAGTGCAAGTTTATCCACTAAGGTCTGGTCAGCCTATCCAGAGTCCCTCGATTTAAGATTCGCTCTTCTTCATCAGCAGTAATCAGCTGTCAATAATTCTTCAGCAGAAATAGGGGTCTGCCGCCCATTTCCCCATTTTCATGCTGGGTTTTTGTCCGATTTAGTTTTCATGGTTCTTGAGCACACCAATGCCTTAATGGTAATAATATTTCTAAACTCCTTTACTCAGTGTTTCACAATCCATAAGGGACCAAGAAAATTCAAATACGGACATATATAACCACACTCAGGCTCTCAAGCTAGTTGTGACACATGTACACAAATAAAAATAAGATAACACAGATTTTGGAGGTGAGCATAGACAGATGGAGATAAGGGAAACAAGTGTTTAGAAATGATGTCTAGGAAGTCACAACTGCTTGTGAAGATGTACATACGGCACAGATGCTATATGTCCCATTTTGGTTTTGAAGCAAGATGTGAGGAATAAGTTGGAAAAGAAAAAGGAACTCTGAGGCAGGGGCAGCAGGAAAGGCCTGGCCTTTCTCTCTACAACAGCATTCCCAAAAGATCGGGAATGATGTCCATGGAGACTGTGGTAGAGGTAGACAGGATGCTGAAATCTCTAGACAGTTGTCACAGATGTGACTAAGCACACCATTTGTGCAAAAGATATTTGAACCAGATCCACCTAGATTATTGATAGTTCTATGGAAACATTTTCAGCCTAGTTGGGTTTGGGCCCAGTTCAAGCAGGCATTCCAGGTCTGTATCATTATTGGTAAGTGAGCTGAATTAGAATCAGTTCCCTGTGGCAACTGCAAAGTTAAGAGTTAAGCATAGTGGCACACTCCTATAGTCCCAGAACTTGGGAGGTAGATGTAGGAAAATCAAGAGTTCAAGATCATCCTTTGGACACATAACAAGTTCAAGTCTAGCCTTGGATAAGTGAGACACTCTCAAAAGCAAAACAAAACAAAAAGAAAGACAGTCAAGAATGGGGAGGCTTGGTATATAATTCAGTGAAGCACTTGCTTGACACATACAAGACCTTGCATGTGATCCCCAACATAAATCAATCAGCCAATCAATCAGCATGGAATTAAGGATGTAGGACAAGATATAATGCCATAGATATATCCCAGATACATAAGATTTCAGGTTGAGAGCAGCATTCAATGGATAGTAATGGGAACAAGGTTTCTAAAAGTCATGAATCATGGAACAGAAAGTTAGCATGATTGACTTTAGAGCCTAAAGATGTTTTTGCTACCACTGTGACATAAAGTTAGAGATACAGGGATGGGAATTGGGGATGTAGCTCAGCTTGCCTAGTGTGTTTGAAGCCCTAGGTTCCATGATTCTGAAAGAAAGGTAGAGGGCTGTTAGGAAGGGACAGTCATAGAATATAGGACATCACTTTACTAGTTCATAAACATAAGAAGAAGACCCGAAAAGACTCCTCCTGTTACCACACACATAATAACCTAGACTCATAGCAAAGGCAGCTCTATAGTAAAGTAGGGAAAGGATGGTCTTTTAGCCAATGATACTAGTTGGACATTAATATAGAAAAATCAAGATAAAATCTAGATGGATCATACTTCTAAAATGTGAGAAAAGAATGTACTTTATAGATGGAAACAAAAGATCGACTGGAAAAATGCCTCAGAGGTTGAGAGCTCATACTGTTCCTGCAAGGACCCAGATAGGGTTCCCAGCACCCATATGGTGACTAACAGCCATCCTTAATTCTAGTTCCAGGGACTCTGATGCCTCCTCTGTCTTCCCTGGGCACCAGACACACATGCGGTGCACTTACACTTATGCAGGTAAAACATGTATATACACAAAAATATTAAAATCTTTTTTAAAAAGTACATAAAGGAAAACTAATTGTAATTAAGAACTCCCTATGTAGACCAGGCTTCCCTTAATCTCACAGAGATTCACCTGTTTCTGCCAAGTGCTGGGATTAAAGGCATGCACACCACATCTGACTCCTTCCACCTTTATGTGGGTTCCAGATACTGAACTCAGGTGGCGAAGCTTCTGCAGCAACCATTGAGCCATCATGCTGACTCTTATTTTGAGACAGGGTCTCACGCAGTACAACAAGCTGGTCTAGAACTGTGTAGTCATGAATGATCTCAATCTCAGTTGTCTTGCCTCAGCTTCCCGAGTGCTGAAATTACAGTACTGAATCATCTTTGGCTAATTTTTAAAATTTAATTTACTTATGATGTTTTGAGATAGTCTCATGTAGTCCAGGCTAGTCTTGGAGTGCTGGGATTGCAGTCCTGAACTGTACTAATTAGCTTATTTAGTTTATCTACTTAGGTGCATCAAGTGCTCTGTCTATGGAGCCAAAACTCCAGCACATCTATGAATCTTTGGAATTGAATCACTTTGTCTTTCACTAGTTATTTTGATGTTTAAAACTTCAGTAGCAACTTGAGTTTAATGCCTGTTTCTAGTTTGCCTTCAATTGCTGTTACAAAACACTCTGACCAACACCAGCTTGGGGAGGAAAGAGTTTATTTGGCTCACATCTCCCAGGTCACACAGTTCATCATTAAGGAAGCCCAAAGTAGGAACTCAGGGCAGGAACATGGAGGCAGGAGCTGAAATGCAGGCCATGGAGGAACGCTGCTCACTGGCTTTCTCCCCTGGGAGAAATACAGAACAGCCTGCCCAGGGATGGCACCACCTACAGTGGTCTGGGCTCTCCCAACTGACTCATCAAGAAAATATTCAGAAACATGGCCACGGGTCAGTGCAATGGAGGAAATTCCCCAACTGAGGTTCCTTCAACCCAGGTTTGTCAAGTTAACTCTAAAACTATGCCTAGGAGTGGAATTGCTAACCATAAAAATTTATTTTTATGATGTGGGAGTGTGCATGTGTGCTATGATACCACACTTGTGGAGGCCCTTAAGGTTTTGAAAGGCTTCCAACTTTCCCAGCTGTATTATTTTACATTACCACCAGATTTACTTTATTTTTATTTTTTAATATTTTATTTTTTTGTGTATGAGTGTATTGCCTACATGTGTCTAAGTGCACCTATGTCAGAAGAGGGCATTGGATTCTCCTGGAACTGGAGTTATAGACAATTGTTAGCTATCATTGGAATTGACCTGGGTTCTCTGCAAGAAGTCAGTGATCTTAACTGCTGAGCCACCTCTCCAAACCTTTATTTTTGTTTTTGTGAAAGATCTCTGGGGCTGAAAGATCTCAGTGGTTAACAGTGCTCACTGCCCTTGCAGAGCACCCAGACTCAGAAGGCTCACAACCCCTGTAACTCCAGCTCTAGGGGATGTCATGCCTTCTTGCAGACTCCTATGTACCTGCACTCACATGCATACCCTCCCAGACACACATACACCTCTCCACACATATGCACCCCCACATGCACCTGACACACAACCCCCTTCATATACAGCCCCCCCACCCTAATTCATACACATATCCTGAGCCCCCTCACAGGGTCATGCCTACCATTATAGTCACATAATTTTAAAACACACTAAGAAGCCGAACTTGGTGGCACATGATTTTGATACCAGCACTGGGGAGGCAGAGACAGAAAGTTCAAGGCCTCCCAGAGTGAGTTCCTGCCAGCTAGGGCTGAAGGAGACCCTGAAGGGAAGGTGGGGGGTGGGGAAGAACGGAGAAGAGATTGAGGCAAACCTTCAGCATTAAAAGTGGTACTTCTCTGCCCACAATAGGAAACATCATTCAGTGTGATGCTGAAGCAAACACATAGCCCAGTATACTTTAGGCACATGGCTTAAACCATATGTACTTACTGTGGGCAAAGCAGCAGAAATGACCTTTTGCATTACGACAAGCTTTATAAAACTCCACTGAAACTGTATAGTGGTTTATGCATGTAGTCACTGTACTTGGGGGGCTGGAACAGGGTGATTAATACAAGTCCAAGGTCAGTCTGGTTTGTTTGAGACTTTGTGTCCTCCTCTCCCCCAAAAGGTCCATCAATTAGATGACTTGTTCCTTTTATCTTTATGGTTGAGCTTGCAATTCTGATGGGTTCTGTGATGACACATTATTCCACCAGCTTTCTGGCATGTCTATACACACACACACAGACACACACACACACACACACACACACACAGTTTTTAAAAAAGAAAATGGATTGGTTATTGTTGAGATTGCTAAGGGACATGACATATTTGGTAGGCAAATATGTACCAGGGTTCAATCCCTAGAACCCATTGTGCCGGAGCCCGCCGGCAGAAATCAGACCATACCCAAAGCGGGGAGTAGGATGAGAAAATGAGAGAGAGAGAGAGAGAGACAGAGAGAGAGACAGAGAGAGAGACAGAGAGAGAGAGAGAGAGAGAGAGAGAGAAAACAGGACAGACTCAGGAGGGCTGTCAGTCATACTGAAGCAGCTTGCCTTTATTAAACCCCCCCCCCATTTATATTGTGAAGTGAGCAAAGCAATACTAACACAGGCAAAATAACTTAGGATATGATTGGCTTCCTTCAAAGATCTTCATGTGACCTCAGTCTTAGGTGAAAAATAAGCTTCTCCTCAGATGTAGATCATTTTGCCTAATGAAAACTCCCGCTTCCAACAGCACTTCTGTGCACGAGATTGACTTCTGCCTAACGCAAAACTAGGGCGTAGTTCAAGGTAGGCACATGGCCCCCCGACACCATTGGAGGGTAAAAGTAGACAAGTGATTCCAAAGTTATTTCCTGATTTCTACACATGCACTCTGGAATGCTTGCCCACAGGTACCATGCTTATAGACAAAGTAACAAATTTTAAAAAGAACATTAATAGATTGGGGATGTAGTTGTAGAGTATCTCAATAGCATGCACAAGGCACCGGGCTTGAGGGGTACAGTAAGGAAATCAAACTACACAAGACAGAAAGTAAACATTACTTCAAAGGAATTTAGTCCTGTAGGGGCTAGAGAGATGGCTTGGTACTTTAAGGAATTTGTTGAAATCATGAGGACCAGAGTTTCGATCCCAGCACCCATGTAACAAGCTAGGATCTTTATTCCCTCCCGCTCAGAGGGATTCAGTGCCCTCTTCTTGCTTCTGTACCCATGCATCAAACTGAGTTTGAGGCCAGTCAGATCTACGTATCAAGTCCTAGGCCAGCCTGGCTACGTAGTAAGGTCTTACAAAAAGCAAAAGCAACAAAAAACAGAACATAAATTTCTCCATGTATCATCAGTTAGATATCCAGATAGATGACAGACCTTCTCTATACAGACAACAAAACATTTTAAATTGTGGCTGGGGATGGCACTGTAGCTCAGTATTATAGAATTTGCTTAGCATGAAGCCTTGGGTTGAATCCTCAACACTGCAAACAAAAACAAAAACAAACAAACAAAACCTAACGGGATGGATGACTGTAAAAGCCTCAAACAGAAAATAATTTTCTGTCTAGATCACAAGTCTAGTTACAACTGTACATACAAATCTTGCTAATTAGAAAAACAAGATGGGTGAGTGAGGCAATATGGTGGGTCTGAGTCCCTGCCGCCTGAGCTGCCTGAAAAATTCCAATGATAGCCCTGAGGAAGTCTTGTTTTCTGTAAGAAAAATGAGCCCCGGTTCCCACATGGTGGCCAGCCACAATTACTTCGGTTCCAGGGGATCCGATGCCCTCTTCTGGTGGCACTAATGTGGACACAGGTGTACTAATACGTGTGCCTTTAAGCGCGCCCTATGCGTCCTGAGGTGATATATGAGTGTCAGAACCCTTGGAACTGGAGTTACAAGTAATGTAGATGCTGGGAACCAAAACCAGATAGATCCTCTGCCAGCAAACACTCAGATGCTGAGTCACCTCTCTCCTTCCCCAAAACGCTCCATTTAATACTGCTAAATGTGGATACATTCAAGCTTTGTTAATTTGTATTAAATTTCCTGTTTACCTGATGGTTTCAGACATTAGCAGCAACTTATCTTATTCTGCAGAATATGTCTACTCTTACAAAGTAATAATAACTACTAGGATGGAACCACCGTAAACGGTATCTTCATGTATTTCTATGTGAATTGAGTTCACTGCATAATGTTTGATTCAATAAGAATCAAATGTAGATTTGATTCATTAAGAATCTACAAAAGGAACTACTGATAACTGGCCCAGCATTAATACCAGCACTTGGGAGCCAAAGGCAGGCAGGTCTGTGTGAGATCGAATCCTAATCAGTGCAAAACCCAATTAGTACAAAAATATTTTCTTTTTTGCAAAAGTGCTGGAGAGGGCATTACACACATCAGTGCTTGTTAACCAACCTACGCCCACAGGCTCCAAAATGAAATACTGAATAAAACACTACTCCATGACAAAAAAACACTGGAAAGATTTACACATGAATTAGAGAAGTATAATCACTAAGTAAGAAAACTATTAAGGTTTTAATGCTATGTAAATGAACTAAAAGGTTGAACCACACAATTCTGTCACATGGTAAGAGGTCCTGAAGCAGTGTCAATCTTTCAAGAACAGGAAACAAGGCTAAACAGGAAACACCAAGTGTTCATCATACCTTTTCAGTCAATACAGCCTTTATTAACACAGAAGTACCATTTGCTGCACGTTTACAAATTTGCCTAGTGTGTTGTAATTTTACCTTATGTCCCAAACTTAAGGTTAATTGTGGACCCAATACAAAGTAATGTACAAAACTGGTCCAATTAATTTTTTCTGTATACTGACTTTTGAAATCCATCATTTAGGTCTGAAATGATGGGAGGCCTCCCATGTTAAGTACTACCTTTGAATTCTGCCCTATACTTTTTACATATTTGTCTGTACTCAAGTATGTGGCAATAAGACTTCAGTTATTAAATATGCAATCCACAGAGCCATTTTGAATATGCTGGAAAGTTCAATGTTTAGAATTTCTAAGAGGAAGTTACTTTAATGATTTCCAGTTTCCAGAAAAACTGATTTAAACTGATTAAGTTAGTCACAGTGACATTATTGTTGTACTTTACAACTCTATCCAGATCCAGCACATATCTTGTTCCAAGCAGAGGTGCTCTTAAGCTTTTTCAGAATTGTCTGGTTGGCCTAAAATCTGAGTATCTCAGGAATTTAATTTTAGTAGCATCTTTAGTGCTCATGGAAAAACACATGGGTGCTTCCACTGCATCATTCCCTTCTTATTTTAGAGCATTCTAGTTAGATGACGGAAGACTGGAAACATTCACAAAGTTCCAGTTTTTTAAGATCTAGATAAAACCACTCATTTATAAGAAGTGAAAGTAGAATCCCAAGATCCTAGGAAGTCCGAAAATTTCAAAGGAAACTTCTTTGAACTGCAGCATATAGGAACTCCTAAGTCATATCATTTAAAGACCATCTGCCTATAGTTCAAACAGCTGCTATTTTAAAGGTTGTACCTGTTAATCTTCCAAAATTGCTCTTAAATATGGTTTTTAAACTGTAGCAATAAACAAAACACAAGATGCACTTAAACAATACTGCAGTTTATCAAAAAACACATAAGAAATTTCAACTCTTATTCTTTGAGTTATAAAAATCAATGTTTTGGCTAAGTTATAAACATGTTTTTCACATAATTATTTGCATAACTCTAGTAATGCTATCAGTGGCTATAAGATCAGAACTGGTTCTTAAAAAAACACAAAAACACAATACTTAGCCCCTGTATTTACCTGTAGAATATGTTCATTTATGCTTACATTTAGGTATTTGGTATATCACTGCTATAATTTTACAAGTCATATCCAAAGGGTAAAGCAAAACCAGCTACGAATTGGCATTTTTTTCTCAGGTTGTCCTTACTTTGTTGATGTAGCAAACAAATTTCAACTCTGACTGCTATGCAAAAAAACAGAAGATAATCTGCTTTGCAATTAACTTTATAGTTCAATTGCATACAGGCAACATGCTATATATGAAAAAATTACTAACTGAACTACAGGTATTAAATACTGAAAAAATTAACAGTTTATTATAATTTATTTTATTTAACAATCTAAGAAGTTCGCAGCCATCAGTAGTTCCAGTGCAATTTCAGGTGCAATCGGAAATTCAGGAATCTCGGTTGAGCTGTTAGTGTAGCGGACCTTGTAGGTAAAATACATGCACACTTTTGAGAGCACATGTGAAGGGATCTCTCTGAAATTGACCTCATTGGTTTCGTTTTCAGCAAACTGACCTGTAACACAAAAGGATAATGTATGTTATAGGCTGTTCAGTACATCTTCTGTTTTAGTTCTTACTCTCAAAACTGTGGAGAGGCAGTATATGCAGGTACCAACACAGGCATCTGATTCTCCTGAAGCTACAGTTACAGGCCACCATGGAACTGAGCCTAGATTAATTCGTGCTCTTAACTGCTGAATCATCTTAAGTCCACCCCCAAAATTCTTTATAGAATTTAAGCAAATAGAATTAGAAAATCAGTGCTTTATAATCCCAAATGAAGTTAACTCTCAAAGTTGTAGTGCTCTTATAGGAATCCCAGAGCCCTATGAAAATTACTCTAAAGTGACTATTGAAGCAGTCTGGGTTACAAGGAGGTATATTGCATTATTTTTTCTTTTTTTTTGTCCGGACAATGTCTCAGTTACCCAGGCTGACTAAACCTTCTAGGCTTAAGAAATCCTCCAGCCTCAGTCTGTCAAGTAGTTGGAGTGAGGCTTGTAGCTGAATACTTGATTTCGTTAAAATATATTCATTAAACATTTAAAGAGGGGAAGGAAAAGAAAATCTCTTCTTACCCGGCCCACTCAACATGGCTTTTATTGTCCCCGAAGTTAGCGCATGTTCTCTTTTCACAATGAATTCATGACCATCAGAAGATATTAATTTGACATACATGGCATCTGGGCCCTCACAGCCACCATAGGTTTTCTCTTCTCCATCTGAAATGAAGCAGGAAAATTATTTTGAATTATAGAACGCATTAAAAGATAACCAGATAGGTTGGGGATACAGCTTAGTGGCAGAGCATTTTCTTAGCATGTGTGAGGCCCTGGGTTTAACTAGTAACATGGAGAAGAAGAGAAAACAATCCAAAGGCAGCGAAGTGTGTAGCTATGGCTCTGCCACTGACACCATGCTGCTTCAAATTCAGATAGTTTTTCTTACATTACTTCTATTGTTACCAAAATAAGAAAGCATCTTGAAAAAAAAATTTAAGTTTATATTCCCTGAGAGTAGAAGAGTGGAGATGCATGTTCTCATCTGATAGTTAACTTAGAAATCCCTAAAACTAATATGGGTTTATTATTAAAACTACTCATTGCTGCCAAAAATGTTTTAAATTTGAATCTGCCCACAGGAAAACAAGACAAATTTGAGGAGTAGTCTGTTAAACAACTAGCTTAGTTCTCAACAAAGTATGATGGAAGACTTTTTCTACCCCTAAGCTAGCTTCTACTAGTTGAAACACAAAATTATCTCCATAACTTACCCATTGTGTTCTTTAAAATTCTACTTTTATCCCACAGGAACTTCAGTAATTTCCTGAAAATGTAACAATACCATATTAAGATTAATGCATTTGACATCACCCATGCATTATGATGTTCTGGGTACTAGTAATTTAAGGACACCCTCCTTATAGATGATTTGAGCATGCTGTCATCCCCCCTCTCACAATTAGACTGATGGCTGTGCTGGTGGTGGTGGGGGTTGTACAGTAAATGACATCAAGATTAACAGACATATAGACCATTAAAAGACTATTAAAAATGCATATATTAACCCAAACCAAACCAAAACCCTCAAACCAAAAACTAAAATAATAATCCAATCAAAGACTGCTGTACTGAGCTGTTCTATGCTGAGGGTTCTGCTGTCAGAGATCTGGCTGGTCTTTTCCCCAGGCTTCTAGGAAGCCTCTAAACTTTTTTATTCATGTTAGACCTTTATTTAGCCAGCTGACTGGTGGGAGTCTCTAGCTAGTTTAAGCTAACTAGAAGACTCCGGATACAGGGCTTTTCTGGGCACAGACAAGAGTATGAACTAACTTCAACAATGACATCAAGTAGCTTCCATGAAAATAGGAAAGGCACATGCACATGCTAATCTTACTCTTCCATTCCTTCTGCCAAAATCCTTAATTTGGTTAAAACTTCATAATGATTCCTAAAAAGGCAATTTCAGTAATTTGCACTATTTCTAACATGAGATAAAGGTGAGAAAAAGGGCAACACAAGCAATAACACTACCAACAGATTGTAGGTCTAAACATTAGTTTACTCTGTAGTGACTGCTTCACAGGCAGTATCTTATGTAAAAAAATCATACCACTGGGCAGAACTGTAATTTTATAATAATACACAATTAAATATTCACCAAACCATCATTTTCTCCAGTTTATATTGTTTTGTGATTGTTCTTTTAAAAAATGCTAGAAAATCTTGAAGTACAAGAATTTCAAGCATCAACTTTCCCCTTTGGTTATTCTCCACAGTAAAATATCTAGCATGTTTGTTTATCTAGCAATATCTAAGCAACCATTTCTTAGAAGCCCTTTGGGTAGCAACAGTTTCTCTGCAGACTTAATATAGAAAGAGTTCCATCATGCAGGTATGCTTCAAAGTATCCTGCCTCAGATGCAGTTAACCTATAACTGGACTAATATTTTTCAGGAAATGCTGCACTTGGCTCTGGCCAGTACAATTTAAGTTTCATGTGTGGGACTGTTCTGCCTGCATGTATGGGAGTGGGGAGAACAGGAGGGCAGATCCCTACAACTTGAGTTGCAGACATTTGTGAGCCTCCATGTGCATGCTGGGAACTGAATCGAGGCCTCTGCAGGAGCAAGTGCTCTTAACTGCTGCTAAGGCCCTTCATTCCCAGTCTCACATGTACAGAAATTTAGTATGGTTGGGTGTGGCAGTGTACACCTGTAACTCTAGCACTTGGGCAGAGGCAGCAGGACTGCCAGACCAGCCTTGGCTAAAATGAGCCAGTCTCAAGATCAAACCAAACTACCAGTACCACCAACAAGAAATAGTTAACAAACTCACTTTCTAGATAAGCACATGTTAGTAAAAAAGGGAGAGTAACTGTCCCGAAAAAAGTAAATAAACGGTTACAAATTTTCACCAGAAAATGCGCTAAATGAACAGACGGCTTTTGATCTGGTTCTTGATTGATAGAGATTTTTTTTTTTAGCAAACTAAACTGGAAGGAGGTGATCTAGGCAAAGCAATCAATATGACCCCAGTCACAGCTTTAGAGGTATACAGTAGCTTAGTGTTGCTGAAAATCAGTTTAAAAATTTATTCCACAAGTAATATACCGAGGATTACTATGTCAAGTGCTGTCCTAGGTACTGGAGAGTGAAGTAAATTTAACAAAGACTCTGAACTTCCTGAGAAAAAAAAAAAACAACAGCAGCCCAGCCCAGCCTGGTGGAGCAAAACTGAAATTCCAGTTCTTGGGAGGCTGAGTCAGAAGAATTAAAGAGTTAAATTTCAAGATCAGTCAAGACTACACAATGAGTTAACAGGCCAGGCCAGTGAGAATATAGATCAACAAACCCCGGGTGAGATGGAAGAAATTCTATGGGGAAAAATAAATCAGGGTAAGGTAGGTAGAGAATTAAGGAGGAAAGAAGATGGTGAAGAGGGCTCCCTCACACTTGAGAGAAACCTGAAAGCAGTTGAGTCATGGTATCTGGGGCAAGAGCCCTGTAAGCCCGTTGAATAGCAAGACCAGTTTGGTCAGGTGGTCAGAGAAAGGAGTGAAGGACAAGGCCAGGGAGGCTAAATAGAAAAATCATGGGGTAGGTCTATTTCATCCTGTTTCATCTCTTTTTCTATCATTCCTAAGATGTGTGATTTCAGTCTCCCACATATTGTAGTGCTTAAAAGCATTTGGCTTTACAATGCATACCCCTCTCCCTAACCAATTCCTTTCACTTGGAAATTACCTAGTCTTGCTGTGCCTAGTGTCTTAAACTGTAAAAAGAGGGTAATGTAGCATTTACAAGAGTAGTTCTGATGAGCTGAAGAGGTGATTCAAGGGTTGACAGTATGTACAGCTCTTGCAGAGGACCTGAGTTTGATTCTCTGAGTACAGATAGGGGGAGGGAGAGCTCACAATAGCCATGACTGCAGGTGCCGGGGATCTTGATGTCCTCTGCCTGTGTAGGCACCTGCACTTATGTGCACATACCTAGACACGTTAATTTAAACACTTAGAATGGTGCCTGTGCATAGTAAACACATTAAAATATTGTTATGATTCTATCTTCAGATTGGAGGTTTGTTATGTCAAGAACTTACTAGTACGAGAGGTATACGTGGTAGTAGGTCATACTACACTGTACTGCAGGGAACAGTGACCTTTCTCTAAGAGTCATACCATAGTAAACATTGTATGCTTAGCAGTAAGGTCTGTTAGAACTATTCTCTGAAAGTATAGTCAGACACAAGCCACTCTTTAGAGTAGAACTGGAAAATTTTTACATTACAAACTGTTCCTTGGACTTCTTTTGCTTGTTTTCAGACAGGGTTTCACTATGTAGTCCTGACTGGCCTGGAACTTAGACCAGGCTGGCCTCAAACTCAGATCCACCTACCTATGCCTGCTGGGATTAAAGGCATTAATGATATGCCCCTATGCCTGGTTCCTTTCTTTGAATTTTAAAAGATTATCTTCGTGGGTAGCTGCTATATTACACAAAGCACTGAGTTCAATTCTCACCATCACAAACCACAAAGTAAATAAGCAACCAACAATTCATAATTCAAGTAGGTTCTTAAACTGCAGCCCCTTACTCCTACGGGCTCACAGATAAGTAGTATCAAAACTCCCTGATTCTGAATGTATTTTGTACATATCTGTACTTTGGGGTAAGAAGAACAAGAAGCTCCATGGCTTTTATCAGAAATTTCCAAAGGGTCCCTGAACATGAAAACAAACAAAAAAAATAGAGCAAGGCCTATTGTTATTTTCAGTAGCTCCCTTACATATATACTATACAGATAGACAAGCTCATGCTGATGAGATAGGTTGCTGCCAAGACTACAACCTAGTTTGATCCCTGGTACCTATATGGTAGGAGAGAACAGACTCCAGAAAGTGTTCCTGACCTCCCCTATGAGAAATAAAATATAAACCCAAGTATTTAGACTCAAGCTCATCTCCATCTGAATTTGTACAGTTAGGCATTCCACCTTGCGACCTAGATTAAGTGATAGAAATTCTCACTGTTCCCAAATAAAGGAAATGAATTACACTGTGTCCAAAAGCTCCATCTAGCCCATTTTATGATTCAATCAGCCTGAAATTCATCATATCCCCTGTAATTTATAATTCAACTGCCCACCTTTATTAAGGAATAATAAACATTCAATACAGAATTTATGAGCGCCAGAGTACTGTGTGCTCCTAGGGTCTGTCTGATTCACACCTATAAACCATAGACTCTCCTGATTAGACAGTATCTCCAAATCCCTTTCAGTCCCAGAAAAGTATGAGCTGTTCCCAGTATTTCTAACAGTTTTTATACATAAGATGATTTTAACCTATGTCAGTGAAGATTGGAAATTGAAGGCCTGCCTGCCTAAGCTACACAGCAAGTCCAAGACCAGCTCAGGCAATTTGTTATCTCGAGATAAGAGTGATCAAGGCTTCGTGGTCCACTCCTTTAATCCCAGCCTCTGCTACAAGAGATAAGGATTAATGGTGGGCAACCAATGGTGTAATTATTCAAAGTGCTGCTGGATATCCAACCCTCTTAGTCAAGCCCTCAACATCAAGCTAAAGTTCTAGCCAATCAGCAATGAGAGAAATGTCCTATTTAAATGTTCTAAATAGGGGGCTGGGAATACAGTGTAGTGGCACTCAGAATATAGCCGTGGCTGAAGCCCAAAGTTAATCCCAGCACATTAAAAAAAAGAGGGCTGGGAGTGTAGGCCTTTAATCTCAGCACTAGGGAGACAAAGACCTGTGGATCTCCTTGAGTTCCAGGCCAGCCACAGTTACAGTCAGAACTTGTCTTTAAAAGGAGAGGGATAAGACAGGAATCCCAAATCATCACTACCAATAAACAACAAATATCCACGACAGGAACTACAGCCTCAGCACTGCATCCACAGAAAGCTTAATCCAATAAGAACTGTGATATCTGGAGAACAAGAATCATAATGGAAAAGAGACCAGATATTTACCATTTAAAATCACTTAATAGAAAAAATTAGCAACTGTGCGATTTTAAAAAGCAAGTCTGGCAGTTTGAAAAAGAAGTTTTAAAACTAAAGACTTCGATTGCTTTCTATCATGAAAAAGGCAGAGTAGGAATGCTTGCACTAAATGACACGAACTCACACTCAACTGAAGTTATTTTAGTTCCTTATGAGGAGAAAATAAAGGGGCAGTGTACTTGGCACTACAATCCCTTTCAGACAAAACGAGGAGGTGGATGCTATCAAGTCAGTCAGATCACCCAAGTTGCCCAGAAGGCAAACTTTTGAGGCTCCTGCTGCTGAAAGGAGCGAGGGCCCTCTCCTGGGACTAGGGACTGATTTTCCTGGAAGTGCACATGAGGAAGGCAAAAGAGGAAAACGACAGGGCTGCCATGCTTCTAACTCCACCCCACCCTCCCGGCGCCCTGCTCCGAGAAGGCCAGCAACCTCCGGTCCTGCCAGCGCTTTCCAAGCCCACCGAACGGCGCCAGGAAAGGTCCCGCCAACCTCCCTCTTCTCCCCTCCCCCAAACCACAACCTGGGCAGGCCGGAGAGCCAGGGAGCTTCCGTTCCTTCCCTGCCCAGATGGGAAAGGGTGAGCAAGGAGATGGCGAACGCGCCTTCTTGGTCTCCCCGCAAACCCGCAGCCCTGGTCCCCTCACTCACAAGCCAGTCCCGAAGCCACCGTAGCCGTGTCCCCGCGTACCGCCACAGCCCCTATTCAGGGCCGCCCCCCCACCCCCAGCTGCCTACCCTTGTGGGTTCCGGGGCACTGGAAGGAATCACTTCCGCCGGTCACTGCAACGCGCGGGAGTTTGGTACCAGGTGAGGCGGGAACGCAGCGTGCGAGCCACTAAGTTCTGGAGGAAGTGCGTAGAGTCCTCTCCCTTTCTCATCGCGAATACAGGCCTATTTAAGAGCAGGCAGTAGCAACACTTAACCAATGAGATGCTAGGCCTCTTGGATTCCCAGCATTCTGCGCTGTCTTGATCAAATTTCGGTCATGCAGAGCTGGGACGCCTAAGAGCAGTGCATTCTGGGATATGTAGTTTCTCTGGACGTTGCTGCTTGTGTTTGGGCAGATGTATTGCTGCATCTTGGGACTTGTAGTTTCCCGTGCTCGAAATTTTGGTGAGTTTAAAGCTTGTCCCTGCCGTTCCTTTCTAGCCAACCTGGAAGTGGGAGATTACAAAGGGAAGCTTGAGCCGGGTGTGGTGGCTCACGCCTTTAATCCCAGCACTGGAGTGGCAGGCGGATATCTCTGAGTTCAACGGCAGATTGGTCTACAAAGCGAGTTACAGGCCAGCTGGGGCTACAGAGAGACCCTCTCTCAAAAAGACCAAAAAAAGGAAAAAAACAAAATAAAGATAAGCTTGAGACTTGAAAATGCAGTTTCTGTGCTAAACAAGGACGTCTGGCCTTTCTGAGAAGTTGTAGTACACACTGATGAGCATCTCTACAGCTCCTGTTCTGTGCTGGCCTCATTTCCTCTCTTCCTGGTATAGGTCAGTGTTTACTGAAAATATGCCACGCCCAGCGCGCTCTCCCCAGAGGCCTGCCACCATTGCTCAAGGTCTGTGTCTGTCCTTGCGTCTCACTTCAACCCACTCCCATATGTCCACACCGTTTCTGCATCCCACTTCAGGCTGTCCTTTTCACTTTGTTTCCTGTAGTTACCCAGGCATTTATCCTGGAAGCCTGAATAAAACAGCTCAATGAAGCTCACCCTCCAGTTTTCGTGGAGTGGGCTTGAGGAGATTCCACATACTTGTAGTTACTCAACTAGTCACTATTGTGGAACAATGCCCACAAAAGAAAATGGACGTGGGTGATCTGGAGTTTGTGAAACTAAGGACGCTTTCCAAAAAGGCTTTGTTTGTTCTTGAATTTTGTTGTTGTTGTTGTTTGGTCTTTTTTGAGACAGGGTCTCCCTGTGGCCCCACACCTGGCAGGGAACTCACTATGTAGACCAAGCCGGTCCTGAACACGGAGATCAGCCTGCCTAAGCCCCCCATGTACTGGGAATAATGGCGTACACCACCACACCCGGCTTGTTTTTGAGACAAGATCCCATTATGTAGCCCTGTGCCCAGGAACTTGCTATGTAGACCAGGCTGGCCTCCATCTCACAGGGGCCAGTCTCAGGCTCTGGCTCCAGAGGGCTGAGATTAAAGGCGTGCGTCACCACGCCCAGCCTATTGAATTTTGGTTTGGTTTTGACACCTGGTGTCCCTGAACCCTCAACTGGCCTGGAACATGCAATGTAGACCAGGATGGCCTGGATCTCACAGAGATCTGCCTGTTTTTGCCTCCAGAGTGCTGGGATTAAAGGGTTATGCCACCATCTCCCCCTCGGCCTATTGAATTTTTGAGACAGGGTAACCCTAGTAGCTTGGTACTTTGTAGCCCAGACTGGCCTTGAACTCTGCAGTCTACAGCCCTGCACCACCATGCCTGTCATTTTGTTTTGTTTTTTAAACAATGTTTCCCCATGTAGTCCTAGGCTTCCCTTCAGCTCTACCTTGTAGTCTTGTGCTCCAGCCTCTGAGTGCTGAAATTGCTGGTGTGTGCCACTGTGGGTGGCTCTGAAAGGCTATTCTAGCTGACTTTTCAGATAGAAGGTATACATTTAAAAGATTGATTGCAAAAATGGAACACTTGGTCCTGAATTAATTTTTCAAAGACTTTGCAGAAATGATTTTTTGTTATATTAATAGCTTAAAATAATTGGATGTGGAAAAGCTGCATTGGATTATAGAAGAGATGAAGCTGAGGGGAAATCTGAACAAACCTTCTAGTGAGACAGGGGTTAAGCTCTGCTTAGACAGTAAGGATGGTTCTCATTATCCATAGTGGTTCAGGACTCCCTAATTGGTTTATCTCTCAGGCTGGGTGGAAGAAGCAACCATAGAGCATGTAGACTCTAATGTCTTAGCCCAAAATGCAGCTAAAAAAATGACTAATTCCCACTGCAAGACACATAAAAGACCACCGGGCAGAGAAACTGGGCAGAATTCCTACCTTAGAGCTTCCTTCTCCCACTCTCTGGAGTGCCTTTTCACTTTTCTTTAATAAATCAAAAAGGTTTTGCTTACTCCTTTTTGGCATTTCCTTATTCTTTTGGAGCAAGTGACAATGGTTTGGGATGTCTTTGGTAACCATTGATCATCAGACTATTTCCCTAAATTAGCCTACTGTGCTTTGGATTGCTAATTTTAATGGTCCTGTAGCTAAGCTGTATCTTACTAGTAGTTTCACTGTAGGTATCATCTATGACATCAGTCATGATGGTTACAGTTGCCCAAGTTGTTTCACAGAAATTAAAACTTGGAAGTTGTCTTTATCCATTTAAAGCTAGTTGAAACTCTGACCCTTCTTTTGGGTTCCTGTAGGTGTCCATTGGGTGACTTTTTGACAACACAGGGCCAGAATTCTCTGATGTTAGCCCCCAAATGAATCAGGACCCTGTAAGGATAAACTTTGTTTGTTTCTTTTTGGCTACAGCGTCTCCTGGCCTAGAACTCACTATGTAGACCAAGGTGGCCTCTATCTCACAGAGATTGTTCTACTTCTACCTCTAGAGTGCTGGGATTAAAAGCATGCACCATCAAGCCAGGCTGAGACAAACTCTTATATTAATGCACCTTCAGAGTATCCTTTACTTTTCTTTTAGCCGACATTCTTTGGAAGAAAGTATTCATGCCCAGAAGCATTCTGGTATCCTTTTGTGACAAATATCTTTATGTACCAAACTGAGCACATCCACAAGTGTGCCTGCATTTTTTTTTTTCTTCTTGAATAATTGACCCTAAACTGAGCATGCTTATGCTAATATAAGAAACATAAAATACCGGCCTTTTCTGTCAAATGCTGTAAAACTTATGTTTATAACAAGGAATTAAAATCTTTTAATCTCCTTCATCTTGTAAAACTTCTGTTTATGCAAAGGCCCTCCTTCACTCCCAAAACTTGACTTAAAGCAGTTGACCTCTTCCCTCTTGCCCTCACTTCCTTTGCCCCAATTCTTTCAAAACTGGCTAACCCTAAGAAAGACTATGAGGTAGGACCATAGCCAAGAAAAGACACCCAATGCATTAGGACAGAAGCCTGTCAAATTTCTGGCTGGGTGTGCTTGCTTCTGTGCTTTTGTGAACTGTGAACCCTTCTGATCAGAAGTAAAGTTTTGCCTTGTAAAAACATTTTCTTTCATTGGAATGACAGTCTCTTTCTTTATGACCTGGAACTGATTTCTGGCACTTATGGATGTGACTTCCTCTAAAGTTCTTCTTCCTAGACAAAATAGATAAATTCATGAACAGTCTCTGCTTCCTTCTCCCCCACTCCCCCACCCCTTTTGAGACAAGTGTAGTTGGCTGACCTGGAACTTGCTATGAAGATAAGACTGCCCTCAAACTCACAGAGATCTGACTGCTTCTGCCTCCAGCGTACTGGGATTAAAGGTGTGAGATACCATGCCTGGCTCTACTTCCTTTTTTGAAGGAAGATGTTGCCCTCATTACCTGCAGCAGAGAAAAATCTTTCAAATCTGTCTCCACTCATCTTGTTTTGAGACACAAGGTCTCACTCTGTGTTGTGCCCAGGTTATAGAATCCTCTCAAAAGACCACCAGGGAGGTCAAATCTGATGCAAGAACAAAGGGTCTTTATTTACAAGTTCGAACTCGGTCCACAGTCTGACACACCGACGCAGCGGGTGATAAGACAGTGGCCCTGAATGGAGGGTAAGGAGATCTTTTATAGGGTTAAAACAAAGAGAGGAGGGACAAGGGTTGGGATTGGTTAAGGAAGCCCACTGGCGTGAAAAGCATCTTACTCATATTAAGGTTACAGGGCCCGTGGAATGTGCTGACAAAGGATGTTACAAGGTCTTGTTTATGTCTCTGATTTTAGCCTTGGTCAACCTGACCAGATTTCATGCAGTCCTAAGTAGGGTGTTTTTACAAAACCGTCTGGTATTTGAAGGCTACGTCCTTGCAGGTGTTTTCCTATGAGGGTGGGAAAGACTGTTTGTGGTCTTTCCTGGAACTGGGAAATCAAGCTTATATAGCAGAGGTTTTTCTCTAACAAAATGGAGTCAGGTTTGCTGTAGCCTTCACTTTTCATTTCTGAGGTGTCCTTACATCTGCAGCGTCGGCTAGACTAGAATTCACTATGTAATAGACTAGGCTGACCTGGAACTCACAGAGATCCATCCCTCTACCTCCCTGAGTGTGCTGAGATTACAGGTGTGTGCCACTATGGATTTAGGGCCGTTGTTATCTCTTGATTGTGCTTTCTTTTTTAACACAGATTTGCAGGCAGCAAGATGAAAATCCATTGTTTTCCTTGCAAGACCATGCTATTTTCTTTCTTTTCTTCTTTTTCTTCTTGTCTTTTTGAGACAATGTTTACCTGTAGCCCCAGCTGGCCTTGAACTCACAGAGAGATCCACCTGCCTCTGCATGGTGGCACAGGTCTTTAATTCCCACACTTGGGAGGAAGAAGCAGGCAGATCTCTGTGAGATCCAGGCCAGCCTGGTCTCCATATTGAGTTCCAGGTCAGCTGTGGCTACAGGGAGACTCTGTCTCAAAAAGACCAAGAAAAAAAATTGCAACTTTATTTTGTGTCCTTGCTTGCGGGCACCCATGTCCCACAGCACAAGCATGGAGATCAGAGGACAACTTTCAGGAGTTGGTTCTCTCCTTCCCTCCATATGGGAACTGAGACTCAAGTCATCAAGCTTGATCACAGGCACCAAGCCTTTTCCCATTGAACTGTCTCGTTTCTTTATCCCATAAACACTTTAAAGGCTATCTGTTATCAGAGAGGCATATGAGTCTTACGCTCCTGTCCCTACCTAATTAGTACCTTGTGAATATACTTTTTTTCTCATGAATAAACTATTTTAAGAAGCTCATAGTTTGCTTCTAGGTGGGAACTTTTAGGGGCAAGTACCTGTGCTTGCAGGACAAGAAGTTGCTGTGCCTTTAAGGCTAACAATTGTTAGGGTTTTTTTTTCTTCAGTTAAGGCAAGCTTCTAGAGAAAACCATAAGGAACCAGCTTAAATCAGCCCAAATCACCGAGTCACTCTTCAAGTTTGTGTAGAATAAACTGCTTATTACAATTCATTATAATGGTAACTTCTTGGATGGATGGTATAGCCTAATGGTAGAACAGTAGACTAGCATGCTGTAGGCCTTGGATTAGATCCTCAGGACAAGAGAGAGAGAGAGAGAGAGAGAAAGAGAGAGAGAGAGAGAGAGAGAGAGAGAGAGAGAGAGAGAGAGAGAGAGAAACACATAATATAATGCTAAATCTCTGTTCTAGGTACAGTCCCTTCTGCTAGTTTTGAGCATGCAGTATATAAAGAAGCAAGCATGATCTGGAACTGAGAATGTTCAGGAATGTGCCTGTCTCTAGTTATGGTGAAGTCTTTCTAACAAGAATACTCCTATGTATTCCCAATAAAATCTCTTTGCCTCCTTTGCCTCCTGTGTTTGGGGAGACACTGGTTTAGAAAATATCCCCAGCAATTTCTTTACTGCAGGTAATAAACCCTTCAAACTTGATTTGGTTTGACAGGTAAAAGTTTGGTTTAGGACTTTAAAGCTTTGGTTTGGGACAAGGAATTCAAATATTTTAACCACCGCCCCCACCTTCCTTGTAAAATTTTGTTTATGCACACCCGTTTGCAAAAAGTAAAAGCTGTCTTGCTAAGAGTTACTTTCACTTTGTCCTTGTACTCTTTGTCCAGTATTGGTAGGGTCCTGGGACCTCAGATTTTATCTCTAAAAATTTCAATCATTTTCCCTCCTTTAGTTCTGGAGGAAATAAACCAAACCCACAAACATTACACAAATAGTTGTGGTTATACTTTTTAAAAGTAATATGCATTTTCAATATTTTGATCACCTTCTGTCTTTAAGTGGATGCTCTCAGATGACCTGGATGAAGAATCAAGGGTTCTTTTCTTTTTAAACATCCTTAGGATCAAGCCTGATCCTCCTACCTCTGTTTCCTGAGTGCTGAAATTACAGTCAAGTGTCACTATGCTTGGTTTTTCTTGTTTTTGTTTTGTTGGTTTGTGTAGAGACAGGGTGGCCCTGTAGCCTCAGCTGATCAGAGACTTGCTATGTAGACCAGGCTCACAGAGATCTGCCTGCCTTTGCCTTCTGGGTGAAGGATTAAAGTCATGTTCCACCAGGCCTGGCTTTATGCATAATTTTATATAGTGCTGTGGATTGAACCTAGGGCTTCTTGCGTGCTAGGCAAGCACTCTATCAACAGAGCTACATCCCTACTCCTAAATGTTATTTTCACTTGCTTACTTTCTCTCTAGGCTCTCAGAATATATTAAAGAAAAAAATCTTGTCTGTTTGTTTTTGAGATAGTGTTTCACCCTGTAGGCGAAACCACAGGGTGGTCTGAAACTTACAATGTAGTGCAGGCTGGCCTGAAATTTACAGCACTCTTCCCTCCTGACTCTTGAGTGCTTGGATGACAAATGTGATTGGTACAAAACATTCTTATATGAAAATAAAAATGTAAATATAAATCCAAAAGATAATAGATATTGTTTGGGATATGAATAAAAATAAACTGAAGAGTATCTAAACTATAAGAAAAGCTGGGTATGGTGGCACATACCTTTAATCTCAGCCCTTGGGAAGCAGAGGCAGGTGGATCTCTGTGAGTTCCAGGCCAGCCAGAGCTATATTGTAAGATCCCGTCTCAACTAACAAAAGAAAAGTAAGAAAAAGCGGTGGGTGTGTAGTTTGACTATGGATAGAGTTCTTTTCTATCATGCTCCAAGCCATGGGTCTGATCTCCAGCACTACAAAAAAGAATAAATAGAAAATAATTATAAGAAAATAAAGTTAAAAAAACATTTTTTTTTACAAAGAACTATCATTTTGCCTAGGTAGATATCCATGCCCCTCTCCAAAGAAGTAGATAGCTTTTGGAGCTTCCAAGGTGTTCATATTATGTATATTTACTTATTTGGTGGTCAGTTACCTGACTGTGGGACCACACATAGGAAGGCGGTTTTTCCTTAAGCCACCCTAAAAAAATAGGCAGAATATTAGTGAGTTAGTGAGATGATGAACTCTTCCTGACTAGAATTCCTGCCCCTAAATGCAGTTGCTTATCAGGCCAGAGACATGAAGCTTTGTAAGTCTAACTATAACTACTTTCTCTTCTTTATTTTTAATTTTTGTGTATGAGTGTTTTGCTGGCATGAATGTATGTGTACCATATGTTTGCCTGGTGCCTGTGGAGGCCAGAGGAGTGTGTTGAATTTCCTGGAGTGGGAGTTACAGGTGCTTGTGAACAGCCATGTGGATTCTGAGAACCTAAGCCAGATCTTCTACAAGAGCAGCAAGTGCCCTTAACCACTACGCCATCTCTCTAGCCCCTCTATGTCTTTCTAAGCATGGGTTCCCTAACACTTTGGGCTTCCCCAGCATTTTGGATTTCTTACTTTTTCTTTACACCTTCCTGTGGTCTGCCGTGTGTGTCTGACTACCATGTGGGCTAAAACAGGCATCTGTGTTTTTTGTTTTTTGTTTCCCTTCTCCCCTTCATTCTCCTCTCCTGGGCAGCTGTTGAAATCTACAGCTTACCTGCTCCAAGAGTTTTTATTTTAAACTCTAATAAAATTGTCCTCAAGCTTCTTTTTGAGTCTACTCTTAAATTCTTTTTCTAATGAGGCTAAGAATCATGAAAGGGGACCCTATTTTCCCCTGTATGATTTGGTGACCATAAAGAGATCCCCAAATTCTGGCAAAGCTAATGGCCACAAAGATGTTAAGTCAGGTACAGAGGAAAACAACATGTGGCTATTAAGAGGGCTAATAGGGCCTTTAATCCCAGCACTCAGGAGGCAGAGGCAAGCAGATCTCTATGAATTCAAGGCCAGTCTGGTCTGCATAGGGAGTTTCCAGGCCAGCTGGGACTACAAGGAGATCCTGTATCAAAAAGACCAAAACCAAAAGTGGGTGGGGGAGTAAAGATAGATCAAGAGAAATACTTCATAATCATTGAAGTTTTAATCAGTTAATCAGTCTTGCAGAAGGTTTAGTTGAAGGTGCAGCTTTTTTTTTTTTGTTTCCAGGAACTTTCCTTCATAAGAGGTTCAAACCCAGTGCCTTGTACATGGTAGGCGAAGTGCTCTACCACGAGCTACATTCCCCATTTCTATCTAATAGCTCTTTAATGGGTAACGTAAATGTAAGAGACTAAATTCCTAATAAGCCAACAGGAGCACTAAGAAGTCATAAAACTGGCATACTTCCTGCTGCTTCTTGGTCTGGCAAAAGGCCTGATTTTTAAATCCAACAGGGCCCCTTCACCTGACCTTCTTAGAGTCATGAAACCCTGGATATATCAGCTTGGAGATGTGACCTGTTAGTCTTTTTTGTTTAAACTGACTGATTCAAAATTAGGAAACGGGAAATCACTAAAACCTTTAAACCCTAACTCCTCCCTAGAGAATGTTGGATTTTGATTTCTGGGTCCCCTCTCAACTTGTGGAGAGTTTCATCTTTCTGTATGAATGGGTGTATGTATGTGTGATTCTTATATGTATGGATGTGATTATCTTTCAATAAAAATTTGTCAGTTGCTCTCTATTGGTCAGAGATTTTTCTTGTCTTTTAATTCTTTAATTGGCTGAGAAAATGAAACCAATAACACCCCTAGACTGATAACTATGCCAATGACAACATAATCAATGTTATATATCAGTCTTTTCTGTCAAACATTATAAATCTGGTTTAAGACTAGGAATTCAAATATATATTTACATATATGTCAAATATATATTATATGTGTGTTTATGTGTGCGCGTGTCTTTTTGAGACAGAGTCTCCCTGTAGCCCCAGCCAGCCTGGAACTCACAGAGATCTACTTGCCTCTGTCTCCCAGAGAGTTGAGACTAAAGGCATGTACCACCACAATGGGCTACAGAATTCAGATTGTTTAATCTTCCCTCTATAAAACTTTTGTTTGTATTGTGGGAGTTAGAGAGATGGTTCAGCAGTTTAGAGCAGTGACTGTTCTTGCAGAGGACCTGGGTTCACTTCCCAGCATCCACATGTAAGCTAGTTCCAGGGTATCTGACACCCTCTTCTAACCTCTGCAGATGTTGCATGATATGAGTGTACTTACATACATGCAGGCAATACACATAAAATAATAAAATATTAAAACATTTTGTTTATGCAAAAACCCTACTGCACTCCTGAGTTAATGGCCCGGAGCAGTTGAACCTTTCCCTATTGGCCAACTTCTTTCTCTTTTTTCATTTCCTAATGCTGATTGTCTTAAAACTAGCCTACTCTTGACCACTTGGGAGGGAGACACAGGCAGATCTCTATGAGTTCAAGCCAGTCTGGGCTACATACTGAGATCTGGTCTCAGAAAACCCGAAAAGAAAAGAAAAAATTAGTTAACAAGAGAAGAGTGTTAGGTTGGACCTGGCCAAGGGGGAAAAGACAGAGTACTCCAAGTACTTAAGGATAAAAAGGAATCAGACTCCTGGGTTAGGTGTGCTTGCTCTAACGAATGTAATACATTGTCTTGCAAAAATAAAAACTGCCTTGCTGACTTACATTGACTGTGTCTGAATGTTTTTTATTTTTTGGTTGTTTGTTTTGAGACAGGGGCTTCCTGTAGCCACAGCTGGCCTGGAACTCACTACCTACACTAGTCTGGCTTCAGTCCACAGAGCTCTGCCGGTCTGTGCCTCCTGAGTGCTGGAATTAAAGGAGTGGGACACCATACCCTGAAAATGACCAACATTTTTTTTTTTTGGCCTGGTATCAGTACGGTCCTTGGACCTCAGATTTTTTTTCAAGAAAAAAAATTTTTTTTAATTATTTTTATTTTATGTGTTTGAGTGTATCCTGCACTAGAGTACAATGCCCATGGAGGTCAGAAGAGGGCATCGGATCTCCTGCAACAGGAGTTACAAACAGTTGCCATATAGGTGCTGGGAACGGAACTCAGGCCCTCTGGAAGAGTAGCCAGTGCTCTTAACCCCTGAGCCATTTCTCCTGCTCCTCTCGGATTTTATTTCTAACAGTAATTAACACATGTGTATATTGATGCAAGTATCTGACAACAAATTTGAAAATAAATATGTTACGCGAAAAGGATCCATTTTCTTCTGTCTCAGAAGTTGAAGTAAACTATCACTTTTTTCTTTCTTTATAGCATATAAATTGTTTCTTCTGGGTCAATAGGCTAGAATTATTTCCCCCAAACCGTCATGAAAATGACGTCCATGAAGAATTTAATTTAAACCTCTGGGTTTTGTCTTTTTCACACCACTCTCCCCTTTGTCCTTCCACAAGTTTCTTCTATAAGGAGAGCCAAAGTCTAAGAAGAAAGTTGTCGGATCTTTTGCCGTCGGGAACCAAACGGGAAGGGGGTGGAGAGGGAATGTCAGGCGACCGTGCATTCTGCGCACGCGTGGGCTCCAGTGTGGAGGCGTGGTCTGTTTTAGGGGGCGGGGCCTAGCGGCACGCGGGGGCCGGTAGTGGAGGAGAGCCCGGCTTCTGCGTCCTTGGCCACCGACACGGCACGCTCGCGGGATGCTACTGCTGGCGCTACGCGGTCGGTACGCGGCGGGCCTGCGGCCTGGCTGGGAGAGAACGGCGTTGTGTGTGGCCGCCGTGTTCCGAGGCCCGGGGGCGGCCGTCTCGCGGGCGTTCTGCAGCAGGGCCCTGCCGCGAGCCGGGCTTCCTCTCCCGCGTCCTGGGCAAGCTCAGGTTGGCAGTCCGCGGGCTCTGGTCTTGGGTGCCGGGGAGCGGGCGCAGCGTGGGGATGGGGAGCCTCCGCGGCCTCCCTGGGGGTCTTGGGGCGGGCTGAAGGGCGAGGGAGCCCTTCGTGCCTGCGCGGGGCTCGCAGGAGGTGCCGCCTCGGCCCTGCCCGCCGGGACGGCTGGCTGTCCTTGGAGGAAACCACCTGCCTGGGAAAGGGGAGTGATTCCTTTCCAGAGGAGGCCGAGCACTTCACAGGTGGTTCCAACCTAGCTGTTACTGACGACAGGTCTGACTTCAGAGCCTTTCTTGTCGGGAGCAGAAGCTCAGAGGGTTTGTTAGGTTGCAGCACCCGGAGATAGAGCCGAAAGAAATTCGGATAACCTTATTTTATCCGAATTCTTTTATTTTTCTTCATTTGTCTCTGTTTTGAAGAATTCCTGTGATCACAAGGGAAAGGTGGGATATGGATGTTAATCTTTTCATTTTAATGAGAAGTAATTTCCTAGTTGTACATTATAAAATGTTAGAATTAATAATCCTGGTTGAAACTTCAAGTAATTGTGCTTGGTGTGAAATTGGAGTCTTAAGTTTCATCATAAAGGAATTAGGCTTTTTACATTTTTAAGTGTGGGCGCTGTGAAATTTCATTTTCAGATAGATGGGAAACTCTTCTTGTTTTCCATGAAATTTCATATGCCTTTCAAGCAAAAAGATTTCTTTTTAAAAATTCTGTTTATTTATTTTTAAAGATTTTATGTGTGTGACTATTTTGCCTGCATGTATATAAATGCACATTTGTACATACAGTGCTATGAACCCCCTGAAACTGGAGTTAGGGTGGTTGTTGTCACCCTCTGGGTGCTGGGAGTCAAACCGGGGGCCCTGTGGAAGAACAGCAGGTATTTTTAACCACTGAGTCATCTCGCCAGCCCCCAAAAGTTTTTTTCCTTTTTTTTATTTTAAAAAAGGGCAGTGTTTGGTGACACACTTAAAACCCCAGTGTTTAGAGACCCCTATCTTTAAAGCAAAATGAAAGATGGGGTGCAAATATTTATTAGGTCTCTAGGGAAATAGTCACTGTCTCCTTTAAAAAAATGTAAGAATACAACCCCTCAAAAATAAGTGAAAAAATTAAATACAACCTCAGTTTGCAGTGTTTTGCTTAGGTTATTGTGTTAAGTTTTTACTTATGTGTATAACTGTTTTGCCTGCTTATATGTAAGTGCACCCATGTCTTGCATTAACTTTGAAGGCCAAAAGAGGGTGTCAGAGCCCTAGGAACTGGAGTTAACAGGTAGTTGTAAGTTGGCATGTGGATGCTGCGAACTAAACCAGAGTCCTGTATGAGCAGTCAGTGCTCTTAACTGTTGAGGCATCTCTTCAGTACCTGTATTTTAAGTTATTTTTTTCCATGTAGTGTACATATATATCGACAGTGGGTGTCTTCCTTTACTTTTCTCAACCTTATTTATTTTTTTATTTGGTTGGGTTTATTTTTCATTTTTTGGTTTGTTTGTTGTTGTTTTGAGTCAGGGTCTCTCTGTGTATCCCTGGGTGACCTGGAATTCACTATGTAGACCAGGCTGGCCTCACCCTCACAGAGATCTGCCTGCCTCTGCTTCCAAGTGCTCAGCCTCATCCCTATTTTTAAGACAGGGTCTGTCACTGAACCTGGAGTTTCCCATTTGGCTGGACTGTCTGACCATCTAGTCCTGGAGATCCTTTAGATTATTTGAGAGCATTCCTTATGTCACCTAGTAACAAGTTCTCTTCATTATATTTTATAAAAGTAAACTTTAGGGCTAAAGCAATGGCTCAGCAGTTAAGAGCACTGACTGCTCTTGCAGATGACCTGGATTAGGTTCCCAGCACCCACATGGTAGCTTATAACAGTCTAAACTCCAGTTCCAGAGGATCTGATACTCTCTTCTGGCTTCCGTGCGCACCAGGCACACTCATATATCTAGGCAGCACACTTGTATACATACATAAATACATCTTGCAAATTTATTAGAGAATTAAAAGTCGTTCAAAATGCAAATTACTGAATACTCATTGGTTTCTTGTTTCAACAGATACCTGTTTGTTGGGAAAGATTTGTTCGATGCTTACACACAAAACTTGACAAACCAGAAGATGGAAGATTGATTTATACTGGGAATCTGGCCCGTTCTGTATTTGGTGGGTAATCAAATATTTTAAAAATGTAATAAATAGTTTTACATATGTTACCTGTGGTATTAACATTTCTCAATTCTAACCCATAAGGAAAGTTATTTTTGAAGCTTGTTGATACCATGTAGAGGCTGAGACTTGCATTTTTAGAGATTTTTAAAAGATGTTTGAAGGCTATATTACAGTTTTGTAATCTCGCAGTGGGACACTGACTTTTCATTTATTCTTTGATCACTTGTCTCCAAATATTTAATAGAAAATTCAGATGTTTAAATATTCCAAGAAAAGTAGAAGAATATTGTTATAGTTTGACTTGAACTATCCTCTACATGCTCATGTATTAACTTAAGCCTAGGACCCCATCTGTAAGAGAAGGGACTTTGTTCTCAGAAGTAGGTCATTAGGGTGCATTCTTGGAGCAAGGCTATCTTGTCTGGCTCCTTTTGGTCCTCTCTCTGCTTCTTGTCTGTCATGAAGATCTTCTGCTGTACCTGCCTATTGCTGTGTTTTGTCCAAGTTCATGGGGTCAAGTAATCAAGACTTGAAGTCTCTGAAATCAAGAGTCAAAATAACTCTTCCTTTTGAAGTTGCCTTTTTTCCAGTATTTGGTCACAGCACTACCAAAGCTATGACCAAAAGCCTGACTAATACAAATACTTCTGAAAAGTGGTTGTTTGGGGGAACAGAATATGGGAACTTTCCATTTTACTTTTTGTTCTTTGGCTGGTTTTCTTTCAGACAGGGTATTGTTATGTGGCCCAGGCTGGTCTTGAACTGGCGGTTCTGCCTTGGCAACACTAGTACTATAATTCCAATCCTGTATCACTACATCTGGCTTTAGTTTTACTTTGTATGTTTCTAAATTTGACATTTAAATGAACACAGGACTGGCGGTGTAGTTCAGTAGTAAAATGGTTGTCTAGTGCCTGTAGTTCCTGAGTATTTGGAAAAATATATAATGCTTTTGTATTTCTAAAATAAGTAAATTGTAAATTTTTGTCAGGTCATGTTAGAATTTGCAAAAGACATTTATTTAATGACTTTCTCAGGTGATAGAGGGTTAGTATGGAGAAGGAAAAAGTGTGTTAAATAGGTTCAAGTTTAAAGCATTTTCCTTTCTTTGTTTATGGTATAGTTTGTTTAGTATTTACTAGAGAAGGTCAGAAGACCTTAGTGAAGTTAAATGATTTGTTCTAAGTTCCCAGAAATTGTATTTCATTTTAATAACCTCATAAAAAAATAATAAATATTTGGAAGATTGCTTTATAACCAAGTATGGCCATAAGATTTCATTACTTGCATTTGGTTTTGATCATGTTGGTGTCAAATATTTCTGTAAACAGATTATGAATATCTGTTGGGTCCTAAGTACATGGCATTAATGTATGCTTAAAATATAGTTTTAGCTATATACAACTTTTTCAGAATAAAGGCCACTTATTCTAATAATTTTAGAACTCCATTTAGTAGTTATTTTGAAGTGGTTAGAAATTCCTTTACAAGTCATTACCTGAGTTGAAATATAGAAATTGGTTGATTTATGCCTTAGTCTCACCTGACTCTTCTGTAAAGGAGAAAATAGGGATTAGTTTCTGTATCAGGCTATATGAGGTTTGTGGAAAGAAAATAACTGTGGTATCAAACTTCTGCAATTATAACTTGTAGAGGAGTTTAATGTTTAAATTCCTCCGATATTATAATTAACAGAAAGTAATTGTGACAGAGATTAGTATTTTTTTCTGTGTGAAAACTCAGGGGAAGACATGACGGTAGTTTTGTTATTCTTGGAGGTTCTCTACTGCCTGGGTAGACACAGTTGTGAATTCAGCAACACATAAATACAGATACTATATTTGATGGTATCATGTTGACACATTGTGTTATGGATACTGCTTAAAAAAGTAATTCAGAATCTTAAAGTCTGGTAGGAGAGAAAAGATGAATATCCCACAGTAATCACATTTGCAGTATTAGAGATTAGATGTGAGTTCAGGGGCAGATTATATTAGTATTTTTCAGGTTGAGAAAAGAAAGAGGAGAACAGAAAGCTGCATCAAGATGGTATCTGTGGAACTGGAGAGATGACTCAGAGGTTAAGAGCACTTGTTGTTCTTGCAGAAGACTTGGGTTTGAATCCCAGCACCCACATGTTGGCTAACCACCATCTGTAACTCCATTTCCAGGATCTGGTGCCCTCTTTTGTTCTCCATGGGCATTGTATGACACGGGTGCACATACATACATGCAGGTATAACAGTCATACACATAAAATAAAAATAATGAAAAAAAAACTAAAATAAAAAAGATGGCATTCCAGGAGCTAGAGAGATGACTCAGCAGTTAAGAGCACCATTGATTGCTTTTGCAGAGGACTGAGGTTTGGTTCCCAGCACCCACGGGGAGGCCAAAAACTGCTCAGAACTCCATTTCCAGGGGATCTGACACCCTCTGTGGCCCCTGAGGGCATTGCATGCACATGGTGCACTTATATACATACTGTCAAAACACTCAAACACATAAAATTGAAAAGATGGCAGTTCAAGGATGGGAAAGATGGCTGGGTGGTTAAGGGTGCTTGTTGCTCTTGCAGAGAATCTCAGTTCAGTTTCCAGCACATCAGATGGCTCAAACAACTGTCTGTAACTCCAGTTTCAAGGGATCCAATACCCTCTTTCCCTTAGGCACATACACATATGTGGCATGCACTCATGCAGATTGCATACACAGAAAAAAAAAAAAGAAGTTTAAAAAGATGGCATTTCATTTAGGTCTTGTAGGATGAATAACGTTTGAACATGAAGAGATGTGAAAGATCATCCCAGGCGAAGAAGTAGTTAGTATAAGCAAAGTCAGTAAGGTTGGTGTGATGGAGTATACTGACCATCAATTTGAAAGGATCTAGGATCACTGAAGAGACAAGCCTCTGGGCACACCTGTGTGGGATCATCTTGAGGAGTTTAATTGAGGTGCAAAGACCGACCTTAAATGTGGGCTGTGAACTGAGTAAAAAAGCCAGCAAAATCCAGAGAATGTTTAGAAAATAGCAATTACTTCATTTCAGACAATTAAGGCATATAGTTTGTTTGGTTTTTTTTAGTTAATAGAAATTTTTTTTTGAGACAGGGTCTCAACCTTGCTCACCTGGAACTCACTATGTAGTCCAGGCTGGCGTTGAACTCACAGAGATCCATTTTCCTCTGCCTCCCAAGTGCTGAGATTAAAAGCATGCACCCCGCTCCCAGTTTAGAAGGCTAGAAGTATAAAATCAAGATATGTACAGGTCCATGCTCTCTTGAAGACTCTAGAAAGATTTCTGACCTCTATAGCTTCTGGTGGCTCTTGGAAATCCTTAGTATTCCTGGACTTGTGGCTGTTTTACTGTGGTCATTGCTTGGTCTTCATGTGGCAGCTTTCTCTGAGTCTCCTTATTTTTTTTTTTTTGTCCTAATAAGGACACTCTAATTGAATTTGGAGCCCACCTTAATTCAGGATGATCTCATCTTGTTCTTTAGATCTGCAAAGATCTTATTTCTAAATAAGGACACATTATGAAGTTCTAGCTGAGCATCAGTTTTAGGGGACATGAACTTACTACAATGTGACAGAAGTAATACGGAGACAGAGACTTTGGAAGGGGTGAGGAGGGTTCTGTATGGGAGACAAGTTGGTCCTCTTTTATCCCGTGCATACTGCTGTCATAGCAACCACCTGTGGGAAGAGGAAAGGGATTATTTTTAAATTACAGATAGGATAATTAAATTTTCAGCCATTAGCAGTGTGTGAGCGTCTGCTTAGCTCCGGTTTCATGTACAGTAAGTTGTCAAACTTCTGAGTTTTGTCAGTTTTGGGGAAAAGCAGTAATGCTGATTTTAATTACATTTCTTATGAATGAGATCTTGTACCAGTTTGTCTGTTACAGGTTCATGTGCGTATTTGCCCTTGAAATATAAGGATTTTTGATCTTCTCATATCCTACAACTCTTGGAGGATATTAGTTCCTTCTGGTATAAGCTAAAAATATTTATTCTGGGGACAGGATCTCATGTAGCCCAGACTGACCTCAAACTTGATAATTAGGTGAGGCTGGCCTTGAATTGATCCTTCTGCCTCTGCCTCTCAAAATACTGAGATTACAGATGTGTGCACCATACCTCACTATTTTTCATTTCTTCTTTTCTTTCTCCTTTGAGACAGGTTCTCCCTGTAGCCCCAGCTGATCTGGAACTTGCTATGTAGACCAGGCTGGCCTTAATCTCATAGAGATTTACCTGCTGGGACTAAAGTGTACACCATCACACCTGGCTGTTTAAAAAAAACTGCTTTTAAGTTGTGTTTGTGTGTGTGCACATATGTGTGTCTGTGTGGGGTTATGTACATGTGAGTGTTGGTGCCCTCCCCTCTCCCTCCTCTCCTCCTTCCCTCCTCCCCCGCTTTCTGACTTTTACTGAGAGGGTCTCTCCATGTGGCCAAGGCTGTCCTAAACTTGTGATCTTTCTTCACCTAGTCTCATTTTTTATTTAATTTAATTTTTTAATTTTTGTTTTTTTGAGGCAGGGTCTCTATGACCAGAGCTGGCTTGGAACTTGCTTTGCAGACCAAACTGGTCCCCATCACACAGAGATTCACCTGCCCCTGCCTTTTAGGGCAGTTTTTAAATGGAGAGATGATGGCAATTCTATATCTCTCATAGGGCCTCTCTTTAGATTTCATGAATAGAATAAGGAAATTGCTTAAAAAAGAGCCTGGTATATAACAAACACTATTTGTTTTGATTTTGTTGTTGATGGCTTAATGTTTGCTCTATTAGCTTTGTCATTACTGTGACCAAGATCCAAGAAAACAGGTTCATGTTGGAAAGATGTATTTTGGCTCATGGTCTTAGGGTGTTTGGGCCGTGGTTGTTTGGCCCCATGTACATAAGCAGAACATGAGGGTGGGAGGAGCATGTTGCAGAGGCACGTCTTCAACTCAGGACAGGTTTCCGGATTATTTCATGCTCAGAGCATGTCCGTGATACATGAAGAAAGAATGGTAGAAGAGTTAATAGGTTAGATTGATTGTTTTATAAAATTAAGATTATTAATCCTGTTTTTTTCCCTTAGGTGTGAAATGTTTCTCTTATTCTACCAGTGTGATCAGCCTTGCGTTTCTGCCCTACTTTTTTTCACAAAGTAACATTACATTTGGAAGTCTTCCTTTGCAAATCTTATTCTATGGGATTGTGGGCTGCTTCACAGTGATCACCCCCGCGCTGCTTCACTTTGTCACAAAGGGCTATGTCATTCGGTTATACCACGAGGCCACAACTGACACGTACAAAGCCATCACTTACAATGTCGTGCTTTCGGAAACCAGCACAGTGTTTCAACAGAAGGACGTGAAGATTCCAGACAGCACACATCTGTTTACCACCTTTTATGCTAAAACAAAATCACTGTTGGTCAATCCAGTGCTCTTTGCAGACCCTGAAGACTTTAACCATCTGATGGGTTATGACAAACCATTCACTTTTGATATAGAAGAAACCAGTGAAAAGAAACAGCATGAGGATGAGAAGTGAAGAGAACCTGTTGTTTGTGCTTAGATACAACATTTCAGTGTACAATAAGATTGCTTTATTTTGTTAACATTAATGAATGACTGTTAAAAATGATTGAAGGACTGGGAATGTAGCTCAGTTGGTAGAGTGCTTGTCATGCATGAAGTCTTTGCTTTATCCTCATCACCATGTGAACTGGGTGTGGCTATGCACATCTACAATCCTAGCATTTGGAAAGTGAGGTTATCCTTGGCTACATAGTAAGTAAGTTTGAAGTCAGCCTGGACTACATGAGACCCTTACATCAGAAACAAAATGTTGAAACTTATCAAGTAGAGCTTCTAATTAACTTTCAGAATATGATGTTCCCTTGCAATAAAATATGTTTAAGAACAAATGTGTTTTTGTTTAAAAGATGAATATTCATGTATATTCAGGTATGTGTGTGGATAATTCAAGTGTGGTTGCCACTAAATTGATGATTGGATCAATTAGAAGCAATGAGTCATGTTTTTCCTTGTGTTTGGATTTTTCTAAGTGTATGAATATTCTTTTCCTACTTAAACACTTTGAGGGGCTGCAGAAGTGGCTTATTGGTTAAAAGCATTGTCTGTTCTTCTGGAGGACCTGGGTTTCCTTTCTAGCACCCACATGGTGGCTAACGGCTGTGACTCTAATTCCAGGGAATGTGATGCCCTTTTCTGGCTTCCTTGGGTATTGTAGGACACAGGTGCACTTGCATAAGGCAAAATGCTTGTACACATAAAAAAACAAATTTTTAAAAAATATTTAAACACTTTGAAAAATTCACAAATTATGAAAAGCACCTAATCTGTTTCTTTTGGTCTAGAATACAGGTTTCTGCCAAACTCTGGCTTGATGGTCCACAATATGAACGTATGTACAGCTCTGTGGTTAGCAGGCTTCCTTGGTCCCGTTTGTCCCGTGGCATCCCCTAACAGGCAAATAGTATGTACTCAATAGGGAGTCAGTAATTTTTATAAAATTGTAATCAATGCTAGCATTATTAAGAATTTGCATTTTCAGATTTTTGCATCACTACATATGGCACACTCCTGTCAACTCAGCATTTGGGAAGTGGAAGCAAATGGTTCAAGAATTAAAGGGCATCCTTTGCTGTATAAATCCAAGGGCAGCCTGGATTTATTGGATGTGAGACCCTGTCCAAAAATAGATATTTTTTTTAACATCTTGAGTGTACAGTGGAAGTTTTTTTAAAAGTCTTTTTGAAGCAGGGTGGTGTGTAACTGTATACCCCTTAAACTTGGGATCCTCCTGCTTCAGCTTTTTAGGAGACAGAATACTCGTGTGCTCCATCATACCCCCAAAAGGTTGATTTTTGTAAAGAGTTTATACCCAGGGGCAAGAGTCTTCAAACCATGGTATTTGGATTAAGCAGGGTGGTGTGTAACTGTATACCCCTTAAACTTGGGATCCTCCTGCTTCAGCTTTTTAGGAGACAGAATACTCGTGTGCTCCATCATACCCCCAAAAGGTTGATTTTTGTAAAGAGTTTATACCCAGGGGCAAGAGTCTTCAAACCATGGTATTTGGATTAGTAGATGCTTACTAAGTTCCTAGTGTTGTGTCCAGTTCTTGCTAGTTACTAGAATTGTCAAAATTAAGAACAAAACACAAGTCCATAGAGCTGCCTAAAATCGGGGGCACAGCGTGGTAAGTAATGTAGCTGAATATGGCTTACATATGTAAATATAAGATTGGTTGCTGAAGGAGCATTGTGAGCATCACCAGTGATCAGTGGAAAGTCATTCAAGTCTGGGACTGCTAGATGCTTAGGGGATAGCTTGAGGCAGGAAACCACCTTCCTTGGACCCAGAGCATGCCCTCTGTTAGTGTTTGGGCCTTTGCCTGATGCTTTTCTCTTCTTGCCCAGGTAGGCAATGGTGGTATCCTAGTGGTGAATGAGATTTTTCTAGAAAGTTAGAAAAAGTATCACTCAGTGAAAGTGTTTCTGAAGTAGTGAGATACAGTGAGAAGCTAGTGTCCTTCCCTTCTGCCGACTCTCAGACTTGAGACAGTGGACTCCACAGAACTGGGATTTCTCCAGCCAGAGTGAGAACTTGTCCCTCAGAAGGAAATTTCACACAGTGCTGACAACTTGCTGGACAGGCCTGGAACCAGGAGCCACAACAATGGATCACAGCTTGACCAGGAATGCTTAGTTTTATGTATGCCTTTTGTATTTAAACTTACTCTATGTAAATCTAAACCTCATGTCAGATCTGGAAGATGGGCTTGGGGTCTCCAGACCTCTAATCGCCCGTCTTCCCAGTGTGATGTGAGTAGAGTTAGAGACTGCAGCTCCATGCTGCTAGCAGCAGCCTGAGGAATTCTTTTTAGTAACCTACTCGGTTCTTTTCACTGCAGAAAATTTCAGGATGAGCCAGTATGAAGCAGAGTCAGGGTTTATTAAAGGACATCTTTACAGACTTTAAGCATAGTGCTCAAATAGATACCCAGCAGAAAAATATGTAAGAGTGGGGGTGGGCTTTTCACAGGAGAGCAACATAATTATCTTTACAATAGCCATATAGGAAGTTGGTTCCTGAGGTGTAGGTGACAGGATTGGTGACATTGGTACATTTAAAAGTAGCTCACAGGGATGCAGAAAGGAGAATATCTATAAAGATTAATAGTCTTGCTTGTGAGATTCCTAGAAAATACCCCAGAGAAGAGTAAGGCTTTCAACCTGAATTATTGTTAGTTTAACATTTAAAAATACTTTTTCACAGGCTGAAGAGATGGCTCAGTGGTTAAGAGCACTGGGTGCTCTTGCAGAGGACCTAGGTTCAGTTCCCAGCATCCACATGGCAGCTAACCATCTGTAACTCCAGTTCCAGGGGATGTGGCATCTTCTGACCTCCGCTGGCATTGCACGACATGAATGCACTTACATAGATTCAAGTGATACATTCAATACATATAAAATAAAAATAAAATATTTAAAAATATTGGTTCATAGAAAAAATATTGCCTCTGTGTTGTCAACTTTCATAGGAAATGTGATAGAATTCTTGATTCTCAGCTGGCTTCAACCAGACTCCAGAATGAGATTTTCCTTCCCATCTCCCCCTAATTCTGTGTCTCTCTATCCTTCCTCCTGGATTCATTCAAGCATTTCTCTGCTTTCCACTGTTATTTGTCTCTTTAATTGCTCATATTGAAGATGGGTGGCTGGATAATCCTATCTTTTTAATTAACTTTTAAAAATATGTATGAGTGTTTTGCCTAACTATTTATGTGTGTGTAATGCCCAAGGAAGTCAAACAAGGGCATCCAGTTCCCCCAGAACTGGAATTTACAGATGGTTGTTAGCCACCACATGGGTGTTGGGAACTGAACCTGGATCTTCTGCAAGAGCATCCGGTACTCTTAACTGCTGAGCCCTTTCTTCAGCACCTGTTTGCTTGCTTGCTTGTTTTGAGATAAAGTCTTCTTATAGCTCCAGCTGGAACTAGAACTCACTGTGTAGACCAGGCCAGACTGCCCTCAAACTCCCAGAGATCCACCTGCCTCTATCTTCTGAGTGCTAGAATCAAAGGTGTGTGTTACTATACCTGGTGCAATTCTAGCCTTTTAAGGTTGCCAGGGCCTAGGGTTTGACCTGAGAGCCCCAGTAGCACTAGTTTCACCTTGGAAGTTTTTTCAAGATCCCCTTTCTTTATAACTTGTTTTGGTTGTTTTTTTTTTTTTTCTTTTTCTTTTTTTGGTTATACTTAAGCTTTTGCTGTAATAAAGCAAATATATTTACAATATTTTTTCTTGTTTTGAAACAGGGTTTCTCCCTGTAGCCCAGGCTGGCCTCAAACTTGAGATGATTCTCATGCCTCAGCCTGTACACTACTAGGATTACAGGCATGCATGGTCACACCCAGTTACTATTTTTAAATTTTTATTTCATGTGTATGAGCGTGTTACCTGCATATATGTAAGTGTGCCTGTGTCGTGCAATGCCCATGGAGGTCAAAAGAGGCATTCAGTCCTGTGGAACTGGAGTTACAGTGGTTGTTAGCCACCATGTGGGTGCTGGGAATCAACCCCAGCCCTCTGCAAGAGTAGCTAGTGTACTCTTGCTGACCCATCTCTTCAGTTCCACAATTTTTTTTTTTTTTTTTTTTTTTTGTAAAGCAGAGCAAATGTAGATTTACATAGGGAAAGTGAGAACTCCCCAAAGTGGGAGGATTACCAAGGGAGAAATACCTAATATTTACAGTTTATGCAAATGTTTAGCATTCAGCAAAACTAGGAAACAATTTCCCTGGAGCCAGCACTACTCTACAAGTGACCGAACTGCTCAGAACAGGAAGGTTAGTTCACAGTTGGGCAAAAAGTGCTTTTTTTTTTTTTTTTTTTTTTTGAGGCAAGGTCTAACTTTGTAGCCATGGCTTGGTACTTCCTGTGTAGATGAGACTGGCCAGATTGGCCTTGGACTCACAGAGAGCCACCTGCCTTTCTTGAGTGCTGGGATTAAAGGTGTGTGCCACCATGTCCAGCCTGTTTTTGGTTTTTGAAACGGTCTTCTAGCCCTGCCTGGCCCTGAATTTCTGACTCTCCTGTTGTCATCTTCCAAGTGCTGGGATTACAGGCACGTGCCACCCTTTCTTGCTTGCACATCTCTTTAGAAGTGATCATTTTGTGCCGGAGCCCGCTGGCAGAACTCAAACCGTACCTGAATTGGGGAGTGAGGATTGAGGATTGAGAAATAGAAATGGGGGGGGGAAGGCAGACTCGGGAGGGCTCTCAGTCAATACTGATGCATCGACTTTATTTTGCTCAGTGTATTTATAGGAATAATACAACCATCATTTACATATGCGCGATTATTCAAAACACCTACATCTACTTAACAAAAGGTGCTAAACCTAGGATTTAAGATAAGCTGTCCTCTTGGTGATTAAATCAGATTTAATTTATTATACGGATTTACAAGATCTTCAGCCTTGGTTTACAGGATTTTCAGCCTTGGGTCTAAGATAATCTCTCCTTCAGCTGAATAAATCATTTACATAGCAAAACGCCCTAATCGCACAGCACTTCTGGGAACAGCAAGACTGATCCCTGCTTGATCCTAAACTAGGGCAAAGTTCAAGGCAGGCAAATGGCTCCCGACAATTTTGCCACTTGTAAATATGTTTTTACTAGTTTGTATCAGAGTAATTCAAAAGACAACTTGTTTTGTGAAAGCACAGAGTGGAAACTGACCCCTGAAGGGCTGGTCTGGAGCGAGACCAGGGTATGGAAAGTACACTACTCTGTGCATTGCTGAGTGTGCTATGCCAGAAACAGAAATGTTTGTGTCTTTCCACAATGGCAAAATTTACTAACAGTTCACAAGTTGCATCACATTGTTGGTTGCAATTTGCTAAATTGTCCCATTTCCCTTGGTAGCTGGCCATACCCAAGCACAGGTTGTTTGACTCTAATTTTAATTACTACTAATAATTACTAATGTAATGTGTGGGTCACACATTACAAACAGTAATTTTATGTATACATATGTATATATGTAGGGTATAGAATGTCTACAAAAGGGTTAAAGAGGCTGGTAAAGTTCCAAGAAACTTTACTGGAGAGGCAGAGACAGAGAGAAGAAGGAGATGCTGAGATGGTCACTGCAGGTGGCTAGAGAAGAAATTAACAAACTTAGCTAAAGAGTTTCTGGAGGCAAGCAGAGCTCCAGGGTAGCAGGCCCAGCCAAAAAGCAGAGGTTCAGGATAAGAGTCCAGATGGGAGAATGGCAGATAGACATTTAGAGCCTTGACAAGTAGGAAGCTGAGCTGAGCTGAGCTGTGCTGAGGACAATCTGGAGTTCTCTGATTGTAGGTCTGTTGATGTACACACCAGGTGCTCAGGTGACAGGTTGGTGGGGATGTTGTTGCCTCTGCAGTGTTTGTTGGGTGTCCTCTTTATGATGTCCAGGTGGGAGCATTGCATCTTTTGTTAAGTCTTCTGTGTTCTCTGATATGTTTATCCTAAGATTTTTTTTTTTGGTGGGGGAGGATATCTATTTGTTTAAAATAGTGTCACATATAGTCCAGGTTGGCCCTGAACTCTCTATGTATCTGAGCTGGCCTTGAACTCCTGATCCTCTGCCTCCACATCCCAAGTACTAGGATTTCAGTAGTCACTGTGATGGCCTAGGTTGGTATAGATTAAAAAAATAATTTAAAAAATTTTATGTGTATAAGTGCAATGTCTTTTAACCTCAGAACTTGGGAGGCAAGAAGATTGCTGAGAGTTCAAGGCCAACCTGGGCTGCATAGCGAAGGTCTATCTTAAAAACCAAACCAAAACAAATGAGAAATAATCAAGTCAGCCCAAGATAAAGAGGAGAAATATGTGTATCTTCTTCATGCCACTCCCTTACCCAAGGCTGGGTTATCTGGAAGCAGTCTCTCATTGTCCAGGCAGAGAAGTAAATCTGTTTATTTGAATTTCAAAAGGCAGCATGATTCTAAATTATGTCTGGGATGTAGTCACAATAAATCTATTGACAACATATCATTGCAGTCCTTTTGTGTGTATGTGTGTGAGTGCATGTGCACATGCATGTGGAGGCCAGAGGTCAATGCTGGGTGTTTTTCCTCAATTGCTTTCCACCGCGTTTGTTTATTTTAATAATTTATTATTTTAACTTTTATGTGTATGAGTGTTTCATCTGCATGTGCATGCAATGCCCCACAGAAGCCAGAAGAGGGTGTCAGATCCCCTAGAACTGGAGTTATAGATGGTTGTTAGCCACCATGTGGGTGCTGAGAATTGAACCCAGGTCCTCTGAAAGAACAATCAGTGTTCTTAGCTACTGAGCTATCCTTCCAACCCTATTAGTGTTTTTGAAAGTTAAGTGTTCTACTCTGCTTTCATACTGCTGTGACAAAACACTCTGACCAATACCAACTTAGGGAAGAAGGGGTTTATTTAGCTTACATCTCCCAGATCACAGTTCATCACTTGCTGGAATAAAGAAAACTGTTTATGGAGTCAACCTGACTCCTTTAGGGTCTTGACATACTTGGCCCTGATCTTAGCCAACTGTACTCAACAGTTGTTTTCATTAAAAACAACAACAACAACAACAACAGAAAAACAACCAAAAACCCAAGACCTGTGATGACTAGAGTACTCCTACATTGTTTTTCTTTTTTCTTTTTCTTTTTTGGTCTTTTTGAGACAGAGTCTCCCTGTCTGACCTGGAACTCATTATGTAGACCAGGCTGGCTTTGAACTCACCGAGATTCACCTGCCTCTGCCTCCTGGGTGCTTGGATTAAAGGTGTGCACCACCACATTTGGCATAAAATAAATCTTAAAAATTAAAAAAAGTTATGTTTTGTGTGTGTGTGTGTGAGTGTGTGAGGGGGGTTGTGCACATGAGTGCAATGCATTCAGAAGGCAGAAGAGGGTATTGTGCTCCTTTTTGTGCAAGGTAACCATCTTGAAACTCAGCCACAACTGATTCCCATCTCAAGGCTGGAAAACAGTTTATAGGAGATCTGACTCTTCCCCTTTTCCAGAAGTCTGCAACAGCAACCCCCTCCACAGTCTTCTATTTGCTTAAACACCTTGACCACAGAGTTAAGTAAGGATTGTTATGATCTGTGACCAGCTTGCTCTGGGGCACCCTGACATTTTTTCTCAGTATAGCTTGGGCGGATGTGTGCTTGTGGAGCAACAACCCAAAGATGTGTGCTCTGGACATAACTTTCCATTGGTCTACTGTCTTCGAGAGTTTGTTTTCCAGCACCAGCTTTGTATACCTGTTTTAACAGAAATTATTCTGAATTTTGACATCTTTTCTATGGTATATTTACTAATTTCTAAAAGTGACTGCTTTAAATTCTTACGTTGTTTTACATAATATGTTTGTCAGTTTCTAAAGTTTTTCTAACCATATACTACTGCCGCGCCAGCACGACCTTGGGTCGGAGCTTACTTCGAGGGACTTCGGGATTAAGAAACACACAGCACACTCTTGGTTAGGGTGAAGAAACTGCTTGCTTTATTCACTTAGAACTCAAGCTATATACTGTTCAGTTGCTCCACCGTGAGACCCAAGGTAAATTCCAAAGAGGAAGTTTTATCAGGTTAAAACATTCTGACCCTTACCAGACATCACAAAGATATACGCCAGGGTACAACCGACCACCAGTCTCCGCTCACAAGGTCGCAGTGGAACAGCTTGTATAAACAAATTCCAAAAGCCCAGAGTGGAGTCACATACTCAACTCTAGAAAAATATGTTATTTACAAGGATGGGGGTTGTGTCAGGAGGCCTGCTTTCCCCACATACTACCAAGACTGGCCATGTACAAAGCAAGCTGGCACTTTGTGATGGCCAGAAAGTGTCAGATCCCCTGGAACTGGAGTTACAGATGGTTGTTAGCTGCCATGTAGGTGCTAGGAACTGAACCCAGGTCCTCTTTAAGGACCACTGAGTCATCTCTCTTACTCCTTGTGGTTGTATTTTTAAAGAAGCACATATCTTAGTCTCTCTCTGTGTACAAGATTGCATCTACAAATATCATATCTACAAATAAAGTCCTGGTGTTATATCGATTGGTTTAAATTTTTCCCACATTCTGCATGGATGGAGATCTAAGTAAGGCAGTGACATGGTTTTCATATGAATTGTGGCAATGTCTTAAGACTCTTCATGGGTTTCTATGTTTCTTTTTTATTTCCCATGGAAGGAAGGCCATTAAAAAATTATTTATGTGTATGGATGTATTGCCTGCATGTGTGTAAGTGCACCTGGGTCATACAAAGCCCACAGGGTTCAGAAGAGGGCATCAGAATCTCTGGAAATATAGTTACAGACTGTTGTTGGCTGCCGTGTGGGTGCTGGGAACCGAACTCAAATTCTCTTCAAGAACAACCAGTGCTCTTAACGTCTGAATCATCTTTCCAGCCCCAGGAAGACTATTTTTAAGAGACCAGAAAGAGAGTGGGTCCCCATCTGGGAACTTCTGAAAGCTTGGTCCAGAAATCCTCCAAACAGGAAAACTTCCCTGGGCTTTGTAATGTCCCCCACATCACAGACCTAACACTCTTTAATAGATCCTCAGTCTAGGACTGAACACTGGTTAATCAGGGTCCCAATAAGAGGAGGGCAGGGGATCAGAGAAGAGCTTGAAGGAAGAAGAGATTGGAGAGTTGTACGTCAAAGAGAAATGCAAGGATTTCAGCTTTGGAAGCTGACAAAGGGAATTCTTGTCTTCAGGAAGCTGGTCTGCTGCCTGAGATTGAGCCAGAAAGGTAGCTTCTCTACTCTAACAGGAGGTTGTTTTCCAGAACTAAAGTGCAGATCCCAAGACCTGATGGCCCTGAGTCTGGAATTAAAAGTCTCCAGTGAGTGGGTCCTGAAGAGCCAGAGCAGGACCTAACAAACCTAGAGTACAGGGGAATGCTGCTGTCCACTGATGCTGGCTGACCCAGTAAAAGCAAGAGTTCCCAACTACAAAATATCCACAAGTTCCATCTGCACTGCAGGGTGGGGTGCAAATATTTCTCTTGTCTCAGGCCTTTAAAATTCTTTCTTTACCAGTCAGGAAAAGGGACAGATTTGAGCCTGACTCTGCTCTCTTTAGGGGATAGAGCTTTATCTTTTGGCAAAAAGTAGTGCCAGAGTTTTTGCTTTCTATGTGTGTGGGCAACAGGTCCTCAGTCAGTACCAATGACTTTAGTGACTTTAGTTCGGTGAAGCTAACTTTATGTTTCTGACCCTTGGAACCAGAAGACAATATATTTATGTTGTTTTCAGCTCTTTCCAACTGCAACAAGGAACTGGTAAACTTGTCTTAGGTCAGTGAAACCCTCTTCAAATTGGCAGTGTTCCTGACTTATCTTGAACATTTTCTGTTCTATACCTGGAATCAATATTTTATTTTTCTAAGAAGTTAGGCTTCCTTTTATTAAAAAATGGTATTTTTAAGACCTTGAGAGGGTATTTGGGTTGTTTTCTGGCTCCCTCCCTTATCTTTTGTTTGATATGTATTTGTTTATTTATTTATAAATACCAGGGATTGACCCTGGGACCTTGCTGAATTCTATCTCCAGCACTTAAAAATATTTTGTTTTTATGTGTTTGAGTGTTTTGCCTGTATGTATGTAAGTGCACCCGTGTCATTCAATGCCCACAGAGATCAGAAGAGGGTATCCGATCTCCTGGAACTGGAGTTACAGACAGTTGTTAGCTGTGGGTGCTTCTCCAGTACATTTTTTTCTTTTTTCTTTTTCTTTTTTGGTCTTTTTGAGACAGGGTCTCCCTGTCTGACCTGGAACTCATTATGTAGATCAGGTTGGCTTTGAACTCACAGAGATTCACCTGCCTCTGCCTCCTGGGTGCTTGGATTAAAGGTGTGCACCACCACATTTGGTATAAAATAAATCTTAAAAATTAAAAAAAGTTATGTTTTGTGTGTGTGTGTGTGTGTGTGTGAGTGTGTGAGGGGGGTTGTGCACATGAGTGCAATGCATTCAGAGGGCAGAAGAGGGTATTGGATTCCCTGAAGCTCGAGTTATAGGTGATTGTGAGCTGCCTGATGTGGGTGATGGGAACTGAACTGGGGTTCTCTGCAAGAGCAACAAAATGTTCTTAACTGTTAGCCATCTCTCTGCCTCTCGTATTTTAACCAATTAATTAATTATTGTTATTTGTGTGTGTGTGTGTGTGTGTGCACCAGGCCATGTATGTGGTGGTAAGAGGACAACTTGCCATGAGTCACTTCTCGTTTTCACTCATGTAGGTCTGGGGGATTGAACTCAGGTCATCAGACTTGGCAGCAGGTGCCTTTACCCACTGAACTCTGGCCAGCCCTTGAGTACTTAAAAAATGGTTTTTAAGCTCCTTTACCTGTGAGTACTGTACTCACATACCGTTCTCCAACCTCTGACCCCCCACCTGTACAGGGTATGCACACACTTCTCTCTGAACAATGGGAGACGTTTCGCCTCCCCTAATAACAATCAAACTGACAGTTTCTATTCAAATAAATTCCCAATGAATATGAAGAATGGAAAGACCTGAAGTAGGTTTGGGTGCATGCCAGTAAGGCAAACTGTGTCCTTCAAGTGAACTTTTAGGGAGGATTCCTTATGTACCATCTTATACCTGTACAGAATCAGGCATGCACATTATAAGAAGAGACATGCATAGTAGGAAAAATGATTATATGTCATAATTTATCACTCAAAATAGAGAATGACCTAAACTATACTTGTTATAGAAGCTCCTCCTTCCTTTAGACCCCATAAAAAGAGATCCCAGGCAGTAGCCTGGGACCTTGAGTCTCTTATGTGGCCCATTGCTCTCTTATGGTATATTTTGATCTTTTCTATTGTTTTACTTTAAATAAAGTTTCCTTGCTACCTTTATAAACCTGTGGACTCCTATTTCAGTGTTACCACCAGTAATAGGTTTGTAGGCCACAGTTCTAAGCCATTTTGGCTACTAACCCTAAATTAATATCCTAGAAAGGATTTCAAATAGCAATGCATCTAAAGGAGGAGGTATTTTTTCAAAAATAGAGCTTTGAAATGAAATACATGCCACAACAAAATAATGAATGACATTTTATTATTGGGACTCAAAATATCACCTCAAAATGTTACTCAGTAGAAGAGTACTTACCCAGCATGCACAAGTCTCTGAGTTCCATCCCCAGTACAAATCCAAACCCAACCCAGTCTTATCCAACCAAACACCTTGCAAGTCAGTGAACTCTCAAGACTAATGAGGGCTGGCCCACAGCACAGAACTTCAGCCAATACCTGCTGTGTTATTGTGGCCATATTGTGGTTGAACCTGTTTGTTGTTGAGTAGAGATAGTTTGGAAGAGATAATTCAACCAGGATGATAGATGTAGCTCTTTATGCCAGCAGAAACTGGTGTATGAAGAACTTCTGGGAGAGACGAGCATGTGAAGAGAAGTCTGGGGCATCTGCTGAGGCAACAGGAGACAAGTGAGTTTTCTTTCTTTAAAAAAATTCATTTATTTTTATTTTATGTGTGAGTGTTTTGCCTACACATATGTAAATGCACCATGTACGTACAGTGCCCATGGAGGCCAGAAGAGGGTGTCAGATCCCCTGAAACTGGAGTCATAGATAGTTGCTAGCTGCCACGTGGGGGCTGGAAGTGGAACCCAGGTCCTCTGCAAGAGCAGCCAGCACTCTTAATCTCTGACTATCTCTATAGCTCCCTTCCCCTTTTATTCTTTTTTTTAAAAAAAATATTTTATTTATTATTATTATTTTATGTGTATGAGTGTATTGACTGCATGTGTGTAAGTGCACCTGTGTTGTGCAGTTGCCTTTGGAAGTCAGAAGAGGGCGTCAGATCTCCAGGAACTGGAGTAACAGGCCATTGTTAGCTGATGAACCCCGGTCCTCTGCAGAGCAGTCAGTCCTCTTAACCTCTGAGCCATCGCTCCTTCCTCCTTTTAAAAGAGGTCTTATGTAGCCCATCTAGCTTCATTCACACTGACAAGATAATAATTACTCTGAACTTATCCTCCTGCCTCCATCTCCAGAATGTTAAAATTATAGGAGTGCACCACGCTTGGTTGAATCTGGTATTGGAGTTCAAACCCAGGGCTTTGTGTGTGCTAGGCAAGCACTACTCCACCAACCGGGCTGCATCTCTAACCCTTTAGAATTTTTTTGCTATAGACTGGGAAATGGGTATTTTGTTCATTTGTTTGTTTTGAGTTAGGGTCTCATTATATGAACTAAGCTGGCCTGGAGCTGATAATGCTTCTTTTTTCTCCTTTCCAAGTGCTGAGATTATAGTCTTAACCACTATGCCCAGCACTTACTTGTTTTTAAAGCTCTGGTTACTTTCATTTATATCAAGTGTTCAGAAACAGTATATTCTAAATCATGTTCCTCTCTCCTCGCAGGAAGAGCTCAGATATTAAACAATAACACACACAGTCACACACCCAAATAAAAAGAGGAAATAGTTGGATAGGAACTTAGAAACCACGTGACCGATGACTAAGTTAAATCTTTCGTTACAGTAAGAGAGGAGTCTGATGATTTTCCTTGTGTGTTTAAAGTGTTGGAGATCATGTTACCATTTATTCTCTTTTCTACCCTGTTTTCTCCCATATTTGCTGAATCTGGGGAGCAGCTGTGGGTCTGCAACTCCTCTGATACAACGATTTCATATACCTACTGTGGTAAGTGACACAGCAACAAACAACTGAAGATCGGCTATCTTGAGGGAAACTTTTCAGGGAACCTGTTGCTGTGGAGGGCATACAGGAAATTCCTGTGTCCAGCTGCCATGGCTGCTGCTGCTAGCGGAGGGTCAGGGAGAAGCAGTGCCTGCCATTTCCTGGTGTGGATCTTCTCCACCCTTCACAGTTCACAGACCTCCGAGCTGTTTGCTTTTACCTGCACATGCTTCTGTTGCTCCCTGTGATCAACTGTCTCTGCTTAGAGCCTAGTTTCAGGTCCTTTGAACTTTGAGTAGATCTATTTGCCTCTGAGTCTCAGCTCTGACACCCTGAGAAGGCAGAACTGTGCTGGCTGCTTCCTGAAGGGGCTTTTTGCTCCAGACTAATCCCGGAGGCTAATGGAATCATCTCTGTAACTGTCTGCAAGTCTGGTCTGTCACTTACCAGCTGTGTGCCCTTGAGCAAAGGGCTTGGACTTTCTGTGTCTTATCTCCTTTAGTTGCAAAATGTAAGTGATTTTAGAGTTCATTTTACAAGGATTGCTATCAGGAAAGGATTTTGCCACAGGGCCACACAGACACAACAATACTGATTTTGGTTTTTATGATTTTTTTTTTGAGACAGAGTTGTTCTATAGCACAGGCTGGCTTGTACTATGTAGCTTAGGCTGGCCCTCAAACTCACACTTCCTCCTGGCTCAGCCTCCCCAGGGCTGGAGTTACAGATTTTTTTCAGTTCAGCTAAACTCTGGTGCTCTTAGCTGGTTCACAATTACAGCTGTCACCACCCTACAACTTCTCTTTAGCAGATGTCAGGGCTCTAAAGGCAGATCTGGCCCAACAGCTGTTTTAGTTCGGTTTCTCATTGTGTTGCTCACCTTGTTGATTGTCCATTTTTCTGCCCTTTAGCAGTATCTGGATGGTTGGAAGTGATGCTTTCCAAAATGCTGATTCTTCAGCAACCTTTTGGGCAAAGCAGGATCTGAGGCCTAATCATCTAGGGTTGGGGTGGGGTTTATAAGTGCACTTGGAGAAATCCTGTGATACTGAGTTCTGTGATAAAGAAACCTGCTTAACTACAGTACTTTCAGTTTGCTGACTTTGAGAGATAGTATGTTGACTCTCCTGAGAAACTCTCTGACCAGAGTTACTTCTGGGGGGTTAGGAAGGCTCCTCAGTCCAGTAGCCTCCATTTTCTTCTCCTTGTTCCACCCTCCTCCATTTAAAAAGATTTATTTGGGGCTGGAGAAATGGTTCAGCACTTAAGACCACTGGTAGCTCTTGTAGAGGACTGGAGTTTGATCCCCAGTACCCACATGGTGGTTAAGGACCATCTGTAACTCTAGTTCCAGGGAATCTGAGGCCCTCTTCTGGTCTCCTTGGGTATTGCATGACACAAGTGCACTTACCGACATATAGGCAATATACTTATACATAAAAAATGAAAATAACAAAATATTTTTTTAAAGATTTATTTATTTGTATTTTATGTGTATGTATGTGCCTGAGTGTGTGCATGTGCACCATGTGCATGCAAGTGCCTGTGGAGACCAGAAGAGGGTTTTGGATCCCCTGGAACTAGAGTTATAGGTTGTCATGAGCTGCCATGTAGGTGATAGGAACCAAACCCAGGTCTTCTGCAAGAGCAACAAGTGTTCTTAACTTCTGAGCCTAAAGAGCCTGCTTGACTCATTTGAATTATTTACTTTTTATAAATGTATTTATTTAGTGGTACTGGGTCTCGGACCTAGGGCCTTGTGAACGGTAGGCAGGCACTTTAACATTGAGCCATATCCCCAGTCCATCTTGAATTTGTTGAATAGGCATGTACTGATTCCAGCAAATATTTTCTGCCCCGGGTAGATTGTGCCACACTCATCAGAACTCCAGGATTAGTGGTCCTAATTTCTTTTTGATCTCTGGAGATTTTGAGGTGTTAGAGCAATATATCAACTCTTCATTTTCCTCTGGAAAAGCTGAGAGCTGGGATTTTTTTATCTGCTCACAACATGCTGAGCAGAGGGGAGGATCAGTAGTGTCTGTCTTCCAAACTTTCACTCTTTCCTGCGTGGCTATCCAGTGCTAGACCAGTCTATCAGAACTCAGGACATGTGAACTAGGAACTAGACTTCAGTTTTTTTGGGAACTACCTTGGAAGAGTTGAGGTGCTGGACATACATATCAATTTCTTCTCTCTCCTGAGACTTTGGGAGTCTTTTATCTAAGTTGTTATACTATGGTTAAGGACTCTAGGAGAGAGGATACCCCAAATCTTTCTAATGATTTTGGTGAGTATGGTTTGTATTCTAGGCATAGGAGTCTTTTATTTGGTCCTTAATTTTTCACAAAAGGCATTAATGAATTGTGCTTGTGTGTGTAAATGTCTTTTGTAGAGAGATTTGTTGTTGTTGTTGTTCAGTCTTTTAGAGACTCCCTGTAGCCACATCTGGCGTGGAACTTGCTATGCAGACCAGGTTGGCCTTGATCTCAAGAGGTTCATCTGCTTCTGCCTCCTGAGTGCTTGGATGAAAGGCTTGCGCCACCATGCCCGGCTTAGACAGGGATATTTTTAGCCACCCTCAGTTGTTCTTATATGATTTTAATGCAGAAAGCATCTTGGGGGGGATGATATTCAGAATGTTGTATATATTGGGAGTTATTTATGATAACTTATTGACATTTTCTTTTTTTTTTTTTTTTTTAGATAATATGAAGTTCCCTATTTCAATTACTGCTGAACCCTGTATAGCATTGAAAGGAACCAATGGACTTTTGCATATTGTGTTCATTCCAAGTAAGTACAAACTTTTGTTTTTGTAATCAGTTAAAGGGTTCAAGAAATATCAAGCATGGGGCTGGAGAGATAGCTCAGTGGTTAACAGTACTTGCTGTTCTTGCAGAGGACCTGAATTTGGTTCCCAGCACTCATGTTAGTGGTCTACAATTGCCTGTAACTCCAGCTCCAAAAGATCTAGTACTATGTTCTAGATACCACAGACATCTGCATGTACACATTCACATGCCTGCTGACCACAACAATAAAATACATTAAAAAAAATACCAGTGACTGGAGACATGGCTCAGTGGTTAAGAGCACCAACTACTCTTGTAGAGGACCCAGGTTCAATTCCCAGTACCCACATGGTGGCTAATAACATCTATAACTCTAGTTCCAGGGAATTCCTCTTCAGGCCTCTGCAGGCACTGTATGACATGGGTGCACTTACATACATATGGGCAAAACAGTCATGCCTATAAAATAAAATTAAAATTAAAAAAGAAAGAAATAAAAGGAAATATCAGGACTGGAGAGGTGGCCCAGTGATTAAAAGCACTGGCTGTTCTTGTAGAGGACCAAGGTTTGGTTCCCAGCATCCACATGGTGGCTAACAACCATCTATAACTGTAGTTCCAGGGGATCTGACGTCCTTTTCTGGATCCCATGGGCACTGCATGACACAGGTACACTTACATACATGCAGGCAAAACACTTACACACATAAAATAAAAATTTAAAAAAGAAATACCAACAAAAATGGTGTTCTGAATGTAGCTGTGTTTATTATTTATTGCTATATAATAAAGTATCACACTCTTAGTCTTAGTGGCTTAACACAGCACACATCTATTGCCCGGTGGGTGTTAGTCTGAGCATGGTTTACTTGTGTCAACTTCAGAGCCTCCCTTAAAGATACAGTCAAGATGTTGACCAGGACCTGGACTTCTTCTGAAGGTTGAACTAGGGAAGGATCTTTTTCTAAGCTCATGTGGTTGCTGGCAATGTTCCATTTCTGGATTCTGGCTATTGACTGTTCCTCAGTTCCTTGCCACATGGGCTTTGTTAATATAGTTTCTTGCTTCATCAAAACTGGCAAACAGTAATAAAACTGAAGTTGTAATCTTCTGTGGTTTGATCAAGGAAGTGATATCTTGTCACCTTTGCTATACTCTCGACCAACTCACACTTGTATGGATTTCCCAAGATCATGGGAATAACTTTACTAATGGTGTATAGTCTTTGTCAATCATTAGCTATTCAGCTGCTCAGGAATGTTGGGTTTCTGCTTGTGTAAGATCTGTGTGTGAGGAAGCCAGAACTTTTTATTTATTTATTATTATTATTATTATTTGAGACAGGGTCTCATTATGCAACACTGGCTAGCTTGGAACTTACTATGTAGGCCAGGTTGACCTCAAACTCACAGAGATCTGCTGTCTCTGCCTTCTGAGTGCTGAGATTAAAGGCCTGATATATCACCATGCCTAATTGAGACTCTATTTTTTTTTTTTTTTGAGACAGGGTCTCCTTGTAGTCCCAGCTAGCCTAGAACTCAATGTGTAGACTAGACTGGTCTCAGTCTCACAGAGATCCACCTCCCTCTGCCTTCAGAGTTCTGGGATTAAAGGTGGGCACTACCATACCTGGCTCAGACTCTTTATTCTTAAAGATGTCCTGTTTGGGGGATGTAGTTCAGTAGTAGATGCTTGCCTAGCATGTGTGACACCTTGGGTTCAATACTCAGATAACAGAAGGGGGATCTTTCTAGAGAAAAAGATATAGTGATGATGAAAGAAGGCATTGGATTTGGCTTTGTGACCTATCTTGTTTTTCTTCTTTATGGCTCCTCACTTTTCAGCATGATCCATGTGATAGTGATAACAAGAGACTGAACTTTGCCGTGGTGTCTGACAGCCACTCTCCTTATGACAGTTTCTTTGGCCTGGAAGTTTGAATGGCTTCCCTCCTTTGCCACCACAAATACTTCAGTCATTCACTAAATAGCATATAACACATTATAGAATTCAGTAACAAAAAATTATTTAGTCATTTTTATAGTGCTTTGCAATTATTATCTGAGTTCCACTAGAATGTACTGTACTCTGTGTATAAAGTGTGAAGCATATTCATAAAACCAGATTTATTTTTATGGTTTTATTTCTATTTAAATTTAGTAAGAGCTATAATTATAAGCATGAACCAGTATTTGAGTGGTAATGGAAATTATATCTTTTGAAACTACTTAGGCATGCCAGTAAATCTTTGAGTACCAGAAACTAATTGAAAAATAGACCTGTATAATAAGTCTCCTTTTAGATTATTTCTGGAAGTTCCTGAAGGCACCCTAGGGGAGCTCAAAAATAGTTCTTTTTGTTTCCTCGTGATGGCCACTGTGTCCTTCACCTGTCACTTTGACACCCACATTGCCATCCCTAAGCAGTTAAGCCTCAAAAGTGGTCCCTCACTATGACCACTGTTTATAAGATGATCAAAATGAGATTCAAAGTCAAAGGCTTGTCAAGATATAATCCATTGAGATGTCCCAGCATGACTTCCTTTCCTGGAGTCCCTGAAGATTGGGATCAGGCTGAGTTTCATGGAGACTCAGAAGAAAGTCCTTTGTTTATCACTGTCATCACACAGAACCACAGCTTATCTGCTGTGTATAGCACACCATCCTGTCCTGTGTCTCCAGGAATTCCTTGTGAAAACATCCCTTTTACTTCTATACATGCAGAGTCCTGCTTTGAGAGAGTTCATGGGACCATGGGCCCTCTTTTTTTTTTTTTTTTTAAGTGTATGAGTATTTCACCTACGTGAATGTAAGTGCACCCATGTTGTACAATGCTCTTGGAGGACAGAAGAGGGTATTGGATCTCCTGGAACTGGAGTTATAGATAGCTGTTAGATGCCATGTGAGTGCTGGGAACTGAACACAGGTCCTTTGCAAGAGCAACCAGTGTTCTTTTTAAAAAATATTTATTTCGAATTACTTTTTATTTTATGTGTGTGAGTGTATTTCTTGTATGTGTGTAAATGCACTTGTGTCATGCAGTACTTAAGAAGATCGGAAGAGAGTGTTGAATTCACCTGGAACTAGAGATACAGATGGGACGGAGTTGAACCCTGATCCTCTAGAAGAGCAGTCAGTGCTCTTAACAACTGACCATCTCTCCAGTTCCTGGGACCACTGTTTTTTTTTTTTTTTTTTTTTTTTTTTTTTTTTAATAACTCATGATAGTCTTCTCCATATCTAACCCCACCTAACCCCAGAGTAAAGATGTGGAGTCAACTTTGGACATTTGGTGATCTTGAAGCCTGGAGTTATATGAGCCTGTGCCAAAGCTGCAGTATTAAGGATGCAAAAGGGGCTAGTAAGGTTTAGTAAGTCTGGGATTCTAGTGCCATTGTGGTGGTGATGATGATGATGATGATGATGATGATGATGAAATCAGTTTTGAGTTTGTTGTGTGAAGGAATTGAGACACATTTGTGTAAAGATATAGAATGAATATATGGGACAGGCACTCAGGAGAAAGTTCACCCTGAAGATGATGGGCATTATAATCTCATGTCGCATTTGAAGCCAGGAAGTATTCAGGGTAAAAACTGAGAACTAAAGATGAACCTTAAGAAACAAGACTCAATGGCATAGACTGAGGAGGAGTCAGACTGGAGGACAACTGAAGGAAGGTGGCAGCAGGAAGAGGGCAGGAAGGCCATCTGGCAGTTCTTGTAAGTACAGCCCAGTTCAAGCTGAAGGTGGAAAGGTTGACTTTTGCTTAGACTACAGTGAGTGGTAGTGAATTTGCTAGGAAAATATTTTCAATGAAGTAGTAGTTATAAAAATTGTTTTCACTATTAAAATGATTATCCATCTTTTCCCTTTGGGACAAATGAATAACTCTGGAGAATTCAGGAAATTATGTTTTAATAGAGATTTCTCTTTCTTTCTTTCTTTCTTTCTTTCTTTCTTTCTTTCTTTCTTTCATACATACATACAGGCTTCATACATGCCATGACAGATCCTCTACTACTGAGCTATATTTCCAGCCCTTTTTTACTTTGTATTTTGTGGCAGGATCTTACTAAGTTATCTGGGGTCTTCTGGAACTGACTGTAGACCAGGCCCCTCTGTAGGTCCTGCCCCAGTCTCCTCATAGGGAGCTGAGATTACAAACTTGTGTCACTAGATCCAGAATGGAAATTTCCATATTAATGATAATACAGAGATCATAAAGAAAAAATTTAAAAAATATTTGATTTTTAGCCAAAATATTTAACTTTGTTCCTTAAGAAATCTTTTATTCAAAGTCCAAGAGTTGATGAGTCGATTTTTCCCAAACCCTTCCTTTCCTTTGAATTTTCTGGGAGAACTGACTAAAACAGAAAATTTTATGTCTTTGTTTAATAGTTTTCCTCCCTGAAGTTCTGACTATTTTTCTATTTTTAGGCATATTTTACAGTTGTTACTGTGGAACATTCTATTTCACTACAAAGTTTCATTCTTACAACTTCAGTTCTGGGACTGGAGAGATGGCACAACAGTTAAGAGCACTGGCTGTGTTTGCAGAGAACCTGGTTTCAGTTTCCAGCACCCACATGGCAGCAAACAATGGTCCATAACTCCAGTTCCAGGGGGATCTGACACCCTCTTCTGACAGTCCATGGGCACTGCATGACATACATGCAGGCAATACACTCATACACATAAAGTAAAAATAATAAATAAAATATATTTAAAAATGAACTTCAGTTTCATCTTCAGAACAAGGGTAATAATGCCTCATAGGTAGTTGTGTTGATCAAATGAGATAATGTAAAAAAAATATGGTGCATAGTATGTACATAATAAATATTCTATACAGAAAAACACCTGATTTGAAGGACTAATGGACTTTTTTCTTTCTAAGGGAGAGATATAAAAAAATTGTATTTCAATCTCTTCATCTATCTCAACTCCATGGTACTGCCGAAGCGCAAAGAAGTCATTTGTCGAGGATATGACGATGATTATTCCTTTTGCAGTGCTCTGAAGGGAGGTAAGCATTCAAGTTGTATTACTGATAGAATGAATGATAATTCTTTATGAAATCATTATGTCAAGGAAACACTGAAAAAATGAAGTTCCTTTACTAGTAATAATTTTTCAGCGCCCTCCAAAGTTTTACTCTTAGCACCATAAACATTTTATAATTATGCTCCTACATTGTTAATAAGATGACACGACATGGGTGTATTTGAAGGAATATTAAAATTTTTATCTTGTTCAGATGAACATTTTACATTTACTCTTGGTTTCAGATGTCTTTTTCTAAACATCGTACATTGCTGTTTTCATAGAAACTTGTCAGATTTTGCTTTGTGACAACATTGGTTTCTTTAATGATTTTTCACCTTTATTTCAACACTAGAATTGTTGGTATTCTTATTATACTTATTGATTTTTTTTTGAGACAGAGTCTCATGTAACCCAGGATGACTTCAGACTCTCTATGTAGCCAAGGCTGGCTTTGAACTCCTAATTTTTGTGCTTCTACCTCTTAAGTGTTGATATTATAGACATGTGCTACTATATCTGGGTATACTTTTTGAGGGGAGAGGGAACTATATTAGACATTGAAATTAGGGCTTCATATATGCTAGATGTATACTCTACCACTGAGCTATATCCTTGGCCCTCCCTAGGAATTATTAACACAGTCTTCAAATACAGAACTTCAGAACTTTAAAGGCCACTTAATCCAAAGTCATACATTTTTCCTTAGTAATTTTAAGTAAGTATATATAAACAGTTCAAAAGTCTATAAACATACTGCTACATTTACAGACATTGAAAGTAAGACAATAAAATAGTGACAGAATCATGTTTCTAAAAACATTTTGGAGTATTTTCTTCTTGTGTTTTTTAAATGCATGGATATTGTTTATGTGGTTGTAAGTATACTGTACTTCAACTTTTAATTTTCTTTCTAAAAATTAATTTTACTCCCTGAATAGATATTTCGTGTGTCTCAAAAACCAGGGCAGAAACATATAGAAAGACATCTCACTTAGTGAGTGTGAGACATCTCCTTGTGTACTATACATGTATATATAGCTCACTTAGCAATTAGCTTCCTTCTACTGCTTTCACTATCATGAATAATCATATCAGTTACATTTCTCATTGCTGTGACCAAATACTTGACAAAGAGCAACTTAAGGGAGTGTTTACTTGGTTCATGGTCTGAGGGTCAGTCTACCATGCTGAGGAGGTATGGCGGCCGGAGTGCCTCATAGCTGTGTCGTTGAATATTTGCTCACATCTGGGCAGATCAGGAAGCAGAGCAGGAAGTATTGCAGGTCTGTAAAGCTGGAGGACTGCCTCCAGAGACAGCCAGTTCCTCCATCTAGACCCCATTGTCCAAAGGTCCCACAGCTTCCCCAAACAGCATTACTGCCTGGGGGCCAAGTATGCAAATACATGGGCCCATGAGGGACATTTCATATTCAAATCATAACCATAATATAATGAACATATTTCTACTTATTGTTTTTCTTATTTTATATTTGAATATTTCTATGCTTAGAATAAGGAGTTATAGATAACTCCCAGAAAGATTTCTGGGATTAAAGAGCTTGAACATATTTATAGTTTTTGTTTGTATAATCCAAACTGCTTTTCTAAAGTATTGTACCAATTTATACATCATACTACCAATTAACCTCTCTTCTTAGCACTCAGCATTATAACATATAGTTTAATCTCTCTCATTAACATTCATCATTATAATTTTATCTATTTATTTATTTGTTTATTTATTTTGAGACAAGGTCTCCCTGTAGCCCCAGCTGGCCTGGAATTCAGTTTGTAGACCAGGCTGGCCTTCATCCCATAGAGATCGTCCTGTCTCTGCCTCCCAAGTGTTGGGATTAAAGGTGTGCACCACCATGCCCAGCTTATTATAACTTTGAAAAAAATAAAGTTAAAGACAACTTTTATTAGGCAAAAACTTATACTTGTTTTTAACTTTTAAAAAGTACCTTTGTGATCTGGAGAGATGGCTCAGTGGTTAAGAGCATTGAGTGCTCTTGCAGAGGACCAACACCCTCTTCTGATCTCCATAGGCATTGCAGGCACATGATATACTCACATTCAGGCAAATATTCATATGCATAAGATAAATCAAAAGTTAAAGAATAAAAAGTACTCTTTCCTTATATAATTATTCACCACTAACTTATGACCACCTGTCTTTCTTTTTCTTTTTCTTTTTTTTTTTAGATGGGTCTCACTAGGTAGCCTTGGTTGGCCTGGAGCTAGATCAGCTCTTCCTCACTCAGCTGTAATCAGTTGCCAATAATTCTTCAACTAAGATCGTTTTGAGATAAGGTCTCCCTATAGCCTCAGTAAGAATTCACCATGTAGACCATGCTGGCCTTCATCTCACAGGATCTGCCTGCCTCTGCCTCCCAAGTACTGGGAATAAAAGTGTTTACCATGCCCAGCCATCACTGTTTTTTTTTTTTTGACATTGTCCATTTCTCTTGTACCAACAATTTTACAATGATTTCATTTCATGCAATCTCTGTTGATTGTTGATATTCTGTCATAATTTTCAGGTTCGTTTCTTTGAGGTCTAAGACATGCAGGAACTTAATTAAATCAACCTAACTTGCCTGATTATTCTTTCTTCACCCTTTCCGATAAATATCTATTGAACATAAACTGAGCAGGTCATGATTGAGATTCTAGGGATCCAAAGTTGGATGACTGGGTCTCCTTCCTTAAAAAGTCTCTCTGTCCTAGAAGATAAAGTGCCACGGACCGTCCCTCCTGGAGACCGGACACCAAGGGAGAGCAGGGGTGAAGGCTTAGGAGAATTAGGATTCAGCGAATGACAGACAGACATGACTGATGAGGAGGTTTGAATCTGCTGCAATTTACTAAAGTTTTCACTAAGATTTTATACAGTTACAGGAGAAAATTGGCAAGTTTACAAGCTTTGACAAAGAAAAGATACACATTTAATCATTATACTTGTTTTGTCTTTTTCAGCACGTCTTGCGGTTTCTCAGTATATCTTGTCATAGCCAGATGGGCACAACAGTACTGGTTTTTTAGAAACTGGACTGGCACTATTAAACACATTTTTAAAGTTTCTCATGGCCTTGAATCAAAACAACTTCTAAGATATGCTTCATATGAAATATTGTTTATATTTTTTGAAGTACCTAGTGGGAATTACCAGACTCTGCAATTCTTTGTTTGAAGAGTTAAATTTATTGTGACTATTTCCTATTAATCTTTCTAGTTGCACTTTCTCAGGGTCACTATTTATTTTTTGTATCATTAACTCTTTTTGCTCAAGTGAGTTCATAAAGATCTCAAAACTATTTTTTAAATCATTATGTAGATCATAAACTGCTAAATTAAAAACCTGAATCAGGGGAGGAGACATCTATGCCAGTTCTTTGGAACTCACTGATTCATTAAAAACATTTTTTGCTTTAGAGAAAGAAAGTGTGTGTGGGTATGAAAGTAAGATTTATGAGAAATCCAGATAAGAAAGCCAGTGCTGCGAGCCGTGACCATGAACACCATAGGTGTTTATAGAGTGCTTGTTCAGGTATCAGGAGTCGGGCTGGTTGCCAGGGAACTGCTGGGGGCAAAGCTCCGAAAAGCACACGTCCCCCCATCCTTCAGCACCCACCATCTGGGAGACATGTCGTCACACAGGCGTTGCTGTGGATGCAGCAATAAAGTATACAAAAGAATGTCATAAATACTAATGGTGTCATATGCTATTAGCATTGCGTATGTAGTTTTCAAATAAGTATGACAGGAAAACAGATAAATTGTGACAGAGTATTTTATTAGTGTGTTCAATCTGAGACCATCAGAGAGTGAGGGGAAAGAACAGTTTGTGCAGAAGAAGCCATATATGCAGCACATCTAGCCACAAGAACATGGCTCATTTGGAGAGTGTTTTCATTTTCTTTTTGTAGTAGCAGAATGTGCTTGTAAGGAATTGCTGTTGATGAGCCTAGAAAAGGGGGCAGGGATGAGCATGTAAGCTATGCCCAGAATACTGGCCTTTATCCCATGGTAAGTTGGCAATAATGGACTGAGATTTCCATTCTTGCAAATCACTCGTGTCCCTATGGAAGGAAGTAGAGGTTGGCTGAGCGGGCAACTTGCACTGAGGGGGAAGACAGGAGGTAGTAGGGAGACATTAGGCCTGAGCAAAGATGTTAGTCCTGGGAGAGGGGAGGAGGCAGAAGATGTTATTGGGAGACAGATTGGCAGGCATACTAAGGTATTTGTTGTGGCAGCCAAGGAGTATATAAAAAAGAACCACTTGAGGGCTGATTATTGAACATTATCTGAGATGATTTATATAAAGGAAGGGGCAGAGTTTTAAAGAGAAAGATAATTTTTGGCTTGAGCACGTTGGGTTCAAGGTAATTTTGGAACATTCAAGTAAACATGTCCATCTGACAGGTGAGTGGGTCCAGAGCGTAGGACATTCTGTTTTAAGAAGTACTGCTGTGTCAAGAGACCCTTGAAGTCTGAGATTCAAACTTGCAATACCATATATCTGTTTTTTAAAATAGCTTTCTTTTTGTTGTTATATCTTTAGGATATGAAAATTAAAAATAAAATTACTCCTAATTTTACCATTTTTTTTATATACCGTTTCCCCTTGTTTCTTTCAAAACATCTATGCATAAATATATGTCTACTTTAGGGAATCTTAAATTCAATAAATCTTCGAGTCCTGTTAGCACAATCTTGGGTACTAATATTGGTATAACTAAGCCCCACTAACCAGTGGCTTAGAATAATAGAAATTTAGAGTCTAAAGCTCTGGAGGATAGAAGTAGAAGTGTGCAATCAAGGTACAGAAGGGCCATGTTTCCTCTGAAGGCAGCAGGAGAGGATCTTTTCCAGGTCTTTCTCTAAGCTTCTGAAGGTGTTTCTTGGTTTGTAGATGATCATTTTCTTCTATGTCTCTTCGCATGACCTTCCCCTAATGCATGCCCACGTAAGTGTCCGGTGACATTTATACTGAGCTCCAGGTGTTGCTCTGAGCACTTAACATGTATTAACTCATGTAAGCCTTATAACAGTACTATAAAGTAGGTTTATTACCCGCCATCATTTCATTGAGACAGGGGAATGAAGTGACTTACCCATGGTTACACTTTAAACTTGTTGGGGAGATGGGCTTCAAACTCAAGCAGCTCTGCCCCACTACCATGACTCTTACCAAAATCTGCACCACCTTTGTCTTCCCTGCATCTCCTTATCCCATATTGTATTTGGAATAGTTTTTTTCCATGTCTGTGTTCCTAATAGACTAGTTCTTTGAGGAATGGGACAGTTTTATACTAATCACTGTTTCCTTAGTCTCTGGCACAAAGTGAGCTTTCAATAAATAAATCTTCTTTTAACTGTTACTTTAACATTTTTTATTTATGTCTATGTATGCCTACCTGTCTGTATGTGTGCCACATGCATGCAGTGCCCCTGGAAGTCAGAGGAGGGCATCAGATCCCCTGGAACTGGAGTTGTAGTGGTTGTGACACGGATGCTGGGAACTGAACTCAGGTCCTCTGAAAGAGCAGCTCTGAGCCATCTGTGTAGCCCCAGAAGAGTTAAAACTTAAATTTCACATTGGCCTTTAATGAAAGAGTTAAAATTACAAAGACAAAATTCATTATATTCACTTACTATAAAAATAAAAATTGGGTGCTAGAAAGTTGACTCAGTGATTAAAAACACTGGTTGCTTCTTGCAAGGGGCCTGTTTGATTCCCAGTACCCACATGGTGGCTAACATTCATCCACATTTCCAATTCCAGGGGAATCCAATGCTCTACTCTGACCTCCAAAAGCATTGCATGACATGGATGTACACTTATATACATAAAATAAAAATAATAAATTATAAAAAAATAAAAATTTACTAAGCTCAAGAGACATCTCACACTAGTCATGGTGGCTCCTGCCTGTAATCCCATCCTTCAAGTGACTGAGACAGGAAGATTGAGAGTTTGAGACCATCTTAGGCTACATGGCCATACCCTGTCTGAAAACAAAACAAAACAAAACAAATTGGGTCCATAACACAGTTCAGCTGGTAAAGGCACTTGACACAGAGCTTGATGACCTGAATTTGATATCTGGGAGCCACGTGGTAGAAGGAGAGAACTGGCTCTCACGAGTTGTCCTCTGATTTCTACTCATCATGCACTCACACACTAACTAAGGTCACTACTTCTTTTTAAAATTATTTATTATTTTATTTTATGTGTATGAGTGTCCTGTCTGCATGTGTGTAAGTGCACCCATGTCGTGTAATTCCTGGAAAGTAAGAAGAAGGAATCAGATTTTCCTGGAACTGGAGTTAGAGATGATAGCCACCATGTAGGTGCTGGGCATCAAACCCGGGTCCTCTGTAAGAGCAGCCAGTGCTCTTAACTGCTGAGTCATCTCTCCTGCCTCAATTTCTTTTTCCTTTAAAATTTTAATTGAATTTTTGTGTATCTCATACACAGCATCTTAATCATCTTTAGACCCTTCCCCATTGGCACCTTCACATAGCGCCCACTGGATTTCATGCATTCTGTCATTTATGTTAAGGCCTATTAAGTCAAGTTAGTATCTCTTGATGTCCCTCAGTGCACATTCATCCACTGGGGTCTAGTTAGCTTGTCTAGAGTGACTCCCTTCAAAAAGATCAGCTCTTCCTCACCCAGCAGTAATCAGCTTCCCAGTAGTTCTTCAGCCAAGATTGGGGCCTGCTGCCCATTTCCACAGTTCCATGCTGGGTTTTTGTCTGATTGTGTTTGCATGGGTCTTGAGCGTGCTGTCACCATTACTGTGAGTGCACAAGGTCTCAGGAACCTGTAAGACTCTGTATACATGTTGTCATGCACCCTTCCCGTGGCTCTTACAGTCTTTCTTCCCCCTCTTCCTCAATGGTCTCTGAGCCCTGGGTGGGTTAAATTTAATATGGGAATCCTGTCTATGTACCCACAGTCTGCAGACTCTTATTCTCTATGTTTTGACCATTTGTGGCCTTTTGTGTTCATTGCCCTCTGTTGCATGAGGGAGCTTCACTGATAAGAGTAGAAAGATGCATTAGTATTCTCTCTACCCTTTGTTTCACTAGGTTCTGTAAGCCTTAGGTACAGAGGTTCCATTGTAGACATGTCAGTTGGGGTTGGGCATTTCACAGACACTTAGTCTCTATGTGTGGTCACTATTTCTTTTGTTTGACATTCAAAAATATTTCTACCTTTCTGTCTTTACTCCACCTCAAGTTCAGTATTCAGCTGTCTGGCTTTTCCTGTTTATCTCCCTTTGTGCCCCTTTGCCTTGTGCAGGGCCAGTCTCCTGCCTGCCTATTTAAACAGAGGCTGAAATTACAGGCTTTTTGGTAGTGAGATTGGACTGTGTGTAAATGTTCTGGATATGTTTGAACTGTCTCTTGGGAGAAATAGCTCAGTTGGGAGAGTGCTTGCCAGGCATCCATGAGGCCTCAGATTCTATCTTCAGTATTATCAAAAAGGAAAACAAACAGAGCAAAAAAATTTCCTACCTTTACGGAGATTATTTATTATCTGTTACTTTTAACTACATGTAGCAGTATCTCTGAAAGTCAAGCATGCAGATATATAATGCATTTTGATGCATATTTTCATTCATTCATTCATTATTAAGATCAGTGGTCTGGTCCTGAAGACACTCTGGTGTGTATGAGTGTGTGTGTGTGTGTGTGTGTGTGTGTGTGTGTGTGTGTGTGGTGGAGGCTGAGGACACTATCGCAGGATAGTAGCTAGAATTTAAGATTCATTAGTTCTCTACAGTTTTTCTTAGAACTGCTTCTGCCAGTAGTAAGCACACTCAATAAAAGTACAGTTCCTATTAAAAACACCTAATGACAATTAATAATATTTTGTGTTTTCTCTTTTTTTCAGAGACTGTGAATACAACGGTACCATTTTCCTTCAGGGGAATACTATTTTCTAAGGTATTGTTCAAGAATAATTTTGTATTTTCTTTCTAAAATTTTTTTTATTTTTATTTTATGTATTTGAGTGTTTTGCCTGCATGTAAGTGTACCCATGCATACAATGCCTGGGGAGGCCAGAAGAGGGTGTCAGATCCTGGAACTGGATTTAAGGATGATTGTTAGCCACTGTGTGGGTTCTGGGAACTGAACCTGGTTCCTCTGCAAGAACAGTGATTGCTCTTAACTGTTGAGCCATTTCTCCAGCCCCTATTTTATACTTTCTTAATCTGTTGCAGTAATGTGTTAAGAATTTGAAATAAGCAATCTGCAACTTCTAAGAATAGCTATTCAGGGGGCTGGAGAGATGATTGAGTTGCTGAGTTGTTATGAGCACTTGCTATTTTTACAGAGAATCTGGGTTCAGCTCCAGCACCCACATGGCACCTCACAAATGCCTGTAACTCCAGTTCCAGGAGATCTGATGTCCTCTTCTGGCCTCCTCAGCAACCTGCATGTATGTGCACATACCCACACGCAGACACACACATACATGTAAGCAATAACAAAAGGATAGCTATTCAGCTGAGCATGGTGAGGCATGCCTATAATCCAAGCACTCAGGAGGCAGACTGGATCTCTGTGATTTGATTTGGCCAAAAACAAGGGGGTTAAAGTTGGCTTAACAGTTAAGAGCACTTGCTGCTTCTGCAGGGGACCCGAGTCCAGTTTCTAGCACCCACATTGGGTAACTCACAACCACCTGTAACTCCAGTTCCAGGGGATCTGACACCCCTTTTGGCCACTGCAGGTACGTTATGCGTGTGCTACGCATACTGACAAACATGTACACACACATATGCATAAAGTAACATTTTTTACATTAAAAAAGTAATAGTTATTCAGATGAGATAAGGCATATTCAGGATAGTATGGCCACAGACAGGAACAGTCATTTAAATTAAGATGGTCAAGAGTTTTGGTTTTAAGTGTTTTGTTTTTTTCCTACTGTAAAACATGGAAAAATTGCACACAAGACAGTTCTTTTTCATTTCATTGTTTCCCTCTAACATACACATCTACAGAGTGAGAATGCTCATAACTGATCTGCTAATGGTCTCTATGACCAGACACTGTGGGTAAGTCAATAAACTTATGACTTTTCATGTGATATGCTAAATACATTATACACTGGACTGGAAAGATACTCAGTGGTTAAGAGCATTGGCTTCTCTTGCAGAGGATCCGGGTTCAGTTCCCAGCACCTATATGGCAGCTAACAATGGTCAGTAACTCCAGTTTCAGGGGAATCTGATACCCTGTTTGGCCCTCTGTGGGCATTACATAACACGGTGCACTTATATGCATCCAGGCTATACACTAATGCACATAAAATAAAAGTATTTTAATACATTGTACAAACTGTTTAGAATAAAAAATACATTTTAGGTTTATTTTTGTTTAGGATTTCCCTTGGGTACTTAACACTTATCTTAGACATTTAGGCTTTTGTCAGAATAACTATTGCTTCAATGAGCTTTCTGTTGTTGTTTTGGTCTTTTGAGACAGGGTGTCCCTATAGCCCCAGCTGGCCTGGAACCCATTATGTGCACAAGGCTGGCCTTGAACTCATAGAGATCCACCTGCCTCTGCATCTGGAGTGCTGGGATTAAAGGTGTGCACCATCACGCCCAGCTGCCTTTTTTTTTTTTTTAAAAAAAGACAGGGTTTCAATGTGTTTGAGGCTAGACCTTGAACTCAAGGTAATCCTCCTGCCTAAGCCTTCTGACTGCTGGTATTAAAGACCTGTGCCACCATTCTTGGTATTGTTTTTGTTTTTCACTTCTAGTGAGCTTTAAAAAATTTTAAATTACATTTACTTAATCATATGTATTGGTGGGTGTCTATCCACAGGGAAGTGCCTTTATCTGATGGGCCATCTTACGGGTACTGTTTTTTTAAAGACAGGGTTTCATGTAGACTAGGTTGGACTTGACCTCATAGATCTGCCTGTCTCTGCTTCCTAAATGCTGGGATAAAAGGTGTGTGCCCCAACACCCGGCTATGGGTGACTTTCAAAATATATTTAGTAATACATATTTTTAGTTATTTTGTGATAAATGATACATAATTTTTGAAAAATTTGTAAGCCATTTTTTATTATAATGTATTTATTTTGTGTGTGTGTGTGTGTGTGTGTGTGTGTATGTGTATACATCCGTGTCATAGCATGCACACGGGGATCAGAGGGCCTTCTACCATGAGGGGCCTGAGAATCAAATTCAAATCTTGAGGCTTGGTGGCAGGAGTCTTTATCCACTGTAATATCTCACCAGCCTCTGAAAGCTATTTTAAAATTTATATATTTATGTGTGTGAGATGTATGCAATGCGGAGTGACACTTTTGCAGAGGAGGACATTGGGTGTCCTGCTCTAGTGCTCTCTGCCTTATTCCCTGGAGACAGTGTCTTTACTGGAACTGGAGCTAGGCTGGTGGCCAGCAAACCCCCGTGACCCTCTTCTCTCTACTTCTGTGTGCTGGGGTGCTGGATTTTTTACTTGGGTTCTAAAGATTTGAACCGAGGTCCTCAATGTTTGTCCAGCAAGTGCTCTTAACCTCCAAGCCATCCCTCTGCCCTTTTGTAGGCTATTTTTAAGAAACTATAAAAATACTCATAATTGGGAAAGAAATGGACTCTCAGGTCAGGTCACTGAATTAAAATGTATGCAGGACGTGGTGAGATGGCTCAGTGGGTAAACGTGCCTGCCACGGAGCCTGATGACCTGAATTCAATCCCCAGGACCCACATGGTGGAAGAGTCCCTCAGGTTATCCTCTGACCTCCACATGGTGGAAGAGCCCCTCAGGTTATCCTCTGACCTCCACATGGTGGAAGAGCCCCTCAGGTTATCCTCTGACCTCCACATGGTGGAAGAGTCCCTCAGGTTATGCTCTGACCTCCACCTTTGTACCGTGGCATGCACATGGCCACACATATCACACACACACACACACACACACACACACACACACACACACACACACAGTTTAAACAAGGCATGCAGAATTTCATCTTATTGGAAAAGCAGGAAGATGATAGTTGGGTTTGGGATTTAGTTCAGTGCCTAGCGTACTTGCCTGGCAAACGTGAGACCCTCTGTGGGTTGATTCCCCTCAGCACGAGAAAATAACCAATCCATTTTTTTTTTAGTTTTATTTTATTTGGAGGTAGGGTTTCACTACGTAGCCCTGGTTGGCCTGGAACTCGATATGTAGACCAGGCTGATTTCAAGCCTCTGGAGTACTAGGATTAAAGGCATGTACCACCATGCCTGGCACCAATTCAATTTAAATAGTATTCTGTTGTTAAGAAAATGTTGTCCTGAACGTCTTTGATGTAGTAGCATCTAACATTTTGTATTGTCTGCATTTCTTATTCTTTACTTTAGGGTCAATACACATGTGTTGCGGAAGCCATCGTAGGGGATATTGAAGAAAAGCTATTTTGTTTGAATTTTACTATCGTTTACCACAAGAATTAGAATAAATTGAATGTATTTTTATTTTTCAAAAGTGTTATGTTTTCCTTTTCTTTTGTAAAATGGTTTTTCTTTGGTGGGGGGGGCTGGAAAGATAGCTCTGTGGATAAGAGCACTGATGGCTTTTCTGTTCCCAGCACTCACATTGTGGCTAACAACAACCCTAACTCCAGTTTTAGGACATCTGATTCCCTCTTCTGGCCTCCATAGTCATGCACACACATGGTGCACTTATATACATGCAGGCAAAATGCTCATACACCTAAAATAATAAAATAAAATAAACATTTCAAACACACATGGAAGAAAAAGCTTCCCTTTTATGCTGGCTTGGCCTTCACTCTCCAGAATGAATTCATCTAACCTGCTGCTGATGCTGCTTTCTTTACTGGCATTAGAACCAACTTCTTTAGGCTTCCATCATTGACTGAAGACTCCTGGCTCTCCAGGAATCCTCCAGACTTTTAGCACCAAAGTGGGACTGCTGGGGCATCTAGCCTCATTGACTGAGCAACTATGGGATTCTTGCCCTCTCTGTGATGAGACAGCCATTATTGGACTAATCTGACTATATTGTTAGTCAATCTGTTTAAATCCTTTAAAAATATGTCTATTCTTGGGCTGGAGAGATGGCTCAGAAGTTAAGAGCACTGGATGTTCTTGAAGAGAACTCGAGTTCAATTCCTAGCACCCACATGGCAGCTAACAACTGTCCATAACTCCAGTTCCAGGAGATCTGACACCCTCTTCTGACCTCCACAGATATTGCACAACATAGGTACACTTACATACATGGGGCACGTAAAAAATAAAAATAATAGAGAAAATATTAAAAAATATGTTTATTCTATTGGTTCTGTTCCTCTAGGGAACTCTGGCTAATGCACCTAGCAAACCTGATGATTTGAGTTCAGTTGATGGGACCCATATGAAAAGCTTGACATAGAGACACATACACAGCACAGAGACAACCTGCCTCAAAAGATGGAGGATGAGAACTGACTCCTGAAGGTTGTTTTCTGACCTCTATACCCATCCTCCTCGACAAATAAGTAAAAGAAAAAAAAATCATTTCAGAGAAGCTAATATTACCGAGGGGTGGTACACAGATGGACAGTCTCCCAGATAACCAGAACAGACTGAGAAAAGGCCACTTATACAACTAAGAAGAGGAGCATCCCATGATGGTGCGCAGCATCTAACTCCACCGTCATAGCCTCTCATTTGCCTGGCTCCTTGTCCCAATTGTCCCAAGCCCTGAATGTGCACAAAATCATGAGCCTCCCACATACATCCATCACAAGCCTCATGTGTAGGCAGCCTCCTTTCTCTCAATCACAGATTTTTGTTGAGTCATTGGGGATGTACCTCTCCCCAACTTGAGAGGACAGTTGCCACGTAGTCATCTGGGATCATCTGGAGGTCATGGGGATTTGTCTTGGGTGAAGTCAACTTTTTTTTTACGGCAAGTACAAGGTGACTGGAATAGTTATGACTGGAGCAAAGCCTCTAGAAGCACAGTTGTGGCTTTAGCAGCAACAACTGTGGTTGCAGTGTTGTTCATAGCCAGAGCAGGATTTCCACGGGGCGTCTGTAGAGTGTTCAAAGCAGCTGGACTCCCAGGATAACAATCTGGCTGATTGCTAAAGAAGAGGTTTTGTGGTCACTAGCTCTCTATAAGGTAGCCACACACAGGGAGGGGTCTGAGAGTTGTCTGTCAGATGGCTAAGCTACACAGACATGCTAGGTCCCATCATTTAAAAGGGAAAACTTGAAAAGGGGTTTACAACAAAAGCTTATTGTGGAATTAACCTTGTCTACAGTATGTACCAATGCTCATAAGGTGACTTGGGACCCTCTTGCATGTCTCAGTGTTAAAACATCAGAAATACAGGGTTTAAAAAAGGCATGATTTGGGGCTGGACAGATAGCTCAGTGGTTAAGAGCACTGGCTGCTCTTCCAGAAGATCCAAGTTCTGTTCCCACATGGCAACTGACAACTGGCCATAACTCCAGTTCAAGGGGATCTGACCCCCTCTTCTGGCCTTTGTGGGCATTGCATGTATGAGTACACTTACATGCAGGCAAAACACTCATATATACACAAAAATAATGAATAAATAAAGGATAATAAATGAAAGAAAGAAAAGAACTTGTATAGACGTCACTGTGATCCTGCTACTGTGCTCCTGTGGCTTCTGGACTTCCAGATCATTTCTCTCCACCAGCTGCTATTCATGGAGGCAAAACCCAGCTTTTACAGACATGTGTTCCTCCCTCCAAAGCTTGTTTTTACTTATTTAAAAATGTTATTTATTTTTTCATTTTATATCTATGTGTCTTGCCTACATATATGTAAGTGTGTCTGTGCATGTAATACCTGTAGAAGACGGTGGTTAGCTATGACATGGGTGCTGGGCACTGAACCTGGATCCTCGCAGGAGCAGTCAGTGCTCTTAACCTCTGAATCAGCTCTCCAGTCCTTCAAATTCTTATTTTGTCATTATTTCATCTTCCGTGATTAAAGTCTATGAATCTGGTCAGGTAGTCATCCCATTAGCTTACAACTACTGACTGACCGACCCTTATCAGAACACCTCTGCCTCCATTTGCTCTGAATCCATATTTTTTGGATAAATGGAATTTTTTTTCTTGTAAAAAGATTCAAGTAATGTGCATGTTACCATTCAACTAAGACTTACTGGTTACATGCTGTATGTCCTGCTCTGTTCTAAGTATTGCATTTACAGTACTTAACACCAGGAAACCATAACAAAATAAAAAAAATCCTTTCCTCATAGAACCTATATTTTTGTCGAGAAAGACAGACTAAGTAAATAATGACAAAGTATATCACGAACAAACATGGTATGTAAGTAACAGGATGGTATATAGAAAGGAAGGTGATTGGAAGGCCTTCTGAGAAGGTGGGGTCTGAAAGAGCTGATGAGCAAGGCAAGTGGCTTTCTGTGGGTGAAGCCATTGCAGACTGAGAGAACAGCTGGGGCCAGGGTTGTGGGAGTGTGCTTGGTGTGTCTGAGGAAGAACAGGGAAATGTTCAAGTGAGGTTCGTGAGGCAAGATGTGGTCAGAGGTGTGTGGAGAGTGGGTAGGTGTGCAATGGAGTTTGATGAGGACTTGGGCTGTTATTCTGAAAGAGATGAAGAAATCACTGGAGGGTTCTATACAGAGGGATGACATCAGCTCACACTTTAGGAAAGCATGGTCTGACATCCGTCTGCTCAGACATGGGAGAAAGCTGGGTGAGTTTTGGCAGTAATTCAGGTAGGAAGGAAGGGGTAAGATGGGAGATTTGAAATTATCCAGGTATAAGATGGAGGAGGTGGTGAGAGGTGGTCTGTGCTGGATTTATTCGGAAGACAGAACCAAGTGCAAAAACTGTTTGCTATGGATTGGATGTAGGATATAAAAAAGAGAAGTTGGGTGATTCCAACTTTTGTGTTGAGCAAATGGAAAGAGAGGAGTTGCTATTACTTGAGGTGGGGAGAGCAGGCAGGAGCAGGCTTTTGAAGGAAAATGAGTTTGGATGTAAATATTCTGAAATATAAATTCACGATCTAAGTGAAGACTGAGAAGGAAGGGATATTTGAGTCTGGAGATCTGGAGGGAGTTCTAGACCAGAGAAAACACTGAGTTGTCACCAGATAAGGCAATGAACATGGAGGGAGAAGGTAAGGGTCCAAGGACCAGACCTAGAATGCGCTGTTGTCAAGGCGTGGAGAGCTTAGAAGGAGCTGTCAGAAGACTAAGAAGAAAGCTGGACCTGGTGGCTCAGGCCTGTAAAACCAGTCATTCAGGAGGACTGCAAGTTCAAGACCTGCTTGGGCAACTTGGTAAGCACTAAGGTGCTAGACAGCACATAGTGCTCTTCCAGAGGACTCAAGTTTGGTTCCCAGCATCCATGTCAGGCAGCTCACAACTGCCTGTAACTCTAGCTCCAGGGTATCTGATGTCCTCTGGCTTCTGTGGGCACTGTACTCACAATCACAAACTCATACACATACACATACACATAATTAAAAATAAAAAAGTAAAAATCTTCAAAATAATAGGTTAAAAAAAGGGGTCAGGGATACGCTAAGGAGTTCCCTAAGAGTTACACCCTTACCTCCACTTTTAACTTTCCTATTGCTGATGCTGGCTGGCAGTGCCAGTTTACACATCAGGCATCTGTAAGCATAGTGCCTAAAATGCTTTGTTTTAGTTATTAGTTATGTTATTTATTGTTTTGAAATAAGGTCTTAGTCTGCAGCTCTGGTACTCTATATGTAGCACAGGCTGCCCTTGAGTTCATAGAAATCTTCCTGCCTCGGCCTCCTGAGTGCTGTGATTGCAGGCACCTGCCATCACATCCAGTTTTACAAATGTTTTAATCTTTTAATATCAGAATTTTGAAAATATGGTACTGTATTTATAGACAATATAAAACAATACATATATAACAATAAACCCATTTCATTGTACCAAGCCAGTTATAAAGTATAATTTTTCTCTTTTTTGTTTTATTGAGACAGAGTCTTTCTTCCTATAGTCCCAGTACACCTGGAACTTGTTGTGTAGAACAGACTTGCCTCAGTCTCTCAGTCTTACAGCAATCCACCTGCCTCCTGAGTGCTGGAATGAAACACATGTGCTGTCATGCACAGCTAAATATAATTTTTTTTTTGTCAGGCATGGTGGTACATGCCTATAACCCCAGCACTTGAGAGGCTGAAGCAGGCAGATCTATGTGAGTTCAAGGCCAGCCTGGTCTACATAGCGAGTTCTAGGCCAGACAGGGCTATTTAAGACCTTGTCTTAATTTTTTTTTTTCAATAGAGGAAGGGGGTCCACAAAGGTTAAAGTGCTTTGGGTCCTTGGAAGTCATATTGTGGCCATAATGGGATTGGTAATCACATGGTCTATGTTGAGGAATTTTGCCAGTATGAGAAGATGACTAGGAAAATAGACCTCAACATTTATTTAATGCCTACTATTTTTTTTCTTTCTGAGACAGGGTCTCCCTGTAGCTCCAGCTGACCTGGAACTTGCTATGTAAACCAGGCTGGCTTTAATCTAACATAGTTCTGCCTGCCTCTGCCTCCTGAGTGTTGGGACTAAAGGCAAGTGCCACCACGCCAGGCTTAGTGCCTACTATTTTCTAGGTATTGCATTATTACTTGAAGATACTGGTTGAAAAGACAAGTAAGAACAGTTCCTTTCTTCATAGAGTTTTATTCTAGTAGGAAAAGTAAACCATAAGCAAGTTATTATACACTATGATGGAAGTCATTCTTAGAGGGGAAGACAGAGTGGTGATAAAGCAGTAAAAGGGACACTTGTGGGGAAATGAGACATGGGCTGTTACACCCAAGAGCAGGCAAATTAGGTCAGAACTTTCACAATCGAATTATTTCTGGAAATATTCTCATAGACACACACCCAGTTTTGCTAATCTCCTAGACATCTGCCAATCCAACTGAATTGACATCAAATGAACCATTCTGTGCCCCATCTCCAAAGTCTGCCCTTCCAATCTCACTACCTATGTTTCTTGCCATCTTTAATTTGGTTCTGGCTATATGATCTTTTCTTTTAGTATTGTTGGCACATTCTTAGTTCTGATATTTTCAGTCATAGTTCTCTAGGCATAGAATGCTTTTTCCAGATAGTTATATAAGATACTCCCCTTTTCATTAGAGTTCATGCTCAGACACAACTTCTTCAGAGTCTGTGGCCAGTGTTCTGAGACTCTACGTAAGAAGAGTCAGACGTTTATCTCCCTCTCATCTAGGAGGGATGCGATGCTTGAGGACTCAGGTGCCTTTCGTCTAGATCTGGTCTGAAATGACTCCTCACCAGATCTGTGACCAAGATGGCACCTTCCATTTATAATAGCATTCCAAAGACTGATATGAACCAATCAGACATTATTGTTTTACATTTTGTTTATTATTGAAGTCTTGGGGCAGATAGAGTTAGTGACTTGTGAAAGTACTGCTTAGAGATGACTGTGGTCTTTCTTTTCCTGTCATCTTGGGCTTGAATACAATTGCTCTGAATTCCCCACTGTATCTTAAAGTGTTCTAAGTGACTTAGTTGATCTTGGATTTCAATTCATCCCATATGTCCTCCTGAAAGAAGGAAGTATTTTATGGAACTGAACTTTGTCTTGCATTGAAACTATTTCATGATCTCATGTTTCTCCTATCAACCTGTCCCCTTCCCTCTTCAAATAATTGGTTTCACCTTTCAGTGAATTCCCTAGCAGAACTTGGTAAGAATTTCTGGGGATTTCCAGGTTGCCCAAGGAAGAAGAAATTTCTTTTATGAAGTTATAAAGTCATCTGTGGGCATTGCATTTTGCTCACTTCCTAAAGTTATGTTACAATCTCATAAATTATTCTTCTTAGTTCTTGTCTCTCCTTTAGTACATAGACTTGTTTTTAGGAACATTTCTTTGTCTGTAGACATAATTCAACTAAATCTTGAAATGCAGCTTTTTCTTCTTAAGTCAGTTTATGGTATCATCTCAAGCACACTATGGAAGACTCCACAGATTGTGGCAACTCTTCCCCTCACCGTTGATTTCCTTTAGGAATTTCCTTTAGGAAAGGATTAGACCACAATCATAATGATTGACTTGTGAGCTCCTGGCAGCTCGGGCTGAGACATTAACATGGATTACTACCCTGCATATTGAAAGCTGGCCTGGTCAACTTTCATTTTCTTTTTTTGTTGTTTGGTGTGTGTGTGTGTGTGTGTGTGTAGGGGGTATGTGCACCTAATATGTGTGTGTGCACCTAATATGTGGGGACCAGAAGTCAATGTCAGGTGTCTTCCTTTATCACTTTCCATCTTATTTTTTTGAGACAGGGTCTCTCACTAAATTTTGGCTGGACAGTGAAGTCTAGGGATCCACCTGTCCCCATCCCTACCCCCAGCACTGCGTTACAGCTGAATGCACTGCACCTGCAGACCCTTGTGTGCCAGGGGCCTGAACTCAGGTCCTCAGGCTTGTGTGGCAGGCACTTTACTGAGTCATTTTCCTAGCCTCATTTTCAAAATGAGCAAAATCCAAGCTGGGCATAGTGGCGCATGCCCTTGATCCCTACACTCAGGAGGTAGAGGCAGGAGGATCTCTATGAGTTCAAGGCCAGCCTGGTCTACATAGTAAGTTCCAGGCCACCTGGGACTACAGGGAGACCCGATTTCAAAAAGATAAAAAAAACAAACAAACCCCCAAAATGAACAAAATCTAGGTGCCATGTAGAAGGTCATTATTCTGTGGCCCTTGATCCCTTGAGACCAGAAGGTTTAGGGCACTGTCAAAAATCCTCCTTCAGCACTGTAGTAATGCAGATCTGTTCTGAGGTCACTTTATGATGATTTACTTTTGTAGGTTTAGTTTGAAATTGCTTTTTGGTGGGTGTTGTCAAGTTTCAAGACTCTTTAAAAACAGTTATATGGTTAACAATTCTTTCTCTTTTTTAAAGACAGAATTTCTCTTTAGGTTAAACCAATTGCTAGCCTGATTACAAAAGAATGCGTTTTGTGGCACAGTCATGCAGTAAGTGCAAAGCACAAGCGAAATTTGCCTCTTCACGTCTCCCCATCACTCTTCCAAAACTATCCTACAGTTTGGTGTCTGACTTCAAAGTTTTGTGTTATATATATTTGCATGTATGTATCATGCTATACATATTGCTATATGTTACTTTTGTATGTATGCCACACTACTATACATGACTATGCACATGTCTATTTTTAAACTCAAAATTACTTTGTATTTTTTTAAGTTAATGCTTTTTTAAAAAAAATCTTTCCAGTTTGATAACAACATCTTTTTATTGTTGTTTTTTGTTTGTTTGAGATAGGATCTCTCTGTAGCCCCAGCTGGCCTGGAACTTGCTGTGTCATCCAAGCTGGCCTTGAATTCACAGAGATCTGTCTGCTTCTGCCTCCTGAGTGCTAGGATTAAAGGACTGTACTATCACACCTGGCTAATAACAACCCGTTGAAGGGTAGAGAGAGCAAGACAGTCACATCAGAATGGGAAAAGACACTTTTAACATGTGGTTACATGCCTGGGAGGTATTGTCACCTTTAGACTACTGAAGTCTCAGTTTATCCCGTCCTTTGTTCTGAACCCTGTCATTGGCCACACGTATTATAAATAAGCATTTCTTTACCTGTGTTGTATGGCAATTTTCCTCTGAATTGAAACTTTCCCCCCAGGAAGGAGGAGGGACGTTCATAAGACTCAAGAATTAAACCAACTTCTTGGGTATTGTGTTTTAATTTAATCTGGGAAATACTTCATAGTACAAATAGGTAGCTCTACCATCCAAAGGCTGAGATTACAGGCAGGTGCCACCACGACCGGTTTACCTAATTAAAAAAAAATCATTTTATTTTATGTGTTTGAGTGTATTGCCTGTGCGTACGCACGTGCACTGGCGTGCATGCCCACAGAGGGCAGAGAGGACATCGGATCCCCTGCAACTGGAGTTATGGATAGTTGTTAGATGACGTGTGGGTGCTGAGATTTGAACCTGGGTCTTTTGCAAGAGCAGCCAGTGCTCTTAACCACTGAGCCATCTCTCTAGCCTGGGTTTATTTAATTTTTAATGAATGCATACATTTAAATTGTTTGAGTCATTATAATTTAGTTATTTGTTTCTATATAGAATCTTTAGTGTAAAATAATTACATGTAGAACTATGCCAAATGTTATTTAATTCTCAGGAAACCTTTCAGAGGAAGATATATCTTCATTTTATAAGTAAGGAAATGAAGTAAAGAGAAGTTTAATAGCTTGCCTAAGGTATCTTACTAACTAGAAGACTGGGGATTTAAGCTCTGTGCCACAAATCCCCACAGTCTGTATGACACAGCATATTCTTTTGGTGACATTACATTTTTGCTCTTATATGTTTTTGCATAAAACATATTTTTTTTCTAAAATCAGTATGTATTGGTTCTCACTTTTAGCTAAAGAGACATAAAAATTTTCATTATTAATTATATTGACTTGTTCAAAGTTGAAGGAATGTTTAAGTAATCTCAGAAAACTGGGAAAATTATAAATGAAAAATATTTTGGAGACTGTCCACAGTAAATTATGGCACAATATATATAAGAAATTTTATATATAAGAGATATATATGAAAGAGGTAGATGCCATGTATTGATGTCTATAAATCTCCAAGGAATATTGCCAAAGTAAGAAAAACTGGGGACTGAAGAGTTGGCTCAGTGGTTAAGAGTATTTGTTACTCTTGTAGAGGACCTGGGTTTGGTCTTCAGACTGAACATGGCAGCAACCAACCATCTGTAAGGCCAGTGCCCAGAGATCTGATGCCCTCTTCTGGCCTTCATAGGCATTGCATGCATGTGATGCACTTTCATACATGCAGGCAAAATACACATACACATAAAATAAAAAATAATAAAATTTTTAAAAGATTGAACTTCAATATAGCTTAATTTTGAAGCTTGTGTTTAGCATATATGAGGCCCTGGTTTCAGTTCTCAGCACACACACACACACACACACACACAGTTCTCAGCACACACACACACACACACACACACACACACACAGAGGCATATACACAGGTACACATACATACAAACAAAAAACATAAGAACAATTTTGGAAAGTAACAAAGTTGAAGAACTCATATTTCATGTTTTGAAACAATATTATAGGACTCTTGAGGTGGTTCAGTAAGTAAAGGTACTTGCCACCTGAATTTGAGGTTTGATCCCCTTTCACTTGGTGGAATGAGAAAACAGATGCCTACAAGTTGTCTTTCTCCCACTCACACACCATGTACACACATAATAAATAAACAACAAACAAACAAATAAATGTAAAGATGATATTATGGTGGTGCATACCTGTAATCCCAACACTTGGAAAATGCATGCAGGAGTTCAAGGTCATCTTCAACTACATCGTGAATTTGAAGCTGGCCTGAATTATATATGGTCCTATCTAAAAAAAACAAAACAAAACAATAGCAGCAATAGCAATGGGCTGAGAAGATGGCCCACTGGGTAAAGTGTTTGCCGAGCAAGCATGAGGACTTTGGTTTGGATCCCCAGGACTCATGAAAAAAGATGGGCTTGGTGGAAAGTACCAATGATACAATTACTGGTGAGGTGGGGACAGGAAGGTCCCGAAGCTCACTGGCTTAGTGCAGTCCCAGTGAGAGCCCCTGTTTCAAATAATAAGGTGGAGTATGATGGAAGAAGACACCTGACATTGATTCCTGGCTCCACATGCACACACACACACCTGTACACACAAATACACACACACATAAACATGTACACATGCTTATACCACACATTCACACAAAAGATATAAAGTAACTATGGTAGTTACTCTTCTTATTGCTGTGACTAAATACTGGACAATAGACAATACAAAGGTGGACGGTTTATTTTGACTCCTGCTGTGAGGGGATAGTCCTTAATAATAGGGAAGGGATTTGGGGGGAGAAGCTTTTTTGCAGGAGTGTGAAGCTGCTTGTTCACATCTGGGCAGACCGGGAAGTAGAAAGCAGACAGAAGTGGGGCTGGCGTATAACCCCCCAAGGCCTTCTCCTATGTAGTAGTTACGTGTCTTGTTGCTGTGTCAAAATATGTGACAAAGGCAATTTATGGAAGAGTTCATTTTTACTCACAATCGGAGGGTACGGTATGGTCTAGCGTGGCAGGGATGACTCCACAGCAGGGCGTGAGGTGGGTGGTCATCTTGTTTCAAATTCAGGAAGCAGATGGAAAATTGCTGCTGCTCAGCTCTCTCCTTATTTCAGCCCAGGACCTCAATCCACAAACAGTGTTACCTACATTTAGAGTAGGTCTTCCCAGAGGAGCTACTAATCTAGAAAAAGCCTCACAGACATACCCAGAGGTTTGTTTTCATAGTGATTTTAAATTCCATTGACAATCCAGATTAACCATTACACACACACCACAGCACATACACCACACACACACACACACACACGCACGCACGCACACACACACACGATTAACTATCCTACTTCTGCCCCCAAGCTTGGCATTCAGGCATGCTCCATCCAATTCTCTTCTCCTTAAGAAGTTCTAGGATAAGCAACATTTTCCCTCTGAGCCAATTACCCCATTGAAATATTGATGAATCAACCACATTAACTTACTTTCAATGTAAAGAAAAAAATGGCTCCTGTCTTATTCATTTTTGCCTGTCTTGTCGAAGAGACTTGTCAAATTGAAGGATTCCTTTTACTTTCGTTCTAATCCCTTATTCTCTGTGAATAAAAATTTCCTTCAAAATGGAATTTCAAAGAGTACATCTGTTTCCAATTTTTGATTCACATTATCCAACCTCTGTTACTAAGCTGTGAGAGCATCTCGCTTCCCTATCAGTCACGGTTGGGCCTCAGAACACAGGAGGATGTACTCCTTGATGGAACTAACTCCATTTTGCTCTCTCTGACCCCTGGAGATCAGACTGTGCTCTGTCCTAAGTTCTTCCACACTGAAAAATAGTGATTTCTGGCTGTGTGTCTCTCTGGGTTACTCAACCAGCATTTGGTGCCATGTGAGCGCAAATGCATTTGGTGGATTTGTTAATAGTACCATCTATCTAGCATGACCTAGGAAGCTCAGACTGACAACCTCAGACTAAAGGTAAAATGGCACTACCTATAAACTTATCAAAGTGGATTGGAAAAATGAACACATGGGAATATTAAAACCACATTAGAAGACCCAGGCCTGAGAATGCATTGAACACATCAAACCCCATAAAGAGGAGCACACTGCAATGGCCCCACCAACCTGTCATCTGACCACTCAGGGTGTGCATTGTGCACTGAATGAGTGACAGGCGGAGAACTTCTGACTGCCCTGGAGCCTAGCTCAGCTCGTTCCTCACTGCCTGACCCAGCCTACACAAACTGTACATTTGTCCATCTACATTTGTTTGCTAGGATGTTTAGAAAAGCTTCAGAGTGTTATTTAAGTAGGAATAGATTAATAGATTAGTAAATGAATACAAGTCTAGCTATAAGCTATTATTGTTGTGTTAGTCAGAGTCCCAGCAGAAAACATGACTTGCTGGAATGGAGACACTTAAAGGGAGTTTAATAAAGGCTCTGTCTAAAGAGAGGGAACCACGGGGAGCATGGAGATAGTGCAGTACTCCAGGCTCTTAACACAGACTCACTGCTTCTCTAGGCTGAGTTCAGGGACCAGACACAGACAGGGCCAATATGACAGACACGGAGACTCCCAGTTTCCTTCGCAATTAAACTAGCTGGAGGTAAGCACAAGGAAGGGATTGAATGCTGTAACCTGCTCACATCTCCTCTTGGGTGTTCCTCTGACTTGTAGGGTATTCTTGTAGCACCAGTTCCTAATAGAAAGCAAGGGAAAGGGAGTGACAGAGGGCTGCACTGAGAACATGTGTATGTGTGTGTATGTGTATGTGCATGTGGATACAGGTGTGTGTGCATGCCTGTATATGTATGTGTCTGTGCATGTGTACAGGAATGAATGTGTTTATGTGTGTGCACATGCGTATGCATATGTATATGCATGTCTGCGTGAACATATGTGCATATGTGTGCATGCACACATGTACATATATACACGGGTGTGTGGGTGTGAGCACGTGTTTGTGTGTACATTCTTGTGTGTATGTGTGTTCATGAGTGTGTATGTGTGCCTGTGTTCTTATGTATGTATGTGTGTGCATGACACACACAATGCATGCATGTGCATGCTCATGTGCGCACACACGGGTGCATGTACATGCCTGTACACACGTGCACGGATATGAGTGTGTATGTGTCACATGTGTGCATGTATGTATGCACTCACGTGTATACATGTCTGTACGCATGTGTTTGCATGCCCGAGTGCATATGTGTATATGAGTGTGTGGATGTATGCATGTGCATTCCTGTATATGTACATGCGTGTGTATGCATGTGCATGCTTGTGCATGTGTGTATTGTAGATACATGTTTCTCTCTGAGGGTTTTTTTTTTTTACTATTGGTTCATTCAACAGTAAGTCCTGCCCTCTGACCAATAAGGGGGCAAGAAGGCGGAGAGAGAGGTGAGAAAAAAAAACCATGCCGGCTAGTGGCGGCGAGGGGCACTGAAAGGGCACTGAGAATGCTCAAAGCCATGCGGGAGGAGAGTGCCTTGGAACCAGGACCGCAGTGTTGCCGACCCCCACAGTCCTGAGAATCCCGAGTGGAAACGGAAGTCCAGGGACGGGACAGGAGCCGGGCACCTCGCCTTACTTTGCCAAAGAACTGGCGGCAGGCACTGGGCCGTGTGGTTGAACAATAACTGTGAGTCGCCCTAAAGAAATCAGTCTCTCTAAATGGAAGACCAGTTTCCGTTTTATTGGACTGGATCCACCAGACCACGCCCACTAAGGTGTGAAAAATAAGTTTCGTGAGACAATGTGTGTGATAATATCTGTGTGCACATGAACTTGCTTTGATAGTAAGTCCACTCTTGTAATTATATCAGAGCCCTCATGAACTAATCACTTTTTAAAGGTCCTACCTGCCAACACTGCTGCACTGGGGATTATATTTCTAACACATGAACTATTGCACCAGAGGACCCAGAGGTGAGGCCACGTGAATGTAGCCCCGCCTCCCAGAGCAGAGAGGGTGCGGGGCAGAGAGCAGATCTGGTGGAGTGAGCAAAAGTAAGTGACCAAGAACTTGAACGCTAGTGTTAACAAACATACCAGCAGCACTGTTTTTGACAGTCTGGACAAGCTCTTTGTGATCATTTAGTGGTTACTGAATACAGGTGAAAAAACCCCAAGCGTACACCTAAAGAACACTGCAATGATTAGAAGCACATTTTCTAAGTTAGCAGGACAGTGTAATTGAAGAAAAAGTAAGTTCTTCATATGAGAAAATAAAGACTCTCTTGTTAATAATAGAAAGCCATTTTGAAATCCTGGGGGATGGTATATAGTCTTTAATAAAGATCAAGAAATGGAGCTGGAGAGACGGCCGGGAGCACTGGCTGCGCTTGCAGGGACCTGGGTTCAATTTCTAGTACCCACATGGTGGCTAACCACTTTCTGTAACTCCAGTTCCAAGGGATCTGATATCCTCTTCTGACCTCCAAGGGCATTACATGACATGGGTGCACTTACATACATACATGCAGGCAATACACTCATACACACACACACACACACACACACACAAAGACTGAGAAAATTATACTAAGAAAGTCAGCAGGCTGGATGTGATGGCGCACACATTTAATTTCAGCACTCGAGAGGTAGAGGTAGGTAGATCTCTGTGAGTTCAAGGCCAGCCTGGTCTACATATTAAGTTCCAGGTCAGCTGGGCTGCAGGGAGACCCTGTCTCAAAAAGACTAAAAAAAAAAAGAAAGAAATTCAGTTAATCAGATACTTCTTTTTTTTTTTTTTAATTTAAAGAAAATTTTGAGACACAGTCTCACTATGTAGCCTTGGAACTTGCTAGCCTGGAACTTGTTATATATAGACCAGGCTGGTCCTTGAACTCACAGAGATCCACCTGTCTGAGCCTCCAGAATGCTGGGATTAAAGGCACATGCCATCATGCCTGACCAGGTGCTTTTAAAGTAAGATCAGGTCTCCTACATTGTGTATGCAGGGCCTGGAAACGTGTACAGAACTGAGGCAAATGGTCCTGGAGCTCAAAGTGTGCAAAGCCTGCACACATATTAGACCAGGAAGTTAAATATGCCACTCTCTAGTGCCCTCCTCTCCATTTTCTGCAGGACAAAAGCCAAGTCTCTTAAAGAAGTACCCATTATCCTGATTTTTGTCACAATGGGTTTGTTTTTCCATCTATTTTAGGCATATGACCTATGTATGAATATCTAAGAATATACCTCTCTTTTTAAAAAAGAAATCAAACTCAAGAAGTTCTCTTCTTAGTTTTAATTTTTTTTGCAGTCGGGGATTGAACCCAGGTCCTTGCATTCTAGGCAAGTGCTCTATGCCTAGTTCCTATATTTTAGCATATTTGAAATTGGATTGTGTATATAATCAATGACTTGTCATGATTTAATTGGTCATGGTGTTTCTTCTTTGGAAGAAGAAATAATGACATGCTTTGTAATCAGTGGCCCTTCCGCATCAACACTAGCTACCTTTGCTTGTCTTTGAAACAAAGGAAGGGCGTTATGCTGGATGTGCTCTTGCTTCTTTTTAAAGAAAATTCAAAATATATTTAGTTTTATTTTATGCGTATGAGTGTTATGCCTGCATGTGTGTAAGTGCACCTGAGCCATGCAGTGCCCTTGGAAGTCAGAAGAGGGAGTTGGAGGCCCTGGAACTGGAGTTACAGATGGTTGTTAGCTGCCACATGGGTGCTGGGATTCAAACCCTGGTCTTCCGCAAGAACAGCCAGTGCTCTTCACTGCTGAGCCCCCGTTTTTGTTTTGTTTGACTCATTACAATGTGTGTGGAACTTGTTCATTTTCTTCCTACACAAACTTAGAACTTGCTAATCCTTATGTCATCTACGATGCATGAGGCTGAAATGAATGGCCTTCATGCATATCTTGGTGCTCACAGGAACTGTAACACTAGACAGAGGCACCAGTATTTCTCTCTGGACTACTGCAATATGATGATGTAGCCTAACCTTATCTAATCCTAACTAGAACAATTTATCTGAACCATAGATCTGACTTACTCTGCTTAAAATATTTCAATGACTTCCCACAGGCCCTAGATTAGACTCTTTTCTCTGACAGAGCCTTCAAGCTGACATCAGTTCCCACCATGACTCTTATAATTTTTACTTTATGCTCTATAGTCACAGAGGCTTTCTTTCAGTTCTCTAAACAAGCCATCCCCTGGCCATTTCCAGCCTAACCTCCAGCCCAATTCCATAGCTCTTTGTCCAACTCCTTAGGCAAATTTACCTCTCCCCAATTGTTTTAGTTTGCTTTCAATTGTTGTGACAAAACATTCTGACCAATACCAACTTGGGGGGGAAAGGGTTTATTTGGTTTACATCTCCCATGTTACAGTTTATCACTTAGGGAGCCCAAGGTAGGAACTCAAGGCAGGAACCTGGAGGTAGGAGCTGGAGCACAGGCCATGGAGGAACGCTGCTTACTGGCTTGCTCCCCCAGCCCATGCTCAGCCTGCTTTCTTATTCAATACAGAACAACCTGCCCAGCCGTGGTACTGCCCACAGTGGTCTGGGCGCTCCCACAGCACTCAACAATCAAGAAAATACTGTACAGACATGGCCACAGGCCAGTCCAATGGAGGTAATTCCACAATTGATGTTTCCTAAACCCAGGTGTGTCAAGTTGTCAGCTAAAGCCATCCAGCACACCAGTCTAGGCCACAATCCCTTACTGTGCCTTTTCACAGAACTCTCTTCGTTTTTTCTCAATACAGGGTCTCATACATCCTAGAATGGCCCTGAACTCACTATGTAGCTGAGGATGAATGACCTTGAACACCTTCAAAATTCTGGGATTACAGGCATGTGCCACCTTGCTTGGTTTATGTGGGGACCAAACTCAGGGATTCCTGTATACTAGATAAGCACTTTACAAACAGAGCTATATCCCCAAGTCCCTAGAACTCTCGTCTTTCTAGAGCATGTATTACTTAGGACATAGATCTGCTGTTGAAACAGAAAGCTACAGTGACTTTAATGAGATAGATTCTTCTTTCTGGCTTTCAAAAGTACAGACCTAAGTAGTCCACGGCTTGTCTGAAGGTTGCACTTTCAGGAACCTTCTACCTTCTGGTACAACAATCCCTGTTGTCTTCACAATACTCTGGGAGGACTCTGTATCATGCCTAGATTTCGGTGACTGGGCAGGGACAGAAGATACACTCATTATTTATAAAAGCATTCTTTGAGTTTGCACTTAATACTTTTATTCATTTCTCATTGATTAGAAGTTGGTCGTGTGACTACATTTCGCCATAAGGGAGACTGGGAAATATCCTTACCTGAGTCCTGAGTCTAGGTAAGAAACTGGAGATCTGTTAACTGCAGGAATGCATGGATAATGGGGACACCTAGTGGTCTCTTTTGTAGAATGCCTAACTGAGATTAATTAATGTGATTAAGTAATATCTAACTATCCTATTAGACTATATGATCTCTGGGAGAGCAGGGGCCTTATCTGGTTTTGCTCACCATTGTATCCTTTGCTGAGCACATACTGGGACTTTAATAAATATTGATTAAAACATGATTTTGGGTCTTGTTTCTGACTACTTCTTGCATTTCTCTGTCTTAGACTTGAAACTCCAGCCAGACCAAACCTCTATGGTTACCTTGAAATGTATTCACTACCAATTAAAAAAAAAAAAAAAACTTTGCTAATCTTTTAAGCAAAAACAGTTACCTTGAGCTGGGTGTATAGCTCAGTGATAGAACTCATTCTTTGCATTGTACAAGACCCTGGGTTCAATCTATGGGAACACACACACACACACACACACACACACACGTACACACACTCATATCATTTTTCTTTTACTTACGTTTCTCTGATGATTTTTCAAGCTGTGTTTTTTTTAGATACATGTATCTAAAAAATTTAGATCATGTATCTTAGGCTAGTCTCAAATTTTCAGTGGTAGCCAATGCTGGCCTTGAAGTCCTGATCTTCCTGCCTCTACTTCCTGAGTGCTGGAATCACAGGAGTGCACCACCACACCCAACTCACTAATCCTGTTTTTAAAATATGTACAACTTATAAGACGTTATTGGTAATAGAGAAAAGAAGGGGGTTATTCTAAATATAGGCCCAAATGTGGTTAATGTGCGGAAACACGTTTTCCTGTATAAGATTCAATTATAATTCTGAAAACCTAGAGAGGAAGCAATAATTCAATGCAGTGGAAGTGCAGGGCCTCTGCTTCCTTAGTGTTCATGAGTGTGCCTCATAGGAACAGGCTTGTCAGTGAGAACAGCATGCTTTCAGACAAGAAGGGCATGCTAGGCTTCAATGTGTGAATATCCAAGGATCGGGACATTCAGTGCTTTTACCCTTGGTACAGCTGGACTTTGGATGAAAGGGTGAGAGAGGCCTCTTACTAAGTTATCCAGCCACTTGCCAGAAGCACACTTGAACCTTAGCCATCATACCCTCCTGAATGTGCCTGATCTCCCTGCAAATGCACATATAATTTCTGTCTGTCATCTTGTTTAGCAAGCTTCTCTTTCATGAGGCTGAAATCCTTGGCAGATACAATCTACTGAATTTGTGTGTATCTCCCCAGTCATAGGTTGAGCTCCTAATTCCCAGTAAGATGGTTTTAGGAGGTGGGCTTTCTTGGGAAGTGATTCAGTTAGGAGACGCCAGAGAATTTCCTCCTTTCGTTTGCTATGTGAAGACAAACAGATATTTTATCTGGTTTAAAAAAATTTCCAACTGATTTTAGTTTTACAATTATTTATTTATTTTTATTTTGTGTGTGTGAGTGTTTTGCCTGCATGTATGTAAGGGCACCCATGTGTGTAATGCCGGAGGAGGCCAGAAGAGGGTGACAGATCTCCTGGAACTGGGGTTACAGATGGTTGTTAACAGTCATGTGGGTTCTGGGAACCGAACCTAGGTCCTCTGCAAGAGCAGCTAGTGCTCTTAACTGCGGTGCTGAGCAATATCTCCAGCCTCTTAATTTTAATTTTTGAGATAGGATCTTGCTTTGTTGCCCAGGCTGGCCTCAAACTCCTGACTTGCAGTGATCCTCCTTCCCCAGCCTCCCAAGTAGCTAGAAGTACAGGCATACTTCTGTGTCTGACCTGGTAACTGCTATAGTAGCCCACAAGGACCAAGTCAGCAAGCTACGATTTTATTTACTTTGAAATTTTGGTTCAAATTCAACTACTGTGTTTTCCTAGAATTTTTTAGTGTAACTGAATATGCAAAAATTAAAGAAGAAATGAGCGAGGAGGGAGAGGCTACGCTGGAGGAGGGAGGAGGCTACGCTGGAGGAGGGAGTGGAGGTTCGTGGATGGCAACTTCGGCCTGTGGGAGGGTGCTTGCTTAGAGAGCAGTGCTATGTGAACGGGTGTGTGTGTAGGAAGCTGGCAGGGGTTGGTGGAGGCGGCAGATTACAGGGGCTAAGAAAAGAAAGCAGAAGTGTGACATAACAGCCTCCACTTGGGTTGCTGGCACGCTGCGGCAGCTCTGTGTGGGCACTGCATCTATCTGGAAGACTGGAACCTTCAGCTCCTCCCAGGTTAGCCTAGTGGGATACACCTAGCTGACATTTCTTTTCCTTTTCTGACATAGACCTACTGTTCTTGTGTAAAAAGGAAGAAGATAGAGGGCTGGAGAGATGGCTCAGTGGTTAAGAGCGCTGGCTGTTTTTGCAGAGGACCCGGGTTCCATTCCCAGGATCCACCTGACAGCTAGCAACTGTCTTTAACTCCAGTTCCAGGGGGTCATTGCACGACACGGGTGCACGTACATAAATGCAGGCAGTACACTCATACACATAAAATAAGGGATAATAAAAATTGTTTTCAAAAGGTGTGGGGTGGGCGGGCCAAAGAGCAAAATACTGAATGGTTGCTCAGAGGTTATAGGCAGAGGGCGCTGAAAACCCAACATTCCCTTTGCAGCAGGGTTGTAAAACCAGCCCAGTGACTGAAGGAATTGTGACCAGAACATGGTGACCAGAGAGTTTGGTGTTGGTATGCTGGTGACAGGGCCGGCAGATGTCACTGGGAATGTACCTAGAAAACATGATTCTTCACAGTGATGAGAACTTGATTCAGGGGTGTTCTTTGGGCATCAGTTACACAAATATGGGGGTGGTTGCAAATTCAAATCTAAGGAAGTCAGTCAAACAGAACAGGCTGGGTACATGTGATAACAGGAACCAGTGTGATTATGGTGAAGGCATAATTTAAATCTGCCATATGGAGCTGGTGAGAGAGCTCCATTCAACGAAGTGCTTGCCAAGCAAACATGAGGACCTGAGTTCAATCCTCCAGAACCCATGTCAAAAGGCTGTCATGGGGATTCAGGAGATGGCGCAGTGGGTAAGAGCACTTGCTGTTCAAGCATGAGAACCTGAATCAGATCCTTTTTAGTAGCCACGTAAAAAGCTGCGCATGACTGCATGGGCCTGTAGCCTCAGAGCTGGTGGGGGTGGAGACAGGATTGCTGAGGTTTGCTGGCCAGTCTAATGGAAAAACAGTGAGTTCCAGGTTCACTGAGAGACCTTGTCTCAAGGGAATAAGTCAGAGAGTGATAGAAGACACACACTAATCTCCTCTGGCCTCCATGTGTGAGCACCTGCTATACATGCATGTATACACACGCACACGTGCACACACACACACACACACACGGGCATGGTGGCATGTGCTTGTAATCGTAGTGCTTAGGAGGTAAAGGCAGGTGAGTTCTTGGAGCTCATTAGTCAGCTAACCTTGTGCAGCTGATGAGCCCTAAACCGTAAAGAGATCGTGTCTCAAAACACAAGGTAGAGGCTGGGTTTAGTGGCACATGCCTTTAATCCCAGCACTTGGGAGGCAGAGGCAGGCAGATCTCTGTGAGATTGAGGACAGTGTGGCCTACAGAGTGAGTTCCAGGCCAGCTGGGACTACAGGGAGACTCTGTCTAAAAAAGAGGAGAGATGTCTTAGTGGTTATGAGCACTGGTTGCTCTTGTAAAACACTCAGGCTCAGTTCTCAGCATCCATTGGCAGCTAACAGCTGTCTGTAACTCTAGTTCCACGGCATCTGATGCTGTCTTCTGGCCTCCTTGGGCAATGTATGCATGAGTACACCTACATACTTGCAGTCAAAACACTCATACACAAATAAATTTGCCGTATTTACCAGAATATTGGCCCAATATGGTCTGATATCCTGTTTTTTCAAGAGAGGGAGTAAAGTGGATTTTTATGTGAAAATAGTCATCACACTTTGGCAATTGATTTGAAAAACTTGAAAGCTCTCCTGTGCTAGTTACCTCCACTCTAACCTAGTAGTCTAGAGGCTTTGCTCATCAGAGTCAACAGTACCCGCTGAGGAGGCTAGCAGGCACTCTCCCCACTAGATGGGGTCGAGACATGCACAGCATGCTATGATTTTTCTTTTTCTCTTTGAGCCCTAGGGTCAAGAACACTAGCTCTCAATTCCCTGACTACAATCCAAAGCAGCTACCCAAATCTGCCCTGACAAATGGTCACAGAAATTCCATTAATTAGCCTTCATTTAAATATTTCACTAGATTAACTGCTTGGCCACCGTCTTCGTGAGACACACTGACAGATGCACAGTACATGTGGGACCAATACCGTACACCAGCTACTCCCTGGGGCGCCACACCCTTCTGCTCCCTCTAGTCAATTAGTTGGATGTTTACCGCAAACCACTTGCACATGTTCCCAAACCTGTTCATGCCTCCTGCTCTGAATGGGTACTGTGCTAGGCAGAAAGCTGCCCCTCCAAAGATGTTTACATCCTAATTTCCAAAATTTGCAGATATGCCACCAAGAACTTAGAAGAGTGATCATGGATAAGGACTCTGAGATGGTGAATGTGGCTGGGATTATCCAGGTGACACATTCTAACTCTCTGAATTTGGCTGTAGTTGTAGGTTAGAAAAGATCAGAACTGTGTTGGCTTTGAAAGTGGAAGAAGACTTGAATCAAGAAGAATAGTCTTGAGAAGTTGGAAAATGAAAGGACGCATATCCTCCAAAGTCTCCCAAAGCAGTTCAGCTCTGTGAACACCATGGTCAGCCCAATGAGACCTGTTCCAGACGCCTGACCTATAAATTGTACCATAGTTAATTTGTGTTATTTTAAGCCACTGAAAAAAAGAAAATAAAAGCACCATGTGGGACATTATTGTACCTGCCAAACAACCCTTGCAACATCCCACAGCCCCTGGAACTCAACATGTCAAAAATGGAACTCCATCTGGATTTCCCATGTCAGCAAATGGTGCCACCAACCGCCAGGAACTCAAGCTAGAAAGACAGGCAGTGCCCTGACTCCTCCCTCTCCTTTACCCCTCACATCCAGCAGGTGGCAGAGCCAAGTGATCTCAGCTTCTATTGTTTGGGTTTATCTTTTGTCTGCCTTCCCTCTCTCCATGCCTTTCAGGGTTTTATAACTTCCTGGCCTAAGTGGTCTCTCAGTCTTCAGTCTCACCCATCTTCAATCCTCTAGTGACCTGTGTGAAATAGAAATGGAAGCGAATTATTGCCCTGTCTCCAGAGTCCACCTGCTCCAGTACCTGTAGGATATAGCCTGTGTAGTTTGGCTCGCTGTGTATTTGGCTTCCTGCTCTGACTGGAGCCAGATTCACTGAGTACCTGCCTCTTGCTCTGAGCTCCAGGTGCTTCACTTCTTTATAGCTTTGTTCTCCATCTCCTTTTACCTAGAACAGATGGCCTTCCTTTCTGTGTTAGGATATGCTCACAGTCCCAATGTGAGCATTGTGAATAACACAATCCCTAACTCAAAGTGGCTTAATTAATAGAGGAGATTTTTGACTTATGTAAACAGTAGGGCAGACTTCAGAAACTGGTTGGATTTAGTGATTCCACATCACTATGGACGCAAGTTTCCCCTTGTCTGTTTTCTAGTGTGTCATCTTTATCTCGAGGCTGTTCCATCTTGTTCCCTCTCGTATAACTGGGTGGCTGCTCACAACCCTTGGCTCTCTGCCTCCTTTCCTCATGGAGTAGAGGTGGAAATGGAGATGCAGTGTGCAGAGGAGGAGGGTGGCTTCCAGAAAGACTCTTAGAAGATGAACAAAAACATCTTTTCTAGAATCTCTCAATAGGTATCAGCCTCAGCCTCACTGAAACTGGGTTATTGCACAATGGCCAGATTATGTGGTTTATTTAGACAACTTGCCGCCTCAGAGTGGAGGGTAGAACTGGGCACCTTGGAGGTACATGGGTTTCACTGGGTGAGTCTGAAATCTGGGTGTTTTCCAATAGAAGGAACTAAATGACGAACAGGCAATTACCATGTCCCTAGTATTTCAACTCAGCACATACTTCTGAGAACCTTCCATGTGCCAAACATGAGGCACTGAGAATTCAATAGTGTTAAAGGTCAAAAATCACAACAATTAAGTTGAGTGATTGTGTGTATGTGTGTTTCTGCCAGTCCTGGGGACTGAACATCAAGGCTTTGTGCATTCTAGGAAAGCACCCTATCACCGAGCTCCACCCTCAGCCTGAGGAGGTCCAACAAGGCCATTGGATTCCCCTGGAACTGGAGCTACAGACAGTTGTTAGCTGCCATGTGGGTGCTGGGAAACAAACCTGGATCCTCTGCAAGAGCAGCCAGTGCTCGTAACCACTGAGGCATCTCTTCAGCCCCATGATTTCTTTAAAAATTGTCTTGATTTACTTATTTTTATTTATGTGTATGAGTATTTGCCTGCACAGATATAAGTGCACCCATGTCATGCAATGTCCATGCAGGCCAGAAGAGGGCATTGGATCCCCTGGAGCTGGTTTTACTGACAATTGTTAGCTGTCAAGTGGGTTCTGGGATTTGAACCTGGGCCTTCTGCAAAAGCAGCCAGTGTTCTTCATAATATGATGGTATTCTTGTGAGGTGGAGGAAGTATGTCATTGGGAGTGCTCTGGAAGGATATGCATTGTCCCTAGCATCTTCCTGACTTTTTCTTTGATTTCAGAGCAACTTCTCTGCTGTGTGCTCCTGCCCCTACGATGGAGTAAGCCCATAGCAATGAGACTAGCCATCCATGGACTAAAACCTCGGAAACCGTAAGCCAAATAAATTATTTTTAAATTGTTTGTTTTGGATATTTGGTAGAGTGATGAAACAAATGACTAGCATATCCCTTAAGTTCTGGGATGAATTTGTAAAAATTTATATAAATATATCTTTCTTCCGCATCTTACTGGCAAGATGTAAAGGTAGTTCTGGCCCATTGCTGCATTGCAGATATAATTTCTAAGGCAGGGGAGGTGGCTGGTAGATGATAGATACATAATTACCCAGCCAGACCATAGTATATAAAGCAAGAAGTGTAGCCATCTCATGCCACCATCTTGCATGGGAATGGAGAAGCACATCACCATCTTCTTAACTGAAGGTGTAAAAATGTGCATGGCTAAGCTATAAACTATGCCAGAGTCTTGGAGACCATTCAGGAAAAGGATAAAAGTCTAGTTGTATATTTAAAGAGGCTGACAGATGTTTGTGGAAAATATGCAAATTTAGAATCTAACACAGTGGAGGGGATGGCCATAATCACCGTGGGTTTCATTAATCAATTAGCCTATCACGTTAGGAGAAAATCATAAAACCTGAACAGACAGGTCTTCCAACATCACATAACTTGATCAACAAAAGCCCTTACAGGCCTGTGCCATGACTTATTTTTTAATGTATTCCAGATCTAGTCAAGTTGATAACAAAGAGTAACTATCATAGTCAGATATAAAACAAAAGTAGGGAGGATATAGCTCAGTTGTCAGAATGTTTGTCTAGCATGCATGAAGGCCTGGATTTGACCCCCCACTATTGTATAAATCAGCATAGAAGCTTATGCTTAACATTTCAACATTTGGGGAGGTAGAGGCAGGAGAAGCAAAAGTTCCAAAGAAGTGCAAGGTAATCCTCACTGCATAGAGAGTTTGAGGTCAACCAGGGCTAGATGAGACCCTGCTTCAATATAAAATAAAACACAGTAATATTTTGTTTTCTTGAGGCTGAAAGATGAACCTACAGTGTCATATGCCACCAATAAATGTCTTTTATAACTCTTTTTGAGAAGTTGCACTTCTCATTTTGCACTTGCTTGAAGAAAATTCTATGACAATTATCCCAGCACTTAGAAGGCAGGCTTCCTGAGTTTAAGGACGGCCTGGGCTACATAGCAAGACCCTATATCTAAAAAGCAGATCAAACAAAAATAGTTCAGTGGAATAACAAATATTATATATCTTCATGGAATGGAGCACTGAATAAGTTGTGTGATGATTAGTTTATCTATTTTTATTTTATGTACATGAATGTTTTGCCTGCATGTATGTAAGGGCACCACATACATGCAATGCCTACAGAGGCAAAAGACATTTGGATCCCCTAAAACTGGAGCTACGGATGGTTGTTAGGTGGCGTGTGGGTGATGGGAACTGAACTCAGGTCTTCTGCGATAGCAGCAAGTGCTCTTAAATGCTGAGCCATCTCTTCAGCCCCATGATGATTAATTCTTTCAACTTGATGTAATGTAGTCATCTGAAAGAGTGTCTCAGTGAGAGATTATCTAGATCATGTTGCCTGTGAGCCTGCCTGTGGTGGACTGTCTTGAATATATTAATTGGAGTGGGAAGACCTACCCCCTGTAAAAGTGAAGGTGAGCTGAGTGCTAGCATGCGTGCCTTCGTTCTCTCTCTGCTCTTGACTGTGGATGTGATGTGATCAGCTGTCTCAAGTTCCTGCATCTGTGGATTCACCTGCAATGATAGACTGTAACCCAGAAATTTGAGCTAAGTTGTTCCTGTTAAAATATATATTTTAAATATATATATATATATATATATATATATATATATATATATATTTTAAAAAGTCACAGCAACAGTAGATGAAACAGAAAGGTAGGAAATAAGCCATTACTACTTCTAGCAAAATGAATGAATCTCAGATGTAAACATATGTGAAACAAGACATGGAACATCACATTCTATTTCTATGATGAAGAACAAAATAATCCTACTTGATGGTGATATAAGTCAGAATAATGGACTTCTTTCTTAGGAGGAACAGAATGAGGAGGAGATAGAATTAGCATTTTGGGTTGCTGGAAATGTTTTGTGTTTTGTTCTGCATGGTCACTACAAAAGTATAAATGCTTAAAGATACTTTGAATTGTATAACTAGGTGCATGCTCTTCGTAATTGTGAAAATTGCAAGTTGCTGTTGCTTTGGACTGTGTTCTTGTATGAAGTCCCAGAAAAACTAACAGAAAATCAAAGCAGGGTCACATCACTCATGCTAAAGATCCAAATCAAAATCACACTGCTTATCTGACCTTCCATGAAACAGGAAAACGCAACAGTCAACTTCCTCAAAGTGACCAGTTTCAATGATAATGAATTACCTTTGTTGTAATCCTTATACAAGTGAAGTGAGCTATGTTAACCTGATGCTAGACAACCAGTTATTTTTCTATTCTTTTATGTCACTGTCTATGCTTTACAAGGACAGTAAGTTTGCCATGACTCATCTGCTTTCAGTGTCTTACTCTGCTTTTCTCAACCTTCTCTCTACAACCAACCTCTTCTGCTCATTCATCAGAGCACTTATTCCATTTGTTGAAATGAAATGTCCAATTGTAAAGTTGTAGGTAGGACAGTTTAGATCATTAGGTGTGCTGGATAGCTTCAGTTGTCAACGTGACACACGTGGGAAGAGGCAACCTTACTTGAGGAATTGTCTCTATAAGAATGGCCTGTGGGCATGTCTGTGAGGCATTTTCTTGGTTGTTGAGTGAAGTGGGAGGGACCAGCCCACCTCTGTTTTCAGTTTACAATGACAACAAATCTTAGACCAATTTCAATCACACATATACACAGACATTTACTAACAGAGAGAGAGAGAGAGAGAGAGAGAGAGAGAGAGAGAGAGAGAGAAAGGGGTAGGTAAAGAGAGGTATCTCATGGAGGTCAGAGGATAATTGGGAGTTGATTCTCTCCTTCTACCATGTGAATTTTCAGGGATCAAACTGAGGTTGGCAGGCTTGGCAGCAAGTGTCTTTACACAAGGAGCCATCTCATTGGCCTCTACTTTAAAATTTTTTTGAGACAGAGTCTCCCTGTAGTCCCAGCTGTCCTGGACTCACTATGTAAACAAGACTAGACTCAAAGTCACAGCAATCTGTCTACATCTGCTTCTGAGTGCTGGGTTAAAATGTGTGCCACCATGCCTGGCTCCTGCTTTTAAATTTTCAAAAAACTATTTTGGTAGTTTATATGATAAGTTTTGTCTGCGTAATTTTTATTTTTATTTTTTTGAGAAAGGGTATTGTTCCCATGGAACTTGCTAAATAGACCAGGCAGGCCTTGAACTGGTAACACTCCTCCTGCCTTTGCTTCCTGAGTGTTGGAATTATAAGCTTGTGCCATCATGTTTAGCCGAAAGGATATGAGGCAGATTCTGTTTTCATCCAACAAAAGTATCGGGATGGGAAGTAGTCATAGAACTCAGAGATTTTAATCAAAGGGCATGGAGTTTCAGGTAGACAAGAAGAATAAGTTTGAATGATTTATTGTATAGCACAGTGATGATAATTAATAATAAAGTGTTATGCATTTGAAAGTTGCTAAAGAGTATGTTTTTCCTTTTAATTTTTTCTCTTTGTATTTTTTATTGAATTTTTGTGCATTTCACACATCTTAATCATATTTAGACACCCTCCGCATCTGCATTCTCCAAAGCCCTCCCCACTGGATTTCGTTCATTCTGTCATATATTCAAAGCCTATTGAGTCAAGTCCCATTGGATTTCGTTCATTCTGTCATATATTCAAAATGTATTGAGTCAAGTTTGTATACCTAGATGCCCCTGGTGTGAATTCATCCACTAGAACCTGTTTAGCCTATTAAGCATCACTCCCTTAGAGAAGGTCAGCTCTCCCTTATTCAGCAGTGATCAGCTGCCAATAATTCCTTGGTTAAGGTTGGGGCTTCCTGCACATTTCCCCAGTGCTATGCTCAGTTTTTGTCTGATTGAGTTTGTGTGGGTCTCGTGCTTGTTACTATTGCTGCAAGTTCGTATGAGCAAGTTCCCATAAGTCTGGAAAACTCTGTTTCTTTGTGGTCATTCACTACTCCTGGCTCTTAAATTTTTCTGTCTCTCTTCGACCTCTGAGCCCTAGGTGGGTGAGGTTTAATTTAGGGGTTCTATCCAGGGATATGAACTCTGCAGTCTCTTAGTCTCTACATTTTGGTCAGTTGTGGCTTTCTGTGTGAGGGATAATAATAAAATTAGAATGTAACTGGCATGTAATAATATATATTTATGGGCTACTGTGTGATATTTTAGTACTGATCAGATAAAATATCCACATTAAATATTTATTTTTTGTGTTGGAAACATTCAAAATCTTTTTACTAGCTATTTTGGAATATCCAGTTAATTGTAAAGAGTAGATTTTGAATATTCTTGCAACAGAGAAATGCATATGTAAGGTGATTTATATGGTAATTAGCCTACTTTAATGTTCCACTTTTGTGTCTCTATATATGTATATTTGAAACATTATGCAGTATATATAATTATTTGTTAACTGAAAACCCACTAGATAGATTAACAAACTAAACATATGATCTAAAATGATAAATGTCTTAGAAGAAAACATTGTGGCTGGGCATGGTGACACACACCTTTAATCCCAACACTTGGGAGGCAGAGACAGGAGGATCTCTGTGAGTTCAGGTCAGCCTGGTCTACATAGTGAGTTCCAGGCCAGCTGGGACAACAGGAAGATCCTGTTTCAAAAAGACCAAAAAAGAGAAGAAAACATTATGATAATATCACAGTCTTAGACTTAGCAATGAATGTCTACATATGACACCAAAGCACAAATATTAAAGAAAGAAATAAATGGAAGTTTATCAAAATAAAAAGATATTTTACATTATCAAAAGGCATTGCCATGCCTGGCCTTGGAGGCTCAGGTGCAGAATCCTGGCACTCAAAAGGTAGATGCAGAAGTAAGAAAGAAAACAACTGAAGAGTCATCACAGTGGTGGAGCCAGTTGCAGTAAGATGTCTCATCACTGGCTTCCCTTGGCCTGGAAGGAAGATGTGAAGACCTCAGATACCAAAAAAGTCAACCAGAACCCCAGTCATGAAAAAAAAACAAACCGAAAACATGATCCATTTGTCTCCATGAGCAAAAATAAAAGGTGTTTTTCTATAGTATTGATGTCCTGTCCGTGAGAAGTTTAAGCCAGCAAGTAACTGTTGCCTCCATTTGCTGCACAGAATGAAAAATGCTCTATCTTAAACACAAGTATAGTCATGAGGACCGAGAAATGAAGACAGGAAAATAGTAGGAACCAGTGTAACTGAAACTGTGACCCTTCCAGTGAGCCTGAAACTGTGAATAGCTCCCACAGACCAGAAGCTGGGGTCCCTTTCTGTGAACCTGGAGCTGTGCTTCAGTCCCATGAACCTGGACCTCTGGCTGTCTCCCATGAGCCTGAAGCCTTTGTTGTCTCTCATGAGCCTGAACTGAGGTACCTTCCTGAGAGCCAGAGCTGAGGTCCCTTCCCATGAACCCTGGGCTGTGGTCCCCTCCTGTGAACTTGGAGTCATGGTCCCCTCCCATAAGCAGGAGTTGTGGTATCCTCTTCTGAACTGAAGCTGTAGTCACAGCTTACCTGGTGCAGTGGTCCCCTCCTATGAGCTGGAGCTGTGGTCCCTCCATGATCTAGGGTTGTGGTCCCCTCCTGTGAACTCAAGTTATGGCCCCTTCACATGAGCCTGGAGCTTTGGTCTCTACAGAGAGCCGCCATTCCACATTCCTCTGACGGCTGGGCTGATGGTCGAGCAGAATGGAGGCTGGAGGATTTCCCAGTGTTGGGGAGCAGTATCACCCTTCTCTGGGCGTCTGCATTTCCCACGTCCTCCTCCCTGGAGGTTCCAGGCTGTGTATGGCAGTGGCTTTGCTTCGTAAGTGAAGTCTCTGCCGTTTGCAGATTCTGGTCTTGGGAGGACTGATTCTCAAGAATGGAGGGCCAAATGTGGTTCAGTCTATATGTGGTCTTGGGCAACCAGGCATTGATGTTAGACTTCTGCCATTACCAGACACCAAGTTTTCTGTTATTTTTCTATCATTCTTTTACAGTTCTAGTATGCCTTCACCTATGCCCTAACTGAACTTCTAGAGATAAAAATCACAGTCTGAGAAGTTAAAAAAAGAAAAGAAATAGAAAGTAATAACTAATGGGTATATTTCTCAAACTGAAACTATGTAATTGTATTATAGAATTATATACAATTCTATATGTCTACTATAACTTCTGATTTTATTTGACAAAACTGTGCTACCAAGTTTCAACAATGATGTGAAATTTGTCACTGTTGCTATAATGTGAGTTCGTCATTCATTCCCTTTCCAAATTCTCAGCCTATATAAAGGTTTTCAATGTAATCATGTTATTTCTTTTTATAAATATATTATTTATTTCTTTTATTTTATGTGTGTGAGTGTATTGCCTGCATGGATGTAAGTGATGCCTGTCATCAGTACTCACAGAGGTCAGAAGAGGGTGTCTAGTTATCCATAACTAGAGTTATGGATAGTCGTTAGCTACCATGTGGATGCTGGGACTCAAACCCAGGTCCTCCGCAAGAGCAGTCAGTGCTCTAACTGCTGAGCTATCTCTCTAGCCCAGTAATCATGTTATTTCTTAAAGAAAACAATGCCAATAAAATATTTTTAAAAAGGGAGAGGCAGGAGGATCAGGAGTTCAAGACTATCCTTGGCTAGTTTGAGGCCAGTTGAGGTCACATGAGACCCTGTCTCAAAAAAAAAGCTCAAAACCTCAAGCACCAACAGCACATATGTGACCAGGAAACTAAAAAGACAACACATAGAACGAAAAACACTATGTACATATGGCATATGTGATGAGTGTGTTATCCCAGAGACACTACCTATATTGTTTATGTGATAAAAGTGTAGTATCCAAAATGTCTACAAACTGGTATATGCAACAGAAAAGACACATGGATCCAGTTTAAAAAATAGGCAGATTTCGAATATCTACTTATTTAAAGACTAATATTACATAAACAGCTAATTAATACATGAAAGTTTGTTAAGTGCTGTTTTGGAAATGCAAATAAAAACTATAATATATGGGGCCAAGCCTAGCATAATGATGTAGTACATGTTTAGCATGCACAAGGTCCTGGGCTGGATTTCCAGGAGTGAAAGAAACAAGCCAAATAAGATACCACTTAATGATTAAAATTTTAGGATTGGTCTAATTTATCTTTTAAAAATATTTCATTTATTGTTTTTATTGTATATGTATGAGTGTATTGCCTGCATGTATGTCAAAAGAGGGCATCAGATTCTCTTGGAAATGGAGTTATGGACAGTTGGTAACTGCCATGTGGTTGCTGGGAATCGAACCTCGGTCCTCTACAAACAGCTAGTGCTCTTAACCTCTGAGCCATCTCCCAGGCCCCCAACATTTTTTAAAAGTACTGGATTAAGTGTAAGACAATCCTCTCTCTCACCTTCTTTGCTGCCTCTAATATAGCTCATTCTTCATTCCTTTTCAGATTTTTCTTTTTAAAATGTCCTGGTTACTACTTTGTCTAAGAATTCTCATTTCTGGGTGCTGGAGTGATGGCTCAGTGGTTATGAACACTTGCTGTTCTTCCAGAGGACCTGGCTTCAATTCCCATCACTCACTTGATGGCTTACAATTGTCTGTAACTCCAGTTCTAGTGGATCTGATACCCTCTTCTGGCCTCTTTGGGGCATTGCACACATGTGGTATACTTACATACATGCAGACAAAACACTCATACACATAAAATAATTAATTAATAAGATAAACTAAATTCTCATTTCAAGAGGCACAAACAGATTGTCCAGCGCGACAGGCATGTCTTACATGCTGTCCTGAATCTGTGAGCAGAGAGATCTTTCTGTCTCGTTAGGTTCCTTAAGAAGATGAACATGTTTGTGGTCACAAATTTTGATATTGGCAGAGCATTTTCTGGGGAAAGGGTCGAGGAAGGTATAGGATTAACTTTTCTTGATTTTTAAAAAAGATTCATTTTATTTTTTAAATTATGTGTTTGTGTGGATAGGTGCGTGTGAGTGTAGGTATCTGCAGAGGCCCAGAGGTGGCGTATCCCTTAGAGCTGAAGTTATAGACCATTGTGAGTGCTGGGACTTGAACTCAGGTCCTCTGGGAAAACATTATGTGCTCGTAGAAGCTTAGTGCTCTCTCCAGTCTCAGGACTTGCTTTTAAATGTTTTAATTGAAGTATAATATGTGTGCTGGATAGCGTCAGTTGTCAACTTGACACACCTGGGCGGAGGGAGCCTCAATTGGGGAATTTCCTCCACTGGATGGGCCTGTGGCCAGGTCTGTGGGGCATTTTCTTGATTGTTGAGTGATGTGGGAGGGCCCAGCCCACTGTGGGCATTGCCACCCCTGGGCAGGTGGTCCTGTGTTGTATAAGAGATGTGGGCCAGAGGAGCAAGCCAGTAAGTAGTGTTCCTTCATCGTCTGCTCTTCAGTTTCTGCCACCAGGTCCTGCTTGATCTCCTGTCCTGGTTTTCCTGGATGAAGCATTATACCATAACTGAAATAAGCCCTTTCCTCTCCAAGTTGGTTTTGTTCATGGTGTCTATCATAGCAATCGAAACCAAACTAGGACAACATATAAAAATGCTCAGATCAGACATGTAGATCTTGGTAAATTATCACACAGTGACCATGTAACCACCACTCAAGAAGTTATACTTTGTGTCAATCTTCTGGGAAACAAATTGTGTCTCATTGTGGTTTTAATTTGTTTCCATGATTTCTAGGGAAGTTGAACATCTAATTTTACTTTCAGATTCACTGTGAATTGATAATAGTAGCCAAACTTCTTGAATCTTCACAGTATCCTCATGACATAGTGGTTTCTTTGTCCAGAGCAAGTAATTCAAGAGAAAGCCAGAAGGAAGTCATGATATCTTCATGATGTGGTCTTAGAAACTGCACATTATCATTTCCATCTTGTTCTGTTAGAAGTCTTATTAAGTCTAGCCAACTAAAAGAGAAGAGAATTAGCTCTACTTATAGAAGGAACTGTGGACAGGATTTGTCAATACTTTTAAGAACTACACAAGGGGATAGAGAGATGGCTCCATGGTTAAGAGTGCATACTGCTTTTTTAGAGAGCTAGAGTTCAGTATCTAGCACCCACTTCAGGTACTTACACAACTGCCTGTTACTTCAGCTCCAGGAGATATGACATCCTTTTCTGACTCTGAAGGTACCTACTATGAAGTGCACATACATGCATATGTAATTAAAAATAAATAAGCTGGGCATGGTGGTGCACACTTTTAATCCCAGCACTCAGGAGGCAGAGGCAGGTGGATCTCTGAGTTCAAGGCCAGCCTGGTCTACATAGTGAGTTCCAGGCCAGCTGGGGCTACAGGGAGACCCTGTCTCAAAGAAAAAAAATAACCCTCACACAAATATTTTCCTCTAGTCACAAGCTAAAGATTGTGATTAGAATTTCAGTCAGTTTGTAGATTACTCTGAGGGAAGCTGACAGTCTTACAACATTTGTTCTTTCCATCCATGAATGCACTAAATCTCTTTATGTAGGTCTATTAGGTATCTTACAAAATTTTATTAATTCATAAAAGGCCTATACATCTTTAATAAAACATTGCTAAAAATTGTTCTTAAATTTTATTCCTAACTTTTTTTTTGCTATCAAGAATGTAATAGGTTTGTTTAAGTTTTACTAATGGGCTAGAGAGATGGCTCAGCAGTTAAGAGCACTGACTACTCTTGTAGAGGAAGAGGGTTTGATTCCCAGCACCCACAAGGCTGCTAACAACTGTCTGTTCTCTAGTTCCAGAGGATTTCTTCTGACCTCTATGGGCATTGCATGACACTTATATCCAAATAGGCAATATGCTCATACACATAAAATAAAAATAATAAATAAAAAATGCTTATTATGTGTGTGTGTGTGTGTGTGTGTGTGTGTGTGTGTCTTTGTCTGTGTGCGTATGCAGCTCACTTCTGGAGGTCGAGGTCAGAGGACAGTTCTCAGGATTTGGTTCTCTTCAGCCACCTTTTGGGATCTGATAATCAGAATCAGGCCTGTGAGCAAACATCTGTACCTGCTGAGCCATTTATGTAGCCCAATGTAACTTTTTTATTTATTTCATTGCTTTGGATTGAACCTGTGGCAATAGCAAGTAATAGGTTTTTAAATTTATGTTTTTGGGGAAGACTGGAGAGACAGCTCAGCAGTTAAGAGCACTGATGTCTCTTATAGAAGTCCAGGATTCCATTCCCAGCACCCACATGTTGGCTGACAACTGTGTGTAACTCCAGTTTCAGGAGATCCAACACCCTCTTCTGACCTCCATGGGCATTGCATGACGTGGGTGCACCTACCTGCACGCAAGCAATACACTTACATACATAAAATAGAAATAATAAAGTTTAAAAAATTATGTTTTGTCTCATTAAGTCTTAGATTTTCTACATGGTAAATTAGACTAACTGTGGATAATTCGGAGGTTTGTTTTACTTTTCTAACCCTGCTGTTCCCTTTTCCATTTTCTTTCTTTGTTGGTTGGAATTGCAAAAACTTAACATCTAAAACTTCTGAGTGCCAGAAATCCTAGAGCATCTTAGTGGTCTCAGTTGTATGCAGAGTTCTCAAGAAGTAGTCAGCTGAGTCATTGGCTTGACTAGGGCACAGAATCACCTCCCATTATAAAGCAATAATCAATGTTCTCCATGTCAGAGAAATTTTCTCAAATATTTACTAGTGAGAAAATCTTACAACATGCTCAAGGAACTGTTTGAAGAATTTTGTAGTAGCCTTTGCTCATAGCCAAGAAAAAAAAGTGAGTAACCAAACAAAAACCAAAAGAAGACACAAAAAGCTAACAATGTCCATTAACTGGATAAAAAAATGGTAACACAAGTCAGGAATGGTGGTTCATGTCTGTAATCCCAGTACTCAAGAAGCAGAAACAGGACAATCATCTTGAGTACACAAATAAATGCTTTGATTTGATTCTCCTGATAAAGAATACAGGTTCCCATGGAGTCAGTTACATTAATATCTGTCTTAAAGGACAATTGGGACACTAAACAAGGCATAATGTATATTAATTACTACAATCATTTTCAGTAGTTTTTTTTTTTTTTTTTTTTGACAAGGTCTTGCTCTGCAGCCCTGGCTGACCTGGAGCTTGCTATGTACAGGTTAGCCTTGAGTGTACGGAGATCTCCCTGACCCAGTCTCCTGAGTACTGGAATTACAGGTGTGTTCCACTACCCCCAGCTTTCATTTTCAGTCTTAAATAGGCTTAGCTACTATAAGTAGGGTGGGGTGGGGGCTGTGGGAGAGTGCCCATGGGGAAGCCGGTATAAAGGTGATTAAGATCGACTGAGATGTTGTGTTTGGAATACACAAAAATTCAATAAGAAAGAAATTAAAAATTGAATTTGAAAAAAAAATAGCTATTATAACAATGTCCATAGCTGGGTGTGGTGGCAACTCATGCTTAATCCCAGCACTCAGGAGGTAGAGGCAGGCAGATCTCTATGAGATTGAGCACAGCTTGGGATGGTCTACATAGTGAGTTCCAGGCCGGTCAGGGCTACATAGTGAGACTGTGTCTCAAACAGCAACACTACCACCAGTGAAAAAAAACAACAACAAAACCCCTCAGAGAAATCTAAACAAACAAGCAACACAAAGCAACTTCTACAGCCGAGGCAGAAATATACTCCTGTGACCTTTGACGCAAGACTCAAAAACCAGTCATACTCTGGTGAGGGAGGAATGACCTTGGAGTTTGTGGCAAGCCCCTAGATCTTATTTGTGAGTACAAAAGTAAGAAGGGATTTGGTAAGAGAGGTAGTCCATTCCATTTTGAGCCTGCTGAGGCAACCTTTTCCTTAGCTATAAACAGGAGCCTGGAGCTCAAGGGAAACACAGAATTTTAGGAATGAGAATCAACGTTGTCTAATGGTGATTGTGGATGATCTCTCTGAGACTCTCTCTGGAGGAGGGAGAGCACTGAGGTAGAATGTTCACAGAAACAGAAGGAGACATATTAGGAAGGCTAAGTGAAGAGGATGTTAGCAAGGTGTCAACATAAAGTAGCCTACAAGGCAGGCTAAAGAGAGGTTTCTGTTCATCTGGGGTGGAAGCCAGAAGCAGAGAATGAATGAAGCCCAGGATTTATGTTCTTCTGACAAAGCCAAAGTACAGTGGGGGCGGGGTGGGAGGGCATGAGTCAATACCCTGAAGCTGGCAGCTGCTTTTGATCGGCTCTCAGTTATGCATCTTTGTTTTCCTCTTCTCATTGTTCTGGGAAAATAATTTGATAGGTCTGACTTAATAATGTATTTGATTGATTCCCTAAATCAGAAACAAGACATTTCTTTCTCTTTCTGTGAAAATTACTAGTCCTTAATAAAATGTTGAATTTTTCATGAGACTATGCATTGGGGGAAAACTTATTCAATTATATAATTTTTGAATGGTAAAAATGTGGAGAGTAAAACACAAAGAGACAAATTAACTCCTTGGACCTTGGTATGATTTCATAAAAGCCTTCTAATTCTGGTCATTGTAGCTCAGACCCAGTCATAATATGTAGAACTCAATAAATGTTTGTGAATGAATTAAAGACATCAATCATTTAGTATCAATCACATACTGCTTTGCATTTAAATGAATATATTTAAATATAATTTCAAATGTGTGCATTTCTTAAATGATGATTTTTGAAACTTCATGTAGAGTCCATTTTAGAATCTGTTAGGTCAGGACCTATAAATACTATCATTTTGCAGCCCGGACCGGTAACTTCATGGGTAGAACAAGCCTCATTAGCCATCAAATGGTGGCATCTTTGTGTGTAGTTGGTTCTGACCTTAAGCTTTTGTACGTGTGTGTTATTTCTAGAGATGGTAGAAGAAAGGATTTCAATTTCGTAATGTGATAGATAATATTAATTGACTAATTCCAAACTAACCTTTATTCATAGAATTAAACTAACTTGATTATGAGGGTATTTTTTTTTTCCTGAGATAGGGCCAGCTGGCCTGAAACTCTGTGTAGACCAGGATGGCCTTGAACTCACAAAAATCCACCCAGTCTCTGCCTCTCAAGTACTGGAAGTAAAGGTGCGTGCCACCACCCCCAGCTCCTTTTCTACATTTCTTGACTGGCTTTCTTCCACAAGGCAGGGTCAGTTGCTGCTCCTAACATACATTTTATTCTAGAAAGTCAAGATAAATACTAGTCTTTTCAAATGTTATTCATTTTTGAAATAAGAATTTGGTTTTGGGCCAACAAGAATGCTCAGCTAGTGAAGGTGCACATGACCCATGCAGATGACCTGGGTTTGATTCCCAGGAACCACATGATTACTCCTGCAAGCTATCCTCTGACCTCCTTGTGATATGGCATGCATCTTGTACCCCAAATAAATAAATGTTTAAAAAAGAATCTGGTTAAATATCTTCTATAGCGGTAACAAATGAACTTCCCTCATTCCCTGCATTTATCTTTTTTTTTTTTTAAGTATTATGGATGTTGGGTTTTTAAAAATGTATTTTATGTATGTCATTCACCTACAAACCATTATTCTTTTTAATGCTTATATCTTCACAACTAGGTCACCAGGGGCCGCTCAACAAACTCTGGTGTCCTTTCATTACAACTCCATTAATCATTTAACATTTCTTGGTTTTGCTCATTGCAAAAACGTCCGAGGCTCACCTTGCATCCTTACTACCTACTTCTGCAATCTGTTCTTTTTCTAGTGAGTCCTGGTTTCTTTTTGTGGGGAATGGCACTAGAAACCAAAATGCTATTTTATGAGTGTATTTTTTTTAAATGAAAAGTATTCTATGTGGCCTATTTTGTTTATTTGTTTTAGCAGGTATATTGTTCTGGCTCCTTACTGAACATTCCAGTGGCAAGCATTTTACTAAATTAAATAACAAAAATCCCACATCAGTGAAATGTGATGGGACTCTTAGTTATTCCTGTTGCAAAGGTGACAAAGATGAGACAGAAAAACTGAATTTTCCATAGCTCAAACAGCTAACAGGTGACAGGTAGGCACTGGAGCCAAGCAGGTGGACTCCACACATGGGCTTCTTGTTATTGTCCTACAATGTTGGTCTCAGAAGCATTGCTCATTGGGAACTTGGCAGTAAGTAACTTACATGCCATCAGTTGTCTTATGAGGATTGATTCCAAAAGCCAAGGCTTAAGAAATATATAGGAACAGCGAGAACAAGAACAGCTAGAAAGATGATTTTCTTACGTATAGAATGAACACAAGTCATATAGGGATAGTTACAAAGTTAACATTAGATAGTGAGCATATATGGTAAAGAAAAAAGCATTGCAGTGTATATTTAAGGGAAAATCTCAGAGATCTTTTCAATCTTATTTCTATAAATACTTCAGTATGTGTACCTTAAAATTTAATTTGCATATAGTAACTGTAGAAAATGATGGGTTTCACCGTGACGTTTTCATGTGTGTATATTGTATACTTTGGTCATATTTACTCCTGTTACCAACTCCTCTTCCTCCACCGATGGACACCTAGGCTGATTCCATAACTTGGATATTGTGAGTAAACATGGGTATATAGACATCTCTAGACTGCTTTTGGTTTCCTTACGTATATATCTAGGAGAGGTGTAGATGTATCATATGTAAATTCTATTGTTAGCTTTTAAAGAAAACTTTACAATGATTTTCAAAGTGACTAGAATAATGTATATTCCCACCAACACTGTGTAAGAGTTCCTTCCCTCTCCTCCCTGGCATTTTCAACAGTATTTACTGTTTTTTGTTTCCTTTTGTAAAATTTATTTATTTTTATTTTATGTGAAGTATTATGTCTGCATATATATAAATACACCTGTGTCATGCAGTGCTCATGGGAGACAGAAGAGGGCATTGGATCCCCTGGAACTGGAGTTACAGATAGTTGTTATTAGCCACCATGTGGGTGCTGGGAATTGAACCCGGGTCCTCTGTAAGAGCAGCCAATTCTCTTAACTTCTGAGCCATCTTTCCAGACCCTTTTGTTTCTTTTGTAAAAAGTATTGTTTCACAGTTTCATCACACTCATGTGTGACGTACTTTGATGCTATTCTTTGCTATCTTGCTCTCTGATCTGTTCCCCTCTACTGAACCCCTTCTCTTTCCTCATTCTGTTGTTATATCTTTTTCTTGTTAATGCCCCACTGTACATAGTTGGGGTTCTCTGCATGAGCATGGGTGTGTGAGGATGTTTTTGTTTCTTGGTGAGATGAATGTCAGTGTAGTTTTGGCTTGAATGTCCCTGCTGGGTGAAGGTAATTTATTTATTGGTCAGTTACTGTTCTTGTTTTGGAAACTGTTCAGTTCTTGGCTCATTTGTTGATTGAATTCTTAGTTCATTAGGTATTTAATATTTTTGAGTGCTATATAGATTCTATAGATCTATCACCCATTGGACTATAACTGGCAAAGATTTCACCAATACTGCAGGCTTTTTATTCACTTTCTTATTTATTTCCTTTAAAAAATCTCATGCAATTCCATTTCTCCATTCTTACCATCATTTCCTGAGCTATAATTGTGCTATTCAGAAAGCTGTGTCTTGTACCTTTGTCTTAAATGCGTCCCTATATTTACTCTAGTAGGTTCAAAATTTCTGACCTTACATTAAAATCTTTGATCCAGTTTGAATTGACTTGTGTAGATGGTAAGAAAGGGGTCCTAGTTTCATTTTTCTGTCTGTGGAATGCAGCTTCCCCAGTGTCATTTGTTGAAGAGGCCGTCTTCTCTCCATGTTTGCTTTTGTCACCTTGTTGACAATCAGATGTCAGTAGCTGTGTGGGCTCACTTCTGTGTCCATTCCATGCTATTTCATTGGTTTGCATGTCTGTTTTTGTGCCAGAACTATTCTAGTTTTAGTACTATGTAGAATAATTTGAAATCTGATATTGTCAAATCTCTAGCACTAGTCTTTGTTAGGCTTAATACATATAATAATATATTAAATATGATACATAGTGTTTCTTTTTAAAAAATATGTTACTTTACATTTATTATTTGTTTTTCCATTGAATTTTGTGTATTTCATACATAATATCTCAATCAGTCTTAATCATCTTTATACCCTCTTCCTCACTGGCCCCTCCTAGAGCTCTCCAACTGGAATCCATACATCCTTTCATCTGTATTAAGGTCTATTGTGTCAAGTTAGTGTCCCCAAATGTTCCCCAGTGCAGGTTCATTCACTGAGGTCTAGTCAGTCTATCTGGAGTCCCTCGCTTTAGAAAGATTAGCTCATCTTCACCAAACAGTAATCAGTTGCCAGTATTTCTTCAGCAAAGATTGGGATCAGCTACCCACTTCCCCAGGGCCATGCTGGGTTTTGGTCTGCTTGAGTTTGCATGCATCTTGAGCATGCTGAAATCATTGCTATAGGTTCGTATGAGCAGGGTCCCAGGAGCTTGTAGGGTTCTACTTCCATTTGGTCACCCACGCCGCCCACTGGCTCTTACATCTTTCTGTTCCCTGTTCCCCAGTGGCCCCTGAGTCTTGGGTGAGTGAAACTTAATACATGAGTGCTATCCAGGGACCCAAACTCTGCAGATTCCTAATCTCCATTCTTTGGTCATTTGTGACCTTTTGTGTTACTGGCCCTCAGTTGCATAAGGGAGCTTCATACTGAGAGTTGAGCGATTCATTTGTGTCCTCTTTACCCCTTGTTTGGTGTTACTTGAGCCTTGGGCATAGAGGTTACATTGCAGATGTGCCATTTAGGCATGGGCAATTCATGGACAATGTCTGTGTGCGATCAGTTGTGGTATTCTTTAGTATCTGTCTGGTGCAATAGACGCTTCTTTCATGAGTGGTGACTGAGATATTTGTATATATAAGGATACATATTTGCACTTAATAAGAGGTTATATCTTAGCCTGGAGGTGTGACAGCCTTGGGGATTTCTCTAAGTTAATCTGTGACTTCTTCAGCCATGTGTATTTGGCTATGATTACAGTACTACACATAAGTTTTCTCCCATTGAGTAGGATCTAAGACCAATGGCCCCAAGATAAAAGTGTCACTACTGGATCAGTGTTGAGTGCTGTGGCAGTCATTGGTACAGTTATTTGGTAGTGAAGTTGGTGTTGAACCATTAATTGATGTTCTCCCTTGGCTTCTTGCATAGTGCTCTCCAGAGCTATGAGCGCTAGCCTTCAGGGGAAGTGGCTTCCAGGTCAGTTCCAGCTCCATTGCTCCAAATCTTGTCTCTGGAGTAGGTCCTGTTTTCAGCAATAGGGTCTTACCTTCAAGTTCTGGGAGGCAATCAAGGTCTGTGGCAATAGCCTGTGTAATTTTGGGAGTCTCTTGGACTACACTGGCCAACAACTCAAGGGAAGGTTTCTCCTGTCTGGGACTATTTCTTGTTATGTGACCTTCAGCTATGCACATGGATTTATGTAGAGATATTGTATGTTGAATTTATCATTAGGTTGTTAGATTAATATGATTCCCTCTGGCATTATTTAGTTCTCTCTCTCTCTCTCTCTCTCTCTCTTCCTCAAAGCAGCCTCGACTTTATTAAGTACCACCTATTTATACTCTGTGAAATGAGGAACAAAACAACAGTTCAAAAGTTCAACACAAAAACAGTACTGACACAGGCAAAACAACTTAAGCCAATCACATCTTCCTTCAAGGGTCTTCAAGACCCTTTAATTGGGTCACTTGTTTTCTTAATTCTTTGTTTTTGGAGTTCTTTATATATTCTGGATGTGTCGCTGGTGAAGATTTTCTCCCATTCTGTGGGTTTTCTCTTTACTTCCTTTGTTGTTTCTTTTGATGTACAGTAGCTTTTTAGTTTAATGAGGTCCACCTTGTTGATTATTGAACTTAATTCCTGAGCAACTGATGTCTGATTTAAAAATTCCTTTTTACACCTATATCTTGTAGGTTACTGTCAATGTTTTCTTTTAAGAATTTTAGGGTTTCAGGTTTCACATTGAGTTCTTTGAACTCTTTAGAGTCGACTTTTGTGCAAGGTGAAAGGTCCAGTTTTGCCAGCACCATTTGCCAAAGATGCTGTCTTTCCTCAAGTGAGCATTCATGGCCCCTTTGTGAAATATCAGGTAGCTGAAATTGCAGGTACTCATGTTTGAGTCTTCAATTATATTCCATTTGTCTATGGGTCTATTTTTATTCCAGTACCATGATGTTTTTATGACTATAGCTCTGTAATATAGTTTGAAATCTGGTATAGTAATTGCATGCTGCGTTGCTCTTTGTGCTCAGGATTGCTTTTGCTATCTGGGGTCTTTTGTGCTTCCATATGAATTTTAAGATTTTTTTTCAAACAGAATTTCAAAAAGAAAGTCATGGGGAATTTGACTGGGATTACACTGAGTCTATGTATTGCTTTTGGTAGGATACTCATTTTCACAATATTAATTCTTCTTATCCATGAGAATGGGAGATCCTTCCATCTTCCAGTGTCCTCATCAATCTCTTTTGTCACATTGATTATTCCTCTACCTGACAAGCTGGATTGATAAACTGTGGACAGATGCCTTCATCCCAGGCTGGGTGGTGTCTGCTTACCCAGGACTGTAAATGTGATGACCTTGAGTGAGAAAAGGAGGAGCTGGGGAAAGCAGACGCCTCTCCCAACCAGCCTATTGGCCTTGAATGTAAGAGGGGGAGGGGCTAAAGGAGTATAATCTGGGGAGGGCATGAGATGGGCTCTTTTTTTGCCCCTTGCTATTTTTGGCTTGACTTCCGGGAAGTTGCACAATCCAAGCCTGGTTGTGGATTTACTGGTGTGACCTATGAAGGGGGTGGGAAGTGCCCAGTCTTCTGTAAGTTTGCCCTCACCCACTGCTCTGTTAGTAAGCCCAAGTAAAATAGCTAAAATTTGTCAAACTACCATTTGGAGAAATCTGAGTCTAGTCTGTTGTAGGACTGGGGGAGGAAGGAACGGAACTTAGTGCATCCTAGGAGGAATTTTAGCAACATCTTTCTTTAAAGATCTAAAATTTTCATTGTAGGGTGTTTGTTCAGGTTTATTCCAAGATATTTTATTTATTTATTTATTTTGAGGCTATTGTGAATGGGAGGGTCTCATTGTACTCTTTCTCCAATTGCTTGTTATTGGTGTATAGAAAGGCTACTGATTAACTATAGATTATTTTTGTAACCTGCCACTTTACTGAAAGTGTTAATCATTTCTAGGGGTTTTCTGGTAGAATTTTTTGACGTCGCTTAGGTATATTATCATGTCATCTGCAAAAAGGGATAATTTCTCCTTCTTCTTTTCCAGTGAGAACTCCTTTAAGCTGTCCTTCTCTTGTCTTATTGCTCTAGCAACACTTTCAAGCAGTATATTAAAAAGGAATGGAGATAGTGGACAGCCTTGTCTTGTTCCTGATTTGAATGGGAATACTTCCAGTTTTTCTCCATTTAGAATGATGTTGCCTGGGTCTTTTTTTTTTTTTTTTTTTTTTTTTCGTATATAGCTTTAATTATGCTGAACTATGTTTCCTCCAGTCCTGTTCTCTCTAGGGATTTTAACATAAATGCGTATTGAATTTTTTTCAAAGGCCATTCTGTATCTATTGAGATGACCATGTGATTTTTGTCTTTGAGTACATTTATGTGTTTTAGATATTTATTGGCTTATGTATATTGAACCAACCGTGCATCTCTGGAATAAAGACAACTTGGCCATGATGATCTTTTTAATGTGGGTCTGATGCAGTTTGCAAATATTTTGTTGAGAATTTTTGCATTTCTGTTCATCAAGGATATGGGGCTACAGTCTTTTTTTTTCCTTTCGCTTGTATCTTTACTGGTTTTGGTATCAGAGTGATGTCGGCTTCATAGAAGGAATTTGGGAGTTCTCCCTCTGTTTTTATCTTTTTGAATAATTTAAGTAGTATTAGATATAGATCTTCTTTGAATATCTGGCAAAATCTACTGTGAATCCATTTGGACCTGGGCTTTTTTCAGTGGGGAGGTTTTGCTTTACTGTTTCTTCCTTATATGTCAGTTTAAGCTGACAAGTCTGTTTAAGCGGTTGATCTCCTGGTTTAGCTTTGGTGATTCCCGTGATTTTAGATGTACATCCATTTCTTTAAGGGTTTCAAATTGTTGACATATAGGTTTTTAAAGTATTCCCTTATAATGTTCTGGATCTTTTTGTTGTCTGTTGTGATATCTCACCTTTTATCTCTGATTTTGTTGATTTGGAGCTTCTTTCTTTCTTTTGGTTAACTGGGCTCAGGATTTGTATATCTTGTTTATTCTTGCAAAGAACCAGCTCTTGGTTCTTTGATTCTTTGTATGGTTTTCTTTGTTTCCATTTCATTAATTCCTGCTCTAATTTTTGTCATTTCTTCTTGTCTGCTGGGTTTCATTTGTTGTTGCCTTTCAAGATTATTGAGTTGCAATGTGAAGTCATTTATTTGTGCTCTTTCTGATTTTTTAATGTAGGCTCTTAGAGCTGTAAGTGTCCCTTTCAGGACTGCTTTTAAAAGGTCCCAGAGGTTTTGTTGTGTTGCATTGTCCTTTTCATTTAATTCTGGGAATACTTTGATTTCTTTCTTAATTTCTCCTTTGATGCATTCATTATGCAGGAGTGTGTTGTTCAGTCTCCATCAGTTTGTGAAGTTATTAGGGATTCTTCTGGTGTTTATTTTAAGCTTTATTGCATTGTGGTCTGATAGAATGCATTGAATGATTTCAATTTTTTTTGTATTTGTTGAGGTTTTTTTGTGCCCCAGTATGTGGTCGATTTTGGAGAAAGTTCCATAGGGAGCTGAATAGAATGTGTATTCTTTGGTGCTTGGGTAGAATATTTGGTAGATGTCTGTTAAGTACATTTGATGTATGGCATCTCCGTTTATTCCTTGTTTTGTTGACTTGTCTAATGGAGATATCGGGGTATTGAGGTCCCCTACTGTTAGTGAGTTTGGATTAATCTGTGTCTTAAAATCCTGTAGTACTGATTTAATGAAGTTGGGTGTACCAGAGTTTGGTGCATATATATTCATGTTTATAATATCTTCTTGATTAATTGTTCTTTTTGATCAGAATGAAGTGACCCTCTTTATGTCTTCTGATTAGTTTTAGTTTAAAGTCCTTTCTGTCTTCTGTTCTTTGTATTGTTTCAGGTATTCTCTGAAGGCTGCTTTTCTGGACTTGAATTCTTTCAGCCTATTCATGTTGTGGAAGATTTTTCTTTCCGCTTCAACTATAATAGACATTTTTGATGGGCAAAGCATTCTAGGTTGGCATCTGTGGTCATTTAGAACTGAGAATATTTTGGTCCAGGCTCTTCTCGCTTTTATTGCTTGCATTGAAAAGTTGATTGTAATTCTGATGGGTTTTTCTTTATATGTGACTTGTTTTTCTTTTGCAGCTTTAAGTAGTCTTTCTTTGTTCTGTGTGCTTACTGTTTTTACTGATATGCCTATCTATTTGGTGTTCTGTGTGTTTCTTGTATGTGTATGGGTATGTCTCTCCTTAATTTGGAGAAATTTTCTTCTACAGTCTGGTTGAAAATCTGGTATGTTGGGGGTCCCAGCACTCAGGGCCAGCCCGAGGGGGACCAAAGGATCTCTGCCATGGGGTGAGGGGGTGAGTAGGCGTGGAATCAAGACACCAATTCCGGTAGTTGAGCAGAAAGCCAGCAGTGGTGGTCTGCTGCAAGCTCATTTATTCAAGAAAGAGCAGAGAGTCTTGTAGGTCTTCTTAGCAATAGTCCTATGGGGTGGGGTCCTGACTACAGCCAATCGAAGTTTGTTCCCAGGTGGATCAGGTTCCCTCCAGGTGCTGGACAGAAACTGGCTTCACAACCAACCGGTGTGGAGCACCACACCCACGAGAGCCATTCCTCCATTCCTCCTGGCAGGTGGCCTAGCTAGGCCCACCCTGCATTATGCCCAACACTGGTCAATACCATTATCCAGAGATTCTTCTCTTTCTATGCTTATTATGTAGAACTTTGGTGTTTTCAATGTGTCCCACATTTCCTACATGTTCCATTCCTCTGTTTCCATCATCTTTATTTGAGTGGTCCAGTTCGTCAGCTTTATATTCCAGTCTGGATACTCTGTTTTCCATTTCATCCATTCTATTGCTGAGGCTTTCTCCTGTCGTTTCAAATTGGCTTACTGAGTTTTTTGCTTCCTTCTTCATTTCAGCCTGAGTTTAATTTACTATTTCTATCTCTATTGTGAATTCAGTCAGAAGTTTATCCCTATCTTCTTTTAGTTCTTTGATTTGTTTGTGTGTTCCTTGAATTCATTGATCATGTTTGTGATTATTCTTTTAAGCTCTGTGTCCTGGGTTATCCCTATGGGGTTCTCATTGTGGAACTCTTCTACAGGACTGGTGATGTTTGGTGGGAACATATTATTTGGGTTTTTCACATTATTACTTTTTTGTTGTGATCTTGCATGTGGATTTCTTTTGTTGTTTGTGATTCTGATGTGAGACTCAAGCCTTCTTTTGTTGAGCTGAAGTCTGATTCTGTTTGTATACTTGATGTGACTTGGTTGTTTTATTATTGAGTATGAAAAGCTGGTTGGTCAAGGATTTGGGTTCTCTCTTTTGATTTTATATTGTCAGGACCAGATGGTTCTAGTCCAGCTGCTCAGCAGTTCCCTCAGAGGCACAAGTTAGGTGAGATCAGATGCTCTCAGGTTCTCTCTTAAAACCTGAGCCCCTCTAGCCAGCAGGCACAGCACAATTTGGGAAGATTGCTAGGCAGAGGCTGAATTCAGTTTTCCTTAAGCAGTCTGTAAATGTCTGGGCCCCTACTAGAGGGCACAGAAGCTTAGCCCTGTGGCAGTGGGAGGGGCTGCAGAGGGTACCGATGCAGGGTGATGGCTATGGAGGGTTTTGGAGAGCTCACAGCTGGCCAGAGACAAGAGGATTGTCCAAAGATCTGGGTGACTAAGAGTAAAAAAATATACATCGTGTTTCTGCATCACTTTTTCAAAAATCCTTCGTGTTAGTTATCCTTCCTTCCACCCTCTCCTCTGTCCTACCCCTTTCTCTTTCCCCACTTAAACAATATGTATATCTTAACATTTTAAAATTTATTTTTATTTTATGTGTATGAGTATCTGTCTGCACTTCTGTAAGTGCGCCATGTGCACGCAATGCCCACAGTGGCCAGAAAAGGGTGTCAGATGCCCTAGAGCTGGACTTAGACAGAATTGTGAGTCACCTGGCATAGGTGCTGGAAGTCCAACTTGGGTACTTGTAATTGCTGAGTCACTTTCTAGCCCTGAACTCAAGATTTTATAGGGGCGAGGCGGGAAGTCTGGTGAAGCAGTCTTGGCAAAGTGGGATCTGATTGATCATGATTTCATGATCTTATCAGTGCCATGGACACTGTCTCTTCTGGAGGGAATACTGTCCATCAAGGAAGTTGCTGCAGTACAGGAGATGATCCAGGAGACAACCTCCATTTGATTGGCAGGGCGCTCTTACCTCATGATCCTGAAAGGGGAGGTAATTTGATTCCCATCAGGGATGTGCTCCTGCTTAGGGGAATGGTGTGGTTGTGGAGAGACCTGCCTGAAGCACTATTTATTTTCTGGGCAGTTTAGGGCAATGACTGGAAGACTTTTAGGTGCCACTTCCAGGAGTATAGAATAGAATACCGTATGCTCTGGCAGTTGACAATCTGTTGATAATGCCTTAAGGACTCTTATTGTGGTGTCTACACCATGAAGGTAGAGGCTCACTTGCTTTAGATGATCAGTCTTTAAAATAGTTAGTAGTAAGGAGTATGGGCCTAGCCTCAGGCTTTGGGTAGAGTTGAGTAGGAATCTGATACAAAGTCTAAGCCTAAGCATGTGGACAGATAGAAAATGAAGGCAGAAATGTCAAGCTTTCTCCTCATTTTAGTTAACCAATGGGCATCTGCAGGCCCAACCATAGTCAGTGCTTTTAGCAAAAATAGCTTTTCTCTATTATAGAATTTGTGTGTATGTGTGTGTGCATGTGTGTATGGAGTGGGTGTGTGTACAGTTGTGGTATCTTTCAGTACTGCTTTCTCAGCCTTCACTGCCTTTTTGGCTATGGTAGTAGCTCTCCATTGAACCTGGAACTCACCAATTGGCTAGACTGGTTGCCAGCAAGCTCCAGGAATCTGCTTGTCTCTGCTTCCCATCCCAGCACCTAGGTGATAGATGTGTGCCATCATATCTGGCTTTTTACATGAATGCAAGGATCCTCATACTTGTGCAGTAAGCTCTTTTGTGACTGTGGTGGTTTGAATGAGAATGAATGGTAACACCATTTTGGGAGGTCTTGGAAGTTGTGGCCATGCTGCAGGAAGCACATTACAGGGGGTGGGCTTAGAGAGTTCTTAAGCTTTGCTGGATCTCCAGACCCTCCCTGCTTCCTGTGCCTGCTTGAAGGTGTGAGTGCTTAGCTGCTATGTGTACTCCAGCCATCCCTTCCACATGCATCCCCACCATGATGGACTCTTGCCCCTTCGGAATCATAGGCTAAGTAAATTCTTTTTATACGTTCCCTTGGTCAGTGTTTCTATCACAGCAACAGAAAAGTGACTAATACAGCAACCAAGTCATCTCTCCGACTCAAAAGTCTCCATTTTTATTCTTAACATGGTCCCTGGGAATGAATGCAGGTGTTTAGTCCAAAACAATAGCTTCCTATAATTTTTATTTAGTCTTGAAATCTTTTTCATGTTTAATTTAGTTCCTTCCAGATTTATTAGGATAGAATTGACAAATAGAATTTTGCATATTTAAAGTAACTTCCTAAGCTGGGCTTGGTGGCTCAGGTCTGTAATTCTAGCACTTGGAAGGCTAAAGTAGGAAGATTGCCATGATTTTGAAGTCATGGGTTATGGAGTGAGACCCTATCACAAACAAATGGGCCAACCAACCAACCAAATAAAAAAGGAAAACCCAAACAAAAGAAGAAAGTAGCCTTTATTTCTACTAGCATTTAGGAAGGACTTCACCAGTTATGTTTGAGGCTGGAATTCTGGTGTCAGGCCCAAAGCAGATACTCAGGTGACCTCTACAGAATGAAGGGGTCAGTTCATGCATCCTTTGCTCATTTTAACCTACACTGAGTACATCTTACTGCTGTGAAGCTCCTAGCTGCTATGGCCATTACAATCTGATCTTCCATTTATGAAAGTTGAAGACTTTTGCATTTATAACCCAAACTTGACAGAAATGGCCAGATTTAGTTCCACTTAGGTATTAAGCTCAGATCCAAGGTGATTTATATTCTAGCTTGAAAGCTGTTTGCTTGAGGATTTGTCTGAGCATTTGTATTTTTCCTTAACTCAAAATTCATCTGCTAGGGGTAGGGCCATTAAGGGGTGGTTAGGCTGGGGGTCTGCTCTACTGAATGAGATCAGTGCTCTTATAAAAGAGGCCCCAGAGGTGGGAGGAGCAGCTCAGTGGTAGAACTTGTGCTTAGTATGCATGAGGCCCTGGGTTTGATCTCTAGAACACAGCAAGTGTAGCAGCAGCAACAACAAAAGCAAGCTGTCACTCTGTCTTCTGATCCCTTTGTCTTGCACTTCGCGTCTTCACAGTGCCGAGAATCAGAATGTTGTTATTTGTAATTTCCGTACTTTAGAATGTTTTGTTTTAGCATCCCACAGGGACCAAGACAGGGATCTCTCAAATCCCCTTCTTGATATGAATATTGAATGCCTCTGGGTGATGGAGAATCATGGTGGCACTCAAGCCTCATGTGTATTCTCCCCAAGTTGGATAATAAATGCTTCTGAAATTCTAGGAAACCATCTGATATGTAGAAGTTTATATTAGAATCAGCCAGTGGCTGGGGGGTACAGTTTATAAGTCATCACAGGGTCTGCTCCCCAGATCATTCCATCGGGTTCCTCTGGCTGGTGGTGGAAGCTATTTAAGGTCAGATTAATAAACCTCAGTCAATCATACTGTATCAGCTTCTTGGGGGATGAGGCCTACCACTGCCACTTTGACAAGAGTCCAGGCATATTTTATGCTTCCTGAAGTCTGAGAACCATTGTCATTCACAAAGAAGGGTGTGCTTTATCACAACTAGTTATCCTAAGAGCTGGCAATAAGTCACTGCAAACAGCATGGGCGGCCCTCATGGAATCCCTGAGGTCTTACTTCACAGGTTCTGTTCTTGAGAGTCTTTTTACTTCTTCAGTCCTGGGAATCAAACCTGGGGCCTCAGGCATGCTGTACCACTGGGGTGTCCCCCAGCGAGATGGCCTGGTTGTTGGTGTGGTCTGGACAAGGCAGCTTTACAAACTCATGGTACCAAGGTAACTGTTGCCCAAAAGGACGTCAATTGTGTCACCATTTCCCTTGAGGAGTTTCTGCATCTGACCTGCCTATTTTCCAGTCCCCACGGGTGTGAAAAGGAGGTTTCCTGACTACAACATCTAACTCCAACCTCCTCAGGGAGCAGTCTGTGTTTTTTGGCTGTTGCCTTTATTTTTTTGCCTGTAGAAAGACTTTGATTACTTGCCTTTACCTAGATATATGTTTAATATGCAAAGTATTTATAGCTTCACATTTCTCTTTCTCTTGTGTCTGCTCTTGTTTGGATCCTTGAAAGCATTTACTTCTAATTTTGGTTTTATCCTCTCTTCTCTTTTTCGGATTCTTTCCTCCCATTCAAGGACAAGTTCAAGCTCAGGAGGGCGTTGCATGCCTGTAATCCCAGCACTGAAGAGGCTGAGGCGGGAAGATTGCCATTTGTAGCCTGGGCTACGTAGAAGAGTCCAAGCCAGTCTGAGCTTTAAGATGGTATTAAGGTGCAAACATCCCAGCTAACACACCACATGAGAAAAGAACAAACTTCACTTCAGGCTTTCCACCTTTGAGTTCCCAGAGGCCTTGTACCATGCTGTTTAATACATCTCTGTGTTAAAGAAAATAGAACTGAAAGTGTTCCTAACCTGCCCTCCTCCCTTGGTGTGTATTTGTCATTCGGGACCTCCCCCTCCAATCTCCAGCACTGCCCACAACAGGACACTTCTTTAAGGAGCCAGCAGGGGGCAGCAGAGCACCCATGGTTCTTTCTCCTGTATACTACTACGACCACAAAGCACAGGGAGATAGCTGGGCCCTGAGCTGAGACAAAGCAGTTGCTAAAACTTCAAAGATGTTTTTTTTGGGGAAGAATCTCTCCCTCATGTTTCTATTCTGCTCCCTTCTTTGTGTCAATGCTCCTGAACACCTATTTTTCCTGGGCTCAGTCCCTTGCCTTCTCTGCAATCAACATCTAAGCCCAAACCTCGAAATATTTCCTTTTTGACTGGAGTGGAACTGTCCTGTCCATTTTAAGCTGAAGCTAGTCTAGATAAACCAATTTCACAGTTTTATCCATGTATAGCACGTCTTTCTTGGAATGTGTTGGCTTTGACTGTAGTGGTGGGGGAATTCCAGCCTGTGGTATGCTGTGAGGAAGAGATAGGTGATGAGGGGAAGAGAGTCAAGAAAGAACTGTCCAGAATTATCTCACAAGTCACAAAAGAGAGAGTCTGAGGCTACCCCAAAGAGAGCAACACAGCTCACGAACTCCCTTCCATGAATGACTGAGATGGAATAGCTGGCCTCTGAGACATGCCTCAAGGGCCGTGCATCATGCAGATTGCACGTTTTTCATCCTTCTCAGGGGACCGTTTGCCTATACATCTCTCACTTCCAATCTCACTTCAAAACAGGTCCAGCTACACAATTCGAAGGGTCTAGAGCAAGATTAAAGCATTAATCTATTCATTCAAAAATCGTTAAGAATTTTAAGCCGGTAACTGACAGCATTAAACCAAGTCCAGGGTCTGTCCAAGCATGGAGCATGAGCACTAGGGATGTCAGCCCCGCCCCCCAAGTCCAGAGGAGACACTCTTCTTTTTCCTAGGCAAGGTCTTTCCATGTGTGGTTTCTTCTTTATCAGGAACCAGGATCCTGCAGAATGAGAGAGATGTGGGTGGGAATTGAGATTTCATTTGACAGACAGATGACACTGTTTTAGGTGCTGGTGATTCCGGAGGAAGCAAAACAAAGTCCTACTTTCCTAGGGCTCCTGTTCGGTTGGGCGGGTCAACAAGCCCATAGGCAAATGCTTGCCTACAGTTTGTCAGATGGTAGCAAATATTCATGAACAAAGGACACAGGACAGGGGGAAGATATTACAGCATGGGGCAGATTTCATAAGAGGTGCTTAGGCAAGGCCACATGGCTAAAACGTTGACTGAGCAAAGACCAGATGCAAGGGCGTGAGGCACCCAAGTGTTTGAATGATGATCATCCAGGCAGAGAGAGCAGCACATGCAAAGGCCCTGTGATTTTTCAAGTTTCAGGAACCCAGTGTGATTGGCAGGGGATGGATGAGGTGGAGGGGGAAGGCAGAGTCTATATAGTGAGGACTGTGGATTTGATTCTGGATGAGGATTTAGAGTAAAGGAAGCTCCTGATCTCATGAAAACTTTATAAAGAGCTTCGTCTGTTGAGAAATGATTTGGAGACATAAAAGTGAAAGCAGATGGCTTTGAGTGAGGCGATGAGAAGTGGTCAGATTCTAGAAACATCACAAGTCATAAGAGAGCAAGGGCTGGGTCAGTCTGTTTCTCAGTGTAATTGTATTGCCAAACACCTACTCCAGCATGTGGAGATACTAGTTAATACACACTTAACCACCCATCAATCATCAAGTGAATACAATAAGTTTTCTGTATAGAAATAATAGAAGAGAATTCCTGAAGAGTATTTTATCGTATTTATTCTCAACTTGCTTCTATTAAATTTGTTAAAACGCTGTATGAAATACATTTATGTCTCAATCGCACATGAGCCCAAGTGTGCTAAAATGAACCATTGGATTGTATTTAAATTTTATTACATTTTTTTATTTGTATGTGTGTGTATATGCCATATGTGTGTGGAGGTCAGAGAAAAATGTGCTGGAATTGGCTCGCTACTCCACCATGTGGGTCTCAATAAGTAACTTTACCAGTTGAATCATCTCTTGCCCTAGACTGTATTTTTAATGTATGGGCAAAAGCTGGTGCTTTATCTAACTGGGGCTTGGCTTAATAGTACAGGTCAAAGCATTAAATGCAGTTTTGAGTGGAGTCAGTCTGTTGAAAATTAGATTAGTTTCTTCAATAATTTAATAGGACTCTTAGAATTATGTGTGTGAAACTAACACTTGAAAATGTCATTCTTCCTTAAGTGGAACATTTAGATATTATTTAAATTATAGGAAACGTGTCTCTTAATATTGGAAACAGAGCAGTGCCCACATGCTGTATATGCCTTCAGTGCTTAATAACAACTCACTTTGTTTGCTTCTCTGCGGGATTCTGGTCTACATATGCATTTTCAATACATGAATGTATTTGCCTGTCATTTACAAAGAGACTCCATGAAGTATCATTAGATTTATTCCTCTCGTGAATTTGTGTAGGGAGGCGGGAGGACCAGCAGGAGCCATGTAGGAAGAGAGATGTGTTGGGAGGAAATGAGGCTGCGGTAGCATTCAGGAGGCTGAGAGGTTTGGTGGGAAATTTTTAAGCGCCTTGCTGATGACCGTGTCTTCTTACTGTGGGGTGTTTTAGCTGCTGAAGGAACACCACCTTGCATCCCTTGAAACCACGTAGCTAGCTGGTTCATTCTTGTCCAGTGTCTGATTTCTTGTCATGGAACCAGTGTCTGCAGATTTAGTCTGGCCACACTCAGGTCAGAAGACGTAGAAGGTTTAAGGTGCTGTGGTGTAACCAGGGCTTTCCTCTGAGACCAAGTGGATAAACATGGCCTGATAGGAAGACTCGTGTCCTTCCTCTTTCCCACATTCCCCCAGAGTCCCTGGGTGGATTTCACAACTGTACACATCTGAGTTTGTGATTGTTTTATTCTCCACCTCAAAGGCAGGGATAGGTCTCCTGAAATTTAAAGCTCTCTCTACCTCTGGACCAATAAAAGAATGCAGGCCAGTTCCTTGGTTTTGGATTATTTTCTCTCCAACCACATTTCTTCCTTTTCTCCTGGGAATCTGGGGTCTATAAGTGTGAAGAGCAAACTGCTGACTTGTCCTTCTCTTGCAGTCCACACCCCTTTGCACCTCGCTGTGATCAGGACAGACTGCTCTAACCGACCAGCCTGCTGGGTCTCCATCTGCCTTAGCTTGGTTCTCCCTACTCTGGGGCCTTTCCTTCACTGTGCCATCCACTCAGTGGCAGTTAATCAGCAAGTGTGAGCTGTGGGTCTGTCATGTGCCAGGCACTGTGCTGGTGCCAGGGACAGCAAAGCACAGCTGTAGCCACAGCCTTCCCAATAAGACCCCTCTGAACTCCTTTGGAGCCTGACCTTCTTCTCATAGATGGTGCTTTTGTGGTCCTTGTGTAAAAGTCCATTATAGTTAGGGATAGAAAATGGGACTTTCTTTGTATCTTTATGTAATTTTCATCTAGTGGCTTTTTGTCCCCTCCTAGTGACAAGGTAGCTCAAAGAACTATTGGGAATAATTTCTTCATTTAAAGATGGCAGGAAGATGTACCAGCTCTCTATGTTCACTTTATGAGAGAAGCGTGAGCTCTCTAGGTCTCCACAGAGCTTCTGTACCACATGACCCCTCCAGCTGAAAGCAAAACTGGGAGGCGAGTATTTGACTCTAGTGGGGAGAGGTTTGGGCATGCTCTGGAGTAGCCATCCAAACACATCTGCCCCAAAGACAAGCTCCATTCTGTGGAGTTATGGTCTAGCTATAGAAGTTGCCAGAATATGTTGACATCCAGGTCACTCTGTTTTGTTTCTTGACCCCAGGGCTATTGTTTCTCTCCTAACTGTCTCCTGTTATCATCTTGCTGACTTTGAATTTGACACTGATGCTTAGCCTTAGAGCTCCTTGACCTCATCACCCCTCTGTTCCGTGGTCTGAGGTAGGGCACTAAATGACAGGTCGAGCTGCCTTTTCATGTAGTCTGTGCTGCCCTTGCTGGATCCCGAGAGCCGTACCTGTCATCGTCATTGAGACTCCGGGATCATCCATATTCCTCCTCTTCTTCCTCAAGTCCCGCTCATCTCTCTGGACTAGTTCTTGCTTCATCCTCTCTGCGTTGTCATAGATCCATTTCAAGCTCTGATTTTTCTCTGCCCCTTTCTCCTAAAGCCCGCCACAGTGATATCATTATAAATGAGATTTGATTGCTCTTCTTTGGGTAAAAGTCACACATGGTTCCTTATTGCTTTTGTATCAAATAAAGGCATGGCATTTGAAGTTCTTTCCTCTGTGACATTCAGTCTGATCGCCTCTGTGCTTTTCCCTGTCATTCCAGAATCTCAGTTTCCCAGTGAGGTCTTGGGGTTTTGGTAGGCCTGCAGTACTTTCTGTCTTAGCAGACTCCTTAGGGAGCCCAGATCAAAGCAAGCTGTTCACTGTGGCTTTCTTCACTTTTCTTTCATCTCATTGTTCATACCCTATTTGTGACACTCATATATGTGTCGCTGTCCTTAAAGGAAAGTCGTGGTTCAGGGGACATGACAGAAGAGGCAGCATAAAGATTGTAAGAGCTAGAGGAGGCAGGTGACCCAAGGAAAGAGAGTCTTCTGGGCCACTGGGAATTTGCTCATATGAATTTAAGCAATGGTGACAGCATGCACAAGACCCATGCGAACTCAAGCAGACAAAATCCATCATGGAACTGGGGAAGTGGCTAGGACACTCCAACTTTAGCTCAGGAACTGTTGGCATTTGATCACTGCTGAGTGAGGGAGAATTGATCTTCTTTACGGGAGTGACTCTAGATAGGCTGACCAGGCTCCAGTGAATGAAATGACACCAAAAGCCATCTGGGGGCAATAAACATTAACATATATGACAGAATACATGAAATCTGGTGGGGAGGGGCTACTGGGGTACAGATAGGTGAGGGGGGTCTAAATATGATTAAGACGTATTGTATGAAATAAAATTTCATTGTATTAAAAAAAGAGGAGGTATGGGCCAGGTCTGGTGGCACACACTGGCAATCCTTGCACTTGGGAGGCTGAGATAGGAAGATCAACAGTTTGAGGCTCACCTGGGCTACTTATAGAGTTTTAGCTTGAGCTACATAGAGAGATCTTGTCTGAAAAACAAGAGGGAGAGGAGGGGGGGAGGAGAGAGAGAGAGAGAGAGAGAAAAGAAGAAGAAGAAGAAAGAAGAAGAAGAAGAAGAAGAAGAAGAAGAAGAAGAAGAAGAAGAAGAAGAAGAAGAAGGGGAGGAGGAGGGGGGTGGTGGGGAGGGGAGGGGAGGGAAGGGGAGAAGAGAAGAGAGGAAGAATGGGCTGTCACATAGCTATTGCTCAGCAAATATGAGGCCTTGGGTTTAGTCTGATAAGCAAAAGCAGTTGCTTGGGCTGGTGCTCTAGCTTAGTGATAGAGCTCATGCTTTATTATGTAGGGCCCTGGGTTCAATCTCTAGGAACACACATACATCACCATCACCACCACCTCCATCACCCAAAACAAAAAATAAAAATGACTGGTCTCTGCTTTATATCTTTAATAGCTTGCTGCGGTGCCTGGCAGGTACTCAATAGAGGTTTGTTGAACAAATAATTTTCAATGACTGAGGATAGTAATAGAGGAAATTCTCCAAATGGTGTGCACTTAGTACATTATTAACATGCGGTTAATCTGAATCCTAAAAGTTAGTGAAGAAAACTTCAGAGAACAAATGTTTGCCACAGTGTAGAGTTCTTCAGTTTCTAGGATCGGAGGTGGTGTGTGTGTGGCTGATGTTTTTAGAACAAGGCAATGGCTCAGCCCCGTGGGAGCAGATTGCATGAGACAAGCACCCAGAATGGGGGAGATGATGCCAGCCAATCTGTCAGATTTCATCATCTGATCCTGGGCTGGGAAGATGCTTAATATACGCCTCTCATGCTTTTATCTCGTGAGGAGCCTTTAAATCCCATCTTCTTTAGGTTGCTTATACAACCAAACATCTAAAAATATCATTTTAAGAAAGCTTTTTATTTGTTTTGAATTTAGTAAATGAATCTTGGTGTACTTTTTTAAAAGCACAGATTCTGATCAATTCTGCTCTGTGATGAAATTTACAGACATGGGGAAGAGTCAAATCTCGTAGGTTACTTAGTAAAGCAAAAACCATTTTTTTCTTTTCATTTTATGCTGCTGTAATTATAATTATATAATTATGAAAACTCAGTTTGGGGAGTAGTTCATTTATGACTCAAAAACAGAGGAACTGTTATTGTGGACTGAAAGACAGAACCAGTAATTTTGTTTTCTTGAACCTGGGAAACCTATTTGCTGGTGGGGTGTGGGTGCTGGCAAATAAAATGTGTGGGTTGGACAGTTGTTTCTATGTACTTGCGTGACTAAGGGTGGGGGTGTGTATGTGTGTGGATCAGCAATCACAACAAAATCTCACAAGTGTAGAAATCCAGTGGGAATGTCATAACCAACTCCTGAACAGTGAGGTTTCGATCATACTTAAGCATAAACACGGTCTTCCTGTGCTAGTCTCCTTGGTGACTGTCCTTAATGGATAGACAATACTTGAAACACTTTGAGTGGTTTCAGTGTCTTCTCTGAACATTAGTGCTTTTCTTTGTAATGTCACTTTTCAAACCTGCTACAGAGGTAGTCTTCAATTAAGGTTACATTTCTGTTAGTTGTCAACTAATGGGGGCGAAAATGGTGAAATCTCACAGAGACGTTTCTATTTTCTAGCTATGAGAGTTAGTGATAGTTCTTGTCATTGAGTAGAAACAAAACAGACCAGCCATTTAAATATAATGACCTAGGTATGTCTCTAGGGATATATTACCTCTTCTGGTTTAACTAGGGAAAAAAGTACTAGGCAAAACCCTAATAATTAGAAGGAACTGTTGAGGAATTTTTGAGATAGCCCTTCCATTTTTGAGATAAAAAAGAAAGCAGTCATCTCCGCAGTACTCACATACATCTTTGTGTGAAGGAGAGTGTTCCAAATGGATAACTTGGCGGGTGGTAGGAGATGACTTTACAGGAGAGCAAGTATGTGATGACAGAAAGAGCAAATTTGACCTTGACCTTAGACGTCTGGCTTCCTTGGGCTGACTACTGAGAAAGGGACAGTGTGTATTTCTCAATGTTTTTGTTCCTAAGGTGAGACACCATATTAAAGACAGAAATCCATTGTTGGAGCAATGAATCTCAGGTTGAAGAAGAATGCGACAAGTGTCCCTTTCATGTCACAAATTGAGTCCAGATTTCTTGTGAGTGATGGCTTAATTGCTGGTAGGTGACCTTTTATTTATTTTTTTTCTTCCACTTAAAAGATTAAGCCTGACTCAGGGCAGAGTTGGAGAACAAAGAGTCAGTAAGTTAGCAGCATAATCTGTTGAGTCATGAGAAAATAAAGGCTTCTGTACATACCAAAACACCCAGCCAGATGTACACAAGTCTGTTCTTTAAATGCCAAAGACGCTGTCAGCTCTTCCTCCTTCCTCCCCTAAAGCTTTAATGTTGTGTACTATGCTTTTTTTTTGTCTCTATATTGTTGAATTTTCCTGTCTTTCCTGGAGGTAAAAAAAATTCCTGAAGGTTCACTATGGCCTGTGCCTGGAAGGATCTAAACCTTGATCCCCAACTTCATCTTTCTGACCTCCCACCAGTAGCTGGCGCTGTTGCTCACTCTTCTGCACGCACTCCATTTTCAAGACCCTGGTTTTGCTGACTCCCACCTCCCTCACCTGTCACACCTTTCTTCCTAAAGGCTTCCTGTTTTTTTGACTCTCCATTACACACTCAGGGCTCAGCACCTGGAGTGAACTGATGTTTCTCTCGGACTCCTCCTTTGGAAATCTCCTCTGCTCTCTGGGCTGTCTGTGCTGGTAACTCCTCACGTTCAAGTCCAGCCAACCATTTAGACAAGTCTTCACATGTCTAAAGCTGAACTTGGGGTCTTTTCGCCAAGTGGGCTTTCCTTACAGTCTTTTGCATCATGGTTGAAAACAACTTCATTTTTCCCAGTGATAAGCCGGATACCCTGGACATACCTCTCTCTCCTCTTTACTCATACTCCACATCTAGCCCTTCAGAAACCCTGATGTCCTGAGTCTTATCACTTCTTGCTTTCTCCATTGCCATTACCTTTAGTAAGGCTCCCAGCATCCCAGCATGGATTATTACAACTGTTATGGCTGTCTTTAGCTTTAGCTTGTCCTTGTTCTCCATATGGAGCCAGATAGGTGGTAGTGGTTCCTCGCCCTCCTCCTCCCCCTCCTCCTCTCCCTCCTCTTTCCCCTCCCCCTCCCCCCCCTCTCCCTCACCCCCCCCCCCCTCCGTCTTTGTGGTACTCGGCGTTGAGCCCAGGGCCCCGGTGCATGCTAGGCAAACACTTTACTACCAAGCTACATCCCCTTCCTAAGACACTTGGCTTTTTACTGTATCAGCCAGATCAGGCAACTTCTGTGTTCCAAACTCTTGACTTTCTAGTTTAAACCTCAATGTGCAGATAAGGCCCACAGGCTGACAACACTGTATGAGCTATCCCATTTCCCTACCAAGATCCTTTGACTTCCTCTCCCATTACTCCTCCATCAATTAGCCACTGCAGATATTGTGGTCTCTTTGCTATTGCTTAACTTTCCAAACAAATTTTCATTTTAGGGCCTTGGCGTCTGACGTTCTGTTTGCCTAGCATGTTTTAACCAAGACGTGGGTATAATTAACATTCCCTTTACCCTTTGCAACTTTTATGCGTGGCCACCTTGAGGACCCTGACACTGGGCCCCTCTCACCTCAGCATGCACGACTCCCCTACTCTGCACTATTATTTTTTACCTGACATTTGTCATCTATCAAGATACTATATAATGTACTCATTTTCTTTTTTTTTTTTTTTTAGCTGTCAGCTTCTCTGCATTAGATTGTAATCTTCATGATTACAGACAGGCACTTGTGTCTGCTGTGTAGCTCAGCACCTAGTGTGGTATGTGGCACACAGTAAGCTCTCAAGGAGTGTTTGCTGAGTGAGTAAGAGTGGGTGGCCAGCTGTCTTGCTCCTGTGAATTAACATTTGTTTTCTGGCAAACCTTTGTTCAGTCAAGACCTTACCTTTTCTTTGACTTCCCTTCCTCCCCACCCTCTCTTTCTTTCTTTTGTGTACATGATGTATGTGTGTACACGTGCACGTGCCAATGTCCTACTCTATCTCTCTCCACCTTATTTCCTTGAGACAAGGTCTCTCATTGAACCTGGAACTGGACTGACTAGCCAGAAAGTCCCAGGGATCTGCCTATTTTTGTCCAGCTGTCCCCACCCGTAGTTCCGGGTTATAGGCATACTCAGTCATGACCAGCTTTTATATGTGTTGAGGATCTAAACTCAGGCCCTCATGGTTGCACAGCAAATGCTCTTTCCCGCTGAGTCATCTTCTCAGTCTAAGATCTTACTTTTTAAGGCATTTGTTATCAGGTAGGCAAATGAGGATTTCTTTGGGGTTGTTTCTGGGAAAAGGGGGAGAACAAGGCTCCTGCTGTTGTCGGGATGCGCAGGCTGGGTCCTGCTCAAGAGACAGATCTTGGTAATCAAAGGGCCTGGCTTGAAATGAGTAATTTTGTATTCTCTCTCTCTCTCTGGGGCTGGGGATAGAATTTAGGTGTCAGGACTGCTGAGCATGTAGTCATCTGATGAACTGAGGACTTCCAGTCCTGTGTTCTGTTATTTCTGCTTATTATTATACCCTGAACAAATTTCCAGATTTTTAGCATTTTTATTTATTTATTTGATTGTTTATTTATTTATTTAATTTTATATGTATGACTGCATGTGTGTAAGTGCATGCATGTCATGCAGTACCTGTGGAGGACAGAAGAGGGCATCTTAATGCCAGCATACTTAAGCCTCAGTCCTAACGACCAGCCTTGAAAGTAGATATGTGTAAACATGGAGATTATCATTGGTTGCTTTTAAGAACTTCATTGTAAGGTAATAAAACATAGGCTTGAGTGGGCTCTCTGGGTAAAATCCTGTTGCTGTTCCTTCCAGCAGAGTGTCCTCTGGATCTTCACTAATTCTTGTGCCTTGGTTTCCTACTGTATAATTTTGGGTATTTGGGAGAATAAAGCAGGAACATTGATACAGTACTTGGATGCATGCCATTCAAAGTGTGGTCTTCAGAGCATTATCACTAGTTCCTGGTGGCCGGTGAGAAATGCATAAGTTCAGAATGCACTAGGTCAGAATCTACATTTTGATAAGATCCCGAGATTCTTCCCATGTACACTACTGTCTGAGAAGCTGATTTCAAACAGTGTCTGGGAAATACCGAATACTGAATACTGATGGTTAAATCCCAGGGTAGTTCTTATTCCTCATCAGACTCCTGAAGCTTACTTCTTGTTTGTGTTAGGCATGCTTTTCCAGCAAGTAGCTTTGGGGTCTCAGGCCAAGTGAAGCATTCCTCTGGAGAGCTTTCCTGTCTGTGATTAGAGAGTCACAGATGAATAATTTCAGAAGTATCTCTGTCTCTCTGGAATTTAATATGTTTATCAAGTCACATTTTAAGCAAGGAGTTAAAAAAAAAAACAGAATAAAGAACTAGATAAGAATAAGGCCTTAGAAAATGCCTATGAACATTTGTTGAGATGATAGGACATTTTCTTCTGCTTTAACATCCATTTGATGATGCTGTTTGAGAACCAGGAGGCTCTGAATGCTCATGGTGGAACAGCTCTATTTCACTGTTAACCCTTTCATGATAAAATAATTTTCCAACTAGCTGTCTTTTGGTGAGACAGACAAATGGGTATGGCGAATCTTGGGTGTCAATATGATTGAAGAGAGGGGCACCTAGAGAATTAGGAAAGTCCATGTTTGGGTGCCTGTGAGGGTTTTTGCAGAAGACTGGCATAGGGGTCAGGGAGCTAGGTGCAGAAGTCCTGCTGTTGATAAGGGAGGCATCTCCCTCTGATAGGAGGGATCTATGTCTGATAGGCTGGCTCACGGATAAAAAAGTAGATGAATGAAGCATATGCTCCTGTGCACATGCTCTCCTTTCTCGGAGCAGGTTACTGCCCAAGGATGTCAGACTCTCACCAGCAGTTCCTTTAGGAGGTTTGGGCCTTTGCCTTTACACTGGGACTGTGTCATTGACCTGTCTCTTGTTCTGATGCTCTTTAGCAGCTACCAGTTTCCTGACTCTCCATTCTACAGATGGATATTTAGTCCCTTTCAGCTTGTGACCATGTGACCCATCTGATAAACCCCTTCTAGCGAGGCTAGAGAAATGGCTCAGTGGTTCAGATCACTTGCTGCTCTTGCAGAGGACTCAGGTTCAGTTCCCAGTGTACATATGGTGGCTCGCAACCATCTGTAATTAGGGTTCCAGGGGTTCTGGCCTCCATGGGCACTGAACACACATGGTGCATATACATGGAGGCAGGCAAAACCCTCACACACATAAAATAAATCTTTAAAAGAGAGCCACGTGTGGTGGTACATGCCTTTAATCCAAGCAAATGAGAGGCTGAGGTAGGTGGATCTCTGTAAGACTGAAGTCAGTTTGAGCTACAAAATGAGTTCCAGGTCAGCTGGGGCTACAGGGTGACTCTGTCTCAGAAAAAAGTCTTTTCTAGTAAATACATACATACACACATGAATACATGATCCCTTCTATTTAAAATTATTTTATTATTTACTTTATGTGTATGAGTATATTGCCTGCATGTATGTAAGTGCACTTGTGTTGTGTAATGCCCACAGAGGTCAGAAGATGGCGTTGAAGCCCCTGGAAATGGAGTTATAGATGGTTGTTAGTCACCATGTGGGTGCTGGGATTGAACTCAGGTCCTCTGCAAGAGCAACCAGTGCTTTCAGCTGCTGAGCCATGTCTCTAGCCCCTGTAATCCCACTGAATATATACATATGTGTATAGATACATACATATGTAGGCATATATATTTAAATTTTTTTTGATCTTATTTTTTAGTTTAATTTTATGTGTATGAGTGTTTTGTCTGCATGTATTTAAGTACACTACATATGTGCAATACCTTTGGAGGTCAGAAGAAGATGTCTGATCTCCTGGAACTGGAGTTAAAGACAGGTGTTAGCCACCAGGTGGGTGTTGGGAACTGAGCCTGGGTCCTCTGGAAGAGCAGTAAGTGCTTTTAACCACTGAGCCATCTCTCCAGTCCAGTGTTTACATATCTTCTAGCTCTATTTCTTTAGCAAATGCTGAATGATAGAGAAGCTTTCTGCAGCGGGCACAACAGTGTTCCTCTCAAAGTCCATGGCTAATGAAATTTCAGACTGTGACCTTATTTGGAAACAGAGACTCATGTCAATGACTAGTGACACTGTGGGAAGAGGAAAGGATGCAGAGCCCCAGGGAAGATGGTCATGTCAAGACAGAGGGGAGACTGCAGAGATGCTGCTCTTATCAAGGAACAGCAGATGCCATCAGGAGTTAGAAAAGGCAAAGAAGGGTACTTCCTTAGAGCCTTTGGAAGGATCATGGCTCTGCTGATGCTGTTTTTAGACGTTGGGCCTCTGGAATTACATGAGAATAAATTCCTGTGGTTTTAAGCTACTAAGATTGCAATAATTTGTCAAGGGAGCCCCAGGAAGTTCAGGCATTGTTGGCCTCCTGGGGCAAGTTCTCAGAGGATCCTGTCTTCTTCCTTAGTCTTTCTACCTTCTAACATCTGTAAGTTCAGCCCATCTTTTCACCAGGACCATGACTGATGGAGGGGAGAATTACTGAGTCAACACACTCTTCACAGAACTTTGGACAATGTGATGGTCGTGGTCCCCAAAGGTGAATGGTCAGCTTTGGATCACCTAACTTCTCCAAAAAGATAGTATTAACTTTGATCCAGAATACAAATGCTGGAGCCATGTCATGCATGTGATTCTTCTGGTTTAATGTACATGGAGGCATGCAGTGGGATGTGAAAATTTCTCATATCATCTGTTTAGTTGCTATTTATTGAATTTTATAAGCAATCTTATTATACAGTAGATAGGACAGTGGCTGGGATTGGAATTTGAGTCAAGGTCCTGGTTGGTACTATCTGTTTTGCCTTGGAAAATCATTCTGAGGTTCAATGTTGTTATTAGCAAAAAGAAGATAAAACCCCTCGCACTATCTACCTCATGGGTGGGTTCTGAAGCTCCTGTGAGGTAGCTCTGAAAGATGGTTCTGGAAGCTGCACCAATGATAAGACTATGAGGTAGATCATTACGACAGGCTCTTTGTGAAGTCATAGCCACATTCACAGGGCCTGCTAGTTAGTTTTCTGTTATTGTAACAAATACCAGAGATAATCAAGTTATAAAGAAAGAAGATTGATTATGGCTAATAGTTTTGGAGGTTTCAGTTCACTGCACTTGGGCCTGTGTTGAGGTAACACATAATGGTAACAGCCTCTTATAAAATTGCTCACCTCATGACTGGGACATGTTTTTGCCTTTTTCCTTTTTTGTGGTATTGGGTATCAAATCCATGGCTAGAGAACATGAGCTCCCATAACTGTGGGATGAAATAAAACAAAAAGGAGCGTCTAGAGTTCCACGCTCCCCTTCAGGGGCTGGACGACCTCTCATTAGACCTCACCTCTTAAAGTTTTTTTTCCAGCTTCCAGTAGCACCAGACTGAGGACCAGACGTTTATCGCAGTGGTCATTGGGGGACCAGATCCAAACTCTAGTAGAGCCCTACGATTGAGGTGCATAGGGGAGTTTGGGAGCTATGTAGTAAGCTCCTTACCAGGAAAAAATTGAGGTCAAAAGAAATGGTGATTCACCTGTGGAGTTTAAACTAAGTAGACCAACCTTGGCGGCCCATACCCTTCCTCATAGCTGAGACACTATGCGTAGTAAGTAGGAAACTGAACTCAGCTGACGGAGAAAGAGGGAGTACAGGGCAGTTCTCAGAAACACTAGACGACAGTTACAGATCATGCTGAATCAGTCGCTGGATAAAGACATATACAGTGGTATTTATTTGGGGCTTCGTTAAGGGATTATATATTATTTCCTAGGTTATTTGAAGGTCAGATCTGTGGATTTTTAAGGCAGGTGGATTAGGTGGAGACATCCAGGGAAAAGTAATGGCCACTCACCAGCTCTGGTGGAAGAGTGAGGGTCCGTCCATCATGTGATGGCGAGGCTCACAGCCTTGCTGTTGGACTTGAAGCTTTTAGCATGCCTATTCTGGTCATGTTGGCTACATCTTAAGAAATAAGACACTTACAGATACAAGGGACTAGCTAACTTTTAAAATAGACTTTCACAAGATCACCGGGCTGTCTACATGGAAGAATGGTCCAATAAAGAATAGAAAATTTGATGAAACTATTTTCAGATGGAAGCTGCTTTAAATTTTTTTTTATCATTTTATTTTATGTGTATGAGTATATTACCTACATGTATGTAAGTGCACCTGTGTCATTCTGTGACTACTGAGGTCAGAAGAGGGTGTCAGATACTCTGGAACTGGAGTTGCAGATGGTTGTTAGCTGTCATGTGAGTACTGGGAATCAAACCCATGTTCTCTGCAAGAGCAGCCAGTGCTCTTAACCACTGAGCCATCTCTCCAGCCCCAGAAGCTTCTTTTCTTCTCTAGTACAAAAGAACATTTTGTAAAGAGGTTCTGTGATTGTGCCAAGGAGTGTGTTCTCAAATTAAGGTTATGCCTTGCTAGATATACGGAGAGCTGCATCTTTAAATGACTTAGCGGGACATTTTCAAGCAACTCAGCACTTGGCAGATTTCATCTGACGAGCAGAAGCAGGTGGGTGGCTCAGGCTTCAAGCTTCGTGAGATGACCCTAAATGACTTCGTGTGTTCCTGATAGCTGCAAGATAAAATAAGGGTTCTTTAAGAGGTTTGGGGAAGACACGAGTCTTGTTAGGTGTCAGAAGGTGCTACAGATAAATAGGAAGGAGCATGTGTCATGAAGTCAGGCCTTGTTAAGTGCCGGGAAGCAGGCAGGCGAGGGGCTATGTGGGAACTCAGTTTACCTTTTCTATTCAGGCTAGAGGAGCTAAAACCATCAGTTTATGGAGCTCACACAAACACACGTACTTTTATGATTCTCAGTGAGACCTCTGGGTAAGAAAACTTCCCAGCCAAAGTTGGGTCTCCATGCCGGCCTATTTCCTTTCTGGGGCTCGGAGAGGCTTTTTAAATGCTTGGGAAAATATGAAACTTCTCTGGAATTGCTTCAAACTGTAAGATTTGACTCCATCTTTCACTGGTTCTCCCAGTTCTGCTTTCTTCATCACCCTCCTTCCTCTGCTTCCTCTAATCTGAGTCTCTGACAGTCTGGGTAACATTTCTGGCACCTGAATTGTTTGCCAGGAAAATGACAACTGCTGGTGAAGGAGAAACCCGTTCCTGCTTGCTCTGCTGCCTCAGGATCCTCTGCTCTCAGCCACTGTGGGCAGTGCCTGTGGTCGTCTGAGTCCTTGGAATGCCCATGTCAGGCCCATCTTTTAGGAATGTAAGCAGGCTCAGGAGTCTCATGAAAGATTTTGAAAAACTTCAGGTCTATAGTCTGCTGGTCTTTCTACATTCTTCTTTGGTAACTTAATCATTTACTTAATATTTTGTACCTGAGGGAATATGACGGTGAGGACAGAGTATGCTTTGATGTTCCTTATGGAGAAAATCCTATGGGTTATAATGAAAGAACTTAGTAAAAGCTGACATCAGTGAATTTGGGAGAATCGCACTTCCCTCTGGAGTAGAGTGAGTTATTTGAGTTTGGTCTTTTTTATTTGGAATAAAAATTATATCAGCTTCTCTGATTTCTCACTGGGTTCATAAAGGGAAAAGATTTGCAAACCAAGGTAAAGGTTTCTACATTAACATATATCTATGTGCACATTTGTTTTAAAAAGTCTTTATTCAGGGTTGTAGATGTAGCTTGGTGACAGAGCTTGCATAGCAAGTATGAGGTCCTGGCTTTGGTCCCAGTACTTAAAACATAAAACATCTTGCTGAAGTTAAACCTGTGCTGTTTTCTTTCCTCTTTTATAATATCACTTTCGCCCCTTGTTCCTATCTTATACATTTCCATGCTTCTGTCTACATCTATGAAATGGGAATTAACAGTGCAGTGCTCTCTCTTCGTCTATGAGGTATACATTTGAAGATCCTTCAGAACATACCCTAAGCCTCAGACAGTGCCAAACACTGTAAACCTTGGGCATACATATACACTTGGGGCAAACCTTGACTCTTCACTTATAGGAAGCACTTTGCAGTTTCTCTTGGGCATATCTAAGTAGCTAGTACCACTGTCCTTACTCCTTTGGGCCATTATGAAGTAAAGTAAGGGGTAACTTGTCCCAAGCAGTATGTTGTTGCTGTATTTGATCTGATAAAGATGGCTACAAAGTGACTAAAGAATGGGTGGTTTATATAGCGTGGATATGCTGGGTGAGGGATGATACAAATCTCAGGCAAGGTTGGAAAGGATGGCTGAGATTTTATCATGCCACTCAGAATAGCGTGCAATTTAAAATTTGATTTTAACTATGCCTGCAATCTTTCTGCTTACTAATTTTGGATTGCCATTGACTATAAGTAAATAAAAAGATAGAAAGTAAAATTAAGACTAAAACAGTTCTGCATTATTTTATAATATAAATCCTCAAAACACATATGTTTGATATAATCAGATGATGGTTTAAAAATTATATCAAGTTAAAAATTTTTTTTTAAAAATTTTGGAGACAGGACATGTGTATGTAGCCCTGGCTGGCTTGGAACTCACTAGACCAAACTGGCCTTGAACTTGCAACAATTCTCCTGTCTCTCCCTTTCCAATGCTGGAATGACAGGCCTGTATCACCATGTCTAGCTTCAATCTTAAATTCCATTTTTATCTTGCTTCTTTCTCTCTAAATATTTGTGTATGTATCTAAAATCATATATTTTTCTATCGATCATTGGATTAAGACTCTTCCATTGTAAAGTATTTTTCTCTTTGCAATTAGAAGATGGTTTGTGGAGGGTTACTCCACAATTATGTAAATGTTCTGTTTCTCTCCAAATTTTTACATACTTGTTAGCATCTACTCAAAATTCCTCTCTCCATTACACCAACTAATAAAGGCGGAAGGAGTGGTGGCAACAGAAAACCAAAACTCTGTTTTTATAGAAAGCGGTCTTTAACACTCCCTTTACTGATCTGGAAGGTATTTTATAGATGATTTACCCCATCTGCAGCTAACTTCAGCTGTGATCTGAAGGATAAATGAAAGGTTAGTGGTTTGTGGTTAATATACTATTTATTTCAGTATATAAATGCCTCAGTACTTTTATATAAGGGCATCTGTTGGGGACTTGGCGATGAAGCTCATTTGGTAGAGTATAGACCTAGCATGCACAAAACACCGAGTTTGGTCTGTAGCATCGCATAAACTGGATGTGGTGGCACTATGCCTATAATCCCAGCTCTTGGGAAGTGGAGGCAAGAGGATTAGAAGTTCATAGTCATATTCAACTACATAGTGAGTTTGAGGACAGCCTGGGCTACATGAGACTGCCTAAAAAAAGACACATATGAGGATCACATGTAAGAAATCTCAGTGATGGGCTGTTGTTGAGACTTAGAAACGACACACTAGAGATGGGCACTTCATCAGCTGAGTGGCCTCAGAGCCACTCAGAATCCAGGTCCTTCTGACCTTTCCTTGTTTTCTCAATCCCCAGTGTAGAGAGAGAGGCTTTCTGCAGTTTGGCTCCACCAAAAGGGGGAACATAATTGAAATGTCACTAATCAGAGAAGAGCAAACTCACGTTGCAGGAAGACAGAATCTGCGAGCACACCACTGTTCCCTGTTTTCCTTCCATCCAGCATTCTGCAGTGGATCATGGTCTTCTGTTCTGAAGGCCAGAGTTTGCCTTAGGCCGTTCTGCATTCTCCAAGTCCATTTGCTCCCCTAAAAATCATTTGCTGTCCCCATGAAAACTGACCACACTTCCACTTCCTTCTCCTCAGAGACACGGTATTTAAGCTCAGCTGACTTTTTCTTTGAATCTCATATTTTGCATGTCTTTCATACTGTGTCCCCCTCCCTGCCACTAGTCATGATTCTAAGCACTGCCTTTTCTCTGGCTTACTCTATCAGTTTGTCCCAGTGAAAGATTTCCGTTTGCTCTACACTGTATGTGCAGAGGGGATCTACTGGTCTCTTAGCCAGTCAGTGCTGTGTAGTTGGTTACATCACTTTCAAAACCAATGAACAACTTTTGATGAAGTTTGGAACAAAATATTCCTTTGATTTTTTTTTTTCAGTGCTGGATATTGAACCTATGTAAGCATTCGATCTCCAAGCTACACCCTAGCTTAGTGTTTCCCTAACATGGCCTATATTAGCCATCTTGAAATTTTGGCATTAAAATAGTTTGAGACTTATTTGAGCCATGTGTGGTGGACTGCCTGTAATTCTAGCCATCAGGACACTAAGGCAGGAGAACCATGAGATCCAGGCCAGCCTGAGCTACACAGTAAGACCCTGTCTCAAAAACCAGCCCAACCCACTCCCATCCCTAATTTATGTGAGTTTAAATCAGACTTATAGAATATTTAGATGACGAGAAGTAGGTTTTTACTTCACATAAAAGCTGGTAGAATATTTGACATACTCCTTAAGATGTGGCTAATTCTTTGCCACATAACACCAGCCTGCTCATTTCAGCCCAACTTGGATATGTCTGATCTGACCCACTACATATACGTAGCATCCTCGAGTTACCCAGACAATGAAATAACTCCTACAAATGTCCCAAAGCCCCTGGAGGTATGGATGACAGTGCACTGCTCTAAGCTTTCTCATAAGCACAGAGGCCCGCCCACTCCCACTACCCCTCCTTGCCACAACAGAACAGTAACAGTAACTTGTATGTTCATTTTTCTCTTGGTTTTCCTAAATATTTCTTAGTCCTTCAGCTGTTTGCTTTGTACCTCTCTATTGCATCTAAATAGGTCTTGGGCACACAGGCTATTGTAAAGCATTGATTTGAAGGGTTTGGGAGAATAAAATATCCCACTTTCAATACATTTTACTGCCTCCCCATCTCTCATCTGTCCCCATCCCCATCCCCATCTCCATCCCCATCCCCATCTCGATCCCCATCCCATCCCCATCTCCATCCCCATCTCCATCCCTATCCCCATCTCCATCCCCATCCTCATCTCCATCCCCATCCCATCCCCACCTCCATCCCCATCTCCATCTCCATCCCCATCCCATCCCATCCCCATCTCCATCCCCATCCCATCCCCATCTCCATCCCCATCCCATCCCATCCCCATCTCCATCCCCATCCCCATCCCCATCTCCATTACCATCCCCATCCCATCCCCATCCCCATCTCCATCCCCATCCCCATCTCGATCCCCATCCCATCCCCATCTCCATCCCCATCTCCATCCCATCCCCATCTCCATCCCCATCCCCATTGCCATCCCCCTCCCATCCCCATCTCCCTCCCCATCTCCATCCCCATCTCCATCCCCATCCCCATCCCATTCCCCTCCCCATCCCCATCCCCATCCCCATCCCCATCCCCATCCCCATCTCCATCTCCATCATCATCTCCATCTCCATCCCCATCTCCATCCCCATCTCCATCCCCATCCCATCCCCATCCCATCCCCATCTCCATCCCCATCCCCATCCCCATCTCCATCCCCATCTCCATCCCCATCTCCATCATCATCTCCATCTCCATCCCCATCCCCATCCCCATCCCCATCTCCATCTCCATCATCATCCGCATCCCCATCCCCATCCCCATCTCCATCTCCATCCCATCCCCATCTCCATCCCCATCCCATCCCCATCTCCATATCCATCCCCATCTCCATCCTCATCTCCATCCCCATCTCCATCTCCATCATCATCTCCATCCCCATCCCCATCCCCATCTCCATCCCCATCCCCATCTCCATCATATTCCGCATCCCCATCCCCATCCCCATCTCCATCTCCATCATCATCCCCATCCCCATCCCCATCCCCATCCCCGTCTCCGTCTCCATCTCCATCTCCATCATCATCCCCATCCCCATCCCTATCCCCATCCCCATCCCCATCCCCATCCCCATCTCTATCTATCATCTCTATCATCTATCTATATCTCCCAGACTGGCCTTGAACTTTATTGAGGTCTTTCTGTCCAGTCTCCTGAGTGCTGAGATTTCAGGCATGTGCTACCACACCCTAATCTGTTTGTTGTATTTTAAGGTGGCTATTCAGAGAAACTACAGGCCTTTGCAGACACAAGAATGACTCTGAAAACCATTTTGTAAAGGAAATTTACATCTATAAATGAACCTATATTGACAAAATAGCCAGTAGATGAAAGTAGCCATTTCTGTCTGATATCTACCTTTCTGCCTAGGAAAGACTTTTCCATAGGAAGAAAAGATTGAGGTCTAATACTTGACCCAGACATGACCATAGGTGGCTTGTCACCTAGGAAACCCATTGGTGAAGTAAGACAAACTTCTATAGTTGTCCCCAAGTTTCTGTCCCTTTGCTTAGCTGTGCATGAACATCAATTTCCAGGCCTTCTTTGAATACTCCTTTGTCTATGACTCCTATATTGCTATGCATTAATAAATTTGTTTCAACTTTGGATTTTTTTTCCCTAAGAATTGATCAGTTGTTAGTTCATTTCATAGATGAAAATTATAGAAACTTCAGAAGGCAAAGAGTAAATTTTTGGTTTTGGGGGTGTTGAATTCATCTTTAAATTTTTTTTGACTTGTTTTATGAGACAGGGTCTCCCTGTAACTCCAGCTGACCTGGTACTTGCTATGTAGGCCAGGCTGACTTCAATCTCACAGAGATCCACCTGCCTCTGCCTCCAGAATGCTGAGATTAAAAACATCATTACCATGCATGGGTCCTTTAAAATGTTTAAAACTTTATTTATTTATTTATTTATTTATTTATTTATTTATTGTGTGTGTGCGTGCATGTGTGCATGGTGTACTTGTAGAGGTCAGAGGAAATTTGTGGGAGTCAGTTGTCTGACTACCATGTGGGTCCTGGGGATTGAACTTAGATGGCCAGGCTTGGTGGAAAGCACTTTTACCTACTGAGCCATTGTGCCAATCCAATTTTTAAAATTTTAATTTATTCATTGACAATTTCATACATACATATATATAATACATATAATGTGTTCTTCATAGCTTCCCCCATTAACCAGTCTTATGTCCCTCACACTCCCTCTGGATTCCTTCCCAACAAGCTTCCCTCCCATTTTCATGTGTTTTTTAAAAACTATTTTACTTTTAATGAACAACTGAGAATGGGAGGAGAGTTACTTACTGGAGTAATAGCCAATAGCTCCTCAGCTAGGGATGGGCCTCATGAGTCCTGCTCCCATTCTGGAATGTTGACTTGCTAGATCCTGTGGAGGTCTTATGCAGGGATCTATGACTGTAATGATGTTCTGAGTGTAACAGCCACGTCATTCCCAGAAGACAGTATTTTACAGCACCCCTCGTCATCCCCTGACTTTCTGCCCCTTCTTCAGCTATGTTTCATGACTATGGGGGTGATATCGATGTTTTGTTTAGGCCTGAGCACTTAAGAGTCGTTTATTTTCAGCACTTTGACCAGTTGTGAGTCTGCATTAACCACTGCCCATTGCAAAAAGAAGCTTCTATGACCAAGGTTGAGATCAGCACTGATTCATGAGCATAAACATAAATATTTAGAAGCAGTTTGACACCATGCCAATTTAGCAAAACAACAGTACTAGGTGCCCCCACTAGGACCTATAACTTCTCTGGGCATGGGGTTTTGAACAGCTTTACAGTAGGAGGCATGACTTCTCTGTGGAGCAGATATCAATTCCAGTCAGAAAGGGATTGGTTACCACCCACACAGTCATGCCAGTATTGTGCTAGTGGAAAGCTGGTATTGTCACGTGCAGGATCTGCCACTGGATAAAACCTTTTTAAATGTGTTCTTTTTATGGATTTTTGTGCATTTCATATACAACATCTTGATTACCTTTCTATCCCCTTCTCCATCTGCACTCCATATGGCCTGCCCTCACTGGCTTTCATGCATTCTGTCACTTATATTAAGGCCTATCAAGTCAAGTTAGTGTACCCAAATATCCCTCAGTGTAAGTTCATCCACTGGGGTCTAGTAAACCTATCTAGAGTCTCTCCATTAAAGAAGATCAGCTCTCCTTCACCCAGCAGCAATCAGCTGCCAATAGTTCTTTGGCTAAAGTTGGGGCCTGCTGTCAATTTCCCCAGTTTTTTGCTGGGTTTTTGTCTATTGAATTTTCATGGGTCTTGTGAATGCTGACACCATTGCTGTAAGTTCATATGAGCAAGGTCCTGGCCAGTCTAGGTAACCTAGTGACATTCCATCTCAAATCAAGTCTTAACATATACAAAAGAGTCAAAATTGTTATATCTTATCAGATCATAGTGGACTAAAAGTAGACATCAATAGCAACTACAGAAAAAGATGAACTACAGAACCATACATATATTTGGAAACTAAACAACACAGTGTTGAGTGAGCAGTTGGCCATTGAAGAAATTAGGGAGGAAATTTGGGATACAGTTTTGGCAGTTCTAAGAGGGCAGTTTATACTTATGCATACTTACTTCATGGTATTATAGAGGTCTCAAATAAATAACCTAATGATGCAGCTCAAGGTCTTAGAAAAACAAGAACAAGTCAAATCCCAGAGCAGTAGGAAGTAAGAAATTATATCAGTGCAGAAATTATAAAATAGAGACTAAAGGACAAAGAATCACACAAAAATGTTATTTCTTTGAAAAAACATGGCTGACAAAATTCTAATTTAATCAAAAGAGATAAAATTCAAATTAATAAGAGATCAAAGGGAGATATTAAAATAGACTCTGGTGAAATCCAGGGCATATAATATAAAACTTATATTAAAAAAAAACCCCTAGAATATCTAGAAGAAATGAATAAATCCCTGAACACCTATGACCAACCTAAATTAAATTAAAAAGATATGAAAAGCTTAATAGACTCTTAAGAAGAAATAAGGAGTCTGACTAGTAAGAGAGCTGAAGATCTCACGTTATTCTGGTCATGCTCTAGGAATTACTTGCAAGATTTTCATACGTCAGGTACTTAGAATGCAAGTATCTACCAAACAGCGGTGGCCCCCAGGAGCTTGGCTTTTCCCACTGCTCTGTCACAGTGTGTCATGAGGACCTCCCCACTGAGAATCTTTCTTTAGTATATTCTAGGAGCTTTGACCTTTTTCAGTTACTGCTTTGGCTTGTGGCAACATGACAACCTAGCACAACAGGAAAGAGTAAGTTGAGTATTTGGACTCAATTTTCTGGGAATTCCATTCAGCATGTGAGAAAGGCAGAATGGGTAGGAAACTGGAGCACACATTCATTATCCCTTTGCTGGTCTATTCAGTGAATGTTTACAGATTTCCCTTTATGCGTCATAGCAGGAGACCAGGAGGCAGGGTGACTGTGTTCCCATGGCTACTGCTGAGGCCAGGAGGTGTACAAAGGATTGGGCTATACAGTTAGATGCTCGAGTTTCCTTTCGGTTCCTACCTCTCACCCATTGATGTGTGTGGCCTTTGAAGTCTTTATGAATGAACACAACACTGGTTTGTGTCTTTAGTTCAGTCTCATTCTGATGGCTTAGTGAAACATGGCCAGCTGAAACAAACAAAAAATGCTTCCAATTATAAGTATAAAGGATGTTTACGCTGACACAAAGGGTTTTTTGAGACCACACAGAGGAGAATTAAATTTCAGGCGTTTGGGGCACAAGTTTGAAAACCAACCAGATAGTACATCTGCTCTGTGCCCCCCCAGGAATGCTGAAGACTGTGTGTGACAGACAAGCCCTTGTACTGAGGGCAGAGTGGGTGGGACCACCATTGACAATCAGCGAGCCTTCCTATTGTCTCTTCAACCTCAAAATGTCAACGCTGAACTCATCACATCTTGACCTTGGCTTTGGGCCACCATGTGCTCTTCAAGGTTCTCACAGGCCTTGGTATCCAGCTTTCTGAGTCAGCGTCATGGAAGGCACCTCTGTTCTGCAGGGTTCCATGGTCGCACTGCCAGGGACAGACACTGGACCAGAGTGGACATGGCCTTGACTTTCTACAGTTCTGTTAGAAGTTCATTATTCTATTTATCAAGTCTGTTGAGAATGGAGGGGACTACCTAGACTAGATTTTCACATAATTTAGGGTATTGGTGAACAAAATTACATGTCAAATGACAGAACTGGTGAAAAAGAACTGGATTTGGGATAAGTTGATCCAGATTCTAGTTTGGGTTCTTGTCTGTTTAGAAAAACGACTCTACCCATTTGTACTTCAGTTTCTTCATTTGAAAAAGGGGTCAACAGTAACTACCACAGCTATGTTTGTTTGTTTGTTTTTTGGTCTTTTTGAGTTTTTGAGGCAGGGTCTCCCTGTAGCCCCAGCTGACCTGGAACTCAGTATGTAGATAGACCAGTTTGGCCTTGAACTCACAGAGATTCTCCTGCCTCTGCCTCTTGAATGCTGGGACTAAAGGCATGTGCCACCTTGCCTGGCCACAGCCATGTTCTAAGGATATCATGAAAAAGAAGGTATGTTTTCTTTGCTTTTAGCTGGAGTGTTCACTGTAGTTCAATGAATACAAAGCAGGTTTGGGTTGCTTTGTTGTTAAAGGCAGTTTGGAAGGAGAGTGGAACTTCTTATAATTTGACTTCTTGGTATATATATTATGACATATGATCTTCATAACAAAATCCTTTGAGATAGGCATTATTGTCCCATTTTTCTCAGAGAGGTTAAGATGACACACTACCAGGTAGCCTTGCTGAAATTCAAGCCCAGTTCATTCAAGTGGTCTAGATTCAGGTTCTTTGCATGCCATCTGCTCTTTTGATACTAGAACAAGTGCAGATTTTGACTCTAGGTGGTACATTAGTGGCTTTTCTACTTACATACACAGAGATAAAACAAAAAAAACAACCACTAAATTCAGTCTTTGTATCCACCCTTTTCATCCAAATAGGACTGCTGTGCTTGAGAGAGGAAAAGCCAAGCTTAACGCAGACTTCAGAAAGATTCAAAGCTGAAGGTTCCTCAGACACTGCACCTAAGTGGGTGTTTAATCCAGGAGTATTAGAAGAATGCCATCTGGCCAGACTGCCATGAGATTCCATAGGGACAATGAATATCTGTCCTGATAGCCCCAAGCCAAAGCACATGCTGTAGGCAGGCAGGCGGACAGGCAGGCGGTTGAAGCCTTGGATCCAGCTGTACAGCACGTACTTCCAGCTGGGAAGCACTTCACGTTTTTGCTAGTCAAGAAGTAAAACTCTAGATTTAAGGAAAATGCAGAGAACTCAGGAGGACTGTGTTAAGTGGACATATGGATGCAAACCTCTAAACATTTTGCTTTCAGGGATCCATGACAAGGCTTAAGGATCTGGGAAGTTCAGAACTGCTTATTACAAGGATGTTTATGGTCTTGTATTTGGTCCCCAGATTGTGGGGAGATAGGAAAGCAGTAGATCATTTGGTATGACTTGTTTTTAACTTAGCTAGTGCTTTTTAAAAATAGTTCCAAACAAAATTAGCTCTGGGCACCTGCTGGAGCTTAGTATGTTTGTAGATAGATTTGTTTGCTATCAGCAAAACAACATTCAACAACCATAAAACACAATAAAACATGAACACCACCTCATCCAACAAACCCACCACCAACATTGTTTCCTATAAAACCTGGCACTCTTAATCCTTTTTCAAGCCATTTATCTTATACCAAATTATTCAAATAAAGAAAAATGATATTTGATATCTTGAAAAAATGGACCAAATTATTGGCTTGTAGAAAGATCCTCTGACAAAGGGGGAGTAGGAAGGGAGGAGATGTTAGGTGATATGATCTATTAATCACTTTATAAGTTTTTCTAATTCCTGTGCCAGCAATGATTTCATTATCTGGCTGGAATCTGGGGATGTGGATTTTAGTAGATAAGCTCCTTGAGCTCTCTGCTGCCATCCCATTTACATAAGGTGAGCATAGTTTCAAGAGGTTTGAACATTTTGTTCATTTATGTGACAGAATAAATATAGATGATTAAACGAACAGTGGTTAATAAGCAACAAAAATAGCAAAAGTCATGTGATGAAGAATGAATTTTTTGGCAAGATCGAAAGTTGCTTACGAGAGGATGTTAAACCTGGATTGATATTGAAAAATTGATTCTTCAGTGCTATAGAAACATTTCAGGCACATTAGACCTCACAGAAGTCTTTTTGTTGTTTTTATTTTTGTTTTGTGTGGTTTTGGTGGTTCAGGTAATTGAACGCAGTATCTCACTCATTAGACAAGTGTTCTACCAACTGATCACATCCCTAGTCCATGAAAACCACTTTGTGTGTATGTGTTGGGGAGGGGGTGAGTCTCATTATGTAGCAGAGCTGTCCTCTAAATCACTGTAGTCCTGCCTCAGCCTCCCAAGGGCTAGGATGACAGACATGGACCACTACAACAGACTTCACTGAAATTCTGACCCGTACTGCTTTTCTGACTCTAGCTGGGAAAGAATCTTGCCTTCTCAACCATACATATTGTTTTATATAGTAAAATAGCTTTAAGAAGTTTGTCTTACCAATGTTAGAGTATATATCATTGAAAAGTTACAGTTGACTCACCAGTGATTCACTCTGCCTTCCTGAATAATTTTGAATAATTTAACTTCCTAACCACTGAACAGTCTTGAAATCAAAGTGTGATTTTAAAGTCTGGATGGGTGTGACCGTCATAACAACAAGGACAATTGTGAATGCAGTGGGTACTGCTTATTAAATCTCTGGCACAGAAATAGATCTTGTATGTGCAGTTTTGATAAACCTGATAACAGTCTGTATTTCTAAAAAAAATGCAGGAATTTGAATTCAGTCATCATGATTCAAAATTATTTTTTTCCAATACATAAGGGGAAAAATAAAGATTGTCTATCCAAGATGAGGTAAAAGATGTTTTCTATAGGAAGTAGCTGAGAGAGAGAGAGAGAGAAAGATAGAGAGAGAGAGAGAGAGAGAGAGAGAGAGAGAGAGAGAGACATTGCCCCCTTTGGAGGGCTCTGAAACCCAAGACATAAATGTCATATAGAAAAACTCATTAACCCTAAATGAAGAAATGCAGGTCATAACTTGTAGAAATTCCATACACCCACTTCTAAACAGGTGTGGTTTAAATTAACCTCCATTGGCAGAGTGACAAAACTGCTTTGTATGCCAAGAAGACTGGCCAGATACGACCATTTCAGTGTGCAATGGAAACCTTAAAATAAATTCTTTTTTATGAATGGGAAGCCTCAGCAATTCTCCTCTCATCCAACCCAAGCTCTGTAATTTTTACTAAGTGCCCAAGAGTCTCACAAATGCTACTACATTAAATTATCATCACAAAATAATTTTCAGTATTTCTTGCAAGTAATTGCAATGAAACTAGGCTTACCAAATGAAGTATTTTGGAGTTAATCCATCTCTGATTTGGTTTATTGCTAGCACTTTCTGTTGAGCTTTGGCATCATTTATCTGCACTATTAGTTAAGGATATCAGATGGGATTGAAGTGTATTTTTAGTTGTTTATCTCATTGTTCTATTTAACTGTCACCTTGACACAGCCTGAGAAGGGGTCTCAATCGAGGGACTGCTCAGATAAAATCGATCAGTTGGTATGTCTGTGGGGGATTTCTTGATTGTTAATTGATGTAGGAGGGCCCATCTGACTGTGGGTAGCATCATTCACTGGGCTGTAGAAGAAAGCCAGCTAAGCTTGAGCCTGTAGGAGAGTCAGCAGTGTTTCTCCAAGGTTTCTGCTTCAAGTGTCTGCTTGACTTCCTGTCCTGACTTCTGCAGTGATGGATTGTGACCTGGAAGTGTAAGGTCACACTTTCCTCTGCTAAATTGCTTTTGGATTATGATATGTGTCACAGAAACAGAACGAAGTCAAAATGCTTATAGCAAGGAAATAGAGGACTGTCTTGATAGGGGCTTTTATCACTGTGCAAACACCTGAAGAGTATCACTTCAGAATAAGATAGCTACTACAGCCCTAGGAGATACAGTTTTATGAAAGCACAACACAGTCTGTGACAGTTAAAATCTTTAAAACGTTATTTTTATTTCATGTGTATGAATATTTTGTCTGCATGTACGTAAGTGCACCTGAGTCATGCAAGGCCCATGGAAGCCAGAAGAGGGTGCTAGATCCTCTAGAACTGGAGTTATGGATGGTTGTTAGCCACCACACCATATAGGTGCTGGAAACTGAAACAGGACCGTCTTTGAAGAACAGTCAGTGCTCTTAACTCTCTAACCCTGATAGTTAAAAATCTTGAAGGTCAACTTGATGGAATTTGGACTCCTGTAGGAGACACACCTCTGGTTATGTCTGTGGGGACATTTCCGGAAAGTTTTAGCTGAGGAAGGAAGTCCCATCCTTATGTGGGTGGCAGCATTCCGTAGGCTGGGGTGATGACTAATCACAGGAGAAAGCCCACTGAGCAGCAGCATCCATCTCTCTGCTTCCTGATGTGGACAGAATGGTACCAGCCACCTCACATTCCCAACGCCACCCCTTCCTTGCCATGATGGACTGCGATTCCCCCTGCGCTCCTGCATAATTTTGTAGTACTAAATCCTTCCTTCTTTAAGCTGCCTTTGTCAGGTAGTTTGTCACATTGATGAGAAACTAAATAATACATAGCTTGTCTTTGAGCAAAATGTTACACAACACATTGCTGTATTCGTATGTTGCTTTTGTAACCTGTAAAAATATTTGTTATTGATTTTTATGTTTTCCTTTTTTTTTAATAGAGAGAATTCAAACTGTGGAAGTCTTTGTATATTTGTAACTAAATCAAAACGTTTGAAAAATTTTGTCAGGTTAATTTGCCAACAATTTTATATGTAGTAAAACCATGCGGTAAACATTTCAAGTGTCACTCAGTTAGCCTTGTGCAGACTTAATTATCCATCAACTAGTTAGTGTAGTATTGAAAATAATCTTATTTTGGTTTGTTGGAGGTCATATAGACTTGGCTAAAAACAGCACCTCATCTTTATAACATATTAAAAATTATAAAGATGACATAGTAAATAGACTGCATTTATTTTGTGGTAGATGTTATCACAAGACTGCTAATAGTTGGAATCTTTCTTTACTGTTCTAAAGTCAATAAAACCTTTTCTGTTTGAAATCTTACTAGCCACAGTATTTAGGCCCTATCATTATTATGTAATACTACATCTTAGTATTACATATCATTATTTTGTGCATGTTGCCAAAAGACAAATGTTGGTTGGATCAGTTACAGAAAGGTACCCTTTGATTTAGGCCTTGGTGCGTTAGACTTCATCACTGCGACAAATACCTCGGAGTAACAATAAAAAAATGGAAAAACTCATTTTGGTTCATGGTTGTACAGGTTACAATTCATGGTTGACTGACTTTATTGTTTCTAGGTTTGTCATAAGGCAGAACATTATGGAAGCTAACTTCATTATATATATATATATATATATATATATATATATATATATATATATATATATATATATATATATAGAGAGAGAGAGAGAGAGAGAGAGAGAGAGAGAGAAAATACTAGTAGGTTTCTTCTTTCTCCTACCTCTGTTCCATTGTGTACCATCAGGGCTTCCAGACTGCTGCATGGTACCACTCATATTTAGGGCAGCTCTGTGTGAACCCTATGCAGACTGGCTCTCACCCCACTAATTCATCATTGTGTTTGTTCCTGTTACTATTCTAAATATAGTCTGTCTTGTATTACAGATACTTATATTCATTCATTCATTCATTCATTCATTCATCTGTTCCTTCACTCACTCAACAAATGTTTAACAGACACATACTAAATATCAGACACTCTTTAAACTTTAGTTGATGAGGCACTAAGTGAGGCACAGACCCTGCCTTCAGGGATATCAAATTTTAGTGGACAAGGATGAATGTGTCATTGGTATTCCAGCAGCAGATAGATGGCACAGCCATTGGGTAAATGGAAGAGAATGTAATAACACAACTATTCCCAGGGCAGGATATAGGGAACTCACAGAGGAGAAGTGGAATCTAGGAGCTAGTAAGGCATGACTTCAGAACGGGAGAGGAGAGGAGGTTTCTGGAACCAATAGTGAGAGAACTGATTAGAGCAGGTCTCTAGGCAGAGCTAAAGTCTTAGAGGGAGACAAATAGGGGCTGGGTGATTCTGAGATGAGGGAGGTGGGCGGAGGGGCTTGTGGAGGCCAGTCTTTTGGGAGCAGAAGAAGGCGTGGAGGAGGGAACAGTGAATCTGAGGGGACAGATAGAAGTGATTAAGCAGAGTCCATTTCTCTTGCCTCTGTATATTCATTTTCACCCTTGACCCAGCCAAGTTTATGTCCAATACAAGGAACACACAGATTCCCATCAGTCACCAGAGCATTGATATTGATGCTATCAATGTAGTTACATTCTCAACTGAAAGCTGGAATGCTAATGGTCACCAGTACCCTTCATGTAAGTTCATGGAATTGTGAAGGTGAACGGGAGGTAGACAGTTTCTTAAAATAAAATGTGACAGCTGGGGCATGGTGGTGCACACCTTTAATCCCAACACTGGGGAGGCAGAGGCAGGTGGATCTCTGTGAGACTGAGGCTAGCCTGACCTATGTAGTGTGTTCCAGGCCAGCTGGGGCTGCAGGAAGGTAGCTGCTGTGTTTTCTCCTTGATTGCTCTCACAGTCCCAACTTTGTAATCCTAACTGCTTTCCCTCAGCAGCCACTTGCCTCATCTTCTGCTGGCATCTCCCCTGGCGATATGGACTGAATGTCTGAGTCCCCCTTGCTAAATTCATGTGTTGAGTCTCTGCTGCTATATTATGGGGTTAGGGGGTAGGGCCTATGTTATTTAAATTTCTCTTTGGGGGAGGCAGACTAACTTAACCTGCCTCTCTCCCCAGGCCTTGCAACAAACACACAAATTTCTCCACTCACAGTTAGGCAAATTCTAGCTGGTTTACTTGGGCTTACTAACAGAGCAGTGGGTTAGGGTTACTTACAGAACATGGGTGCCCACCCTCCGCTCTGCAAGTTACATTAGTAAATCCATGAGGCTTGGATCTTGCGATTTCCAGGTGATTGGATCCAAATAGCCAATGTGGGAGGGAAAAAGGGCTGGCCTCCTGGAGCCCTCAGATTAAATACTCTTAGCCCCTCCTCGTCTCACATCCAAGGCCAATGGACAGGGTGGGTGGGGCCTAGGACTTTCCCAGCCCTTTCTGGGCAAGGTGGTCCTGGGTGATACCACTCTGGGAGGGGTGTTTGTCCACAGCTTATCAGGCTTTCCCTCAGAGAATCTACTCTACAGACTTGGAGAAGTAATTAGGTAATTAGGATTAGATGAAGTCCTGTGGGTGGCATTGGTGTCATTGTGAGAGAGGAAAGAATGTATTTCAGCTTCCGGCTTTCTGCTATGTGATGATGCCACTAGAAGTCAGTGGTCTGCATGGAAGAAGGCTTCCCCCAGGACCGGAACCTACTGATACCCTGCTCTCAGACTCCCAGCCTTAAGAACTGGGAGAAATACATCCTTGTTTGTAAGCCAGCCAGGTTAGGGTGCTCTACTGTAGCAGCCTAAACTAAGATACCCACTTGTCTAGAGGGCGAAGTGACCAAAGCACTATTTTTGCATCCAAGTCTTTGGGAGTTTTGTTCTTATGTAGTGTTCTGTTGACCTGTGTTGGTCAAGAGGGTCCTAGAAAGGTCCTAGTGAATCCCCATCTTTCAGACGTAGTCCATCCTGTTCCCATCGTGTAGTGACAATCTAATTTCCTCCTGGTAATTGAGATCTGTCACCCTGACAGGCAGAGTGACCTTCTTCCTCTGTCTGTTAATTCAGAGGCAAAAGAATTTCAGAAAATCTGAAGGAAAGCCTCAGGATTAATCAGAAGTGATGACTGCATTTCCTGAAAGAAGCCTGCTTTGGTCGACACTAAGATGTCCAGACCTGTTGAGTTCAAAGTCATGGTACACATAATTTCTCTGAGTTGTGCAGACAAGATTAAAATTTATTTTCATAAACTTATTTTTATTTTATATGCATGAATGCTTTGCTTGAATGACTGTAGTACACCTGTGTTGTATAATACCCACACAGGTCAGAAGAGGGTGTTGGGTCCCCTAGAACTGGAATTAAGAATAGCTGTTAGCTGCCATGTGGGTGCTGGGAACCAGACCTGGGTCTTCTACAAGAGCAGCCAGTGCTCTTAACTGCTAAGTCCTCTCTCTAGCCCCCCAGATAAGACTTTTAAAAATCACATTTTTTTCCTATCACTTCCCTAACTTACTTTCCTTAAGTAAACTGTCTTTTTTCAAACCAGGTATCCACTCCGTAAAATTTAGTTTCTTTTTTCTGAGTGTTTGGTACAATGTGGCCCATATAAAGGAGACTCTGTGGGCACTGGCTGAAGCAAGAATTGGTGTCTATTTGGTTATTTGATTTTCATAATTCAAATTTCTAACCTATTGGGTCCTTTGTCAAGTAACTCCCTAAGAAAAAATGGTTTCACTTCCTTATTTCCTTGAATGAGCTACATTAATGCAGATACCTCCCATCTGCTAACCTTTTTTGTTTTTCTTCATACATATAAAAGTATCTTGCCTAAGTTACATGAAATATTCTATGGATAATGAGTCTTGTGTTTTCCTAAGTGCATGTTGACTTTAAACATGAGTGAATCAGTTGCTAAAATATTTAGAGTTCAGTCAACATTCACAAACTCGAAGAATGGTCAAATGGTATCAACAGATCGAAATCTGAAAACAGCCGGAGCACTGAGATTGCCTTATATGATGAAATGCCATCCATTCTGAGCTCTTGCTTCCATGTTTAGAAATGAACACTTTTGTTGTTCTTTGGCAGAAGCAGGGCTCACTACCAACTAAAAGTGCCATCTGGGCCAGGATCCCGGGAAAGAGAGGAAGGGAGAACAAATGGCAGATCAAAAGTTTGGATCCCGATGGTGTGCCTTTGATTTCAAAGACCGCTCCGTGCCTGGATCAGGTTGTAGCTGGTGGAGCATGATGATAATGTGCTTTAGTGTGTACCGAGGAACACTGGGTTACCAAAGACAGCAAGGTGATTAAGTTTGAGAAGGGAACAGGAAGGAAACTGACCAGTACCCCAGAACTGGAATTCCCATAGCGAGCACTCTGAGGTAAGGGGGCTGGTTAAGAGCACTAGCTGCTCTCAGAGGACCTGAGTTCAAAGCTCAGTATCCACATGGCAGCTCACAACCATGTGTAACTCTAGTTTGAAGGGACATGACGCCCTCTTTTGACCTCTGTGGGTACTGCATGCATGTCATACACTTACATGCAGGCACTCATATATATAAATAAAAATAATAAATAAGATCTTTAAAAAGAAAATGCAGGTGATATTCAACCATGGAGCAGGGCTTGGCAGCTGGGTCTTGTTATAGTGTCTGCTCATAAGATAGAGCAAATAAGCTACTTTGCTGTCCACTCTTAGGACTGTAAACTGCAAAGTCTCCCCTAAGGTTGTTCTAACTTTAGTATTACTCTCACAGATATCAGCACAATGAGCACATTCTACATTCAAAACAAGATGTGACTCTAAAAGTAAAAACAAATCCTTCAGGAACATGAATACGGATTTTTTTGTTTTCAAAACAAAATGAGATGATGGTTAAACATACATCATCTTCTTTGTGCAGCATCTAGAAATACTGAGTAAGCTTGAAATTACCTATTTAAAATTAGATGCTGGACAGAGATGTCTCCACAGTTAGTTAATCTAGTTTAGCATCTTATAAAACTGCCAGTTTTGCAATGAACAGTTAGTTACAGGTTAGGAAAGAGAAGAAAAATAATCTTCTGTCTGAATACTCTGGTCAAAGGGAAAACCAGGATCTGACATTGTCATCTATCCCACTGCAGTGTTTTCATTTTTATTTCCTGAGTAGAAAGGTGTTTTTATCACTGCCTTTTAATCTTGGTATACGTAGAGCTCTGCACAGCTGCAGGTAGCTATAACCAAATCAAACAGCTTAACTTAATATTTTTACTCTATTTTATGTGTATCAGTATATTGCCTGCATGTATGTAAGTGCATCCATGTCGTGCAATGCCCAAATAGGTCAGAATAGGGCGTCAGATTCCCTGGAACTAGGGTTATGGATGGGTATTAGCCACTATGTGGATGCTGGGAATTGAACCCAGGTCCTTTAAGAACACCCAGTACTCTTAATTGTTGAGCCACCTCTCCATTCCCCAAACAACTTAGTTTTAAGGTGCTTAGAAGTGTGTTCCTAAGTTTTAGGGATGGAAAGATTCAATAACAGAATGTAAATTGTGAGAACTTTGAGGAAGAATGAACAAAAGGAATCCTGCTATTATTTATAGCTTCCAGATACTGAAAATAATCTAATTTATTTCTAATTCTTTTGCTTCCTTTTTTGGGGGTGGGTGGGGTTGGAAGTAGGAATCTAGGTCTTGCTATGAAGTCCAAACTGGCCTTGAATTCTTGGACCTTGTATCTCAGATTCCCAGTATTGGGATTACAGATGTGCACCACCATGCCCAGCTCAGAGTCTTTTTAAAAAATATTTGTCTTGTACAACTTCAAGAATCTTTAAATGTTTTAGGAGTAAGCAGATAGAATATTCTTGATCTGAGGCTAGAAATAGAATTTTAAAAAAACTGTTCAATACTTTCCCCAGACTGCGAATGTATACTGGAATGCACACTTTTTAAAAATGTTTTTTTTGTTTTTGGTCTTTTTGAGACAGTGTCTCCCTCTAACCCCAGTTGACCTAGAGCTTTCTATGTAGATCAGGCTGGCCTTGATCTCACAAAAATTTGCTTGCCTCTATCTCCTGTGTGTTGGGATTAAAGACCTGAGTCACTACACCTGGCCAAAATAATTTTTTCTTTGGTTTCATTGAGACAGGGACTCCCTGGAGCCACAACTGGCCTGGAATGCACTATGTAGACCAGGCTGGCCTCAAAATCACAGAGGTCCGCCTGTCTCTGCCTCCTGAATGCTGGGATTAAAGGCATATGCCACCATGCCCAGCTCCAAAATAATTTTTAAGTTAGGGTAAGCAACGGATTTCATACAAATAATTGTATTTTGTTCTAACTTGTCTTCTGCTATATTGCATACTTTTTAGACACAAGACTATGAAAATTTAAAATCTGAGTTAAAGGAAATGTTTTAGAGCCCATTTCAGCTTCTATCAATTTAGATATTTAAGATCTGAGTCAAAACTTGTATCTATGACAATCTCTGATTAATTTTCACAGGTAAATAATAATACATTTATTTTTGAGGCAAATTGAATGATGTCTCTAGAGCTTATAAATACTTAAGATTAAATGTATAGAAAACAATAAAAAATTTAGAACACTTACCTTCCTGAACTTGAAGATGTGGGTCTGTGGGTATAAGTGACTCCAGAAATGCATCCTTTTGCAGGTGCATGCTGGGGACAATTTTTGCTTTTAAAAAAAGTTCTATTTTTATTTTACAGCAGTTCACTCTTAAAAGTTTTTGAACATGCACACAAAATAACCAAGTAATTCATATCATTATTTTGTATTTCAATTTTGTAAGAACAAATGCATGTATGAATGTATATCTTGGAGAGACTGAAAGAATATATTCTAACTTAAGAGAATTTTCTTTGGTTTCCCAATTTTCTACAACAGGTTTATTGCTCCATCCTACTTATTTATTTAAAGCCTTAAAAAATTATAGATGTTTAATATACTTAAGAGTAGAGGAGGCTGGCATGATGTATGTGTATGATCCCTGAACTCAAGAGCCTGAAGAAGGAGGGTCACCGGTTCTAGGCCAGCCTGGGCTATACAGTGTTTCACAGGGCTATACCCTGTTTTAAAAAAAAATGCAGAGGGGAAAACTATAATGAACCTTCACAATAGTCACCATCTGTTCTCAACAATTAGCACTCCACAAGTTTTCAGTTGTCTCCTAAATTTGGGGTATGTCTTTTGAAATCAATTTCTACTGATCTCTTTTTCTATGAAAATGCCTTTTTTATATTTCTTTTTTTGTTTTAAAGATAACATTGTGTCTGGTAAAGAATTCTGGGTTAAAAATTGTTCTTTTATTTCTTTAAGAATGTCACTTAATTGGTATTTAGCCTGCATAATTTTGCATTAGAAGTCTGCTGTCACTTTGATCTTGTTTCTCTATAATCATTACAGTTTAGATACAAACTCCTCTACAAGGCTGGTGAGTTGAAGGTTTAGGCCCTGTTCTAGCTTGCCTTCCATTGCTGTGACAAAAACACTCTGACCAATACCAACTTGGGGAGGAAAGGGTTTATTTTGCTTCCATCTCCTGGGTCACAGATCGTCACTAAGGGGCACCAAAGTAGGAACTCAGGGCAGGAACCTGGAGGCAGGAACTGGAGCACAGGCCATGGAGGAACACTGTTTACTGGTTTGCTGCTCTGGCCCATGTTTCTTGTACTATACAAAACAACTTTCCCAGGGGTGGCACCATCTACATCACTCAACAATCAAGAAAGTACCCTACATATGTGGACACAGGGCAGTCCAAGGGGGGCAATTCCCCAAAAAGCCTCCCTCAACCTAGATGTGTCAAGTTGACAACTAAACCTGTCCAGCCCAGGCTTTATGAGAAATGATTGGATTATGAGGGTCTTAAAATTCATCAATGGACTAGATCATTGATGAATTCATAACTGAGTGAACTCAGTTATGTGGGGCCTCTAAGGAGAAAGTAGGTGACTTGTCACATGCCTGTGAAGAATGTGTAATATGTTGTCCCTGGACCTTTCCCTTTGGCTCTCTCAGTGCTTGGTTACCATGAGTTGAACACCTGTGTCACATGCTCTGGCTACCATCAGAGTCTGCCTTCCAGCAGGCCCATAGCAAGGGGCCCAGCTCACCATGGACGGAAATAAAACTTCCTTGAAATTGTGTTTTCTCCAGTATCTCTTCACAACAACAAAAAGTGACTAACATGTTAGATATAAGAATGGAGAAAGATTTAAAATAGTAGGTGGTTGGTTTCTGGAAGGAGCTGATGCATGACTGCTCTTCAGAAATTAGCTTTAAGGCCTCAGATCATGATCAGGCATTGAGTTGGGAGAGCATTAGAATGAAACTGTACAACTATATTCAAAAGAGCATAAGGCATCCTTACAGGGGAAATAGAGGTTTCCCTTTAAAACCTAGAGAAGAGTGTCATTGAGAGGTTGAAGTACAATAGGTTGAAGTAAAAGGGAGGGATGGAGAGAGAGAGAGAGAGAGGAAAAAGAGGGCTAAGGGGGGAGAGTGAGGGGAGGTGCAAGGAAGAAAGAAGCCATGGTAATCAGAGAACACTCAGCCCTGGAGCTGCTGGAGCCAGGAAAGACGTTCAAACACGACATGAAGGAGCCCCTAGCCACCTGGCTTGTAAGGCTATGAGATGTGGGAGCGAATGGGACTATTTTAAGTGCTGCAGAAGCTGAGAAGATGAGCATATACCACTCATCCTGCTCTGGGACAGAGACTTCACAATCTGAGGCAGTGAGGGAAATCAGTTCCTAAGGGATTGGTTCATACGGGCCATTAGGGACACGTGGTTATCTCCAATGGAGGGTCCCATGAGCACCAGAGGCTGGAAGACTGTTAGAGGAAGGGCAGGTGCTACTGAGGGAACTAGGGATGAGGGTAGCTGTGTTTGATGTCCAGTTTCCTTCTTAAGTCTCTGGTAAAAACAGTTCTATCCTGGCCCACAAACTGGACATCAAACACAGCTACCCTCATGTTTCCAGAGCACAGATGGCTGGATCTGTGCAGGGCAGGAGTTGCTAGGAACAAAATTGACAGGCAACTGAACCAGGTACTAGTGAGTCTGTGGAAGACTTTAAGACCTGACCAGCAATTCACCACCGGAGTAAGAGAGACCGGAGACCAGGAAGTACAGGTGACTCCAACTGCACCACCTGCTCCAGAGGAAGGGAGTCTCATGGGATGGGAGCCTCCCCAGCCACTTCCCTGAAGGTGGCCAAGGTTGCCCATGGGTGAGGGCCATACTAGGCAACTGGAACCCCCACGTTGAATTAAAGATTTATTGGTCCCCCACTAACATACAAAACACATGGGCTCTACTGGACACTGCAGCAAAGTGCACATTGATTCATGGCAATCCCCCAAAACACTGGGGCTCATGGGTGACAGTGGACAGGTATGGAGATAAAACCATACAGGTAAAGCGTACTAGGCTTACTCTGGGGGTGGGCAACTGTCCCCGCAGGAATGCACAGTGTGCATCTCTCCCTTGAGAGAGAACATCCTAGGGGTGGATGCCCTACTAGGACACACTTGGCACACCACTGTTGGAGAGTTCTGGCTGAGGGTGCACATAGTGAAAGCAATTACTTGGAGGTGGGCAGGATGGGAACCAGTCAGACTACCCACTTCACAAAGGGTGGTGAATGTCAAACAGTACAGGCTTCCTGGGGGTTGAGAGGGAATTACGGAAACCACCCAGGAGCTGGAGAGGTGATTATTTGCCCCACTCAGAGTCCTTTCAGTAGTCCTGTATGCCCTATCAGGAGGTCAGATGGCTCCTGATATGAGTGGCTCCCCAGCCACTTCCCTGAAGGTGGCCTTCGTTCTGTAGCCATCTACATCTCATGGGTGACAGTTGGACAGGTATGGAGATAAGACCATACAGGTAAAGCGTACTAGGCTTACCCTGGGGGTGGGCACCCATAAGATGTAGATGGCTACAGAATGACTGTAGACGACCGAAAATTAAATAAGGTGGTGCCTCCTATCCCTGCAGCTGTGCCCAACGTTGCCCTTCTAGCAGAACAGCTGGTGCAGGAAATGGGGTCTTTCCATGCAGCAGTGGAGTTTGCTAAGGTGTTATTTAGTGTCTCCTTAGCTTCTGAATCCGAGGACCAAAGTGCATTCACGTGGAGTGGACAACAATGGACCTTCAGAGTGCTTCCCCAATATTATCTCCACAGCCCCACTGTTTGTCATGGGATGGTGGCCCGGGACCTGACCCAATTATCCTGCCCTCCCTCTGTGAGGAGGTTCCACTATATAGATGATATAATGTTGACCTCTGAGTGCCTTGCAGATTTGGAAGCCCATCTGGGGGACATGCAGGTGCACCTGAAGAAGCAAGGATGGGAAATAAGCCCACACAAGGTACACAAGCCTGGTACAATGGTGAACTTTTTAGGAATCTTGTCAGGAAGGATTTACATGATACCCAGTATGGTGGTTGAAAAAAATTTTATCTATACCAATGAATGCAAAGCAGTCACAGGTATTTTGGGGGGCTCCTAGGATGTTGGCGAATTTTCATACCTCACCTTGCTCAGGTCACCCCATCCCCTGTATAATCTAATAAATAGAGGTGCTATGTGGGATTGGTATGCAAAGTTCCAAGAAACCTTTGAACAGGCCAAAGTACTGACTGGACAAGCTAAACAGCTGTGTGCTCTGATACCTCAGTGTCCCTTCATATTAGAAGTCACCTGAAGCTATGGTGGGGCTCATGGCAACAGCAACCAGGGCAAACTGTCCCAACTAGATTCTGGTCCCAGTCATGGAAGGGGCGGAGTCCCGGTGCACAGCTTTAAAGCAGCGGCTGCTGGCAGTGTACAAAGCATTGCAGCAGGTGGAATCCATTTCAGGCCCCTCCTCCATTACTGTAAAAACTGCCTATCCTGTAAAGGGATGGGTGGAGGGCCTGCTAGCCAAACCCCCAGCTGTCTGGGGTGGCACAAAACCAAACGTTGCAAAGGTGACACCCATATTTACAGCAGTGAGGGGCGGTGTCAGCGAGCCTGATCCTGCTATGCAGGCGGTACTGGGACCAGCGTCATTTTAAGGCTCCGAGCCTCTCTCCTCACCTCCTATAGGAGACCCTCCAGTGAGACTGGCCCAGATGCTAGAAGGGAGTCCCCCAAATCCCTGCTGATGCCTGGTATACTGATGGCACCAGCAGGGGGCTAAGCAAGAGTGGGTAGCTGTGGCAATACAGATGAACACTGACACTATGTGGCTGGACAAGGGAGAAGGGGAGAGCAGCCAGTGCGCTGAGCTGAGGGCAGTATGGACAGTAGTGACGCAAGAGCCCTGGCCAGTAACCATCTGTACTGACAGTTGAGCGGTGTTCAAAGGCCTAACTTTATGGAAGGCCCAATGAGAGAAGGAGAACTGGCAAGTATTGGGACGGCCGCTGTGGGGACAGCAAATGTGGAAGGAAATATATAGTAAAGTACAACAAGAGCGAGTGCCCCTGGTGGTTTATCATGTGTCAGCCCACCACCTACTGAGCCCCTCAGGGAATCAGGAAGCTGATGCTCTTACTAAGGAAGGGCCATCTGCCCCCAGGTGCCTTTACAAGCAGCTCACTGGAGTCATATAAAGTCTGGCCACAGGGGGGCCAACACGGGATGGAAAATAGCCAAAGCTGCTGACATTCCTGTAAAATATTCTGACATTGTGCAAGCAGTCCAGGCCTGTGAGGCTTGTTCCAGACTATGGCCCCGGAGGATGGATGCCACGATGGGACATGTACATAAGCCTGTCTCTCCCGTAAGAGACTGGCAAATAGATTATATAGGGCCCCTGGCAGCCAGTGAAGGATGCAAGTTTGCTCTCACTTGTGTGGATATTGCCACAGGCCTTTCCATGCACATGAGCAATGGGTAAGGCTACTGTTAAGAGCCTGATTCAGCTCAGTGTCATGTATGGGTGCCTACGGAGGATTGATAGGGACAGGGGCACCCACTTTACGAATGCGGATATACAAACTGGGGCTGAGAGTAACCAGGTTCAATGGTATTTTCACCTTCCCTATAATCCTACTGGGGCAGGGCTGATTGAAAGAAAAAATGAGTTAATAAAGGAACAGGTGAGAGCCTTAATCGCAGAAGGAACCCTACATAGATGGAAAAGAGCCCTTCCAGAAGCCATACGGCTGTTAAATGAAAATCCCAGTACCAGAGGTGGGTTGTCCCCTATGAGCTGTTGGCCAGGGAAGCCCTGGAGATCCCCCAAACCATAAAGGCTATTGCCACAAACGTTGGTTGCACACCAGAAACAGATGGTAAGACCCTATTACTGAACTGCCGGGAAGTCGCAAGATCCAAGCCTGGTGGTGGATTTACTGGTGTAACTTATGGAGGGGTCGGAGGGCGCCCATTTTCTATAAGTAACCCCCTGCCCACTGCTCTGTTATTAAACCCAAGTAAATTAGTTAGAATTTGCCTGTGAGTTGGGAATTTGTGTTTTGTTTGTTGGGGAGAAAGGGACTAAACTTAGCCCCTTCCAGGAGGAATTTTAGCAACAATTATCGACAAGGATGGGATACAACAAACGAAGGATGAATTTAGGAGGAGGAACTGTAGAGTCCCTAGTATGGGGAAGACCAACAACTGAAACAAAGTTGGGTGAGGGAAGAGTGTGGGCAGAGGAAATTCTGACATGGTGGACTGTCCCCGTGGGACTGGGGTGTGCGGTGGCCATTGCAGAGATAGTGCGGTCTATAGTGAAAAATGTAGCTAAGGTGAAGTCACCTAGGCAGACAAGGTCAGTGGGGCAAATACCGGAGTGGCAGTCCACATTTAAGTGGTATGGAGTGGCATACCTGCTTGACCAGTGGGGGCCACCTCGGGAATATGGCGATGCTTTGAGAACAGTAGAAGGTCTAAAAGAAACTCTGCAATCCCTGGGAGTGGCGCACCAGAAGCAGAGATACCAGCAAGCCTCTGCAGGAGTGGCTTGGCCAGTGCTGTACCTCATAAGAGACTTGTCTCAAGCTGAGTGTGAGAGAGGAATTAGGTTGAGAGAAGGACATGAGTCTTGCTTCTTCCAGCCTCTGACCGTGCCAGAAAACAGGATAAAAGAGAAAAAGAGAAATTTTAGCTTGCCATTTTTGATGGCTAGGAGGTCAAAAAGGGAAGAAAACTCAGATCAGGTTGATAATACAAGGCCCATCATGGGACCCTAGGACTTGGAACCCCTGGGAAGACTCAGGCAGTGAGTGGAAAAGGTCCCTTGGGTTAGACCTTTAATACAAAGAAAGGGGAAAAATCTACAGTTCAGCATGCTGATGGAGGTCTTAACAACCCTGTGAACAAAAACTCCATGAACAAGAGAAAATATTTGATTTTGGAAGTTGGACGTCTGATGGGAAGTGTAACACCACTCTATCTAGTTCTACATGGAGGTGACAAAGCTAGAGGAACCAGGTACTGGTTTGGAACATAAATTATGAGTTGTGAAACCACTGCAGTTTCTTATCTCTGCCCCAGTGGGAGGGTATGGGAATCTGGCTTCTTAAAGGGACCAGAATTTTAAAGGGGCAGGAATTGATCCAAGACAGCAATTGCTTCTTTTGTCTCTGGCTGATTTCAAGATGTTCTCTTCATTGCTGATACAAGCAGTTGACAGTAACCTTCCTAGGTGTAGGGTGTGTCGTGTGTGTGTGTGTGTGTGTGTGTGTGTGTGTCTCCTCCAGCCCTGCAGCTCCCAATCACCTTCTGTTCCGGGCAGGGGACTCTCTGAGTCCTGCTCAGCCCCTGGATTTTCTTGGTAGAGGCCCACAGAGAAGAGCTTGGAAGCGAAAGCAGACTCCCCTTCTGCCTTGTATCTGGGCTATTATAAAATGCGAGCTCTGCTCACATTTGGCCTGTAGAAACTCATGAAACGTTTAGCTGTCTCTTTTCATTTCCTCTTCTCTTACGTTTGCAAGAAGGCCCCTCTGCCCTCTGAGTTTTGCCAGAGGCCAGGCAGCCCGGCTGTATGCACTGTGTGCCAGCGAACCTCTTTGGCCCATAATTCTCTGACTGCGTTGTGTTTGTAGCTGGCTGATAAACTCAAGAAAATGATGCTTTTACAGATTTCCTCATTGGTAGAGGTGTGGTGTTCTCTGAATCCTCCTCCTGAGAAGAGCAGAAATCTGGTTATATTTCATTATCTAACCCGAATTCTTGATTTCCAGCTTTTTTTCCTCTATCTTGGCACCATCCACCCCATCTCTCCTGCCTGGTGGCTTCGAGGTTTTAGATTTTCCTTTTGCTCAAGAGTCTCCCTGGACCCCAGTGTGGTTCATTTTCAGATTTTACCAACTCTACTTTTTTTTTTTTTCCCTTGAGACAGGGTCTCATTGCATCTACCAGGCTGACTTTGAACTCACAGAGATCTGCTTGCCTCCGTCTTCCAAGGGCTGGGAGTAAAGGCGTGTATCACCATGCCACTAACTCTACTTTTAAAGCATCCCAAAGATGCCCTTTTCAAACTCGTATGGCTACTACTTTCCTGTTCCAGCCATTGCTGCCGTGCACCTAGGCTGCTGCTGCGGACACCCACTGCTTCTCTTTTAATTCTTACCTCTTCCCCCCGCCACTCAGCAGCCAGTCTCCTTAAAATATATACATTCAATCTCATTAGTTCTCTCCCTAAGTCTTCTAATAACTGTCCTACTGTGAATAAAACCCAAGTTGTATTTTGCTTACAGAACTATAGAGCACCAGACTTGCGCTTACGGACAGAACTCACTCACGACTCTATCCCCGCTTACTGTGTTTGGGCCCGAAACACCAATCTGGTATCTTCCCTGGGATTTTGTGTATTTGTATTTGGTTTTCTGTTTGGGATATTCTTATCTCTAATTTGAATGCCTAACTTTCTTTCTTAAAAAAAAAAAGGAAATGGTTATATATCCATTGAACATAAAGATGAGTTTCATAAAGGATGAGTTCCATAAAAGCATTGCCATGTCAGTATATCATGTACCTTGACTCTATTCACACCATGTCTTCCTTTTTCTCCCGTTTGCCACCCCCCACCCACAGGCCCCTTCTTCTCAGATTGTCCCTTTTTGATCTTCATGTCATATATCAATGATTTTATATGCCTATATAAAATTTAGAACCCACAAATGAGAGAAAAATTGGCATTTGCTTTTTTGAGTCTGGCTATTTTGCTTAACATTTTGATTTCCATTTGCGTCCATTTCATTCTTTATGACGGGATAACACTTCAGTGTGCATGCTTACTGCATTCTCTTTATCTACTCCTCTGTTGCTGGACACCTAGGCTGATCCTATCACACCTATAAATAACTGTGAATGCTGGTAAGGAAGTGGGGAAAAGAGGGCCCTTATTCACTGCTGGTGGGAATGAAAACTGGAATACCCACTGTGGGAATCAGTATGAAGATTCCTCAAAACAAAACAAAACAAACCCAACAGCAACAAAAGTAGAACTACCATGTGTTCCAGCTCTGCCACTCTGGTGTACAGCTGAAGGATTCCAAGCATATCATAGGGATGCTTGTACATCTTTATGTTTCTTGTAGCTTTCTTTTTTCAGTTCAGATGTTGCTGTAAGTGACCACCTATTTCTCAGAGAAACCTTTCCCGACCATTTTATCAAAGAAGCCCCCCAGCCCCTTTTGTACTGACCCTCCCTGCTCTCTCTGAGTGCCTGCTCTGTTCTATTCTTCATGCAGGGCTGTGACTGGTATCCTCCTGGAGGTAGAGGTTTCCCCTTTTCCTGGACACAGTGCTATCCAGTTCTATGCAGTTCTGAGTTCCTGGACCCACAACGGATGTGCATTGCTCTTCTCTTGGAGCACCAGCCTCTACTGACCTGTGTAGTAGGCAGAGACAAAGGCCTAAAGTTCCTCTATGGAATATAAAGGTTTACTCTTCATAACCTGACTAGTCATCTGGCCAGCTCAGATCCTCTCTAACTTTATTCCTTTGTTGTCTCTCAACTTGGAGCCGAAGACATTTTTGCCCTCTTCATGGGTCCTCCCTTACATCTGAATTGATATTTCTTTTTTCAATGTAAAACCTTCTGCCTTCAAACTTTAACATATTTCTATAAGATCCAGCTATGGAGGGCATAAATTTTTTTTTAAATTGTTTTTTATCTTGTCATTTATCAGAGTTAGAGATAAGGAAAAGGTTTTAGCATGTTTTAAGTTTTACATTCTTGGTTTCTCTCATCTCCTAATGATCTCTTACAGAGCATATTCATATAGTTAAAAGGAGTACATCAGTTCATCTGGCAAGTTGTGTTTATTCCAAATATTGAATATAAGTGGAAACCTGTACTATGAGTGGACATTAATGTATACTGAGACTGAGTCCACTCCTGCTGAGTAACACCTTTAGTGTGACCCTCTCAAGGCCTGAGATATGCTGCTTCTATGGTGGGAAAAATCTGGAGAGTAATTTACTCAAGTTCAACAGAGAGCAAGAGTCAGAGCCAGGATCTATTCCTCTGTCTTACCATGACGGCAGCTACTTTCCATTAAAAGACATAAACTAACAATAAAAAGTAATGTCTTCACTGTGGATATCAGCAAAGTATCTTCAGCACTCCCTGAAAATCACAAAATCAGTGACTACTGATTGTGATGGATAACTCTGCAAATCATTGAACTGACTGAATCTTTCAGTTTCACTTTGTTGCCTTGTCAATATGATTTATTCTCAGAGCAGTTTGTGAATTGTTAGCATTTTTCTCCAGTGGGCTGCATGCATAAACGACATGCACATATTAGTAAACATTCCACAGTGTTGGCAAGTTGGAGGTTTTATTTTCAATTGCTTTTCCTCATAGCTTTCAGCTGAGGTTTATTTTCATATAAGCAGTAATTACCGAAAACGAGTGCCTCTGAGGGTGAACGTTGCTTCTGGTTAGAGAGCATTACATGCTTTATGTGGCATGCTATGATTATTTGTTTGAGTTATGCACAGAAATCTTTCCCAGCAATTATGATATATGGGATCTTTGGTCAATAAACACACAAAGTGTAGGTGATTTAAGCTGTTGCAAAATCCATATTGTTTTGTTCAAGAAACAGTGTTGGAGAATCTACAATAATAAACAGTTGGGAAACTGAAAGAAATGCAGAAATGAAAATATTTTGAATTTTGGTTGAGAAGTTTTAAATACATAAATGTCAGAGGACTTAAAAATAAAAATGTTGTCAGAATGCAACGAGATGTTTTAGAGAAGGTGGGCAGCTTGGAGTCCAATGTGTAACTGTGGCTCTACTCAGTATGGATGTTTCTCACTTTATACTGCAGTAACAATCCAATAAACCTACTGCAAACTGAAAAATCACAAATCAGAAGTGCATTTGGTGTTCCTAATCTCCCAAACATCATAGGTTCATTTGGCTCACTTTAAACATGCTTTGAACACTTATATTAGCATACATAAAGCCTATTTTATAATAAAGTATTGAACATTTTGCATGATTTTCTGAATAATGTATTGGAGTGAAAAGCAGAGCTTATCCTTTTAAGTCACAGTCACTTCAGTTATAAAATAGAACAAGTGTCAGCTTTACCATCACAAAAATAGCAAAAATCTCAAGTCAAGCCATCATGAATTGGGACCATTTGCAGTGTCCTTCACAGGCTGAACAGCTCTGTTTTTCTATTACCTTGTTGTAAAGGGAAGTACAATGCTGATTGCCTTGCAAGGTCATTAGATAATGGCTATAGACTCTTTAGTGTTAGTTTCTGATAAATCGTTATGTGAGGCAAATTTCATACAGGAACCAGGATGCCTTTCTCAGACCCCCTTTCAGCTTCCTCTCCTCTGGACCAAGTTAGTGCAAGTGGCCAGGACAAGGCAGCAGACCAGAGGATGACAGACTGAAGAGTCAGCCCAGCGGGACCAGGGCTAGTTGTTGCCTCCATCTGGCCTGGTCTAGATGATACGGGAATTATTCATACCGATGACTTTACTTTTTGTTTGCTTACTTTTTTACAGTACCTGGGCTTGAACCTATGACTTTGCAAATATGCTAGGAAAGCAGTTGACTACTGGGCTATATCTTGAGCTCATACAGATGACTCTGTGAGTAAAGTTTCAAGTTCCAAGGTGGTGGGCATATTCATGACTCCTCATTACTTTTTGCATTTTTTGAGAATCTTTTCCTATGATGAATTTTTTTCTCCTCAGTGAAGAAGCAGATTCAAATTCCAAGCCCTTGTGCAAGTAGGACACAAGTATGTGGTCCAGATTCTGCCACTCAGATAGTCCTGTGTAAATCTGCAGTTCTGCCTTGGAGACCATGAAAAAACATGCTGGGACTGAAGTTCTGTTTTTGATGACTGCTGGCCATGTCATCATTTTCTTGTGTATGTGGTAGGGTAAGGATTTCCTCACCTGGCCAGCAGTGGGATTGGAAGTTGGACTTTGTATTTCAAAGATAAGCTTTGTATCTGCTTTTCCAGCCCTCCCAGCCCTTTATGAGCTCCCCAACATCTTTTTACTAAGCAATTTTTCCAATAAATCACCCAGTTACGTTCTTCTGCCTAAAACTAAGAAAAACGAGGGCTGCCTCCTCTGGCCTTGTTGTGGTGCTGGGGTCCGCACCCAGTACCTTGTGCTACGGCTTCTGTCTGTGTTCTCAGCCCCCATTTCCGACTCTTGATAGATAAATAATCTGCTGTGTTTGGTTTGAGCTTTTTGGCATGGCTTACCTTCAAAGAATATGTTCGATTTTTCTCATATACATTAATGGAGAATTTGAGGCTAAATTAATTTATAATCAACAAACATTATCAGATTCTTTCACTGTGTAAATGCTGTTATTAGGGTCCGAGGGCTGGATAAAGGTGATTTCTGGTCTCCACTGACTTGAAATCTTATAGATAAACATTAGCATATATAAACTAAATGTGCTGTGACAGAGGGGTGAACCAGATTTGACCTCAGAATGTAATTATAACTGAAAAAATGCTGGCAGTCATTCTCAGTCACTTGGCAGGATTTAAAAATGAAATGGCTAGGGATAATTTATATCAGAATGACTTGACATATCTAAGGAATATTCTTTCCTCTTCCTCCTCCTCCTCCTCTTTCTCTTCTTCCTCTTTTTCCTTTTCCTCTTTTTTCTTCCTTTCCTTTCAGTTTTGAGACAGGGACTATATAGTCCAGATGGAGCCTCAAAGTCATGATCCTATTGCCTCAGCCTTGGGAGTTCTGGGCTGGATGATAGGTATGCACCACCATATCCTGCTGACAGGAATTTTCTTCAAAGTAGGTAGGGAAAGGCCATGTTACTGACTGCTGCCTTCTCCTCCTCCTCCTCCTCCTCCTCCTCCTCCTCCTCCTCCTCCTCCTCCTCCTCCTCCTATTTTCTTCTTCCTACTGTGCTTTAGGGATGGGATGGACACTTGAATATGTTTTATTTCAAGCCTGTGGACCTTGTGAGACTGGGATGCTGGCTAAAACTAGAGAGCCTTGATGCTCATTCAGTATTCTTGATAGCAATTTGAATAAGGGATTAAAAGAGATACAGAAAACAATTTAGCTTCATATTGTTTATTGACTGTCTGTATGTTGAGAACAGAGGGTCCTAAGGGTCAGTGTATGTTTTGACAACATGGTCGATACAGGTATCTGGCATGGGCCAAGATGGCTAATAACAGACTTGGGCAAGGTGGTGAGGGTGGAAGTGGAGTGGGCTATGAGTCACCGCAAAATGGCTGACCCTGGATGTCTGGAGAACACAAAAGTAAGCAGTCATGTCATGTGTTATATAATTATTTCTGATAGAATACCACTTTTGTTCAGGTTCTATATAAATATGGCCTTGAGGTCAGAGGATAACTTGTGGAAGCTGATTGTCTCCTGCCATCATGTGGGTTACATGTGTTCAACTCAGGTCATCAGGCTTAGTGACAGTCACACTTACCAGTTGTGCTATCTTGCTGGCCCAACAAATAGCTGTTTTTTCCTTTTCGGAGACAAGGTCTCCTATATGCCAGGCTAGTTTTGAACTTTCTATGTAGCTAGTGTTGACGAACTGATGATCCTTCTGCCTTTTCCTCTCCAGTGCTAGAATGTCAGGCATGTGCTAGCATGCCATGAACTTAAACAGTGTTCTTGAGAATTTGTGTTTTTATCTTGGCACTGTTTGCCTTTGTTGGTTTCATTTTCTTTTGATGTTGCCTCCCCTGAAGTAGTTGGTAAGATCTCCAGGATACTTTCTACCAGATTAACACACTAATGGAAGAGGAGCTTCTTCCAGAGAGCAACAACAAAACTCCCAGGTTTGAGCCTGAGTCACTTAGGGTGGTTTTGGTCACAAGTAATACAAATATTGGATGAAAGAGGCTTATTTAGCAGGAAACCAATAGGCAATGATAGTTCCAGTTCATTAATTTAAGGGAAATCAATGATGTCTATCGTCGTGTCCATTACCGTCGTGTCTCACCATTCGGGGCCAGCCTGAATGGACTCTGGGGGGCCAGCCCGAGTAGACGTAGAGTCAAGCCGCAGACTCCAGGAGTTGGATGGGAAGCAGGCCAAGTGCGTGGCATTGCAAACGCGTTTATTGAATAGGTAGGTGCACAAGCTCTTATAGGCCTGGATAGCCAATGACCTTACGGGGTGGGGTCCCAAATACAGCCAATAGTAAGTTTGTCCCCAGGTAGGCAGGTTCTTTCCAGGTGCTGGTCGCACAACTAGCCAGAGCAGAACGCCACACCCACAGGAGCCATTCCTCTATTCCTCCTAGCAGGTGGCCTGGCTAGGCCCACCTAGCATTATGCCCAACAGACGTCAGTGGTCAGCTTTTCTGTGGGTCCCTTGGCTGCCCTCTATAGCTTCAGATAGTTGCCATAGTACCAAGCATCACGTCTTATGACAGTGTCCGAACACAGGAAGGAGTAAATCCCTGCCTAGTGCCGTCTCTTGAGAGTGCAGAAATGCTTGGTAGAGGTAACCATAGAAAACTTTTTCATATCTCATGAATCAGAGGTACATCATAGCCTCAGGACATAAAATGCTTTTCAAGTAGAATACAGTTAGCTTAGGTTTCTTAACGTTTACTTCTTGGGGCTAGGTATGTGCCCAGCTTATGTCACTTGGTAACTTTGAAAAATAAAGTTCAATTATTAAGAAACAAGACATAGACTTTTACATAGTTATTAGGTTGTGTTCAAACATCTACCAGCATCTCATTGTATTAACTGAGATTATATATCCGTTTCTGAGTGAATCTCAATGTCAACCTGGAGACAGTAGCCGTGGAGGTAGGCAGGGATGACACATTAGTGCCTCCAGTTCAGATGAACTGAGACAAAGTAAGCTAGGTCTTTGCCACTGCACATCTCCTAAGCTAACTCTCATCACCAAAAGAAACACGAAAAATTCTTTGCATTATCCGTGACCACATTCTGTCTTCTGTCTTTCCTTTTTTCTCTTCTCTCCTCCCTTCTTTCTCTCTTCATTTTCTTCTCCCTTTCTCTCCTTCTCCACTTCTTTCTCTCTCTTTTGTTCTGTGGGATCAAACCTAGGTATACCAGGCAAATGCTCAAACCTATTTGACCAAAGGTTTAGTTGAAAGGGGATTCTTGCTCTTGTCATTCAGCCATATTCCACAGCTTTGGGGAGCTCATAAACATTGTGGAGTTTCCATAGACAGAAACCTAGGTGGTCAAAGATAAAGGAAAACATGTGTTCGGCAGGGTCTGTCATTATGGAAGGCATATTACAGGCTGCTCAGCAGAACACTACTATTATGGACCATCGGCAGGAACATGGAAGTATTTGTTGGAGGTCCTTATTATAATGATATTTGGCACTGTGAAACATCAGTTATATTGTGGTATAACTTTTGTGAAGATTTCTTCTTAAAAATCTGCTATTAAATCTAGATGATCTAAGGGGTTTAGCGGAGAGAGGAAAGCTTAGTATTGGATAACAGACATAATTACCCATGGAATGTTTCACAATCGGCATTTTGATTGAATTGGTTAAACATTTCCTTCTTGACATTCTTCAAAAGGTGAAACAACCCCTGGTCTCTACTGCAGTAAGGTCATGTTTCCAGGATAACTTCTGGGTGCTTGCTGTCTATTTTTCTGTCATGATGTGGGTCCTCTGACCTGTGTTCTCTATGTGTCCCACTCCTTAAGGTAGGCCCTTTCACTGTGCTGGGTACCCACTAGGCTCCTGACTCAATGATTGTGCATGCTTTCCTTTTGCTTGTTTAAATTCTGCTCATCCCTCAAGGCCAACCTCTCTTTCTCCAGCTCTGCCAACTGACACAGTTCTTGCTCTCTGAACTCTAAACCCAGGCTTACTCCATTAAGGCAAACAGTGCACATTTCTTTATTCATTGTTGTCACGTGTGCATACTGTCTTGTCTCCTTTAGTCTCTTGGAGTTATAACTAGCATTTCTGGCTCAGTCTTTTATCTTAGCACCAAATGGCCAGTGGAGATGGAGACACTTGAATGTCTCAGAGGCTTTGCAACTCCAAGGTATCTGAGTGGAACCCGCCTTTCCTTTCTACTCACGCTCACCTGTAATTAGTTTCTATAAGTTGTCGCTAGACTTTGCAGATTCTCCTTTTCGTTTCTTGTTTGTTTTTAGATAGGATCTAACTATGTGACGTAGGCTGGCCTTGAAGTCTCAGTCCTGCTGCTTCAGCCACCATGTGCCAGAATTACAGGCATTTATGTGCCACCACAGTCAACTTATCACCCTTAACATGTCTTGGGACTCTATTCTCCATCTCTGGCTCAGTTCAAATTTTTGTTATCAGCCAAGACTATAGTGATGGTCTTCCAACAGACCTCTCTCACTCCAGGCTCACCCCTTTTGACCCTTGACTGTTGCCCAGAGAGCAAAGATCATGCTACTCCTCTGCTTAAAAACATTCATTAATTTCCATTTGTCCACCAGAAAATAAATCAGATTTCTTAACATATGTTCCAATGTCATTACTGATCTATTTAGTACCTAGCTTTCCAGTAATATGTTCTGAATCCAGACAATGAGTCTTAAAAAAATCTTTTAAAATTATTTATCTATTTTTTGGGGGGGCTTGGAGAGATGGCTCTGCAGTTAAGAACACTTGCTCTCCTTGCAGAAGACCTGGGTTCGTTCGCATCACCCACATGGCGGCTAATAACCATCTGTAACTAACTCCAGTTCCAAGGGATCTGACACCTTCTGACCTCTGTGGGCACTGCATGACACAGGTGCACTAAACACATGCAGGCAATACACTCATACACACAAAATAAAAATAATAAAATATTTTAAAAATAATTTATTTATTTTTATTTTGTGTGTATGAGTGTATTTTCTGCATGTATGTTAGTGCACCTTCATGTATGTTATTGTACCATGTGTATGAAATGCTGACAGAAGCCAGAAGAGGATGTTGGATCCCCTGAACTGGAGTTACAGACAGTTGTTAGCTGACATGTGAGTATCAAAAACTTAACCCAGGTCCTCTGTAAGAGCAGCAAGTCATGACATTACATGACACAAGTGTGCACTTACACACATGTAGGCAAATATACTCATATACATGAAATAAAATTAAAAATAAAAAAATTATTATTATTATTAGTAGTAGTAGTTGTGTGTGTGTGTGTGTGTGTGTGTGTGTGTGCGTGCGAGTGCGTGCTGTATACCATGGTGCATGGGTGGAGGCCAGAGGACAACTTTCAGGAGTTGGTTCTTTGGGAATTTTAGGGAATGACTTGAGATCATCGGGTTTGTATAGAAAGTCCTTTTACCCATTGTGCCATCTCACTGGTCCCCACACAACTAGTGTTTGACTTCAGTGAACTTGAGCTGGTAGTCGGATATACACCTGTGCTTACTCAGTTCAGCAGACAGGTATTTGGTATCTGTAATTACTAGGAACTGTGCTGTAGTTGTTGATCTTGGTTGTCAATTTAAAGGGATTTAGAATCACCTAGGAGATACCCCTCTGGGTGTGTCTCTGAAAGCATTTCCAGAGGTTTAATGGAATATGGGCAGCAGATCCCATGGGCTGGGATCCTTGACTGAATAAAAAGGAGAAGAAAAGGAGAGTATTCATCTCTCAATATGACCGGTCACGCCATCCCCTGACAATGATTTCCCGCTGGGATGGACTGTATCCCTTAACTTGAGTCACAAAATCCCTTCTTTCCTTAAGATTCTATATGGTCAGACATTTTGTCACAGCCACAAGAAAAGTAACATATATGCTCCATGCCTCACATTATAGGAATTATAGATTTACGTATTTCCTCCATTACCCTAGGAAAGACTTGAATTTTTTATGTTTGAGACAGGGTCTCACTATGTAGCACTGGCTGGTCTAGAACTCATCATGTAGACTAGACTGGCCTGGAACTCACAGAGATCCACCAGTTTCTGCCTCCTGAGTGCTTGGATTAAAGGTGTGCACCACCATATCTGGCAGGATTTATATATTAATGTTTAATGCAAAGTAGGAACTAAATGAATGAATGAGGTAATGATAATGTATAAATATTGTACACAACAGACTATATATCATAACTTAAAATTTCTCACAGAGGAAGCACAACACAGACATTCGAAACATACCTGCCATTTGACAGTTTGGTTTCCAGTGCTTTAGTGGAGTCAGGTGTATCTACACATTTTTAGAGAAAAATATTCTTAGGGTCCATCCATGTCTTTATCCTTATTAAATGTACTACTGCTTAGGATTTTGGAGCTGGTGCCTGGATTTGCATATCCTCTGGTTCCTTTATGGATAGACTGACCTCCTAGTATGTTGAGGTAGATACTTGATGGTATAACTGGGTGGAGTGGTATAGAGTCCCTTTGGATTCATCTTATGAGATTATCCAATAATATGTCATTCAAAGGAAAGAGAGCATACATAATTCAGAGATGGAAGCCTACAACTTGGAACTCCCTGTGGGATCACCCACTAGTTTGCTTTAAATTCCACATCTTGGCTATAGGCTGAATGTTAACATGAACACAGACACTGTAGGGTCTCAGTGACCTGGTCTTATCAGGAGATCCTCAAAGGGTATTATTCTGGATGACTCTGTCTTCTCTCTTTAAACTCCAAATATTTTAGATGTAGTTGGATGACAATTTTAATAAAACAAAATAATCATTTATCTGAGTGGCTCAGATATCAGCTGTTCTTTTACTTTGCAATACAGTAGTTTGGGGTAGGATCATTCTCATGCCTTCTCTAAATTCCTCACATGGTGCTTGTAGGAGCTGTTGAGATTCTGTTTACTGAGGCTGTTCTCACTGTGTGATGTGTGCATGCATTCCCATGCCCTCACCATCTCTTGATGCTGGTGATTTTTGTGTCTTTACTGCTTTTTGTTTGTTTGTTTCTGAGACAGGGTCTCCCTGTAGCCCCAGCCGGCCTGGAACTCACTGTATAGACCAGGCTGGCCTTGAACTCACAGAGATCCACCTGCCTCTGCCTCCGAAGTGCTTGGGATTAAAGGTATGTGCCACCATTCTGGGCTCAAAACATGCTTCTTGAAGGAATGAACCACGGAAAAGATTTTAACAAGGTATTAGGGTAATGGTCCTTAACAGAACCACCTAAAGTTCGCTGAAAGCATAGGAGGCCAAAGCAGTTCAATTATCACTAATTGAGTCTAAGATGCAATTTTATTTCACATTTGAACATTTCTGTAACATCTTCTTGCATTTTTTTTTACAGTCAATGTATTAAAGTCCTTGAGTCATAATTTAAAACAATTTTCTTTCTTAGATATACATAAAAAGTACTTCAAAAAGCCAATGGCACATTAGATTTGAGGAGATAAGAGCATTTCTGGAGAGGATAGCCTGGGCAAAGGTATTATTTAAAGTATGGTAGGTTGTTCTGACACACATCTTGGATTGGAGAGTCTGTGTTAGAAGCTTTGATAATGGAGAAGCTAACAAGAATCCATTTATATCTGTCCTTGAATCCTCAGTACAGTGCCTGGGCTGCTGCTGCTCTTCTTAGGACCTTGTTGACACGTCAGAATGGCTATATAGAAACTGTCCTGAGGTGGGCAGCATTTTGTTTTTTTTCAGGTAAGAAGAAAAGTCCTAAGAGAGCAGTAGGCACAAAGGCAGGCAAGTCTGATGACCTGGACTGTACCTGCTGCTGTGGAGTGGAGGGAGTCAAGTCGGGAACGGGAGCAGAGGATGCTGGGAAGGGAGTTGCTGTACTCTGCCGTCCAGGCCCAGGATTTGAGAGGAGCTGCTGTGGAGTTAGGAATTCTTTCCGAGCCCATTCAAGTGCTGATCTCTAATCTGTCAACATTCTGAGTAACCCAAGAATTTCTGTCACACCCTCCCGGCTTCATTTCGGGCTCATTTTTGTACCAGGTGCCCATGGCTTCGTGGCACTGCTTGCTGGCCCAGGAGCCTCACTAGACTTCTTCTTTTTGCTTTCCCTCTATTGACCCCGTCCTCTGCTCCCGTTCCCGATTCCTTTTCTTATTATCTTAGGTATTTGTTACAATGATGGAAGGTGAGAGAGACATGTACTAAACCCTTGAAAACCATAGCTACTATTTGGTTGGCCTTTTCCATACCATATATAATTTCCTGCTTTCCAAGTAGTGCTTACTGTTTGTGGGCCAGTCACTACCATCCAGTTGACTACAAAGATAGCAGTAGAAATGTGCGAGTAATCCACCAGCAAAGCTTGATTCAGGTTAATTATATTCTGGAGTTTAAAATTATCCATGATTTTTATATGAATTGTCTGCTTCATTATGTTCTCATTTGCAGACTCTGATGGAATTCATGGAAAGATGAAAATTAATCCGATGGGATCTGTTTATTGTGCATTAACCTTCTCTGGAATGTTTCCACTTAGGGGTCATAAAATGATCAATGTAGGTTGTTGCTGGAAAGTCAAGTAGTGTGCTGTCTTCCTCCTGAGCTCTGGACTCTGTCTCTGATCAACATTACTGGATTTATTTCAACGGGATTGGCTTCAGGTCTTGTTATATCTACCAACTACCAGCTTAATTAATGGTGTTTCCTTATGAACTGAGTAATCAGCAGCATTGCTTTGAAGGAGGGATTAGCTCAATGTTGGGAGCTTCTGTGTCATATTAAACTTTCAGAGCCAACCTGAAGTAAACCCAGTTAAGTCTCGACAGGCTCCATTTTACTGGCAGTTTCCAAAGATGGATGGCTCAAATTTTTAAGTTAATGTTAATTATGGAACGATGTCACAGGGAGCACGTTGAATGTCTTTAACCCATTTTAAAAAATCAGGTCAGATTCAGCATCTGGAGGATAGCTTGTAATTTGGTTGGAAATAATTGAGCAAGTTTGACATGAAATGCAATAAAGGGGTCAGGGCTATTCTATGTTTAAAAGTTTTAGATAGATTCATTTAGCCTAAGGCTTTTGTCTGCTGTTACTAGTGAGGCCAAGAGAGTACCCCGGCTTTTGTTTTCTCGGAGTTTCTGTTTGTCTTAAGAGAAGACTGTGCTAAATTATTTATTTGGAAAGCTTTGCAAAAAAGCAGTGGTTTCTACTACGACAGGTGAGGATCCTGCGCTGGTCCGGAATGTGGGCTGGGGCAGGAGTCTGAGCGCACCCTCTGGAGAAGGGAGAGGGAGAGTGACTTCGGTGGTACTCCCCTCCAGTGGATCCTGAGAGAAGATGAATGTGCAAGGGATGTAATCGCCATGGTAGCCAGGGAGACAGCTGAGGCAGTGGGACAAGCAGCCTACGGGAGTGCCCAGGGCAGTCTCATCCTGACCCCTCAGGGAAGCTCTGCACTCTGGGTTGTGACCCAGGGTTGTCCTAACCAGGTAATAGAGAGGAAATCATATTCCTGTCTCTATTAAGGACTGTGGAGGAAAGTAGGATTTGGGGCCATAAATCTTCTTACACCTCCAGTTTTCATGGAGGAAAACAAAGTAGATTCTGGTAGCAGATCCCAAAAGACACTGAAGTGTTGGGTGTTAAAGATGAAACCCTGTGAAAGTCACAACATGGTGAAGTGAGGACCAGGAAGACTTGGGCTAAGATTGAGCTGAGATTGTATGAAGGGGAGGTTCTAGGACAATCTGGATCTCAGGAAAACACAAGTTAGGTTGTAAGCCAAGCTTTCACAGGGGGAAGTTCAGCACAGCTAGGGGTTGTGACAGCGCCATCAGGTAGGTTAGTCCATCTCTGAGTCACCTTTATCTGTATGTAGAAGGAAAGATGTGTTATCTCTACACAGGTGAGTTGCTCTAGTCAAGAAGAGGGAGTCATGGATTCCAAATGTACTTCATTGTATCTCTGAGACCCAAGGATGAGAAAACAAGCCAGTCAGCCAGGGATGATTGCAAGATTGTAACACATAAGACGGCAACATAGGGTTGTGGTGCTTTGGTGGGAGGTGACAGCAGACTATCACAGAGGCAATCTGGGAGCTGGGTCTTCTTCCTATACTCTTGTCTTTTTTTGTGGCCTTCTGTTTGGAACTCTCTCTTAAAAGGAAATATTACTTAACTAAATTTAGTAGAGTTTATTTGAGTAAGCCCAACAAAAACATGATTTGTAAATTTGAACAGAACCTAAGCAAGTTTTCAGAACTCCAGTCAAAAAACATGACCAGACAGCATTTATAGAAAAATTGGAGAATTTGAAAGCCTCTCACTTAGCTACAGCCTCGTTAATGAACCAGTCCACTGGCTAAAGCTTACTGAGTTAACTGGTCATAGCTTCATTAGTAAACTGGCTCCAGGGCCCCTGCAACCTGTCAGTGCTGTTGCTATGATTAAACTTATACTGGTTTGATCTGTTGGGTTCAGTGAAGGTGCCCAGTCCTAATCCAAAGCCTCCTTCTGTTCTAGAAAGTATGAAGGACCACGGTGAGGCCTGGATGAGGGGAGATAAAGAAGCGAATGCTTTGATCAAGGGAAAGAGATAAGAGAGACCTTAAAAGTCACTGGAGGAAGAAGTGAGACTGACTTCAGTTTGGGGTATTGAGCTCAATGCATTTGGCACTAGGTTCTCCTTTTCTACATGCTTTAGGGGCTGGTGAGACACATAACCAGGAAGGTGAAGGACCAGGCTGGCAGAGCTGTGGATGAATTGAATTGAACTGTTTCTATGTCCATTTTTTGGGTGACAACCATAAAACTGTGAATCATATTTTGGCCAGATTCAGCTCCTGGAGAATTATCCCACCCTGTCCCAACTTATAAATGTCCCATTTCCTCAAGGCTCTCATAACAGCTGTCTGGCTTTTTAATGGAAGATATCAGTACGTTCTCCCACGCATATAGCTTGATGCACTTCTGTTCACCAGGTTATTTCTAAAATAATTATTTTACTTCACTTAGTTTTATTTTAGACAGTATCCTAATATGTAGCCCATATTGGCCTCTAACTCACAATCTTCTTGATCTTTCTCTCTCACAACTTTTAATATCTTTTCTTTGTTTTGTACATTTAGTGTTTTGAGTATTACATGATGTATAGAGATTATTTTCTGGTCCTGTCTACTTAGTGTTCTCTATGCTTCTTGTACCTTGATAGATATGTCTTTCCCTTAATTTGGGACATTTTCGTACCTGATTTTATTGAAGATATTTTCTGTGCCTTTGACCTCGGTTTCTCCTCGTTCTTCGGGACCCATGATTCATTTTCATAGACTTGGCTTCTTTATAGTGTCCCAGACATCTTGCATGTTTTGGTCTTGGGTTATTTTAGGTTGGACAATCCATTTCCTCAACCTTGTTTTCAAGATCTGGAATTCTGTTTTTCATTTCCTCCACTTCGTTTTTGCTCTTTTCTTCTAAATTTTTTGTTCCTATAACCAGATTGTTTCTCTCTAATGTTCAGACCATGAAGGTTTTCTGCTGTCTTTGGAAACTTTGTCTGCAAACAGGTCAAAAGAGATGTGACCCAAGGGCTCATTATTAACTGAGCGTTACAAAAAACATGGTGGACTTGACTACGGCTGACAAGAAGTTGCTACAGAAGACAGTGGCATCTGTAAAGGCCAGTTTTATTTTTGATTTACACATAACTGTAAATAGTTATGAGGTACAACATGCTATTTTGACGCATATATTTTGTAATAATCAAATCAAGTTGTTAGCATATCCATCATCCCAATCATTTATTCTTTGTGATGAGAATACTAAAAATTATAACAGAACTCAGGCTTCTGAAGAGCAGAGCACTAGAACCTGTTCCTCCTGACTGTAGCTTTGTATCGTGACAAGCTTTCCCCTCATTCCCCCAGCTTTCCCTATACCAGCCTTGGAAACACCATTCTGTTCTACTCACTACTTCTTTGATTTCAACTTTTTCGTCATCTATTATACGTGATCTCATGAAGTATTTGTCTCTGTGTGCCTGGCATATCTTACTTTCCCTTGAGAAAGATTTCTTCATTTTATGTTCCTGGAATGCAGTAGATACTCTATAAATATACATAGTCTGGAAAACCCCTCCTTTTTGAAATCTATGTGTTTGTTTTATTTATATAGAATGTTACCTGTAATAGATTTTGGTCCACTTTCTTCTCCTTAACCTATACTATTCAAGTTTGAATATTTAAAATGTCCCATCACATATATAACATAGGAACTGATTCTTTTACACAATTAAATTAATAAGTTTTGAATTATGTGAGTCCTTTATTTTCAAACGCAACGTCTCATCTTCCTTCTGTGGTAACTTTTCCTGGGGGAGACACAAGCAAACAAATATCTGTTTACCCCAGATGGGATACTAATGACACACCAAATAGATGATTCCATGCAAACATATCCTGGCAAACCAAAGAACTGAATTGGAGTTACTTCCAGGAGCATGAGTGAGGAATGGCCTATCAAAGCACGTGCAAGTTCCTAGAGACTACACCACTGGAGAAAAACCCCTCTACTTCCTAGCAACTACTAATTATATATATATTATAGGGAGGAGCAGGGCCTTGTATAATTCCTGAGATAGATGGTGAGTAGTTCCATGTGCAGCCTGGTGAACCACTCATGAGCTTCCTCTTCAATTGCCTTGTGTGCCGCCTCCCTCCATGAGGGAGTGTTAGTGGGTCCAATCTAGTGAGGTCTTGTGCAGGTCATCACAGTTGCTCTGATTTCAAGGTAGCAACAGCAGTGCCTGGAGGAGAGTGTTCTTCACACCTGTAATAGCTCATCTTTCCTTTGTTTGAGTAACTCTGTACCAAGTGTCTTTCTCCGGAATTCAGCAATCTATAAATGTAATTTATTGCATCAGTAACTGAATTCATTATCCAACCTTCAATTCATGTAATGTCTCCCTGTGATAGGGTATTTCTATGATAACTTCTGATATTTTAGCCACACTCATATTTTTCTAACATTGTTTATAAGAATTAAGGATATTAATCAAAAGACCTTTTGAAAATTCCAAAATAAACAGTTGTGGCCACTTTTAGTGGTACTGTTGAAGTCTGATGTTCAACCCCCAGTCCTGGGAAAAACAGAAACTATTAACTGAAGTTGCACTGACAACACTTTGGGCTGGGGAGATGGCTGGGGAGTAGATAAAGGGCTTGTCACGGTAGCATGAAGGACTGAGTTGAAATCTCAGGAACCCATGTAAAAGTCGGCATGGCGACATGTTTCTGTGATCTCCATGTTTCCACAGCAAGATGGGAAGATGAGACTGGAGACTCCGAAGATGCTCCTGGCTAGCTAACCTGGCATACATAGTAGCAAACAACAAAAGTGAGACCCTATCTCTAACAAGGTGGAATGTGAGAACTGAAACCCAAAGTTGTCCACGGATCTCCACAAATGTGCTGTGGCCAAACTGTACTCACACACAAACATTATTCTCTCTCTCTCTCTCTTCCCCCTCACTAGAACTGGGAAGTTTTTGTCTATCCTTGGGGGAGGAAGGGAGATAGACAGACAGAAAGAGTTCAGTCCTATCTGTGGTTATTTAGAGACACTGTGACTATCAATATGGAAGATACAGAGTCTAAAAGTTGATCCTAATGTGGCATAACTAATTAGTGATTAAAAGAACTTTGGAAGGACAAGGAGTTACATAGCAAGATGACATTTGCATTAAAAATGATCCTGGACTGGGGAAATGTATTAGACATGCAGTTTATCTGAGAAAAGATCATCCCTCCAGTCTTTGACTGCTTTTTGAAAGTAACTGGAGTTTCTTTGATGAACAGATGATGAATTTTATGTCCTTTCTATGATGCAGTCATCCAAAACTAAGCTCCTGTCTGTTTCAGCTAAGAATGTGGTGACCTTATTATGTGGGGCGACTTGGTTGTCTTCTTCATAGACACTGACCATTACCAAGTCATTTCATATCAAAATTTATTATGTTTGTCTCTAAGTTTAAAACAGTTCCCTGCTTGAAAACTTTATAAGCCATACTAAATTTTTATAAATTAAATAGCTAAAAATTATCTTTCAGTTTAATATATATTCTTCCCAGGAAACTCTGATATCGTTTTATTCAAGAGAGGCAAATTGAGAGAGATTCTTTACATTATTCTTGATGATATAGAATCAAATGGCATATGCTTTATGTTTTTGTGTTAAGTACATTCTAAGTGCTAAGATACGGATATAGTAAGAAATATCTATGGTATGAAATCACAGACAGTGAAAGTCAACCATTTAGTATTTCTAGGATTACCTGGAATTATCTCATCCTTAGTCCATCCATTCAGAGTTATTCAATATACATCAAAGATTTGAGGTTTATGTAGGGGTGGAGGAGGTGGTTCATCAGTTAAGAGCACTGTCTGCTTTTACAGAGTTCCTGGGTTCAGGTCCCCAGTAATCACCTAGTGGCCAATAACTGTTGGTAACTCTAGTTCTAGGTGATACAATGCCCAATTCCTGCCTCTGTGAGCATTGCATGCATGGGAGCACTTACATATGTACAGGTAAAGCATTCATACACTTAAAATAAAAATAAATAGAAAATTTAAAGTATATGTAATATTTAAATTTTATGTTTAATTTAAATTATATTTTTGCAAATTTCATGCACTATATATATATTTTTGCATTTAGATCCCTTTCTCTATCTGTGACCCATCATATTACCTCTTGTCTGATTTTATATGCATCTCTCCCTGTCTCTATCTATATGTGTATATATATCTTATTAACTCAAATTTATGTCCTTAAATGCCCTTCAGCATGGGTTCATCTGTTAGAGCCTTGTTAATCTACGCAGAGTCACACCCTTAAAGGTGACTGACTGTCCCGCTATTGGTTGCCATTAGTTCCCCAGATATGTTTTTTTTATCCATTTCCGTACTTTTATGCTGTGACTTTGTCTGACGTGAGCTTATGTGGGATTTGTGCATGTTGTCGCCATTGCTGTGAATTCATATGAGTAACTGCCTACTTGTCTGGAAATTTTATTTATGTTTGTGTGTGTGTGTGTGTGTGTGTGTGTGTGTGTGCATGAACGCACATGTGTGTGCAGGTGACTGTGGAAGTCAGAAGAGAGCTTTTGATCTCCTGAAGCTGGAGTTATGGGTGATTATGAGCCACCCAAAGTAAGTACTGGGAACTGAACTTTGGTCCTCTGAAAGAACAGCAAGTACTCTTGATTGCTGAGCCATCCCTCAGCCCCGTGATATGTTTTCAATAAGGAGAATAAAGCTTGCACTTTACTTTGACTTCATACAATCTCTTGGAGATGGTGGCAGCCCTCGTTGCTTCTCACCAGCATATCCATACGGCAGTTATGTGACTATATGACTTCCTTCAACTAATGAAATGTGGTAGGAAGCAACTTGGGCCATTCTAAGTTGAAGTATTCAAGAGTGGGTGCTTAAGTCTTCTTTTCTTCTTCCTGCTGCACTCTGGATGATGAGCCCAGGTCCCTGGAGGGATATTCCATAAGATTGATATGGTGTGGGACATCTCCTGTTCCAGGAATATCTCTTGTGTGATAGCAAAATAAGTTTTGTTGGCTTGGGCTACTAGGGTGATGGTATTGCTTCATATTGAGAAATAACTCAAGCTACCTGATTGATGTAGAGATGACTCTATATTAATCTTCACAGAACTGTCTCATTCTTTACATCAGATGCATAGAAATCTGTTATTTAGGTGTCCTAGAATTTATTTATGCTTATTTTTGACTATTCATGGATACTTACTCTATTTCTAATATTCTTAGAAACAGTGCTGCAGAGAATATTTCTGTAAGTTACACTCTTTTATTGATATATCCTTTTAATTATTATTCTTTTTCACAAGAGGTGTGATCTTCTCAGACTAGCTCTTTGTAGCAGTTTTCTCTGTGTATAGGCTACTGTAGACTTTAGTTACTTTTAGTCAACAAGGGGCCATTTGTGAGAAGTGACCCATCGTTTCTGTATTGATGGATTTAAGAGCAGCTGCTTAAGTCTCTTCTTTCCTCTTCTTGCTGTGCTCTGGTTCTGATATTCTGGATGATGAGCTCTGTCTCATGGTCAGGTTGCTTCTGCATATGTGATATGATAACGGTCGATTTATCATTTATCTCTGCCTCCTCCCCTCCTCCTTGAGCCTTGTTTTAGTTTCTTTTCCGGTTGCTGTGATAAAATACCTTGACAAAAGCAACTTGGGGGAGAAAGGTTTTATGTTAGCTCACAGTCCCAGGTTACAGTCCATCACAGTGGGAAGTCACAGCAGCAGGAGTGGTTTGATCATATCACATTTGTAATCAGGAACAGAAAGCATGCATTCTGGTGCTCAGCCTGTGTTCTTTCCAGTCAGTGAAAGGTCCAGTTGTGAAATGGAGCCACCCACATCCAGGGCACCTCAATTAATTCACCTGAAAAAGTCCCCTGGGGGAAAACCCTCAGGTCAACCTAATCTAGATAACTCCTCATTGACTTCCATCCCAAGTGGTTTTACATTGCCTCAACAATCAAAGTGACCGTCACAGTCCCACTCCTGATCCACCGAGCTTATTCTTAGTCAGGTATTACTGGATTTGCTCCTCTCTGTGTGTTGTCTGCATTGCAAAGCCTCCTCTGTTTTCCCTTTTTTCTGAAGCTTGTAGCCATCAGCAGTCCCCTTACACAACTTGCTGTGTCCTGTCTAATATTTCCGGCATTTGATAGTTCCTTCTCATATTTTGCATTTTGACTTTTAAGTTGTGTCCTGATATCATCAAAGATGTAGTTTGATTTGTGCTTCCTATTGCCTTTACTTTGGGGTGTTTTGCAAGAGAAGGGTTCTGTGCCAGTGTTGTGGCGTCACTACAAAATCACACGCTTCCCCTAAGGCTTAAAATATTAATTTTCAAGTTGTTACTGATTTTTAATATGTTTTGAGTCTAAGAGAGCTCATGGAACCCCACTTGGGATTTATTTTAAGCAATATTAAATTTATAACTCTGTACTGAAAGAATCATGTGGCTCAACCTAGCACACTGAGTTTGTTTGCTACGTGAAGGATTTAGTACTCTGCTACATACATAGATATGGTGGCCATACACCTCTGCTTCATCTCAGTGCTGTCAGGAGCCCCGGTCACACTGATGCCCAGCATTCTAACTGCCATAATTTGAAAGCTCAGGCCTAGCTCTGTTTGACATAAGGAAGAGGGTAGAGGTAAAAATTCTCTGTATTTTAATGCTAAGCAACTAGATCAATACTATAGCTTATTTTTTCTTTCAAGCTGAATGATCACATATTTTAAGTTCTTTAATCCCCAGTATCAGCATTCCCTAAATCAAGTGTGAGCCTCACCAGAAGAAGTCAAACTGTAAACCCTAGAATCTTGCATTTGAGATCAAAGTAGATTTGCTCTTATACAGGATGAGTGAACTCTCAATGCTCCAGCAGATTGTGTATTCTGCACAGCAGCCTGAAATGCCTGGGATCGCTTTAACTTAATAAGTAGAGTTAGTTATTTGGCACTTGGATAACTGCCTCTGAATTCTCATTTTATTTGTTGGGAGCAGTAATTAAGAATAAGTGGCATCTATTTCCATTTTAGTTTGTCATATCTCTGCCCTGACTCAGATCTCTAAGATCCAGGTTGGCTGACTGAGTCTGTGGTGTTCAGGGTGTAGCAGTGGTGGTCTGTGCTTCACTCAAGCCCCCTCAGCGTGTCTGATCTGGAATGGGCAGCTACTCCACACTGCAGGTACCTGTCTGTGGTGGTTTTCTGTGTCTTCAGGGACATGTTTCACCTACACATGGGGCCAGCAAAAGTGCTGGAAAGTTCATACACCTAGGAGCAGGCCCCTGGGAGTGAGAGGGAGCTGATGGCTAAATGCACGGCTTTGTCCACCCTTGGATGGAAACACTTCAAGATGAGTTCTGTGAATTCTCCCAGACTTTCCAAATGGATGTGCCCACAGGAGACATCAGCTCATTAACGTTAACATTCAATGCCTTTTTCTTTGGCCCATTTCACTGCTCTCTTGTGCTGCTTCCTGGGATCATGTCCCAAACAATCCTGCTGTATTCAGTCTTTGCCTCAGGCTCTTCTCCCAGGAGATTTCAGTCTAAGGCCTTACCTAAGTATCAGGAGAGGTTGAGAGTAACGAGTCTTTCAGATGATCTTGAAGTTGGGAAGAGGGCAACAAGAGAGGGCCCTTGAGATCCAGAATGCATCTTGTATATGTGAACCCCAAGATGCTCCTGACCATAGAGAAGAGTGTTTCTATTGACCAGTGTGTTCATTTCCCAGAGCTGCTTTGACATGCTACTACAAACCATGTGGCTTAAAATAAAAGACATTTATTCTCCCTGAGTTCTGGATGACAGAAATCCGAGATTCAGACTTGTCTAGGTTCCTCTGAGAGAGGGTGCATTCCTGCCTTTCCTGCTTCTGATGGCTGCTAGCACTCCTTGGTATGTAGATGCATCACCTCCTTCTTTGCTTCTCTTGTCCCATGGCATTCTGTGTCTACATATCTTCTTTTCCTTAAGGACACTAGTCATATTGGATTAGGGCCCACTGTGCACTAGAATGACCTCATCTTTACTTACATCTGCAAAGAGACTATTTCCAAATAAGGTCACAGTCAACATATTTTCTTTTGTCTTTAATTGTTTTTTAATGTTATATGTGTTTATAGGCTATAGGGTGATAATTTGGTATATATGCATGAACTATAATGACCAAATCAGAGTAATTAGCACTTCTGTCTTCTTAAACATGGAAAAATCTTTTTGATTAACATGTAATAATTACACAAATTTATGGGATTTCAACAAATGTATATAATGTGTGCTGATCAAATCAAGATAATTAACATTTCCACTTTCTTTTTACTAACTCTGCTTAGATACTTTGAGACTAGTTCTCCAGTTATTCATAAAATATAGCATATTATGAACTGAAGCTAACCCACTGTGTTATCTGTGTTTGGTATCTACATGTTTTTGAAGAGACACAGTTCAACCTACCATATCTAGAGACTGAGTCAATGAATGACTCATCATATTGTTAAAGCAACGACAACAACAAAAAACCCTTTAAAACTAATCAAGAGTATAAGCTTCTCTAGCCTACACTCTAACTTAACTGGATGTTTCTAAAAGAAAAAGGGGTGGCTATAAACATTTAATCTCTGAGATATGTGGATCCCATGGGGCTCAAGTTCTGGTGAGGGATGGGCATATTTTATCTTGGAGCCAAGATCACCATAGGCAAAAGATAGTTGTGTAATGGGTAATTTCATCAAGATGGAGGCCACCACATAATCTGGTCACTATCTTGGTGAATGACATCATCAATATGGGGACAGTCACGTGACTCAACTTCTATCTTGGTTAGTGACATCTAAAAGATGGTGGTGACCCATGTGACATTGTTGGATCTTGATTAATCTAACCACATGGCATAAGCCAAAATGGTGACACCCAGAAACTTAGCAGTAAGTACTGAGCTCTAGGGGAGCACAGTACCCTGGGAATTCCCTGGAATGCAGGCTTAATCATGTCTCAGTCTTCTTGCAATTTTATTTTGTTTTGATTTTCACCTTGGATTCTTGATGAGATCATAGAAATAGGAAACCCAGAGATTCAAACCCAGTCTCTACTGTTATGTGATAAGGTCAATGCATTTTTATGTCAGACTAAGGAGGTAATGCTTGAGCCGCATGGTAGGATTTTAGATTTTGACATTGTTTTACATGATTTATTCACTGGTTTCTGTTTTGAATTCTGACATCTTTTATAGGCTATATTTACTGATTTCTGAAGATTACTATTTTAGATTTTTATGTTATTTTGCATAATATATTTGTTGGTTTCTAAACGGTTTTGAAGCCATAATGCCTCCAGCTCTTACCAGCTACCAAGAAAGTTGACATTGATGGTTATTCCTGGGAAGCTCATGAATATTTGCAGTACTCTAAGGTTAAACCATGCAAAAGACAAGCTGCTACTAGCAGGTAGCTGTAGCAGTGGAGACAAAAAGGGGTGGACTTCTTGGGTGGTAGGCCTAAGATGCGGGCTTCACTGGTCTTAATTCCTGTCCTTTCTTGCACTATGATTCCAAACCTATTTTTATCTGAGATAAAATATTCTTTCCTCCTCTTAGTTGCTCTGTGCTTACTTTTGTTTCTGCCCCATCATGCCCTGGGAACCTCTACTTTTCACTTTCTAATTATAGCATCTTGGACAGACTAAAGAGAATAAGCATTCTGATATCCTCTCTTTCTAAGTTTTTAGGTGCTATTGTTTAATATGTTTCTTATTCTCCAGATTACAGGTACTTAATTCAAGATTATGTATGGTAAATTATAATATTATAATTAATATATGGTTTTTCTAATCCAGATACACTGATAGTCCTCTTTCAAAGGATTCACCCTGAGAGCTATTAGGCTTACCTCTTATTAAATATGAAAAATAAAATTTAGAATGACAAATTATAAATTTTAAACAGGGTCAGAGGAAACATTTAAAGGGATATGAAGATTCAGCCCTCGAGAGAGTCAAATTTGGAAACTATTCCTAACTTATGTGCTCTTTATAAGTTGACTGATTTCCTTGTTGTATGAGGGGTAATATACAGTCCAGTGGTTTTGTAAATGGCAGGTCCTGCACAGGCAAGATAAGATTAACCAGACAAAATGCAGAAAGAAACCATTAAGGTCACAGGGGAGAATCAAATTGACAGAGGGACTATTCTGAGTGTACGCCCCCTTCTTTAAAAGGATCACTAATAAAGAAGGAGAGGATACAGGTACACACTCCGAGCTCATGAAGATAGAAAGACAGTGCTTAGTTGACAGGTGCCTCCTTTTATCATGGTTGCTCATGGGAAAGGGATGAAAGGATCTCCAGGGGATGCTCTGGAGAGGCAGATAAAGAAAACTTGGGAGGCATTCTAAAGTACCTTCTTTTGTCTTATAGGTAATTATTTATTGTCTCTGGCTTTGCCTGGAAGTGCTTCCAAGGCTATATTCTTACCCATTGGGATCAACTCTATTCATGCACCTTAAGAAAGAAGTACTGATGTTTTTCTGCACTCAACCCTGGCTTAAATATAAACGGGAGGATAAAAAATGGCCTTTTATGGGAACCCTCAGAGGAAGGGTTCTTGTTAACTTTTTCAGGTTGTTTGCCTCCATTTATAGACACAAGCTAACTGATTGTGGGTATAAGCTTTCATACACCTGATCACCTCAAGTATACTCAGGTTTGACACTGGTAAAGGCAAATACTTCTGTCATGTGATGCTACTTGATTATGGGTACTCACTGCTATGCAGCCATGGATTCATAGAGTTTAGAAATATAAGGTGACCTCTTAAAATAAAATGTTCTATTTCTTGCTAACCCCAGTTCCCAAAGTAAGACCCAACAGATGAGAAGACTCCACCTAGACAAATGTATACAGGTTATAAGAAGGACAGATGTTTTCAGTTCTGCCAGTAGTCACTGGACTCAACAAGTCTCCTGTCCAATGTAAACCACTGAGTTAAGTTCTACAGAGAAACAAATGCCTTTTTGTGTATACATGATATTGGTAAATTGCCATATGCTTTTTAAGCTCATTGAGAAGCTGGCTCTGGAGATGGGATTGACCTTCTTACTTCAAGCTCAAGTATGTTCATCTCAGTGTGTCCTACAGGACTCTTGTCTTGGGTCAGGCTGGCCTCCTGATTCTGTGACAAAGAAAAATGTGAATAAGGAAACAGCCTAAAAGTAAAGGCATTGTGCCCTTGAGAACTAAACTAATTTCAACAGAGGTTATTATTATTTATGTCATGAGCTAAAATGTCTATAGTAAAAGCAGCTAATTGGGATTCTTTATTTTGTCACAGCAATGGAAAAAGTAACTAACATAGACTAACATAGACTAATGCAAATGTGTGAGCACTAAGATTTACTAAATACTTAATGAAAGAACCAACAGAATAGATAAAAAGAAATAAAAGACTGTTTATAGTCCATGGAGAGGATAGAGAGAACTATCCTACCTAAAATTCCTCAGTCAGTAACTCTACAACCTCAGTTTTCCTTAGTTGATTTCTGTTGGATGTTGTGAAAATCAATTTGATAATGTTTTTCTATGTACCTTCTGCTTCTCGATATCTACTGCTTACACTCATTCAAGACCTAAAACACAGTTTTGGTAGACTACTCACCAAACTACAGAAAGTAAGAAAGATTTTAGACTGTCTTGTGTTTTTTATAAAGTTTATCTGAGAAATTATAAAGCCACAGATTATATTAATTTTCTTACCTTATAGATTGAATTCAATTTTCTTTAAATAAGATGATGCTGTACATTACTCTCTTCTGAGCCAAATGACTACCTTCTGAACTAAATGACATCAACTGTGCCTGTTTGCAAAAGATCCTCATGACTGGGCTTGTTGACTATCATGTTCCTACATAAAGTTGGGGTAAGCAGGGTCATTGAACTGTCACCTCAGTCTCCAGTCACTCTTCCCAGCCAGTTAGATGTAATTTGCCTTAATCACACGTGGCCTACTGTCTTTGGGAGAACTAAAGAATATAATATGGGGAAGGTTAGGGAGAGAGGGCTCAGTCCATGAAGCTACAGGATGTCACCATCCGTAGTGAATAAAGATTTTCCAGTGCTCTTGGGTCATCCATGTGCCTGGCAGTAACCCCTCACCAATGCTCTCTAAATAAACTCAATAAAATCATTGGCTCCTCATAGTGAACTTTAATGTAATCAGACATTGGTTTGTCACTAGAAACTTAGAAAAGGTTAGACATTGTCTAGTACTCCCAGGATGAAAATTCTCACAACATACAACAAATTTATTTGTTAGTGTTATTATGCTTCATGGTATTAAGAAAGGAAATGAAAAAGTGAAAAATATTAGAACATTATAGAAATGGAACTATTTTATTAAGAAGGATTTATGTATGAACATTAATTTGGCTGGGTGTTTCCAGAATGGACAAGAAAATGAGAAAGCTTATGTAAATGATGAAGGTCTGTGTAGATTTGTTAAGGTGTATGAAAGATGAGACTTTAATATATAGGGCCAGCAGACATGTGGGTCTTGTGCTAATAGATGTGTGGGGACCCATGTTGGCTCCAGCCACCTCTCTTGGGGTGTGGGGGACAAGTAGAGGGTATACAGAAGGCAGCTGTGAGTACTCCACCCTGCTGTATCCTGGCACACCTTGCTTTCTAGGGGCTGATCATACAGGTGGTCACTGAGCTGTGTACCCATCGTCAGTTGGCCATCATCACCCAGGTGACAAGCCCCTCAGATTGCTGGGTACAGGCAACTTGGTAAGTAACAAAGAAAATGACTGAAGAGCCAAGATGGTAGCAGTGGTGGCTCTGGGCAAAATGAGACTCTGGTCAGAAAATGTCACATTTCTGATTTCCTGTGGCCAGTGAAGAAATGAAGGCCACAGATACGACGGGAAGCCACCCAGAACAGTGATCATGAAAAAAACAAACCAACAACAGCAACACAGGTGATCCGTCTGCCTCTTGAGCAGAAGTGCAAGGTGGTTTTCTCCGATACTGATGCCCCTCTAGTGAGAAACCCAAGTCAGAAAGAAGAGGTTGCCTGTGTTTGCTGTACAGAAGCTAAAATGCTTCATCTTAAATACAAGTATATTCATGTGGACAGAGCAATGGAAGCAGAAAAATAGAGGAATCAGTGTAATTGAAACTGTGATTCCCTCCCATGAGCCCGGAGCTGTGATCACCTCCCATGAACCTGAAGCTGGGGTCCCTTTAAGTAGGATCAGATCTCTACTTAAAGTAATGAAACTATTGATCTGGTCTTGTTAGCATTTATATAGGTGTATCGGGGGTCTCAGCACTCGGGGCCAGCCCTAGGGGACCTCCCCCACAGTGGAATAGATTTGGAATCAAGACACCGACTCCGGGAGCTGGGCAGGAAGCAGGCCAAGCGTGTGGCACTACAAGCTCATTTATTCAATAGGTGCAAAAGCTCTTATAGGTCTGGATAGCCAATGACCTCATGGGGGCGGTCTTGAATACAGCCAACAGTAAGTTTGTCCCCATGTAGGCAGGTTCTTTCCAGGTGCTGGGCAGAAGCTGGTCTCACGACTAGCCAGAGCAGAATGCCATGCCCACAGGAGCCATTCTTCTATTCCTCCTAGCAGGTGGCCTGGCTAGGCCCACCTTGCATTATGCCCAACACAGGCTAGCTTAAAGAACAAAAATGTATGTCTGCTCAAAGTTTATTTAAGAACAGCTTGCTTTTGCTCAAGCTTTATTTACATATTACATGGTAATCAGAAGTACGAGACCAGTGTTATTAATCTTCTTGGATGTTTAAATAATAGTACTTGGAGGCCTATATAATGTGGTTAGGCTTAAAGGGACAAATTTTTTGCCCTTTACCCTCCAATGTCAACTAAGTCTCATGAGACTATGGTACATCTTTTGAAATATCCTATAATTATGGTGAGTCACTGGTCCTCTTGTTCAGGGAGGCCATGGAGACCCCACCAGATGGACTTGAACCAGTGTCCAGTCTACAGAGAGGCGGGTCAACCCAGAGGAAATTTCCTCAATGCTTCCAAGAAGATTCATGATTAAGTAAGTTCTTTAACTTATCCTCACTTAGATTGAACAACTGGTAAAAGGTAGGCCAAAGGACCCAGTTCTTTGGTTCTTCCCAAGATCAAGTGAGCCCTGAGAACTGGATAGTGAGCTGATCATGAGAATAAAAATTGATTAATTTATGACAACTCCATAGTCTTAAACACCTAATAGGAAAGTATAACCAAAGATAAAAATGATTGGTATGCTGATTTAAGAGCCCAAGGGACTACACTTCCCAAACATTAGGCTTAAATTCATATAAGATGCTATTTAGATAGTTACTTCTTACTAATGCTTTTATTGTTAATAAGAAAATACTACACAAATGTAAAACTTCAAACCTTGGCCTAATCCAGCATTGCAGTGCTAAAGCTAAGAGAGACAAGCCCACTATTAGGTTAAACCATAAAAATAAATGATGACTAAATTTCTTTTCTTTTCCCCTCAAGAAGCAATTTGGGAGGAAACTCACACTGTGATTCTAAACACCTAGAGATTCCAACAGCTATCAAAGTGCCTGAAAGCAAATCCTGCATTCACCGCTCTTGAGTTCATCCCAGAAAGTCAAAAGAAAAATAGAAAGAAACCTAATAGATGTATGATCTTTGAGCCCTCATCAAGAAATTCTAATGGGCTTTGATTTGGACATTTACAAATATCCTCTGTTCTGACTTCTGGTTTCCTGCCTAAAACTTGTCACGCTCACTACTACTGCCTTTACTTTTCCCTCTCATCTTCCCAGGCACCACTCAAGGGTTTCTCTACCTCTCTACAGCTAGTAATTATGTACTATGGGGTTTTTAGATAGACCTACTGAAGGGATACCCCAGTTACCACACGGACACCACTACTCAGCATGGAAGAAGCCAGAGCAGTCCTTACTCCAATTCCCCATTGGCAATTAGGGTGATCTCTTCAGAGGGGGCATGGTTAGAACAGGGGGTAAAAACTGGCTTGGCAGCTGTGGTAATTTGAATGAGAATGTCCTCCATAATCTTCATGTAGCTGAAAAGTTTGTCCCCAGCTGGTGGTGATGTTTTGGGTGATCTTAGAACTTCTGGCCTTGCTGGAGGAAGCATGTTACTTGGGACGGGCTTTGAGAGTTCTTAAGCCTTACCTGACTTCCAGTCACTCTCTCCTTCCTGTGCCTGATTGAAGGTGTGATCCCCCGTGGGTGGCCTTCTACTCTGGCCACCTCCTTCTACCACGACTCCCCTACCATTATGAACCCTCACGCTCTGGAACTGTAAATTCAGATTAACTCTTTCTTCTATAAGTTTCCTTGGTCATTTTGTCACAATAACAGAAGAGCAAGTAATATAGAAGTTTAGGGTTTTAAAACCCCAAAGAAAAGTAACCAGTTTCTTGAGTAAAAGGCAAAAATATCCTTGGGCCTCTTTACAGCCTACTCTGTGCCAAAGGCCAGACATGCAGAAGTATTTGGGGGCTCTGATCTGAGTCCTAAAAGATTTTAAGTTTAGCTCTTCAGAGGGGAGATTGTTTTAGTAGCAAAAATTTCCTTCAACAGTATAAGAATCTCTGGCCTGCATGAAGTCCCAACTTTTCAGCTTTGCATGCAACACCTGATCACACGACTACCCTATGTGGTAATGGGATGGCAGATTTTTCCTGCTTAGAATCCCTGACCCTTAGGGCAGTTCTTGTGGATCAGGGTCCCAGACATGTAGCTCTGTGTAATTCTTGCCTGTTTTTCTAAATTCTTCAGAAAAGCATAATTTCTTCCAATAAAAATCAATAAACACAACACTAACATCAGAAACACCATCTATTCTGAAGCTGGAATTGGGATCTCAGCCAACAGCATCCTTCTTTTCTTCCACATCCTCATGTTCATTCTGGGCACAGGCCCAGCCTCACTGACTTGCCCTTTGGACTCTTGGCTCTACTTTTCTTCTTTATATCTCTTTTCTAGCCATATTTTCCCTAATGCTTTGGGCTGTCTTAACATCTGTGTTTCGTTACTTTCCCTCTAAGGCTCCCTTCCCCTCCCACCATACAGCTTTAGTCCACATGTGTCTAACTGACCTCCATGTATCATCTCCAGATCAGCATTGCTTCACGGTTTTTATCCTTCTCCCCTCCAATCTCCTTCTCAAGGCAGCAGCTGAGATTTGCAGCTTGCTTGTCCTGATGTGTTTTTTTTCCCTTAAATTCTAGTAAAATTGTCTTAGAATTTCCATTTGAGTCCATTCTTACCATTCTTAAATTCTTAATGAAGGACACTAAGAACCCTGGAAGGGGAGCCTTCTTCTCCCCTGTGTCAGTACAATACTTATCCTTCCTCAAACCTGCCTCCCTTTAGTGCCTTTAGACCAAGACCTAGGACTGTGTTTCAGCATGGCCAAAGTAGGGACATACTTCCCCTGTTATGAAAAGAATAGGATTATTCATCAAGAGAGAATAATATATAATAATGACAAAAGACCAAGTCTGGGCCTCGATCTTGAGGGTTTGAAACATAGAGGGTGGAATATGAAAGAATGTAAAAGATGGGAACAGAATTTAATACACTGGCAAAAGCTTGGCCTCATTGTTGGTGGGACAGTCCCCTAAAGTTTACAAACATCACTGACATCTAGCATTTGTGGTAGACATGGACAATTAGAAAGGAAACTGAGGATGTATGCCCAGTATACTTACATACATGCAAACAAAACACTCATATACATAAATAAATAATTTAAAGATGTCTTTATGAAAGTTGTATTCTCTCCTACATGCCACCCCCCTGGGGGGTTGCTGGGATGGGAATCTGTCCTGTTTCTGAGATCCTCCAGCTTTTTGGGTTTCGACTCTGAGAAGAGTTTGGTCAAGTTCTTCAGCTGCTTTACCACCTTACAGCCCCAGGAGCTACATCCATAAGTGCACCATGGATTCCCTGTAAAGATTCTTGTCAAGAGCTATTTGGTCAATCAAGAATTCAGTTGCCTTGACTCGGGGCCACAAAACCGGCTGCCCTGCCACACTTGCCTGCATTGCCCAATGCCTTTCAGCTTCCCCAACCCTGTCTTGAAAGCAGTTAGTTCTGTTTTTTTTTAACTACATATGCAGATGCATTTATTAAAAACTTAGTTATAGTCTCATCTCTATTAAGTGGTGAATTTGTAATTCACTGCAGACTCATATTTTGCCAGGCAAATGAACTGCAAGTCATACTTTTTCTTTCAACTGTGGCGTAGAATCTTCAGTCACAGCATGGGAGACAGTTGTCCTGGCAGCAAACACCAGCCCCGACTGTGAGAGCAGGAGGAATGGTGCTGGTGACATAGCCGAGCCACCGGGATGGGAAATGCTGGGACAGCTTAATTGAAAAATTGCTTCAGCAACTGGTGGAGTTCTACATTTTCTTAACAAGACCATCAGTTACCATAAAAACAGAATGTACTGGGTTGTTTTACAACTTCTTACTCAACTCTCTGTTCTGTTCTTCATACCTGTTTTGGTTGTTCCATGGGATAGCCCACCCAGAGGCTGCTAACCAAATCTTCAGAGAGATGCTTCCTACAAGAACCTGTGTGGAGGGAGCATTTAGAACACATTCCATCAATCCACTTCTATTTATTTTAGATGTACATAATTATTTAGATTAGTAAGAAGCAGGCCAACCTTATCACCTCAAAAAGAGCCTTGTTGAACTTGTGGACATAATGGTCATGTTAAACTATTTCGCTCCTTGTTATAATCATGGATGACAAAAGTGGGATCTGACCTACTGCTTATGTTCACATTCAAACACAAAGAGCAACAACCAACAGTTATGGAATATTTACTCTATACTTAGCAATATGGTGATTTACAAATAATTCTGTTTGGTCATATATTGCTTAATAATGGTGATGTCATAGTGGCAGAAAGCCCCTTAGGAGAAGGTCAGGAGAATAAATCTCTGGCCTGGATGAAGACCCAACTTTTCAGTTTTACTGGTCAGAGGACCACTCCTAGGAAGGTGGGCTCACTTTCAATGATGCTCAAAATGGGTGGGATACCTAGTATGTTAATGAGATGGTGAACTCTCCCTGGTAGGAATCCCCATCTCTTACTGTTGTTCTTGTGGACTGAGGGCACAGACATGTGGCTTTCTGTAAATCTTGCCCTCAGTTCAGAGAAGTATAACCTGTCCTTTTCTTTTTCATATCTCTTTTCTAGCCCTACTTCCCCTAACGCTTTGGGTTGTCCTAACACCTTGCATTTCTTTACTTTTCTCTAAACTCTGTTCTTTTTCCTGCCATGGCTGATAGTCTGCCATGTGTCTGTCCTACCTCCAGGCTGGCTCTAAGCAGGCATGGCTTTATGGCTGTTTTTCCTTTCTTACCTCTATTCTTCTCAAGGCAGCTGCCAAGATTTAGGACTGGCCTCCTGATGATTTTTTTTTCTTAAATTCTCATGAAATTATCCTAAAGCTTCTGTATGAGTCCATTCTTAAATTCTTTTATGAATGAGACTAAGAACCCTAGAAGAGGAGCCTGTCCTTCCCTGTATCAGGGATATATCCTGAGAAATGCGTAATTAGATCATTTTGTCATTTGCTCCACGTCGTGGCGTAGACTTATATTACTTGAGAAATTTAGAAACAGACTCAAAAGGAAGCTTGAGAACAATTTTATTGGAGTTTAAGAGAAAAATACCAGGGTAGGCAAGCTGCAAATGTCAATCTTAGCTATGAGGAAAGAGATGGAGAAAAAAAAGAAAGAAAACTATCCTGGCCTTTTGAGGTAGAGTTCAAGAAATCTGGCAGGTTCAGCAGCAGAGTGTGATGATTTGAATGAGAAGGTCTCCCACAGGCTCCAAGTATTTGGATATTTTGTCCCCTGTTGGTGGCACTCTTTGGGGAGGCTTTAGGAGGTGTGGCCTTTCTGGAGGAAGCATTTCACTTGCTTTGAGAGTTCTTAAGCCTTGCCAGAATTTCCAGTTGCTCTCTGCTTCCTGTGCCTGCTTGAAGATGTGATCTCATAGCTTTCTGTTCACCTCTATGTAGTGCCTCCCCTGCCATTATGGACTCCAACCCTCTGAACTGTGAGCTAAATGAGTTCTTCCTTCTATAAGTTGCCTTGGTCATGGTGTTTTATCACAGCAAGCAGCCACGGGGCAGCAGTCGTAGGGGCTCTGAAGAATTAGTGAAACGTTCCAGATTCCACAGAAAAAACGTTTAGGATTTTGGCCGTTATCTGAAAGAAAAAGACAGAAGGAAAGGGAAAAGTGACACTTTTCTGAGCAACTCAGGAGTGTGGGCACTGTGATGGGCTGCGTGGAGGAGAGGCTTCTAGAAGGGAAAAGCACATCACTGCGTTAAGAGGATAATTACCCCTCCCATTTCCTTAGCTTGTCTTCAGGTGAATGATCATTCCTGGGGGGACAGGGAGAGGACTCCTGGTCAGATGACTGATAGGCCCAGCTGGATTAACTCCTAAAGGAGGAGACAATAGTATGTAATAGTCCAGTCTTTGATGCAGATCAGAGTGTCATATCTCCACTAGGACCAGAGGTATTCCATTCTTCTAACCAGGATATCTAAGGAGTGGTGAATCCCATGCTCTCTTTTCTAGTGTTACCAAGGAAACAGCATATGGGGTCCAAAGCTAATCATGAGGGAGTTCATTCGCAATGCTGCCAAGGCTATTAATTCCTGTCTACCTACCTAATAGCTCCCCCTCGAGAGTTGAGACCCTAAAATCATTTAGGAGAGAGGCTAGAATGGAAGGATAGATATGACCCATTTTCCTCATGAAAATCCAGAGATCTAATTCCACAGCTGTTCATCCAAAGGGCTTATTGTCTGGACTAGAGTTTCAGACACACCCTCATGTATGACTTCCAAACAGGGGTGTTCTTTTAGGAGAATAAAGGTAAGAAACCAGAGCTCCCTTCTGGCATTCCTGGCCTGTGCCCAGAACAGAACCAAGGACAATTTTTTTTTGCTCCTGGCTTAAGACAAAGATGGACCTGCTTGCGTTGGGGGTCCTTGCCCTAAAACAATTCAACCGTTCCTTTTCTCATCACCAAGATGACTACATTGCTAGGCACTGTAATTTATGGAAGTATCAGTACATTTATGAGTTTATTATTAACAGAAACATTGTGTGGCATCTGATTGTACTCTATACCAGAGCTGTGAAATGAACACTACTTTTATTTATTTAATTTTAAAGTTATTTTAGGGGCTGGAGAGATGGCTCAGTGATTAAGCATGTTAGCTGTTCTTGCAGAAGACCTGGGTTCAAATTCCATCTCCCACATGCCAGCTAACAATGATCCTTAACTCCAGTTCCAGGGGATCTGATGCCCTCTCTGTCCTCCATCGTCACTGTATGATACAAGTGCACTTACATACATGCAGGCCTAACACTCATATGCATAAAATAAAATTTTAAAAATTAAAAATATTGTCTATTTTTGTTGTGTGTGTGTGTGTGTGTGTGTGTGCACCACATCTGCTCTGGTGCCCAAAGAGGCCAGAAGAGGGTGTTGAATTCCTGAACCTGGAGTTACAGGCATTTGTGAGGTACCTGATGTGGGTGGGGTTCTGGGGATTGAACCAGAGTCCTCTGCAAGAATAGCGAGTGCTCCTAACCACTGAGCTATCTCCCCAGCCTATTTTTATTTTTTGTGGCATTTGAAACTGAACCCAGGGCAGTATGTATGCTAAGTAAGGGCTCTGCCATGAAGTCACACTCCCCCCTCCCTTAAAATATTGGTTGAATACAGGATCTCTCTAAGTTGCCCAGACTGGCCTTGAACTTACTGTGGAGTGCAGGGGAGACTTGAACTCGCAGTCCTCCTGTCTCAGCCTCCCAAGTACCTGATATCCCAGATATACACCATCACATTCAGTAGAAATGGGTACCATTGTCACCCTCAGTTCACAATTGAGAACCCGAGTCAGAATTTAGTAACATAATGCTTCTGAAGCTAAGCATTCGGCAGCTTGAACTTACGTAGTCTGCTCTGGAGCCTGTGTTCGACATTCCTCTGTAGTGGGGAACAACCTTCTTGGTCACTCTTTTACTTGAAATCATTTTTTCAGGCTGCCATACCCTGAGCTCAAGAGACAAAGGTTAACAAGTGACGCTCTTTCTCACAGCTTTGGGCAAAGTAGGAGAGAGGGATGGTTCCGCTGAATCCAGTTCCCTTACTGGAAGAATGATCACTCAGATAATGTTCCCTACAGGAGTTAGCCAGGTCTACTTCGTCTTTGCATAGACTTGTTAGTTTCCAAATTGAGCGATCAGATGAGAATTCTTCACCTCTGTTCCTCTCAATGAGAAGAGGCAGAGATTATGAAGGGTACAAAGTGACATGTGAGAGGAATGACAAGTGGTTGGGAGGTCTACCCACTGGAAACAGCTGGAGTGGGTGAGGGGATTCCTGGAGTTAGGATGTTAATGGATTACAATGTAAAATTCTTTTTTGCTCAAGTTCAAAACTAAGTGAAGAATGGAAGCAAGAGAAAGGCAGATAGATGCCAAGAGCTCTTTAGAGACAGGCGTTTTCTCCAGTGGGTGTAGCCTCAGGGCACAGCTAGCGACCTCTGCATGGACACGGCCTCCAACCTGTTTCCAGCAAAGGGTCCTCAACAGACCATCTGAGGTAACTCTGGCTCTGAGAGAAAACCCAGAAAGACTGAGGGAGCATGCTTAGTTCATGTTTCCAAATTCACCAGTCAGAAATTCACTTCTCCCTGGTCTGGGGAGGGAGTGAAGAGGAAGGCGCCAGAGAGGATAGTCAAGGTGATTTCCTTCCTCTGTGGGAATGAGGCGGTGAAGAGTGGGAACCAATGGTGATTTTTGCTGCCTCCAGGTCAAGTTTGTATACATGGTAACAGTCAACAGCAGGACATGCTGGCAGGTATAACAGGAATACAATGCAAAACTACACAGGAGAGGGACAAACACTGTGAAGATAACAGGGCAGAGGGTCTGTAATTAGAAAAGTAGGACCCTTCAAGGAGATCCAGCCTTGACCTCTGAAGATGACAGTAAAAGTTATGGTGATAGATAAGAAAAAGGTACAGTAGTTTAACATTACTGTTTTATCAGAAGAAAATGGTATAGAGGGCACCCTTACCTACATTTGTTTTATTTTCCAAGATTAAGAATATATGGGTGAGTCCAGTTCAATAAGACATTTGAAAAAGAGACAGAAAGGTCTGATCTTTTAAAAAATATGCTATTTATTTATTATTTTTATTTTATGTAAATGAGTGTATTGCCTGCATGTGTGTAAGTGCACCCATGTTGTGCAATGCCCATGGAGGTCAGAAGAGGGCATCAGATACCCTGGACTGGAGTTACGGATGACTGCTAGCCACCATATGGGTGCTGGGAACAGAACCAGGATCAACTGTTCAACTGATCAACTGAGATCAGTCAGTGCTCTTAACTGCTCTTAACGGTCTATGTTGACTATGCTGAACTAAAACTTGGGGGCTCAAGTGATCCTCCTCAGCCTCTTGGGTTGCTGGACTATAGGTGTGCATCTATACCCATGGCTTAATTGCTCTATTTTATTAGTTACTGTTGTTATTCTCCTACTGTGTCTAATTTATAAATTAAGCTTTAACATGAGTGTGTATGTATAGGAAAAGAATAGTACAGCCATGCTCCATATAATGGCATTTCAGTCAATAACAGACCATGTATGTGGTGATGGTCCTGTGAGATATTCGTCTAGTGGCATTAGAGTTGTCTTTTAAAAAATTATTAGTATTGTGTGTGTGTGTGTGTGTGTATGTATGTATGTGTGTGCATGCCACAGTGTGCATGGTGCATGGGTGGAGGTCAAAGGACAACTTTGTAGAGATGGTTCTTTCCCTTCACCTTTATGTAGGTTCCAGGAATCAAACTCAGGTCATTGTGCTTGTACAGCAAATGCCTCTGCCTTCTGAGCCATCTCGCTGGATCCATCGTGGCCATCTTATTTTGTGTTAAGTACACTCAGTGGTATTCACATGGCACTGAAGATCACCTAATAGTGAATATCTTAGAATGTGTCCCCATAGTTAGATGACACAGGATTTGGTATTCTACTACCAATGGGTTCAGGCATTTCTGGGTCTTGGAACATATCAGCTCTGGATTAAGGAGAATTGCTGTATCTCATTTTTTTCTCCTCTCCAATTGTTAGAAACTATGGAGATATAACTGGAGTTGATAGTCCCTCTTAGTCATAAGAAGATCCCTGCTGTGCTTTGGACTGAGAGTATACTCCAAAGGTTTGGTCCCCACTCTGTGGTGCTACTGTGAAGTAGAAGAAGTGGTAGGAAATAGGGCCTAGTGAAAGTTAGATCACTGAGGTCATGGCCTTGAAGGGAATATGAGGACCCTAACTTGGTCTCTTTTGTACTTCCTGGTCTCTACCATGAACTCCTGTCAAGATCTCTCTGCCACTACTAGGTCCAAAGCAAAGGACCAAGTGACCACAGATAGAGCCTTCAGAAACCATGAGCCCAAATCTAACTTCCCTCTTGTAGGGTTGATTTATCTCAGGTATTTGATACAGCAACAGAAAGTTGCCTAGCACAGCGCCTTCCCCAGCCCCCCAAAAGAAATTCTCATTCTTCTTCTCATGTCTGAAGGAGAGGCTGACATGAATTGGGAATTTGAGTGCCCTATGAAGATACTGTCTTAATATTCTAGTTCTTGTTCTAAATGGTTATTATACTTATTTCCCATAGATCTTATGGTGAGATCCAGAGATATGTTTGCTATTCCTGGAGATGCTGCAGAAAAGAGGGTGGTGAGAAGGGACACATATCATGACATCAATTATCCGGAGAATAACTAAAAGTGACAGAGTCCTTTACCAAATAGATCTGATTCACATGTTCTTCTGGCTGATCATACAGAGAAGGACTTATAGCGCCAACAGTGAGCACTGACATGTGAAGACAGTCCCATCACAGCCTTGACTTCCCTGCTGTGGCCTTTCGTTTGTAAAATAAGTGCTTTAGTATCTTTCAGAAAGAGATAAAAGCAAATTTCTATGAGTCTGAAGTTTTGAGAAGTAAGCTACGTTTATCTGAGGCCTCTCTAACATAATGTGTGAACAGACTTTGTAAACTCCAAACAGAGTTTAAAAATGTTTGGTTTCTAATGTTGCTTTGGGATCATTATTTCTTTTAGTATCCTAGTTGCCTTACTATTGAAGAGAGAACTTCTTACTGGAACCTTTTTTTTAGGCTTATAGAAAGACACTAATCATTGTCTTCCTCCTCCTCCACATTTTCCTCTTGAATAATGTCCTTTCTTCTCAAAAACATGGACAGCTTGTAGTTAGCAAATCCAGTGACCTGCACTGGTTTCCTTCTAGCCCTGTTTCTCCATACTACCAAAGGTGTTTCTTAGAAGGGTATTATAATTATATTTATTGCTGCATGTTTGGATTTATGGGTGTCGAAGATCACATTACAGCAGCCTACCTTCTACTCATTATGTTTCTCTTTGGGGAATTGGCAGAGGGTTACATGATGTGAGAGGACACCTCCATGTGGCTAGTCCCTATTCACAACAGTTGCCAGAACAGTGTATGGAGCAGCAAGCAAAGACAAGGGTAGCCCAGGGCTTTCCAGGCCACTACAGCCCTCTACCTGTGCCTTAGGCTGGCCCTTGGATTTCATTGAGGAGCCTGGGCTAGCCTGGGTAGAGGGTAGCCTTTAGTTTTCTGTATAGTATGTTCTTAGTCTCACTTTGGCTAAAAATACTGAAAATTAGTATTTTTTGCATTTACAAAACATGTTTCCTTGTGTTATTTTATTGAATATCTTAGACAAGCAAAGCAATTCAAAATAAGTATAATTTGAAGTCTAATCAATCAGGATTAGAATTCAAGATTTCTAGCATTAAATTCTAGTTTTATCTGTAGAATTCATCCTCTTCCTTACCATCATGATTTTAAGTGAAGTAAAATTTTAGATAAGATATAGATTAAAAAATAGTTATTGAACACATACTGTATGTTCCAAGCATTGTGTTTTGTGGTTTCCCTGCATTATGTCAACCAAGTCCCCACACAAACCTTTTGAGTTATAAACCATTGCTTTTTATTTATTTTGAGACAGAGTCTCACTATAAAGCCCAGGCTGGTCTTGAACTTGAAATCTTTTTTGTTTAGCTTTCCTATTGCTGGGATTAAGGCATGTACCACAGGGTCTCCATTACAGATAAAGAAATAAATACTTGACTAGAGTCACATGGACCTGAGTTCTGACTCGGAAGCACCTCTTCAAGCTAAGGCTTTATGCTGCTTCCCTGAGAGCTGGTTTAGTCGTGATGACACTGAGGTCAATCTTTGAAGCCAGTAAGCAAAAAACTGGAGGGAGAAGTCCCCTTCATGACTGGAAGACACAGTAATGGATCTGTAAAGGACTCTGCACACACCTGTAACCTGATCTGCTGATGCAAGAGAATACTGGATGCTCTGCGCTGGGGCAAAGCCCAGGACTTGGAAACTCTCCTGGCCCTTACGTTGTTCCTTTTAAAGGCAATTAGAAGACAGAAAGGCTGCTTAGGAAATTATAAGCTCATGATCTGATTTTAAAACAGCCTAGAAGCTACCACGCCTGAAAGAAACTCAACACCCATCGACTTGTCCTTTATTTACTGGTAGTGCTTTGGGGGAGATAGTGGGTTCTTAAAAAAGAAAATATTTACTTTGTATTTAACATTTTTAAAGTTTTTGAGGATTTCATACATGACGACTATATTTACATTTTCTCTACCCATTCCAGATTCTCTCATGTCCTTTCTGCCTCTCATGTTTATGAACTCTTAGGCCTAAACATATACACATAATATGAGCAAAACAAAATGAACTCAGTAGGCGCCATATATATATACTATAATAAAGATAGAAAACTTTTAAGTTAAAAAATTAATGCACTATTTCAGGTTGTATCTTGAGTATGTGAGACTTTTTAAACTGATTCTTTTGCTCTGAATCTAGCGTCATTATTATAGCAACAAAGAGGTCCAGCACTCAGAGCATTCTTGCTGCCTCTCAGCGATGACACTTGCTTTGGGAGACTCAGTTACAGCATACCTAGGAAAAACACAATTTGCTGTTTTATTCACTAACTTGAAATGTTGAGAAGTCTAATTTCCACATGAGTTGGGCCAGTCTGGCCTCAGCTTCATGGATTCGTGACACTAACATGTTATGGTACACTTGTGATGGGAACAGGAGGTGGAAATTGCTTAGGCGGTCCAGAGTAAAAAGACGGTAAAAGTAAAATGAGCAGTTTCTTTTTTGACTCAGAGCTGGCAACATCCTTGGCCCTGCCAGTCCACTTGTCCTTGCTTGAGTCCCCAGATGCCAGCAGAATCCAAGCCAAAGATGTCTCTGGTTCCACCATAGACAGAGGCTGGGAATGCCCGAAAGGAGTCGGTGCTTTCCTTATCTTTTTTTTTTTCCCCCAAAGAAGTATCCTCTTCCTGGAAACCATACTGGGGATGTGACCCGAACCTCAAGTGACCTGGACACTTGGAGTGGGAACTGGACTGACCAGGTCATCTCCCCTTCGTTTCTTCACCCTTCAAAGCCTTATTAACTTCAAGGCAGTGAAGCTCCATCCCAAGCCGAAGGACTCCTCCTGCTGTGCGGGAGCACTGCCTTCTTTCTCCTAAACTTCCTAAACTATAGTAAAATACTTCTTTATAAAATTCACCCTCTATGGTCTGTAAATTTTATTATTTGAATTAGTGAGACAAGAACACAAAATCCTCTGGTTTGAGGTGGCTTTGGTGACCGTTGAGTTTCCAGGATCCTAAGCACTACAGAGCCAAGAAAGGCCCTGTCACTCTCAAAGACACCCTGATATTATGCAAGCTGGGATGCTTTTGAGTAAAAGGGAACACTTTTAGTTATACAAGAACAGTCAGTATATGATTTATGATTTTCCTAGGGAAATGGGACATATGGTCACCTATCTTCTCTGAATCGTAGTAAGGAAGAGGTTTCTAAAAACCAAATGCAATGTGTATTGCCAATTAATCCCGCTCTGTACTTTGTTCAGAGCCTTGGATAATCTTGGGTCACCTCGCCATAGAAATGCCATTGACTGCTTTACTGCTCTGACATCCTCTCCAGGCTGTCCTGTCTTGGGCAGGTCACCTCCTGGACACATGCTTCAGAGGAATAGCAGTCTCTCTGACCATACAGCTTAAGCATGGAACCCAGCAGGTAGCCCCTTGTGTTGGCCTTGTTAGTCACCCATCATGGTTCAGTCTTGGCTTCTGCTTCCTTCGTGCTTTGCAAACCTAGAAAGTCTGTTCAGTTTTCCATTTTATGGAAACATCTAACAGCTTTTGGGTTTCTCATGAGACTCAACAAGTGGAAACATGATAAACTGTACAGCATTAGATGTCTGTGATGAATTAGGTGTGGCTTTCAGTATTAACCAGCAGGGGCATGTTGGTTGTTTTCTAGACATCCCTTTTGCTTATCCATAGAAAGAGAGCATAGTATCTACTTCTCTCAAGGACTGGTTAAATATAGAGAATACTTAGTTTGCACAAACACAAATCAGTCCTCTTTAAATCAGATAGTTTCTAGAACTTTACTACTGAGTTACAGTGGATTGTTTTCTCTATCCTGTCATCTAGGCGATGAACTCAGCTATCTTAAATATCTCCACTTTGGACAAAAGAGTGCTAGTAAGCTCTGTGGACCACTTGAATGGCTCTGAGACAGGAGTGAGGATGCTGACTGGTGCAGAAGCTAGGAGGATTAAAGGACAGGAGTGACAGACTGTGAGCCTGCCAAGAAACAGCACAGGGAGCGCCATCCCTCACACCGCTAAAAATACTGCCGGCAAAGTCACTTCTCGGGTCCTATTTTAGAAATCAGAGACAGATTCACCATGTTCATGTTTGGATCCTGGTCAGCCTTCTGGTCTGAGTTTTAAATTTCAAGAGAGATTTTTGTGGAGGGGGCAGTTAAGTCAGCCTGTAGAGTTTGAGAATTGAACTTTGAAAATAGATATGTGTTGGGTATTATTTTGGTAATTACTAGCATTATTTTTAAAAGGCTTTATTAGAAATAATCAAGATGTCATAATGACAAAATCTTTCCACCTGTTTACTTGCTGGTAAGTCTATGATTCTCTGTATGAATATATGTATGTATATGTATATATGTACATACGTATGTATATTTATTTACCTTTAAGTTTGAAAGGAGACAATCCTCTTTCTTCTGAAGCCTCCCTTCTTTGGCTTCTGGAACCTTCTGTCCTTTTCTTCCCTCCCTTCTTTGTCCCCCTCTCAACAACTGCTTCACAGTGGGACCGAGGCCTCCCTTTTCTCTCTGTGGGAAACAGTTTGCGCATTGCTTGTTGAAATCTGTCTTTGCTTCAACTTTTTACTCTGTATCTTCGTTCACTCATTTTCATAAGCGTTGATTGAGTTGTTTTCCTTAAAACACTGCATCTAGCCTTGGAGAGGAATAGGAAAAACACGAAGACAAGTAGCATGTGTTTTCCACTCTCCAGGATCTCTGGGAGGGACAAGTTCAAAGCCAAAACAAGGTTGGAGAGGGAGTGAAGAGGATTTGTATGTGGAAACAGGCCAACTAACCAAAAATCAACTTGTCGAATCATTTCGTCAAATAATGAATAAAAGGCTAAACCACTGTAAATCAATTTGCCACTGACCTAAGGCTGTGGAGTGTTGCTAAAAAACAATTTGCCTGAAGGTTCTCTAGAGGCAACCTTGGTATTAGGAAAGGGGTCACTTTTAAGTTCCAGTCTAGGAATATTTCTATAGTTGTGAATCCTCTTAACTTAGGCCATGTGGGAGCATTGTGTATACCAAATTTCAGTAACCAGAAATGTACTTTGCTTAAATAACACAGACTACTTTAAGAAATCTGATGCATCAGTTTTGGTTCCAGCAAGAAACAGATGCCACCCCAAGACTGGAAATGTAAGGAGAGTCTAGTAAAGGAGCTCTTTCCGAGGTGTGGGCAGGATTAAGGAAACCAACAGGGATTCTGTAGTACCTGGGGCAGCAAGCGCAGGGATCCGTTTCACCTGGAAAGCATCAGACGTGGTGGTCTCCTTCCGTGTCTCCTCGATAGCAGGTGCCCCTCACTGCTCACACCCAATGTGAGCTGAGGTAAAGAATTCCCAAGCATGAGGAAGGGGAGATAGATTTACAAGGCACTTGCTCCATCAGGATAGGATTCAGTAACATGACACCAAATTGCCATTTTGCTGAGGGAAGGAAGAATATAGTTGCCATTTCAGACTTGAAGGTCAGTATTACTGTAAAAGTTCCTCAGTGGTACTAGATTTATCAATTAAGAGTTGGACTGTCTGTAGGGAGTAGCTTCCTGAGAGGTAATCCCAAGTAGGCAGTCCTAAACACAAGAACATAGGAGCACTACTAAATGGACTCAGTGCACTATATATGTATATTTATATGTCTGTATGTTTGTGTAGCAATAATAATCATAGAAATGGACAAGAAATTGAGAGAGTGGGGAATGTGGAAGGAGATGGACGGGAACAGGGAGGGCGACAGCAACGTAAATACAATACTCGGGGAGAGTGGAATTCTCAAAATTATACAGGAAGAAAGAATTCATTCTTTTTAAAAATAATTTTATTATTTTTATCTTATGTGTATGAGTGTATTGCCTGCATGTGTGTAATTGCACCCATGTCATGCAATGCCCTTGGAGGTCAGAAGGAGGCATCAGATCTGCTAGATAGAGTTACAGACAGTTGTTAGGCACCATACCTGTGGTGAGAATCTAAACCAGTTCTTCTGTAAGAGCAGCCAGTGCTCTTAACCACTGAGCCATCTCTCTAGCCCCTTCCTAGCATAATGACTTTTAAAAATGTCTTTTTTTCTGTATCACTTAGTGACTTGTTAATAAAGCACAGTGGGTGTCAGGAAGAAGTTTTCTTTTTTTCTTTTTCTTTCTTTTTTTTGGTCCTTTTGAGACAGGTTATCCCTGCGGGCCCAGTAGGGATGGAACTCATAGCCCAGGCTGGGCTCGATCTCACAGAGATCTGCCTGCCTCTGCCTCGTGAATGCTGGAGTAAAGGTGTGTGCCACCACACCTGGCAGGAACAAGTGTTTTTGAGGGTTAAATAAACTGGATTCAAGATAGGTGAATGGATAAAATATGTTAGTGGTATGCCTTACCATTGGATAAAGGAGCATAAGAAAAGAGTTGGAATTTTTAGCAGGATACCCCATAAGATTATTTTTTTAAGAATAAAATTCTTAGCTATAAGAGAACTTCTGAATGAGCAAAGCCTTGAAGTTCATTAAACACCATGGGTTATATGCTTAAAGCAGAGGCAGGAGCATTGATTACAATGCAGGGAGGAAGGAACAATAATAATGTATACTACAGTTACATTACATATGTTCTTTTCATTTTCACAGCTTTTATTCCAATACTTCCCCAGCTTCTACTAAAGGTTTATTGTTTAATTTTATCTGTCAGTGTAACCCAACCTAGATTTACCTGGGAAGAGTCTAGAAATTTTCTAGATCAGGTTGGCCCATAGGCATGTCTGTAGTGGATTTTATTAATGGACCTAGGAACCCAGCTCATTGTAGGTGGCACCATTCCCTAGGCAGGGGATCCTAAACAGTATTTGCGAAGAAAGCTACCAGAAAGCAAGCAAGTAAGCAGGTCTGCCTGCATTTATTTCTTTCTGCTTCCAGTTCTAGATGCAATGTAACTATCCGAGTTCCTGCCTTGACTTCCCCTCAGTGAGGGACTGCACTCTGGAACTGTAACCCAAATAAACCTTTCCTTCCTTAGGTTTCTTTTTGTCAGGATATTTATCACAGCAATGGAAATGAGACTGGAACAGAGGTCTAGAAAGAAGATGAGGGCAAATGCAAAAATGCCACACTACGTTTACCTGGGGCTCTAAAAGATGATGAGATCAATTGAAAGCGTGTAAAGAAAAAGTGAAATGGAATGCTATGAAATTCTGATGATGTTTTCCTTCAGGTCTCTGTCTTGTATGTTAACTTTAAGTCCTGTAAAGGAGATCTATCTAAAGAAAGAAGTGTGTTAGATTTGAGGTGTGTTTAAAGAATGATGTGCTGGTCAGCATGGGCCTGGTGGGATTCAGCTCTTTCAATCAGTGACTGCTTCTCTTTGACAGCAGAATAGTAAAGACTTCTTGGATATGGTAAAGATTTTATAGCTCCTTGGTTATTTCCAGTTACTTAAACTCAGGACAGTCTACTCGTTTAAATTCCTCTTCTGAATTCTGTACCTTGGAGTTGGATGGAGGAACCACTGTCCTCCTCCCTGTCTCTTCCATGTTGTAGTTACTTCCAAGGTTTGGGGAGCAGGAACACATGATTATGAGGTTTCCTTATTCCCCCAGAAGCCTTTTTGGAGGAGGAGGCTGCCCCTTGTCTCTGCTGGTTCAGTGCATAGCTTTATCATCACAGAGACGTCTAATAAGTTCACTCTTACTTCAACTCTCCCTGGTAGTGAGAGCCCAGCCCTGCTTTCTGGCCCTGTATGAAACTTGTGAGAGCTTGGGCCCTGATAATCCTAACAAGCTAGGTTTGGTCACCCATCCTCAGTAGAGAAAATAGAGATAAAGTCATAGTGAGAAGCAGAGAAGGGAGATATGCAATGTGGCCACAATGGGAAGAGGAACAAACAGATCCAGTGGCCTCTCAAGTCCACCTTCAGGGTTCTGGCATGAGGTTTAGGTTTAAACAGAGGACAAGAGATGCATAGTTGAACAGTCCCGGTCAAGGTGTGGGCCTGCTTTCACTGACCCATATTGTCTCAGTTCGAATCTCTCCTGCAAGATGTCTGGTAATTTGTCAGCACTGTGTGAAATCTCCCAAAGACAATCTCCCCCTGACGGCCACCAGGCTCCTGACCTTTCCCTTCTTCCAGCATGTCATTCCTGGGGAAATCCCAGTTCTTTGGAGTCCATTGTTTCAGAGGGAGGAGCAGACCTGTCTCTTTAGAATGCCTTCATTCCTGCTGCGATGGTCAAAACAGTGGTTCATTTTAAGCGTTTTTGTGAATGGGTTGTTCTTGTCACCCCAGTCCATCTGGACACATTTCTGGCTGGTGCTCTACCCTCTGCAGAAGCATGGAGCCTTCTGAAGTTCTCCTCTACACCTTTAAGTGCTGTAAAGATTTGGGATGGGTGGAGCTTTTCCCCCTTTTTCCTAGGCTTAGGAACCTTTCGTTCCCGCCATCATTCACGCCATCTTATCCCAGTGTAATACTCCTCCAAACTTCCCATCTGTAAAAAGCTCCAGAGAACAAACAGACTTTAAACTCTAAGTCGGTGTACACTTCCGAGAAATACTAAGGGCCTCATGTGCAGCTCTCCCCAAATGCATGGTGCTCTGCTTTGCTCTGACAGCAGCATTAGAAAAGTCTCCTGACTGTTCCGCTCAGCTGAGGCTCACTAGAATCAACAGCCACTTCTTCTGGCAGATAACCCCCCCTCCCATCTTTACAGGTAATTTTCTTTCGTGGGCTTCCTTCTTTGCCTAGTGATGCATAAGATTGGGAAGCAGGGAGGAAGAACTTTCACTATGACTGAGAAATCTCAGGGAAAGTTTGATAACATCTGTTTGAAGCACCAAAGAACCACACTGGAGATAAATTGTCAAATGTAGGAGCTAGGTAGGAATGGGTCAAGTAGGCCCCAGGCATTAGTCTAATGCTAGTGACTCAGGCACTGGAGAGAAAGGGAGATTTTGAGCATATCAGTGCTGTCCCCTCACCCAAAGGACTTGTGCCAATTCTTCTGTGGGGGTGGGGGAGTGAGAACTATTTGTATAAGAAAAGAAAGAGCTGTTTCACGCAAACTGTCTTTGAAACACCAGGAGTACAAGGCAGCATTGTTTTGAGAGTTCTGCCACAGAAAAACACAAAAAGGGAGAGAGAAGATTCCTTCCCCCCGCCCCCCCCCCCAGCCCGCCCAGCCTCAGGCAGCATGCAGAGAGACCTGGGTGGCAGGGGGCTGTGGCACTTTGGTGGTTCTTGCATGTCAGTAGCATCTCCAGTTCCGCTGTCTGCCAGCAATTCTGTTTTCTTAATTACTACATGGCAACCTATTTCTAGAAACAAATGAAACTGTAATGAAATCTAGAAGAGAAGAAATACTGGATCACTGGAGATATTCTGAGTTGTCTTATTTTGGGGAAAAGTCAAGGGACTGCCATCCATTTCTCCAGGCTGCAGTGATATCAGGGGCTTGCTTCTGGCCTGAAATGAATCCCTGAATGAATTTTAATAACTGCTCCTACCAAGAAACATTGGTTTTCCAGCAAGAATGTTCATGGTGCCCAGTTGATCACTGAACTTAGAAAAGTTCATTTACAATGACTAAGATTTATGAAGGAGACATGACTCGTTTTAAAGCTATCATTCATGAATTCTGATCTACAGATCAAGAAGGAGACTCAGGGAAGCCTGAGGGCTGAACTGGGAGCTCAGGGTGACTCCTTGGGACACCTCAGTATTTCAGCCACTTTCTCTGATTGTGCTACTATTATCTACATCATAGGAACACTGAAAACTGAGAGGAGACGGGATAAAGGAAAGTTTTAATTACTAGTGAGTCTAATTCTGACACATTTAAAAGAGATCATGAATGTTTAATTACACGAGGAATTTGTAGACATATCTCTTTTGGTAGCTAGAATCACAGTAGTAGATTGTCTAGCTTGGCAGTTTCACTGTGCTGTGAGCTTTGGTCTATTTTTCTCAGTGTGACCTTCCTGATTGCCCATCGCTGTCTCCTGGAGATAGCTGTCTTGGCATCTCTCTCTCCAGTCCACCTCCACCCCTTAGACCTCAATAGATACACACTAACTTTGCCTTCTTTGCCTTTCTCCTCAGTTATTCTTCCTTTTTCTGGCCACTGGTTAAAAAAAAAAAAAAAAGAATTTTGTAGTGTTTTGCCTTGGGCGTCTGCAGATCTCAGTGACCTCTGGAGTCCTCACTGAGCAACTCAGTTTCACCTTTTCTCTTGGGTAGCCTCACCATGACAGCTACACTAGCCTGGACCCCTTTTGTCTGAGTTCAGAACTGTAGTATTTCAGAGAGCATTTTGGGTTGTAAGCCTGTGTCTTAAAAGCCGAGTCATCTCTTCAACTCATCAGAGAGCATTCTAAATGAAATATAATGAAATGAATATAATTAAACGAAAAGAAATAAAGTTTAATGTTGTTTAATGGTTAACTTTGCAGCTTTTAGTTATTGATACCAGTGTGTTTGCTGGGTGATCTGCTTGTAGATTTATAGGGACCTGCTGGGGATCCAGGCTAGTTATTCATTTTAAATCGCTCTTAGTAATTAGTTTCTGTTTAGTTACTCGGCTTGCGATGTAGTCTGTGGTTCTAAAGATAGCCATCTGCTTCTTTTTTAAAACAAAACAAACCTATAGGCCTTAATACATATGACAGAGCACATGAAATTGAGCTGGGGGCAATAAGAGGGTTACAGATGGGGAAGGGTGTCTGAATGCGATCAAAATATGTTGTCTGAAATTCATAATAAGACAGGAAGAAGAAAAACAAGAGAAACAATAACCCATCCTTTTCTTAATCACCCACTCAAGCTACACAGTCTATTATATAGAACATATGTATGTATATATGTGTATATGTACATATGCATGGCAAATGTAAAGAAAAGCAAGAGCTTCGTGGAATGCTTTATGGCTTACTCAGAGTGAGGAATGATACTCATACAGTCAGAGTAGAATGGCACAACTATACTGCGTAGATGCACTTATAATCCATCCACTCAGTCACTCAGGAGGCTGAGGCAGCGGTCGGAGAGGACATGAGCCTGGGCTGAATAGCAAGACTCTGTCTCAAAAACAAACAAATTGCCCAACATCTAGACCTCTTTTCTATACCAAAGACTGCAAATAAATCTTGGACATATAAACTTCATTTCATATAAACTACAGGAATTCTTTGATGTTCCCATGCAGCTCATGTGAGCATGCTCAGCCAGTCTTATGTTTTTGCACATATTTTATTTTCTCACTGAATTTTACATACATAAAGAAGAGACATGGAAACAGATCTGGAATATAGAGATACTGTTTCTTAATATTTCAGATGCTAAATAGCATTAGCACTAATATAAAGGCTCTTGAAAAATATTTTAAAGATTGTGCTCTAAGCGCTGGATCTAGAAAGTGCTTGTGTATGTGTATCTCTGTATATGTATGTGTATATATATGTATATGTGTATGTCTGTGTATGCATGTGTGTGTGTGTGTGTATTCTCAGGTCAAGGCAGCAATTACATCTTCATGAGTTTACATCATTTGAAGCTACTTTTGTGCAGTGTTTATGTAATGGCTTTCAAATGTTTCTAACTCTGTGTAAGAAAGACATTTTCTAACATGATCCAGCCCCTGCACCCCTTGATATAACTGAAACAGAGTTCAGAACACTCACCCTTACTATAAAGTGTTTTGATAACCCTGATACTCTTTTATTTAAAATTTCTGCTCCTAAATAATAAATCCATTGGGAAAAGTCAGGTTACAAGAAGAATTAGAATGAAATATAGGAAGATCTAAGAGCTTCAGGGAGGTGGTCAGACACCTAGATGTCCAGTGAAACTCTTTGGCCAGCCAAGGCCAACCTGTTTCCCACTAGTGTAAGAAGTGGGCTCATCCTTGTTTGAAGACCCTGCAACTCCATTGCTATGTGAAGCCAGCTTCTCTGGGGTCCTCCCATCTGCTCCCAGCACCTCTCATCCCATGTATCGGTTCTTAAACCGTGATCAGGGTGAGATCTCAGCTCCCCAGGAAGCTGATAACAAGATTAAGTCAGGAAGAAGAAGCTGCCACCACAAAGGATTATAGAGTAGTTCTTTTATTACATTAGATTCTGGAAAACAGACAAGGAAATAAATTCCGATGGCTGCTTCCCAACGAAGGAGCTGGGAGTCCAATTTTTATTCAGACTAAATATACTAACAAAGATGGGCTTAACAGCTATCCTGGAATCAGTATAGTTTTGGCAGATGAGAATCAGATTAATTTTTGGCTTGATTAATTAAAAAAAATCTGACTTTAACAGCAGCTCACATCAAATAAAACTGACGTGCTAAGCTATATTTAAGTATATAGGCGGAGGAATTCAAAGACCTAGGAATCCCAGAGCAGCCTCATCATGTGTAAGCTAATTATGTCCCCCTTAGGAAGGCATAGATGACCTTGCCTTTGGGAACTACATAGAAGAGGGGAGCTCTATATCTTTAAAAATCTCTCACAGCCAGAAGGACTTATGGAGATGCTATCATTCACATGGAATCTTTGACTTCTGTGTCAAGATGAGGGGTTTGCAGAGGCCCCATGGAGACCTTTAATCTCGACAAGCAAGATGTGCATGTTTGAGCATGCTCCACACAAGGCAGCTGTTGCCCGTTGCAGCCCTATTGCTAAGAAAAAGAAATGATAGCTGACATTTAATATTTTCTCAATGTGCCAATCACTGAATCTTCCCAGGAGTGCTATGAAGGAGGTACTCTTAGTTTTATTTTACAGATGAGCAACCTTAAGTTAGAGAGCTTAAGACATTTGTCCAACAAAATGAATAGAATTGGACACAGTACATTACATTAAGTAGATTGGGCATGGAAAACCAAGTTCTGTGTGTTCTCACTGGTAAGTAAACACTAAAACTGTTGATCTCAAGGAAGAAGAGAGGAAAATAGAATTGGAGGGTGGGAAACACAGGAAGAAGAAGACTAGAGGGCTGCTAAATACTACCTACCAAAACACACATTGATAAGATTAAAACATTCTAGAGTTCTATAGCACCACAGGATGACTATAGTTTACAATTATCTATTGTATACTTTAGGAAAAAAAAAAAAAACTAGAAGGTATTTGAAGGCTCCATGTCGCTCTCTCTTGGTGGAATGGCAGGCACCCAGAAGGCACACCCCCTCACCAGGTCCTTTGTCTCCCCGCTGGCAGGAGGGAACTGCGAGGGGGATCTGGTACCAAGATCGTGTCCCACTTCCCTTGGATTGCCCCAGCTCCCTCCCCGCGGTAGGAGGGGGCCTTTCAGGGGATCAAAGGGACATCGTGTTGCTGCGGCCTGCCTGTTCTCAGCCTCCTGGCCTGCTCCAGAAAACAGTCAGGCCGGGCTGGGGTCCTCGTCTTGACCAAAGAAGGTTGCAGCTAGTCAGCTCTTTTGATGATAAAGCTTTAATGATGTGACTTTTTCAATGGTACCGCAGGGAGCCGTTTACTGAACTTATCAGACACATTATAAAGGTTTAGAGTTACAGGTATTAGCATACATCGTGAAGTTTCTACCAATCATTTTACTGGTCACTCTGATCATGCTTTTACTTTACATAGAGGCTACTACTGTCCATGTGCTGTTCACGAGGAAGGAGGTAATTTTCCTCCAATGGCACTTAAGTTCCTAGTTCACCTAATTATCATAGTATGTGTGATATGTGCCTATCTCTTCTGGCTAGTTTTTGTTTTAGCTCCTCTCAGCTCCATCTTGCCCAGGCCACAAGGTGCCAGCTGGTCAGTTAGGATTTCTTAAGGCCCAACAGCTCCAAATACAAACAAATGATAAATATATAAGGATATAGAAAGGTTAATTACCCCCATTGATCATTTTATTATATATATATAGAATTATCATACTGTACCTCATAAATGTGTACAATTTTGTGCCAATTAAAAATAGTAAATAAATAAATGTAAAGAAACCCCAGTTTCACTATGAAATTCACAGTTTGTTCAAAAGTACAGTTTACTTCAAACATGGTAGTGCGTGTCTGTAATCCCAGGATTTAGGAGGTTGAATCAGGAGGATAAGAAATTCAAGGTCAACCTTGGCTACACAGCAAGTTGGGGGTTATCCTGGACTATGGAAGACTGTATCTCCAAAAGCACCAAAGCAACCTCCTTCCACTGAAGGAGTTAAATTCACTCTAAAAAATTACTCAATGTCTTTTGGCTACTAAGTTGTGCATCGAGGATTTTATCCTTGTGCAGTTTGGCTCCTAGGTTTAGGTTATACTGCCCAATGCTTGACGTTGGTGATGAACTATGCCTAGAAGTAGATTTACTATGAAGCTTTTGAAGCTTAAATCCCTTTCCAAGGCCCTGTACTCACATGACCACATGCTTTATAAATATTTATAAATATAAATTTATAAAATATTATTTGCTTTTCTTAAGTTTCTTTTTAAATGTTATTTATTCCTTATTTATATGTGTGTGTGCCTGCATGAGTTTATGTGCACCACATATATGCAGATGACCTTGGAAGCCAGAAAATGGTGTCAGATCCTTTGGAACTAGAGTTACAGGTGGTTGTGAGCAGCCTTATGTGAATGCTGGGAACCTAACCTAGGTCCTCTGCAAGAGCTGTAAGAACTCTTAACTGCTCAGCCCTCTCTCCAGGTCCTATAAAAGATATTTAAGACAACTTGTAATGGTTGTTCTCTTTATTATACTCTGGTTTCCTGATATAAATTTCTGTGCTGGTTTTGAAGAAACTGTGGGCATTTGGGGATCTGGCTAAGTAAAGTTTTTTTTTTTTGTGGCTTGTAATAACTCTGTTAACTTACCAGTATCATGATATTCACTCCAGTATCATGGTTATATGTTGCGCCCACAGGTTCTACTCACACTTGACTTCAATGCTTCAATGTCAGGCTGACATAGGCAACAAACATGTAGCTTGTAGAAAGTAATGATATTTGGAATAGAGCCAGAACTGACTAAGGAGCTACAAGTTACTATGTGGAAACCTTTTTCTTCATCAGATGCATATAATTACATGTAGACGGTTCAGTTTTCATAGATACAAAGTTAAAAAGAAAATCAAAGTTCTCTTCTGTCAAAAACATACTCGGTAATATAACACATATAATTAAAAGTACACCACATACTTCTATGTTGAGAAGTATCAAATATTGTTTATCAGAATTCCTGTGTTTCTAGGGCACAATTTGAGGTAATTATATATGAGAAAACATATGTTTGAGCAGAATTGTCTTCCTGAGATGAGCAAGTGGAGAGGATTTGTTTATCATTTGGGCTCTGGCTTCCTTATGATTGCCAGAGTTTGGTATGAGGCAGATGGCTGAACAAATCCTCAGGACCTACCCAGTTGAGGGAGAAATCAAGCCACACCTAGTGTGGCTTAAGGAAATGATAGACCAAGACAGTGCATAGTGGGGTACAAGAAAGAGCCCACATACTGGTTCGTGAGTGACGTTGCTTCCAAAACCTTACACCTTGTCCTCTCTCCACAGAGCTGGATTCCCTGATGTGCCATGGTTCAGATAGGAAAGTTTCTTTATTGGGTCAAGGTCTCATTATCCGGCCCAGGCTGACTTTCACCTAGGAATTCTCCTCACTCAGCTTGCCCAAGTGCTGGGATTTTAGGTATTCACCACCACACCTGAATAGAAGAGAATAGAAAACGGACACGTTTTTTCTAAATGTAGCTGCAATACTAAAACCTAAGCTTAAAAACCCTTTTCTCGGTGATGTTTTTGTCCCTACATCGTTTTTGTTGCTATAACAAAATACCTTGGTTGAATACATAGTGGAAAGGTGGTTCATTTAGCTTACAGCTTTGGAGGCTGAATGTCCCAGATCATGCAGTGCTACCTGTTCAGTGTCTGACAAATTCCTTGTGGCAGATGGCATCACAATGGTGAGACCAGAGGACAGATCTGGAGGCAAGGTTGGCTTTTTTGTAGTCATCTACTCTCATGGTAACTGCCAGAATCCTGTAAGAATGACATTAATCCCTTCTGAAGACAACACTCCCAATGATTGAATCACCCACTGCTTTCTACTGAGGACCATTGTACTGAGGACCAGCATCTAGCATTTGGGGGACATGCTCAAACCATATCTGAGTTGTATTGCTAATAATTTATGAAAAGTTTTGATCAACCATGTTAAAAAATAAATATCCTTATATTTTCGATATGGAAAATATTCATAGACTATAGCCCACAGTTAATCACATTAACTTGAATAATTAATGCATGTTAATAAATATAAAGTAAGAAACTATGTAGGCAAAATTTTATAACTATTATTATGTTAGTGATTTTGTATTTTTTCACAGTCTCTTTTCAAGTTTTCTAAGCTCAGTCTCCACAGTTTGGACCTATCCTTATATATGCCACATCTGGGGCTCCTGTGTCCATGCAGGCTTTGTGGCATGCCTCAGGGTGAGAGAATGCTTTCTGGCTCTAACAGGCAGAGGTACACATGACTGGCATAGTGAGTCATGCTCATGGTTCTGCACACCCAGAGCTGTGAACAGGGAAAGTGCACCATTGATTAGCTGAAAAATTTTCACCCCAACACCTGAGATTTTGCCAGGAGCATAAAAATTTATTTTGGGTAGACCAACTGAAAATCTGCCCAGATTTTCAATGTTATTTTTTTCCCTGAGTACATGTGCTCTGAACCTCTTCCCACAAATCACAAACACAGCTTTGAAACACAGGGTATCTGTTCTTGACTATGTGTGGGTACATGAACACACACACACACACACACACACACACACACACACACAAATATTTCCATGTGGAAGTTTATTGGGCTTGGCTCTTTATTTTGTATGTGAATGTCTTTTTTTCTATATATGGTAAGAATTTTTGTGCATTTCATACAATATATCTCAATCATATTTAGATCCCCTTTCCTAACCTTAGCCGTACCCCACAACCCACCCACCAGACTTTCTTCATATATGTTAAGGCCTATCAAGGCAAGTGTGTGTTCCCAGATGTCCCTCCGTGTGAGTTCATTCACTGGAGTGTGTTCAGTCTATCTAGTGTCACTCCCTTAAAGACCAACTCCTTCTCACCCAGCAGTGAACAGCTTCTCCGCTAAGGCTGGGACCTCTGCCCATCTCCCCAGTTCTATACTGGGTTTTTGTCTGATTGAGTTTGCATGGGTTTTGCACTAATGAATATCTTTTAATTCAAGCATACATTTCTACTTAGTATAGTGTAAAGTGCATTATAAGTCCTTAACTGATTACGTTGTCTTTCATAATTTGACGGATCAAAACATAGGTACTCATTCTCTACTTCCCTTAGATTCATAATGCAACATATTTAAATTTATTCATTGATTGTGAGTCTTTCCTTGATTGATTTAATTCTAAATTTGTTTTAAGTTTAATAAATGAATAAATAAATAAATATGTTCAAGTTATTTTAAAGCTCTTAAATTTTATGGCCCTTTGAATGATTTTTTACATAAATTGGCAAGCAGATGATCATATTTACCTATAAGTTATCTTCTTTCTTGGCCTTATGAAAGTTGAAATTTCATCTCTTGAAATAAATATACAGAGTTTATGTTTGTAGACTAAGGAAAATAAATTATCTTTTAACCGTATCAAGAACAGAATTGAATATATATAATTTAATGAATAAATGTGTTAAGAATCTTAATAATGTGCCTAGCTTTTCAAAGCATATCTTTTGCAGAGGTGTGACTGATATGAATTTGTAATTGCTGTACAACTTGTAAGGCCTAATTACTTTCTTAGTAGATTTCAGAAATAAAAAGGGTCACTTTACTTGTGGATTTCCTTGGCAAATTATAATACCAGAATCTTTTTAAAAAGAGATCATTTGTGTAGATATAGTCTTGGCTTAATTAATCTATATGACACAGATTAGGAGCTGGCAAAGATTTTTAAGGGAGGCCATATGGCATATATTTTAGGCTTTGCTGGCTACCTATGGTGGTTGGTTCCTTCATTTCCTCCTCCTCTTTCTCTTCCTCCTTCTCTTCCTCCATTAAAAGGTACAAATCAATTCTGCATGCAAAAGAGTCTACAGGAAAAAACTGGCCTGTGGGGCATAGTTTGCTGACCACCCATGTAGATGATTCTGGAAGTCAGGGCAATGTGGACTGTGGTACAGTTACAAGTCTGAAATGTGAAGACGCTGTGCTCAGGTACACTGAGTATTTGATTTACCCTACCAGGTCAGGTGACTCTCCCCCATTTTACAGCTGTTGGTTTGCATGGGCTGAGCTGGCCCAGGATAAAGCACATTAGTTACTTTTCGTTTCGTTGTGACAAAATACTGAACAAGAAGCAGCTTAAGAAAGGAAGAGTTTATTTTGACTCATGGCTTCAGCTACCGTCCACTACGGTGGGAATTGCATGGCTGGAGAAAGTGGAAAGCTGGTCACATTGCATCAGGAAGCAGAGAGAGATGAATGCTGGTCTTTAGCTCACTTTCCCCTTTTTATGCAATCCAAGATGTCAGCCCGTGGGATGGTGTTGCCCACACCATACCTCAGTGAAATATTTCTGGGAATATCCTCATAGACATATTCAGAGATGTGTTTCCATGATGATTCTAAATTTGTCAAGTCAAGATTAACCATCATAGTTAGTCTGAAATGTTTATCACAATAAAATGAACCAGTTTGATACATCATTAAAAAGTATACGTACTCATCTTTACTGTTTTAAGCTAGTGTCCTATTTTTGTTTTTCTTTTCTTTTTTGAGATAAGGTCTCATGTAGCTCTCACTTAAAACTAGTTTTGTAGCTGAAACTGGCCTTAAATTCTTGACACTCTTATCTCTACTTTAAGAGTACTGGGATTGGATGGGTCACTATTGTCCTGTTTTGGGACAAGACCTATTCATGCTGCTCCAGGGCTCACATCTAACCTGCTTAGCTAGGTCGAACTCATACTCAGTCACCATCTTCCTGCTTCAGGACTAGACCTATTTGTGCTGCCAGAGAGTTCCCAACTAGCTTGTCTAGAGCTATCTAGTCCCTCCAATAAACAGTCAGAAGTGAGAATCTGAAGCACAGACCAACTAATTATTCATAAATAATCAGAAAGCAACCAAGCTACAAAACAAAACAGAACCTAAGTTCAGCGCAACAAAGATTGGCTTGAATTTCATATCAGACACACAACCAATGAAAAAGTCTATATGTCCAAGTCATAATGCAAAAACATACTCATATGAGAAATCAAGATAATAGGTCCTCACCATATCCCACAAGTCCTATAGAAATCTTCTACAATGGGAACTACCCAGAAGAAACTCAGGACAGAACTTAAAAGAGCAATCAAAAACATAATAAAGGAATTCAAGGATTTTAAAGAGCACACAAACAATTCAAAGAATTCAAAGAGAATAGGACTAAGCTCCTGATCAAAGCTCAGGAAAAGCAAATATACAGTTGAATGAAATGACAAGGACAATTCAGGATGTAAAAGGTGAAGCCACAAAAGAGATAGAAATATTGAAGAAAACTCAAGCTAAATGAAGATGGAATTTTAAAACTCAATAAGCCCATTTGAAACAACAAGGGGAAAGCCTCACCACAAGAATGAATAAAATAAAACACAGAATGTCAAGACTGGATGCTAAAAATGGAGAATGGGATCACTAAGGCAAAGGAAATAAAAATCAGCATAGGAATGCAATATGCAGGAAATGTGGGACATCATGAAAAGACCAAATCATAGGCACAGCGGAAGGAGAAATGAAGCATCTCAGGTCAATGGTGCTGACCAGATCTTCAACAGGATTATAGAAAAAAATTTACCTAAATTAAAGAAAGACATACCCATTTAGATTTAAGAAGCACAAAACCCATTAAATAAACAGGACCAGAACAGAAACTCCCCAAGGCGTATCACAGTAAAAACATTAAATGTACAGAACAAAGATGGTACTGAAAGCTGCAAGAGAAAAGCAAATTACATATAAGGGGAAACTCCTCAGAATTACAGCTGACTTTTCAATGTAAACTACAAAAGCTAGAAGAGCCGGGAGACAAGTATCCCAAGTTCTGACTGATCATAGATGCCAACCAAGAATATTTTACCTAGCAACACTTTCTGTCATAGTTGAAGGAGGAAGAAAAATCTTCCATGACACAAATAAGCTGAAAGAATTCATGTCCACCAAACCAGCTCTACAGAGAAGGCTTAAAGCAATACAAAGGACTAAATAAAGGAATGATAACACTCATACCCAAGAGGCTGCAGAAAGAAAACAAATGAAAGTATAATTACAGAAACATAAAATAGGACTAAGAATACAAATAGAAAATAGAATGACAGTAACCAATACACATCTTTCAATAATAACTTTAAATACTGATGGCCTCAACTCTCCGGTGAAAAGACACAGACCAATTGAATGTATTAAGAAACAAAACTCATCTTTTTGTTGTCTACAAGAAATTCATCTTACCTTATCAGACAGGCACCATATTAGGGTGAAAAGATGGAAAAATATTCCAAGAAAATGTCACTAAGAAACATGCAGGCATTGCTATTCTAATATCTGACAAAATAAACTTCAAACAAATTAATCAGAAGAGATTGAAAAAGTTCACTTCATTATGATCAAGAGAATAATAGATCAAGAAGACAATTCAGTCATGAGCATACATGTACCAGATGCTGGTGCACCTAGTTTCATTAAAAAAAAGTACTGGACTTCAAGACACAGATTAACCCCAAGTCAGTAATATCAGGTGTCTTCAATACTCCACTTTCTCCAATAGGCGGGTCATTTGGGCAAAGAATAAACAGTGGAACATCTGAATTAAGTGACTTACATCAAATGGATTTAACAGACATCTACAGAATATTCTATCCCCACACCAAAGACTACACGTTATACTCAGCAGTTCATGGAAATTTCTATAAAATAGATCACATACTGGAGCAAAAAACAAATCTCAACAAATGCAAAAAATTGAAATAATTCCACAAATTCTACTGGATGATGATGCAATAAAGCTTAAAATCAATATCAAAAGAAGCTCTAGTAACTACATGAACTCATGGAGATTAAACAACACACTCCTGAATAATGAGTGGGTGAAAGAAGAAATCAAGAAATAAACGTTTTCCTGAAAGTAAATGAAAATGAAAACACAATATAATAAAACCCCTGGGACACATTAAAAGCAGTACTAAGAGGACAGTTTATAGCTCTAAGCACCTTCATTTAAAAAATCAGAAAGAGCACAAATGAATGACTTAATAGTACAACTTAAGAATCTGGAAAAGTGAGGACAAACTAAACCCAAACCTAGAAGACAAGAAGAAATCATAAAAATCAGAGCAGAAATCAATGAAATAGAAACAAAGAAAACAATACAAAGAATCAATGAATCTAAGAGCTCATGTTTTGAAAAGACAAACAAGGTAGACAGACCCCCTAGCCCCACTGTAACATGAATTGGTCCTCTGCCTGCCAAGATGGACTGTGGTTCAGCTGCACCTGCCTGCTTGGATCAGCACAAACAAATCTGACCCTTGGTGCGCCATAGAAAGAGAGGAGCTGGGATAGTTGACTACCTCTCCCAACCAACCACTGACCTGAGTTGTACGTGGGGGAGGAACTAAGGTGTGAGCAGAAGAGGCTGGGAGGAGACTAGGTCCTGCAGCATCGGGGTGGCTGGCAGCAGCTGAAATGTAGAATTTTCTGTATGGCCTCAATAGGGCCTCCCCCAGCAGCCAATTGCTCTGTAAGTAAGGCCAAATAAACTCTGGTCTCCCAAATTGTAGTTTGGCAGAAATTATACCTCACTTTGTTTTTAGGGACCCAGAAAGGAGGGCAGGACTGGACATCTCTCAGGCCTCCCAGAAAGAATTTTAGCAACACCACCTAACCAAAAGAAAGAGCAAATGCAAATTCAAACAAAATCAGAGACGAAAGGGAAAACATCACAACAGATACCAAAGAGACCTAGAACATTATACAAACTACATTAAAAACCTATATTCCATTATAGTAAACCTGTATAATTAAGGCTGTTTACAACAAACCCACAGCCAACATCTTTCTAGAAGGAGAAGAACTTGACACATTCCCATTAAAGTCAGGAACAAGTCAAGGTAGTCCACTATCCTTGCTCCTTTTCAATATAGTGCTTGAAACTCTAGCTAGATTAACAAGACAAGAGAAGGGAGTCAAGTGGTACAAACTGGAGAAGAAGAGGTCAAATTATCTCCCTTTGTAGATAATATGATGTTATACACAAGGGATCCCAAAAATTCCACCAGAAAACTTCTATAAATAATCAACACTTCCATCAAAGTGGCAGGATACAAAATCAATTTACAAAAGTCCCTAGCCTTTCTATATATCAATAATAAGCACTCAGAGAAAGAGCTCATGGGAACACTCCCTTCACAATAGTTTCAAAAAATTAAAATATTTAGAAATAAACCTAACCAAAGAGATTTAAAGATTTCTTCCATGAAAATATTAAATCTTTGAAGAAAGAGACTGAGGAAGACACAAGGAGATGGAAAGACCTCTCATGTTCATGGATTAATAGGATTAATATTGTGAAAATGACCACTCTACCAACAGCAATTTATAGATCCAATGCACTCCCAATAAAAATCTCCATGACATTATGCATAGAAACAGAAAAAAATCCTAAAACTCATGTGAAATCATAAAACAATCCCAAGCAAAAAGATCAGTGCTAGGGGGATTGCCATACCAGATCTCAAACTATATTACAGATCTATAATAATGAGAACAGCGTGGTATTGGTACAAAAACAGTCATGTGGATCAATGGGAAAAAAATAGCAGACCCAAACATGAGTGCATTCACTTTTAGCTGCCTGATACTTGACAAAAATGCCAAGAGTACACATTGGAGGAAAGACTGCATCTTCAACAAATGATGCTGGGAAAACTGGATCTCCATTTGTAGAAGAGTGAAATTAGATCCATATATATCACCCTGCACAAACATCAACTCCAAAATGGACCAAAGACCTCAATTTGAAACCTGAAATGCTGAAAATTTGAGAAGAAAACAGTTTTCTTACCCTACAAGATGTAGGAGGACTTTCTAAACCAGATTTCATTCACTGATGAATTAAGGTCAACACCTGACAAATGGGATGTCATTGAACTGAAAAGTTTCTGAACATCAAAGGAAACAGTCAATCATGTGATGAAGAAGCCCACAGCCAATCATGTGAAGAAGAAGCCCACAGACTGGGAGAAATTCTTCACCAGCTGCACAGGGGATTAACATTCAGAATACAAAAGAACTCAAAAAACAATGAATCAAGAAAACAAATGCCCCAATTAAAAAAATGGACTATGGCTCTGAACAGAGATCTCTCAAAAGAAGAAATAAAAGTGGCTAGGAAATATCTTTAAAAGTGTTCAACATCCTTAGTAACAGGGAAATGAAAATTAAAACTACTTTAAGATTTCATCTTACCCCAGTCAGGCTGGCTGAGAAAGAGAACAAATGACACCACATGCCAGTGAGGAAGTGGGAATGGGGAACGCTCGTCCACTACCGGGGGATACAAACTGGTGCAACCACTGTAGAAATCAGTATGGAGAAATCTTAAAAAGCTAAAAACAAATCCACCATATGATCTCGTTATACTCCTCATTGGCATATACCCAAAGGCCTCAGTATTCTACTACAGAGATACTTGCTCAGCCATGTTCCTTGCTGCTCTTTTCATAACAGCTAGGTAATGGGAACAGCCTAAATGTCCCTCAAGTGATGAATAACTAATGAAAATGTGGTACATTTGCACAGTGGGGTTCTACCTAGCACTAAAGAAAAATGAAATAATGAAAATTTCAGGTAAATGGATGGAGCTAGAAGTTGTTACACTAAAGGGAATAACACAAACTCAGAAAAACAAATGACTTATGGTCTCTCTCATTTATGGATCCCAACTTCCATTCTTAGATGTGAGCATATATCCCAATGGAACCACAGAAGCCAGGAAAATGGAAAGGACTTATGGTGGTGAAGGTGAAGAGGCTCAAGAGAGGGGACTAGTAAGAGACAGGTGTTATCAAGGGAGAAGTGGGGTAAATGGCGGAATACCTTGGCTGAGGACAAAGGAGGGAAAATTATTCAAGGAGACAGAGGAAGGAGAGGTAAATAATACTTAGGCAGAGTGGAAAACCAGAGGAAATGTATTAGTTCAAAAGCCTACTGTTGTAGTTACTTTTCTGTTGCTGCAATAAAACACCATGACCAAGGGAATTTGTAGGAAAAGGAGTTTATTTGCGCTTACGGTTCCAGGTTCCAGAAGCATTAGAGTCTGTCATGGCTGGGTGGCATGATGAGGTGGAGCAAAAAGAGGATGGTTCACATCTTCAAGGAGCGTGGGAAGCAGAGAGTGACTGGGGATCTGCCAAGGCTTAAGAATTCTCAGAGCCAGCCCTCAGTGACCACGCTTCCTCCAGTAAGGTCACATCTCCTAAAACCCCCCAAACAGCACTGCTAACTGAGGACAAAATGTCCAAATACTTGGAGTTTACAGGGGACATTCTCATTCAAACCACCACACCTACTGAAAAATACAATACAATATATTGCATGTGTATAGCTGAAGGTTATATTACAAAAAACACAGTGCCAGACAGGGAAAATCTTCCTTCAAGTTGTTATTTGGGATAGTCTAAGAGAATCTCAACATAATACAGGCAATGGCCACAGTGCTTGATCGCCTCCCAAAACTTGAAGTTAAGACCATATAGCTCAGGAGAGGATATACTTCACAGGCAGAACTTGGACTATTGAGCTTGAACCAATTTGGAAGCCTCCTCTCTAAAGACAGAAGATACTATGTAAACTGCCAAGAGAGAAAAGCAATCAATGATTCCATCCAACTGTAAAGTCTATGAACCACACAATGACCAGCCCAGCAAATGTTCTCTACTAGTGCAGTTAGTGGTACTTTTATCTTGGGGTAATCAACAGCTCTTTAATTGAACTTAAGGGCTTCTCAATGGGAGGGAACTCATGTATGATATTGTAAACATAGCAAAATATACATGGTTGGAGAGGCCATAGAGCCCAGAAAAAACTTACTTTTGTTAGATCCCTACACCAATGTAATTCCTTACTGTATTCTAAATATATGTATATCCTTATGTTTACAGACAAGTGTACTTTTTACCACTCATCAAGAAAACTTCTTTTTGCAACATATGAAGACTATTACAAAGTTCCAAAGTGGTCAAATGCAGAGAATCAGTGTCTGTGAGGTGCCCTTCCTTAAGAGACACATCTACAAAACAACCTGTATACCTAAGGCTCAGAGACCATAGCTGAACAGGGGGTGGAAAGACTATTAATGCATCTCTCAACTCTCACCAGTGAAGCTTCCTCTTTCAACAGATAGTGATTAACCCAGAAAGCCTCAATTGCCCAAAGTGCAGAGAGTAAGAGACTGCAGAGTGCTTATCTCTGAATAGGACACCTATTCTAATTACTTTCTATTACTGTAGATTGTAAGGGTCAGAGGTGGTTAATGGCCACAAAGAAACAGAATTTTCCATACAACTGGGAAGTTACTCATATGAACATATGGCAATGGTAACAGCATGCACAAGACCCATGAAAGCTCAAGCCAGACAAAATGCCAGCGTAGAGGTAGGAAGTGAGTAGGAAGCCCCCACCTTAGATGAGAAACTATTGGTAACTGTTAACTACTGGAAGAAGGAGAGTTGGTATCCTTTAAAGGTGTGATGCTAGATAGGTTAACCAGGCTCCAGTGGATACCCATATAAGGACATTTGGGAACACAAACCTGACTTGATAGGCCTTAATATATATATGGCAGAGTATATGATATCCAGTGGAGATCTATAAGAGGGGTGCAGATAGAGCAGGACTTCTAACTATGATAAAAATAGATTGTGTAAAATATATAAAAATTCAATAAAAATAATGAAAATCCTTAAACACACAAAACATAACAAAACAAAACTTCAGAAAGACTGCTAGGATTATATGCATTATGTCCAGCTCAGTGTCCTTCTTTGACTCTGGATGTCATGCTGGATACATTACATTCTGCCAGCATGTCACCATGATTCCTCCAGACTGTGAGAGTATCTTTTTTTTTTTTTTTTTTTTTACAATCTGGACAGTTTTGAGGAGTCATGTGAGGTGGTCTTTAGAATATTCCTCCATTGAATTTAGTGTTTTTCTTTATTATTATTGTTCTGTGTTTGGGGACAAAGACCACAGAGTGAGGTGCCATTTTCATCACATCGTATCAAGGATATTCACTCTGAACATGATTTGCCATAATTGATGCTGATCTTGTTCACAGTCAGAGTAGTGCTTGTTGTCTCCTTCTCCTTCCATACTAGACTCTTTGGAAGGAGTCACTGTGATAGTTAATGTTAGGTGCCAACTTGACTGGATGAAGAAATACCTAGAAACCTTGTAAAACATTATCTTGGAGTATGTCTGTGAGGGTGTTGGCAGAAATGATAGTGTGTGTCTGAGGGGACAAAGTGGAGGCGATCCCACAGCACAGTAAGCAGGCATTATCTAATTGAGTGAGAGCCTATAAAGAACAAAAACAGGAAAGACATGTTTCTATTTTGTGAGACACTCCTCTTCTCTTCCCTTTGGATATTACAACCCTATGCTCTCCAGCCTGGACTCTGGAACTTATATTAGTGGCCACCTAGATTCTTAAGCCTAAGGGTTAGACCATTGGCTTCCCTGGTTCTAAGGATTTCACACTTGGGCTGAATTACACTGATACCATTGTGGAGCCTCCAACTTGTATAATCAGATAATCTGTTGTGGGATGTCTCAGGTTTCATAATCACGTGGACCAAGTCTCCTTAAAAAAAAATCTCTCATCTGTCCTTTCTGTCTGCCTTAGTTTCATTCACTGTTGCTGTGATAAAAATACCCTGACTAAAACAACTTAAGAGACAAAGACAAGTAGTTCATTTGGTGTACAACTACAGTCCATCATTGTGGGGAAGTCAAGATGGCAGGAAGCTGAGAGAGTAGAAACATTATAGCCACAGTTAAGAGCGGAGAGCAAGGAATTAATGCATGTGTGTTAGTTTCTTCACTCTCATACAATCCAGAATCCCCTGCCCAGAGAATGTTGCTCCCACAGTGGGTGGGTCCTCACATACATCTCAATTAACACAATCAAGAAAGTCTGTCACAGACATGCCCACAGGCCAACCTAATCTAGGCAGTTCCTTATTGAGATGCCCTTCCCAGGTGATTCTAGGTTGTATCATGCTGACAATGAATACTAACCACCATAAATCTATTTCTTGCCAACCTGACACACATATCACTTTAAGCCATATCCTTCCATTTTTTTATACCTAAAGTCTCATGTTTATCTCAAGATGTAAAATACAATTCAACTTGAAAAGTCTCCATAGTCTTAAAAAAGTTCTAGTACTTTAAAAGTCCAATTCTCTTCACTGTGAGTGCCTATAAAATATAGTGTTATATACCTCCAATATTAATGACGCAGAGTAAATATTTTTATTCCAAGATGGAAGAGCCAGGTAATAAAACAATCATATCACGGCAAAACCGAAATCCAGCTGGGCAAATACCAAACCCCACAGCTCCATGTCCTGCATCTGAAGCTTGTAGTATTATTATATGGGCTCCAAAAGGCTTGGGCAGCTCGGTTACGTCAGCACTGCCACCTGCAGCACACACAGCTTCTCTCTGAGGCTTAGGCCAGCTCTTCTCTACTCCCATAGCCCCCCTTGGTGATGTCCTATGGTCCTGGAATTTCTAGTATCCTGAAGTCTCCACTGAAGCTGAAACTTCATCTTCATAGGTTGGCAAAATGGCAAATCAGGGCCTCTCAGCAGTGACTCCAAGCCTGCCACACATGGCCTGACCTCAGCTGTTCTCCACGACTGCCTCCATAATGCACCTTTCGTGCTTTCAAAGCCAGTATCAGATGTATGGCATTTACCACACTGCCAAGTTCTACAGTCAGCTCAAGCAGGAGCCTAACCCCCTTGGATCACAGATGTAGCAACTATTGTGTGCTGGACCCAGGAAAATACCCAGGCAGTTGCTTTTGAGGCACAAGAAACCACTTTAGTTTTTTTTCCTTTAAGTGAATTTGGATCGTCACAAGATAGGGCCTCCTCTGGGAGGGGTAGAGTTTTCCCCTAGGGTACTTTCTCTGTTCTCTCAGTATAGTGCAAGAGGTTTCTCTTCAATGGTCCTGATCTCTTTATTCACTGAGGCTGCTTCTTTAGCACCAGCTTGGATACCATCATGCCTTGAATTTTCCTCTGTGAAACAAATTCAACACTCAGGTTCTTAGGACATGAGAAAATTAAACTAAAGCATCTTTTTAGCCAAATTATCATATTAATAGCCCCAATCTCAGTAGAGTCCTTATTCCCCTCTGATATCTTGTGAGCTGGGCCTTAGATTTCTGTTTCTCTTATAAACCCTTCTCTTATAAGCTCCTACTAACTACAATGGCCCACTAAGCTCTGCCCATAGTACTCAATGGTTTTGCCAGCCCAAAGTTCTAAACTCTTCCTCATTCCTCCCATAATATAGTTGCCATGACTTAAAAGCCACATGGTCAGGTTTATCACAGCAATGACTCCACTCCTTGGACCAATTTCTATCTCCATTTTTTTTTCCTGCTGCTATGATAAAATATGCCTGACAAAAGCAATAAGAGACAAAGGGTTTATTTTAGCTCACAATTCCAGGTTACAGTCCATCACTTCAGGGAAGTCAAGGTGGCAGGAACTTGAAACAGTTAGTCAGATTGCATCTATAGCCAGCAGCAGAGAGCAATGAATTAATGCAGACATTTTAGTGTTCATCTTTCTTTCTCTATTCTTATGCCGTTTAAGATTCTCTGCCCAGTGAATGTGTCACCCACTATGAGTGGATCTTCCCACCTCTATTAACATAATCAAGACAGCTCTCCACAGACATGCCTCCAGCCAACATAACCATTAACACATCCATCCCATGTGATTCTAGAGTGTGTCAAGTTGACAATTAAAACTAACCATTCTCTCTCTCTGTTCATCTATCATCTGTCATCTATCTAATTGGTCCTGTTTCTATGGGGAACCCTGAATAATACAGTCTCTAAATGCAGCTTGAAGCCAAGTAATGGGGAGTTCTGTTTTACTCCCAGTCATTTGAGGGTGGACTGTATACATAAATATTTGACATTCTTTTGAATAGCATGCTGTGTCTATTAACTATTATGTCTACCAATTATTGATCTATTTATGTTAGCATGGACTCATATATTTTATTCTTGGGGTTATAATTCAATGCTTCTTTATTCTTTGACCTGAATGGTTCAGATTTAATCACCAGGACTCTTTCAATTGGCTTCTCTGTTCATCTGAAACAAATAAACACTTGACTTTTTGCAAAGCAATTTCTCCAATTCTAGAATAAAACATTTCTTCAAGGAGTCCTGGTTTCTTCTGTTGGTGAACAGTGCCAAAAAGAAAGAGTTTGTTGCTAGGTTTACATATTCTTACTGAGATGCTACTGCTTCTACATGGGACACTTTAAAAGGGCTTGGTAAGAAGCAGCTTCAAAGTGTGATCCACAGATTAGATGCATCCTCCTTATTTGACAAATGGTTAAAATATGTATTCATTGGTCCTAGACCTATGGAATATGTTTAAACAAAATTTCTAGGTGAAATGCATTCAAGTTTAAGAAGCACTCGCCAAAATTCAATTCTTTGTCTTCAGTTGCAAAGGAAGCTTGTAACAGGTGCCTATTCAGAGGAAATAATGAGAACATAGTATGCTGTTTCTGCCCTAGCAAATACTCAAATATTTGCTGAGAACTGCTGATTTGTTTGACTAACTTATGCTTAAGGTACCCACTTTATTTCTCTTCTTGCTCTTCTATTATTTTTACATAAAACATACATTTATTCAAATAATTATTATATTATAATTAAATGATTATCAAGTATATACTATGCTTCTGGCAAATGTTCTGGGTATGACTAATAAAACACTAAACAAAAAAATAAACATTCCGACTTTAAACTTTGTTTATTTTATGTTTATGAGTGTTATGCCTGCATGTATGTAAGTGCATTCATGTTGTTAAGTGTCCTTGGAGGTCAGAAGACCTTGGATCCCCTCAAGCTGGAGTTACAGATGATTGTTAGTGCCATGTGGCTGCTTGATTCGAACCCAGATCTCCTGGAAGAGCAGCCATTGCTCTTATCCATTGAGCCATCTCTCCAGCCTCACATTTCAACTTTTATAGATTGTAGTTTTAAGTATGGAGAAATGGGCACAGGAAAAGCATATATATGGTTGATGTTGTCTTAGCCCATTTTCTCTTATGATAGGTGAATACTTGAGATTACCTGTATGATTTATAAAGAAAGAAAAAAGCCTCTGAAGCCTAGACTGGGAATATATGTCCCTTACTGCATTCTTTACCACCTGGTCTTCTAATTGTTCTCTGCCCAAATTCCTTCAGTTTGAAAAGAAGAATGGCAATGCTTCCTTTCCAGGTCACCTTGAGGAAATCACCATTCATGTGAGCCTCAAGAGCCAAGCCTGGCACAGAGGAATCTTCAGTCATCACTATGATTTGTCAATAAGCGCCAAAGTTAATTGCAACTTTTTCTAATACATGATAGAGCACCGTTCACAGGTGTGATTTAATTTTGCATTGCTTGCTTGTTCAGGAATGTAACTTCTATCTGTAATCTTTATGTAGGAAAATAAGATGCAGTAGTGAAAAGTAATAAAAAAGCTGCTGTTTTCTCTTTTGAAAAGAGTTCTTTCACCATATTTTAAGCTCCATTAAAAATATCATGGTGATAATCTTTTTGTGCTTAGAACTGGGAGAAGCATGTTCTCTACGTCTCAAGACAAAACAAGCCTGTGTGTGATAGTTCTCTAAGCATAGATGTCATTTGCTGTTTAATATTACTATGGACCTGGATTTTAGAGCAGTCTCCAGAGAAAACTACAGAGAAATTCCTAAGAGATCATTGTAAATCTAAGCTTCTTTCATTTATAATCATTTTTGCATATTTGATCTAATCATCACAAAACTATTATGCATTAAAACCATCAGTCAAGAACATTAACATGGAATACTTTTTTTTCCATGTTCAAAGTGTAATGATTCATCGTTTAACTCAGGTTATACTGCTTCTACATTGTGTTGTTTAATTTTACCACATAAGTTAAAATGAAACCACTTCATATCACTTAAATAGCAGATGGACTGTGCATGCAAGATTCTGCAGTCTTGAGATAACTATCTTAAATATAAAAGAGCTTCAAACGATAATAACATGAGGTTAATGCAAGAAGCATCAGCAGTCTCCTCTTCCTCCACCCTGAAAAGGGAAGCATTTATGTAACCAATTAGTTTACCATAGTAAATAATCCACTGACATTTACAAGAAGCATTCCTATTGGAGCCTGAAGTAAAGATTATGTTACACATTAAACTATAAATAGGTTGAATAGTGGTTCCAAGCCCAGTTTTAAAATGCTATGGAAAATAAGTGAGCGGTCTGGGTAAAACGGGTGTTACATGTCCGCTACATGCAAGTGCTCAGCTGCCCAGCTCAGGTTTCCCCATAGCTGCTGCGGAAACTTGATGATTCATCTTGGTTTCCAGTTTGACTCTATGAGGTAGCTAAAAAAGGCCGGGACCATTTCTTTTTTGCGGGGGGGGGGGGGGGGGAGGAGAGTAGAAACATAGAGGGCAAAAAAGAACAAAATTTGTAACCGATTGAGTTGGGGATTCCTTTTAGCTTTAACTGAATGGAGAGCCCAATGTTTTCTGGAGAACAGAATTTGGACTTTCTGCTTGAGGCTTAGATGATTTGCAGATTTGAGATAGTGAAAGCTTTTGTTGTGCCAAATAGTTTTATAATAGATGATCGTTGTCTCTAAGGTCTGCATATTTAATAACTTTCTTCAAAACTGCAAAATGAGATGACAGGTTAATGGCAATATTTCTATGTCTAGATAGAGGAAAGGATTTTGAATGTTTATTTACCATAAATAAATTATAAATGGTTGAGGCAATCGGCATGCTAAGTACTCAGGTTTGATCACTGTACATGGTATACATGTATACATCACACTCTACCCTCTAAATATGTGCAGTAATTATGTGTCAGCTAAAAACCACTCACTGAGGGAAGAAAGAAGCAGTTCTGGGAAGAAAAATAAACATGCATACCATTTCTTAAATCCACAGTTTTGGGCCACACAGAGCTCAACTGAAGCCCAGTTTGAAGGAGTGAGGAGAGGGATGGAAAGAGGAGGCAGCATGTTTGGGGCTCACCCAGACATAGCCAAGGAAGCAGCTGCTTTCCAGGGACATCAGAGGGGCCCAGAGAACCTTATTTGCTCCATTCCTCAAATCCCCAACACAAGAGTCACACATTGAATTAGACCCTTTTGGTGGATGATGTCATTCTAGGACGTCACTGAATACTCATCTCCTCAATCATTTATTCATCAACTTAACATTGCTGATGACTTATGGCTTGGGCTGAAACCACAAAAAAATTTATATTCCGTGTCTCAAGAAGTTGGTCATCTAGCAGAGGACAGAAGAAAATAAGCACAAACTTATAGTGGGACAAGTACTTTGATCCATGCATGGGGAGCAAATCAGGGAGAGGGGCCGTGGAGTAGATTCAGGAAACCTTGCGAGGTGGGGATGGGGTGCAAGTGTGGGAAGAGAGGACTGAGACCAGAACACAGTGTTTGACTTTGCATAAATGGGGAGGAAGGGTCTGCTCTGCCTGTCCTCTAAGTTCTAGGAAAGCAGACTTTACCCAACTTTCCTTTGCTACTGAAGTACAACGTGGGTGTCCAAGTAATATGTGTGCATCAGCAAGACATGTTTGTAGAGCACCTGCTGTGTGCTCGTGCTGCAGTCAGGGCAGTGAATGAGGCACATACTACTTCTTATCCTCATGGAACTGACTTTTGTTTAAAGAACGAAAGATGGTGAACATGTAGAATGACTTTAGTTTCTTTTAATCTACTTTATTAAATGCATATCAAAGAAATTGGACATAATTAAAAGTTAACCATGGTTCTAAAAACTTGAGGACTTTCAGATTGCATGCTTTAAGTTTACAAATATTGTGACTTTTGTAGTTATAAAAACAACTGGCACATGAAAAGCGAGTATATATGTGCAATAAATGACATCATACTGACTATTGTAAAGATATTACAGAAAGTCTGGCCTTTATTTTCTGTGGAAGTTCAAGATTTTCATCTGTTCCCTGACTTCCTATGTTTGGGTTAGAATCCTTTCCCAAATGCTTTTAAGGCTGAAGATATCTTAGGACTCTCTGATTCTTTGCCTTCATTCTTAGAATGTTTGGTAGACATGACTGATGGCCTACCTATTAAAAGTTCTTTCCTGAAACAGGACTTTTCTAGTTGTTAAGAGGATGAGGAAAAGTGTGTTTGCTAATATAGCCTTCAATATGAGTGTTCATTTGTCTGTCCAGTTCATCCATCCATCAGTCCATCCATTTATGTGCTGATTTGTATTATGTGTTTTGTGGTGTCTGAACAGTTTAATCAGAGATACAGTTAGGCCAATGCAAGACAAGGCCATGCGTGCTATACTGGAAGAATATGGAGTTTAATGGGCACATAGTATGCAAGCCATTGGGCTAAATAAAATTAATTCAAACCTAGCAAAATAAAGATAATTAAATTTTAAAATATTATATATGACTGGTTAAAATGTAAAGTTTCTATTTACAACTAAAATTATTTGCAGATTTTTGATGAGGCACAGATCATGTTGCAGATAGGACGGAAACAGAAAGTGGTAGAATTCCTAGCAAATAAACAAAGTGAAATAGTTGCTTCTGACTTCTGCGACGCCCTTGGATTTGAGTGAAAAAATTCTGAGGCTCAATTCAAGATGTAATTCAAAGAGCAAAAGGGGTGCATGTCAGTGCTCTTGATGAGTGCGTCCTGTCAGTCATTAAGCCTCTTCTGCTTCTGGGGCTGGTCAGTTCTCAGTGTGTGCAAAACCCCCTCTCTACGAGCTAGTCACTGTGAAAATCCAAGCAGGGAGAAGTTTCCTTTCCAGTTAGGCTTTCTTTATCCCAGGAGTGATGGAAAGGAGGCCATAGCAACTACTGATGACCTCATTTGACATTCCTATACTGCCCTATAGTCTAGACAGCAAAATCATGGTAAAAGGGTGCTCGTTGAAAGATTGTATCCCCAACTTTTTCCAGAGCTTACATGCTCCTGGGCTGAGGCTACTTCCTGAGCTTGTCACTTCCTTCATACGGAGTCTTCCCAGGATGAGGAGGAGGCTGATCGCAGTCAGCTGCAAAGTCCTATGCAGGATGCTGATGGGAATCCCTTTACGGTGGAGTTGGTGTCTATTATTAACTCCCTGCATTAGGAGGGCTTTGGGATGGCAGGGCTCATACTCACACACCCTGTGAACCTTTTTCTCTAACCACAGGCTCAGCCTTTTGAATCTCCAAGGCCACATTGGGGCATAGCATGTCTCTGGGGCTATTCAAGGTTGTGGGTATTGAAGAGTTCCATTCCTGTTTTGGTTTCTGTTATCTAAGTACATCTATCTGGATGGAGGTGTTGGGCAGAGATTCAGACTTCCAAGCAGAAAAGCTGAGGGTTATTCTACACATAGTGGTTATAATGAATGCCACACCCTACTAAAGCTAGGGATGTGATGACTGACAATGTGGTAAGGTCACTGAGTGTCCTGCTGTGGGCTTGACCTGGCTCACCAGTTGTTCTGCTAATCTGTTATGCTACCTTGCAAGGCCTCTTCTAGGTTGCACTAGTCAGAAGGTGGGGAGGGAATGGGAGTACCATTTTCTGGGGAGTAAACCCAGTCATCTCACTTTTTAGGATGACAGATGGACAGCACTTTGTGCTTCACAAGGGTTCTCTATCTCAGATAGAATAAAACCTAAAACTCTTGCCTGGTCCTTTGTGCTAAAGTCTCTGATCTCTCTCCAGTCATGCTGACCATTTAGCTACCTCTGGAATGTGCTAGTGGAATCCTACCTCTGTGCATTGGCATTACCACTCTTTCTCCCTCCAGGGTTGTTTTCACATCTTGTCATTCAAGGGCTTTGCTCAAGTGTCTACTTAAATGTCTTATCAGAGACCTCCACCTAAATGACTACCTTCCTTTTTCCTTGCCTCTTACTCTTGATCCTCTTTCGAGTTGTCATGGTTTAGGTGTTAGGTGTTCCCAAAGCTTGTATGTTGAATGCTTGGTGCTGTTGGGAAGTAATGGAGCCCTTTAGAGGTAGAGCTTACTGGAGAGAAATCTGACTTGCTGTGCAGCCAAAGATGACCTTGAACGCCTGATCCTCCTGCTTCCACCTCCTAAGAGAGTCCCAGTGTGCCACCACACCTGGGTTATTCAGCTCTGGGAAACGAGCCCAGGGCTTCACTCATGCTAGGCAAGTGCTTTACCAACTGAATCTGGATCTCCTCCCACTTTTTTTCTCAGCATTCCCAATCAAGTAACATACGTTGTATTTGTCTCTCATCCTTATGTGATCTCATGATATTCGAAATAGTACGTGATGCCTCATAGGTATGGTCAAAAATTTCTGGAGATGTTTGTTGAGGGGTAAGGACAACTTTCCTAAAGAAAATCATCCCACTTTCACTGTCTCTGCTTGCTCGCCTTCTGTTCTATTCACTTTGTACTTCATGGCAATGGAGCTTTGCCCTTGGCTTCACCACGACTTCTCACGCTTATTCAGCTCTTTTCAGTTCCTATTGGACTTGACTTTTCCCATGTAATTTGTGTGATGGAAAGAATATTAAGGACTTCAGAGACAGAAAGATCTGCCTTTGAATCCCATTTTACTACTTAGTAGCTATGAAATCTTGAATAAGATATTTTACCTTTAAGGGCCACAGTTTCCACATTAGTTAACTCAAAGTACTAATACTTTATTCATGGAATTTTTCCAGGAGCATTAAGTGAGAGAACATATGTAAAATTCTGGGTACAGGGCTGAGCATATAATCAGAATTCAATAAACGTTGACTCTCTTCTATTTTGTCTTCCCCTTAACATTCCTGCACTTCTACCTTCATCTCCATGTTTCCTCTTCTCTCTAGGCATTTCTTCTTTTTAAATCTTTGTGCATTTGTGTACAGGTGTGTGTGTATGTGTGTGTGTGCATGTGTGTATGCATGTTCCTGTGTGTGAGTACAGGCAAGCACCTTTCTCACTTACTTGACTGCCACTGCTTTAAACTATTCTCATTTGGTGTACTTTCCTCTAATCAATCTTCCAGACTGAACTTTCTAGAATAGAAATATGATCTCATCATTTCTATTTAAAAATAAAATTACTCCATAGTTACCTGTCATCTTCAGGATCAAGTTCAAACTCTTTAGCATGGTAGACATGACTTTTTGTGAAATGGTCCCATTCCCAGCTCCATTTGTAGTTCCCCCAATATGTTGTGCAACTGCAAGTCCCCCCCTTTGCCCAAGCTGTTCCCATGGCCTGGATCACTTCTTTCTTCCCCTCATCCATTTGGCAATCTCCACTTAAGCCCTATAGTACTCAGTTTAAATATCACCTTTTTTTGAAGCTTTGTTGACCTTTTCAAGCTGGGGCAAGTGCCTTCTTTGGGCGCTCCCTGCCTCATACATGTGTTCTCCTATTAAGACTCACCACACACTGTGATCATCCACTGATTTTCCTGTTTCTTGTGCAGCCCCACAGGATGGCATGTCACAGACACATTCACTTCTGATTCTCAAGCATTTGGCATAGTGTCTGGACCTCAGTGGTTAGCTGAATGAATGGCAGGCTTAGTGCTGTTTTAGAGTAGAAAACTGGTAATGGCCTAGCTCATCTTTTAGATCATGGAAGCTATTGAAGAATCAACTCTGCCTCACTCCACCATTGTTTCCTAGTTATGTATTGCAGATGAGCTGGCTGGAGACTTTCTTTAGGAGACTTGTTTCAAACGTCATCCTTTTATTTTTATGTTGTTTCTTTTTAGAACTACTCAGATTTTCTCCTCAACCACATCTGAGCAAGCTCTACCACTGAGCAGCTGTGACTTCTTGAACAAGTCACTTATCCTGCTTGAACTTTAACTTTTATCTTCTGTAAAATTATGAAGGAAACACTCTTGTAGATATTTCTGGAGATTGACCAGAAGCACACAAAGGCGTCAGCACGAGGCAATGTGTTTAGGGTGTCACACCCTCCAACTCCACATTTTGTACCATCCCTCACCATGCTGTTTTGAATTAAGACAAGCCACGTCAAAAACTGTTAATGAAGCTATGAAGAAATATTGCAGAGGCCTTAACTAGCCCTCAGCATTCAGAATAAGCCAGAGGATTCTTAGAGAAGTGGTCAGAGAATCTCCCTGTTGAAATCTAGATGGGTTGAAATGGAGCTTTGTAGGGAACTGGATCTCTGAGTGCTGTGCTGGGTGGGTTTATATGGAAGTCCTGGAACTCTGCTGGCGTCCTCATCTGAGACCACTGATGGTCACAAATGAAGATACCACAGTAGTGACTTAAAATTCCAAGAAGCTCCTAAGTAATGTTTCAAACACAGACGCCCAGAAGCTGTGTGGCTTAAAGACTTAAAAAGAACTGGCCAACAGAACAGAGCCAGGAATGGAGCCTCTCTGTAGACTGACCAGTTTATGTGAGAAGACTTACTAAGCCACTGGTATATATTAGGTCCACTGTCAATTTCTGAGAACATAAGAAGAAGAATAAATGATTTGTGTTGTAGTTGATGAGACTGAAGGATTTGGCCCTCCCCACACAATAGGAAGCCTTTCCCTCAGCAAATAAACATCACCAAGCAGCACAGGGACCAGGGCTGTGTGAAGATGTCTGGCCTGTCCTTCCTCTGTGCAGCCAGCCCCTCCCAGTCACTACATGAATGACAGGAGGCCTGTTCTGCTCTGCACCATGATGACCTGGGGCCTCTCTGAGGTTCAGAGGCAAAGCCACTGGTATATGGTTCTATATAACAGGTACCAAAGGCCTCTCAACTTTCCTGACCATCCATAAAGTAGCAGAGAATGATCATTTTTTTGGTGTGGTGCTTGCACTTGTTATGAAGTGTTCTGAGTGATAGCCTCAGCTTATGAATGATCATTGGAAATATAAATACTCATAACAACACTAAAAGCAGGTAGTGACTACTGGCATCTCCCACGAGAGGCTGTAGCTTGAGTGGGTTCCAACTCTGTCATTTAATTCTCAGTCTATTATCATCATTCCCATTTTACCCAAGAGGAAATGGAGATGCCGAACCATTCAGGAAGTTACCCAAAGCAGATTACACCCTAAAGAGTGACAGAGGCAAGCCTTGAATCCAGGCAGAGTAGCTTCAGATTCAGGCTATTGATCACTTTGCTAGTCTAGAAAGAGTAACGTTAAGGTCTCTCTTTAAAAATTTTTTTAAAAAATTTATTTTCATTTTATGTGTATGAGTGTCTTGCCTGCATGTTTGTAAGTGCACCAATATGGTACAATGTCTGTGGAGACCAGAAGAGAGCATTGGATCCCCTGGAACTAGAGCTAATGGAAGTTATCTATCATGTGGACGCTGGGAACAGAACCCTGGTCTTCTGTTACAGCAGCCAGTGCTCTTAACCACTGAGTCATCTATCCAGTCCTAAATTCTTTCTTTCAAGACAGGGTCGCACCGTGTAGCCCAGGTTGCCTTTGAACTCAAGATTCTCTTGTTTCCACCTTCCTGAGTGCCAGAATTATTGGTGTGCCACCATGATGGCCTTTACATTGAGTATTGTTAGAAATTGGTTCCATAGTTTATAAGACAGTGACTAGGAGTATGTGGTAGATACTGCATCAAATGAATGTTATCATTTTGTTTATTGTTAACAGAACTCAATAGATATTATTATTACTATTTCACAGATTGAGAGACTAAAGCAGAAATGATAAAGAATTAACCTTAAGCTCTGTAAGTATGGAACCAGCATTTGGATTTAGACATTTTACCTGTAAATAATATGTGTCCAGTAGCTACACTTGAAAACTGAGACCAGATACCCAAGCATGAGCTGTAAGGTACGGAAGGGGAGGGGAGAGAGAAAGAAAGAGCGAGAGCGAGAGCGAGAGCGAGAGCGAGAGAGAGAGAGAGAGAGAGAAAGACACTGGGGAGAAGGAGCAGGGGGCTGTGGAAACTTCATTCTCAGTTTCACCTGTGGTTGACCCTGTCTCTTGTCCTCCTACTGTGAATAGCTTTATTCCTAAAGCTGTACTTGATAGGCCAACTATGCTATCACAGAACCTTAAAAATCAGAAATGAACCTAACTGATTAACATAAATTTCTCAAGTTACATTCTCATTCACAAGCACTCACTGCTTCCCATTCCTTTGTCAGAGCTTGCTATCATGGCCAAATTATTGGGTTAAAATATCTCCCTGTAACTTCTATCTTTAGCTAGAGAAATCGGCCGTCTGTTCCTGAGTCCGTCTTGTTTTATTGCATCATGCCAGTGTCCTCCCTATTCTGCAGTTTCATGGCACACAAACTTTCAGGCCTCCAAAAAGTCACCCACCCTACTGCCACAGGGCCTTTGCTCATGATAATTCCTCTGTCTAGAGGGCTAACTCCTTAGCTTCTTAATCTTTTTGTTGATTTTTTTCCTCCTTTCAACTCAGTCATTTTCTCAGGAAAGTCTTGGTTAGAACTCCCAGTTACATGCTTTCAAATCTCATTGCCTTAGATGACATCCTCTACAAACAGTGTGAGGAGGAGAATATATGTATATTCATGATTTATTGAGTGCTCTCAGGAAATTGGTAGGGAAAGAGAGAGTGTAGTTCAGGAAAGCCTGGCTTCTGTTTAATTTGGAAGGGAGCCTGAGGGCAAATGGAATTACACAGTCTCTGAGTTCTTAATTTGAGTCCCAATCAGAGATGGTCTGGGGGTTGCCAGGGCATTTTCAGTCCCAAGTGCGTCCTGTAGCAGGTGTCAGTGGGAAATGTGCTAGAAGATTCACAGGCCTGATTAGTGGAAGTTTGAGGTGCTAGGGGGAGGGGCATATCCACCAAATGCATACATCTCAGAGGAAACACAGACATCCCTGAGGCTTAGGTGGGACACCAACAATCACAGCCTCTCCTTTATGGAACTTGCCCAAGTGAGCCGTTACATTTACAAGAGTGGTTATTTGACTGAAATCTGTCTCTTGCACTGGAGCGTGCTCCCTCTGCAGGCAGGACCTGCATCTTTGCACACTGCCTGTGGTTCCCATGTGGAAGCACAGGGCTGGTAGCTAGTCTGTAGAGTAAGGACTAGCTGAGTGAGTAAATGGCTCGAGGGAGTGGACGGAGGCCACTTCCGGCTTCAGATGGTCACAGTTTCCTTTTGCTTCCACGGTGCCTTTCCTACTTTTCAGCTTTTGGACACATAATTTCCTTCTGTCCTATAGAATCTTCTTTTGGGCTTCCTTGAATTGCATTTGCCTCTACTCCTAGAGCCTGTATCTGGTTGTTAACATTCCTCAATGCTGGTTCTGAGAATGGGGATCAGTTTAACTTTGTAACAGCTCACGACTGCTTAAAGTTTCAAGGAGAAAGGCTTCTAGCACAAGTCCTTCAAATCCAGGTTCTTTCAAGGTCTCTTCCAACCGAGAAAAGGGTTTGATGCTGCTGTTGCTTGGCAAGGCCAGTGAATGAAGGGACAGATTGACAAGAAAACAAAGAGCTTTATTTAGTGGGCAAGGGATGGAGAGCTGGGGCCCTTGCTCTGCTCACAATTCAACCTTCCCACTTCAGTCTGTTGAGAGCTATATCTATAGAATATGAGTAAGAAGAGAGAGAGAGAGAGAGAGAGAGAGAGAGAGAGAGAGAGAGAGAGAGAGAGAGAGAATGGCTAATGACAGAGATGAATAGTTATGTCTTTTCTGGGAAATAGTAGAAATCGTCCATGAACTCCAGTGCTTCCTCTTCTGTCGTTTTACAGTTTGGTTTGCTGGTCATGGTGGTTGGTAGAGGTCTTGAGTCCAAAGGAGACACAATATAAAGATAGAATTCAAGCCTTTTCATCTTACTCTAATCGCCTGATTGGACATTTGTAGGTCTAAGTGAGGAGCCAGTGTTTCAACCACAGGGACTTCAAGTCCCTGAAAAGTAACCTAGGCAACTGTTACCATCATAACCACACAGCAAAAGTAATGCCTCCAGCAAGGCTGGTGGGAAATGAAAAGTGCATTGCCTGGTTGTGTGACCTCTGAAATAAGTGATTTTTAAGTCAATTAATTTTTAAGTCAGCAAAGGAAGCTGGAGGGTTTATTCGGGTTTTTCTTTAGTAACACTCCCAACATTACTTTCTAGATGTCAGGAGAAACAATGGCAAATTACAAACTCTTGTTCTGGAAATTTCCATGGTTAATTTCCCATGAACCATTTACTGTGTACTACTTTCCTGCTTTGTACTTTTTAGACTGCTGAGAATTAAAACATATATATATATATATTGCTTTATTGTGTGTGTGTATGTGTGTGTGTGTGTGCGTGTGTGTGTGCACATGCTGCATGTGTGCCAAATACTGCATGTGGAGGTCAAAGAACAACTTGTGGGAGTCAGCTCTCTCATTCCACCATGTGGGTTCTGGTGATTGAACTCAGGTCATCAGACTTGGTGGCAGGTACCTTAACTTACTGAGCTATCTTACTGGCCTATTGAGGAATTTTATTATTGCAAATTTATACATTGGTTAAGGTGTTTAGCCAAATTACTTGTTGTCATATAAATTATTAAGAAACTAGGAGCAATGGGGTTAGAGAAGTATAAATTGTATGGTAGAGAAATTTTGGGGTGCTTAAATGTTCCAAAACACAAGTAGTCTGTCTAAAGACTAGGACTGGCTCTGTATACTAGATTATGCAATACAGTTCTAATCCATGCTATTTGGGCAGAAGAGTGGATGAGAGTGTGTACATTTGCAAATGTGCATTCATGTATACTTTCCCAAAATATCTAGCCTTGCAATGATGTTCACTATCCAAACCTAAGATACAAATTCTCATCAAGCTTTCTATTACCTTTCTCCTTCCACAAATCAGAGCAATATCCCTTCCTAGCTCTGAATTGTCTAGCTGGGCCACCTTTGGAAACTATGCTTCTCTGAGCCAATTTTATCATTTATGAAACAGAAGGGTTGGAATAAGTGTCCCAAGCTATAGAACTCTCTGGGCACAGTACTGTGCATCTACATGGATTGGGTTCCTTTTGGGTGTATCGTCTTAGAAATTGCTTTACTAGTGAACTTCTTTGGAGTTGCTGTCATTTTGATATAGAAAAGAGGAAATTGAAGCTAGAGAAATGGAATTATTTGCTCATTGGGTCTTAGTACGTCGGCATGAGAGCCAGGATTAGACCCTGCGGTGGTTTGAATAAATGTCCCCCATAGGCCTAAATATTGGGACATTTTGTCCCCAGTTGGTGGTTGTTTGGGAGGTTCGGGGAGGTGAGGCCTTGCTCGAGGAAGCATGCTAAGTGCTGTTCACTGGACCAGTATTGCATCCGCCTCTCTCGTCACACTAGTTGCCACACTAGCTGTGCAAAATGGCTCTGGTGGGATTCGGAAGAGAAAGAGAGACATCCATTTGGACTGCCCACTGCCACCTTGCTTTAAATCCTTATCTCTATCTCTCATTCCACACTGGAGCAGCCGCCACCAACCTCAGAGGGAAGGAAAGCCCTAGCTGAGGATTTTGAGTACATAGGATTGGGATTTGAGAAAGAAATGGACATCCAAGCACAAGAAGCATTAAAAACCTTAAGTAGATATGACAAGAGAAGAACCTATCTGTGAAACGTTATAGTCAAAATGCCACAACTATAGAACAAAGAAACAGTATTAAAAGCTGGAAGAAGCTGGGGATGGTGGCTCACTTCTATAATCTCAGCACATCGGAGGCTGAGCCAGGAAGACTGTCATGCATTCAAGGCCAATCTGTGCTACATAATTAGGCATGTTCTCACACCTAAAAAAGCAAAAGTGTCAAGAGAAAAATGATAATTTTTTTTTACCTATAAAGGCAAACACATCAAACTAATTTAAGATTTCTCAACAGAAACTCCAAAAATTAGGAAAGCATGAAATGATATATTTCAAGCCCTGAAAGCAAGATATGTCAACCAAGATTGCTGTATTTGACAAAGTTATCTTTCAAAATTGACAGAGAAATAATGATATTTCAAGAAAATTAACAAATGGAAAGAATCAACGATTATCAAATTAACACTGCACAGGATATTTAAAGGAACTCTAAACACACAGGAAAAAAGGAAGATAGTCTCAATCACAAGAACATAGGAAAGGATAAATTTCATGAAAGGAATAAACAATGGTAAAGTAGGAAATAATCAGCACACCCGGCTCAGAAAAACCCTGATGTCATTAGAAGAGAAAGAAAAGAACAAATAACAATCCAGCCAAGCAGAAACACATCCAATGAGATGATAGGAATCTGGCCTGTAATAACTAAATGTAAATGGTCTTAATTTTCCAATTAAAAGATGCAGAACATCTGATTGCATTAATAAAATAAGCTACATGGGGCTGGAGAGATGACTTGATGGTTAAGAGCACTTGCTGCTCTTGCAGAGCGCTTACATGGTGGCTTAGGATCATCCTTAACTTGAATTCCAGGAAATCTGATGCCCTTTTCTGGCCTCTGCATGCACTTCATACACATGGTGCACTAACATACAGGCAGGCAAAACACTCATGTCCATGAAATAGAAATTTTAAAAGTACATAAATAAAAGTTACAGGGAGATGTGGTGGTACACATCTATAATTCCTGTAACTGGGAGGTAAAGGCAGGAATATTAGGAATTCAAGGCCAGCCTAGGCTACCCAGTGAGTTTAAGGCCAGGCTGGGCTATATGAAACCGTAAGAAACAAAGCAAAAAGACAAACACACAAATAGTCAACAACAACAAACCCCAAGATTCATCTATCTTTTTTCTCCAAGAACCATACGACACTGGGAAGACACACACAGACTAATAGTAAAATGATCAAAATCAATATACTAGGCAAATGGAAGTTAAAAACTAGCATAATTATTCTTATATCTGGGAAAGCAGACTTCAAGGCAAAATTAGTAAGAAGAGATAAAGAAGTCCAGTATATATTAATAAGTGGAACAATTCATAAAGAAAATATAAGGATTGTAAACATATGTGCTGAATGTTGAGGTTCCTAATCTGGTATGTGTGTGCGTGTGTGTGTGTGTGTGTGTGTGTGTGTATTCATGGTATGGTGTATGTAATGTATATATACTCGTTAATGTGGATGTGTATATATTCATGTAGGTGCAGGTATACATGTCTACACATACATGTGGAGGCCAGAGGTCAACAATGGGTATTCTCCACTTGTATTTTTGAGACAGGTTTCTTATTGAATCTGAAGCTTATGGACTTAGCTAGTCTGACTAACTAATGAGCTTCAAGGATATGTCTCTGTCTCTACCTCCCAAGCACTGCAGTTACAGGCATATGTCACCAGGACCAGCTTTTTATGTTAGTTCTGAGGTTTTTAACTCAGGTACTTATGCTTGTATGACTGAGGTATTTCCCCAGCTCCATCTCCCAATTTCATAAAACTAACACTAGTGAACATAAAAAGATACAGGCCCTGATACAGTAATGGTCAGTGACTTCAGTGAGCAACCCTCACTAATAGATAAATCATCCAGACTCAGAAGCAACAAAGAAAGTTCAGCATTAGACTGCATCCTAGATCAAATGAACATAACATTTACAGAAGCTTCCATCCAGCAGTCATGGAACGTACATTCTTCTCAGTAGACCATAGATGGAACATTCTCTAAAATAGATGACATTTAGGCCATAATGCAAGCCTTAGCAAAAACAAAGGAATATAAATAACTTCTTGCATCTTAGTAGATCATAGTGAAATAAAGTTAAAAATTCAAAGTCAAGAGGAACTACAGAAGCCTTGTAAGTGTATGGAAATTGAACAAGGCAACCTTAAATGATCAATGAATCATTGGACAAATCAATAAGTTCTTCAAATCGATTGAAAATGAAAGCACAATTTATCAGAACTTTGAGAGATATGAAGGTGGTTCTAAGGGGAAAGTTTACAGGTTTGAGAACTTATAGTTTAAAATCAGGGAATTTTCAAATAAGTTACTTAATAATATACCTCAAAGTCTTTAGAAACCCCCAAACAAGCTAAATCAAAAAAGCATTGGGTAGAAAGAAACAATAAAGGTCTGGTCAGAAATCAATGAAAGGGATACAAAAAGAACAGTACAGAGAATTGGTGTAATAAAGAGTTGATTCTTTGAACGAATAAGACAAACTAAAGAAAGAGACACTCCAAATTAACCAAATTATAAATAAAAAAGCGAATATTATAACAAATGCCAAAGAAACCTAGAGGATCAATAAGGAATATTTTGTCATTTTATGTGCCCAAAAGCTGGAAGATCTTAAGTAGAAGTGTCAGAATAGCTGATTATAAATCACACTACAAAACTCCGGTGAATCTCTGGTGCAGACATGAAAACAAACATGTAGGCCATTGCAACAGAATGGAGGAGCCAGAAATAAACCTACACAGCTACCACCACCTAATTTTTTATAATGATGTGAAAAGAATATACTGGCAAAATATAGCTTCTTCAACATATGATAAACTTCATATCCACATGCAGAAGAATGAAACTAGATCTGTATCTCTCACACTCTATAAAAAGGAATTGACATAGACCAAAGATCTTAATTTAAGAACTCTGAAACTGCTAGAGGCGAACACAGGGAAAGCACTTCAAAACACAGGAATAGGCAAAGGCTTTTTGCAAAGGATTCTGATAGCTCAGGAAATAGTTGCAAGAATTAACAAATGGAACTTATGAAAAGGGAAAATAAAAACTTCTTCACAGTAGAGAAAACAGCAGACAGAAGAGACAGTGTACCGAATGGGGGAGGATCTCTGACAGCTATATATCTGACAGTGACTTAGTATCTAGAATCTGTAACGATCTCAACAAATGTCCAGCACCTTCCCCGATCATCCATAAGTGGGCAAAGACTTGAAGACTGTACTCAGAAGAAGAATTATAAATGGACAATATGAAAAAGTTCAGTGTTCTTAGAGATCAGTGAAATGCAAATCAAAACCACGTTGTGAGTCTGTCTCACTACAGTCAAATGGCTAACATCAAGAAAACAAAAACCAAATCCTGACAAGCCTGTCGGGGGCGGGGGGAAAACCTTTGCTGGTACTTTTCTGTTAGGAATATGAATTAATACAGACACTATGGAAATAAGAAAATTAATAGTAGAGCTAGCAGATGACCCAGTTGTACTGCACTTGTACGTATTTATCCAAACGAATCTAGGTAGGTAGGCACACCACAGAGATACTTGCATAGCTTCCACATCCAAGATTTGGAACCAGCCTAGATGCTCATTGGCACATGAAGAAAAAGAAAATATGGCACGTATATAAAAATGGAGTTTTCTTTAGTCATGAAAATTGAAATAATGTCATTTGTAAGAAAATGGATGGAACTAGAGAACAGTTAACAAAAGAAACCAGAGACAAGGGCAAATATGACATGTTTTCTTTTGGGTACGATCTAGATTAAAAAATATATATGATATAAAAGTAGAAAAGGGACTTAAATATTTTATTATTTTTTTGTTTCATGTGTATGAGTATACTGCCTGCATGAATGTAAATATCCCCTGCATTGTACAATGTCTGTGGAGGTCAAAAGAGGGCATCTGATCCCCTAGAACCAGAGTTACAGACAGTTGTTAGCCACCATGTGGGTGCTGGGAAACAAACCTCTTCAAGAGTAACCAGTACTCTTAACCACTGAGTTGTCTCTCTAAGCCCCAGAAAAGGGACTTTAAGGATGGTAAGGAGGGAGAAAGGGTTTTAAAAGAGGGGAAGTGTAGAATATGCATTCCCAAAAGGGAGGAGTGGGCATAGTGCAGAAGCAAGACTGAAAGCCAGCAGGGCAGACTCCAAATCCTTTAAATCCATGTAGGTCGTCTGAGACATTCCAAAGGGCTTAGATGACTCTACCCAACCTGTCTCATACATCCCTCTCTGCGCCATAGATGCAGAACTCCTTGGCAAATGTCTCATAGCTCTGGCAGGTTATCTCTGTTCACAGAATATTTTTTTCATATCCTTAAAAGATTTAATTATGTTACATACATAACAAATTTTACTGTTTTAATAATTTTTTTAAGTATCAGCGGCATTAACTGTGATCACACTGTTCTGCAGTGATCACTATTATCCATTTCCAAAACTGGTCCATCGTCCCAAACAGAACTCCAGACCTATTACAGACAGTCTCCATGTCCCCATTTCCCACCACACACTTGATGAATTCTGTACTATTTTCTGCCTATATGGATTTGCCAATTCTCATACCCCACAAAGGTGGACTCGTTTAATATTGGCCCTTTTGTGTTTGGCTTATTTCACTTAGCATAATGTCTTCAAGGTTTATCTATGTAGCACATGCCAGAATGCCATTCCTTTTCAGATTGAAACAATATTTTATTTTATGTAGGTACCACATTCTGCCTATTCATCCATTGATGGGCACTTGGGTGCTTCCATCTTGTGGCTATTTTGAATAGTAATACTGTTATGAACATGGGGTACAAGTTCTTGATTTGTTGTCAGGACAGCAGTTTGACCTCCTGTCTTGACCGGGCACCTGTCAGCACTGGGACTGGCCTGCAGTGTTTCTGTTGGAGCCATGCTTGGAATTTTGGATGCCTCATGAGTGCCTCGACACAACAGCTGGTCCCTGGCACAGCTGTGAGAATGTGTACAGGGTACTGCAATGTCCTCTCTTTGCAAGGAGGGACTTCTAACGGACAGAGAACAAGAGCAGGGTGACATTGAGGTATGCTCTAGTATGAGTTTGTGCAAATGATTTTTTCTCTGGCCCTAGGTACAAGTTCCTTCTGATATTCCTGGATTGGATCAAGGGCAGCTTCGGTTTTCTGAATAGAGAGGCTGAGGTGGGAGACTTGGAGCTGGAGGTCATGACCTTCCATGCCCCAGCTCTGTAGGGCCATGCATGTGTTTGGCCGATAATCCTGTCTCTGTTGGCTCCCGGCTACAGGAGCAGGAGCGGATGACTTTGAAGCTGTGTTACAGCAGAAGAATGTCTGAAGAGTGTGGCCATCACTCTAACTTCTGAGAAATGCGATCATGAGGATTCTCACCTGGGTCGTCTAGCTCAAACCCAGCCCTTTCTGCCCCCAGTTTTTATAATGACTGCCAATGAATTTAGAATCAGTGTCAACACAGAAACCACTGCATGGCCTTGGAGTCTCTTACACTGAGCCTGCAGTCTGAGAGATCAGATTCCAGGATGATGGGATTCTGACTCTCTAAATTTCAGACCAAGTCAGATGAGGACAGCACAGACAGGCATTCTCCTAGGTCCTTGATCTGATTCTGTCCTTTGGGTTACAATCATTAAGAATTTAGATTCTTTTATACATCATGGCTTAACCTTTCTTCTACTTCTTACTAGACTCATATAAAAGGTCTTAATTAGATTCACTCTGAAAGATAGAGATGTTGGGCTCTGTTAAGAGAAAAATGGAGTTATATTTAAAGTTTTGGTTGACTATAGAAATAAAAGTTTATAGAATAGAAAAGCTCCAAGTCCACTGGCTCAGGTCCAATGCTTTACTTTTTATTCTGTTCACTGGACTTCTAAAAAAATTCAGCTAGTTCTTTTTTGTAACGGGAACTGCCTTCTTGCAAACACTTAGCTTTAACCTAGGAAACAGGGTCTTAAAAAAGGCCTCTGCGCTGCTGTGTAATCGGGAGTTTCAGTGTGGAGCAGCCGGGGGAGGGCGGGAAAACTGCAGGTAGAGCTGTGAAAAGCGGGACAGAGGGTGGCATTTCACATAAACAGATAAACTGGCTGTTGCCTCACAGATAGTTTTAGCCACTTTCTCAGTCAACAGGCTTAGCTCTAGACAGGACACCAGAGGTTCTGTTTCCTGCAGCAGTCCATTAGGGAGGTAAATGAAATGAGTTTGCTTGAGGCTCTTTCTCATCTCCTGTCCTCTCAGTGTCAAAGTCCACTCATCCCAGAGTGTGACACACCCCAGCTGGTCGAGTCATTTGTCCTTAGCAGCTGCAGATGACCTTAGTCTCACAGAGGTTCTTCACCTAAGGCTGTGGGAGGAGTCAGTGACTGTGGCCATTCGCCCTACACACCAGGTCTGGAAGACAGTCAAAGCTAGAGAATCAATTACTCTCTCTCTCTCCCTCTCTCTTTCTTTCCCCTTCCTCCCTCCCTCCCTCTCTCCCCCCTCTCTCCCTCTCTTCTCCCCTCCCTCAGGTTAGGGAAGTTCTTTATCACTGACCTACATATCCAGCCACCTTAATCCATTTTTAGTGGATTTAGGAGGCAGAGGCAGGAGCGGGAGGATATCTGAGAGACTGAGGCTAGCCTGGTCTATATCCTGAATTCCAGGCCAGCTTGGGCTACAGGGAGACCCTATCTCAAACAAACAAACATATATATATATATATATATATATATATATATATATTTGTGTGTGTGTGTGTGTGTGTGTGTGTATGTTTCTGTGATGGTAAAAGAACATTAAATGGTTACTAATAAAATCTTTAGCAATGTGATGGTGATGAAACCCTTAGGATGGTTGCTAAGAATTTTTTGAACCATGAAAGGCCCTAAGATAAGAAATAAGAATGAGGCAGGTAAACAGGAATCTTCTCTCTCCCTCCCTCCCTCTCTCCCTCCCTTCCTCCCTCCCTTCTGTTCTTTCATTGTTGTCTCACTATGTTTCGTGGTGGGGCTTGAGCATCCATGATCCTCTTGCCTCAGCCGCCTGTGCTGGGATCACAGGTGTTTGCTGCCTCGCCTGGCCCATGAAGTGGTAGTTCAACCTGGTTTCATTTGCATTTCCCCAATACTTGATTATGTTGGACAGCTCTTCATTTGCTTATTTGTATATTTTTCTTTGGAGAAATGTCTATTCAAATCTGTTGCCCAATTTTTTTGTTTGTTTTTGAGACAGGGTCTTATGTAGCTCAGGCTGGCCTGGAACTTGATATATAGCTTGAAAAGTTTTACAATCTCAGCTCTTACATTTAGGTATAATTCATTTTGATTTAATTTTAGCATATGGTGTGAGGTTGGGGTGAAATATGTTAAAAATAATTTTTACAAAATACGAAGTTTCTAAAAAATTACATATAAGCACTAAACGTCCCTTTAGCTTTATATCATTTTCTTTCAGCAGAGACTTGTTTATTCATTCACGCAATGAGTAATTTTTGAGCCACTGCCTTGTGATAGGCTTAAGCAGATACCACTAAAGGGAATAAGGAGTCTTTTCTATTTCCATTGATAAACAGAAACAAAGAAGAAAACGGACAGTTACTGTATGATCCCAGTTGTTGGTAGTGTTTGGGAAAATTATGGAACCTTTAGGAGGAGGAGTCTTGCTGGAGGAAGTACATCACTGAGGATTGGCCTTGGGGTTTATAGCCCAGCTCCACTTCCTGTTCTGTCTCTGCTTCCTCTGTGTGGATGAGAATGTGATCAGCCAGCTTCCTGATCCTGCCTGTTTTATTGCTTTCCCCACCATGATGAACGCTATCTCTCTGGAACCATAAGCAAACAAACCCTTTCTTCCCAAACTTGCTTTTGGTCATGGTATTTTATCACAGCAACAGAAAAGTAACGGATACAGATACTTAATTCAGGTCAAGGGAGTGCTTCTCTAAAGCACTGTAATAATCGGCAGGTGAAATTTATCATGTGGGCAAGTGTGATCATGGGGAGGGGACAACACTCCAGGTGGGGTGACAAGTCATGTACAGAAAGTGACAGAGTGCATAGGAAGCATGGGGCACTTGTGAGTACAATCATTACTCTGAGAAACGCTAGACTGGGGAACTGTGATAGTTATGGTAGCAAAGAGCAAAGCTGAGTGAGTATTCCTCATTCAAGAGTGGCTTCACTGTCACACAGATGAGAAGTCAAGGTAGCCTCAGGTAAGCCATAGCTGTGGAACTTAAGTCTGTAGATTCAGAGACTACTTGGGACATGAAGCTTCGGGTCTGCTCCAACATCATGAAAAAAATAATATTTGGGAAAGTGGAATTGACAGAAAAAGGTGATTTGTTACTTTTAGGTAGTGAAAAAGAGATGCTTAAGATACTGGCTTTGGGGAGCGGGGGACACAGGGGTGTCATTTGTGTGGTTCATGAAGATGATGAATTCAGTTAGACTTAAACATAGTTTGCAAACTCAACTGTGTTTTAAGTCTTCTTCAGCCAGGCTCAAAGCTTTCCAAAAGCTTCAAAGAGGGTTAAATACTGTCTTGTTTTCAAGGTCCAATCCAATTTATTTGAATATTTTGAATTTTTCAGTACTAAAGGTTGAATCCTGGGCCTTGTGCGTACTAGGCAGGCACACCACAAAGCTAGCTATACCTAGCCTTTCCATTTGAATACCTTTATTGTAGGGGGCTGGAGAGATGGCTCAGTGGCCAGAACACTAGCCGTTTTTACAGAGGACCTGGGTTCGGGTTCTGAGCACCCATGTGGCAGCTAACAACTCTTGGTAACTGTGGTTCCATGGGTTCTGACACCCTCTTCTGACCTCTGAGAGCACTGCACAACACAGGTGCATAAGGATATACAGGCAATACACTCATACACATAAAATAAAAATAATACAATTTAAACGTTTTTGTAGTACTGCTAACATAGCACTGAATCAGATTCCCATCTTACCTGCCTCCTGTCTTCCGTCCTGCTTCCTTCCTTTCCTCTTTTCTTCTGAATGTTTGCAAATTTTTGTTGAACCAGACTATTGCTGGCTATAGAAAGGAAGAACTCAGAAGTGCCTGATCTCTAGCAAGCTTGCCTGTGTAGACGTTCCTGCCTGGTTTGGGAACACTCACCAGCTGCTAATAGGTGTGAAAGAATTTGCTTTCCTATTGATTCTCTGGGACCAACAGATGCCTCACAAGAAGGAAACACTGCTTGTTAGACTAGGAAATGCTGATAATTGGCATGCTTCCTTTCACTTGTCAACACTGGCCTGAAACCAAAGCCACCACTGAGCACAGTTTCGTTTCACTACAGCTGTAGCCCCCAGCACTGAGTCCATTCTTTGGAAATTAGAAACATTGATCTGAGCTCTAAAAGCTGGTGGCTAAAGACTGTACAACTGCACGTGTCATCTGGGAGATCTGCACTAATGCATTGTTTGGTCAGTGGGATTGTCAGCTGGAGAGCTGGCCCAGAATTTTGTGGCTGATTTTTCCTTTGCTAGGAACCTGACATTTCAACAGTGTCTTCATGAGTGTATATGCTTCACCCACGTGGAGGTTAGGACACAAAAGAGGATCCAGAATGAGAATGTATCTGTCCCCTTCAATGGGGTCTTAGCTGTGTGAGGGCAGAGGAGTTACAGTTGTGTGTTTCCCATAGCACCTAGCACAGTATCTTTCAGGAGATGAGCTGGTTCAAATCCATTTATCTGAGTAGCCCTGTTGAGCAAAAGAGTTTTGCTTGGGAAGATCCATAAGGGAAGAACAAACTTTCACAAAACAATCCTGAGAATTCTTAAGGATATGAAATTTGAGCTTTAGAAGGGTTTTCTGAACAAACTAGAGAATTGTGGTTTTTGAAGAAATTTAGCAGATGCACTGGAATACTTAGTTCTATAAAAATTCCAAATTCTGAGTGCTATAAGGCCAGTGATGAGCCAGACTGTTCCTTCTCAGAAAGTTTACAATCTAGTGAGAAAGACAGACATGAATAAATAGACATCATAGAAAGGAAGGTGATGCAGGATCTTATCTGAGTAGGAATACGGTGTCTTTGTGTATCGGGCCATGAGTTCTAAATGGCAGCCAGGGCCCTTGGCAGAGGAGGTGCTCTTTCATCTGACTCTGATTGGTAAGGCTGCTCTCAGCAGGAATGGAGAGGGGAAGGGCGAGGCAGGGCCCTGAGCTGGGAGCAAACGGTGTGTGAAGACTCTAAAGCTGAGGCCCATGAGTAAAGTGTTTTCGTTCCCCAGGTGCAGAGGCACTGGGTCCCAGACTTTGGCACCAGGTGTAGTCAGATCTCAGGGTCTGTTGCATTGTTCTCAGCAATGTGACCCTCTCTAATGACAGTGTGGATACAAAGGGATGCAAAGGGATACAAAGGCTTGCAGTGGGGATTTAAAGCCAGAGCTCATGTTCTCTCCTTTGTGCTCTGCTGCTGCTCAGAGCGAAGGTGGCGGTGGGAGGCAGTCTTAACACGTGCTCTGCTTTCATGTACACTTTGTACTAGAAGCTTGGTGGCAGGCCAGAAAGGTCATAGAGTTGGGATGCTAGAGGGCTTCTAGGTGGCGCAGTCCTGTGAGGGGCAACAGTGTGGCCATCTTCCAGAGGAAGTGAATTTAGCTAAGGAGAAAAATCTGAGAGGGAATTCAGGGTGGTTGGTGATGCAGCGAGGGTCTTACTTCCTCTGCTAAGAGACTGACCTCTCCCAGGGCCCTAACTCCTCCCACTCTCCTACCAATGACAGGGTCCGTGCCCAGACTGACAGTGCCCAGGGCTGTCCACAGGCTGGACTCTTTCCCAGCCTGAGCACCCTCTGAAGGCACTCTGGGAGCTCAGATTACCCACAGGGTCTACTGAGGGTCATTGGAGCTGCAACATGGACAGCCCTGTCCCACTCCTGCCTCCGTCCCCTCTTTTCCTCAGGTGCTGGTCCAAGAGCTCTCCATGGTAGACATCTGCAAGTGCTTCTGCCCAGTCTGCTTTCCAGACCCCAATCTGAGACATCTGCATTTTAGCTCGTATCTCTGGACTGCAGCTAAGTCTGTGTGACTCAGCCCACCCCAGGAGCTCTGTGAGAAGAGGGTGACATGAGAATAGAGGGCTGAGAACAGCCAAGCCTGCGAGTGCTCTTGGAGTATCTGAGGCTTGTCTTGGTCACTCACTTTCTGTCTACTCCTCTAGCATTTTTAGTTTGGAAGGGACACATTCTTTTATGCTAGATAGGCTAGGGCTGAGAGTTTGGTGTGTGTGTGTGTGTGTGTGTGTGTGTGGTGTGTTTAGAATGTGGGAGAGCCATGAAGTGGAGACAGCTATCTTTCAGATGACTCTGTAGCAGCTTCCTGGATGAGGAGAGGAGAGAAGTGGGGGAGTGTGAGCAGAGTAGGAAGAACTGATAAGGATGAGTGGTGCTGAGGTGGGGGGAGAATCAGAGCCCAAGAAGGACACTTGAACTGGTCTCAATCTTTAAAAACCTGTGCCCACATTTTTTTCTTCTCCTCTTCCTCGTCTTTCTTCTCCTTCTTCAGTGCTAGGGATGGAGCCTAGGGCCTTGTACCTGTGCCTACTTTTGAAAAATATAAAAATATCATTTATATATATATATATAAATATTTTCATTTTTGTGATTATCTTCTATAGTTAAAAAATTTGCACATATTTATATATTTAAGGTATACAACATGATGATATTATGAGATCCTTATAGATGGTAAAATGGTTACTTGTGAAACAAATTAATGTACTCATTAAGTCAAAATATAATGAAAAGGTTTAAATGGGGCATTGTAAGAAAATAACTTATGCTAAAAAGGATGACAGAGGTTCAGAACAGAGAGGCCAGCTTCTGAAAAAGATGTCATAACTAGGAGGGCTGATGATTCCACTGGGATTTATTTTCTGTAGCTTGAATTATGTGAGAAAAGTTATCCTTCAGTTCAGTTTCTGGATATGAAATGCCTAGATATGAAGCTGAATCTCAGTGGAAATGCTGTCTTACTACTAAGCACAGCAGCCTGAGGTGGCGTCCACATAAAGCTGGAATATCTGGGTGGTCAGGTGTGCAGAGACGTCCTTAGACCTCAGCAGCTCCTTGAACTCAAGGGCCCCAGGAACACTACTGAGTCCCAGTGACGGAAGGACACAGGCCTCAGACTTCCTGGGGGCTGCCTGGCTGGTGTGCAGTTGGACAGACTGTTCTCAAGTTTCCTGTGAGTACTCTGACCAAGGTCTCCTTTCTGCTGCTGTCCTGGCGGAGTTCTCAGGGTCAAGTGCTGGCCAGTTGAGAGGCAAGGCCCAGCAGGGGGGCTAGCACCCATGGCCAGGGGACAATTCTGTTGCAGACGCCAAGATCCTTGTATCAGGAAGTCAGACCTCGTGCTTCCCAAGGGTAGAGCCTGTTTCCCAGTTTCTTCTGCTTTCCCAGACAGCAAAGAAACTGATGTACATCTTTGAATAAGTGACAGGCTCAAGGCTCAGGTTTTGAAAGACTCAGCTTTGGGCTTTGGCAAGTTTTAGTAGCAGTGTGATTAGGGGAGGGTGAGGAGCTGACAGAAACAACCTGGGTGTGCTAGAGATTCCCCAGCTAAGGAGGTGAGTTAGGGCTGGAGCAATGAGGATGGAAAAGGAAATCATTCTAGATGCTGGGGGCAGAACTTGTGGGAGGGAACAATGGTTTCAGCCTGGAGGGATGGTGGATGGAAATGCTGTTAAACCGGGAAGTAAGTTCTCACAAACCCTATGAGATAGCCTTTAAAAATAGAATCTGGTTTCAAATTCTAGCTCTGTTGCTTACCATTGGCTGTGTAGGTGTCAGGGGATAAGCCACTCTATGGAGTTTGCTTTGTTGTTTTTTAAATTTGTAAACTCTGGGATGGCAATGACTAATCCATAGAGTTATTTGTTGCAGTGAATAAATTAAATGGGCAAACATCACAAAGCATTATATCATAGGCCAGCCTAAAATCAGCACTCAGGAAACAGCAGCGACTGGATAGGGTGTGATTACTGCCATTTGTGGGGAGCTGGGCCTGCAGAGGAGGAGACATTTCTAGTTAAGCTGCTGGGGGATGGCTCAGGAGGAGTCAGATTTGTGTGGAGTCTATTTGGGGTCTTTGATGTTTTCAAAGGCCAGAAATGAGTTCGTCTATAAAACAGGTTCTAGCTACTTTTCAGTCAGTCACAGATATAAGCATGAATCTAACTAGTGATGCCTTTCTTCTCCCACCATTTTAATAGCAGCTAAGAATTTTAAAAAGGGGATTAGACCATAATGACACTTATTATTTACTTAACATGAAAAGTTCAACACTGTTATCAAAGATCCAGGCTTTTCCCAACTTTCTGTTTCCTCGGTCTTCTCAGGTTTGGGTCTTATATTTGTTGTCTCTTGGTTGCAAGATCACTGCCATAACATTAGGCATCACATCTACATTCAAGATAGAAGACAGAAAGATGGGGGCGGAGAAGGAGAGGAAGAGGGTGGGGGAGAGAGAGATAAAGAAGCTGGGGGGGGGGGATATGAATGACTATGAGAATGGCGAGCACCACTGGGTTCTCTGACAGTCTTTTTCATCAGGACAGTAAAGTATTTCCCAGGACACCTGGCTGAGTTGGCTAGAAGTCAGTCTCACGGTCACGCCTCCGGATTCGAAGTCTGAGAAAACAAGTATCTGTTAAAGAGGTGCAGGATCCCCTGGCCACAGTTCTGTACCATAGTGGGATGTTTTTAAGCAGTTGAGATTGTGGGCTATCCAGTGACTTACCATCTGAAGGTGAGTAGACGCCTCCACAGACGAGAAGGTGGTCCCTCTCTGTTTTCTAGGCATAAAAGAACTGAAAGACCATTTTCAAAGAGGAGGTTTTGAGCTTCTGGGTTTCTTACAGCTTACAGAAGGTTGAATTCTCTTTTCCCCCTTCCTTTTCCTTCTTTTATTTTCTCTCTTTCCTTTTTTTAAATTTCTATAGGTGAATTAGACGATCTCTCCAAGTAGAAGACAACTGAAGAATACTGGTAGATTTCATGATTAGATTTCGTGGCTCCTTTTTTAAGTTTTCCTTTCCCTTCAGCAGTAGGCTCAGTTGCACAGGAAGCTGAAAGTACAGGAAGGATGGTCATCCATCCCACCTGGTGCAGGAAGAGGCCTGGGCAGTGAAGATCAGCAGCTGCCCCTTTGGAGGCCCGTGTTCCTCCTGGTTAAGAAAAGCTTTCTTGACCCTCCTTGATTCAGCTGAAGCTGAACCTTCACAGATATTTACAGTTGTTTCATATTCAAATTATTTGTCATAAAATGAGTTAAAAATTATGCATTTATCATTAGTGACATCAGCCCTGGTGATAAAACAGGTTATTATAATAACTTCAAACACCTCTATCATAATAAATACAAAAACAGGTTTTTTTAAACAAGAGGCAATGAAAAACAAGCTCAAAAAAGCCACTGGAGATGGATGGTGGTGACAGCTGTAAACAATGTGAAAATACTTAATGGCACAGAACTGTAACTGAAAATGGCTGAAATGATAAATCCACGTTATGTCTGTATTATCACAATAGTGGAAAGAAATCTACTGGGTCCAGCCTCACCAAGGGAGTGCCTTAAGTGAATGGGAAGAATAGCTCACAGTAAGAAGAGCAAATAATAGCACATAAGTGTATGTTTTCACGATATACCCAACATGTGTCTGGATCAGAGTGACCCCTTATATTCAATATTCAATGGCATTCCATTTACTTGGCGTGTCTCACAGACACCACAGGTCCACAAAGTCTAAAGCTGAATTCAGTGTCTTCAGTTCACTGGAGGACACCTGCTCCTCCCTTCTCCGTTATGGGCTCCAGCAAACACCCAGCTGCTCAAGCCAGAAACCCAAATGCCATTCCCAAATCCTCCTTTCCCCTTACTCTCCACACCAAATCAGTCATCACCCTGATTAAATTCTCCTCCAGGTCACTTTAGTCTGCCTATTTTTCTTCACCCCACAGTTCACTCTGAGGTAAATAAGGAATCAGGATCTCGCACCTCTGAAATAAACTCCTAGCATTCGGCCTGCCATCCACCCATCTTAATGAACTGTGTCTTTTCAAGGTGCTGAGAAATAACTGTTGCAGCCACGGAGGGTGGTCTGCTAGCCTTCTTAGATAGAGCAGGTTGCTTACCAAGTCAATTGTACAAAAGCACTCAGCCCTAAGTTTTAAGAGGTGGAAATGAGTGGTATCTCAGTGGGGCTTTTGCATATGCTCAAAACATCTTTCTCTTCCACAAGAGTCAACATTCCCGTCTCCCTGAGCAGCACAGTGGCAATGGAAGACAAAAGTAGCAGAGTGAGGTTCTCAAGGCATGTTGTAGAAGATGGCTACCTTACAGCATTGTGAGCATCCAAGGGAAGGTTATGTGAGTAACGTACCTATCAATTAACACTATATGTGTCAGACATTGTTTGAAACAGAGAAATGGGACAGTCTTTGCCTGCAAGGAATGCAGCCTTGTGTGGAGACAGAAAACCACATGATTGCTTCACAGAGTGCAAGTAGTCAGGAGTCACCGAAGAAGGAATTCTCTGCAGCCCGAGTGACCAAGGAAAGCTTCCCAGCACTGCATAGTAGAGTTCTTTTCTGAGCCCTTTCTGTGTCAGTGTGGAACACAATGTGGTGAACACTGGGTTTTAATAATGCTGTGTGCATTTTCATTTTCATTTCCCTATTTCGCTTTTATTGACCCTGTGCATTTTCTCTTTGTGTAGGGCCCATGTCATCTGTTTGTGGAAAAATCTCAGGACAGAATCACTGCTCTGACGCAGACAGGGAACTTGTCTGCTCTTTGAAGGACTGATTTCCCAAGTCCTACACACATCTGTGGACAAAAATAAGGATCAGGATGTTTTCCTAAAAGCTGCTTTGCTTCCTGCCAGTGTCTGCCTTTCTCTGACAATCTGGCTTCCTCTTCTAGGCTGTCGGTTACTGAGGGAGGTCAGCAGGACGTGATAGAATTTGTACAAGCAGACACCAACATCGTCATTAATGATGTTTTTCTCAAACCAGTGAAAAGCAAGGGAGAAAATCTAGACAGATGGACAGAGGGAGTTATGTGTAGGATGGGGAATGTGAGAACTGTCTGATAAAAGCAAAGTATCTGAGTGTGCAAATCTTAAAAGAACGAGGACCAACATCATATCTGGTTTGAGAGAAATGTCTTGTAGAAAAACTACTGAAAAGATTTGAGAATGACTTATTAGTGTACTAACAGAATATGTATCCCTTTCTCTTCTTAAATTTTTATTTTATATGCATGAGTGTAAGTGTAACTGTGTAATGCAATGGCAGCAGAGGACCAAACAGGCATCAGATCACTGGAACTGAACTTGTTAGCACCCATGTGGGTGCTGGGATTTGAACCCGAGTTTTCTGCAAGAATAGCCAGTGTTCTCAACCTCTGAGCCATTTCTCCAGCCCCAAGAAGATGCATCCCTTTCAACCTCGGATATTAATGTCTTGTCACAGTCCACACCAAGGACTCAACCTTCCTGTGTAGCCTATCTGATGGCACTCAGAAGGGCTCAAACTATATCTTCTGCATCACTTGGGGGCATCAAATTCCCAAGCTAGGCTTGGTGGTTGGCCTGTAATGCCAGTCACTCTGGAGGCTGAGGCAAGATAATCACAAATTCAAAGCTTACCTGGGCTGCAGTGTTAGCTCAGGATCAGTTTGGTAACATGGTGAAATTCTATCGCAAAGTAAAAAATAGAGAACTGGGGATATAGCTCAGCCATAGAGCACCTGACTAGCATGCATGAGGCCCTGAGTTCAGTTCCCAGTATCCAAAAAGCAAAACCAAATAAAAACAAGAGAGAAGAAATGCAAATTTGCAGACTTGCTCATTGGTACCTATGTCAGTAAGGGCGCAGCAAGCTTTTTCAGTTCCTGGTAATTCTAACACTTACTAAAAGTTTGAAAATCTCTTACATGGATATGTTTTTATGCTTGTATTCAATATAATATGAAATCTGGTGAAAGAAAAATAGAAAAGGGGTTATGTGTGTGTTTTAATGATCTAAAAGCTATTTAAAATTGTAGATTTATCTGTCAGATTTTCTGTAAATTAATGACCAAAACACGTTTCAAGCAGAATTGTTTTCTGTTACTTATTAAGGAAAAGCACAAGAGTTTACCTTAATACCGGATCTGAGATGAGCTACCTGGGTGTCTATACTGAACTGCAGCACATAAAGCTTTTCAACGATTTTCTGTCCTTTATAACTCATTTGTAGCAGAATTTACAAACTAATGGTCACTATGCTGCTGAATGCTAAACAATCCAACATGATATTTTGCTCTGCTATTATATCTGATTAAATATATCCTAATTTTATTTAAAGTCCAAGCCATTCACCCGTGTTCACAATGTAGTTAAACCTACTAGCTAGGTTTGGTAGCACATTTCTGTGTATCAGTGATAATCCCAAGGCCCTGTGCACCTGAAGTTCATTCCTGGAATAAACCATTAGGCAGGCCTTTGTCAAGCTCTTTTCTCATGTACTATAATTGTAACTTTTTTTTTCATGCAGTTCTTGCAATAGATATCAACAAATGGGTGCTGTTTATGAAGAGTCTTCTGCATTACTGGACATTCCTGAGTCTCTTACATGAAATACATCAATAGCCTTCACTCTGCCTTCTGGTGGCCATCAGCTGCTTTCATTTTAATTGTCATTTTATTTGTATAAACTACAGATAATTCTGTATGTAAAGGGCATTCCTTTGGACAGAATCTGATACTTAATGACCATGGGCTGTTAGAACTGCATGAACTAAATATGTAATATTTCTAATAAATGCTTGACAACAAAACAAGTAAAAATTACTAAAAACATGTATTTGTTGTGATAGAACCCACTACACATTGAGTTTACTCTGTGCTAGGGAGTTAATTAAAATTCTGTTTTGATTCTTAAAATAACTACTCAGGTTCCCATTTCATAGACACCAAAACAATCCTTAGTCTTCCAAAATGGACACAGGCTGGTTGGGGATGGAGAACCTGATGTGTATGGGGGAGAACTAAAGGGAAATGCACACTTGGCCTCATAAAAAATGGCATCTGAGAAAGTAGATGCTAGCATGTCTGAATTCAAGACCTCCCTCCCTCCCTCCCTTCATCTCTCCCTCCCTCCGTCCCTCCCTCCCATCTGTGGTATATACAATGTTTATGTTCAGATGCATGTAGAGATCAGAGATCAACAGGTTATGCTCTATTTCTACATTATTATTATTATTATTATTGAGACAACATCTTTCACTAAACCTGGAGCTCTCCATTTCAGCTAGACTGAATGGCTAGTGAGCCTCTAGGGTCTGCCTATCTTTGCTCCACTCCCAGCACTGGGGTTATAGACATACAGCTCCATGTCCAGCTTTTTATATGGGTGTTGGGGAGCATATTTCAGGTTCTCACAATTGTGTGGCAAGCACTTTACCTACTGAGCCATCTCCCCAGTTCAACTTCTACTTCTTTATTTAAAGTAATATCCTCATTTACCTGATCTATTTGTCAAACCACATTGGTGAACTGTGTGTGGAAGTATGCCACTGGCCTGGGGAGACACATAAGGTGCTGTGGTTAGATACAATACACAGGTCAGGCTTTGCAGTTTTGTACTGAGCATATGACTGTGTTACAGTTCCTGAAAACTTGGGCAGGGTATCAAGAAGGTTAGAGTGCTTCCTTGATAACAGATATTCTTTAGAATGTGAACACAAAAAATAGGTGAAGTGTTAGAAGTTTGAACAAACCAATGGAAACTCCAAAGTATGGTCTGCTAGTATATTTTAGATTAGAAATACTAATTTATAAAGAAAATAATGGACATGATTATCAGAAAATGTGAGATTTCTATGTAAAGAAATTTTAATGGAAGAAAATCAAACCACAAAATTAGGAAATACCAGGGAAAGCAAAGTGGACTGAAAAATTATTTTGAGTCCTTTGTATCATATGTATCATGACAAATCAGAGATAATATCAAACCTTGTATCATGCAGGTAAGTATCCTTCTTCAATGGTATCTTGTGTTTGATTCCTTAGCAAATTCTTTCAGTGATGAACAGTGAACTTAAGAGATATATGTGCCCCTTTACATAATTTATAGATTTGAATGTTTCTAATCTCTAGAAACTTTTTATTTGATCCACTGGTGTAAAGATATTTTTACTTATTTGACAAACATTTTTTTTTTTAAGCTAGGATTTTGATATGTAGCCCAGGCTGGTCTTGAACTCTCTATCCTCCTCTTTAGTCCCCCAGTGATGAGACCACAGGAGATAAAGTTGCTTTTAAATTCCACTGGTAGTTCTTTGGTCTTGACCTTTTATTGGCTTTAGAAGCAGCTAGGTGACCTCTATGTACTTGCTGTACTAGTTGAATTCGATTGTCCAAACATGCATACAAGAGGAGAAAATTAGATGACTTCTGGTCTCTCTTCCCTTTGTGCCTACTTTGACTGCATAGAGTGGTGATACCTGTAGCTGATGCTTTTCTTCCTACCGTGTGCTATAAATGACAAGGGTGTGACTTAGAGTTCTGAAACAAGACCCCGTTGCTTTTCCTAGAAGAAAATGGCAGGATGAATTCTACTGAATGCTGAATATTGTTCTTGGCATTTTACCAGTGAGTTTGTCTAGGACAAGGAAAGACTTGCCTATGGACACTGTGACCTTTTCTACTGATTTCTTTCTGGCTTCATTTACAAAGTAAGTGAACAACTTTATCAGTCACCAGCTGAACAAATCATAGGCTTTCACTTGAATGTTAATTCCACTAACAGTTCATCTAATCAAACTTGTATGCAGGAAAATGTCAAGAAAGTTTTGTGGAATACTGAGATACTGGAAAAACATCAAAGAATTGGTCTAAACCTTTTTAGGTCTTCTAGGTATTAATACACAATTTTAGTGTTAATCATGAGATCAAGTTCACATATACATGAGGATTTATAATATGCCTCTTATTCTAAAACACCAAGGTAGCACTTAAATATCAAAGTTTTAGTACTATTTAGTACTTATAAGGTCCAAGAACATATATAAATCACATATAGTACTTTATACGTAACTGTAAAACTGTAATTACATGCTACTCTTAACATTTAGTAGACTGCTACAGTGCTATTAACCCAGCAGAGCTTAATGGTAGATATGGAAATGGGTTTGCTTAGCTTCTGTTGCTACCTTGGATTTCATGGTGTTTGCACATTTTCACAGTTGATGGATGATGATGTGGAATAATATCAGCCAATACATGAAATGAGAAGGTACAAGATTTAGTCATATCTGGGACTTCAGTACAGATTTTTTAGCTTTTTGGCTTTTGCTAGGATAATATTACACATTGAGATGTTGGGCCAATCATTTAACTTTACAAGGAGCATTCTTACAGGAATTCTGTAAGAATCCATGAGGCACTGATCAGAAGGTTTGTTCTAGGGCAACTATCTCATATTCTCTTACATTGAAAAATATGTGTTAGTATCAGAAAAGGAACTCTAGGTATAGCCTTTCAGTGAGACTCACTCAAGAACAGATGTCACAGAGCCAATAACATAATTCACATCTGTAAGGAAGCCTATAGACTGGGATCTCACTGTAGTTTTGTATATGGTAAGACACTAGTAGGGATTTGATCATTTTTCTAGTTGTTCAAATTAGTAAAAAATAATATGTATAGGGTTGGAGAGATGTATAGGTTAAAAGTACTGGCTGTTCTTGCAGAAGACCCAGGTTCGAATCTCAGCACCTACATGGCAACTAACAACCATCTGTAATTCTAGTTCCAGGGGACCCTACACCTCCTCTGTCCTCTGTGGACACTGCACGACACAAGTGCACCTACAGACATGCAGGCATAACATTCATACACATAAAAAATATAAAAATAACATGTATAAAACAATTACTACGCACGCACCAGGCATAGGGCAGAATACTTACAAAAAATAAGGTTTATCCTCATGGCTTACCCTGCTAGTCCAGTGCTGATTATACCCACTTTACAGAGAAGGAAATCAGGAATGAATTACAGAGCACATAATCAATGAAGTCTGTTAGTCAGAATGCTGTCCATACTTAGCAGCATTCATGAGTGTTCACCGTGTTTTATACATTTGCTATTATCTCCCATTTCTCTAAAACCGGCCTCTACAGAGGTTATTCCAGGCCTCTGAACTGCTTTTCCATGCCTTTGGGTTTAGGAAACTGTTGGAAACAGATGATTCTCAAATCTGAGGTAGTCTAGTGAAATGTTATACTTAATGGCAGAATATGCCACATGTACAGTCAGCTACTAATCTGGAAAGACGAAGGCACATGGCTTTCTAGGCATGGGAAGAGAGCTGAAAACAGCATTGAATATCTATGCCTGAGAAGCCTGCTTGATGACTTTTGGGAGATAGTTACTGCATTAAAAGTGCATGTATAACCACACACAGCTTTACCTCAGCTTTGGCTGTAGCTCTCATATGTGCTTTGTACACATGACTGTGGGATCAATAATCTCTCATGCACCCTGTATGTTCCCTGACTGCTTCAAGCCTGTTCTGAACTCTTCCTTTGGGACTAAGAGACTGTCTCTATTGATAAATCTGTAAAACCCGGAGGAGAGAACTTTGTGTATTACTTATGTGAACATTTTCAATATTCAAACCCTTAATAGGAGGGATGAACTTGGGGATTTGAAGGCATCCTGGAAGCTCCCAGGGAGGCTATGTTGGCAGAGGTCCTTTTCATATTGCACAGGCAGTTTGCCTAGTAGTACCTAGGAGGGCTTCCAAAGGAGCACTATGACTAGAAGGCCTGGTGGCTTCAAATTATTCACTGCTTCTGACCTTCCAGGGATACACTGAAACACTAAGGACTGTAGCCTTTATTTGGGGCACAAGAGTCAAAAATACCTGGAAAGTATTCAATCAGGAAGATTTACTTCAGTGTTTGAGTTTTCCTTAAAAATAGGAGCAGTCTTCAGATCATGGATAAAAAATAATGAATCTTATTTAAAAAAATGATTTGAGAGTCTCAGGATAAAAGAGATCTATAAAGAAAGAGTAGAGCACTGTGCCTACCTTCTGTTGGGCTACTTCTTGGGCATTTCGCCCATCACTGCTACTCCTAATTTTTCAGCAGATCTGTATTTTATAATTTCTTTTATTACACTGATTTGTATATGTGTTAAGGGCATAAACATGCCCTGGTATACGTGTGGAAGTCAGAGGACAACTTTTAGGAGTCTGTTCTTGCCTCCATCAAGTGGGTCCCAGGTCATAGGCTTGGCAGCAAGTGCATTTACTTGCTGAGCCATCTCACCCATATCATCATCAACATCATCATCATCATCATCATCATCATCATCATCTCACTGCCATTCCACATATCTCAGACAATGATGTACTCACAAAGGAAACATACCTCAAAATTTATTAATAACCAACTTTTTTTATTAGAGCAGATACAGTTGTGAAAACTGTACATTATACATTTTGGTTTTAAGGATTATAAATAAAGGAACTCACAGGTAGGGAGTTCTTTTTTCACAGCAAGAAACTTTAAATAAACAAAGTCATGTTTTATTAAGTACATTGGCAGACTTCATGTGCTGTCCAAAATGTAGAGTACAGTATAACAACCCATTAGAAAGAGCCTTCATGTAAAATACAGCTGTGCACATTTTAGAAAAATACCAACAATTTGAGCTTTGTTTTAAAAAAGCTTATAAATCATATATATATTTATAAATGGAACCAACATGCTCACTTTATAAACATCCTTTAATTATCTATTACCCATTATTTTCAAAGCATTACACGTTTTAAATAAACACTTAATAAGATTAAATATTTCACTGTCCTATAAAAACAGCCTTCTGAGCAGAAGGGGCTACAGGGCAGGAAGGAGGAGCATGACTGCGGAGACCAGCACAGGAGCTTAAACGTTTATTTCTGGGAAAAAACGGACTGCCTGAATTTAAAAGTCAAAGCAAAATGTAAAAAACAAATACACAAGTTGTAATTTTTTCATTTGCTCTCTTTCTGCCTTCTTTAATTCATATTGGTCACACCCAGGATTCTCAACATACTACACTTCTGCAGAAACCATCACTGGGTTACTACCCTGCAGGTGACAAAGCATGCAGTCCACACCTGTGCTAATGTGGGAATCACACGGACTGTCTTGTGTGCACTGAAAAGGTAGCTAATAAGGGAAAGAAACTCTGGTGAAAGCATGCGATCATGACAGTATTTAGAAAGAGCTCCCCTCCCTCTACAAGGTGATGCCATAAGGAGACTTAGCACGTACCTTTCCTCCCCTGATTTCTTAAAAAAATACTTTTATAAAGACCATGTAGTTTCTCTAGGAAAGCATGCTTCTGAATAATAAAGGGCAAATTATTAAACAGCAAAAAACCCAATGTCATAACACAGAACTGCAAAAGACAAATATTTAAAATAAAATGGTCTAAGCCTTTAAAATTTGAAATAAAATTATAAAAGGATTTTGAAAAACATGGAAGGCAGAAAGTTGAGGAGCAGTGATTTAACAAAGCTTTATGCTCTACCTGAATGTATTCAACAAAAATTTAACCTGGGGGAGGGGCAGGGGAAGAAACAGAGCAGTTATTAATAGCATCTTGCTTGACTTTCATGGGAATTAACATAGCCACTGACAAGATTTTATTTGGTTGTAAAGTACGTCAGCAATGAAACCAAACCCTTAACCACTGATTACCGCAATCCATGCAACATTTTGACTACACTTTGTAGAATTCTGTTCTCTTTCAGCTTTTAAAATTTAGCACCTCCCGAGCACATAAACAATTCACCTGGTGATGTTAAAAATATTGAAAATTAAATTATGTCTTAGGAAGGTGTATCATCCCCAGATTGCTAAATTTTAACAATAAATAGCCTTTTATAGGTTTAGAAAGAATAAAACAACATGGAAAGCGATGTATTGCTATTAAAATAAACACATTTTTACTAGTCTTTTGCTGTTTCTTCTCCTTGAGATGCAACCTGTGTGTTTCTGTGGGGCCAGGACTGCAGGTGGAAGATGACTACACATCGTATTTAAATAAACAGCAAAAATGAGCAGAGTCGTGCACAAGCAAATGAAACGTTCTCTCACAGAACGTTCCAGGAGATGTTCAAGCAGCAGGTCATGGCAGAAGACTGCTGAGTGACGCTGCTACCTATTTCTTCTAATGAGATAGGAGTGAACGTTGGAACCACGCCCACAGCAACACAATCCTCCGACCGCATTCCTCCAGCCGTCTCCCCAGCTCCCTACTAAAAACGTCAGACGGTAAAATAGTAAGGCAGCTGTTGACTTCCATCAGAAAAAAAAAAAATTGCAGGTCCATACATTTCCAGTTTAGTCACACTCTGCTAGGACAGATGGAGTAGCCGATGCCAAGAACCTCGCCGGATGGGGCTGCTTCAGCAGATTTTAAAAAAGAATCATTATTAAGTTTTGCTCTCCAACATGGCTGTGTGCTTCAGCTCCCAGGGGACCCCAAAGCCAGAAAGCATTCCCTGGGGAACTGAACAGGTCCTCTGGCTGAATTTTCCAAGTTTCATCTCTCTTGCGATCCCATTCTAATTCCAAGACTCCTTGCCTGTGTCTGAGTCTGACTGGGGTGTGCCATTTAAAGGGCTGAGGACACCACGGCAGAACTGTGGGCCAACACCACTAGTTGTCATGACTTCACTGAAAGGGTCAACACAGTTACAGCAGTAAGTAACTATACTGAATCATATTCAGGCACAGCCAAAATTAAAGTGAAGGACAGTGTCATTGTTTAAAAAAACTGCAAATTGAAATTTGAGAAAAGACTGTTATTGTAATTTTGAATAGAAATTAAGGCTATGCTTACCTTTCCTCATTCCAATCAAGTGAGAAAGTGAACAAAAAGAATGGCCAACCCGATATTCAACAGCATGACCAGGACAATCATGACTGAATTGGGGCCCTGGACGGGAGACAGAACAAAACAAGTACAATGTTTCCATGTCCGTATGGCTCCTTTACAAACACCTATCACCAGAACTAATTCCCCAAAATATAAGCAAACAAACATGGCTGCAGTTACTAAGGCATGAACGATGACAGCAGGGCCAAAGGTATAAACTAAAAATATCGATGCTGTTTTTAGATGAAGTCATGGCTGAACTTTCACTTAAAAATGAATTAAGACTTGAATTAGGTTAAAAAAATGTTTTCAGGCTGGGCATGGTGATGCATGCCTTTAATGCCTAAAGAGGCAGAGGCAGGCAGTTATTTGTGAGTTCAAGGCCAGCCTGGTCTACATAGGGCGTTGCAGGCTAACTGGGCTAAAGAGTGAGACTCTGTCTAACCCTCCTCCCTCCCAAACCCAAACCCCATTTTCAGTGATAATTTACTCCATTCACCTCACATGATGGATAGCCTGCATTGGGATAGGTCAGTGGAAGGGAGCTGGGAACTAGTGGGAATCACCAGCATAGTTGTTCTTAGGGTGAGATTGAGATTCAGAAGAAGAGAAGTTTCTTATCAAAGCAGTTGGAGTAGAATCAGAGAACAAAGAAGTCTCTGGGAACTTTTTCTCAGGGAAAAGCTCATGAAGCACTCAATGAAGGTTTTTCGCCCCATTTTTGTTTTGAGACAGTGTCCTACCATGTAGCCCAGGCTGGCTTTGAATTATAATTATGTAGCTGAGGATGACCTTGAATTTAATGATCTTCCTGGGCCATGGGATTATAGGTGTGTACCACCATGCTTGGTTTATGGAGTGCTGGGACTGAATCCAGGGCTTTGTGTGTCCAGGCATACTCTACCAACTGAGCTACAAGCTTGGTCCTCAGTGAGGTTTTCTTAACTCTCATTTTTTTCTGGGACTCTCTGGATCCAACCCTTCCCTTTAGGTAGAAAGCACATACTCAGAGTTGACAATTTTCAGAAGCTGTATTTTCAGATCTAACTTTCCTTTTCTTCAATCACAACCACACTACTGGAGAAACCATTATACTTATCAAATCGGAGAACCCTATTTGGATAAATATCACTAAAGTACCAGATACCCTGATGTCATCAACTTTTTATTGGTTAAACAAAGCTTATCTGATCCAGCTGTTCATGTCTGGTGTCTGAAAAAGCTACTGTGATCAGAAGTACAAGATCTTGGTATTTACTTTTAAAATAGCATGTAATTCTTAAACAGGACTGTTTCAAACTGGCTTTATGTGGTAGGTAAATTAACTGTTCTTATTTTACACATAAGGAAGCAGTTATATTCTATTTGGATACCAAATAAGAAGAGGCCTCAAACATGCCTTCTCTGGTAACACTCCAGTTAAGTGCTCACCTCAAAGGCTGGGGCTTAGGTCACCTATCACTGTGTGAAGGACATCCCTTCCCTGCGTGTGTGGCCACAGCACTCTGGCAGAGGTCAGAGTACCCTGTTCTTTCTCTGTTGTAACGCTTTTTCACATTTTATTACCATCAGTTGTTGCTCTGTCACCTTCCCACCCACACTCAGCTCCACAGCATCAAGTGCCTTTTCTTCCCCACTGTGTATCCAGTACCTGCGCAGTTCATTCAGACAGCCTGAGTTTAAGGAGAACTCACAGCCTTTCAGCACTTCTCCAGGTGCTGGGAGTGTGGCTGCTGAACAAAATCACTGCATTAAGGAACAACACTGTTAATAAAGTGGGTTGGGCTTGAAGACAGATGGCCTTTTGAGGGAGGGACTGCTAGGAAGAAGTCTTCCACTCCTTAAACCCCACATAGATGGGAGAGAAATAGTTTTATAATGCCAGACAGTGGGCTAAGGATCTCCAAGCAATTAGCATTTAGCTTTCTTCACATGTGAAACATGAGTTACATTTCAGAGGGCTTCAAGGGTATAAGTCTATTAGGAGTATAAGTCTATTAGAATATTTATGTACTATTATAAGTATTTATGGATCCAGGTTACTCAGTCTGTTTGAACAAATTGGAGTCAGAAGTAAATCTCAGACTGTTCACTGGAGTACACCCGGGCTCTATATCTCTGGCTAAAGCTCCAGGTCTTAGCTAAAAACAATTTTCTTAAGTTCTTTAAGGCAATATTTCATCTACATCTTGTAATTCCAAGGAAAACATCAAATCTTAGTAACACCCAACTGTTCTTTCAGGAAGGTTGTGTTTGAAACTAATAGGTAAGCCGGGCACAGTGGCTCATACTCATAATCTGAGCATTCTGGAGGCTGATAGGAAGACTGCTAGGGGTTCAAGGCCAAGCTAGGTTACAGAGTGAGGCCTTATCTCAAAAGCAAAAACAAAAACAAGGTGAGTTTTAATCTTTGTAACTCCTCAATTAAAACTGCCCTAGGGCACAGAAACTCTTAGAACTCAAAATACTAGGAATGATTTGTCATGTTTTCTTAGTACAGATAAATAGGAAATGCTATTACTAGTATATACTTTGATTAGATTTTGTTTATAAATGATAACGATTTGGAGTTACTTCAACTCTTATGGGTATGAAGAATGGGTTATACTAGGTCAGGGCAATACAATGTGGAGTTCAGGGTTTAAGGGGACCAGGACAAGCAGAATCACGAAGTTCACGAGAAGCCAACCTCAAAAGCTTAAGGTAGGGTAGGGTGTGTAGCTCAGTGGTAGAATATTGCCTAGCATGTATAAGGCCTTAGGCTCAATCCCCAGAAAAAGGAAAGAAGAAACTTAAGTTCTGGGTGAATCTTTAACTCCCATTTCAAGAACCCTTGTAAGGTCCTGTCAATTTGTTTGTTTATTTAATTTTATTATTTTTATTCTATGTGCATGAGTGTTTCCCCTGCATGTATGTAAGTGGACTACATGTGTGCAATTTCCACAGAGGTCAGAAGAGAGTGCTGGATTCCCTGGAACTGGAGTTATAGACGGTTGTTAGCTGTTGCCAAATGGGTGCTGGGAACTGAACCTGGGTCCTCTGAAGAACGGTAGTCATCTCTCCAGCCCAGTGCTGTCAATTTCTATGAATTCTCTTGAACTGATTAGTAGTCTGGGTTTGCAGAACACTTGGGTTGGGTTAAACTAGCAGCTTACTTTAATTAGTATTTTGGGTTTCTGGACTCTCTTAGGTTGAATCTAGCAGCGTACTATCTTTCTTCAGGTTTTGGCCCACATCTCAATGTACTCATTATCTGGCATCAATGAATAATGAATGAAAAATACATAAATATGTATTTTCTCCTGAACACACACATGTTTATCCTGTATATACCCAAATACACATGCATATTTATCCTGCTGGTGTAGCTCCACTTATAAAATTCTTTTTAAAGATGACTCAGTGAAGACGAGAGCAAACCAGCACCAGAGGCTCAAAGAACAGAGAGGTAAAAGATGAAAATCCGGGATGTTGTGTTAGGTGGCAGGTAACATGCTGTGACCTCTGTGTACTTTGGATACCTAGCAGGCTACTGGGTGAAAAGCTTTAAGGTGAAGTCCCATAAATATGACTGCGGTGGCCAGGGCGGCTTAAAATAGCAAAATGAAAAGAAGCTAAGTCCTGTTTTGCCGGATTGACTGGGACAGGTGTGAAGGAGGGGGCTGCGGCAGGACAGAATCTAAGTCCAGCTCAGAGAAAACCTTCAGGCAGTTAAGAAAACAAAACAGAGGACATCAAAATATGAAAAGACACACTAGCTCAAGAAGCTAATCATTTTCTTTTCATCAACAATCACTCATTTAAAATTGCGAGGAATTTTTCTGGTAGAAGAGTTAGTAGGATTTATCTATGTCAAATCCAATTTCTCTCATGTATGCAAAGAAGCATACTGTTTAATTTAGTACTAATATCACAGTTTGATTATACGGTTTTACTCTTTTAAACACTGTGTGTGTACAGTATACATATGTGCCTGTTCAGGTGTGTGTGTGCATTCATGTATGTGAATGCAGTCTGTGCGTGGAGGTCAGAGGACAACTTCTGGCATTACAGATGTGTGCTAGCACATCTGGCTTTGCCTGGGTTCTAGAGATCCAAAGGTCCTCACATTAGCCTGATTTAGTTATTTATTTTTTCTCAAACTTGATCAGTCAGTGATGCTTTAAGATTTATGGAAGTACAAAGGAAAGATCAGGTAAATTTCAAACTTGGAAGCTGATCATAGTAGTGGATGAGAAGCGCGCGGTCAGTTTTCCTAACTGGAGGACTCCCTACTTGTTGACTTAGTAATACCGTTCCGAAGATGGTCCTTCCAGTTTCTACAAGAGTTGCAATGTTTCAAAACCCTGCAAAAATCTCTAGAACATGAGCCTTTGGGACACGATCCATAGGCAGTCACTGATCACAGGGGCCACAAGTTTCCACAGGAGGGCTGCAATCTCTGAAGGAATTATTTCTCATGCTCAAGTAATTAATTTGTTAGTAATTATTAGTCTGTGTTCCAGATGACTTTATGCATTTCTAGGAAATCAATATCCAGGGTGGTCCTGAAGGGAAGGATGGATGGAATCTTTTAAACCATTTATGAACTATTTATGTGCCAATTTGTATACTGCTACACATAACAGTAAGGATACCTTCTGAGCACTTACTCTGCTCAGCACTGTGTTAAGAACGTAAGAATTTGCCCAGCTTCCCACAAAGAGCACTGGCTGATTTATTATGGGTGTTCCCTGAATGGATAGTGCTATGCTTTCCTGTGGATATTTCTGTGATTTTTAAGTTGATAATTTTAAACTTCTCACCTACAAAATACCCTTGATTCTCAGACCTGTAGGTAGCATTCTGTCATTTTAAAAGTCATTCATTGACCACTCTTACAATGATGGGCCATTTCCTGATGCTACAGAAGAGAAATAATGACTCTAGCAACGAAGGACAGCTTCATTGTCACAGAGGGGCCAAGTCATTCTTGATTTCTAGATCTGGTCAGCATCATACACAGAGGCAACTTGAAGTTCAAGGGGGCTGCAGAGCTGTTGAGGTCATCTCATAAATATTATTTGGGTTTAACTTAATGAGCCAGAGATAGAGGTGCTTGGCTTACTCAAAGAACCAGAAGATTCTACACTTAAGTAAAAACATATGTTTTTTTCTAAATCAGGAGGCTGTGAGTTTACAAAACACATGTATGGCACTGCTTTAGAGAAAGATTTAGGGTAGATACATTTTTTTTTCTATCACAGACTGATGAGAAAGACACTAGGCACATGCTTCCACTGTGGTGTTCTGAAAGTCAGTAGACTAAAATACAGCACAGGCAAAGACGTAATGTTAACTGTTCCAATTTGCTCCTTGCAAATCAGGCAAATGGATACTGCATGTACGTGAACCTCAGATAAACATCTTGGCTGTGCATGCTGAATGTTGATGAGAAGTAATTATATGCAACAAATTCAGTAGTGGTAGAATTATAGTAACAGGTAACAGAGTTATTAATGGTTACACATTTTTAGAACAAATGCTTACTAAATACTCAGGCACCTTATTTTATTCTGTCTCGAAAGTCATGAACCTCCATAGAAGTTGACTCTCAGCAAGTTTTTAGTCTAGTTAATCTGACTAACTTATTTTTAGCTAATGAAAAAGTGGAGACTTAAAAAATGACCAATATTATATATAGATATTATCAAAAAGGAAAAATAAATTTTAAGCATAAGTTAATTCAAAAGATGAATTTTAATTGTAAAATCCTGTAAGTGAACTGAACAAAACCAAAAAACCTATCAGCTATTCTATAATACTGTTGGCCAGAGTTCCAGTTCAAACCAATCTACACACATTTCTGAAATTACTGGTACCTAGCAAACGAGAGGTGCCTTATTACCTCAGCTGTATTTTGTGGTGAACCCCACTGCCTGCCATGATTGTCCAAGCCAATGCACCAGTTTCTTTTAAATCAATAACTTTGAAATATCAGGTTCTAAAATATTCAGACCCTATAAATTCTAATGAACTTGATAAAATACTAATTCCACATAGTATTCAATAAATAAATCTCATGTAAAGGAACCTGTAACAGACATTTATCAATAACACAAAGTCTGCAGTCTAGAAAAATCTCATTACTAGACTCATCAACAACTGGAGCAACTACCAGAAAACTGAGACTGTGTGAGCATTCACATCCTGGGATGGGTTACAAAGCAATTAAACTGTTGAAAAAAAATCTTTCATTTGGGAAGAAAAATGTTCTCACTGCAAAGCCTGGCTCATTAAATAAAACCCAAACTGCATATTTATGAGAGTTCACAATGGCTGCAAGTGATGTTCTTTTGTGAAAAGGGCCAAAGGAAGGTTCAGAACTCTTAGCCGGCTGCTAGAGCTTCTGAACAGCTCTGGCATGGGGAGTGGTCATGTTTCCATTCTTGGGTTCAGTGAGCAGGTCACTAAGAAGCTCACCAAGATGCACTGATAAAAGCTCACACAGGACCACCCTAGGTGGACAAGCATTACCTACCTGAATTGTCTAAAGTGGGTGGCTGAGCAGACTCAGGATTCCTGCTCAGAGGGCTCTTTGCTGTCTCAAGCTACAAACATGCTCTGTTCTACTTTAAACAACTTTGTGTACAGAAGACCTTTGTCAGCTCAGCTGTCATCAAGATGTGCAGCCACCCCAGGTGCTCACTGAACAAACAACAACAACAAAAAGGGAAAATGCTTCTCTCAAGACTTACTGAATTGGCTTCTTTTTCCAAAGAAGGGCATGTATCATTGCTTGCTGGGTTCTTTGGTATAGCAAGTTCAGACTTCTTTGCTTTTGGCTCAGCTTTGTTTTCTTTGGCAACTGGTTTTGTCACAGATTTAGGGGGACTCCACTTGTTAGGTGAAGGCCTGTGTACCAGTGCTGAGGAAGACTGGCTGGCTCCACTGTTGTCCTCCCCGTCTTCTGGAGGATGCTGGGGGGTGTTCAGTTTCACATAGTAGCCGTGATACTGAGAATGCAGCTCCCCATTACTGGGGTTGGGGACATGATGGCGGCCAGAGTACTTGGACATGGTTGCTCCTAGTTCCTTTGATGGAGCCTTTGACATCAAGGGCTTATTGACAATGGCTGTTACCTGCTCATCAGCCACACTCCTTTTATCTTGACTGAGTCTTGCCCCTGAGCTGGGGTTTTGCTTCTTCGTGGGCTTTGGGGAAGAAGGTGGGGGAGAATGGCTCTGTCTGGGACTTGCCTCCGGAGACCTGGGGGGTGTCGTGCCTTTGCGATAAAAATGAGGAGATTCCTTTGGTGTTGACGGCTTTTCTGGTACTTTTTCTTCTGGATTTTCTTTAACCTCTACACCTTCCTGAAATCTTTGTTTGATATAATCAGGGCCTGGAATTTAAAAACACAAAGGAAAGAGAGGTAATAAAAATAAGGTGTAGTAATAAAAATGGTATGCTAAGTGACCCTTCAACTTTGCTAAACAAAATTAGCTTTTTTCCTTTCAAATTTCTAAGGCTTGACTAAGTATGAGCATGCTTCATTCTCCAGGGAGGAGATTATTTATTATTACTAAAAAGATGCTTTATTTTAAAATAAAACCTACCCTTATTTGCACTATAGATTGACATCCATAAAAGATAAAAAGATTCTGACTTCCCTAATATTTGTATCATACTTGTAGAATATGGTGGTGAAACTCATGTTGGTAGAGAAACAACATTATTTTTTATTTAATTTAGGTAGTATAATTAAAATTCAGAAAGTATGTATTTGGGTAAAGAAGAAATAAGCAGATTCTTGTGTGATCAAAGGTTTGATAAAGATCTGTACTTCAGAAGGACATGGTGCTTACACATTAATAATAATCACTGAAACCTTCCAGTTAGGAACAACTTCCGTAGCTTTGGCTGTGCTACTCAAAACCACTTCCAAGTACTCCGATCACAGATGAATTTTTATCTGAATTGTTCCCAACAAGGCAGTTGTCTTTGGTTCTATAGTTTGGGATTTCTATTTAATTTTTTAAAATACTTCAGGAACATTTGTAACATTTGTGTTTTTTAATCAATAGAAAAATTAAAAAGAAATTAAGTGGCAGTTAGGGAGACAGCTGCTGGTAGAATATTTGCTACACAAACATCAGGACCCAAGTTCACCCTCCAGAACCCACATTAAAAAAGTCAGAAGTGGTATGTAAACTTGTGATCTCAGTAATAAAGAAAGAGAGAGAGAGACAGAGAGGAGAGAGAGAGAGAGAGAGAGAGAGAGAGATCCGTAGGGCTTGCTGGGTAGCCAGCTTTATTGAGGATCCCTAGATACTAGTGAGAGACCTTGTCTCAAAAGGCAGGTGGATGGTCCTTGAGGAGGAGTGACACGTGAGATCCTCTGTTTTCCACACGCACATGCATGTGCACACATTTTTTTCAAAGTGACCCTGCTACACACCCAAAAGACACATCCCAATGTAGAGATACCTGCACATCCAATTTTATTGCTGCTCTTTTCACGATTGTTAAGAAATGGAAACAACCTGAATGTCCCTTAGATGACTGATGGATAATGAAAATGTGGTATATTTACTCAGTGGAGTTCTACTCAGCAGTAAAGAAAGACGAAATCATGAAATTTGCAGGTAAATGGACAGAACTAGAAACTGCTAAACTAAGTCCAGTAACACAGACTCAGGAAAAGAAGCAATGTATGTTCTCTCTCATTTGTGGATCTTAGAGGCAAAGGGAAAGGAAGAGCCCAAGGGAGGGGGGTAGTAGGAAACAGGTATTACTGAGGAGGAAATGGGGAAGATGGTGGTGTTCAACTGAAAAGGGAGGAGAGAAGGACACACAAGGAGCCATGGGGGGTGAAGGAATTCAAGAAGGGGGATCACAGGAGACAGGTAGATAGGGATTATGGGAGAATGGGGGTATTTTAACTGAAGTGGGAAGAGGCCTGTTAGACACGGAGAGAAAGAAGATTAAAAAAAGCTTAGGTCATGTAAAAAACCAGAGGGAAATATATTAACTCAAAAACCTACTGTAAAACACACATACAATATCTGAACATTAGTGCATATGTATACCTTTAGGATATGTAACAAAAACCACAGTGCCAGAGAGGAGAAACCTCCCTTAGAGTTGTTTGTTGGTCAGGACAGTCCAAGAGACTTCGAAAATAACACAGGCTATTGCCACAGCCCTTGATTACCTCCCAGAACTTGAAAGCAAGACCTTACTGCTGAAGACAGGACATACTTTGGGCACAAGACTTGGAGCAATAGAACTGGAACTGACCTGGAAGCCTCCTCCCTGAAGACTAGCTCTCATAGTTCTAGAGGATACTATGATTTATCAATGGTCCAACCCCAGCTTCAAAGCTTAATAACCACAACAATGACCGGCACAACAAACTGCAGAGGTTCAGCAACGGCACTTTTATCTTTTGGGTAATCAACGGCTATCTGTTTGGACTTAGTCCTCTCAGAGGGAGGGAACTCATGCGTGGCGCGGTAAACATAATCAAATACGTATGACTGGAGAGGTCACAGATCCTAGAGAAAACCTTATCTTTGTCATATCCGTAGACAAATGAAATTTCTTACTGTATGCTAACTATGGATCCTTATAGACAAATACAGACAAATATACCATATACCACTCATCAAAGAAGCTTCTTTGTGCAACAGATGGAGTCTTCTACAGAGTTCCACAACTGTGCCACCTTCCTCCCCAACTCCCTACTCCCGCCAGAGAATATATTTCTGAGACATGCCCAGTCCTAAGTGACACATCTACAGTGGAACTGTTCTTCCCATGCTGCTTTGAACAGTAAGTTACTGTAAGATGTTCTTTATTTTACAAGGCAGTTTTTGCCCTGAAATCTAAAGTCTCACCCAAATTGTAGAAAGCAGGCATTATCATCTAGAGTTGAAATACCAAGTCACATAGTTCCTGGTATCCTTTAAGATAAAGCATAATGTAATATATAAGGTAATATTTTCAAACCTGAAATAAGATTTCCCAAGAATGCACCCTTGTAGGCTGACTTCGCAAAACCACAAAAGTATTATCCTAATTTCTACTCTGTAGAAGATAAACCTACCCTTCAGGATTCATGTTTGTCCAAACTATCCAGATCACTTGTCAACAACTGAGGTCCCCCAGTTTGGTAACCACCTCCTTTTCAAAACTGGTGACTTTCTTTTACCCCCCTCTCCCCCCACCCATTAAAAATGTGGTGTGGGGAGGGCAGAATGAACTTCTGGCCCAAAGGGAAGCATTTCACTGAATGAAGAAAAGGAGCAACTGCAACCATGCAAAAGACCAGGTCTTTGTTTCTCAATTCATTCTTGGTGCTCTGTCTGGACACAGCATCTATGGGAAGAGGACGCACCATGGACATAAGATATTATGTTCTCCATCGAACAGACTCATCCCTGCTTGTTACATTATTCATTTTCATGATTGAGCATTGAGCCCCAGGCCTCATGCTCTACCACTGAGCTATACTTAAGCCCTAGCCCTCCTTTTTAAAGCCTAGAACTCATGTGTACTAGTTCTTCAAGGAGAAGCCCCTCATCACTGTACTGCAGATTTGTTTCTACACTGCCTTCCCCTGTGATCTCTCTGAGCCAGCCTGAGGCAGTGTGCTGCTTTCTACCTATTTCCCCTCACTGCTCCATTTACAATGTCCTCAGAGTTGTTCCAATCTGTGCCTCACTGTTATTCAATTTTATGGCATTAGTGCGCATACCCATCTAGGTATGGCAGTGAATGTACCATGAAAAGATAATTACAACAGGCAAGATTCTTGGAACTGATGGAGTTTTAATTTAAGACACAGAACACTGAACAAATTATACAAATGACTAAGTACTTAGGACTTAAACAGATGAACACAAATGTATTTTTTTTTTTTTTACAAAAAAACCCTGCCAGTATATCTTAAAATTAAAATTAAATTAATTAAATGAAAAGCTACAGAATACAGATACAGAAAAGAGTGGAAAAATAACAGACACCGGCAAACATTAGTTACACATTCTTAAAGCTGGAAGGAAAAGATGAAGAAGGGCCACTAGACTTGGGGAAATAAAGCTGTCAAAAACCCTATGTGTTTCATTTAGAAGATATTAGGCTGTGATGGTACACTTATAAACTTAGGATTTATCGTAGGAACTGTCATCCCTTCTGCATTAGCATGGAAAGCAGACCAGAAGCAGACATGGAGCTGCTCTGACAGAGCCCAGCAAAGTGGCACTACCCTGGATGAGGTTGGTACAATACCAACAGCTGCAAAAGGTACTTTCTGGGGAGAAACTTTGGGTATTCAGTAATACTGGCCCAAGAAGATTTTTAAAGACTATATACTTAAAGGAATATGCTTTATCTGAAAAAGAATAAAAATAACACTCGATCAGTGTTTCAAATGCTTTTTATAAATAGTAAAGAGAATGTTTACTCTTTACCTCTTAATTCATATTATGATTTTATTTGTAGGCTAAACTGAGTATGATTTGGGCATTAGAGGAATTTGCATTAATGGATATGTGAAGCCAAAATTTGGACTGCATTGAATGAACTTGTTTATTAACTCCCAAATACAGGCTAGGTATTTCTTTCCTTCTTAGAAGTCTAATGTGTCACTTCTTTAGACACACTTTTCTTGCTCTAAATGTATTAGGAAAGTGTCTTGCATAATCATGTATTGAACTTTTTAGATATATTCAGCTACATCTATCAACAGGGCTTTTGCCATTGCTTCAAGTCTGTTGCCCTTAAAGAAATTACTAGAATGGTGGAAGTACATTTTGACACCAATTTTCAGATTGAAAATTGTCTAGCCGTATGCACTAGAAAATGACTGAATATAGTCTCAAGCAGTGGCTCCTGAGCTTATGGTCTATCAGACGTACCCTGAGATTTCAATTTAACTGAAAGTAAGTATCAAAGCCTAGAAGTTTGAATTTGCATATGCCAGGTTATTCTAACATGCCCAGACACAAAGGATGGAAATCAAGCAAAAATTACCTATGTTGAATAGATCTTGACTGCATACCACCAGCCTTATATGTCTATACCCAGAGGGAAATGGTTCCTACATAGCACAATGATGTGAGAAATGGCCAAATAATGAGGATCTACAGCTAGATTTTCCAGAGCATGGTTCAAATCAAACAAAACAAGTTAATGTGATGCAGAGAACAGAAGTTTTCCTGGACTCTATTCTCTTGGAAAGTACAAGCTCCGCTACTTATTCTGTGCAGTGATGCGTGTTAGTGCAACAGCAGCAATGTACAGCTGATGAGTGGCAGTCACTCACCATCAGGACCAGGCAGAGTATGTCCAGAAAGAGAAACCATAATAAATGTTAGGAGTTTTGCTGTCAGCATTTGCAGTCAGTCGTGTAGGGTATCAGTCCTAAGGGAATTTTTACCCTCTGGGAATTCATATGGGGAAGAAGTCACCTGATCTACACCACTCTGCACACATGAAACGACAGCATGCCATCCACCGACACTGAAAGGTAAGTCCTTGCATTTGGCACAAAGGCTCTGAACAGACACTGGCAGATGAAGACAGCAGGAAATCCAGTTGGACTTCAGAGGTGAGCCTTGCTGGGTTGGTCTTGGGCAGAAGGAGAACCATGAACATTCCCCAAACAAACATCTCCGAGGGCAACGCTCACATCAAAAGCGTCAGTAGCAGGAATCATTCAATAGAAACCAATCATCTTCTCTGAAGACTATCAGTCAGGAAAAGAGGACCAGATTGAAAGATTTCAAAGAGATGGCATAACCAGTAACAGGATCACTTCTGTGATCAATATGGAAACAATACTGCTTTCCTATAGGACCTTACAGTCCCATCAGCAACAGTCTGGCAGCATCCATGACTGCAGAGCCAGGGTTCTCAGTGGTGAGCTGCGGGATGTCCACTCCGGTGCCCTGCACTTGGCTAGAGCTCAAGACATATTTGTGAAGCCAAATATGCAGGAGTAAGTGGTAAAAATAACCAGTGAACTCATGAATCACCACTTTCACGTCTACTAGGGGATTATTGTCTCCCTTTTTCCTGAAAAAATATATTCAGAATTTTTGGTTTGGAAGTGAGCTAAGAAGTCATTTATCCCTGCATACTTCCCTTTACTTAACTAAAAATAGTGTGTATTAATGACAGGCACAAATTTATGTAACAAAGAATACTTTGATTTCTAAGGACTTCTAATTCATGAGAAATGCAAACATAGTTAATACTTTGTAACCTGGATTAAAGGCTTCACTTTCACTGTAAATACTCAACGTGCTATGTGTGAGCACATACATGCTTCGGTACACAAGGACAAAGCTTCCTGAGGATATTGCCAAGGGAATCAGGCTGGCACTCTTCCAAGAGGGCTCAAAGTAATAAATTTACCACATTCTAGGGCAGTGGTATTTCAATTTCTTTAACCCATGCCCAGACTCCCTGACAAATACTTAGTATCACTTGAAAAGAAGAACAAAATAAGAATCCTGATGGAGGGGGCTGGGGAGATACTTAGTTGGTAAATTGCTTGTCACACAACCATGAGAATCATCTGAGTTTGGATCCCCAGTACCATATAAAAATCTGGGTGCGGTGGTGTGTGTCTACAATCCTAGCAATGGGAAGGCAGAGACAGGTGTATCCCTGGAGCTCTTGGTTAGCCAGTCCTGCCAAATTGGTAAGCTCCAGGTTCAGTGAGAGACCCTGTCTCAAAAAATAAGGTAGAGAGACATAAAGAAGACCCCTGCCATCAACCTCTAGCTTCTAAGCATACCCATGCTCACACACGCACTCATGCAAATATTCTTTCAACACAAAAGCATCATGACTGAGAGGAGACTCAAAAGTGGGATGAAGAACCAGGCAAACAGTTTTGCAATGGTCTCCATTCTTGAATCCCTTCTATTTCTTCTCAGTTACCTTCAAAAGCTTTAGCTCAGCCTTCATGGCTTAGGGATATGCTTTATCAACACACTGGGATAGAACACCATTGCTTAAAGCAGAAGCTCCCAAGACTGGTGTGCCATACTGCAAGGCCTATTCATTAGTTTATAGTGAGCAGTCTGAAGGTCACATAGGCCACATGGACTGGTGCTGTTACCACCAGCAAGTGCATGCTGTTCCCGAGGGCAGCACTCTATGAGTTCCTAGTGAATGGGAACTGGCAAAGGGCATGAGATAAATCAAGTATGCAATGGCATCAAACTGAGTTAGCCCCACGTGTCCATCTCCTCAGTCAGGATGCTGCTGCCAGTGGAGCCATGCAGTGCTGTTACAGTTCCCACATGCTTCTCCATAACAGAAATACCCCTGCCAACGTGATCGCAGTGGACTACCTCTGACTCAAGCTTTGCCTCCTCTGGACAGGGTCTGGATGGACACTGTCAGTTTTTGCCTCTGTGACTCACTTTTCTGCTATACTTACCTCGGTGACTGAGTCTTTCTAGTAGATGTTTTCATATGCCCAGGCATCTAACAAGGAATTCCTTAAAAGCGGACTATCATTGAGGATCACTTGACTGATTTGCTGAAATATCATGGCTCATGTTCAAGCTGAACTCCCGGTGGGCAAAGTTCTTTCCAAGTTCTTGGTGGTTAAGTGACTGTTCACTCGTGCTGATTACAACTTATGTCTTTTTACGTGTAGGCAATGAACATATAATCTCTTTTTATGTTCTGGATTGTTAGAATTTAACCCTTTGAGAACTTAATATCCCACATGGATATGTTTTTTCTCTTGCATTTTTAACTGACTCATAGAATAAGAATGAGAGGTTTCTGAAGTAGAGCTGTAAGATTTAACTATGATGAAAATACTGAAAATACTACCAGCTCCTAAAATAGGTAACTTACAATAAGAGTGTTCAAAATGCAAGCTAGACTAAGACCCTTCTTCCAAGGCCTAAGGCACATGCATTCCAAACAATGGCAATATGTGTATCTGAGATATATGAATTAACTGAGCAGGCTCACTTAGAAGTACTGAAAGCCCTTTTAGCAAATGTCTATCTGATTTGATCACCCTGTAAATGCAGAGTGGAAAGCATGAGTTATGCTCCCTTGAGAAGATCCCTAACACCCAGTACAGAACAGGCCTTCTATACAGTTGCTAAAGAAAGTCTTGGCTGTGGGTCAAAGGGGACTGCAGCTTTCCCCTTCACTCCAGTCTCAAAGAGACTCACTGTCACCGCATGCTACTGGGATGTATTCATTACTGATGAACAACTTGCTTATATGAAGCTAGCTGTTAGAGCTAAGAAAGGTTGGAATTACATTTTCCCACAATTCTTCTTTCCCCTCAAATGGTTTTCTGCCATAAAAGGCTTTTAAAAATCATTCAGTCTGGGAAACTGAGATGACCTTTAGTATCATTTACCTCTTGGTAACACCTAACAGAAGTCTAGAGGGACCCCACTTCCCAGCAGAAGTAACAAAGAGGACCAAGAATTAGCATCTGCAGATAACAATAGTAAGTTTGTTTGCTTGCAAAGCAGTTGGAGCCCACTGTCTCCTGACTGCCCTGCTTCTCCAGATGACAGCCCTGCTGGGAGCCCAGGATGAGCCCTTTTGGCTTCCTGAACTTTCTGCAGCTCTCACATTCTGGAATGGCTAATTCACAAGGTACTTAGACACCAGGGAAGACTGAGCTCATGTCATTAAAGAGGTCACTGCATAAAATGCAAAGGATTCCTTTCCCAATAAAATATACATATATATAAAATGATTTAAATCCTTCCTACAGGCTTAAAACAGATACATATGAGGGAAGATACCCATTCTCACTGAATGTCCCCCTTGGCCATGAACTCTTAAAAAGGTCACTTTGCCAAGGTATCTATGTCTCAGCAAACGGAACTGTGTTTTAAACATGGTTTCTTTTCCTTTCTCCTTCTGTGCATATATATATTTGTGCTCATAAGTGCTGAGGCCAGTGATTGATGTCAGGTGCCTTATGGATCTCTACACCTTACATTTTATGTTTTGAGTTGGGGCCTCACACTGAACCTGTAGCTTACTAATTCAGCTGGCTGGACTGGGTGGCCACCTGGCCTCGGGTATCCTCTTGTCTTCCTCTTCCAGTGCTGGGGTTAGAATGTGTGCTGTACCAAACTGTTTTTACATGGGAGCTAGGGTTCCAATTCAGGTCTCATGCTTGTGTACCAAGAGGTTTACAGAGTAAGTCCCCCACCCCCCACAGTTCCACTGTCTTCTTTCTTTTCAGGAAACAACAACAAACCCTCAGACTCTTAAGCTCTGCAGGTCATTTTCTTGAATTTTTGAATTGTTACCACAGCCCAGTTTCTAGTTTTCCCCTGGCTCTAGTCATTGTGTTTTCTTTGTGTAACCTTACTATTAGGACTCAGGGATGCCTTGGGCTTCTGAGGTATCACTGTCATTGGAACTGACAATGTATTCACACCTACAATATACAGGTTACTAGGCTAGGGACAGGTGCTATTGATTGATTTATATATAACAATACATGGAAAAAATTCTTTACCATGAAAACGGAAATTTTAATAGAAATTTGGAATATTCATGTTGGTCTATTAACTTAGAAATCTGTTGATCTCTGAAAGCAATTACTAAACAGATGTTTATACAACAATAGAGAAACATCTGTAAAAAGATGGTATTGCTATCAGGTACGGTGGTACATGCCTATAATCCAGGCACTTGTGAGGCTGTGGTAGAAGATCAGGAGTTCAAGGATAGTCTGAGCTCCACAGGGAGACCCTGTCTCAAAAGGAAAACAAACAAATTAAACAGAAAAGAATGGTGGTCTGAGCATGCAGCTCAGTTGCTTGAGTGTCTACTTAGCATGCATGAAACCTTAGGTCAGATTTCTAGCAGCGCATGAATTGGGAATGGTGGCACTCAGGACATACAGGCAGGAAGAGAAGTTCAGATCATCCCTGACTACCGTGAGTTTGAGGTCTACATAAGACCCTGTCTTTAAAAAGTAAAATCTACTAGGGACTGACTAAAAAGTGAGTTAAATACTTAAACATATTACAAATATTCATCTACTGCTACTTTCTAATGCTTGCATGGCAGATGATCAAGACTGCTTGAGGCTGTTGTTTGTATTTCTATACCATGACAAGAATTTTCCTCTTGATCTGGGCAGATTAACATCTTTACATGGTTTATTGCACTAAATCCTGACCACAGTCTCTGGGCTTTAGTGCAGGTACTTAAAAAAAATTCCACAGAACTTGTTGTTATGTCCACATAACTAATGTTATGGTTGGAGGTGCCTATATAAATTTGGTGGTTCATGTCACAGGATTCCCTGTTACTGACAGCGACTTCAGGGGACATTTATTACTACATTCTCTTACTTCATAGTACTGCTGGGATTCATAGAACACAGATCTTCAAATGAAAAAGAAAAGAAAATCAAAGCTAGTCCTTGAACCTCTCTCAACCAGAGGAGAAGAGTTTTACCTGGTTGATAGAAATCGGGTGACAGCTCCTTGGCCACAGCTCTCGCAATGTCACACTCCTGGCGGGCGGCCAGCGCAGCTTGGTCAGCAGCATCAGCTTTTGCTCTGGCGTGTGCAGTCCTATGTGGGCATAAAAGGTCCAGTCAGCAAAGGCAGCAATGTATTAATTACCCATGGACTAGCAAACCTGGGCCTAGGGGAAGATATGTTAATTATGATCATGGCTTGACACCTGCAATAGCAACTTTTAGTGTTGTATTGTGGTAAGACTTTAGTGTCATTAACAGATGAATCTACCTTAGTCCTTCCAAGGGAAATGGAAAGCTGAAGCAAGGTCTGTGCGGTTAGAGGCTATGTCTGGTTGTCAGAATGTATGGGATCAAATTGCCTGTTAACTGTGGATAACACTTCCTCCCACCTGGTCCTAAAAAAAACCAAACAAACCCCTAACAACAACAAAGAATAGAATTTGATTATAGCACTTAATAGTGTTCACAGGTTGAATTCCTCTAGCAGAATCAAGTGGTATGCTTGTAGAAGAAATGAGCACAACCATTATCAGCAGTGCTTGCCGAGTCCCGTGTGTGGACTCTCACCGTGGGCAATTTCAAGTCACCAGCATGACACCACTAGATGTGTCACCAGAAGGAGACACACACCACTGGTAGGAATTAGCCTACTGAGAAGGGATGACAGCTCAGTTGATGACTTGCTTATGTCAAAAGCATAAGGACTTGAGTTCAGTCCCTCAGAGTGCAGGTTAAAAAAGGAAATGCTGGGTGTAGTGACACACACTTTCAATCCTAGTGCCGGGGGTGGGTGTGGAAACAAACAGGTCACTGGGCAGCTAGGTTAACCCATTTGTGAGTCCAGTGAGAGACTCTGTCTCAGAAACAAGGTGAACAACGCCTGAGGAATACAGCTGAAGATGTCTTCTTGGGTCCCCATGTATGCATGTTCACTTGCACAAACATATGTACCTGCATGCAGAGATATACACACGGAGACATAGACATGCACACACAGAATAAATAGAAAAAGAAAAGGAAAAGAAAAAAAAAATAGGCTTTTAAAAGCCAGACAGGGGAACAGATGTCCAGCAGACCAGAAAGAATCTCTGGGACAGAGAGAGACCTGGGGTTTGTTCATTTCCCAGATGCAGAAGACCTTATTAAGCTATTCTTTAAATGGAAGCATGGGTACCTAGTCCTATACCTTTGTAGACATTCTATCACAGTTTATCAGGCAGGGCCACAGATTAGTAGTAGTAAAAGTCTGAAAGCAGCAGACACAAATCTCAGAAACAACAGGAGAGGGCAAGTCGGGAAATGACCCTGAGCTCTAGCTGGTCTTTGGGAAGAAACAGGTGGCAGCTAGAGACCAGGAGACTCAGATCTTAAAGCTAGACTGCGAGAGTTTATATGGGAAGACAGGGTCTGACCTGAGGCCATGGTACTAACGAGCTGGAAGCCTACTCTCAACTTGCTTTCTCTAATCATTTTCTATCATCCTGGACTCCGATGGGGTCCACCTCACTCTTCTTTAGAACCTAGCTGAGCCTGGATGCTTGATGGACAAGATGATAAGCTTTGCAAAGACTGTGATTTTTACTTTTTTTTACTTTCTGTCCTTTGCTGCAAACAGTGCATAAAACCTGGCACACAGTATTACTGAGAGCCCAATTTATGAATAATAGAATGATGCATCCTTAGGAATAGCCTGGCTGCTACTTAAAGAGAGTGGTTCTACTCAGCAAAGGGGGAGGTAGAGGCATAAGCAGAGGGCATATGTAGGGAGTGAAATAATTTCCTGTGACACTATAGCCATGGACACATGATGCTGTACATGTGTCACAATTAACAGACTATCATGAAGAGCGGGCACTAACGTGAACATGGACTTCAGTACCAATGCATCAACACTGCTTCACCAATTACACCAAGTGCACCTGTGGACACCAGGCAGGGCAATCTGCGTGTGGGCCTAGGGAGGGGAAAAGATGCACGTGGGAACACTGCAGTTTTTGATCAATTGTTATAGCAACATAAACTTCTTTAAAAGAAGGATCTATTAACTAAAAGTAAATGGCGTCAACTTGCAAGCATCTAAATATTTCTGAGTCATTCAGGATATTTCTGATTACATCTGTCTATGGAACATTACTAAATCTAAAGTGAAAAGGAAATCAAAGGGTTAAGGGAACATATTCCTAGGCACCTGGCTGCAGTGACTGTGTGAGGGTCATCCCTGGCTTCTCCTGATCTTGTGCCTGAGACTTAGTGGAGGCCCTCTGTTCACATTCTTTCCGTTTCTTAGAATCTCAACTTTTTTTTTTCTTCTGTCAGGAATGGATTTCTATCTTATCTGCTATTCTTAGCTGGAGCCCAATTATGTCTAGGTATTATAATTAATGAAGCCATAAGATACAGCTATGCTGCTTTTAATGTAATCTCCTAGCTCTTCAATAATTCTACAAAATGAAACAATGTATTCTGACAAAACTGTAACACTCTTTTGTAGAGTCAAATAAAATATTATTTCCATCCCTTCTTACAATCCATGGAACTAGAGACCAGACAGTAGAGCTTACCCTTTCTGCAAACACATTCTGGAAGCAGGGTCCGGGAAGCCTCATTCGCAGTCTTATACTTAACCTTTTACTTTTCTACTTGCTCTTTCCTGTAAGACTAGGCAGATAGAACCTTTCCATCCAGCCCAGCTACAGCTGTCAGGGCCCATCACAGCTGGCCAAATGAGCCAGGACCACATCCATACCTGAACCCAGTAGACTGCTTGGGAGCTTTAGATGGATCCAATCATGAGAAGTAGAGAAAGGAACACACTCTGAGTTTGCGTTACCACCAGCCTTCTGGGATCAGGGCCACTGTCATATCTAGATTCTGTTTAGTCTTGCCTGAAGCTCATTGGTGAACTCATTTGTTCAAATCCCAGGTCTAGTTCCAAAGCTGGTTTAATCAGCTGGCTGGTCAGACCTGCTATTGCTCCTGTGGCAGTGGGGATCATGCTACTCAGTCTGGGATGATCAACTGAAGGCACTCAGCATGGGTGCTTACAGCTGCTGCAGCTGGTGGAATGGCACATACACAGAGACACACACGAGGATGCCCAAGCCTCACTTCACTTCTTTTGATGACCTCTGATACTTACAAATCTTTGGCCCATCACAAATTGAATCTCCACATACCATTTTTATGTATTTCCCCCAATGAATGTAATATAAGCCAACTGAGAGGCAGTTCTCATGAGTAGGCAGCAGCCATTGACCTTGCGGGATTCTACTTTTACAATATTCTATAGTTTTAACTTGTGGTGAGGTAGAACGTGCTGGTGACACTCCAAGAACAATTCTCAGATGCAGAAACCCATGTGGCTGGCTAGGCTCACTGCACAGCTACATGACCCTTCCTGGACACAGATATGTGACTCTTCTTGGACATAGCTATGAGACTTCTCCTGGACACAGTCATATCAGTGTTCAGAACTTCTGAATGTTAGCACTATCTGTAGTCAAATTAATTACAAAGTATTTTCTAATAATAATAAAAGGAATCTAATGATTCCTTTTCTCTCCGAAGTCTGAAATATTTTGAGTTCTTTAAAAAATATTTTATTATTTTCATTTTATGTGCAAGTTGCTTTGTGGGTGCTAGGAATTGAATCTGGGTCCTCTCGAAGAGCAGTCAGTGCTTTTTACCACTGAGCCATCTCTTCAGCTCATTTCATGAGGTCTTAAATCATATTAAAGAATCAAACTTTCTCAAGTTTTTGAATGTTGTTTTTAAAATTAACTCATGTAACCTTTCTTAACAATGCTTTTATAAAAAGCACATTCAACCTTACCCTAGACATGCTCAGTGTATGTGGTCCTTAGACGTCTACCCTACCTCCAAGCTTTCAGGGACACAGCTGATGAAAACTTTAATTCAGAAGGCACCATGCTTCTGGTAAGGTAAAACTACATACAATATTTATAGTTTGCTACTTTTACATTTTATACATTTTCTTCCCAACAATAAAGTGCTTCAAAGATATGCTGCTTTTGATCTTTTAAAAATTTATTATATATTAAAGTTCATTTTACTGACATGACTCTTAAGGCTCAATGTCAGAGGCCACCACCGAAGAGGTTCAGTGTCTTCCCTTGGGATTAGCTTGACATCCAACTCTAAAGAAAATTATTATTGGGGCAACTTACAAAGAACAAGTGGGGCTCTGGACAGGTGGCTCTGCAGTTAACAGCACTGTCTGATCTTTCGGAGGACCCAGGTTTGAATCCCAGGACCCACATGGTGGCTAACCACCATCCAACTCCAGTTCCAGTGGATCTGATGCCCTCTTCTGACCTCCGAGGGCACTGCACAACATGAGTGCACTTAGATACATTCAGGCAATACGCTCATACACATAAAAATAATAAAATTTAGAAATATGTATTTGGAGACCAAAATCTTGGTTTATGACAACCCCAGGCTGCCAGCTGCTCAAGCCAGATGTGCTAGTCACTGTCACTTTCCTTTCCTGTACTCCATCTACAGTCAACAAATCTCATATCATCTTCAGAGCAAGTCCTAAACATACTCATTTCTTTTTAAAAAAAAGTTTTTAAAATATTTATTCATTTATTTTTGTGTATTTATATTAATGTTTTGCCTACATGTATGTAAGTGTGCCATGTGTGCAATGCCTGCAGAAGCCAGAAGAGGGCACTGGTTTCCCTGGAACTGGAGTTCAGGATGGTTGTTAGTCACCATGTGGATGCTGGAAACTGAACCCAGGTCCTCTGCTGAGGCAGCCAGTGCTCTTAGTCACTGAGTCATCTCTCCAGTCTCTGCACTCCTTTATGTCTGACAATAACAAGAAATTATTCCCTGGGCTATGACACTGTGAGATAAAAGGCCCAAAACAAACAAATTAAAAAAAACCCTTTTGGCACTCCTTTTGGAATGTGACATTATTCATTTATGTGAGACCTAGATTTGAGAAAAATAATTATCTTGTGGGGCCAGTTGCAGCCTTTTCTTTTTTGACTCAGCAAGGCAACTTTTACTTAAAAAAATTACTGAGTTCTTGTGATTTTCATATAATACAATTTAATGGTATTTGGATCCATTCCCCTACCTACACCTCTCCATTCTGTCCTCCAATATGTGTGTGTGTGTGTGTGTGTGTGTGTGTGTATATTATATACTATACGAAAAAATATAGATTATGGCCTGATTTGTGTCCCCAAGTGTCCTTCAGTGAGGGTCCGTCCACTGGAGCCTCGTTAATCTGCCAAGTCTTGTAAGAGGATGTCTCTCTTCCTCCCAACTGCCATTTGCTTCCAGAAATTCCTTAGGTTGAATTGGGGTCTCTTACCCACTTTCCCATGTCTATGCTGCGATTTTGTCAGGTTTGGGCTTGCATGGGACTTGTGCATGCTGTCACCATGACTGTGAGTTCATGTGTCACTGACCAGATGTCTGGAAAACTGTTTCCTAATGGTCATCCACCACCTCTGGCTCTTACAGTCTTTCTGCCCCCTCTTCCAGCTTCAGCCTTTTAAGAAATTAGTCTGTTGATCAAGAAATACTCCTGATAGGTACAAAAAGCAATGGCTTACAGATCTTGCTGAAATCAGAAGCTTGATTCTAAGGCACCAGTACCATGTAAGCATGCGGTTCTTCAGTCCTGATTTGATTCTTTGATAAGACTGTCCCAGCAAGACTCAGCATGTGCTCACCTGGAAGGACCTGAGGGCCCTTAGGTGCCTTCATAACATACAACTTTCAATCTCCATATACTGACTGACTGACATTGATAATAATGGTTCAGAAAGACCACATCTTAGGTGTCTTTCCCAATACAAATTCTTAAAATGTTAATTTTCTTTTTCATAAAAATGCCTTAAAAACAAGACCTGGAATAGCAACTTCAGGACTAAATTCTTAGGTTCTGATTTAAAACAAGCTATGTTAACAACAAATCATTAATTTCACTTGCCAATGCAAAAGTTCCCATCTTCCTTTTCTTTAAAAGTGGTAGTAAGTTATTTAGATATAAAATGTACATAAAGGGGAATATTGTTACTGAAGGTTGATATTTGATATTTCTAGGGCCCAAACCTTTGCATGTGTTAGAAATCAGGCTTTGAAAGCATTCAGAACCAAGTTCCTTCTGAGTCACAAATGATTCTTTTCAATGAGATTACAAATTAAACCACATTACTTTATCACAGAAATGCCTTAACTGAACAGTAATTAGTATCTTACTCTTGGCTTTTGGTCAAGGGGAGCAAGAGCCAAGATTCATCTGAAGAATGTTTCTATGTCTTTCATAAAATGCTGTCCTTTATGTGTTACAATTGTCATATTTATAAAGGGTCAGAGAATACAATACTCCTATTGTTTAGTGTCAGGAAAAGTTTGGTCTCTGATAATAAACTCGTTTGCTTCCCAGGATCATACAACCTGAATTACACAATCTGTTGTTTCTCTTTTTGTTAAAGCCTCCAGGAAACTCAAAGTAAAATGTTCCTCGGTGTACACGCAGTTACCTGTGTAACCATAGGGCTCTTCCTCTAGGCTTCCCGTGTCAGGAATGCCATTAGGCATGTGACTCATCACTGGGCCCTGCAGATGCTTTCTGGAAACTGGCAGGATATTTAATCAAAACAGCCAATTCCTGGATCAATATACTGTTGTAATACTAACTAAACTTCAGCTCCTCTCAGTGTATTAATGCTCTGGGGACAGATGTAATAATTTAGGGAGAGCAGAGCCTGTGGTTCAGTTTTCATTCATAAGATTTTCTGCCCCAATCTAGAACCTTTTAAAGCTTAGAAAATAAGTCTGCATTCTTAAGTACTTTAAAGACTTTATTTGCTAACATTTGCTCAAAAACTTAAAAGAGTTAAAAGGCTATATCCTTTTTAAAAGTTATTTGTGTATATGTGTGTGCATGGTGCATATGTACTTGTGTCATGGCTTTCATGTGGAGGTCAAGGACAACTTTGTGCAGCTGATTTTCTTCTTCTACCACATGGGGTCCCAGTGATGGAACTCAGGTTGTCAGCCCTGGTGGCAAGCACCTTTATCCGCTGAACCACCTTGCTGGCCCCTATGAAAGACTGTATTCTTTTGATAGTCAGGTCCAAAGCACATTTTGAACTCTTGTTTGAACTATGCCAAATCTATGTGCTAGATATTGGACCCGGAGTGTTATATATGCTAGGAAAGTGCTTTATCCGTAGGTCTCCTTATCTATTTATCCAGGGTCTTGTTTAAAAGCCAAAGTTGGCCCAAAACTGGCAATCCTGCTTCAGATCCTCAGTGCTGGTTTACAGCCATGCATAACCATGCCTGGCTCACTTAAAATTTGTTTTGTGAGGTTTACTTAAGATTATCACTGGAATCCCTAGGCCTTTAATCCAACCACTTGAGAGGCAGAGGCAGGTGCCTCTGTGTGAGAGTGAAGGCAGTCTGGTCTCTAAATAGAGTTCCTGGTCAGTTGTGGCTGCAGGGAGACCCTATCTCAAAAAGACCAAAATGGAATAAAATAATTTATCACTAGAAATTCAATATAAGAAATTAAAATGTTTTGTTGGATAATTGTTTTGAGAAAATCCTTTTAGTGAGTTTCATCTTAAAGTTCAAGAACATTATGATTAAGATAAAATACCTCTTTAGGGCCAGGCATAGTGGTATATGCCTTTAATTCCAGCAGAGGCACATGGATTTGAGTTGAGTTCGAGGCCAGCCTGGTCTACCCGGGGAGGGTGTATCATGGCACAGTGTTTGAATGCGGTAAGATGAAAAACTTGTGGTGACTAGTGGTATGATAATGCAACTAAACTGCTACTCCACTCTACACTGAACAGCCAAGCAGGCAAGTGCTATGTTACATATACTTTATGATTAGAAAGAAAATTAATGGCCGGGATTTAAATAGTATCCAATGTGTCTGGAGACATGAGGGAAAAAAAAAAAAAAAAAAAAAAAAAAAACCAAAGTTGGGCTCTGAGTTGAGAAGTCACTGTGCAAATCCAGCCACAACATGCTAAAAGGCTAATGAGGTAAACAGCCCCCAGGTAAGGGAACCACTTTTAGGAAGGAAGTATCAGAATTTTGAAACATCCTAGTTAGGTAGCTTTTACTAGAAAGCCTGGCATAGAGGCTGCTCCCAAAACATCAGTAGAATAGATAAACTGGTAAAGAGAGAGAAACATTAGTGATAATTCATGACTTCCAATGAGGTGTCAGGATGCATGTTCTCACTACAGAGAGACACTATGTAAGCCCTGCTATTAGCTGAAGATGATGACCAAGTTATATGTAGGCTTATATATGACACAGGCGTCTGCAGTTAGAAACAGAAGCAAACTCAAGGTCTAAGCTATAAACAGAAGTACGAAGACCATGATGAAGTCAATGAAAGGTAGATGAGTCTGACAATAAAATGAGTTCAAAAGCAACAAACTGAGGGCTGAGACCAAAGTGATCCAGGGGCCCGTAAAGAATGGTGTACTGCTGGGGGGTTACATACTGGTGAATTTCCAAAGGAGCCTTCAACGTCCCTGTTCTTGGACAAATTCTGCATATCTTTCAGGAACTAACTGGGCCAGACGAAAATTTGTCTTTCCTCTGGGCAGCTGTATTTTTCTCAGCCTGAATGACTGATTAATATGCAGACTCTGGAACAAGTGCGGACCGGTTCAGTGGCAAGAATAGTCTGTTAATTCTGTCATATTGTGGGAGCAGGGAGGCCCGAGTGGAAGCAGCTGGTTTGGTAGGACCCCTTTGAGAAGGTAGTTTGGATAAGGCCACTGACAGATGGAAGGGAGCTGCTGAGGAACTGGGCAGAGGAAGTGGAGGAAGCAGGTGTGGGCCACATACTAGAGACTTTTGACTCAGAAAGGAAGGAGGAAATATGGACAGTAACCAGAAGAATTAGCTGGGTCAAGAAAAAAGACCATTTACTCGGATTTTACATAAACGAGAGCTGTTGAAAGGTAGAGAGATCTTTAAAGAAAAGGAGAAAATGAAGCTTTGAGAAGACAACATATGGAGTCATGTCACAGAAGAGGCCAAAGAACTCAGGGGGAAAATGTTAATTTAAGGATTCTAAAGTTCAGACCGAGTGTGTGCCGTGGGCTTTGGAACAAGACTTGGTGTATTGCCCTAGTTTATCCCGTGTTAGCTGTGCCTCCATTTCCTTACCTGGAAAATTTAGACAATATTATCTCAGCTGTGAAATCAGAATTGAGATATATGAATTCTCAGAAGTAACCTCAGCACTTAGTATATAAATGTCCATTATCAGTCTTCTGCAGAAATGAAGGGACCATGGGGAGATTCAGTGGAATTAAAATAAAGAGGTGAAGATTTGGAATCAGCACTTTAAACATGTTAGAACTGCTGAATGGGTCCAGGAGAACCCACTGCAGGTCATAAGATTCTGTGTTTGTCTCTAGCAAGACTCTCTTCTCTGGGAAAAGCAGAGAGGGCAGAGGTGCCCTTTGATGCAGAGACTTGGGACACAGAATTCAAAGCAGTGTGGAATTCACTTTAGAGTTCTGGGCAGGAGGATGTGCCCATAGCCAAAGCAGTCCCTCAGCCAGACAGTAAGGGCTGAAGACAACCTGATGAATGTCAGTCATGTACATGCAGACTCTCACAGTTCAAGGTGTTTTTTCAGTTGATTGCAATAAACCATCTGTTCTTTCCTGTGGCATATTTTATAGAAATTGTCTTGTTCTGACTGAATTTGGCTTTCTACTTAAGGCTCTATGTTTTAAGTTTGAATTATCAGCTAACAGGCTTCTGGAAACCAACTAAATTACTTAAAAATGGGTACACATTTTATAAAATCAAACAACACAGACTCATGAAAAAATTTCTCTTTGGCACTTTATAAAACATCTGGATATGCCTGGAAAGAACCTGGCAACCTTAAGAATCTAGGTAACAGTTAGAAGTAAAAATGTCAATGCGATCGTTATGTCTATGTCAGTGTTCTGTTTCCAGTTCTTTGCTGATGATCCACTGTGGGTACAAACTAAAGTATGCCTAAGGATGAGAGCAATTTAAGACTCCATAGGTTAGGAAGACATGATGGCTGCTGGGGTCAATGACAAACTGACCAAGTGATTGGTTCACAATTCACCTAGTCCCACTTCTTTCTGTTAATGTTACTAAATGGATATTCTGCAGTGCTCAAGTAAGTGCATTTTAAATATTTATACATTTAAAAAGTAATGGCCTGAGGAAATGGTTCAGTGGGTGAAGTGTTTTCTGTGTAAATGTGAGGACTGGAGTTGGAATCTCCAGCACCCATGTAAATGCCAGGTAAATGTGGCAAACCTACCTGTAAGCCTAGCTTGGAGATGGTGAGATCCCTGGGACAAGCTAGCTAGCCAGACTAGCCAAATCTGTTAGCCCTGAGTTCAAGTGAAAGACCCTGCCTCAATAAGGTGGAAAGCCATCAAGAAAGATGGCCATCATCAACCTCTGGCCTATACATGCATATGCATACACACACACACACACACACACACACACACACACACACACAGAGTAAGCAATCCCCATACACTCCTTAAAAATGGCATAAATGTTTTAGAATATTTCTGTGAACTCATAGGTGAGGCATTTTGTTAGCTAATAAGACACTCATTTCCCACTGTATTTCAAGCCTGATCTGTGAAAAGAAATAATTTGGCAGTTCAACTAAGAAGTCCTTGACAATGTTTACTTTAAATCTCCAGTCTTTTGTTGCAACAGATATTGCAAAAAACAACAGCAAGCACAGAGGCATTACTCTGAAATATTAGCCCTCTAGCTTTGAAGCAACTCTCAAAACTTCTGTTTTACCAAACATACTCGACACAGTTGGAACTTTGAAGGTCATCTCAAGAGTCCAATGGTTCCTCCCCAGTGGTTAGGCAATCATTTTTCTTTTTGTAGGGATCTGAGAGTCAAGGAGACTAAAAAACACTTTCAAATTCATCCAGCTAGAGACAGTGACAGGGCTCAGCAGGTAAAGGTGCCTGCTGCCACCAATGCTGACTTCAGTTGGATCTCTGGGACTCACACGGGGGAAGGAAAAAAATGACTCCTTCAAGTTGTCTTCTGACCTCCACATGTATACCATGGCAGATGCCACATCCCCCCAAATAAATAAATAAATGTAATTTTAAAAATCTAAAAATTCATCCAGCTATCCAGTAGAACAAATGGGCAGAAGTCAGTTCTCTTAACCTTTAGGCCAAAGACTGAGTCTGTTGTGAAAACACACTTCTAGAGTACTTTGGTAAACATTTTATTCATTTCACCTTCAAGTTTTCCATGTTTCTTTCTCCTCTAAGACTTCACTTCTGTAACTCATCTCACCACACTCACACTTTCTCTTCGAGTATATTACTGCTCTCTTTTCTTATCAATCTTTAATACATTTATGGCAAATTTTGAGCTTTCTTCGCCTATACTTTTTTTTAAAACAAATTTTGGCTGACTTACAATCGAAATAATACAGCTTGGAAAACATTTTATCGAAGACGATGGAATGGATTTGGTTCTCAGCAAGGTTATTCTTCAGCAGGAACATTTTTAGGTGGTGTTAAAAATACTACAGATTCATCCAACTTACAGTTGTCTTCCCCAAACCAAATTAGTAATTAACGCCTCCAACTTTAAAAGGAAGTATCAGAAGAGCATCCAATTCCTCCTGAATTCTTAAAAGGTTCTCTTCTTTTTTCTCATGCAAATATCAAAAATTTTCTGTTGTGTCCACTTATTTTCAGCATTTGCGATATTAAACTGAGAACAGAAAAATTTTGTCCTGGATTCAAGCAGTAAAAAAGACAGTTTGTCCAAACATATTGAGAAAAATAGGGGCAGAAAGAAATATACAAACAAAGGTGACTGCTTCATTGTTCAGTATTTTCAAATAAAACTAGTATTTGATATAACTGGGGAGCCAAGGTTAGCTTTGAAGATAAATGCATAAACATCAAGATGAAAACATAAGCTACTTAAAAGATGATGATGGGAATGGAAGGCAGGATTCAAATCAAGCTAAAGATTCTTGTTAAAGGCTAGCTTAAATAAAAGGAATCTTTGGGTCCTGGTTGTCAATAAACGGCTACGGAACTTACATCCTTGCAGTATTTCTAATACTTAGAATATTCCTGACCAGAAGTGTTGCTGTCTGCCCGAGTGTTGACTTTAGACACATTCTAATGAACTACTCAGCTTTGTAACATCTTTATTGTGGGGAGTGACTGATACTGGGGCCTGCCAACAGGGCAGATGGAGCCCCATTGCAGTCACTGAGGAACGTGAGGCCTGTATTCTTAAGTTGCACACCACAGTGACAGATTGACAGAATGGAACCACCCTTTATCACTATGAGAGGCAGCCACGGGCCAAAGATGATCAAGAAGAAAAGCCACTCGGGGATATCATCCTCAAGAACAAGGGGAAGATGTAATTTCTGCTGGAGTAAGGATTCTGAACCTGCTGACTATCATCCTGCAGCTGTAGGAAAACCAGATTGCACTCAGGAGAGGCAGGAAGAGTTACCTGGTCTGAAGGTCCAGGGTCTGCCTGCTGCTTTCTGACAGCTTCTCTAGGATGGTCTCTGGTTTGCTCTAGAGCATCCAGTTATACTTTCAGGTTAGAATTTCTCAGTGTGCTAAATTTTGGCCAGCCATGAGTACTAGCAACAGTCCTTCTTCTGAAATGACAACAGACTTGGTAACAAAAGGATTTTCCCTTGTCTTACCAGTTGACTCTATCCTACTGGAAGCATGAATGTAAAAAAATCTCCTTGTACTTAAAGTACAGAATTCTGTACCCATGACAGCTTCTTTAGGATTCTGGTAGAAACCTGTAAAAAACAGTTATAATCTTGGATCCAATGATATTGCAATGTTTATAATGGAAGATGTGAGTTTATATATACAGCTTTATTCTGGTGGGAATGCAATTTGGACATAGAAAGCCTTTCAATAGCGTCATGTGAAATTCTCTGGGGCTGACCAGTTAACCTGCAAATAAATGAGGAACATCAAAGGAAGGGCAGTTAACCATCACATGCCAATGGGAGTCAGACACGATTTCTGGAAGAGGCCTGACTGAGAAGGTGTGAACCCCAAAGCTCTGGCAGAAAGTACTGCTTCCAAAGAGGAGCACGAACACTCTGGGAATAGAAAGTGTCCCATAGAATAAGAGTTGAGAAGCGAAATTTGTATCCAAAACAAGTGGCAGGAGACAGTACACAGATGGGGTGGGAGCTGCCACTGAATGCAGTCGACACTATCAGGAGTTCTTACTGCTATTAGGAGTATCCACTGCTCCTCTCTTCCTGTTGACATGTCTCTAGACTACAGGAGGCTTTTGAATGGGTGTTCCCTAGAATAATCACTCTGGCCAGCCTCTCCTCATGTTCTGTCATTGCTTTTTACATCTGTGTTTTTTGACCAGCCACTGATATTTTCTACCTCAAACAAAACACTGATAACAGTGAACAGTCTTAAGATGTCTGGAAATGTTTTCACAACTGCTACTTGGCATACACAGGGAATGCAGCCTAATTCCAAATACATGCTCATTTTCTTTTTTGGTCCACCCAGATTTCAGTGGAAGTTAAAAACCACACTAGCACCCAGTCCAATGTGCAGATCTGTGGCAAAGTTGAATTTATAAGTGAGGTGCAGTAGTAAATGAATAATAAAATGGAAAAATCATCATGAAACACCACAATTAAACTTACAAAATGTTGGTTTCTGGAATAGTCCAGGTAATATTTTTGAACTGAGGCTGTCTTTGGGTGACTGAGACCACAGGCAGTGAATTAGTGGGTAAGGGGAACTCCTGCACTGCACACATCAGCATGTGCTCTGCCTCCTCTAGGAGTGAAAGGAAAGCTGTTTTTCCCTTGACATTCTCTCTGGCAGACTGTTGTTGGTGACAGTTGACCGTAAATAGGAACCTTCTCTTCAATGTTTTTCTGAGATGCCACAGGAACATCAATCAAGGAGTGATCTTTTCAGCAGGGCTAGATGACCAGAGATGGATATTGGTTTGAGGTGGGTGCTTCCACCATGCCCTGAGCTCTGGAACACTAAGGTCACCAACAAGTGACACATTTGACTATGACAATGAGTTACTTGCTAAAGGATCTTTTCCAGGTAACTAGCATAATTCCAGAAAATGCTTTGCTTCTAACTCTGAAATTTAATTTTTATTATATATTTCCTTTGGTTTTCTTGGGGGAGGGTGCTGGTGCCCTGGCAGGAGTGGAGGTCAGAGGACAACCTGTGGAAATCAGTTTTCCTCTTCTACCTTGGAGGAAGTGGGGATTGAACTGAAGTCATCAGGTTTGGTGGCAAGAGCCTTTCTTTACCCCCTGAACTATCTCACCGGCCATGAAATTTAATTTTTGAAGCATAATATTTTCTACTTTAAGAATAAGGGAAAGACCTGGATGATTACTTTTTAAAAGTCCACCTTATAAGCTTAACTTGATTTTAATGGTATCAATTGTAGCGAATGATCAATTGTTGTAAATGATGAGTTCCTTGCTATCATTGGACACCAACAAATACAAAGTATTGCTAAGAGTACTTGAAGGTTGGTTGTTTATTTCCATTTGGGGCCAATACTTGACTGTACATATTCTCCTCTCATAAAATATCAATAGGTTTTAATGAATGCCAGGACATACGACAGAAAATCTACCAACGGAATACAAAAATGTTAGAAACGAATGGCTTAACCAAACAGCTAGACTCCCACTGTCTTGGCAACTAGTTAAGTCAGGGCTGATCATACTTTGAATTATGATTTCATTAGGTGCAACAGCAGGCTACTTTGTCAAATAAGGCTTTATTATGGGGTCTACTAATTCAATTCATGCCTGGAAAACCTAATTGCAACGGTACAAACCTCAACCTCAGATATGAAATCATTAAACTGGAATTCAGTCATGAGATCTTATTTTTAAAATAATACAGTTCCTTTTTACTCAGTTTTGGAAACAGCTTTTGGGCATCCAAGCACCTGACTGGCGTTGCTATCAAAGCCATGCTGACTAGAAACGGAAGCCACCGGCAGGGTCCAGATACCCCATCCTGCTGCTTCCGAGTCCTACGAGCTAGCTCAAGAGCATGCTTTCCTGTCCCTTGGCCATCTCCTGGCAAAGAGCCCCATTCCCTGCCATTTGCCACTTGTTCTGAGCTATTTTAACTCTGGACAAGTTGTGGTAGTCGCTATATTTAAACTGGCCTGTACTGTGAAGCAGCAGCTAATGCATGTGGCACCTTTTCCCCTTTTGACATAATCCAATTGTGCTTTGGCTCCAAATCAAATTGTGAGATTCTATATCATATATCCTCCATCACACACACAGCCTCTACTCCCACTCCAAGCTTCCCAGGTATTTATCGCCCAATTGTGAGTCCTGAGAGTCTTCTGGAAAGGTGAGTTATGGCAGGGACTCGCCAATTGCTTCCAGGAGTAAACTGAGAAACATGGGTGATAATGAAAGGAAAAGCAAAGACCCACTGGCTGTGGCTTAGAGACACTGGCATATCAGATTAATTTTCCAAGGACCCAGCTCTAGGTACAGACTTCATGAAATATACTGTATTTATTGAGGACACCACAAACAGCCAGTTTTCTCAAGTTGCTGAGCTTTTAGAGGTGAATGTAGTGTGGAACATGGGTTTCAAGCCTGGCCCTCTGCGCCTGTCCCTTCAGGGACCATCAGTCTATGTACTTCCATGCTAGACAGGAAGTGAGTTCTTACCTAGAGTTACACTACTGAGCTGCAGAAGAAAAACAGGTTGGAAATATGCTCAAATAATTAAAAATTAAAGACAATCTAAAAAGCACCTTTTTATAGAGCTCAGGTTCACAGTTCATGTTAGTCTAGATTCAGACTTGCCACCCTGTGCTGAGGAATCAGTAGACACTTTTGGAGGAAGTCTCTCACAAACCTAGGATTTTTTGTCAAAGGACAGGAATGTGAGTGACGTGGATACTTAAATACCCAATACCTGGCAGAGGATGAAAATCCAGGTGAGGTACACCAGCATATTCTGCTACCAGGTGCAGAGGTGCTTAAGCAGAGGCCGGAAGTCTGCCTATTTACTGTGGCACTCTTTGCTAGGACAGCTTGGGCTATGAGAATTTACCTGCTGTCAGTCAAATTTCTCATTTATTTTTTTAAATAAACTTTACTGCCAGGCTGGGATGTAACTCAACGGCAGAGCTCTTGCCTAGAATGGGCAAGGCCCTGGGTTCAATCTTCAGTACTGCAAAAAAGACAAAAACAACATCAACAACTTTACTACAAACAGCTAGTAAACAACAGCCTGAGCTTGTGTTTTAGAATAAGAACCCCACTTTATAAATGTTATATAAAAACAGTATTCACACATGCAGACAAGACAATTAACTTGAAACCCCTTTTAAATGTCCTTAACGAGGGAAGAGCCATTAGCAGACTATTTGGTTACAAGTAGTCAGGGATACAGACTTTCAAACTTATCTTCACAGTGGCAAAACACAGATGAAGAAACAGATCAAAACAAAGGTGTCTGTTTTTACTGGAAGGGACTGAATATAATTATACTTTGAATATCATCAAAACACAACTCAAAATAAATCCCTTAGTGCTCTGAGCTTTGGAAAGCTAATTCCAAATTTTAACAGATAAAATACCATCTACTTCCTGAATATGTTTCTAGTAAGAAAAGGAACTGTCTTTCTAGTTTTTCTGTCTTTTTTTTCTACAATACTGTGTAGCCTTTTGTGTGTGTGTGTGTGTGTGTGTGTGTGTGTGTGTGTGTGTGTGTGTGTGTATGTATGCTGGGGATGGAGCCCAGGGCCTCATGCTTGCCAGGCAGGTGCTCTCCCACTGAGACCCATACCTATACATCCAGTCTCAGCCTCATCTTTAAATGAGCATGGCAATGAAAAATATATGGGAGTGTTCCATGTAACTATGTGTAGCATTTATTACCCAGATCAAGTCACACATTTGCAGTCTGGACACAGAACCTACTGTGGAGAGACTGCCATGGAGAGACTGTCAATAGGACAAAAACTGAGGCCACCTTACAACAGATAATGGGGGGGCATACTATCCTTAAAGGCACTTTATATGCTTTAATGCAATTGCTTCAACAGGCATCAAGCTTTCTTCAAAACGCACGACTATCAGGTGGAGTTTTCCTCATTCCATTTTAAGAAGAAAGGGCTCAGGATTTTTATTTTCTTTCTTAAATTTAGGTCAGAATTAAGCAGGAAACATATGGAAACCAATTCTGGTCTGGAATGAAAAAACTGACATGATTATTATTAGTTTCTACATGTGTATGTACATATATAAAGTCTATACTAGCTGGGCTTCTACCTTGCGCACGTCCCTGTATTGGCTAACACATATATACATACTGATAATAAAGTGGGTTAACATTTTCTCACTTGTATTATCTACAGTTTTCTATGTAATATTTCTTGTAATTGACCTGTGCTATCAGTTGGTGGGTGATAGGAAGTGGTTTGAAGGCATCTTTTCACCTGCGTGCCCAAACCCTCTCTTAGGCTGTACATCTCTCCTAGTGTCTTTTCCATTCTACCTGTTAATACTTGGGTTTTTTGTTATCTGAATTACTCTGAGATGAACGCTCTCTTCCAGATATGAATAATTTTTTTTCTTAAATTAGCATACTCACTTCTTACTGTTTGAGTTGATTCTTTTACATAAATACCTCTCAGGGATAAGTAGGTTTTTAGGAATTAAATATAAGGAATAGTATCAAATAACATGGGGCTATTATGCTTAAGTCTTCAAATGATTTTCTCCAAAGTAAGGAGCTTACTGAGTAGCAGTGTCTCCCTTTGGTCCTCCTGGGTGCTGCCAGGTGGATTTCTTTCACTGGGATTCAGTAGATTATATAGACTTGTCCAGCTCTCTGCAGCAGACACTTGATGCTCTTGGGTAGGTATATGGTGGGTCTGCCTGCCAGGCCACCCTGAAGCCACACTCTGGTCCCTGCCGTGCTGAGGCCATCTGGAGGCTCTGACTCTTCCCTCCTGCCCAATGCTCTGGGCATGGTCTCGGGTGTCTTTGCACTTGTCATATTTGGCACTGAAAACCAAGCTACTTCAATCTTCAGTGTATTGTTATAATCACAGCATAAAGGTAATCCCTGGGCTAGATTAGTACAGTGGAAATTTCATAGCCTCCTGGGGTTTGCTCTATAGGTGTAGACACAATACTTAGGATACACAGACTTTAAAAGTGTCAAACTAAAAATATCTCTTATATTGGAACACACCCAGAGTCCAGTTTCTTGCTATTTGCCTAATCCATTCCTATAGCTCTGCCTAGATAGGAGTGCTAGTTCTCACCATGTAGGATCACAGATGTTACATGTAAAAGTCAGCAGATCACAAAGATATAGCTGGACACAGAATAAACACTCAACATCATATATAGAGGATAGATTCCTTAACTAACTTAAAAAGAAAGTTTCTAGATAGGTAATAGATTACTTATCCCATGGTTCAAGAACACATTAAATAACAGGCCAAGTCTGTCATTCACTAATACTAATTAGGCATAGCTAATCAGGGTCAGAACCATGGAATGGTGACCAAGCAAAGCATATTGTGCCAAACTAACATAACCCTTCACCTTCATGAGGGACAATAGTGAATGTAGGGACCCAGGTAAGCAGGCTACGTCATGAGGCTGGGGCTTGACATGTTAAACAAGACATCTGGATGTGGGTCCTGCTCTGCCCTTTACAAGATGTATAACACTGGGCAGGTTACTTAGGTTTTTGGGGCATGAAATTGGATGTTGTATGTTGGATGTGGCGATATATAATAAAGCATGTATGCAAGAGGCATTTGCATGTGCATATGCCTGTGCATACACCCAGTATTACCAGTAGGAAGTTACTGTAAACCACAAAACAAGTCTTTTCTCTCTGGAAACACCAGTTCTACATGAGGACTCAAATCCCTATTTCTGACTCAGTAGCTAGCCTGCTGAAGGCTATCCCTTGTCTACAGTCACAGGTCTACTTTTCCTTGAAAAACGAAGACTTGGTCTATGGTGCTCTCTGTGCCTAGACTGACCTTATTCAGTGTTTCAATGTGGGTGCAGTTCTTTGGAAGCTCATTACCTGACATTAGGCTTAAGGTGTGAGAATAAAGCCCAGGTAAAAGCAGAAAGGAGAGCCTAAGACTGTACCAAACGCTTCCAAGCAGTTTTTCCTTTCTCAGAAGCAATCAGATGAGCCTCGTGCCCTAAATCCATGGCTAGTGATCTCATTGCTCTGTATTCTGGACCCTGGCTACCACTGAGCGCTTTGTCAGGGGACCTGGTCTGTGTCCAAGGGAAACTGTGCTTCGGAGTTTGACAGGTTTAGATTTGGGTTCCTTCTGTTGCTTATATCTTCCTATTTATGAGCAGAGACCTTGCACCTACCTGCAATACATTAATTTATGCATTTGAGAAGTGAAGTGGCTAAAATTAGAACAATTCTGGTTTATTGTAAATTTAATGTACTATCTGTCCTTAATATAAAAGCAGACACACGTACCTAAGTCTGGCTTACAGGTACAGGTAGGTACCTCTGCCTCTCAGCTCTCCCCTGCTTCCAATTGACAATCTTTTGATATGACCTGAAAACTCCAGGGAAGGCGCTTTGCAAACCACTGGACAGTGCTTAGAAGGTGGAGGTAGAAGGAAGAGAAGCTCAAAGTCATCTTTGGCTACACAGGGAGTACAAGTGCTGCCTGGGTAACATGAAACCCTGTTTCTAAACAAACCAAAAAAAGTCATGAAAAAATTGGAAGAGTACTGAAAATCCCTTTAATTTAAAAATTGTTACCATTCATCATGGGAACTTTTCCTTTCTACGGAAATTCATTTATTTTGTATGTGTGTGTGTGTGTGTGAGAGAGAGAAAGAGAGAGAGAGATCTCTTTATTAAATTGGATAGGTTATTTTTACTTCTAAATAATTTAAGGGGCATTTCAGGTAGGGAGAAGCAGATATACACTCTAACTGAAACTTCCTATTATATGATGAGAAATAATGGGTCTGCACATTAGCGTGGCAAGTAAAAAAATGAAGTTATATGTACTTTGGAACTATAGAGAAACAGTCTAGATGTTTATTTATATGAACAATATTTTAAGATAATTTTATAAGCACATTTTTATAGTAGTCAAAGTCTTTATCCTGTAAGCTTTGGATTAAACCCCAAATCGAGAATATGAATATATTCTACAAAGCTGGAGACTAAGCAAGACCTGAGAGATGATTTAGTTCCAACTCATTTATGTAGGCCAGGAAGCTGAGGCCTAGAGCAACTAGGGTTAACAGTCCCCCACGTGTACATCACTGGTGTCTACATGACATGTGACTATGTGTCCTGTCACTCAGGCATTACAGCTCTAGCCTGCTCCAGTTCAGTTCCAGCATCAGCAAAGACAGCACAGTAGGAGGCATGTAGCAGAGCCACACATGATGCAAAGCACAAAGTTTCCTAATGGTATGAGAAAAAAACCTTACCACAAAAAGTTATCACTTTCTCAACGACTACAGGTGGCAAAAACCTGGGGGAATCTGCTCTCTCCATGGGGAGAAGCTCATAAACCAGGGAAGCTCACTTTATGCCTGACTTCCAAGAACTGGACTGTTCTTCAGCAGACAAGTATTTCCCAAATACTTTATATTTTGACTATACTACTAGTGGATTTACTTTTCCTATTTGTGATACTATACATACAGATGAAAGACAGAGAATAATCACCTCGAGAAAGTGATGATGGGAAACTGAGGAGGCGAGACGACATGCCGTCTCTTGTGAGTTCAACACAGATAAGGGCACCCAACTAGGACTGGAAAGATATCTTAAGACCACAAAATTCAAAATTCAAAAATTTAACATGTATGTAGTACTGTAATATGCATATTTTCACATATACCCTTAAATCTCTGTTAAACAACAAATTTATCATGGTGAACACTCACAATACCTCTGTGAAGTTATTACTGCTTTTGATGTGTAAGGAAACAAATAGTGCTCAGAAGAAACAGAATTGAACTCACACATTTAACATAAAGTCCACCCTCTTCTACGTTAGCCTAGTGCACATTATGGGGAAAAAAATCCCACTCGCTTGTTATATCAAGACTTGTATTTAAGTCTTAACCATCTTAAACTTTTATACTGAAGTCTTATAATCTCAGTAAAATGAACTTTTACAATACTGATTGCGCAGACAAAAAGATTTGTATCAATTTTATGAGTCACTGATAAAATTAATTACCACCTGGAAATTAGCTAGCATTTTTAAAAACTAACTCTGCTTACCATGATACACCCTGGATCAGAATGTCACCAGTGGTCACTTGGGCATGTAAGGCTTGCCTTAATAGAGTAGGAGCAGAACTTCACTGATCCCTCAGTCAGCCAATTTGGTTAAGGAAGCTAAGAATACGAAGTGGGCAGATGGGCTTGTCCAATTATTTTAGTCAAACAGACCTAGCCCCGGTATCCAACACTGAAGTAAGCCCCACACTTCTTTAGACAAGTCTGTGGACAAATTTTAACTGAACTTTGATAAGAACATTCTGCTTTGTGAGTGCCAGGGACCCGAGCGCCAAGCCCTGGGATCAGAGCACTGTGTGCAGATTTGTTCTCACCTGTCCTGTGTGGTAGTGGGAGCTACCCCAACCCTTCCCCGGCTCATTCCACACTTATCCCCTCACATCCATACTTCTGTGCTCTTAGGTCATAGGATAAATCTTCTTGGATTTCCCCCTCCCACACCCTGCCCTTTTCTTGTAACCACTGGCCCCCCCCCCCCCCCCCCCCGCCAACATCCGCCTTCCCAAGGGAGCTGAGCAGCAGCTTCTGTTGACAGTCAGTAATATGGGGAGAGGCAGTACCCAAACTGCCAAGCTGGTTTAGGAGCCAGGCTTGTGAGGCCATCCAATTGAATTAAGGTTAGGAGACATTTCGAATATTCTACAGCTGCCGTGTGAAAGGCTCACGGCATGACTGATACTATTAAGAGCCATCTCATACATGAATTTACTTAATCCTTTTACCTCCCTGTAATGATGGCTCTACAGTAGGCTAATGCCACTGATATGGATACCAAGGCCAAGAGGTTAAAATAACTTGCCCAAGGTGGGAGGGTCAAGACTTTGATTTCAAAGTGTTCATCTTTCCCATATCCCTTAAATCACCACGTTAAATTACAGAGAGTCAATCAGATGATCCCTCCCTTACATGTCTGTCTACCAGCCTAGAATCTTCCACCAAGTTTCCCTATTAAAGACCTAAACTATTATTAGGGAAGAAGTGTGAATATTTGATTCTAAAACAGAACACCCAGGAGCCATCTGCCCAACCACAGAAAGCATTCCATACTCTCTTAGAATGTTTAAATCTTCTGTTGCGCCCTGAGGACAGAGATGTTAGGAATATGCATACTGTGCTGAGTTCCAGCACTCTACTATCAGGAAAACACTTTAAGAAATTGTAGTGTACATATCTGAGTTTAAATGGACACAATATTTTACAAAAGGCATTTTAATTAACAGCAGCTTCATTTTTAGAAGATAGTCAGATACAATGATTGTTACAGTATTGCTTAGGATAGCGGAATATTAGGGGCAATTTTTGGGTCCACTGAAAGTAAACGTGTATTAAATAAACATGGTGCATGTAGATTTTTAGTGTGTGACAGGCAGGATCAATGGACCAGGAGAACATACAATAGGATGGATCAACCTTAAAACACATTGTAGAAAAACTACATCTATAATATGTATGCATATATGTGGAAAAATATAAAATGTTACTAAAATATTTTTAAAATTATGATAAGAGAAAATGAGATGCATGGCATGTTTTTGTGAATTTATTTAAATTAAAAAATACTGAGAACAATTTCCAGGGACACAAAATAAACATATATTACCATACTCGAGAGTGCTTATCGAGGGGAAAGTATCGTAAACTGATGGCTGCATACAGAAGGACGGGACCTGAGGTTGTAACACCTTACCTTTACATAGGGAAGGCTAAGAAAAGGAAAAGACAGAAGAAAGACAGAGAGGGATGAAAGATATATAGATAGGCAAATAACAGAGAATAGACACAAGTTATGAAGCTAGCTCAGGGCTTAGACACCACACATTCATTTTCATTGTTCAGTTATATTTTTATTTAGGAGTGGCACAATAAAATCCTTACTTTCAGAAACTTCTTAAATAGTGTGCTTGTGAACTTACAGCCTTTCCTCCCCTTCCCAAACCCTCACTGGAAGCTCAGGCTGTGTATAGACACAGAAACCAAGCAAGACAGAGACGAAGGAAGTGAAGGTCGTGAGCAGCAGCTGGATGGGATTTCCCACTTCAGTTCTCCCTCTTCTTCCCTTGACCCTGCACCTGGTGAATCCAGCAGTGGCAGTGACTGCAAATTTCCTTCCCTTGAGTCCCCATTCCAAGGGTCGTCCTGTCCCTTAACCTCAGGCCAGCTGAGGAGGCACAGTGGTGGTGGGCTTCAGGAGCCAGGGCCAGTGAGCGAACTCCTAAACAAACTCTCCACTGACACATCACTAAAAATAAGTATGCTTACATACACAACACAGTTCTGGAATGGCAAACGGAGCTCTCTCCTTTATCCCTTCTAGAGACTTAGGTGTCATTCTTACTCAACTTTATATAAAATAAAACACAGGTACAACAACTGAGTGCTGGAGGCAGTAAATTTTGATGTGATAAACACATATCTGCTAAGAAACGAAGGAACTGCAGATCAAGTGGACAGGCCCGTATATCAGTTGCTTGCCCAGATTCCGGTCAAACGCTGATAAGGCTCACTTGGGCATTGCCTTATTTAGTCAGACTTCTGTGCCCCAACACCAGAGCATGGTGATGACTGCGCATGCTCTTACAAATCTTACTCCTTTCAGCCATCTGCTGACACATCAATTACAAGAAGTTGTCTCCACTCTCCAGTCTACTGCCTTTCTGAATAGCAACTTTCCTACAAAGAATGACTATGGCTAACTTGGCAATGGAATTTTCAAAAGAAGTAGTACAAATTAAGGATACGTTCTTACGGCTTCCCCCAACAATGAACCAATTAGATACTGCATGTTTTTACCCTACTAGCTTAGGTTAACTGTATATTTTTTCCATAATTCAGTAAGATTACTATTTTTAACTTTTTAAAAAGCAAGCATTATGAAGCGTCTCAGAAATCAGTAACTTGTTCTAGAGGTGATGCTGCTATTAAATGGCACCAGCACATGACATGTGCACACACACAGGTATCAATCACTACGTATATCTAAGTTATTTTCTAGAAGGCAGATTTTTTCCCCCCTCAAGTTCTGGGGTTCTGGGATGGAACCCCGGGCCTTATGCCTGCTAGACATGGGAGTCAGTTTTAATTGCTCATAAACTTAAAAGCTCCTTATTCTCTAATATTAGACGAATCACAATACATATGAGTAAACAACAAAAACAACATCTGAGTGCAGTTGATGGATATTCCACGTTTTATCTGCAGTTCTAAAACTGAAGGGGCTTTTAAAAGCCAAACTTCCATATAAATTTAGTGCCAAAATTTGACAGTAACACCTGAATGTAACTGACAGGAGGGTGTTTATGGGTCTTTTTCATTTCACTTAGTGTGAGTCTTCACTTCCCCAGAGGATGAATGTGTTTGATTACTAGGTGCTAGTCAGGACCCTGGGGATATCATGTAATTCATGCTATATGCACCACATTGTTTTTGTAAAATCCAACAAGTTTGGAATCTAAAACATATCTTGACCCACAAGATTGCATTTACGCTAAAGCTTTATTTATTTAGTTATTTATTTTGCAATAATTGGGGCCTTATATATGATAAATAGGCACTCTACTACTTAGCAATATTCCCTGCCTTTTTCCTTTTTGAAACTGACCTCCTATTTCATTTTCACTATTATTTATAATGTTCATACAAGTATATATTGTATGAAGCATTTGTTGTTTATGGAGTTTCACACAGCCTAGGTAGCTGATAACTACCTTTTCACTTCAGTGTCTTGGGTGCCAAGAGGATAGTCTGGCACCTCCCAAAAGGTTTTGGATAGTGTTATGGACTTAAGAGAATGCAGCCATCTACACTAAAGGGGATGAAATGGATATATGTAGGCAAAAATATCAATATTAGCATGAGGCTACTAATAACATTTTCAGCCTTCAGGAAGAGCATCTCGTCAGTTGGAATCAGGAATTTAAAAATTTTGAATCATGAATATGACTCATCTTCAAGAAATAAGAAAATTAAAACTAAAAATATCATCACTTATAAACATATGGTAAAGGCCGGACCTATTTATAATACATGCTGTTAGCAAGTTCTGTAGTCAACATTGCACTTCAGAAGCTAGAGATGCCTCTGGCCCACCCTTTCAGAGCATCCCAAATTCCAGTTTCTCTCAACTTATTCAAAGCATGCCAAGTCCTTCCAAGGCCACCCTCCCTTCCTTTAAAGCACTGTCCACAGTCCATTTCTTAAAAGAAGCTTTCATGTCCTTAACCTGTGGTTGCTTCAGCTATTTCTGTATTTCTGTGAAACTGCCCACCACACACACACTCATTTGTTTGTCCTGTCTTCTTGGAAGCAGGGATAAATAATCTGCTTATATGATTTTTACTTGGCATGGTTTTTCTTATATTGACAGTGTATTATACTGTGTACATTCGGTCTTCTTTAATGAGCCTTCCTAAATAGTAATATTTGCTGAGCTGACTCAAACTTATAAAACATAACTGTTCCCACAAAGGCTTCATAATGAAAATAAAATGGAAAAAATAATCAAGCAAGGCTTTTCAGACTCCACGACCAGCTGTAATTAAAGTGTACATGTATAAGACAGAGCCCTGGGCTCAGAGGGAGCTTCTCTGAGTTTACAGGTCCTAAGTGCCAATGCATGCACTTGTGACGAAGAAAATCCAATTATATTTGGGAGCTCCTGAACACATGAAAGCTAAGTTACTGTAAGTTAAAGACTGCATTTGTTCCCTAGGTTATTAAAGAAAAAAAGTCATCTTCTAATTATCAAGAGTCCTGAAGAAACTAAACTGTGAGTCAAAAAACTTTAAAAATTCATGGGCTAGTATATTTAGACAATCTAAATCCTTATGTCTTTGAATCCTGAACAGATTTCAAAATGATTTTTGAATGGTCATTAATTGCATTAGTATGCATATGCAACTTAACAACTGGTTAATTTACTTATGACAGTATGCATATACAATTTAATGAGTACAAATTTTCTTTATTATATGTATGAAATTTAACTGCAAATTACTGAGTCAGTTTTTTTTTTTTAAGGCAGAAAGCAGAGACTTTTGAAGCAGGGTGAAATTCCATCTAATGACTATACATTTCACGACAGTGCACTGTTTCAGTGTTAGGAAAAGGAAAAATCTTTGTATTCCAAACCATCCTACACAAAATAAAAATTCTTTTTGTTTTAGAAATTTTGTCTTAGAAATCAATCCTATTGAAGAAGCATACTTTAAACACAAAGTAAACATAATGCTTTTATAGTTTTCAATACAAGTTTATACTTAGTCTAACTAATAACTGCAGATTATTTTAAGCCAGAAAAATCTTGGCAACAATTTTCAGTCATTGTTTTCACTTTACAGGTGAGAAAACTAAATCTAGAGAAATCAAAATTTACTGAAAGTGTTCTGTTGGTGAGATGTACAATTTTTTAAAAAGAATTGGCTAGACTTACTTAAAGAACCCAGTATAGGATCCCGGAGGAAGCACAAAATCATAAGTCTGTGCCACAGGCCTTGGGGCAGAGGGGAGATGAAGGAGCCGGAGCACAGTTCTGGGATGCGACTTTAGGGCCATCAGGTTCCTCCCCATCTGCTCTAGGTCTCTGAGCCTCTTACTACCATTTCCAGAATTCTGCTGCACCAGTCCTTATGCCCTGGGAGGATTTTTATTTGTCTGTCTTACTGAACGGGCATCTTTGAAAATCCATTTCTTAAACAACATGTGTAAGTTGACGATGCTCAACATCTAAGAAAGGAGCCCAAAGGATGAATGACTTGAGGGCAAAAGCAGTCAAGGGGAACAGGGCACCTGCAGGATAGAGAACAGTGGACAGAAAGTAAAAGGATAAGGAGGGTGGGAAAGGCAGACTGAGTGGAGAACAAAGAAAGGCAAGAGGATCACGAAGGCTCATGTGACCAGCCAAGGGCACTCTGCATGGCACCATGGAAGAGAAAGGAAGTTATGCCCTTGGACAGTGCCTAAGGGCAGATGAACATGAACGTCATCCTTGGTAAATACTGAATAAACAGAGGGCGGTATTCTGGAAGCATATTATCTTATTGTGTGTGCCTGTGTGAGCATGCTGCAGAGTGTGGAGGTCAGAGGGTGACTTTGGGTAATTTCCTTTACAAACTCCACCTTATTTGTTTTGACAAAGTCTTCTACTGAACTTGCTGTTTGCTGTTTTGGCTAGACTGGGCAGACAGTGGTGAGCCCCAGAGACCTCCCTGTCTCTGCCCACTTCCGCACTGAAGTTACAGTCTTGTGGTTACAGACATGTGCTGCCATGCCTGGCTCTTTATGTGGAGGCTGGAAATCTGAACTCAGGTCCTCATAATTGCTCGACAAACACTTTTTACCCAATGAACCTTCTCTCCAGCCCCATTTACACAATCTAAATTATGTGTCTTATGTGACAGGAATAATCTTTGTTCATATAGTTCAGATAAAAGTTGATTAATATTCTCTTTGTATAAAGCTGGCATGTTTAAAAGTGACTCTTAAACTATTTTGTTTAACTAAAGTTTAAAATCTGAAGCTACTGTGCATAGAGTGGAGCACTTTACCTAAGAATTTACTGTTGGGCAAACAAGGGCTCAGCCAGTCTGTATGTAAATTAGAAACTGAGCCCCTACCTACGAAGTCCGAAGAAACCTCTACAATGAAACTGCAGGACCCTTCAATCAATGCAACTGGACTAAAAGAAAAGTAGCTTTTTCTCCTGAAACCTTTCTGTCTGGGAAAATGGAATAGCTCATTTAGGTCTGATTTTTCATTTCTTTGCAGGATTAAAAAGAAATGAATGGTAGTTTAACTTAAATGCAATTCCAGCAGTGACCAATCTATTTAATTGAGCACACAGTAATCACGAGCCTCCTGTGGTACCCAGGAAGTGGGTATGTCCCAAAACAATCGTCAGCTCCTGTTTGGGTTGTCCCTGTGTCCCACACCTGCTACATTGTGTCCATTCTGTTTAGAACAAGCTCTCCATCTCTGCCCAAACCCCCATTCTCTTCTGACACACATTCTTTTCCCAGGACACTTCCTGATGGTCGCACATGGAAATACCTCTTTGCTCTTTTAAACTTTATCCAGCACTTAAAAGATTCACAGCAGCTCTACCCTGTCACTTTTCTCCCTCGGTATCACAGAGATTCGTAAACATTCCACATCTGGCATGCTCTCAGGCCCACTTGAAGTCCTTGAACACTAAGCAGTGCTTACCACACAGAAGCATCAGAGAGTGTGTGCAAATCAAGGGAAGGGGTCTCGGGCTTCCATGAACTGACATAATACACAGCAAAGGAGTCCCATTACTGATTGCTACCTCCCAATTAAACAATTTTTAATCGAATTTTTGTACAATATAATTTGATGGTATTCATATCCCCTCCTGTACCCACACCACTCCTTATAGTCTCTTGCCCAATTTAATGTACTCTATTTTATACACATACACACACAGGTAAAGAGTCTAATTTGTATAACTGGTATCCCCAAATGTTTTTCAGTGTGGGTCCATTCACTGGAGCCTAGTTAACCTACAGAGTTCTATCCTTGAAAGAGGTTCTACCTCCCAACTTTAAATTAATTTTTTCTGGCCTCATTTTGTGTATTGCAAGCTTACCCAATTATTTATGGAGGGAGTAGTTTTAGTTATTTTCCTGAAGCCTAAACAAATATATTTAGAAAAAGATAAAATGAAAATGTTTTAATAATCTTAAGACAGGCATTTTACAGCGTTTGCTTTAAAAAATAAACAGAAATATAGTATAAAGAGAATAGAAATGTAATATGTGGCCATTTCTTCTGAGCAGGTTGATTGACAGCATACAAAGCAGGAACACAGACATGCAGGTGTATAGGTGAGCAATTGGGTTGAGCAGGGAAGCCCAACTGAGTCCTGTTGAGCCAGGACAAAGACAGGTGTGCCTGGCTCAAAGCTGTTTAAACATCCATAGCAGGCAGCTTGCAGTGGTGAATCAGGCTGGCCAAGTTTTAAAAAGGAAACCTGAATTACAAAACTCTGTCTCTATAGCCACAGTTTGCACACACCCTGGAGCAGCCTTCAGGAACTTCAAACAGAGGTGTGGCCACACAGATCGCAAGCTCGGGCTTTTGTTCTTACTTTCATGAGATGGATTAAGAGAAAACAATTTACCCTGGATAGCAATGGGGTGGGACTCTCTACAGCTTTCCTTCTAAGAGACCCATGAGTGCTGATGAAGTTCCCTTCATCCCATAACTGAACTCACATCCCATCTGAATGCCACAGAAACCTTGTTTAATTAGTCCGAGGAACAGCCATACCGCAGACATGCCTAGTATCTGAGCAAACTTCATCAAAAATTCCTGATGAGCCCCATGACTAGAGTTAAGAGCTCATAGAGAAGAACCACACTCCACTTCACACACACACCAACTTAGAAAGCGGTTTCCCAGCAACTGTGAAGTTCTATGAGATGTGTCCCCCGCCCCCCGCATGCCCCTTCCTGGTACAGAGAGGAAAAAAAAAAGACCTGGACAAGTCTACTGCTTGTGGTCACTGCTCAAAGGTGACAGAGCCAGCACCTGAAGTTGCTCTGCTCTTGGGTCTTCTCTACTACTGTATTCTGCAGAAAGATGTAGAAATTACTCCCTAAGCCTCTTTGGGAAAAATGTAAGCTGTCACTCTGAAGACAAATGGCCTTTCTTTTCTCCCTTCTCACTTTCTTGGTGACAAAGCTTAAGTTTACATCTTTCCTGATTTCAGCACCCATAACTACAGTTGAGTGATTCTCTCTTGCCAGGATCAGAATGGAAAAGAGGACAGACACTCTAAGGTTAGATTAAGCAACAATGCCAGCACGTTCACCACCTGTGAGGAATTTCTGCCAGAAACAGGAGAATTTGATCTCTACTGTTTGAAGACCCTAGGGCCTGGCAGACTCACCTCTCCCGGCAACCACTGGAGAGGTGGGGATCCCTTCCAACACAGGGGCGAGAAACTGCTGGGATCATGACCTTCACTCATCTCAGACTTGGCTTCCAGAATACAACACAGGTCACTCTGGTCTGCCCTGGGGGAAACACAGAGGTAATGACCCTGTAAATGTGAGCCTTTGAAAGTGGGCGTTGGTGGAGTTCTGGATCCTATAGTAACTAAACAGAAGCAGCAAAATTAAGCTAGCAGGGGAATCCCAAGCATGAGCTCCCAAAGCTCAGGGCCTAGGACTTCTCTGTAAGCTGAGGACTCCCCTGCAGACTCTGCTCCTGTCGAGGCTTAGTGTAAACAGAGAACACACACCTACCCTATTCTCCCAGCTCCAGGTCTAAAGGAGGCTTGTGAACACACTCAGGAGGATGGAGAAGAGCCAAGATCAAGTTGGCGACAGGGGCTGAAAGAGGGCCAAGATGGAGGACCTGTGCTGATTCTCACACAGTGAAGCCAAAATGAGCACCGGGCAGAACTTCTACCCCAAACTCCCTCCTCTCAAGAATTCTTCTTCTGTAGAACAAATCTCTCTGGTGACAGCCCGACACACTGCCTCAAGTCCAAACTGCTCTTGCTTCATTTCATGCTGCGTTGCTAGCTGTCTATATATGTATATATCTGCCATCTGATTACACATTTCCTGGAGTGGAGAAACTATTGTCTTTTTCATTTTGGGTCTTCCCAAGGCACTTACTGTACGTTCTGTACATGAAGAGACATTTGGGAAATGTTGGTTGAAATGATTATGAAATTTACTCCAATGTAAACATTTAGTGTCTATTTTCTGTTTCAAGTTTATTAACTCTTTTGATCTTCCCAATCCTCCACGGAGCAGCTGTCTTGCTTCTCCTCCTGTTCTGCAGATGAAGCAGTGTGAGTTACGCAAAGGTTAAGCCATTCACCAGGCTCAGGCTCTCATCACTGGCAGTGCTAGTTTTGAGCCAGTCAACTGTCAGGCTGTGGTCTGTGGAGTGTGCTCTTAATCAGGAACTCCACATAGACGTGAATGACAATAAATAGCAATTTTATTTTTGCTGTGGGGTGGGAGGGACAAATCTCTTAATCTTCCAGCCTATTTGCCAATATGGGTCCCCTGGGTTGGAAAACTCTACTTCCCTTTCACTACTGGAAACATCTTGTTTTCTTGAGACCCTGCTCAAGATAGTCTTGGGAAAGTCTCTCTTGACTCCATCACATGTTAGGGACAGTCTGTGGGCTTCTGGCTATATTGCCTATTGTTCCATCTCAGCTCTCGTCATATCACAGATCATCTGCTAGCTTTCTCCTCAGCTCTTGACAGGAAGTCTCTGAGAGCAAGGACTGTGTTTTCATGACAGTCAGCATGGACACAATTACCAACAGTTCTCTTAATACTTTGTTAAGAACCTACGAAATGCTGCTGGGGCATTTATGTATACTTGATCTCATCTACTTCTCCCAGCCTCCCTGAAGCTGAACTTCTTCTACTTCTTTGGATAAGCAATCTAGTGTTTCTATGACCTCAGACTACACTTGAATGAGATTTCCTACTTCAGCTCAGTGTAAGGTTCCAGAGTCCTTCTGGTACCCCCGTCCCCAAAGACAGTACAGGATCAGTACTCCCGGGAAGCTAGAATGTTTTCATGTAGCTTGCCTGGAAGTGAGCCACTGGGTTCTTGTTCTTGAGACCTCTGAAGGCAGTGGACACAGTTCCCAAGTCACAGTCAATAGGATCCCCCATACTGCAGTTCCTTCATCGGCTCATCTCATGTCACTCAAGGGTCACATGTGCATTCTAGCTGTGCCCAAGGAAATCAATGTCACTAGCAACAAAGGACCCAGGGATAAATAATCTCTTCCCCTAACCTGAATATCTTTTAGGCAGCAACCTCAGTAAGGAGGTTTAAAAATATGTGTTACATATGTAGTGCTGGACTGATGATCTATGAACTGTCAGAAATGTGATTAAATCTCAGCCTGGTGCTGGATATTTTAAATCTCCAAAGAAGAACAGTAACTCAAAGAAGACCAATCAATCAAGAACAAGTATTTGAAGGGCCTCTAATACTTTGCCATTTGTGCTGGGTTCCATGTAAGATACAAAAAAGTGATTATATTAGCTTTGTATGAGGCATTGATGTACATGAAGCAGGCCAGGAAGGTTAGGAATGGTCTATTCTTGATGGTCACTCCTTCCCTGGTATGTATACGTGAACAGGTTACTCGGTGAGCAAGTCCAGAATGAGCTCCTGCTAAAATGATTCTACCTTGCTTTAGATTTGTGTTTCTCTATGAGGAAAATCTTGTAGAATATCAATCTAGCTTTATGGCATACTAACATAGTATTTATAAATTCAGACTTCTAAAAATTATTCAGAATTTATGTGACTAGAATTTTATACAAATCATAGAAAGCAATAAATGGGGCAAAGGAAAACTGCCCCAAAATGTCCTGAGAGAATCCAGTTATGCGTAGCCTGTTTTAGGTTCCTAAAATTCTGTTTATCTGGCTGGAACATGGCTTGCAAATAAAGCAGTTCACCTAAGAGTCTGATTTATTCCTGTCAAACTGTCTTCTCTTCCTTCTCTTAGAGCTTTATTAAACAGTAACTAGGAAATGAAAATCTCACATATTTACAGGGTATACTGTTTTCCTATATGGGTAAATAGTAGAATTAAGTTAATTAATATATCCATGAAATCCTTTCTTAAGCTTGGTGGATTGAAAACTTAAACTTTTATAGCTCTGGCTAATTCATGACTTTCAAAATAAAGCTTGATATAAACTAATATTTTTGACTCATTTATTCTTTTTTTTTTCTTTTCAGTTTCCTGTTTTATGAATCTTCAGAAATACTGTTGATGGGCTGGTATAGGGCATTTTTCATCTAGTATTTTCCTGATAAAAAGAATAGAATGCTTGAGCTCTCCAGCACCTGCCTGCTTTCTCGCAGGGGGCAAGGCTGCTCAAGCAGGGACCTGCTATTACCAGGGAGCTATGAGAAGATGGTGTGATATACCAGGATGTCTCTGAGAGCCTAGCGGGGGTGTATTTCTCTGTCTTCTGGCAGAAAAGGAAAGAGAGCCCTCATAGAGTTCGAGTAGGGACCAGGACTAGATGGTGCTGTAGAAGACAGAGCCTCAAAAGACCCTCGGCTCCCTGGGGTTTTACTCCCAAGCTGATCCCAGGTACTTTGGTGCACAACTTCTAACTGTTCACCTCCACCGCCATGCCCTAGGACACCCTCTAGAGGTTTAACCCTATCATAGGTGTTTTTATTTTTTCTAAAGATTTCTTAAAGACATCAGAATGAGTTCAAGCCCCGGAAGCTATTATACTGATTATGCCTTACATAAAATGAAATGCTAATTCGATTAGTTTTAAGGTGGAATTCTGTAAATAAATGATATTTAAAACCACAATCAAAACTTGTTTGACATCTTATCTCAGTGTAAAATAATTTCCCATCTCATTATATTTGCCTCTGCCTTAGAGATTTTTCTTTCCCAGACTCCTCTACACACTTTCCTAACAAATATTTGTTATAAATGGCAATGTGAATCTCTGATTTTGATGTTTTCATTTCTTTTGGAAACTATAAATGCTCAAGATTCATAGTAGTAGTCTCACATGAACCTCATGATTGTCCAGTCATGCTCGCATTGTAAGTTCATTAGCTTGCTTCCTAAAACTACTCAGAAGCCACGTACACTCTCAGGAATTACACTTATATCTTCTGAGTTTTCGCTCTTGTTTACAACTGGCTCTACATGGGTTTTCCCAGTATAAACTGATAAACTTCGAGGCTCTAGTTCTTTTTGCCTGGATTGACTTATGTCCCCCCGCACCCCCGATAACGTCTGCTGCCTTCACCCCACTGTGTGCACAGTAGCTAGGATCACTCTCTCAAGATATTTTGCTCACATTACTAGCTTTCTAGGCGTTGAGACGGTTTCCACTTGTGTGTTACATAATGCCTGATTAGCACTTTTTAAGCTCCTTTACCCATCAGGCACCCTGTATGTAACTGGCTTCTTGCCATCTATCACTCAGTTGTGTTCCACACCATGGCAAAGCAAAACACCGGACTGCTGGATTATCTACTCCAACAGGGTGGTATGAAACCTAGAAGAATTTGGGGAACATTCTTTTAGTTTTAAAAAAAATATATTTATTTATTGTGTATGTGTGTGTTGGGGGGTGGTACACATGTGTAGGTCAGGGAACAAGTTGTGGGAATCAGTTCTCTCCTTCTACCATGTGGGCTTTGGGGATTAAACTCAAGTTGTCAGGCTTGGTGGCAAGCATGTGCATTGCTTTTAAAAATTTTATGTGTATGAGTGTCTTGCACCCATGTCATGCAATGCCCAGGGAGGCCAGAAGAGGGTATTGGATCCCTTGGACCTGGAGTTATGGATGGTTGTTAGCTGCCATGTGGGTGCTGGGAATTGAACCCAGGTCCTTTGTAAGAGTGGCCACTGCTCTTAACTACTGAGCCATCTCTCCAGCCCTGGAATGCACATTTGTGACCAAAACTTCGCAAGTGAGAATGAAGCTCAAGTCTCTTACAGCAGGGCCATATCCAGTGTCTCTAAACTTCTAATTTCTTATTTCAAAACCAAAAATTCTTTGCTATATAGTAACAACATTAATTTTAGAAATGTTGTGAGTAGTAGTCTCCACACACTTGGGAACTTTCTGGATCATGTTTCCTGTGGTAGGATGAGGGCAAGAGGAAGGTCTCTGCATAGGAAACTCTTGTTTCCAGCTGCTATTGGCAATGATAGCCATTCAGAAACTCTGACATAGAACACCGAGAGGTCAATCAAGTGATGAGGCTAAGACCCAGAGCTACTCCAGAAGCCCACAGGATGACACTGGCCACAGATAAGATATACAGGCAGTCTTACTGCTTTTGATGGTGTCCCCTCTCCTTAGGCTAGAGTCATCACGTCCCTGAGCCCTCCTCCCCTACCTGGCAGTACCTTCCATCCTCTTTGTCTCAGCATTTTTCTAAAATGTTGTTTATTGGTCAACTTCATTTTTCACTGAGACAGGAGCTCACTAAAGTAGCTCAAGTTGTCCTTAAACTTACGACTTTCCTGCCTCTGCCTGAGTGGTGGGATTATTGGCCTGTACCATTAGTCTTGCCCTGACCAAATTCTTTATGAGATCATTCCTGACCAACTTCATCTGGCACCAGATACACCTGATACACCAGGATCCTCATTAGTCATGCCACATTGCAGTCACTACTGAGGGCCAGCACCCACACAATTACGTTTACTTAGACTGTGGTTGTGGAGGGTGTCTGTTCTAGTCTTCCCTTTGTTGGACTACCCGTTTTCTCTTGAAATGTTTTAAGATATGCAGAGGAGGCCTAATAACTGTGACAAATACAGCAAATGCAATTTAAAGAAAATGTTTAGACATTAAAGTTTAGTAACTGAACTATAAAACAACAAAATCATATAGTATAGAGGACGCTGGAAGAGAAAACAAAAACCCCAACAAACAAACCATTTCCTAAGTACGCTTTTCTTACTCTTGTCTTCATTTGTAGAATTCAATATTAGTGATTGTCTGCTTACTTGTTAATCAAGATTTCAGTAATTCCAACAATGGACTGAAAGTTATTCAGATCCAGTGAAGAGTAGAGAGTAAGCTTTTAAAACTCACTTTTACTGGCTGAGGATGTAGCTCAGTGACAGAGAACTTGCCTAGCTTATTATGCCCTAGATTCAATTCCCAGAACTCCAAGGGAGGCAGAAAGGTTTTCACTGTCAAACTCATAGTGTAATATAAAAACAAAAATTACCAAGTTATGTATGTAGCCAAGTAGAGAGGAGCCACTGGAGTGACTTTATAAACAAATCAATCTATTTACTTTTAATTCCTGTAAGAACAACCTTTTGACATTTATGCAAACTGCCTTGGAGCTTTTATGGAATGAGGTAGAACACTAATCAATGTTTGCTGTCCAATTGCTTTCTGTTTTTTTTTTTTAATTTTAAACTTCCAATCTGTCTGCATGGCCTCCACTCTGAGCTTATTATGGGGATCAGGTCTGTGCTTCCTTTCTTTCCCTGCAGGTCTAGTACAATGTAGTCCATGCAAGTATTTAATAATTTGGAGATGAACAAGAATCACAAGTATTGGAACCATACTGCAAAACAGGTTTTAGTTTTGATGCCCCTAAGTATAATCTTGTTTCTAAGAGTTTATACCATACTCTTATACCTTTTCTTTTCAACCCATCAACTTCTGGCTGAGGACAAACCTGGAATTAGGAAAGCAGCATGCCAGTGATGTTGCACTGTTTACTGTGTGGTTTCTATAGGAACATCCTTGGTAGAGTTACGCCATCAGGTTCAAAACCAGACGAAAAGAGGGAATCTGCATTGCAGGGGCGAGCAAGAGACTGGATCCATTTTACTAAGAAGAGACCCAGAAAGAAAGACCCTTGAAATGAATAAACCTCTTTGCTAATCTCAGGGGGGTTTTAGAATACTGGACACACATCTTAGACTTGCTTCTGTTCCTAAACATTGGTGCTCCATCAAGTCTTTTGAATGTTGTGCCTTTACCACTCGGTCCTTGAAAAAAGTCTATCAAAATCTCCATAACTCTAGATTTAAACACACACACACACACACACACACACACACACGACATGGAAGAAGGGACAGTATGGGGTAGTGCGGGAGGCAAGGCAGGGAGACAGTGGTGGAGATGACTATATGAAAATACAATGATATATGTGCATGAAAATGTAATAACAAAAATACGTTTTCTGTAGGTAAGGCCTTCAGCCTTGACTCTTCTTAAATCTGGCCTCCACAAATTGGTCAGACCACCCATGTCAAAGGCAGGTGCTCAGATCCCTTTGAAGACTCATAGTCTGCAAACCTTCCAGATCTTGTCCCTCGGTGTAACCCAACCTCTACTTGCCAAATTTTAGCATGCCTGAGTTATCCTAGGAAGCTCACAAAGTGCAAATTTCTGGGCCTCATCCAAAGAAATGTTCATTCTGTACTGGTAGAAGAGAAAGAACTCTTGTGCCCTCCCTGTCATGGGTTTCAGGGAGGAGAGGCAGCATTTCTTCCGGAAGGCAATATTCCTTCCCCTGAAACTGTACGACCGCACTGCATGAACGTCCACGGTGCACACACTTCTACTCCACTGCATCTGCTTGGGATCTTCCTTCCTTCCATCTGCAGCATCTCTGGCATCGTTCATGTCTTATTTCCCTCCACTCTTCTCCACTCGGTCTAGTATACCCTGATAAACCTCCCTCCTTTGCATTTTCAGAGTTTTCCCCCCTAAAATTTACCGTATTACACTGACATCAACTGTTTATGTCTGGTCTGCAATACCCGCGGCTGTTGAAAGAGTATTACCCGTTCAAGGAAAGTGAAATCTAAGACAGAACATATTCCCAGAAAAAAAAAAATCAAAGCTTATGTTGGAAAGTCTACGAGGCTGAGTGCCTGATTATTATCTCGTAGTTGTAGAAAAGAGGACTGTTACAGATCCAGAACCAGGCTTTCTGAGGCGATCGTTAGAGCCCTTAATAGCTATTCACAGCCTACCTGTATCAGACCTAACATCATTTTGACTGCTAAGTAAAATCTTTGAAGAGGAATCTTAGCTGGTCACTAGCTTCTATGAAGCTAAAAGCAAAGAATTCTATCAGACAGCATCTGGAACCCACAGCAGGTTCTTCCCACTTTGCTGTTGTCCTTCTCTGTGATTTCTGCCAGTGTGCCTGGTACATGCTCTATGACTTTCCCCCTTGTAAGTAATAAAAGTTCATGTACCTGCCTTCATGGTGGAACATGTCATTCAAGGCAGTCTGAATCTACGTTCTTGGGCCATGGTCACTCACATTTGGCTCAGAATAAATGATCTCTTTCTCCCTTTGAGGTAAAAGTTGTTTTACACTGACAAACTACTATTCCTGGACAGGTCAACCTTTGCAAGTCTAAGGAGCATACATGGTTTTAAGAAAAAAAAATTCCTATCCTAATTCTCAAAACTCCTAGGAGGTAAGGAGGCTGGACTCTGATCTTGTTTTCTGGGACCCAGCCTAGATCTATCACAGTTGTTTTATGACTGTCTAATTCTCCATGTCTTGCAGTCTCATGGTTGCCATGGCAATTATATGAGATAACAAATGTCAAGGTCATGCCAGAGTTGAGGAACCAGATAACTACCCAAGACCCGTGGGCTCTGTATGAGGCCAAATGGTATTACCTAGGGAACTACCTTCAAACCAGAGGAAGGGGCATGGACTAGTGCACTGTGCACTGTGCACTTACGGGAAACCTTTAGTGATGTACATACTACTTCCTCATCATGAAAGACCACCAAAAATGAATTAACAAAGCCAGCTTCCAAAAAGTCAACTTTGAAGTCTCTGTATATAAATCCTGCTAACAGAATTCTACTACTCCTCAAATTAGAATCTAACAAACCCTATGAAGAAATAATTTAATTTGCTAAATTAAATTTTTCTTTCATTTTACTGAGTGAGATGGATCATGTCTTTAATCCCAGCACTTGGGAGGAAGAGACAGGCAGATCTCTGTGAGACTGAGGCCAGCCTGCTTTGTATAGCAAGTTCAAGACCAGCCGGAGCTACAGGGAGACCATCTCAATTTTAAAATTGTTTTAAATTTATGTCTATGTGTGTCTTCGCAGCTGTTTGCCATGTGTGTGCAGCTGCCTGTGGAGGTCAGAAGAGGGTGCTGGACTGCCTGGATGCTGGGAACCTAACTTGGGTCCTCTAGAAGAACAGTACATTCTTTCAACCACTGAGCCATCTCTTCAGCTCCTAAGTGAATTTTGAAAGAAACCACAAGGCATTTCATTTCATATAAAATTTTCATACAGTTTATGATTTTCCATTGAAAGAATCCAATCATCAAGGCTTGAGGGATGGCTCAGTTGGTAAAGTGCTTGCTGTGTAAGCATGAATATGTGAATTTGGATCTCTAGCACTATTGTTAAAGCTGGGCACAGCAGCTCACCCCTATAATCTCAGGAGGAGAGGTGGAGACAGGAAGATCCCTGGGATTTGCTGGCTAGTTAGTCTAGCCGAATTGGTAAACTCTAGGTTCAATGAGAAACCTTGTCTCAGAAACAAAGATGGAGAACAATTGAGGAAGACACCTGATGTTGACCTCTGGCCTCTTATACATATGCACCTGGCATACACATACACAAGAACTTTGATTACCAAGATTATAATGATCAAGTTCATAGTTTATGTATTTTAAGAGACATTTTTGTTCAGTTTCTTCAGTAGGTTATACCTGCTATGGACCACAAACATCTAAGAGAGGTTAGACAATGAGAGATGGTCTGATGTGGAGGCATTACTGGCAGAGTGAGCTGCCTGTGCAGAGAGCCTCAGGAAAGTGTCAGTAACAAACTTGCTGAGGCTGGGTTAGTTACTTCCTAGGAGGGGTCCCTTCTACCAAGTTGCCCTGCAGCACCAGCTAAATACACAATAGTGCTATAAACTGGACTAGGTATTTGCTTTTAGCAACAAGTTTTGTTTCTTATTCATCTGTGTTCCTGTGGGCTGGTGCCATGTTTGGGCAGGGCTGGCACTAAACAAATGTTTGCTGAATGATTTTCTTTATCATAATAATTTGCAAAAGTGATATTTTATTCTAAGATGTTGCCAAGAAAAAAAGAAAGAATCCAAAAGATTTTGCTCACTGGGTAGGCTGTCTGAGCATGAATCTTAGAAAGCATAATTTCACAAATTTAAGAACAGAAATCCTACACCTGAACTGCACTGTCATAGGCGACAGATTCCTAGTTACTCAATGTGAGAATTGTCTGACTTGTACTTTTCAGAAAACGCTGTGCCTAGTAACACATACACAGAATTCCTCTTTCTCTGCATGCCCTATAAATATCTTGGTTTCTTAAAGTTAGGATCTGAGCTGAAAGTAGAATGTGAATTTCCCTAAGTTCCAAGTTCCCCATTATCACTTGGAAATCTGAGAAGTCAAAAATCCAAATCCTGTTAGACCTGGTAATCAGTGCCTGTAATCCTAGCATTCAGGAGGCAGAAGCAGGTGGAAAGAACCTGCTTTTAAAAAATAAAAAGAAAGAAGAAAAAGGAAAAGAAATCCCATGTCCTTCTGACATCATTTCTATTCATTCAGCTGTACAAACCAGGAACTGGGGAGCCACTGACTCTTCCCACACCTACTCAACTCGACCACCCAGACAATTCTGGAGGGTCTGCAAATGGGGTTTTCTCCCACACATTCTTTCCTTTCTACCCTCAACTGCCACGGCATAGCTCAACTGTGGGCTCTTAGTTAGAAGGTGATTACTTCCTCTGTTCCAGGTTCTATTACCCCTTGCTTCCCCGCTATTACCTGGGCCAGAGTGAGCTTTGTAAATATGACCAGGCAATTCTGCTGAACATCTATTAACAGCACTCCCCTACCCTTGGGATAATACCCCTGCTCATTACTCAGCATCCCCACACAGCAGACCATACACCATACCCTCAAACACAAGTTGGTTATTGTACCCCATCTTCTGGACTACAACCACATAGTCTGTGATCCTCAGGCTGGGTCACTTGTAGAAGCCTGCCTCCTGCCCCACACTTGGATGAGGCCCTAGGCCCATCCCCTCCCCTCATGGTACCTAAGTTCACATCAATATGCCAGCTTTTCCATTAGTAATGTTTTTGAAAATTTGCCCAAACGAGTGTATAAGGAAAGGTCCGAGTCTCAATCATAATTGTTCACTTACATAACAGTTGATTAATATGTGACAAAGAACGTTTAAAATCAGTATTTCACTAAGAACCAAGCCTCAGAAAATGGACTGGCTATCATGTGTCTGTCTGTGACTCCATACTAAAGTGTTAGCAAACATGGCAAGTGATGACACGTAAGGGAGTAAGCATCACCCTTCAGGGGCGTCTGTGTCTTAATAGAGTAAATAATCAATCCATAGCTCAATTTCTTTTCAAGTCACTATATAGAACAGGAATGGGGTGGGGGAACAGGAATCAGGTTGACAGGAAGGTGGTTAATGCCTGTAGACTGATGCATCTTCATTTTCACCCTTGAACCCTAAATCATTGGTTTCTGTACTATATCTCTTCAATGTATCCTGAGTAAAAGACTCCTCAGAGAACAGCTCTTACTTAAAGCCCCCAATTCATGAAGGTAAATGTATGAAATCTGGAAATTCTAAAATCAAATTAAAAAATACTTCACACCAATGAAGAAAGTTTAAAAAGAACATCTAGACCAAGCAACTGGAACCAAATTTGATTATTTGATGCCCTTAAATTTGAGAAAATATTACCTTATTTAAGTTAACAGAAATTGATAGAAATAAAATAAAAATTACTTGTTAATCTCCGGATTTGTTTTTAAAGTTCTGGAAAGTGAATCAATGTATTGGTTGGCTTTAATGAATTTCTTCTGGCCCACGAGGAACTCCTAAGAAGATTGGCTTCAAAGTGTTATGCTATTTTGAAGGCAATCTTGACTCCTTACATATTAATTAAATTTCTCAGAAAGCAGCTTAGTTTGAATTTAGCATATTATACAAACAAATATGAAACACCAACTCAAACAGAAGGTCAGAATTCTGAAAAGCTGATTGGATTTTATTCTCAGGAGGCTTTTGCACTAAAGCTGAATGACTTACATAAATACCTTTGGCATTTGCTGGATCCTGTTCCTAAACACAATGTTCATATTTCATCTATAATAAGAAAAGCATCTCAAAGATTTGCAAGGCACTAGTCTTACGAGTGTCCAGTTTGGTGTCTTGAGTAAAGAGAGATTGGCAGAGTCAGCTTAATCCATAATGGAAAGTTGTGAGCAGAGAGCTTGGGCTGTTGGCAGCTGCTGCTGGGAGGAGGCTACAGCTATACTTACTTGTCCAGGGCGACTCTGCTATTTGCCCAAAGACAGAGCATCTCTGGGTCAAAGTTGCACTCGCAGAGTATTCAGGATAGAATTATGAATGCCATCACATTTTGGGGGCTTCCCAGAGAATAGAATAGTTATGTGGTTTTCATTACAAATGAAGTTATGCTTAAATTGCTGCTTTAATTCTTCATATTTAGATGATCAGGAATGTGTTCTATTTAACAACTAACTGAGATGGAATCTGTTGAAGTTTATGCTACCAGTAAACTCCAATTGCTAGTTGAAACAAGGTCAATATGTGACTTCATACCTAGCTAATGACTATGGATTTTCAGGTTTTTTTTTTTTTGTCCTCAAAACCAGTTCTTACCACACAGATCTCTGAGGCCGTATTTAAAATAGTGTTTTAAATCTCATTCATACCACAAAGAGCATCTTATTGTTTAGTCAAAGTGAGTCATGTTGAAATGACTTAGGTTTTAAAAAGCAGGTTTGTATTTTAGATGTATAAATTGGGGTTGAGAACCTCTACAGCTAAGGATCAGGGAACATCACTTAAGAGACAGAAAGACTGGAGCCGAGGACCAGTCCACCTGCTGCTAGACAGAGTCTTCTAGACATGACGGGGAAGCTGTATCTATGAAATTTCAGTAACACAGTTGCCCAATCAAGACCTGCATAATGACAACACCAACTGAGATGATAATATGGATGGGGGACATTTCACCTGGTCCCACCTCTAGATTAAGAGCTATAAGAATCAATGGCTGCAAGGAGAGGGAGAATCAGTCTCTGATAGGCTATCCAATCCCAAATAAAGACATGCATATAGACTCAGTGCATTTTCTAAATATGTATCTATGTATACATATATAAAGTACATATGTATGTGTATATATAAAATACACATATGTAACAATAATAAAGAAGAGGATAAAAAATTATGAAGGGTTAGGGGAGACACTGGGAGGAGCTGGAAGGGAACAAGGAGAGATATAAATTATGTAAATATAGTACTCATATAAAATTCTCAAAAAATAAAATTATGAAAAAGCATGTCTTAATAATTTGAAAATCTGTATAACCATGTGACATTCATTACAGCCTAACACTAATTTTCATTACATTTTTATTTGTGTGAGCCTACTTGTTCATCATCAAAACACATGCCTACCTCACCGTCTCAGAGTTTCCAAATGGGTCTGAACTTGGGAGGCTGGGGGAAGAGGTTTTGAAAGAAGGATCCTCAGAAGCAAGAGAGTCTAAGAAGGTACTAGTAGGTTCTCATAACACAATATGTTCCCAGGTTATCGGTAGTGGCCCATTAGTGGCAGGTGAGTGATGTAACATCAGAGCTGAGGGACAGGAGCCATCGCAGAATTTCTCTGTGTTCCCAAGTTACGCCTCCTAGCACCTCTGTGGCCAAGCCTTACTCTTGGCTTGGGGGAAGGGAAGAAGTGTCCCTGGGAGGTCATCTTTCTGGTTCCAGCTGTTCTCTCTGCACTCCCACATACAGAGAATCCTCAGAGACTGCTTCAGAGCCCTGCTAGGGAGAAGCCATGTCTTTACTGAACATGCTAGGGACAACTGGGAAGAGGTCAGAGCATGCTCCTTACTTTCTCCCATGGGAATGGGCATTCGCTGGTAAAGAGGAGAATAAATATTTTAAAATATGCAATAAAATATACTAGTCATAATGCTGGTGATCTATACTAACATACGTCCATAATATGAAGATAAAAATCTCATTATACTGTCTTCAATACTCCAGTATAGCTTGATGCAAAAACATGGGCCATTTCCTTGCACATTTTCTTTCCCTCTTAAAAATGGAATTGTTTGATGATGGTGCATTGACTCCGTGCAGAGATGAGGCTGGAAATGGGGTCTCTGTGTGTGATGTTGGAGTCAAATTCATAGCCTTGTGCCTTTTAGGCAAGCACTTTACCACTGAGCCACAACCTCAGCCCCATGGGGCAAGATGAACCATGTATCTGTACACATGGTTCAGCCTGGTAGAATAGGTACAGATATGAAGATGTGAAGAACACAGGCAGCAGGCCAAAGAAAATAATTCACACTCCGCTCAGCAGGAAATTCCCATACCTTAAATTACCTCATTTAAAGTAACTTCTAAGGCATTACAAAGAATTCACTTTCATGTAAAAAAAACCACTGTGCTACAAATGAGAATTAACTAGACCTCAAGTAGAAGAAAAAACAGGAATGTGAAACTGTCTTTAAAAATATGACACAAACAAAATTATATTGCATGAAATTCACAAAGAATAAAGTCTTATACTGAAAATATCACACAAAGCTGAGTGGGATAGCACAGGACTGCCATCTTAACACTCTGCAGGCTGACAGGAGGACTGCAACTTTAAGGCCAGTGTGGGAAGCATAGCAACAAGGCTGTCTCAAAAAACTAAGTAACCAAAAACTCACTCATACAGCAGAAAAAACCCCACAGAATATATACTACTAATTGACTCTCCAAAGAGATAGAGTGGCTGTTGGGAGGGGGTGAGCCAGTCTCATTTAAGGGTGAGACTCTTGGTAGGTTGGCCAGGCTCCACTAGATGAGCCCACAGCAAAGGGCATTTGGGACACAAATTAAGAGTCTGTAGATCTTAATATATACTGAGTACATGAAATTGGGTTGGGGTCAAAAGGGGCACAGAAAAGGGATCTAAATACAATCAAAATGTATTGAATGAAATTTGCAAAAAAACAAATCAAATATATAGAGTCAGAAAAAAAAAGAATCTGAGGATTTTCATGGCTTGGCTTTTTCACAACAACTTAGAAAAGAATGTGGCCCCCCTAAAATCAGTAGGAATCAGTTTATTTTGGATCCATAACACACAATGACTCATAGCTGACTCTGGATCTTTAATTACCGGTAAGTGAAGTGTTTTTGTAAAGGTCTGGTTATCTATCCTAGCCAATCTCATGTGTCAGACACTCAGATATGATTCAGTTTAAGAAAATGATCTCGGAAAAGTGGCAGAAAGGAAAAAAATTTCAGAAAGAAAGAAAGGCAGCTGAAAATCCAGCAAATTTTGATTTTTAGGAAATAATAAGCTCTCGTCTAGCTCTGGCTTACTACATACTTTGGTGCTGTTAAACACTCAGAATAAGTCAATGTTACTATCATCAGTAAATTGAATTCCTGAAGGTTCCAAATCCATAAGGGAATCACCCTGCTTATTGTTGGGCCTACTCAACTCCTATGGAGAATAAAGACAACTGGGCTTAACCTGTAGTGTGCTTCCCCAGGCATACCTAGAAACCCTGGTTGGCTTCATGAAGGAGAGGGACACCTGTGACACTCAGTTTTGCATTCTCTATACTTCCCCATCAGCACAATGAATTATTAGTACTGTTTCCTTCCTACAAATGATGGCTTATAAACAAATGCCCAGCAAAACCAAATCAGAAGCCCTGGCAGTATTCACACCTGAAACGTTAAGAATTTAATTCACTACTCATCAAATATTTATTAGAGCACTTATCAATATTCCTTGATCTAAGCTCATGCTGGGGACACCAAAGGGACCAGAGCCACCTTCAGGTGCAGCCCCTTTCAGGACTGCAGCTGAAAATCCAAATGGGAAGAGAGGCACTCAACATACACCTGCTTGTAATGACAACTAAGACTAAGGTGGGTTCTTAATCCCCACCTTAGTGGGGTGAGAGGGAACAGGGTCTGGGTAACTTCCTTGAGACCCTATGTTGAGATCTGAGTGAAGACTAAGTAGTTGGCCAGAGGGAACCAGGGCCAGGGCTCTAGGTCAAGGGACTGACGAATAGACATTTCTCCCCACCGAAAGAAAACTGCATGGCCAACTTGTTCTGGGGGAGAGTGGAATAACACCACAAAAGTATGGGAGGCAGTCTTTGAAACTCCTAGAGGAAATGTGCATCATTTTCACATTAAAGTCTAAAACTGCCAAGTATGGAATCTACCCTCAAGTCCCGAAGACAGATTCAGCAAGCTGGCCTGTGCACCAGCTCACTAAGTCTGAGGCTCTCCACACTCTGCTTCTGGGCTCCTCACAGCCATCACTGTGATGACAGTCACATGATTGAGGCTGACAGGGAGCAAAAGAGTTTCCTTCTGACATCACCTGTCCAATTACTGCACTTGTCAATGGAAACGGCACTCATGGTCAGGGAAGGTTGGTGACAGCAGCACAGTGCCTCACAGCTGCTTGTCCTCTCCCAGGGTCACTGACGTCTCAGGGTAGTACTGGGAGCTTGGCTAGCCATGTACCAATAAGCCCCAGTGGTGGTTCAGTGAGGATGGCCAGGGCCAAACAGGTGTGCAGAATGTGGTAGTTCCTGCACACTCTCTAACCTGCCATCTCTCATCTCTTCTTGGGGCTGTCTTAAGGATGATCCTGGCACATAGGTTGACGTTAGCATAAGCACATACTGCGGTCCTCAGTTGCTTTACCAGTTCTCTCCAGTCACTCTGACAATAGATCTTCACTCCTTCACCTTACTTCTCTCCTCTGAGGCTCAGCTCACACAAAACTCTGCTTTTGACTATTCTCCTTCCTGAATGATCTACTCATTTCCAAGAATTATGGATCCTGAAGGGTACCTTCTTGTTTACTCTCTTAGTTGAATGCCTCCTCTTAAAATTCTTACAATATCTTTCTCAAGGAGCAGTGGCTTCCTTGAACATCTCAGCTAAGGGGCTACTGGAGTCATGATGGAGTAAACAGTGATCAAATGAGAAAGAGGATCGAAGGACAGGGGTGTCTGAAGGAACTGTTGGAGGGAAGAGCTAAGAGGATGGTCACTGAGCAGACCATGGAGTAGTAGCAGGTATATAAGTAATATCAGGTAATCTTGGATGGAGCCTGTCTCCATCTCTGAATGTAAGGGGAGTGGACCAGATAAGATCTCATGGCCCCTCAAGATCTGTGGTTGGGGACTTTCAGTCTTCTCTATCGAAACAGATTTCTAGAAAGTAAGCCAGACATAATAAGTAGTCCTTTTTTAGTTATATGTTTATGTGCTCTAAACATGTTCTTGTTTGTTTGGGTCTTTTGTTTGATTTTGAGAGAGAGTCTCTCTGTAGCCTCAGCCTGGAACTGTTGGAGGGAAGAGCTAAGAGGATGGTCACTGAGCAGACCATGGAGTAGTAGCAGGTATATAAGTAATATCAGGTAATCTTGGATGGAGCCTGTCTCCATCTCTGAATGTAATGGGAGTGGACCAGATAAGATCTCATGCCCCTCAAGATCTGTGGTTGGGGACTTTCAGTCTTCTCTATCGAAACAGATTTCTAGAAAGTAAGCCAGATATAATAAGTAATCCTTTCTTAGTTATATATTTATGTGCTCTAAACATGTTCTTGTTTGTTTGGGTCTTTTGTTTGCTTTTGAGAGAGAGTCTCTCTGTAGCCTCAGCCTGGAACTCACTATATAGACTACCCTGGCCTCATTCTCAGAGAGATCTACTTGCCTCTGCTTTCCAAGTACTGGGATTAAAGATGCATACCATCATGTGCAGCTGCTCTAAACATTTTAGTGACTAAATAGTGATCCCAACTGGCCAGGTACTAACAAAGGGGAAACGTACATAAAGGAAAGACAGAAGGGCTGGGTGCTGGCATGGCTCTCCTTGGTCTCAATGTCTTTCAGGGTGTTGGTTTATCCACAGAGAATAGCTGAGGCTATGGAAAGAGACTGTATGTTTAGTCATTGGTATGGAAGCTTCTAGAAATATCTGGAGCTGCTTTCTTATTTATTTTACATTTCTTTTGTTGCTTGTTGTGTTTTGAGACAGTCTCCCTGTCACACCAGCTGGCTTAGGACTTGCTATGTAGACTGGACTTGATCTCACAGAAGTCCATCTGCCTCTGCCTCCTGAGTGCTATAATGCTCAGTCTCAGCTGTCTACACATTCTTTATCTACCATGTGATGTTTACTATCCACTATTATACCTGTGTTTCCTGGCCTCCAAGAGTTAAGCAGGGACCCACAATTAGCCTGCAGAAACAAGTCTCCTGTGGTTAGATGGGGATGGACAGATGAATGAATGGACAGACAGACACACACACACACACACCACTCCCATTGTCTTTAGGGAGGCAAGGCCAAAGTCTATAGATCCACCGTGTTTTCTTAAATCTTTGGGCCAAAGATGATTGGTTCTGTTTCCTGATTTACCCAGGAGACATTGCTGAAGAATTTAATTACTGTCTTTCAGAGTCAACTTGAGGTTTTGCTTAAGATAAAACAAGGTAAAGGTATGAAGGTGGATCCATTTCCCCTGCATACATGAAACAAACTGAAGTTTCTAACACATAAGAAATAATAATAGTGATTAACTAATCTGGGTGGACAAATTGAATGGCTGGTAAGTATTAAATGATTATCTCCCATTATTGTTAACAGCAGGAGCCACTGTGCTAGTTTCCAGTTCTAATTCAGCCATTACTAGGCCAACCTACAGATAAATTTTTTTTTTGTCTTTTCTGTTTTCAGACAGGGTCTCAACTATGTATCCCGGGACATCCTGGAACTTGCTATGTAGACCAGGCTGGCCTCAAAGTCACAAAGATCCACCTGCCTCTGCCTCTGCCTTCTAAGCACTGGGATTAAAGGCATGTACACCTTGACCGGCCTGGATAAATTTTTAAAGACAAAAATATTCGGTTGGGAGTTTAGCTCATTGACATACTGCTTATCCGGTACAAGTGAGGCTTTGAGCTCCATTCACACACACAAAATTATTAGGTAATTAATGTTAGGAGCTGTGGAGAGCCCAGGAAAGACTGCAGATATTCTGGTATTATAAAAAGTCTCAGTTTAGATTGTAAGAGCCAGAGGAAGTGAATGACCACAAGGAAATAGTTTTCCATAAAGCTGGGAAGTTACATGAATTCACAGCAATAACAAAATGCATAAGACCCATGGAAGTGCAAGCCAGACAAAATCACGGAGAGAAGGAGGGAAGTGGGTAAGAAGCCCCAACCTCAGCTGATGAACTATGGAACTGATAACTTCCGGGAGAGGGAGAGTCAGATTTCTTTAAGGGTGTGTCACTAGGCAGGTTTACTAGGCTCCAGTGGATGGGTACACACTGAAGGACATTTGGGGACACAAAATTGACTCAATCAACAGGCCTTAGTATGTATGACAGAGCACATGAAATCCGGTGGAGACTATAAGAGGATCCAGACAGGGGAGAAGGTCTAAATATGATCAAAATATATTGTCTGAAATTTGCAAAAATTCAATAAAAATTATAATTAAAAAGAAGAGCCTAAGTTTATAAAACAACATCGTTAAAAGTCCTTCCACCTAAGAAGTAAACCCTTAAAAAAAAAAACAAAACTTCCCTTAATAAAACAAAAAGGTTAAAATAAAAAAAGCCAGTAGCGCTCTAAACTGAGCTCTTACACGGGGAATGTCAGTTCTTTAGCACTTTCTCCAAAACTAATGTGTATACTCTATTGAAGTATCCATTATAACAAGAAAGGACAATGCAAATGAAAGTAAGTATAAAAGGTTAGCTGAATGTTTATATTTTTAATCTTTTTGTTTGCTGCATCATCTGAATACTATTTTGTTGTGGTTAAAAAAACCCACTTAACACAGAGCCTACCTTCTTAAAAACTTTCAAAAGCAGAGACCAATACTGTTAACTACAGGCATGCTGCTACACACATCCCTAGAACCGAGTCTTTTCAGACTTCTGCAACTTCGTACCCACAGACATCACCTCCCCATTCGCTCTCCTTTTGTTCTTTACCAACTGCCACTTTGCTCTTTTGCTTCTATGACTCTATTTTAGATGTGTCATCTAAGAGGCATCAGGTATTTGTTCTTCTGTCACTGGTTTTACTGCACTTAGTATAATGAGTATTTTTAAATTGCTAAGTGAAATCTCAGCTGTTGAAAGTATAAGGGCTTGAGCTAAAGATGTCCTGATTATAACCATATAATACAATGTTCCCAAACTACATGCTACTCTCCCCAAAAGTCTTTCAACACAGAGAATGTGGCTCCGACTTTGTAAAGAGTTTTATGATGCTCGAGTAATCAGAGACGGTCTCTACACCACCAGTGGTCCCTCCTCAGTTAGGTAGTTTCCTCTAATTTAAACAAATCATGAAAGCAAACAGAATAAGTCATTAGCTAATGTCCTGCACAGGTTTATTTTCCACTCTGGAAGACTGAACTTGCCTACGGTGTGTCAGTATGCTGTAAAGAGAAGGGGAAATGGAAGATTCCAGGAGTGCACTTGAAATTAGAGGCTAGGCCTAGCAAGCAAAAGACATAGTGTTAGCTTTAAGATGGAGCTGAGAGCCAAAGATGCCAGCAAGATGAGGTGAGCCAGGTAGCCTGTGGAACAAGCATCCTGAAATGCAAGTAGACTCAACACCAATGAGCAGATGCCATGGGAGCCATAACAGAGGATGCTCAGAAGAGAAGACAGGAGAGACCCTTCATGAGTTTGTACTGATTACTTTAAAACAGGATTTGTATGAGATAAAGAGGAAAACCTCAAAGGCTAAAAAAAAAAAAAAATGTGACTTTTCCCACTTTCAATTTAGGGTTTAGGACATAAAAGTAGTTCTACAACAGGAGCATTAAAACAACAACAAAAACATCTAGAATTCTGGAAGTAATAAATTGAACCATTATGAAGTTACCACATTTTTGTGCATTAAAAGTTCAAATACTGTAAATTTCCTACAGTTCAAGCAAAAAGGGGAGAGAAGGGTTGCTCCTGCATTCAATGCTATGAATAAAAACCTGAAGATGTATTCTGTGGGTTCAAAGGATGGTTTACTCCAGTGGAAGAGTATTACTGTAGCAGGACCAGGGTTTGAAGTATTCTATGCTAAATTTATGTCTGAAGTCACAGAAAACTATGGCTAATTGCTATCCATCTAAATAACCCTAAAATCAAAAGCTTCCATGCAAAACTATATCCCTTTTGCTTTCTGTATAGCCCATGACATCTATCTCTAATCAAACTCTATTCCTAATGTCTGCCTTCCTTCCTTCTTCTGGATCCCTAAGCCCAGCTAATATAAAACCTCAAGCATGAAGCCCTCCTATGCCCACATGCACCCCCTTGTCAATCTATTACACTTGCTTTCTCCTCCTCATCCCAGCCCTTCTCCACTGCTCTACTTTCTCCCAACCTTGGCACACTGAGAATCCCATCTGTCCCTGTCAGGTTCCGTCCACCCCCTTCCTTTTAATACACCAGTGATCTAATCTTCCCTGCATAGACTGGCGATTCATAACAGCCATGGTCTCTAGCCTCTGCCATGTGGAAGAGCTGTACTTCTCAACAATGCATATTAGATTTGGTCATATCATCTTCTACCTGTGTGTCATCTAGATCTTGGTGGGCTTCTCAAAGCCAGTTTTACTCAGAAGGCTCTAATAAACAGAATTTGAATTCTGAAACTAGGATAACTTTATTAGGAGAGTTGTATCTGTGTCCAACTTAAATATCGGCATAAAGGTATATAATCTATACTATAGGTATGTTTCCATGTGGAGAGAGATTTTCTTTTTGGCACACAAAACAATGGTGTTATCTCAGGGGTCCTTTAAAAACGTCAGCTTTCTGGACTCAGGAGGGTTTGCCAAGGTTCTATGGGCCTCCAACCTTTTTTGGAAATATTAAATTTCTTATGTTTGATCATTTTCAATCTTTGAATTTGGGGTGGGGTTTAAGTTCACTAGGAAAGTATTTGAGGATACCATCAGCAGAGTGACAGAAGGTTCCAGCATTCTGAGCACTCTCCATCCCTACCTTGGCCAAACCACCCACTCTGCATTTACATACCTTGAATTTGCTATTTCCACTTTGGTTCTGGCCATGGCAGCAGCCCTTTGCGCGCCTTCAATTGCTCTGTCCACCTTCTCCCTAGTTTTTGTATTTCTTATTGGTATAAGCTGCTTCCTTATTCCACGGACTAGGATATTATTTTTGTACTTTCCCTCTTCCTTGGAGCCGTCGGGGAACACGGTGCAGCCGTACCCATGCCTCTTATTATTGGCCCACTCGCCTTCATATTTCATGCCGTTTGAGCGCTCGCTGATGCCGAAGCCGTTGCGCTTGTCGCTCTTCCACTCGCCCATGTAGGTTTCTGTGGTGGTGGCATCCACATGGTCTTCCACCGGGCAAAAATCACAGTCCACGTCACCAAAGCTGATGGTGGAGTTGGCATCACTGGAACTGATTCTGCTCATGGCCGCGTCGCTGCGGACCGAGCTGCGCTTGCTGGAGATGGAAGACTTGGATTCGGACTTGCGGAGTTTCATACTGCCCAGGAGGGAGCCCCGTCGGAAGAGGCCACCCTTCTTCTTGCCCAGCTCAGCATCTGCGTGGAAGTTGAGTACAAAGCCGCCGCGGGTGCCTGCCGGGCTGTCTGCAGCAGCTGCAGCATCGTGCAGCACGCTGCCGTTGCTCTGCTCACTGCGCAGGGAGGCCAGCGAGGTGCGCAGCGGAGAACGGATCACCGTGGCCATGCCGTAGGGCACACTCTGGCGCACTCCATAGCCATGTCGCATGCCTCCGGCCCACTGGCCTTGGTAGGTACCTTCGAGAGAGCACGGAGAAAAGTGTGAGTTGATGGGCAGAAGCATCACGACTGCCTGCAAGTATCTGTGCACTAGGATAACAGTGCCCCAAAAAGGAAGGGCCAAGGCCTTATTCCACATACTGCCCGAGACAATCATCAAAATATTTTTCATCTACCTGTGAATCTCTGTCTGCTGATTTGGGTATTATGACTTTAATGTATAGTTTTCCAACAGTCTGACAACCTTTGCTTTTCACATAAAGGTTTGCATGAGTGGTAGCTATGTATGAGAACCACTGTTTCAATTCACATTTGTGCTGGGGATTGAACCTTGGACCTTATACATCCTAGGCAAAAACTCTATCACCTATCTACACCCTTGGGTCTGTGAACCATTTTCTTTTTCTTGTACAAAAAGAGTGATCATTAGGAAGTATCTTTTCCCTCCCGAAATTAAAGGATCAAAAATTTCTTAGTAAGGCAGTATCAAAGCAGATGAAATGAATTCTCTTCATGTTTCACCTCCCCACCCCCACCCCAGTGCTACTTATTTAGCTGAAAAAAATGAGTAAATGACTTTCAGGTCTATGTTAGTATATCATTCTAACAAGCACAAAGGTTTAAAATTATTTATAGTGATCACAATACTTGGGACATAGGTTGTCAAACAAACTGTCTTGTAGTTTTCTAGTTGACAGAACATCTTACTCTTAGGAAGGGAAAGCTGTTGAGTATGGAGATTAAAAGTTTTTTGGACATAGTACCATATGACTTGCTAAATCTTTTTTTCTGGCCATTCTCTTTATGGGTTTCTCTAGCTTTTGTTACGGCACTGATAATCCCAGCACACACTAAGTAGCTGACGGCAGAAATTAATTCACAAAGGAACACAAAATGTCTCAACTCATGGTTTATGGTCCTGAGGTCTCTGGGTGTTTAAGACTATTGTTTAAAGAGCTTGTAAAACTGAGATTGGAGGGAGACTTTCTCTCAAACCATAAATGAGTAGTTGACAGTGCCCATTAAAATTTTGTTGATCCAGATCACCTTTCAATGAATATTATACCTTTTAGGAACAGGATAATCCCTAAAAATATTTAGTTTTCAGCAACTTTTTCTACTAAATAAACAAAGATAAATTTAAAAAATAATCTGGTACAGGTTTTTAAATACTCTTTGGAGGAAATGAAGGCTAAATTAAGGAACTTAGAATTTTCAAAGTCAAGGCCATTTCCTTTAATTAAAGGCAAATTCTGCATCCTTGTATGCCCCCAAAGCAGCTATCTGGAAAATTTTAAATGTAATTACTTCTGTATTATTCATAACAATTCCCAATGTCACAGAAAATAAATCATGATTATCGTCTGTTTTGACCTTATTCTGTTTCTGATTATACTTTGCATTTTATGTTACTTTGAACAGATTTCCAATTATTGAGATATATTTATTTTTAACATAATGAGCAATAATACTATTGGGGTATTGTTATTTTCTAAGATACTGTTTTGCTATGTAGCTCAGGCTGGCCTGGAACTCTGAATCCTCCTTCCTTAGTCTTCTGAATTGCAGGGATTATAGGTACACACCACTATGCCTGGCTGGGCTAGTGGTTTTACATTACTGTGTAAAGAGGAGCTGAGTCTATCATTGCATTAAAAAGTTAAACTCTAATCACTCCCAAATCAAGTTTAGACCAATTGCAAGATCACTTTTTCTTCCTATTTATGCTGACATATTTATTTCATATAAACAACAGCAGGCAGCAGTGAAATACTACAAAGATCTGCCACTATCTAGGTGGACTAGCTAGGACTTCATACCTAAGAACTTCTGAAGAAGAAAGGCACAGCTGTCAAATCAGTAAAGCAGTTACATAAAAAAGAACTTCAGGCCAGAAGTGGTGGGGTGCACCTTTAATTCCAGTACTCTGGGGGCAGAGGCAGGCAGATCTGAGTTTGAGGTTAGCCCAGTCTACATAATGCATTCAGGCCATCCAGGGTTATACAGTGAGACCATGTGTTAAACAAACATTCATTTCAGATGCTAGATGTGGTAGCATACTACTGCAATCCCAGCATTTGGGAAGTTGAGGCAGGAAGATCATGTGTTCCAGACCAGTCTGGACTACATAGTTGGACCTGTCTCAAAAGAAAAAAAAAAAAAATGTATTTTTTTTTCAAGGTAAGAGTTTCCTGCTGAATAATAGCTAACTCCAAACACTGCTGCCTCAACAGGAACAGAAAATGAATTATTATGAAATTTCAACTTTGCCTAGATAAAAATCTAATTTTTTGGATAAAAAATTATATAACCTTATACAAACTAAATCACCTTATTTTTTACTATTTCGTTCTGTTAAAATTCCATAATCATATCATTCTAATTTTTCCACATAACAACGTTGTTAGAACAATTTGTATAGATGCTATTTGGTATCAACAAGTATTTATGCTTTTAAAACACAACCAATAACATCTTGGTGAATGTTTAGCACTGATGAGAAACAGTTTCTGCCAAATAACATCTCCAAAGTAAAACCTATTTTAGAATTTAGTGTACAGTATTTAGAATTTCCAAAGAAGTATTCTTAATATTTTAGACCATTTGAAGAATGGCAATAATCAAAACACTTCAGTACCTTGGGAACTATCAAACTGGGGAGGGGCAGGGAATGCAGGCATCAGCCACATTCCCCTCGATACTGTCCTACCACAATATGGGAAAGAGTCCCCTCATGTATCCTCCACATCACTTGAAACAAGCTGTCAAACGCTAAGCAGGTTATCTGAAATTTAAAATAGGTTTCATTTAATCAATGAACCTAGAAAACTGGACCTGTTTCTTTATGAAGCAGGTGGGCTTGAACTTATTTTGCTCAAAAAAAAAAAGTTGTAATTTGCTACTCTTGATTTCCAATAAAATGCATATTCCACAAACATGAAAGTGATATTTTTAGTTTTTTTTTTTTTTTAAATTGTGTTGATTAGGAGCTGATTTGTTAAAATCTAACTCCTTTTAACTGTACAGTCTTGTAGCAGACAACATCCAGTTGGTCAAATTAGGACTGCTCTGTGCCAAACTTAAGTAGATGCTACAAATGGCTATTTGCAACAATAAATATAGTTAACAAAACAACAGGTCAGGATGGGGATGTCGCTCAGCTGGTAGAGTGCTTGCCTAGCATGCAGTAGATGGAACCTACAAGGGTTCCATCTCTAGGGGCATAGAAACCTGGTACTGAAGGGGCAGAGGCAGGAGGATTAGAAGTTCAAGGTCATCCTCGGCTTGAGGTCAGCCTGGGCTACATGACACCCTGTTTCAAGCTGGACAGAGGTTGTATAGGAATGGACCAGATATGGTGTGGAAAACAGAGACCAAAACAAGCTAACTCTTAAGACTAGAAAAGGTGATTTTCTTATTTGGATGAAAACCTTTATATGAATTAAATTACAGCAATAATTTCCATTTAAAACCTCCATTTAGGCCGTTTTTAAAATTATGGACTTTCTAATGAAATGTAGTGACATGAGGGAAGGAAAAAAAAAATCCAGAAAATTGATTAGCAGGAAGTAGGCATTCAAAAGTGATTTGTGTGTAAATTTCTAATTATAGCATGCTAGGGTTTTGTTTTTCGGTAGAAAAAGAAAACCACATTACTATGATAATGCCAGACTTTGCTTTTTTTAATTTTTGAAAGTTGGCTTAAAGCAGAAGGCAGATTATTCATAGAGTCATTCTGGAGAGGTATCTGAGCTTCTACAGCACAGACATATAGGTGGCTTTTACCATGCAACATATATTTATTACTCTAAACCAAGAGGTCTTGTTTAGTAGCTTTTACAAGAAGTCTATTTTAATCATCCAAATCTGAAGAGAGAAAACTATTCGAAGCCTTCTTAAAGGGCTATAAAACGACCGTATTAAAAACACAAAAACAAACATTTTACTTTTGAGCACAGTATTTAGTTCAACAGTAGAGTTATGACCTCCAATAAAATCCAGTCACAAACTAACATATTCATAAGGCTGTCAATCAAGGCACTTTATGCCCATTCAGAACATTTAAGGGCCTCAGGATTTAGCACAGAGAAAAGTATTACAGCTGTGGGGTCCCCCCCCCCTTTTAATTCATGAGAACCATAGCCTTTATTTATACTATGGGGTGAAAAGATGTCCTTTTTAGCAAATCCTACCATTCTGCTGTTTTGCATTTGAAACACGGTCCAAGTGTTCTGAGTAAGTGAAGTGTACAAATTGTATAAGCTTTTATATAAGCAATGGCATAACTGGAGTTTCAGTTCAATATCTTCCAACTCTTGAGAGGCTTAATTCCAAAAGGTAACATTGCCTCCTACAATCCTTTTCAACTAAATATGATTATGTTTATTATCAGAAAATTGTACTTTGCCGAAACATAAGCCATTCATCTTCCTCAGCTTTGCTTTCAAATTCATCAAGTTTTGACACCTGTTTCACTAACGCATTCTTTTTGTACTGGAAAAAAAAAATGAACCCTGTCCCACAATATACACAAGTTATTGGGCAAATATTTGGATTTTTAAAAATTGCATCCAGGTTTAGTCATACCATTTAATGTATATTAAGGATTCAGCTCTAGTATTCTAGGAGCTATAGGAACATGCTTTTTAACTTTTTTTTTTTTTAATGGAAACTCCATCGCTTTTTTTCTGAAGAGTTATCCCAGTAATCTGCCCAAAGACAGCAAAGACTGCAGTTCTGTGGACTGAAAAAAGTAAGGAGTCCAATGAAAATCAGGAATAAAAATAGGACTTCTACCTGCTTCAGGCGGCCCTCTCCACTGCACACTTCCAAATACACCTAACTAAGGTCCAGTTCCCCCCAACATCCTAGTTATGGGGTTCTGGCTTCTATCTTTAGGCTTCTAGAGGACCAGAAGCGAAATACGAGACTCCACGTGAAACCAAACCGCTGAGCGGTCCGCCCGGACCGGCAGCTTCACAAGCCCAGGACGCAGGGCGTCCGTCTAACTCCACCAGAGTGGCGATTTCAAACCCGGCCTGGAGAGGGAGGGATCAGGAACGTAATGTGACGGGCTCAAGTGACAGCGCCCTCTCTCCAGCCCAGCCCTCCCGGTGGCTGCGCGGCGCTGGCGCCCGCCAGGTGTGTGCACGCCTCGCTCCCCCGCGTGTGGACACCGTGCCCGCCCCAAGAACTGGGGCAGGGCAGACCCTGAAGCCCCAGCCGCGTCCCCACGCAGCCTCCCGGGGGCATGCCGAGGGTGGGGGCCTCCCCAGGTGTTTTGGCGGGTTTCCGGACACGTGCGCCTCGCGTCCTCCCCACGTCCCCGCAGCGCGGGCAGAGCCCACCGCGCCGGGGCGCCCGCGACGCCGCTCACCTCCATCCCCGTAGGTCTCCACGCCGTAGCCGTCCTGCAGCCCGTTACTCCAGGTCCCTTCGTAGCGGGCGGGGGTGCACAGGCTCTGCCGGACCCCGTAGCGCCCCTTGAAACCATGTGACCACTCCCCCCGGTACATCCACTTGCCCTTCGTCTCCACCCCCAGCCCGTGCCGCTTGCCCTGCGCCCAGTAGCCCTGGTAGGTGTTGCCGCTGGGCCAGGTGTAGCCTCCGACCACCTCGAAGCCGTGCGACCAGGAGCCCGAGTACTCGCCCTGGCCCTTGGGCCCCGTGCAGATGCCATGCCCGTGCGCCTTGCCCTCCTCCCAGCCGCCGCAGTAGGTGCCGCCATCGTCGAAGTCGAACCTTCCGCCCGTCATTCGGGGGGCAGCCCCGGCGCGCTCCCCGCGGGGGCACCGACGCGGGCAGAGCTGGGCACGGCAGGGTGTAGTTCGGGGGTGGGGGCCCGGCGGGCGAGCTCAGGACTGCGCCCCGGGCAGCTCGCGCCGCCGATCCGCTCCAGTCCGACGCCGCCCCCGTCCTCCCCTCCTCTTGCACCGCCGCCACCTCCGCCTTCCTCCTCCTCCTCCTCCTCCTCTGTCGCCGCCGCCCGGGCCAGCGCCGCGCGCGAGAGGACAGCACGGGCTCCGGAGCGGACCTTCAGCTGCTCCCGCCCGCCCACGTGAGCCGGGCGCCGCCCCGCGCCCGCCCCTCGTCCCCTCCCCAGGCGCCGAGGCCCGGCCCCGCCAGCGCCCGCCCCGCCGGGCCCTGCCCCCAACTCCAGAGCCAACGCTTGCCCGCGGGCGGGCGCGGGGTCCGCTGGGCGCACGTGTGTAGCGCAGAGGGATGCGGGTGGGAGGGCGAGTGTAGCCGGGAACGCGCGATCCTCAGGAGGGTGGAAGAAGGCGCGGCTGCCTGTGTGGGAGACAGGCTTTGGGGGGCCGGAGCCGCCTGTGTTTGTTTTTTTGTTTTTTCAGTTATGTTTAAGCTCCTGTAAGTGCGGCCACGTGTGTGATGAGGGAAAACTCTGTGGTGTTTGCATGGCGTTTGTAGTTGCATTTTTTTTTCCAGCATTCCAACTTGTGCGCTATTGCATTTGCTATGCTCAGCTGTCATCATGAATTAATATCCTCCAAATATATGTCTGCATGTGATAAATCTGCGGCAGCCTAGATATAATTGTGCAGAATGTTCTTTTACACCTACCCATTTCAAAGCACATGTGTTTGCATTTCTTTAATGAAGATCCTGGGGGAGAGCAGTGCCGTTTGAAAAGCGTGGAGTATATTGGTTTGTTTTTGATTTGTAATAACGAAGAGGAGGTTTTTTATCTGGCTTTCCATGAGCATAGGACATGGGCTTTTACATTCCAGCCTGCTCCCTCTAATGCCTCATCTGTTCTTCACAACTTCAGAAATTCTTCAGCCTAGAGCTGTGTACCCAACAGGCTCTGTCTGTGTATGTTGTTCGAGTGCCTGGAATGTACACCTGGCACTTCTCCACTGGTACCCACGATTTAAGAAAGTCAACAGAAGTTTTCAAGGAGGAATATGGTAAGTAAAGCTCTTTAAACTTAGAAGCTGTGACCTACTAAACCAGGAACAGATGTCAGCTGATCTACTTTCCAGTGACAACACTGCCTTGTTGAACTCACTTTAGACTCCTGTAAACTTTTCAATCTCTCTCCCACCATTTTCTAAATGACAGGATTTGCTCTTCCTATGTTAGGTAATAACTAGGTAAACTGTTGAGTGCGGAGTTGAGTGAAGAATTCAAGAGTTGGTAACAGGATAGTTGTCAGTACTGCCTGTCCAGGAGGAGAGTGGTTCCCAACCTCATCTTTACAGTAGCAGTGGGGAAAATTTTCTAAGTTCATAGCCAGAGGTCTTAGATGGTCTTTCAGAGAAAAACCCCTGCAGGGCATTCCTGGTACTCCTTAGGTTGAGGGGCTGCTTTGAGACTGGGTGCACACCTAGGGCGCTCACTAGGTACTTGATTATCACATAAAATGTAAGAACAGGTGTCAGGAAGACAGCCAGGGAAAAATAGTCTTTCCTGCACAGAATAGGAACTGGAATTGACCTTGATTGTCTCTCAGAACTGGAGCTGGCCTTTCCTGCTTATCTGTCTGAAAGACTAAAAGAAAAATCTCAGTTTACACTGAGCCAAATCACCAAAGAGAATTAGAAACCCTCAACATGGGGCTGCCTGCAGAGTTGCCAGGAATAGTGCCTACCCTAGTGACCTGAAATAATTAGGCATCTCGATCAGCATCTTGTCCTGGACTGGGGATTGATTTAGGCCACTGGGAAAAGGAGGGCCTAGGGCTTTGAACCTGAGCCACCATTTCTCTGTTACGGGAAACACCAGACTCGGGAACTCACATAGACAGACCCAGTTCCACCTGTTCTGAGGTGCTGTTTGATAGGAAGAGCAATGGAATTATACAAGTTGGTATTTTTCTCTCTCTCTTTCAGCTGCCCCCTCCCCAAAAGATTAAGCTTTTCTCTGTTTGGTTTTTGTTTTGGACACACCTCTATGAATTAGGATCCATATGCTCTTTAAGAGCTATAGATTTTTAAGCATTTGCTTTTTATTTATGACTTTTCCTAATGAATCTTCACATATGAAGAGTTTCTGGAATACACTGGACATTACACGATTTTGGCATCTGCAGTAACTACTTGGTCATTCACGGTGGACCAGCAAAGAATGGCATTGTATACATATCTGGGCTGATACACATGGAGGTTTGGATGGGATGATAGACAATGTCATTTACTTCTTAATCTTCTTTTCTGCCTAGCTCCCTTCCTTGGAAAGAACCCTATGTAAAAGTGAGAGCCTTCCACCAGATGTGTGCTATCAAATTTCACCTAAACTTAATCATAACCTAACTGCCATTTACTTAGTCTCCTGGAAGACAGTGTTGAGCTTATACTATCATATAAAACAATTTTTGGCAAAGTAAACACATAAACCCTGTTTCCATTTACCTGTTGGCACCACAATGAAATGTTTCCCTACCACACAGATGTGTACATAAATGGAAGTACTGACGGTCAATGACTATAGTAGGAGACGATAAAGAGGACCAGAAGAAGAAGCAGTATGCAGTACAGAGAATGATGGCAGAGCAAGCAGATCACAGCAGCGGAATATGGTTGCAGTTTTCTAGTCAGAGCTAGTAATGTCCTTATTTTCCCTCTCACTCTGAACCTTTGCCCTGGATAAGGGAAGGGGTAGTTGAATTTAGCTTTAAGAAAGGATTAGTAAGAACAGAATGTGAACGTTGGTGTGACAGGTGGGATGGGGGAGGTCATTAAAGCCCAGGGGCCAAGCACCACTCCAGAAGTTTGTTTACCTCCATACTTAAGACCCAGCTCTTGCAAGTTTCTCTTCTAAAAACTTTTATAATTGAACAATAAACTGCTTTGAGTGTGACTGTGTCCAGTTCACATGTTGGTAAGGATGTTTTGCTTAGAATTTGAGGATGCTGTGATTTTTTTTTAAATTAGTGATTTGATTTCACCAGAATTTTATTAAATTCTGAGAATTTTAGTAAAAATTTGCAAATGACAAGATGGTTAAACTATCAGTGATGACATATATGTTCATTGTCTAAGGAGCATTGAATTGAAGTGTATAAAACACATATAAGTAAAATCAGTTGTGTCATTCAAAGTGAATATCGCTAGCTTGATCTATAAAATCAAGCAGAAAGACTTGATTATTTGTAGTAATTGAAGTGTTCATAAAAATGTTAAATTTCCATAATAAAAATTCAGAACTAGGAACTTAGGCTTTACAGACAGCACAAAATCAGAAGAATTCCAATGTTAATGACTTTCAGATCTTTTAAGGCAATTACTATGTGCCAGAAATTGTGTTTAGACATTTTATCTGTTTTTTTTTTTTATGTACTGTAGATTGAACCCAGGGCTTTGCATATACTAGGCAAGCACTCTACCACTGATTACATCCCCAGACCTTTTAAAGTTTTATTTTGAGAGAGGATATTGCTAAGTTGTTCATCTTGATCCTTGTGCCATAACCTCCCCAGTGTGTGGATTAGGGGCACATGCAAGTGCCATGCTTCTCTCTTACCATCCTTTGTGGTAGTGTACTTTGAGACCTCTCAATTGTAGAGAGGAAACAGCCTGGATCTAAAGGGGTGGTCAAGATGGTTTTTATTTTTTGTTTGGCTGAATGAATTGTAATGTTACTCTCTAGAATTTTAAGATCAAAACAAAGAAGATATTAGAGAGGTTGTGGAAGATACATTCATTTCAGAGAGGAGGACAAACCCCAGATGACCCAGACACACCACAGCTGAGGTGTGGCTTAGGGGTAGACAGCCTGCCCATTGTATATGAGGCTTTGGGTTCAATCCCCAGCACTGCAAACAAATAAAACCCAGAAATATACACCAAGGAAATGCTTAGCAGGTCTTTGAGTAACAGTGATCAAAAACTAAAAGTGAATCAGTAAGTAAGTCTTTCTCCTCTCGGTAGAATCTCCTTTTGAGACTTTATTCACTCACGCCTTCGGAGGCCTCCTCTTGTCAGCATTTTTTTCAGGTCACTACTCTCTGTTCTTAACAGGGCTAGTGGCTCATCCACTCCTCGGCTGTTGACTCTTCCCTGCCATGGCCCTGTACAGCATCGTTCTGGCCTCAGCATCTCTCACTTCATGACTGTTATCTTAGAGTTCAATTCCTCAGACATGACCTGGATCCAGCCTTAACCCAGCTGTAGGCCAGTTCTGAAAATAGGAACTTTATAATTCTGCTCGGTGACAGCATTCCTTTATCTTTCTCACTCTCCCTGAAGAAACCACTGACACTTACAAATGTCTGTACTCCTTAAGGTACCCTTTGACGTCTAGCCTGGAAACCCTTGGGAGTCATTTCTATGTCACTGTCCTTGGCACTCAGTTACCTTTTCACAGTGGCCTCCTGGTGTTATCTGACTACCTGTGCCCAATCTTAAACCACTGCTTCCCATTCCCTGCTCTTGGAAGTCCCTTGTGGACATAGTCATACCATTTACCAGTTGCCACTGCTAATTGTGACTGTGAACCCTGTGCAAACACCCCAGGGCAGATCTCTTTCTGGCCAGCCCCAGGTGTTTGTTGCTATCCTCTAGCCTCTGTCAGCCCAAGCTCTAATTAGACAGAGACCTTTGGCTTTCTTTCACATAGGAAAGGAGTGACATATGGGAACAGTTAATCTTCCTCTTTTAAGGACTTATACCTGTGTTAGCTTTCTGTTGCTGTGACAAAACACCTGAGAAAAATCAGCTTATAAGAAGAAAACTTCGTTTTGACTCAAAGTTTCAGTCCAGGCCTGTTGGCCCTGTTGCCTCTGGGCCTGTGGTGAAGAAGTACATGATAGGAAGTGGAACACGGTAAAGGAAACTTGCTGCTTCATAGTGGTTGGGAAGAAAAGAGAGAGGAAGAACCATGATTCCGTTACCCGCCCCCCCATCAAGAACACACCTCAATGGCCTAATTTGCCCTCCTCCCGAAATGCACACAGGAAAGAGCTGCTTTTTCCTTTCTAAGACCTCAGCCAATTCTTTTACATTTGCTTTAGTTTCTTTCCTTAGCCAGCAAACATGTTTTGGTGTCCTCCATAGTCAAGCTCCTGATTTCTTGGTTCTCTTTCTCCTCATTCGCTCTGTGCCTCATCTCAAAGTTGCAGACCTCAGAATATATTACAGTACAGCCTTTACCTGCCCTCCTCTGATTCGCATACCACTTGATTAAGATTCTGTTCTCACTAATCTAGTAAAGCTTAACTGGAAGTCGGGAACCTAGCGTTTCCTAGATGAAATGGCCTGGTCTTTAGCGCCCATCCTGCTGGTAATAGCTACAAACTTGGTAGTTGTGAGCACTTATCTCCTTGACTTCCATGAAACCCACCTCTCTTTCCCCCTTCATCTCCCACCTCTTCAGCTAACTCATTCTTGTTATTTTACTTTTGTCCTTTTCTAGCCTCAGTAGTTTTAAGCTAGTTGCTGTATTCTAACCTTTAACTTCATGGTACCAGAATTTAGTGCAGTTTCCGGATACTTGTTGGCTAGTACAGCTAGGCAGCTCTGCCCTAGAGGTTAAGTCTAATTTAGAAACAGTCTAATTCCTATGTAAAAACACCAGCTGAGCCATGTGTAAATCTCAAGGGCGGTGCTTAGGTTTCTTCCCATGACTGGTCTCTGTGGCCCTCTGCCTGCTCTTTCTAATCAGGAAAACTACCTGTAGACCTATACAGCAGCATCTGGGTCCAATAGCAGACCTCACATAGGATTTCAGGAAAGCTCTAGCAATGAAAAAGGTAACAAGAGAAAAATAGGAAGCTTAGTAAAAAAATAGTTGTGAGCTTGGAGGCACAGAGTGGACTGCAGGTCTGTGGTTTGAAGACCTGAATTAGCTGAAGTAGGGTGGTGTAATTCAAGTGCTCCCAAGGCAGAGGCAAGAGGATTTCTGTAAGCTGAGGCTATCCTCAGTATACACTTGGTGACTAGTACAGTCAGGCTATCTTGCCCTAGAGCCTAAGTGTAATTTAGAAACAGTCTGATTCCAGTATGAAAACACAAGCTGAGTCTTGTGTAAATCTCAAAGTGAGAGATTTATATGGTGAGTTGCAGGCCAGCAAGGGCTACCTAGGGATACCCTACCTCAAGCAAACAGTTAAACAAGTAGAATGAAGCCTTGAATCGAACCACTAAATACACATATGCATATATGCTAACTGTCTTATGTTTGGAGATGTAGGTATTGCTCAGAGTTGGATCTTAAGGTCTTCAGAAAATATCTCAAAGACATAAGAGATAAAAATGAAAAATTATAAAAGCACACAAGAAACACCTGTAAGTAGCCAAATGTCCTAAGATGTCAGAAGTCAGAGTAACCTTGGAGATTGCTGTGCTTGGACTTATTTTGAGGAATTGTGGGTATTATTGTTTAGCTCTGGAGTATAGCAAGGTTCAGTCTTTCAGATGCTGCAGTGGAATGAACTGAACAGGACACCCTGCAAAGAAAGGAATAAAGGAATCCATGTCTGTGATGGGGAGAGAAGAAACCTACTAGGATGCCTGGCCTCTGAAAAGACATGACCATGCCTTCATCTCCTGCACACACACACACACGTAAAATCACATTTGGTCATAAATCGAAGAGTTGCTTCTAAAGATATGGCAGAACTCTGTATTTGAAACAAGTGAGGGATGACAAGGGAATAGAAACATGTATTTGGGAGTGTTGGCATTAAGATTAAAATTTGTGGAAATTGATGTGCTAACCTTTTCATAAAGCACCTGACTAAAGAGGAGAGGCACATAGCATTGTTGAAATAAGAACTGAGGAGTAAGTCAGCTAAGTGACTCATAGCTGAAGGAAGGACAAAAATCAATTATTAGGCAGTAAAAGAAACGTAAATTATAAATGAGGAATGAATGACTCCAAGTCCTTTGGAGTGAGATTTGAAACAACAATCAAGAGTAGAGAAAAGACTTTCCTCCAGCTGAATGACAAGGGGATGCTTTATCCTCACTAAATGTTGTAGCCCCAGCTGCATACCACCTCAGCATACACAGCGCCACAAAGCCCTCAGAGGACTCTTCGGTAGACTGTAATCCAGATAAAGCCTAAACTTCTCTTCCCTGTTCTCTTCATGCTTGAGCATTTATGTCTTGCTGTGTGTTTTACTTACCGTGTTTGTCCAGCAAGTACTTTTAAAGCTCCTTCAGATGTTAGAACTCCCTGCGTGATGGCCTTACAAGTGCACTTCCCTTCATGGATGTCTCTTCAGGAGAGTCTGCAGTGAGGAGGGCCCTGGCAGACAGCCTCCAACTGCCATGACTTCAGATCTGCAGTGCTCACAGGCCATGTTTTGCCTTGGCATCCATCTCTATAGCAAAGAGGAAAACGCTACATCTTGCCTTCAATACCAAAAATAAAAACAGAGAAAAAAAGGAAGCAGAGTACCTGGCAGACCTCATGAACTCTAGAAGTAACAAATACCACACACAGTTAGAAATTACTCCAGCTTCAATGATGGGGGACATGTGACATGTGACATGAAAGGAAGCTGCCAGCTTTGAGAGGACTCAGGAAGGACAGTGTTTTGCCTGAGGCCCAGGCTGTGATTCAAGCAACTCTGCCTCTTGGGTTATTTGCTCAGGCAAATTTTGAGGTGTTAGATATGTCAGTGGTGTTAAAACATGCACGAAAATGGTGATATGCCCCAATGTAAGAATCAGTGCATATGGATGGGGAACTATAGTCGTGCTAGATCATCTGCTACCAAGAATTATGTATCATTGACAAACAGTTCTTGGTAAGTTATTTCATCTTGATAGAGAAGGAGGATTTGACCATGGGACCAAGTGACATTCATCCAGAGTCTTTCATTGTGAGCTGGCTCTTAATGGAATTTGCCAAGAAAAACATTGTATAGACTTGAAGCAGTCTGTTTTAAATAGGATATGGTAAATCCAACATCAAGATGAGCAGGACCAAAGGGCAAAAGAAGCTTCAGAACCAGTGGCCCAGACCTCCATGTCCTCCTGTGGGCTTGTCCTGGCATTCCGCTCTCCAGCTGGTTCCTGTGTTAAAAAAGTCCTCTACAGTGAGCTAAAGGGGGAAGGAAGACTGCATTTAGTTGATGGATAGATGGGTTTGGGGGATGTGTGAGTCACAAATGAATGGAGGACTATTATATCCACATTCAGAAATGACTGTGAAAGTCTGGACAGATAAAATGACCCAATGGAGAGAGCTGTGAGCTGTAGCTCTCATTGTATATTTTATGTGAGTAGAAAAATGGCACAGTGTCCATATATATGTATATTTCATAGGATGTTGTCAGCAGCCTGGGCATCTACCCAGGGACCTTGAAGGAGAAGAACCGGAAGAGTGGAGAGTTAAGTATATGTAGGGACATGTGGATGAATGTATGACTGAAGAGGGATTTTGACAGATCTATACAAGAAGCACTGAAAACACAAGCAGGCTACGGGACCAGGACACTTGATGTCAGTCGACCTTGTTTATCAGTCATGCTAGATCTGGAACACGTGAATTTAGTAGCCTTAGCAGCCATGATGGAAGTTATGCATGGGCCCACTAGCAAGGAACTTCCCCCTGCCCCAAGGCCAGCATAGTTACTGCTGACTCTCATTGTCTAGCCTGCCAACAACAGAGACTCTCCTGAGAGTAACAATCATCTACTTGGTGGCAGGTTGACTTCCCATGTTCCTTCCAGCCCGGAAATACCAGTGGTTCATCTTGACTGAGATAGACAGCTAATCTGTGAATGGGTTTGCCGACCTATCCAAAGAGCAACACTATCCTGGATTGCTGCATCCACAGGCATGGAATTTCACGTGATGTGTTCTAGCGAGGGTCCACTGAACAGTGAAGAATGTTCCAGAGGGATCCCTAATTATGGGGCCCACTGGCCTTATTACATTCAAAGCTTCCCTTCGGGATGAAAGACTCATGAGCATTGTTTTCAACATGCGGAGAGCTTCATAATCAAGAGAAGCTTGTGGTGGTCATGGACATTCACCCCTCATATCTTCCTTCAAGTGCTGAATGTGGGGAGCGGAAGGTGTGTGGGTAGCCTCCGACTGCTGCACCTTTGATCTTGATGATACTTGTATCAAGGTCACAAGCTTCCAAAGCTCTTGAGAGCCAATAATAGAGCACAGTGGAATTACTTACAAGAGTTAGACCACTTCTTTACAGCAAGGCCTCTTGTGATGGGTGATAGTTTCTGTGTTCCCCATTTATCTAAACTTTCTCAGGGCTGCTTCAGCCTGAGGCTACTCTGTACACCTTTCCTTTGCCTGCACTGGGATGTAGAGACTTCCTCACCTACTTCTGCCTCTGTGACCTTTATGCTTGACCTATGTTCCTCCTGATTAAATCTTTTGTATGTCTAATTCTGTCTGGTAGCTGCCTCTTGGAAACCTGCACAGAGGTACCAGTTGATCTTTAAATACACCCTCTCCCTCTCTTCTTCCTTCCCTTCTTATCCACCTCCACCTCTCCCCCCACACCCAACATTTACAGCTACATCTTGGTCAAAGGTGAAAAGTGTAATCCAGAACTTTATAAAACCTAATGAAAATTCAGATTTATGGTCATTGAAAAAGAATGAAGAAGCTTTCTGATACGGGAAAAAACCCCCAAGTTCTCCTAGGTGGGAAAAAGGAAGGAACAAGACAATGCTTGTAATGTGCAGTGTTTTGCTGTACTTGTACATGTGAACACCTGTGAAAAGATACAAGAAAAATCAAGGGAATAGGAATGGAAGCTTCCCAGAAGAACTATTTGATTGCTTTTATTTGAATCTTGATATTATTCTGCTTATCGCCTATCAAATTGAAATGTGATCTTTAGCACCTTAGCATTTTATAATTTTAGTTATTTAAAGATATATATTGAATACTTAATTGCATGGAACTGCCAGTCAGTCTGCAGATGATACAATAGCATGGGGTAAAGATGTGTAGACTGGGTGAATACTAGGTCATCCCTAAATGGAAAAAGACTGCCCAGGCCCTTCCGATGGTATAGGTGACTTCTGACTCATCAGTTGATTATGTAACTCTTAGATTGTGGGCCTTCCTGTGACAGAAGTGGACATTTAGACCCCTTTAGCTCCATTCTGACTAGCATGCCAGTCCTACTGAATTTGCTGGGTTGAAAGTTTTGTTATTGCTAGAAAGAAGTATAAAGCATTTTGATTGAAGTAATGGCCCACACTAAAGCATACCTCATTTCTATATCTTTGATTCATATTAGATACTCATTTAGGCCTGGCACTTCATCCAGTGAAGGTAAGAATCCTGTGGTGAACATTTTCAAAAGGTATTGTCCAGGTTCAACCTCATTCTCACAATGCCTCTGTGCCCCTGCGGTCCTAAGGTATCTCTTTGATGAGTCATTACTTAGAGCAATCTCTAGCAAAACTCCCTTGCTGACAATCACTTGGGGGCGCTTGTAAAATTTACACATACTTATGTTTTTCCCTTGATGAATTCTGATTCTGTGTGTTTGTATTAGACTCAACAACCTGTTTTTAATAATACTCTTGAGTATTCTTCAGGAAAATATTGATGTATTGTTGTCTTCTCTTAGATTCTGTACACCAATCAGATACATTCAAGGTTGCCTTGCACCAATAATCCTAATGATTTCATCATTTTTGCATAAATTCTCAAAGTACTTTGTGAATTATAAACAGTATCTTCTTGTTATAAAAAAATTCTGTGTGTGTCTGTGTGAGTGAATGCCACGTGTGTACTGGTACTCACAGAGGGTCAGAAGAGGATGTTGGATTTCCTGGTGCTAGTGTTACAGGGGGTTGTGAGTCACTCATGGGTGCTAGGAACCAAACTCAGGTCCTCCGGAAGAGTATTAAGTATTCTTGACCACTGAGCCATCTCTCCAGTTCTCCCTTTTGTCATTTAAAAAGCAAAATTCAAAAGACTGGAACATGTCTCTTAAGGATAAATACACAATGGACAGGAAACATTTAGAAAAGAGAACAAACCATTAACCAGTCACCCTGAAACCCAGCTATTAATAAAACGCTGAAGACTATAGCTCAGTGGATGGATTTTTAAGATCTTCATCTCTGGCCCAGTACCACAAGTCTGACTTTAGAGAGGTGTGCTGTCTCTTGGTGCTGATGATCTTGAGATGTCTACCTCTTTTACTCACCGAAGAAAAGCTGAGGCCCAGACTTGGGCTGAGGCTGAAGGAGAACTGCCTTTGGGTGACCACACAACAAAGTATTCCTGTCCAGCTCTCAAGACTTCCAGCCAATTGACGGTCATACTCTTGATCTGATTGGCAGGTTCTCTGGCCACTGTGTCTGTTAGGTACATTGACCTTTCCTTGTCCGGAGTGCCAGCACCAGGAAGAGTTGCTTTTCCTCCATCATTGCTGAGGTTTAGAGCAGTGTGGAAATAGGAGAAGCTTGGTGCCGAGCACAGGAGAGACGATATATCCAAGGGTCCTGGGACCACCTCTTACAGAGGTTTTTTTAAGGCACTGTTAAAAATTATATGACGAAGGAAACAAATTTTTGCTACTATTATGAGAAATTAGATTATTGACCACTGAGTCACACACACACGAACTATTCTGTCTGTAGTCTTTGAAATAATTGTCTTATCCATTATGGTGTACATTTTGTCTGTGGTTAGTGTCTTAAGTGGGCTGAAAACAAGTGAGGTTTGTATTTATTTATGCTAAGATTACAGGTGTGTGCTACTATGCTGGATTTTATGCAGTGCTGATCATTGAACCTAAGGCTTTGTGCGCACTAGGCAAGCTTCGGCCAGCTGAGCCACACCCACAGCCTTCAAATGATGTCTTTGTAATTTACTTTAATTTTAAAGTCCTCATGTTACTTTCCTTCAAACTTTAGCCTTACTTTTTTCTATTTATTCATCTATTTAACATATGTGAAGGTGTGTGTGTGCACCATGTGGAGGTCAGAAGACAGCTTGTAGTAGTTATCTTCCTTTATCATGTGGGTTCTGGGGAATGGAACTCAGGTCTCCAGGCTTGGCAGCAAGTGCCTTTACCCACTGAGCGATCTCACCATCCCCTTTTATTTTAGCCTTCTTTATTTAGCCAAACTTGCTTCATGTTAATGAAACTATGTTAAAATATTAGTAAATATCTTTTCTTCTCTTTTCAGTTATTCAGTGGTGTGACTACAGTCTTCACACTTTCCTTTTGTTAATTTGCTCAGAACTGCCTGTAAGGACTGCAGGTTCTTTGTAATAGGATGACCTGTGATGGGTTGAAGGTCTTTAGGTCTTAGTGGTATAAATCCATCATATCACTGTAAATTGCTGTGCTACAGAAGGTAAAGTACTGCTATAAAAAATAGCAAGGAACATTTTCCTTCAGATTCCAAGGTCAGGAAAGGCCTGTCCATCCATCTGTCCATCTAATCATTCATATGCCATATATCCACTCACCATCTATCCATCCACTTATCTGTTTACCCACCACTTATTATTACTCAGTCATTTATGTTGCTTCCATCCATCCTTCCAATAGATAGTGCTCAGATGCTTCTGTAAGGAAGGGCCATTTAAGTGGAACTCTGAAGAATGAGTAAAGGATAACCAGGATGTTAAGTGGCTCAGCTGGAGAAGAAGAACCAACCAGTGCTATGCACTTTGAAGGGAGGGAGAAAGGGAATGCATGTTCTAGCTTCCAGAGCAAGAGAGAGAAGGTCTCAGTGAGGGATATGGAATGGCTAGGGGAGACAGGGCCTCCCAGTAAGAAACCTCCCCCATAGCTGCAGGTGGGGCGTAGAAAACAGAAGAAGAAGGTCTGTGCTAAAGAATTTGAGAAATGTTAAATCCCACTCTCTGTTGATTCTAATACAAACCTTGAAGCAAGATGAGGACCCCTCTTCTATAGAACAGAAATAGCTTTGGAAGAAAAATAAAGATACATCTAGAGCACTCTCCTGTGATCATTTACATTTATTATTTTTAAAATTTATAGTCATTGTGTATTTCAATATTAAAAAAAGTAAGGTATACCTCTGTGTGCTTATACTATATTGATAACATAAAGACAACCTAATTTGGAACAGTAATATTGCAACTAACAACCTGGATTTAATGTGACAGATGATGTTTTGCATTTTCAAATGGTAGGGCACTGCCCACTGAGGTGCAGCTTCTGAGATCATCATAGGCAACTTGCTGAATGCCTGGGGACGCCACCATGTGATTTTTCAGGAAGGCTTTGTTTGCACAGTGGGCTGGCTCACCATTTGGCTATGGCTTCGTGGAGAAGTACCAATTCCTATCAGGCATGCCTCTCATTAGTTACAAATAATAATGAAGAAAGACTCAGCACCAAACTCTACCTAAGAATAAACACAAAATCAGTCCTCCAAACCAAGTAACAGTCTGTCATGGAGAGGAAAAGTCTAGAGAGTTTTACCAGACCCCTCAAAATTCCTGGATGAATTCCCATGGGAGAGTAGACTCTGTGTGGAGAATAACCCTAAAAGAGTGGATTACTCCTAGACTTCCTAGAGGTAAAAGGGGAAACTATTTCTTCTCATGTAGAACCATGATGAAAGGATAAATAGTTTCTTTAACACTAAAAAAGGATCATTAGAACTCAAAGTTTGGTAGAGTCAGGAGAGAGCATTAAAATCTGAGGATAAGAAGAGACCAATTTGGGTGAGGTCATAAATTCCGTCATTTTTGCCTATGAGATCCAAGACAGACAAGATTAAAGGGAGGGGTAGAAAGGTCTTTGCCTCCCTGGCCATGTGGCTGGAAGAGATGTTGAACACTAGCCTCTAAAGTTGGTTGTACATACTCTTCCTGGACTTAGGTAGAAAGTGTTAGGAGCCCGTAGGAACCTGGGCTGTGCTCTCAGGCACATATAGAACAATTCTTAAAGAAGTTCTGGAAAGCTCAGAGCAGCCAATAAAAGAAATGTATATTTTGTGACAAGGCAAAAAATGGTGTAGTGCGTATTTGCACATTGATCAGTTTAATGTATTTGAAGTATCAACCAAAGCTGACTTTCAGTGTTCCAAATTATCATGTCTTCCAGTCTACCAGTAATGGTCACCACTTCAGAGGGAGAAGAAGGTGAGGTACAAAGGAGTACACTTGAAACTTCTGGCTTGAAAACACATTTTTAACCTTGGAAGAAATTATATACAAGAGATGAAGACTACTATTTGTAAAATTCAAGTTTGGCTAACAGAAAAGGATCAGTGGAACTGAAGTTTGATGGGGTCAGGAGAGATCAAGATCTGAGAGTACTGAGAGGGTTGGGTGAGGTCACGAGTCCCTGTCCTTCTTGCCTGTGAGACCTAAGGCAGACAAGAAAGGGGAATGGATGGTGGGTTTCTAAAGACCATCAGTTGAAGAACTGAATGTGGGTGTTCACTGTGAGAAACAGATGAGGGAAGCCATAGGGTGACCATAGTTTGGAGAGGTTTAGAACAGGTTGAATATAGATAGAAATATCCAGATATACTCTTGGATAGATTGAGGGTCTGAGGGCTGAAGTGTCTTGGTCATTTCCCTCTTGGACACCTGTTGAGGAATGACCATAGCTTCATGAGATAATCAGAATCAGCTTAGGTCAGCCACCCCAGGATAAAGGGGCCACGGATAGCCTTGTAGTAGACCCTTAAGTGCTACACTGAACCTGTTCTCGATGGGGCACTGATGTCCTTGGGTACTGTGGGTGCTGGGAGACAATGCTTTCCCATTGAGCCCTTTTCCAGGAAATGACTGTTGCTAAAGAGGGTCTCCTAGTCCTAGTCCATCTTAACTCCTTGGCCTCCATGGCTGACTGACTGCGGGGCATTTAATATGTATGACCCCTTGCTTCATCTGGAACAACTCAGAAAGTCTATTGAAATGCCAGAGTTTCTTGAAATGCCTGAAGCTTTGTGCCTTCAGGGAAGGTCTACTTTCTCTGTCTGCTCAACACAACTTGCCTCCCTTCTTTCTGAGTGATACTGTGGAGAGCACTTGCTGATAAGCCTGTAAGTAACTCCTAGTCTGTGTCTACGGGAGTATTAGCTACAGGAGCCTCCCTGGGTCTCTTGAGTCCTGAGGTTGAAGTATGGAGGAGCCTGGAGATGAAGTCTCCTGACCTAACATGGGAAAGAATGACAAGCTGGTGGTCTGTGTGTGGCGGGGGGGAGGTACAAGGGAAGGGTGGGTGTCACAAAGGCAAAGCCTAGAGAGAAGATGTGCCACCATTTGGGAGGCACAGAGCCAAGATTGAGTCAGCTTTGATGCAGAGGTCTGGACAGCCATATGCTGACCATTCGGAAACTGTTGGGAGTACTGGCTGTGGGGACCCTAGATATGAATCTTTCGGCAGCTGTAGCAAGGCCAGAGGTAGGGCTGCACAGATCAAACTGGATAAGACACTTCCACAGCAGCTAGTGAGGACCAGAGGATGATTCTCAAAACAGTGCTCTTCCCTTGCAGCCAGGAGAATGCTAAGCCACCAGAAAATTAGGTCTATTCTTCACCTTCTTTCCTACAATGGAGGTTGAGAGGTGACTGAATATCCCTTACAGTGAACTGTGTTGTAGAGGAGGTATCTGAGATACCTGGAAAGGGACAAAATGTTGTTAGAAATGGGTCTCTGGAATTATTAGCTTTGGTTCTAGATGCAAAATAGTTAAATTTGTACATCTGAGATGTGATGATGTAGAGATATACTATTAAAGGCTAGGAGAACAAAAATGATCACATCAAACAAGCTTCATGTGTGATCTGTATTTACCTATATATCACTTTAAGAGCAGGTCCTTTTGTTTAAATAATTCTATAGTTTATGGACTTTTCAAGTGAGAATTAGTCAAGCTCTCAGCTTGACTTTGAATAATACCCTGGCAACTGAAAATATCAAATCTGTAATACCAGCCTATCAATGTGTATTCTCTCTCTCTCTCTCTCTCTCTCTCTCCCTCCCCCCCTCCCTCTCTCCTTCTCCTCCTCCCTTTTACCCTATCCTTTTCTTTCTCTTCATGTGTGTGTGAGTAGGGATTGAACCCAAGCCAGGCAAATGCTGTACCACTGAGCTATATCCCCAACTCATGTATTGTCATTTTATGAATTGACAGACAAACGAAGAAATACAATTGCTATGATCCAAAGGATGCTTTGCTAGCAAGAAGCCTCCATGCTCTGAAAGGGCAAACAGGCTTTCTTTTTCTGCCTTTTCATTTTCCCACTTGCCTTTATACACATTTTTCTTATTTAGTTTTCACAACACATCAATAACATATTGCTATCGCTTTGACTTTGTACAGGGCATGGAACCTTAACACGACTCTACATTTGGACTGTGGCCTAGCAGAGAGTCAATCCCAGAGCCTGCACTCCTTGCCCTGACAACCTACTGCTCTCTGTATATTTTACGTGATATTTGTAAAAGGTAGAAGAAATCTACAGAGATGTTTTAACTGTTGTGATGGTCAACAGGTGAGTCTGAACATGGAGGGTATGAGCCATGATAACAGGTAGGAGTCCAGTAGATAATGAGGAGAGGTTAGTGGGTAAGTCAGAATCGCTCTCATTTGGTGTCCCACACAGTGCATGCTGTCGTTTGTTATTTATGTGCCTAAGTTCTTCATGTAGAAAACCTGTGCATAGTTACTTCCCAGGAGCCATCACCTGTCCTGTATCCTTGTGCCCTTAATTGGAATGTCTGCGGCTTGTTATTTAACGTCCGTTTCATGTCACAAAAGGAAGTCTTAGAAAGAGTGGTGGGAGTGAGGTTGCACATAGGTGGGGGACAAATCTTTAAGCCTCTTGGCAACACGTGAACACTCCCAGGACTCAGCAGTGAAAAAAAAGTCAACATTTGCCCAACTTTTAAGCTGTGCTGACCAAGTTGTTTCTTCTTTTTAACCGTGTTTCCGTTCCTTGCCTCAAAGCCCTGCCTAGGGTAATTGTGGGGTGCTAATGGTACATGTTTAAAATACAGGATGGAGGCATTTAAAGCTTTTGATGGTGTATGAGAGATTTACTTGGAAATGCTTACGAACTTTTCATTTTAACTTTCCTTTTAATGGAATCTATTTGTATCTCTGGGTTTAGCCTTGAGGACTTGGAGGGAGCGGTGAAAGATGAACGGGCAGTGCTCAGCCACAAGGGGAGAAAAACGTCATCCAGCCCCTAGAATAGCAACAGCAATAAATATGGTCATGCTGCTCTTCTGCTGAGGCTGAAGCGACCGGCGGGATTGCATTTACTCACCCAATAGGCCTGCTGGCTGCAAAGGGGTGGCTCAAGGGTTTGGCAGAATCATGTATAATAGTTGATGCCGCCGTAGAGACTTGATTTCTGAGCTGTGACTCAGCACAGAGAAAAAGAGGGCTCAGAGCACAGAGTTAGAGGAGGTTCAGCACCCATCTGGCCCCAGAGGACACTAAATCAGCTTTCTGGACAGCTGGCTCAGGCTCTTGAGAGTTGAGCCCAGAACTTCCCTGCACATTCGTCTGAGAACTTGCTGTTATCTGCAGCTGCCCTAGCCATCAAGGCACATGCGTAACGAGGAAGGTGAAAAGGAGGGCTCTTGTTGGTCATCAGTTATTTAAAGAAAGCCCATCGGATTTCAGCCACTTGATTGAACAGAATCAGCACCTTTGCCCTGGGAGGACCAATAGGAAGAGCTGCCTCTCTCCTCAAAACCCCTTGTCCTTTCTTTTCCACACTAAGCCATGGGGTTCTTGCTATTTCTGGAACTCCAGGTTCTCCACCCTAATCTGTCCATTTCTGTATATAAGCGTTCCACTTTCATACACTATATGGCCTTGCTTGTGGTTGCAGTTTTCTGCATCTTCATCTTCTTTTGCCACTTTGAATCGTCAAGACTGGGTTTTTACATTTTCATAGCCTGCATACAACAGGAACCTTTGGCCGCAAAGTTTTGAAGCTAAACTAGGCAGCCAGTTCTTCCCATGTGCTTTGGAAACCAAAGCATCCCCTGAATTTGACCTCTTCTTCTTTTTCAGTTAAATATCTCTGTTTTGAAATGATAAAGCCAGGCTTCTTCTCTCTGTGATCTTTGTGGCTCATTGATCTCTCCAACCTGTCCCCACAGGGAAGCACTGGAAGCAGGTTCATTTTGACCACATGTCACCCTTTCTCTTAAGTAGCTTTAACAGGCACAGGCTCAACCCTGGGCTTTCATTTGTCTCAGTTACATGCCGAGCATTTAAATCCATCTGTTCTCTATAGATCACAACATTGTGTTTATTTGAAAAAAGTCTTCTTTTAAAAATTAAAGCCAGTGTGCTTTAAACACAGACTCAGTGCAAAATTGTCACTGTGATCTTAGCGTCTTTAGGCTATTACTAAGACCAATAAGGTAAGTGAAGTTGGTTTTTATAGCACTAGCTCTTGTGTTTATTCTCTCAACATCTCTGGTGACATTAGGTGGTTAAAAAAATCATGCCAGTGTGTTGAAGTTCATGCCAAAGGAACATAGATGACTATTTGGTGCCCAGAATCTGCTGCTGCCAACAGTCTTATCTTGTCCTATTTTTATATTCACAAAGCAAAATCTTAGAGCAATGCTTACAGCATTAGTGATTTCTCTCTTAAAAGCTGTGTCTCTGAGTATTTGTGCCATGTTTCTCATGTGGTCAGAGATAATGCAGACATAAATTAATGTCTCTGTTTACTAGTTAGCACTGAAGAGAACACAGACCAGGGGCATTTGAAAAATAAATTCCAATGTATTTAATCTTAATTACACTAGTCTGAATTCCAAGTATATATACCAAAGGATCTTAAATTGCTGGAAAGATTCTGTTAAGCATGCAAAAGAGAATGTAAAGTGTCTGGGAAGACTCCCTAAATCATTTATTGGGAAATTGTAAAATATAAGCAGTTGCTACCGAGAGAATGGCTCTGAGGAAAGGATAGTTAAATATGCACAAGCACATTTTAAATTAGTAGAAAAGCACTAAACCGTAGGAAACATAGCTAATTAAAAGCTGCAATTTCAAACGTAAGTATGAAGCATCCTCTGTGGAATACGTTTGTCTCAAGATTGTGTTTAACATATTCCAGAGACTTTCACAGTCACAAAGATGTACGAATAGACCTCTGTACTATGGTTACAGCGACAAAGGGAAGGTTGAACTTATTAGTTACACTCCAATACCAGAACACACTGCAAAGTGACTCCTTTCTCTGTGCCCCACTCTTCTTTTATTGTCATATAATAAGTGATATGTGCAGATTATTATCGTAAACATCAAGGTGTTCTTCTAACGGACTCCTAAAAAGAACATGTAATGAAGGAAGGCATTCATGCCTAGCTACTAACAGCATCTAAGGATTTTGTCATTTGTTATTTATTTTGTTAGAAAATTTAATATCTACTTCAAAGTGATTATGATTGTTTATTATATACATTTGAAATAGCTGCAATTCGCTTTAAAAAATAATGTGGTTTTTTTTTTTTTTGAGACAAGGTCTTGCTGTGTAACTCTAGCTGGTCTTGAAAATTGTAGTGATCTTCTGCCTCTGACTCCTGAGAATTGGGATTACAGGCATGTGCCACCATACCCAGCTTAGAATTTGTAAACATAAAGCTCTGAAGTCTAGCCAGAGCATAAGATAGTACCTTTCACTAGAAAATGTTACAGAGTATTAAAAATCAATTCATTTTAACTATTCTGTCATTATTATTATAATTTTTATGCACAAAATACTTGACATAAAAAAAAGCATTCTCAAAATACCACACTAATGATGGTATAAATTACTTTGCCTGGTTTGTAGACAAGAAAGCAAAGTTCATGTTCACAAAGCTGAGTGGTGGCACCATGATTTTAGTTCAGTTCCGGTGGTTGAGTCTGAGCTCTTAACTCGTACTCCATGTTCTGACTGATGTTGATGTGGAATCAGTCATGGTGAAGAATATCCTGGGCACTCATTCAGAACCCAGTCAGTCAGTCAGTGTGTCTAAGTTCATCATTGTAAAGACATGTAAATAAACAGATGTCAGACTGCTAATGCCGATACCTAAATACAGATTGGCTCTAAAGTTGGCTGTACACAGACCAACACAAATCGTGTGTGACTCTGAAGCTGAGGAACTGTTGAAAGTGTGTGGAATTCAGAGCTATTCATTTTAGATCCTCCAATTATCAGAGGGGCTGTGAACTGCATGTCTCAATAATGATTCTTTAGCTCAAAGAGGGAGATTGCTGGGATTATTCAGTGAATACTATTTCTAAAAGCACTTGGTACGTGTTTAGAAGGAAATCAGATATTTAGATATTTGAATGATGGTACAAATTTGTAAAACACGTTGATTCATTTTTAGAATGATACTCTATCCTGCTCCTCAGTTTTTTCCCCTATGGATGCTAAACAGTTTTGGATAATAAATTCATTAAGTTAAATAATTAGTGATGTAAAGCATCAATAGTATTTGCTTATGAGACTAGGAAATCATATGTGGTGATGGTGGGTGGCCAGATCTTCTAGTGACAAGAGTGTCATTTCTAGATGAGACTGCTGAGTTTAAGTCCCAGTTTTAAAACAAGTACTAATAGTATAAGGTTGGGAAGTTTACCTGAGTTCTCTCTGCCTCAGTATTCTTTTCAGTAAAATAAGAATATTCTCTGCCTCAATGAATCTTGCAAATGTTGAATAAAATATCCACACAAAGCTCAGGTCAGACAGAATTGCAGCATAGACATGGGAAAGTGGGTAAGAAATCCCAGTCCTACCTGAGGAACTATTGGCAACTGATGACTACTGGGAGGAGAGATTCAGTCTCATTTAAGGGTGAGATTCTTATTAGGTTGACCCGGCAAGATAAACTGAAACTGAAGAGCATTTGGGGACACAAACCTGACTCAATAGGCCTTATTATATATTAAATTATTATACGTGTACTACATTAATATATAATTATACTATTATATATAATAAGGCCTCTGATATATGTGTGTGTATGATACTCCAGAAATTTGGAGGAGGGCTAATAAAGGGGTGAAGATAGAGGGATCTAAATATGATCAAAATATAGTGCATGAAATTTGCAAAACTACAATAAAAGTTAACTAAAAATACCCACACAAAGCCCTTGAAATACTTCTTGGTATATGGCAAACACTACAAAACCATTTGCTACCAAGTAGTGCAAAGCAAATACTTGTGTGTTTGACTTGCATATGGTCTATATTTGCATGTTCTGAACATGTGTATCATTTGTCATTGTAGAGATAGATAAAAGATGGTAAGTAGAGGTTTCCAATCCTTCCACTGAAAGTGATACTCAGACTGGATCTTCTACTAAAAAATGAAAAATTTAGTGTATTATTAACATGAGTGTTAATAATCTTCTAGTCTCCCTTCTTTGGGAGACTAGAAAATTAATTAGCTTATGGTAAATTACAGGCCCTCTAAATGAGGGCATCCTGGATAAATAAGTTATACTTTGTAGCAAGTATGATTATTTGCTCTGGAATGCATGGAATACCAAAAGACACAGTTTAGCATCCCTGAACCAGGAATGCTTTTGTCTTCAGCTCCTTGGTTTTTGCTCCAAAGGCCACAGGTGATTTATCTACAGCTTTTGCAGGGAAAGTGGCAGTCCTGGCACCTTGAACCTGAGAATTCTAACCAGGGAATTTGTGCTGTGGGAGTTTTCCTGTCTGTTCTGCAGAAGCTGTTCCAAATTATTAAACTTTTTCTTATAGATTATGTGAACTCAGCCTTCTAAATTTCACATACTATTACGCTCTACAATTTTTACAGATGAGGAGACAAGAAGCTGAGTTCTTTTGATCAAGGATACACTAAATTTATAATTGTCAAATCTTATATACATCAGAGAAACCTGGGGGCTTGTTAAAACACAGATTTCCAGGTTCTGTCTGTAGAGCTAAAGGCTCATTGGAATGTGCACATATATGTAACAAGTTCTCAGATGGTGATGAACAGCTTATCAGAGGAACTATTTTTCAAGAATCACTGTGGTAAATCAAATTTGGAAGTCACAATGATTGGTGATCTAGTAAATTACACTAAACCTATAGAGTTCTTTTATGAAATCAATGCATTTAACGGACCATCTATTATCTTGTTCAGTTAGATAATAAGCAATGTCAAAAACAGATTTTTCAAAGACAAAATTTTAAAGCTCTTTTATGCATGCAGAAATATAGAGTTGTCTTCGCTGTCTCTTAATGGTAGCAATGTTAATCCTAATTAGGCACTCAGGAACTGGGTTGGTTGTTCTGCCTTGGCCCATGCCAGTAGTCTACTCCCTGAGAGACTCATAAAATTTGTAAGTGGTCTCTAAGATGTTTTCTCTGGTCTTTCTGCTATCCCAGAGTGAACAATCCTATCTATTCTCAAATACAATTTCAAATTCAAGAGGTTCTAGTTATGAAGTTCTTATGACTTATAATGATATAATTAACTTTCTATTTTCCAAGAAATGACTAATAATGTTAATATTAACCTAACGTTTGATATTTTAGTGGTGATAGTAGAGTTTTGTGGACAATTGAGTTATGTTCAAATTCATGATAAAAATTCTTAAGAATAATTTATAAATAAGGACCCCTCTTTTTCTCATCGGGAGGTACAGTGTTTTTTGGTTTCCATGTGCCTAACTTCCACATACTGGTCACAGACACCCTTTGTCATGGCACCAGGCCTGGGTTACTAGCCCCTTGTCCACAGTGTGCCTCTGATCATAGCAGGTCTTGGTCACAATGTACCTGCTTTCTTGTGCCCGTGTCTATGTGTGTGAATGCCCCCTTCTTTTTTTATGTATACCCCACTCACAAATTCTATGTGATTCACATGGACTAGTCCACTGGTATGGATCCAGGTAAGCCAGCAACCAAGTTCCTGGGTGCTTAGCATTAATGATGCTATCATCAGAAGAAAAGTAGGAACAATGATTTTTTGACATGTATACAATATTTCTTTTAATTTTGGAAAATATGCTTTTGATACTGCTTAATTAAATACATTCTCTGGAAAGCATCACTGTATTTTCTAATTTGTCCAGAAAGAAAAATAGCAGGGACTTTTTTTCTTAAAAACTAGAGACCTCTTGTGGTCATTCATAATAGTACTTTTAAAAACTGAAGTATTCTGATTTGTCAGTTTTCAAAATTTCTGGATTAGGTGACAGTCATTAAAAAAAAAGGTATTACCTAAAAACTGTCAAAGTATTTAAGATCAGAAATAGGATTTTACATTCAGTAACCTTTACACACATATACATCATTCAGATATAGCAATACTATCTAATAATTAAAACTTTACTAGATCATCAAACATACAGGAAAGTGTAGATATCGTAATTGTTTACAGAACATTTCCAAGTTATATGTCTGTACATCAGAATACCTGGTAGATTTTTACCATGTGTAGGTAAGGAGACGAAAGCTCTGAGGAGGTGTGATTGACTGTTTAACAATATCAGTCAAACTTATTTGGATTTCATTCAACAGAAATAATTAAGTGGTCAGGATTTACGCAGCCTTTATTGACAAGGTACCTCAACCTCACAGGACCTGATTCTTAATTCAGATTTTAAATATTAAGTTTTGTCAAACTTATTTTTACACATAGAATTTTTACAGCAGTAGACTTCATTTTTTAAGAAATGGGCTCGTTTTTTTCATGATTTGGGAGTAAGCACCTCTATTTTTTTTATTAATTAATAAGGAGTTTGAGTATATCCTTTCTGTATAACACACCACTCTGGGTTCGTGGGGATGCTAAAGTGAATACTGTGGGTCTTTGTCCTAAAGAGGATCAATCTTACACACATGAAAGACACACAGTTTGACAATGGCTCTAACAGAAGTTTAGATGCCTATGCAGACTAATTTCCAAAAAGGTATTCAAATTTTCCCCAAGTCTACATATTGTCTGTGGCTTGAAAGTCTACAACTTTCTCCCATTAGATATGGGCTATCATAGTCTCACAGAGCATTGCACTTGATTAGTCATCAGAAAGTTAGTGCTCAAGTTATACCTCTATCATTAGTTGTAGGATTTTGATATGATTTCTCATCTACTAAAACTTATTTCTTCAAATGTCATTATAGATGAAAGCTTCTCAGACTATCATGGAGATTAAGAGAGATTATAAGAAAATATTTATGCTTTTCACATGTGAAAATCCTTTATTATACCAATTGTGATTAGACAGCAATATGAAATTTTAATTCAAAAATCTAGTTCCTGCAATTTACTAGCTGTGGTTCGATGCTGGGAATATGTGTTAGATGAAGTGTGTAGCGTTTGATAGGGGTCAGAGCTCCATGTATATCCACTGTCTTCCAAAGCATAATGAAGAGAATGAAAATATAGTATGCATTTTGTGTAGGTATCTAAGAACTGGAGAAAGGGATTGAACTAAAGCTGGCGGAAACAGGAAAAGATACCAAAAGCAGAGTACTATGCAAATTAGCTCATTCACAAATTGACCTAGGGTTCTCCTGACGATTATTAACCTCACCCTCACCCCCACACACCAGACAAATTTATTATATACTGAATAAGATAGGTATACTCAGTGGTATGCTAGAAAATGTTTAACAGCTGACTCTGGGAAAAACTAAAGTTGAAACCATTACTGATATCTGTAATATAAATGCTCCTGCTATGACCATCTCTAAGCAGCTGGTATGGTATCACTGAATAGTAAGTTAGGGAGAGATGACTTTCATCATGTAGTTATAGTAGACACAAATAAACTCAAGAATATAGATGATATGGACTAGGGAGATGAGTAATGTGAGTAAGGTGCTTGCCTCACAAAGGTGAGGACCTGAATTCAGATCACCAGTACCCATATAAATACTGGGTTGGCGGCCCACCTATAATCTCACCATTTGGGAGTTGGAGACAGGGATCCCTGGGGCAAGATGGGTTTTTAGACTAGCTGATTTGGTGAGCTCTGAGAGACCCTGCCTCAATATATAAGGTGGACACTTGATGTGATCCAGTAGCCTTCCCAGGCACAAACATATATATATACATATATATATTCACTGGCACACACATGTGTTCCCACACATGTGAACATGCATGCACACCACACACATACATATACAAGAGTATAACTAAAAGAGAAAATAATGAGGAAGTGATGATTTTGAATATTTGTTAGCTTTCAGAATAATTTGTTAAAAGGAAATTTAATTTTAATTAATTTTTTATAATAGGTGTGCTGAACTTCCAGTTTGCAAAATTCCTGCAAGGGCAGCACAACATTGAACATGATGGATAGTTATAGTAGTGTTGCTAGTTATGGTAAAGATTATCAACACTTCTGGAACGTCTGTTAGTGTTAAGTACCTTTATGTTCCTGTCATAATTTTATGCATATAAAAGTAATTACTACAATGTAGTGAAATTTAATTTCTCTCCATCAGTACATATTTTCTAAAGTCACTATGGCTTTTACTCCATGTCTTCTGCATCTAGTGCTGTGTCTGGAACATGCAGAGGTCAGTAATTATGTATTGAAAACATTGACTTATTTGAGTCTGGCTTCTGTCCTCCAGCAGCCCACAATAAACTATGATAGATATGTAAGTAGAAAATACACAGACATTTAGTGCAAGTTTTGAATAAAGATATGAATGAATAATAAGGAATATCTGTTACTCTCAGATGGCTTTTATTGTTCTGGAAAATAGAAAGAAATTCTAGACCATAGGATATAGATACAGAAGTTCTTCTATGCCTATGTGATTAAAAAAAAGTTACCATCTTTCCTTATTTATTTAATTATATTCTCCTGATGTACTTGTCTTTAAGAGGTAAAACGAACACATATTCATTATAGAAAACTTAGGACATAAAACTATAAAGAAATAAAAGTCACCAATATCTTACATGGTTATATTAGTGAGGAAAGGTAAGACAATAGCATCCAGAAAACACCAAATAAGTCTCCTTAAACAAGTGGCTCTATTAAATAGAATTCGTTCATTTCTTTTGAAAGTAAAACTACAGAGGTTTACAGACTGACATTAGTATGATAGTCCTTCTTAGTGTCTTTAAAAACTCAGTTTATTTCCCAGCCAACCCCAGGATGTGGTCTTTTTCCCTACTCTTAAGGCCAACATCCTGTTTCCCAGGAGCAAGCATTCTAGGCAATGTCCTAGGTGCTTTATGCGTGTATTCTCACTGAGCTTCCTTATCAGTCTGTGAAGACACATATTTTTTACACATTTGTTTTTATCTAAGTTCAAATAAAGGCCGGAGAGGGTTCAAGCTAAGGGCGGAGCTAGAATTGAACTTCACTTGCTTGATTTTAAAGTTTGTTTTCCTTTCCTACTTTAGAATGAACTGATGGAACTGGGTGTGTAACTCGGGTAGACCACACACTTGGCATGCTAGAAGCCCAAGTACCCCCGATCTCCATAATAAAAGAGACCTGATAAAAACAAAATTGCCAAGGAGGTCACTTCTGCTGTTTAAATTAACCTAAGGAGAAAATGATATAAAGTCATTTCAAATTATAAGAGAAATATAGAGCAACAAATGAAGTACTATACAGCGGAGGGGAAACTTCATGAAATTTTTGTTTTTTGGGGGACCTTTCCTACCATTGTCAATTTTTTCATAGTTCCCTGTGTTGTTTCTAAAATCTTGTTATTTCATTGTGACTCTTATGTTCTTACCCCTCCATATATTGTGTGCTAGGCCTGAGGTTTTGCACATGATTTTTGTAGTTCAAAGAACCAACAAATGCCTGGAACATGAGTGTTCAAATAGTATTTGCTGAGTGAATAAAAGGAAATTCATTTCATGGACATATTTATATGAATTTGCTTAGAGAGAAATTTTATGTTTACTATGATTCCAGATTTTAAGAGATGTACAACATAATTAGACTGATATGAAATTGTGATTTTGACCATGGTTATAAAGGGACTATTTATAAGGCAACTGGGCTTGTGAGTAAAAATGCATGTTGAGCGTAACATTTTATCTATGTGTTCACTTCTCACAAAACTGAGTGAAATAAAATGATCTCAATTTCAGAAGTGGAAAAAACAGGACACGATCTCAAGGTAGTTCTGCTTTAAAACGTCTGAATTTAACAAATAGGCCATTTTACATTGTCATTGTTGATTGACTTATCCATGAGATACATATTTCTTATGAGTTCACTGCACTATCTTCTAATGAAAACCCTTGATACTCATCCTGTTGCTTTGTCTACCGGAACTACCTTTCCGCCAAAGGAAAAGCCCTGAGTATCTTGGGAAATTGCTACGTTTATAGCCAAGCAACCTCCAAAACCTATGAATAACTTACTATCATTATTTTTCCGTGCCAAAACAAACAGGAACTAGCATTTTAGATTTTTTCCCGTTTTTAAGAAGTATCCTATTGCATCGCCTAGGGTTCCTGCACTCAGGGGCCTTTGCAGACTGATTCCACGCCTTCCTTGGGACGAAACTACATTTCCCATAGGCCTGTTCGTCGGCGGAGCGCGACCTTTCTGGGGGCGTCGGGAAACCGAAGGAAGCTGCGCAGGGCGGCGCGGGCGGGCCCGGGCCAGACTGGAGAGGCTTCTTGCGCACCTGCAGCCCGAAATGGCTCGGAGGCAGGACGAGCCACGGGCTGACGCGCCCCTGAGGACGGAGGGCGGGTCGGACGCGGAGGTTAGGCTCATTCTGTACCATTGGACGCATTCCTTCAGCTCGCAAAAGGTAAAGGCCTGGCCGCCGAGGGCCCAGCTCGGGTTCAGCACCGGGACAGCTCCCTCCGCCAGGCGCGTGGGCTCCCGGACTCGACCCGGGGGCAATGCGGAGCTGGGGTGCGTCTGGGTGCGGGCAGGAGAAGCGGGGAGGTACCGGGAGGCGCGACTCTGGAGCATCACGTTCCGCTTTTGGCTCAGAGGTCTTGCCCGCTTGCTTTCTGGGACCTACGAATGAGGCAGGAAAAACCATCTTCTTGGAGCCCTTTGATCTACTTCCTATTTCTTTCTTTGTTTTAATTTAAAACTGTAATTGGGTCCTGGTTTCGCAGTGTAATCCTTGCCTGCCTGAAACTTGCCATGTAGAGCAATTTGAATTTGTGGTAATCCTCCTGCCTCGGCCTCCCACACTGTTGGGATTGCAGGCTTGAAACACCACACTAGACATTCCCTCCGCTGTTAAAAAAAAAAAAAAATCGGATTGGGGATTTTAGTTCAGTGATAGAGCTCTTAGGTAGCAAATTCAAGACCCCGTGTTTCAACGTCTCCGCCGGGGGGTGGAGGGGGTAGAAGTCAAAAATCATATAATGTACACCCCTCCCCCCCAGTAAAAAGACAAAACAAAAGCCAAAACTCAAGGAAGGGGGTGGAAGACAAAAATCATACAGATGTATCCCCCAACAAAGACGAAACTCAAGGGAATAAAATCTTATTTTCCCCACTTAATTTAATTTATTTTTAAACAAATACAATTTTATTTAAATAAAATTGTATTTATTTTCATTGCATTCACTGTTTGGCAAAGCTGCAGACACCTGTACTTCATGTCGCAGGAGAATATGTAATTTGGTTTAGAGCACAAGGACAGTGGTGGGAATGTGGAGAGAAATTGTAATGAAGATAGACTGATTTTCGTTACTCATTTTGCTTGCTTCTCTAGTTTATAGCAATAAACCACTAGAGTGTACCTCTTTTATTCCTTCTAGGAACAGTCGTCATTAAAAGAATGTTTAAAGCGCTGATAGCTCAGGAAGCCAGCAAAGGCTGTTTAGTTATATCCTGGGAAGTCCTTTAACTGAAAACAGTTGTAACCCCTGTGAACTCTTCCAGGTGCGCTTGGTAATTGCTGAAAAGGCATTGAAGTGCGAGGAACATGATGTAAGTCTGCCCCTGAGTGAGCACAATGAGCCTTGGTTTATGCGTTTGAACTCAACTGGAGAAGTGCCTGTCCTTATCCACGGGGAAAACATAATTTGTGAGGCCACTCAGATCATTGATTATCTTGAACAGACTTTCCTGGATGGTAATGTTAAGGCTATTTGTGATTTCTTGGATTTACTTTCAACACAAATTAATCTCTCTCCTTCCCTCCCTCCCTCTTTCCCTTCCTTCTTCCTTCCCCTCTTTCTTTTGTTTTATAGTTGTTTAGCAATTTAAAACTTTTTCCATTTCCATAAGCACACAAATATAGGTCTAATATAAATTTCATATAAGCCGGTTTAAAACAATTTCATGTGAAGTACAAATGTTAAAGTCAAATGGTCCTTTTAAATTCACTTGCAGAAGACTGCAGGTGTGTGATTGTAGTAGTGATTTATTAGCTTTAAAGTCAAACTCATAATACTGATCTTTAATGTGTATTGTAAAAGTAGATTTCATCTGAAAAATGAGAGAAAAGAGCAATAGCTTTTAGAGAACAGAATATTAGTATATTTGAGTTCTTTTTACTAGTTCTGTATAATTTGATTTTTAAAACTCTTTTCTACAGAATTACAGGATTTAAATGTATATATTATCTTTAATTTATGATCACTTATGATAACTTACGTGTCAGGCATTTTATAATTTCTATTTTAGTCAGTTGTCAAAAGAGCCCATCTGAAACAGGCATGGGAAACTAGTTACTCCCATTTCACATGTGAAGAACGAGAAATAGAGGGTTGTCTAACCTAATGTGGCTGAAGGGTCTTCAGTCTTCAAAGCCTTGTTCTACACCGTTTTCTGTTTTCTTTGCCATATGTGCACTGTCCTGTTTGTTTCTAATGGCAGCTCTTTCAGGTCAGCTATAGCTTAGTGACATGGCCAAGTTTACACAGCTGACCTCTAGCAGAACTGAAAGCAAAGCACAGAGTTCCTAGCTTTCAGTTTTTTTTTTTTTCCAAAGAAGGAAACCACAGGAGATACCAGTTACTTTTCCTCTGCTACCAGTTTCACTGATGTTAATAGGGTAGTGAAGACTAGCATATAGCCCCAAACTAGAAGCCGTGGAAGGAAATTACTGGGCCAAAAAATGTCTGAGATACCTAGAAGGAAAATGGATATTAGACCTAAATGGGGAAATAGATTGGGAGCTCCTAACCTTTATTTCTAGGTGGGAAAAGTGCCACCATTCTTAATCTAAATTTTAATGGCCCAGGACTTGATTGGAGGTGCTAAAGGCCTAAACCAAGTAGTGTAAAGAACAGAACTACTTATTTCTCACCATTTCTTGGTGCTATATGTTTATGATCTGGGGACTGTGCTAAAAATGATGACTAATTGATTTAAGATAAATTTTCTCAACATTGAGCTTTTTGGAAATGGATAAGTCTCTTAATAATTTGTATTTTTTGGAAACTGATTATAGTAATAGGAACAAATCAAAATAATTGTGTAAGAATTCTATTTACCTGATCGAAACTTTAAAAAGTTATATATAGTGCATGGAAAATAATATTGAAATCTTTTGATAACAGTACGTGAACTAAAACTACTTTTACCATTATTCCAGTTCCCCTCCTTCACTTGTTTGCCTCATGCAGAGTAATGCTTTATAGCATAGTAAATGGTAATTATAATTAGGTTTTCCTAAACATTTCCTTAGGCTTTCTGTTTTGCTCTCATTATGTCAGAGTAACAAAGCCTAACTATATTCTGAGTCTTGTTGAACTAATTATAACCAAACAAGAGGAAATAGGAAGTAGATTGTTTTTTAAAGATAGAATCTCATAGCTCAGTTTGGCCTCAAACTTGCTATGTATAAATAACCATAATTTTTGATAACTTTATTGAATAAGATAAGGCACTGTGGACTGAATAAGAGTATGGAAATGTGGGAAGTGTAGACTTTAATTCTAGGTGGCTACTCTAGTAAAGTTGCAGCCAGGAGGCCTAGATTTTGGCCTGATGCTGCCATTAACTTGCTGAATATCTTTTGTGATTAAATATCTCTGTTTTGATTGTTGGATTAGGTGATGCAATTTTGTCAGTTGTAAGATAAATCCAACTAACTCTTATTTCATGTTCATCTTTCCCAGGAGAGTAGTTATCCAATTGGAAAGGATTAAGAACGATTAAGGGACCTATGGTTTATAGAAGATAAGATGACAGCTATAGTCCAGTTTGTAGGTCAAGATAGAATTTACCTCAGAATATTGAAATTTAAACAAGCAATAAATGTAAACATTACCACGATTACAGTCCAGTCATTTAATTTTTATTATTATGAACTCAGAGGAATAGGAAAAGAGCCAGATAATAAACAAACGTCATCTTATTTGTCAAAGAAGGGGACAGATGAACTGCCAACCCTTGTCAAAGTGTGTTCCGTCACTGACAGCATTGGCATCATCTGAGAGACTGTTAACAGTGCAGAACTTTAGACCTCACAGCAAATCTAGTGAGTTCGAATTTTGTCTTAACAACAGCCCTGAGTGATTTATATATACGTTAAAACTTGAGACTAATGTTATAAATTACTGTGTTATGGTTGAAGCAGTGTTATAAATTATTCTCTTTATGTCTGACAGATTTCTAAAATGAATTGCCATTTTTTTTCCCCCTAAATCCTTTCCAACTGGACAACTTCTCTTGGGAAAGAGGGAAGAATGAAGTAAGAGTTGGTTGGGCTTGTTTATCTCTGCAACTGATAAAATTGCCAAAGGTTTTTTTAAATGTAAATTTCCCATTTTTATGTCTGTCAGTAGAATGAACCAACTTAAGGCTTAAGTTTTACATTGTTGGAGAATTCCACAAGAGTTTTAAAAAATATGTCTTATGTGCAAGCCTTGGTTCTAGATATAATATATCATGATTTAAGCAGAGCCTTTGAAATTATATGATGTCCTTGTGAATAGAGGAGTAAAATCCAACTAAGATTAGAAGAAAGTAACACATTTGCAGATAAGTTTAATCATTAATAGATTTCTTACACTAAGTTGATCCTTTAGCTATAGACTCTTATTTGTTAATATTTGAACTACTATTAAATTGCTCTAGGCAATGTGAGGTCAGAGACAGTCTATCATAGTAAAGACTGTGTCCCCTATGACTTCTACAAGTACATGCTCCATAATAGGTATTTAATAAATAATTTTGAAGGGACAAAATCAATGAGTTATTGAAATATGTGTCATCCTGAATGGGCCTTTCTAGTGGTATATTACAGATTGGTTGATTGATTTTCTTTTGCTTAGGGTTCTACCCAGGGCCTCATGTATGCCAGCCAAATACTTTACTACTAAGCAACACTGCCAGCACTCTAGTGGTGTTCTTATAAACTTCTGTTCTCTGGCTTGAGCCTAATAATTATACAAATGAATTAGGACATGGGAGGAATGGTACCATGCTTGTGAGTGACAGAATAGTTAGGATCATTAAAATGATAATGGAAAAAAAACCCTGATAAGTTTAATAAGGCTAATGTAATGTAAATCTTGTTTAAAAAAATTGATTGCAATAAGAAAGGGTAAGGGACCCAGTGTCAGTAAGTTGCCAGGCTGGTGTGAGCTCACCTTTCTTTAAAACTCTTGGGTCTATCTAGATTATACAAGTTGTAGTCCTCTGCATTTTAAGCTGCTTAGAATAGTTAGCATTTTGTCTAGGTGCAGATGGAGTTTTGAGTAATAGTAGGATAGTAAGTGGATGGGATTTAGGGGGTGCATCATTATTCATGGTTGTGATAAGGACCCTTTGTGTGATTCCTGAAGATCAGAATGTTGTGACCTGGCATCTCTGCTATTATTTACTATACTTTGTTAGCCAGTCAGCTGAGGATTATGCTGAAAGGAATGTCTTGCTCATCTGTTTTGTGAACCCATATCTGTATGTTCACATTCTTGTGCTTTTGGGATATCTGGTAAATAATTGGTAGTTTTAGGGGAGAAATTTGAGAGGACACTCTTAAAATTTTTTGGATTATTTATCTTTATTTGAGGAGCGTTTTGCCTGCATGTTTATAAGTGTTCCTGTGTTGTGCAATGTCAGAAGAAGTCAGAAGAGAGGGTGTTGAATCCTCTGAAACTGGAGTTCTGATGGTTCTTAGCTACTATCTGGGTGCTGGACACTGAACCTAGGTCCTCTGAAAGTGTAGGCGGTGCTCTTCACTGCTGAGCCATCTCTCCAGCCCCTTAGGACACCCCTTTTCAAATCTTAACCTAGAACTGTGATTATCTAAGTTGAATAATAGCTAGGTCTGGTTATTTATCCATTTTTTAAAGCAAGCCCAGGGAAACATGAATGATGTTCCTAAGGGTAACACTTGCTGAAGGAGGAATTTAGAAGTACTCAACTATGACTGTTCAGCTGAGGGCTGACTAAGAATTCCCTCCTTGTCCATCCTTTCAGTAGCCATTTAGTGGGTGTTAGCTAGGTGCAAGTTTCCGGGAGATGCAGAGATAGTGCAAAGCCCTCGAATCCTTAGAAACTTGCTAATCTTCAAAAGTACTTTCTACCTGTGTGTTTGATAAGAATTTCTGACCTGTCTTTAATGTATGCATGTGCTGTTCACTTTTCAGACTATTTCTCAGGTTCATGTTGTCTTTTTCAGTCTGGTGTATAAAGAAGATAATTATATAAAAGCAAGAAGCTCATTAAGCTGGAGGAGGTAGGACAGTGAGCAGACACAGACAGGAAGGTCAAGATGAATAAAACGCTAATACCAACAGTTAAATCCAGAAATTACATTTCTTGTAATAGTCTAAATCTTCAGTAAAATTTAATGTGGCTAGTAGGCGGTAAAAACAGGGTGTGAAGGCTGGGTATAGTGATGCACTCCTTTAATCCAGCACTCAAGAGTCAGAGGCAGGTGGATCTCTGCGAGATCAAGGCCAGCATAGCAAGTTCCAGGCCAGCTGGGGCTACAGGGAGACTCACTCCCTGTAGGAAAAGTAGGAAATAAGTGGAAAGTAAAACATATGATATTTATTATTGCCAAATAACTCTGGTAATCTAGAATCCTGAATGTTCTATGGTATTATTTTTATAATTTAATGTGTAACAGTTCTCTGAAAATCATATCCAATGTCTTATAACTATTATTTAAAGTATTCTTAAGAAATAGAAACTGAGTTGGGAATAAATTATTCTGGTATGATATTGAAACCATATAGAAGTATGATTAGGAAATTAGGCAATTTTATCAATATGCATTGTAATTCATCATAACATTTAAAAATAACACAAATTCTGAAGTCAGCATTTCATTTAAAGAATTGTGAGTTACTGTTAGAGTTAATAGAATAACTTTGTGTCTGTCAAAAAAGGCTCTTGTATAGTTGGATCACTTTATATAGCATTCAGCACATCCACTGAAAATTTCAGATTGACACAGCATATGGAGAAAATATGGTAATGTTAAGACAATCAAAGTGTGAGTAGAGCCAAATGATTGTTAATAAAAGTTGCTTTGGAAAGCAACTTCTTTTTCATTCTGTGATTTGACTAATTTTGTCAGATGGGAATATTGAAATATAGAGGCCATAGTTCTGTGTATCTAACAATTAGAACAGACTATCTGATAAAGGCATTTTTGCTCTCTCATTACAAATGTGTCTACTAAAAGTTTTAAATATAATGCCAATTAATAATTAAACATTCACCGTAAAGTATGTAAAATTTATAAAAAGGTTAAATTTTGTCTCAGAAAATTCTAGTGGCTTGTAGTAAACTCAGATTATTTGATATCATTTTTTTTCTCATCAGTATTTTGACTTCATCTGTCTAGTTCAAAAAGTTATGGCAGCCTTGAATTGCAGTCAGTTTGCCACTACATCTTTTGTTTCTGCTCATAACTTAATTGTTTACACATTGTTCTGTGTTTTGATAGGCTGATGGAACTAGTTGGAAGAAATAACATTGTTCAGTTACATTAAGCAATTTGTCATGTATACTGACACTCTCACTGTGCTGTCTTAAGACATAAGAGCTAGATTTGAACATATTTGTTTTCATTGCACTAATAGGGAAGACAGGAAAGATCTTTAGACAGACTGGGGAATTGTGCCCTTCTTGAAAACAAGGCTTGTGTTTCTGAAGTCACTAGGGATTGAACCAGAGTAATAAAAATGAGAGTTTAGTAAAAATAGTGCAAGCTTATACCTTGAACCCTAATTTATTTTCATCTTTTGATCTTTGGTAAACTTCTTGTTACTTTGTCTTTTGATTTTAGAAAAAGGATCAGAGCCATTGTTATTCTATTCAACAACAGGGGTTTGAGAATGTATGAGGCCATTTGTCCCTGCCAAATGCTTTTATTGTTTCTCTCTGATTTATTTTTCTCCGTTTGGTTTCTCCTGTGTTCACCTTATCATATCTTTCTGCTTTATGTCAGCCTACCTCTTTTTAATTTGCTGCTTAGGTTTATGGGCTCTATAAGACCTGCCTTGTTACTCAGTTCCTTTAGGAAGTCACATCTTGTATATGTGTGCACACATATGTGCTTGCTTGCTTATTTGTTTATTTACTTGTTTTTGTTGGGTGCCTGGGATTGAATCCAGGGCCTTGTAAATGCAAAGTGCATTCAAACACTGAGCAGCACTCTTAAGCCCTTCCACCAGCGCTGGCTTACTTGCATTGTTGCAACCTCACATCACTTCCACAGCTGCTTTTTAAAACACCCCTGATTTCCTGTTCTATCCTATATGCTTTATAGTGTCCATATTCCTGATTGAGATAGAATATCAGGAAAAAATTATCTTAATATAATTATGATAATGGAAGAGTTAGAAAATAAGATGAGATGTAGAGGGGTATGTGTATAATTCAATGGAAATTACCAAGTGGCTTTTTCTTTGCTATGAGTTGTCACCATGTATCCTAGGCTGGCCTAGAACTCATACTGCTCCTGCCTCAACTTCCCAAGTGCTGGCATTGAAGGTATGTGCCATCATGCTGGACCAGATTATCTTCTGAAAACCTTTCCAGTGCCTGAAATGCTTTTGTGCTTTGGTGTGAAAGGACTGTGTGATGCTGGACAGGCCATCCATGACATGTGTAGGGAAGGGGAGCTGGGATGAGAATGTGAGTGTTGTGGAAAGCATATTGTACCCGACAAAGTGCTTTAGCTTTTTTGGGTACCAGTGGGACACTGAGTAGAAGAAAATTGTGTTCTTGGGTTTAAGCATTTGTTCTCCTTTGAAGAATTCAGGCTTGGCCAGATGGAACTTACCCAGAAAACAATTAAATGTTATTTTTCTTCCTCTTCTTCACTTTCCTGGGAAGGAAGTGGTATGCTCTTTTGGAGAAAGCTCCAGGGCCTGGCACCAGAAAGCAGCCTGAGCCAGGAGCCATAAACTTGTCATTTGGGAAGCATTCAAAAATGTACTGTTTATGGTTTTTAACCTGAGGTTCTTGGACCTCTAAAGCAGTGCTCTTTAAGCTTTTTGGATCCCTTTGTCTTAAAAATTATTGAGGACACTTGAGAGCTTTGGTTTATGTGGGTCAATATTTACTGTTTAGAAACTGAAACGGAAAAGTTTAAAGCCCCAGAACACTCAAGTGCACACCCCGCTAGCTGTCAGCATGACAGAGTCAGAGTGCTTCATGTGGCCTCTGGAAAGCTCTGCTATAACTGGAGAGATACTAAGAGAGAAAAGCCATTAGCATCTTAGTGTTGCTGTAAAAGTCTTCTTGACTTTGTGGATCCACTCAAAGTATGGAAAGACCAAAGTTCATCAGTTCACACACTGATCTTTGCTTATGGATCTATAAGGAGAATTCAGGGGATTTGATATCTTGGATGGTTAAAAATTGTATCTTTATTTTCATTTATTTCGAACAAGAATCTATTAACCTTTCATTATCAGTATAGACAGTCTGAAGCAGCCAGGAGTGCTGTGACTTTGTTACCAGTAGAACTCACTGATATATTCATAGTCAATTACATTTTTACAGATATCTTGTTACTTTAAAATTAGGCTAGTTATACCTGCTACTAGATCTCAACAATGTGTTAAAGAGGCATATATGTTAGTGTTTCCTCAATTAGAATTATTTTGCTAATGTATTTTAATAAACTTCGTAGGCCTGTGTCTTATATTTCATGCATTTAAGGACAGTATTTTGAGAGGAAATCAGTAGCCCATGCAAGGGTAAGAGTGCCTCAGCATTTCAAAGCCTCTGGTTTATTGTTCTCTTGGAAATAGCTTGGATGGAGTACTAGTAAATACTGCTGGGTTCCTGACAAATCTGCCTAAGGACCTAATTAAGGTGTATAGTGTTAGGAGGCTGGTTGTGGTATAGGTTGCTTTCCTGGCTTGTTATCACGTGGATTCTGCAGTGAAGTATGTTGTGGTAAGTTGGGTCTGTGCTGGAGTATATAGCTGATGTGTCATTCTTTGTTATTGTAAGGTAGCCTTCAATATTGGGCTCTCTAGCTGGGAATCAGATATTTGCCTTTTGGTTTGAGGAGTTATCCATCTTCTTTTTCCCCTGAGAGAGTCGGAAATAGCCCATCAATAACTTGTTCTCCTTAGTCTGGCATTAAGAGATTTTAGGGCAACCAGCTCTGTTTTGCCAATGAATGTGCAATGCTCAAGGGGATTTTTAAATTAAGTAAATAACCTAAGCCATGAAATAAGTGAATAAAGAATAGTTAGGTGGTTCTTTTCACTAGTTGGAATAAGCTAGTTGGCATTTTTCTAGATGGTTTAAGAGGTAGAGTGGGAAATGATCTGAGGGGTCTTAGCCCTGACCTTTGGGTCTATCCTTCACTTCTATTCTTTGTAGGTAATCTTTTAAATGTAAGCACTTGAAAGATATTATGATGATGCAATAAATAGAGTATTACATTAGTGGTTAGGTGACATTTGTTTTTGTTCTTCCTATAATTAGCTGTGGGATCCTGGGAGAACTTCCCAGTGTCCCTATCCCAGTGTCTTTCTTAAGTTCTACAGTTTCTCCAGTGTAGGTCCTCTATCATAACTAGAAATTTGGGAGTGTGCCCATTCATTATAATTTATTAAGTACATACTATGTGTCAAACATTGTATTAGGCTTGGAGGAAACGAGAGAATGCTAATAGGTCATGATTTACATTTTGATCTGGTACATCAGGCTATTTTAAATGTTGGATGCCTGGGCTGGAAAGGCATCACTTTGTAAATGTACTGATATAATGAAATATTAACATTTCATGATGAAGGGTTAGCGTTTTTGCTTTTGGATATGTCTCATAACTTTCCCTCCAATGTTTGTTTTTATATTTTGTATGTATATTTTAGAAAGAACACCCAGGTTAATGCCTGATAAAGGAAGCATGTATTACCCACGGGTGCAGCATTACCGAGAGCTTCTTGACTCCTTGCCAATGGATGCCTATACACATGGCTGCATTTTACATCCTGAGCTCACTGTGGATTCCATGATCCCAGCTTATGCAACCACAAGGATTCGCAGTATGTAAAAATCTTAAAGACCCGAGGTTCTGCCTAAAGTTTCTTATAATTCTTTTTTGTTGTTTTATTTTATTTTGTTTATTTATTTTTTTGAGGCAAGATTTCCCTGTAGACCCAGCTGATCTGGAACTTTCTATGTAGACCATCACTAGGCTGGCGTCTAATCTCAAAGATCTCTCTGCCTCTGGGATTAAAGGTGTGCTCCACCATATCCTGCTATCACTCATTTCTGAGATGTCTTCTGGTCACTGAGAGATTGGGAAATAGGATTGTTAAGTTTGCTTCCTGGACATGCATGGGTATGCATCAGTCTAATAACTTGTTAGATGAATCTGTACCTCAGCTATTCAGCTGGATATTTATTATCTGTCATGTTTAATATGCCAGCTTTCTTGGGTAAAATTTAGAGGAGTGATTGATAGAAGGGTAGACAAAATGACCTCAAACAGATGAAATGGGAGTCAGAAAATTTGGAAACCCCTTGGGCATCTGGACAACTCAGTCCACATTTTTGGTTTTTAATTGTCATTTCACGATGGGAAGAAGCTGGACTAGAATTCAGCTGGCGATTGCCTGAGGTTGAGTTGTGACGTGCACTTCTCCCACCTTCCTGTCACCAGGATATGCTAGGGTCAGTGTGTGAAGTGTGGAACAGAAGGAAGTGTGATCTGCAGTATAGTTGACTGTGGGTAGGACAGCCAGAGAAGGTGACAGTGGTCACACTCTGGAGTGTGTAGAGACACTCAACCCTGGCCCTCTAAACTCAGAAACCAAGGTTTTCCCGTACACATCTCACATATTGCTTGTTTTCCTCCTTCCTTTATGATATCTTTCCTTCTCCTCTTTCTTTGTCTCTGTCTCTCCCTTTTCTCCCCAGCCCTGTTCTTCCCCTGCCCCCTCTTCCTACTTTTTTCTTTCCTCTTATTTTTCTTCCATGTCTTCCTAAGTACTATATGATTTGGAACACATATTCTAACTATGAATTTTTATTACCTCCAGTCAACATTATTTTTAAAAAAAGGTTGTTCCATTCTTTTCTTTTCAGTATAGAAACCTGGAGATTCATGGAAAGGTAGAGCAGTCCAGTGGCATGGAATACGAGGCTGCTGGGCCTTGCTTTAGCTGTGCACATCCGCATCTCAGGAAGTCCATAGACTACGTGTCACATATTCTCTAGCCCCATTTTAAAGTAACAACACTGAGGCAGACAAAATATGTCCAAAGCTGCAGCAGGCCAGCGGCCCCAGAGACCTTCCTCACGCTGTGTCCCCATTTCTCTGCATGTGTGTATGTGGGGGGTATTCTCCTATTTCAGAACTTTTTATTTTTGAAATCAGGCCAGATTGGTAACACAGAATCTGAACTGAAGAAGCTTGCTGAAGAAAACCCTGACTTACAAGAGGCATACATTGCCAAACAGAAGCGGCTTAAAGTAAGTGACCAGGCTGGCTTTCTGACACCACTGTTTGTAATGAGTGTTCTTGCAGTAGCAGAAGAATACTACTTCTAATATATCTTTTAAATCACTAGTGCATGTTACCTTTTGTCAGTGCCTCACTTTTAGAAAGACTTGAGCCTATTGTAATGGCACATGTCTATGTCCCAGCACTTGGGAGGCTGAACTAGGAGGATCGCTGTGAGTTCCAGGCCAGCCAGGCCTACAAAGTTAAATCCTATCTCATAATAAAGCAAAACCAAAAATCACCCAAATAAAAAACAAACATGTTTACCTGATAAGCAGACGTTAAGCATGCTGGTTGCCATGGAAGATGGTAAATGTAAATTCAACTTAATATAATACTGTAGGAATCTGTCATATCAGGTGCTCAGCCCCTTTAAGGCCTCTTTGGATTGCATCGACTCCCTCTGCCCTCATAAGAGCAGCAGTTTTAGTCAATCTTTCACTTTGCATTGATTCTTTGCCAGTGAATAGACAACATGTGGAAGCTTTCTCGTTTCACATATGTAGCAAGCAGTGGTCCCAACACTTCCTCAACGTCCTGTCTTCTGTCCTTTCTTAGCTTAATGAGCTCAGAATACATGACTCCATAGTCACTTTTCATACTTTCTACTCATCACATTTGGACTTCTGTTAACATTCTTTCTTTCCTCACTTGTATGTGTGTGTGTTTATGCATGTTCAGGTTCATGTGTGTATGCCTGTGAAAGCCAGAAGGCAAATTTGGGTGTGCCCAGGACCACTGTCCACTTAATTTTATGAGCCAAGGTATGTCATTGGCCTGGGACTCTCTGATTTGGCCAGACTGGCTGACCAGTGAGTCCCATGATCCATCCACCTGTCTGTGCCTCCCCAGCACTGGGATTACAAACATGTGCCACCACTCCCAACTCTTTACATGTGGGTTCTGGGGGTTGAATTCAAGTCATTGTGCTTGCAAAGACAAGCATTTTATAGGCCGACCTAGCTCCCTTAGCTCCTTCTGCTTCATTCTTGGCTTATTATTTATTTACTTTAGACTCCTAATTAAAAAAAATACTGCTCCAATTCTGTCCTTGAGTTGGGAACTAGAGAAGCATCTTCATGTTTCTTACACTGTTTCCTAGTCAACCAAGCCTCCAGATAGCTGTCATTGGCACTGGGTCTGTTACTGAGATGTTCCACAGCTGGCTTGTTTCTCCATTTTGCCCTGGCCCTACAAAGTTATTCTACTTCTTCTCATTATCTAAAATAAATAGAATAAATAGGCTCTTTTCTTTTTTTGGTTGTTAATTAGTCAAAGCTACTTGATCATGACAATGTTAAATACTTGAAGAAAATTCTTGATGAGTTGGAGAAGGTTTTGGATCAAGTTGAAACTGAGTTGCAAAGAAGAAGTGAAGAAACCCCAGGTAAGGCTTTCTGTTAATTTCAACACTAGGGATATTTACCGAAATATTCTTAGATCTCACCAAACATGTTTTGTAATCTGATTTTTATGGGCAGTTTTAATTATATTATTTAACTTTGAAAAATTCAGATGTCTAATTGTAACCCTGTGTAGAACCTATGTGAAATACGACTTGTGGAAGAATTTTCTGCATTTTAAAAATGTTTGGGAGATTCCTATCTAAGAATTTAAAAAATTAATAATTACAGTAGTTAAATAACCTGAATAATTGTTGAAGGATCCACTCTAGTTTTTTCCTTAGTTGGGGAGACAGCACTCAATCTAAAATATGAAGTGGGGACCAGCATGTGTCTAGCTGGATGCTGAGCATCTGTATCTGCACCTGTCAAACTCAGCATTAAACATTCTCCAGGTTTATACATGTTGGCCATTTGTGCTTCTCTAACTGATGACAGAGTTGAATACTCTGTTACTCGAACTTGTTCTGCAACAGGGACTCAGCTTGGGTTTGATGGCTCAGACCTGTCATTCTAGTACTTGGAAGGCTGAGGCAGGAGAATTGCCAGCAGTTCAAGGCCTACCTGGGCTACAGAGTGAGCCCTTATCTAAAAAACAAAAATACCGCCCCCCACAAAACCTGCTAAAAGAAACAAAAACTTAAAAACAGAAAGAAGAAAAGACTTCTTTCTGTCTTAAAGGTACTATCCTTCCATCTCTATGAGGAGTTGTTTTCAGGCACCCCTAAGGAAGCCAAACTTCATGGAAATTTAAGTTCTTTCTGTAAAATTAGTTAGTATTTACATGTCCTCCTATATACTTGAAATAATCTCATGCTTATTTTAATACCTCATATAATGTAAAGGGTCTGCAAAAAGTTTTTGTTCTGTATTGTATAAGAGATAATGAGAAAAAACAGTCTGTATTGCTCAGTAAAAATTGTTTTTTTGGTATAAAATATTTTTGACCCCAGAGATGCAGAGCTATGGACATGGAGCATACATGGCACATAGGAGCAATGGCCGCTGAGTAATGTTTCAGGCACAACTTTGTGGCTTTTCCTAAAGCACCTCTGCTGATTTTCTAAACCAGAAGAAGATATCTGTTAGTCTGTTAATTCCTCTGGCTTCTAGGCACCGTCTGAGTCCTTTACAAAGGGTCAAAAGCCCTTGAGCTCAAGTAGCCCCAGTTTTACCTAGAGACTTTTGTGACTGACAGAGGTCAAGTAGATGTCTGCTAGCTCGGGATAAATCCAAATGGATTTTTTCCTCCTCTTTAAATGCATTTAAATTACGGGGTGACTTATTGTCAAGAAAGTGTAGGATGGCCTTCGCTTGTTCCAGCTGAGCCTGTTGCAGATGTGAAGTACAGCCTGTGTGTAGTGTGTGCCTCTTAATTCTGCATTTCCCTTCTCTGATTAGAAGAGGGCCGCCAGCCTTGGCTTTGTGGAGAATCCTTCACCCTGGCCGATGTCTCGCTGGCTGTCACATTGCATCGGTTGAAGTTCCTGGGGTTTGCAAGAAGAAACTGGGGAAATGGAAAGAGACCGAACTTGGAAACCTATTATGAGCGTGTCTTGAAGAGAAAAACATTTAACAAGGTTTTAGGGCATGTCAACAATATATTAATCTCTGCTGTGCTGCCAACAGCATTCCGGGTGGCCAAGAGAAGGGCCCCAAAAGTTCTCGGCACCACCCTTGTGGTTGGTTTGCTTGCAGGAATGGGATATTTTGCATTTATGCTTTTCAGAAGAAGACTTGGCAGCATGATATTAGCACTTAGACCTAGACCAAATTATTTCTAGGTTTCTTGGGCCCTGGTGGTGGCAACTCATCCAACCGTTCTGCTAGACCCTGTTCACTCTTCAGACCCAGTGAAGAATTATCCTGGGCAATTAGTACAAAGCATAATTTACATTACTCTTTGGCGAGTTCGTGTGGGGAAAGCAGCTAATGAACTTGTTTTTTTGTAGGCTGAGATGACTTATTTACAAATAATCCATCTTTTAAGCATGTGCAAGGCTGGGATAGGTAAACATTGACAGGTAGAGAATAGATCTTTAATCTAAATTGTCCGTTCAGGTTTTCTATTATTGTTTTAGAGGTTGTAATTATGAGCAGATAGTAATCATAAGCTGCAACTTCTAGGAACTCTTCACCTAGACTGATGACTGTTGAGCAGTTGCAGGATCTTCTCAGAAGTCTTCCGTGTTGCTGAACAGGGTTCAGGTAGCAGTAGGACGTAGTACTGCTTCAGCTTCTACCAGTTTTAGGTAGAAATAATGGAAAAGGAAAAGAGGAGAAAGAAAACAAGAGAAAAGTATATGTGGGATAGAGAGTAGACTGTAGCCTTCAGTGGCCCCCAGTGCTGCTCATGGCTGCCCACCTCCTTGCTTAACTTCACATGCAACTGCTTGTGTCAAGATCCACTTTTATTACTCCTTAACTGCGAACTGTTGGCAGAAGAGGACTTGGAAGTGATTGGGCATAGAACCTAGGATTTACATACACCAACACTTCACTTAACCTTAATTATGAGCTAAACTCATTGATTCAATAAAATAAGTAATTATGTATTCAGCCATGGGATGCCCATTGGAATATGTGTGTCTAGAACCTGTATAAGCGTCTAAAGGGATTATAAGGTGGTTCCTCATGGTCCTCAACTTGATCTTTGTGAGATATTATTTCTTTGGATTACTGTGTCCAGTCCTGGGGAGCTTGGCCTCTATAATAGGGCCCTCTTTATGCATGTAAGTGATATGTAGATGAATGTCTCAGGTAACTAGTGTGGCTTATGAATGGATAGTAGATATTTTGATAAGAACCAAATATGTTCATTCTTATTTAGGAGACTTGTACATCAGTGCACACACTGTTGTCTGTGCATTATATTTGTTTATGATGAGCAACAAAGCCTTAAATTGAAGAGAAAGAAAAAAGTCTAGCCTTAGTTGTTGGCAGTTGATTTGGGGGAGGTGGAATATGTAGCTAGTGATGCCCATCCATATTCATCCATGTAGTTCAAGCATTTGTGAAGGTGTTTCGGTCCACCTGGAACAGACAGTTCCTGTATGATCCAGGAGCAGCCATGGAGCAGTAATATATGATTTGTGCTTTTTCTGTGGAAATAAGGGGGCAGTTTCTCTGGAGCTGGCTATCAAGATCTTGGGAGCAGCTTTAGGATTCTGGCAAATAATCTGTATATAGATGATGAACCAAGACAAGAATCTGTTACCTACTAGAATGGGTAGAAAAAAGCCTGCTTGGACTGCCTCAGGTAGGCTATGCAAATAGCCAGAGAATGTACTGACTTTATCATTAGTAGGAAAAAGTCATGATCAGGGAACAGTGATTTTCTGATGGTAAAAACAATTCTGTAATTCCATTTTGATTCTATAATTCCATTTCATAATTTACATGTATTAGACAGTATTGATAAACTGAATGTGCCCTGTTTACAAAAATTTAACACTCCAGCATGAACTCAGACCAATAATAATGAATATACTTTTTCAGCTTTTATGCTTTAATTTTGCACATCATTGTGTCACATGGAATGTTTGAATCTGTTTGCTGCTAATATCCCAATCCTTGTATTTCTGAAAGCGCTATGGGATTAAACGATTATTAAGTAATTTATAATGTTTCAGAATTTCTTATGTTACTTTGTGAGAAATAAAAAGTGAGGCCCAGATAAGCAACAATTGGATTTTTATAAAAATCTACAAAGTATATTACCTGTCAAAGGATTGTTAAAGACTGACTTTTCTTTCGGTATATGTTATTACTGAGCCAGAGGAAATCAATAGTAAAGTGTTTATAATTTTCTTATACAAGTTGTTGTTAAAGGTGAAGCTTCTGAGCAATTTCAGTTTTACAGGCAGGTATTCTTGAGATTATTTCTTCAAAAATATTTTTCTTTTGATATATTGACCACTAGATGTCGCTGTTCACCCAGTAGTCTAAGATCGGGACTCATTGGGATCAGTGAGCCTTCTGAAAGGTTCCTAGGATGATAAACATTAATGACCTTAGTTTCTGAAGTGAGGGCATCTTCATCAAGATTATTCGTCTGTGAACAGGCTTGAGGCTATTGATTTCGAATGCTTTGTAAGTGATGACAGCACGTATGAGGTCAAACTCAAGTACCTGCTCATACACTGTTGACTGAAGAGGCGCTCTTAGCTATTTTATTTTTCATGCTCATTGGCGACTGACCAGTGTGCTCCTTGTTCCTAAAAATTTGCATAAACATCAGAAATAGAAAATGCCCGAGGGACTAAAGCTATGTTCGCTATTTATGTCTTAAGCTTCCTATATATCATTTTGTTATTATTGTAATTATATGCCTTTGAATCTCAAAAAGTTGTAAACTGCTCATTTTTTAGCATTTATTGCTATTGATGTCAGAGCTGTAGATATTTGGTGCTCTTGCGTATCATGGAAGATCAAGATACTATTCTATGTATAAGATCAATAAAAGTAATTTGAAAATATGATTTTTGGGACAAGGTATTCATTTTTAAATCTTTTTTTTAGAATTTATTTTTTTTTCAGTGTGTATGAATGTGTGCTACCATGTCTGTATGTGTATCACATGCATTCCTGGTGCCCTCAGAGGCCAGAAAAGGGCTTTGGATCCACTGGAACTGGAATTATAGATAGTTCTGAGCTGCATGTGGGTGCTGGTAACTAAGCTTGAGTCTTCTGCAAGAGCAGAAAGTGCTCCTAACTGCTAAGCCCTGTCCCCAACCCTTCAAAATCATAAAAATCTTCTTAAATTTTCTTTTAAAAATATTTCATTATTGTTTTTATGTGTACAAGTGTATTGCCTGCATGAATGTAAATGCACCTGTGTTGTGCAATGCCCACTGAGGTCAGAAGAGGACATTAGATCCCCGGGAACTGGAATTACAGACAGTTGGTAGCTGCTATGTGGGTGCTGGGAACTGAACCAGGGTCCTCTGGAAGAGCAACCAGTGCTTTAAACCACTGAGCTATCTCTCTAGCACCCACATGTTTTTAATTAAAAATCAACATCCAAATGGGAATGTAGTTTAATGATGGAGTACTTGTCTGACATGCAAAAGACCTAGATTCAATCCACAGCTCCAAAAGGAGAAAAGAGTCAGTGTGCCATGTGGTAATTAGAGAAAAATAAACAGTTGAGTCTTGGAGATATTTAGTTCTGTGATGTTTTTCTTAGAAGCCACTGATTCCATTTAGATATAATTTATGCTTAAAGTAAGTGGCAGCTAAAGAGTAACATTGATCTTAGTTATTAAGTAGCTCTTTTGCATCAGGCCATTTAGTGACCAAGAACCTATATGTGATGAATACTGAGTGTTTTTATTTTTGCAGATAGTTTTGTTTCATGCTTTGGTTTCATGTATTGCTCTCATGGTGTTTACTTACATATTTGACACCCCTAGTTCTCTTCTTTTCATTAGCTATGGATTATGGATGTACAAATTACCACCTGCATTTTTGGCCTTAATGAGTGTAGCCATCATGCTGAATATCAAATAAAATTACAGCACTGTTTGTGATTTACCCTGATTAAGTGGAAATCTAATTGACCTCATCTTCCTTAAGTTTTATAAACAATAACAAATGACAATACCCATGGGAAGTCACGTGAATAAGAAACTTTTATTTCAGAAATGAAAAGAAAAAAACACCATGGTAGAAACATAAAAGACAAATTAATGCAATAAAAATAGTGTTTAGGCATAACTGCATATCATCTATATTAAATGCAGGCCCATCAATTTTGATATTTCCACTTAAATCATAATCTTGTTTTCTAACTGTTCCCAAACCAGTTATGGTTGAGTAGGTAGGGTAGTAGAGGCAAAGCCAATGAAGGAAATAGATTTCTACCGTAGGGATGGTAGGTTTAACTGTTACATTATGAAAATGACGTGAGAGGGAGAGAAAAGCAGTGTGTCTATGATAGCACTATCAGTTTTCATTTGCTCTGAGTTGAAGCATGGGTTGTTCAGAGGAAGGGAAAGATAGTGAGGTAGGGCAGACTCCAAGGCAAAAGCCATGTGACTCTTGAGACAACATGCACTGAAGAGGGGCCTTGATATACTCTTGACACAACTTAACTGGCTTACTGGAGATATTCGATGTTGAGTAGTACTGAAAGTCACTGGAAGTCCATTCCAGACAGAGTGGATGGTCTCAACATGCCAGTCCTCCAGGCAAAAGAATGCTTATAGGGGTTTTAATAGGCACTGTTAATGATGGAAGTCAATTCCTTGTTGTTTGGAGCTACCTTGGGTATTGTAGGGTCTTTACCAACATCCCTGGCTTCTGTCCACTAAATGCTGGTAGTGTCCTCCACCCTAGTTGTGATAACTCAGATGTCAACATATATTGCAAATGTTACCCAGGGGAAAAAAATCATTTCTGGTTGAAAACCACGGCTCTACATATGATGTAGCAGAGTTTGAACCACCTGGCAAGATCAGCAGCGGAGACAATTCGGAAACCGATTCCTGTGAGTTAGAAGTCCATGGGGAAATGTCTTGAAGTTCCACATAGCTTCCATAATGAAATATTAAACTTTAAACATATCCAATTTAAAGGTGGTTAGCCAGGAACTCAACTGCCTACTTGAATAAGAACTTACATTGTTGAGAAGGAGGATAATGGAATTTAGTCTTCTATATCATAACAATATCCAGTAGATAGTAAAAAATTAATAGACAAGCAAAGATAAAGGAGTGATGCAGTATTTCTTTTTTATTTTACTTTTACTTAGCTCTTATTTTTTAAATCTTTTGCATGAATATCTCTTAGTGGCCTCACTTTAGTTTGTATATTGCTCAAATAGGTTTTATGAGTGTCCTGAATATTTCTGCATCCGTTCTACTGTGTACTCTCCATTCTTCCTATGCACAATGCACATATTTTCCTTCTCCTTCTATCCTCTTCTTAACTATAGTTTTCATAGTCTGAACAGTCTTTAAACTCTGGATTTTAATAACATATCGACCTCTCCTGTCCATCTACTTTTCACTTGACCTTTTTCTTCAGTTGATCTAAAATTAATCTCTATCCTTGCTCAGTCTATTTCCCTTCCATTCCTAACCTTAATAGCTAATATCTTAGCACATACCATACTAGCTTTCCTCCTTTATTCCTCCAATAGTTATTGAAGTTAAAGGAATAACCATATATGATATTTGCATAGTGGGCCTATCTAGTCATTGTGGTTGTTTCTACAGTTAATATTCTATTTGTGGACTGGTATTGGGGTTTTTCCTTGGCACCCTAAGCACATAGACTGAGGGTTTAGCTACTGAACTACACTTCCAGTTCACTGATGAGGAATGACACTTCCCACCCTACTATAGTCTAGTCCCATGTCAACATTGCAAATACTTCAACTGAAAGAATACAGCTGATAAAAAATCTAACCAATGAAATAATTGCAGATACACAAGTTCCAATATAGAAATATAAGAAATAAGGAAAAAAATCAAGTCAGTATGATTCCTCTGGAAGTTATTAGTTCCTCAGTAATGGAGTCCAATGAGTCAATGAAATGAAATCCTAGATAATGAATTAAATGTGAAAAATGTGTAACAAAGCTGAAGAAGATATAAAAATTCCTTAACAAAGTAAAAGAGAATAAACATAAGCACCTAAGTGCAACAAGGAAGGCTATGCAGGAATGAAGGAGGATTTCAGTAAAGATACAGAAATACTGGAAAAATAGAATTGAAATTTTGGAAATGAAAAGCTAATTAACAAAAACCTCAACAGAAAGTCTCACCAATAGAATGGATCAAGCAAAAAACAGGATACCAGGGATAGAAGACAAAACAATCCAGACACTGACAAAGATTAAATAACAGTATGAACCAAGCATGAGATCAGTAGGATACCACTGAAAGACCAAATTGTGAATCATGGGAATAGATGGAGAAATTCAAACTAAAGGAAAAAAAAACCAATAAAATCAAACTGAAATATTACCCAAATCTGGCAGGATGAGCTCTAGAGAAAGCAGAACAGACAGGACCAGAAAAGAATCTCCCCATGTCCTATCAGGGGAGAAAGTTAAGGGACCAGGTATAGAGAACAAAGGAAAAATAACGCTGCAAGAGTACTGAGATAATTATAAGCTAAACCACCAGTATTAGAGCAGACTTCTGAGCAGAAAGCCTAAAACAAAATCTAGGAGAGAAATGAACTTTTCAAGCTCTGAAAGACAGTAAGTGCCAACCTTGATTACTATATCCAGCAAACCCTCCATAATTGATGGAAAAGAAGAGCTTCCTATGATTGTACAAACTAAAGGAATTCATGACAACTAAACAAGGCCTCTATATGTAATTAAGGGTGCCTGCACCTAAAAGAAAAATGTAGACCTATCCTTCAGATTATAGGAAAGTAAATTGATCTGGAGTAGCAGTCAAGCAAATGAGGAATGGGAAAACACTAGCCATTAGAAAACTGAATGATGGGAATTGGTACAAAATTTATAATAATAACTTGAAATGTCGATGGTCTCAGTTCCCCAACCCAAAGACACAAACTAGTAGACTGGATTTAAAATAGGATCCATTGTTTTGTTGATGCTAAGAAATATGCACCTCAGCGTCACAGACAACCACAGCCTTAGAGTGTGGGAAAAAGCATTCCTAGCAAACAGATCTAGAAAGCAAGCAGGTGTCACTGTTATACTAGCTGACAAAATGGACTTTAAGTAGTCATATTGATGAAAGAACAATCCATCAAGAGGGTATAACAATTCTGAACATATGCACCCCGAAACACCCGGTTTCATAAAACAATTGTTACTAATACTACCTAATTGGAATCACCCCCTTTCCTCTAACCAAAAATCAACACTGAGCATCTGAAGGATTGACCAACTCTTCATACCTGATATGAAATCAACCAAGCTTGAACAACAACAAAAACAACCAAACTTTCACTGAACAAAGGCAGGCTAGAATTTCATATCAATTAAGCAGCCAATAAAGAAGTCCCAAGATAACAACCCCTGTCCCCTTCAGTAAGAATTACTCTGCTGAATCCCACAGAATTTAAAAGAGCAATCATAAACATGGTCTAAGCATTCAAGGAGTTTAAAGAAGACAAACACCTTAATAAATTAAAAAATAGGAATATACTCCTGAGTTCAAGAAAACACAAATATATGGCTGAATCAAATGACAAAGACAATTCAGACTCATTCAAGGCATATGAAAAAAAATTTAAATGCACAAAAGGAATATGCAAGAACTTTGGGACACTATCAAAAGACCTAATCTATAATTTGTAGGCATAGAAGAAGGAGAAGAAACCAAGATCAATGGAATAGACCAGATCTTCAATAGGATTATAGAAGAAAACTACCTAAATTAAGGAACAGCATACTCATGCAGCTACAAGAAGCACACAGAACACCAAATAGAAAGGACCAGTAAAACCGCTAAATATATAGGACAAAGAGAGTATTCAAAGTTTTAAGAGAAAAACCGCAAGTTCACATATAAAAGAAAACTTGTTAGCATAACAGCTGACTTCCCAATGGAAGCTTTAAAAGCCAGAAGAGCCTGAAGCAATGTACCCCAAGTTCTAAAAGACCACAGTTGCCAACTTAGATTACTCAGTAAAGCTATCTTCCATAGTTGAAGGAGATTAAAAAAAAAAACCTTTCCATGATATAAAAGGCTAAAAGAATTCATGTCCAACAAAGCAGTCCCACAGAAAATAATGCAGCAGTATTATGGATTGAAGAAAGGAATAAACATAGTCAAGAAAGAAAACAAATGAAACTACAATTACTGAACACAAAATAAGACTAAGAACACAAACAGAAAACAATGACAATAATCAACATATATCTTTCAGTAATAACTTTAAACATTAATGACATCAACTTCCCCATCAAAAGACACAGGTTAGGCAAATAGACTAAAGAACAAAATCCATCTTTGTTGTTGCTTAACAAGAAACTCATCTCACCTTCCGGGATAGGCACCACCTTAGAGTGAAAGGGTAGAAGAAATATTCTAAGCAAATGGAACCAAGAAAAAAGGAGGCGTTGAAATCCTGATATCTGACAACAGACTTCAAAATAAAACTAATTAGAAGAGATTAAAGACTGACATATTTTGATCAAGGAAACAATGAGCCAAGAAGAGATTATAATCCTAAACTTACACAGACTAAATTCTGATACACCCAGTTTCATTAAATAGTATACTACTGGACTTCAAGACACAGATTAACTCCAACTCAGTAGTAGTAAGTGATTTCAATACCCCATGTTCTCCAATAGATAAGACCTCTGGATGAAAAATAAACAGAGAAAGATCTGAATTAAATGACACTATACATCAAATGGACTTAACAGATATCTACGAATATTCCGTCCATACATCAAAGAATACCCATTCTACTAAAAATTATGGGGAAATTTCCCTAAAGTAAACCATATTCTGGGACACAAAAGAAATCTCAACAAAAACAGAAAAATTGAACTACATCTGTGTACCCTATCTGATCACAAAGCTTAAAATCAACATAAAAAATATTTAGTAATATTGGGACTTTGGGACACTATTAAAAAACCTAATCTATAATTTATAGGCATAGAAGAAGGAACCATGAACTCATGGAGATTAAACAACACACAGCTGAATGATGAATGGGTCAAAGAAGAAATCAAGAAAGAAAAATTTAAAATTCCTGGAATTAAATGAACATGAAAACACAGTACAAAAAAACAAAACAAAAAAAATAAACCTTCAGGGCCACATTAAAAGCTTACCTGGGGGCTGGAAAAATGACTCAGCATTTAAGAGCATTAGTTGTTCTTGCAGAGAATTCGGGTTCAATTCCCAGCAGACACATGGCAGCTAACAACCATCTGTAACTCTAATTCCAAGGAACCTAACACCCTCTTCTGACCTCCATGGCATTGCAGGGCATGGGTGCACCTACTTACATGTAGACAATACACTGATATACATAAAATAAAAATAAATATTTTTAAAAAGCATTCCTAAGGGAAATTTATAGCTCTACATCAAAAAATCAGAAAGAGTACAAATGAATGACTTAATTCTACAATTCTCAAGCATCTGGGGAGGGGAGAAGAAACCAAACCCAGTAGATGGGAAGCAGTAATTAAAGCCAGTGCAGAAATCAATACATAGAAACAAAGAAACAATACAAAGAACCAAAAGAATCTAAGAGGTTTTCTGAAAAGATAAATAAGGGGCTGGAGAGAAGACTCAGTAGTTAAAAGCACTGGCTGTTCTTGCAAAAGACCTGGTTCTGAATCCCAACACCTACGTGGTGGCTAACAACTGTCCATAACTCCAGTTCCGGGGATCCAACAGCCTTTCTGTCCTCTGCGGGCATTGCACAACATGCGTGCACTTATAAACATTTAGGCAATACACTCATTCACATAAATTAAAATTTAAAAATGTAAAGAAAGAAAAGATAAACAAGATAGACCTTTAGACCAGTTAACTGAAAGAAAGAATTAAAGAAGATATCTAAATTAACAGAATCAGAAATGAACAGAGAAATATTGCAACAAGCACCAAAGAAATCCAAAACATCAAAAGGGACTTTTATAATACACAAGGTTGGAGAGGTCATAGGTCTTAGAGAAAACTGCAAGGATGTCACACCCCTAGACAAATGTAATTTCTTGGTATGTGCTAAATATGGATTTTTATATTTACAGAAAAATATGCAACTCATCACTTATCAAAGAAGCTTCTTTTGTAACAGAGACAATTTTAGAGTTCCACAACTGGTCACATGCAGAGATGAAGTGCCTGTGAAATTCCCAGCCCTAAGTGACCTATCTACAAAGGAACCTCTACACCTAAGGCATGGAACAAAGTGGAACAAGGGGCAGAGAGAATACTAGTGCACCTCTCAACTCTCATCAACAAAGCTCCCCTATGCAACAGAGGGCAATGAACACAAAGGACTACAAATGACAAAAATATAGAGAATAAGAGTCTTCAGAATATGGGTTCTTGGACAGGACTCCCATATTAAACTTCACCCACCCAGGGCTCAGGGGCCATTTCAAACAAGGAGTTGGAAAGACTAAGAGCCATGGCCATATGGAAACTGTGTCTTACAGGCTCCTGAGACCTTGTGCATATGAACTTACAGCAATACTGACCGCATGCACAAAACCCATACAAACTCAAGAAGACAAAAACCCAGCATAGAGCTGGGGAAATGGGCAGTAGGCCCCAACTTAAAGAACTATTAGCAGCTGATTACTGCTGGGTGAGGAAGAGCTGATCTTCTTTAAAGAAGTGACTCTAGATAGGCCTAACTTGAGTTGATAGGCCTTAACATAAATGACAGAATGCATGAAATTCAGTGGCGGGGGGCATGGGAAGATGCTGACAGGGAAGAGGGTATAAAGATGACTAAGATGTATTTGAGAGACACAAAAAATCAATAAAATTTAAATAATCTATGTTTCAACAGCAAACTAATACAAGATCTGAACAAAGAGTTCTCAAAAGAAGAACTGAAAATGGCTAAAGAATATCTTTACAATGTTGAACATCTCAGGAGGCAGAGTCAGGTGGATCTCTGAGTTTCAGGATAGCCTGGTCTACGATAGGGAGTTTCAAGCCAGCTGAACCTATAGAGTAAGACCTTGTCTCAAAACCAAAACCAAAACAAAACAAAAAACAAAACACAAACGTTTTCAACATCTTAGCAGTCATGGAAAGGCACATTAAAACTACTTTAAGATTTCATTGTTTTTAGAAAGCAGAGAATGGAATACCTCCAAAATTATTTTACAAGACCAATGTAACCCAATACCCAAATCTAACAAAATATGTGAGAAGTCAGAGTCCAAATACTCCTCATGAACATTTTTGGTACTTTGGGACTGGCAAAATTAAGACTGTTCAAAGAAAATGCAAAGGTCACCACAGAATGAGAGACAATATTCACAACATATATATCTAACAAATGACTTGTAATCATAATATGTAAAGCATTCTATAATTCAATAATAAAACTGACTGTCAAAAATGGATATAAACTTGGATACTTTACAAAAGATAATATATGAATGATCCTTAAACATATGGAAAGATCCTTGGGATTAGTATTCATTGAACCAATGAGACAATTGAATTCTATTGGAAATCCCATATATCAATGCTATATAACACAGAAACTATTAATACAGTTCTCTAAGCCAAAATCCACATCATGTGGAAGAACCAAGATTAAGTAGGCAAAATACTGATTGTTGGCAAGGATATTGAGCAACTTGAACTGTTGCTGGTGGAAAGGTAAAATTTACATTATTTTCAAGTTTGACAGGTCCTCATAGTTAAAAGTACACTTGACATGTAACTCACAGTTTTAACTCTTAGGTATTTATCTAAAGAAATCAATATCCACATTCATTTGCAAGGCTTTTACATAAATGTTTTTATCATCATTATTATTTTTAATAGTTAATCATTGGAAACAATCTCCAAGTACAAATCATACATGAACAAATTACTACAATTATATAATGGGATAATTCTATTCAGAAGCATAAAAGAAACTCCTTGTGTGCACATGAATATTGATGGACTTTGGACACATGTTATGTGAAAGAGTGCACACATGGTATTCAAACTCAAGTGTGACCATTACTGTCTCAGAACTCTGAACCTGTCCTGCGTCTGACATGAGTGAGAATAGGTGTATCATACCATTTGGCAAACTGATCTTACATGATGGTGAAGAATCAACTGCCTGGCTGCTTCCCTGGGACTGATCTGACTATGGAACTCTGGAGCACTCTCACAGGTGAAGGTTCTAGAATTGCTAAAGGCATATATTGGGTCTACAAGAAGACTCTAGGACTAGAGAACATTAAAATGAGAGAAATAGGCCTAGGGTACATGTGACTCTTGATGGAGCTCAGGCTCTCTCTGGATGGCATTGGTAGCCTTGGCTAGTCCTGGCACCTGAGACGGACTTAGAAAAATATGAAGTGCAGCAGTCCCTCTTCACCAGGAAGGGCACAGTCAGCATACTTGCTTGAGTCTGAGGCAATATCTATAAGAGAAGGGTTGAGAAATTCAGTGGTGGAGGTCCTTGTTAAGCCAGGCTTGACAGTGGAGATACTATCATCAAATTAGTATCAGTTTCAAAAGAGTCTGAACTAGAATAGGCCAGGTGGCAGCATTTAATTGTTGTAAGAAAGTGATACATGATTACCAACATGAAGAGTCAAGTTGGAATCATAGTATGTGGATCTTAACCCACAGTGTGGCAGGTAAATTATACCAGGTATTTCAGAGAAACAGTATATTGACAGTCTGACAGGATATTTCTTGACTTGTAAAATCAGGAAAAAAATAAGTACTCATGAACAGAAGCTGTAAGAGCTGTTATAATGTGAAATTATGATCTTCCACTTTGTTTCTGGATCTAAGTAAATTCTGAGACCCAGATTCTCCCTTTTTTAGTATTTTACTTTATTAGTTTTATTTTATTTTATGAGTATATTATTATGAGTGTATGAGTGTATTGTCTGCATGCATGTAAGAGCACCCATGTCATGCAATACGTGTGGAGATCAGAAGAGGATGTTGGATCCTCTGGATCTGGAGTTATAGATGCTGTTAGCTGCCATGTAGGTGCTAGGGATCAAACCAAATCCTCTTCAAAAGTAGCCAGTGCCCTTAACCACTGAGCCCTGAGACCCATATTCTCTTAACTAAAAGGAGACTATGTTCTTTGGAGGGGAAAATAAAGCACCTTGTAGTTTCAACACAATGGTATGTGACAAATGTATACTCTTTGTTTCTCCAAAAGACTTTTGGGTGAGTTTACCCTTTAATTTACAAGACTTGAGACAAGTATTCAAATGGAAGCTCTCGGTCCTAAGGTATTTGTCTTTTCTCCACATGGGCATTACATTCACTTTTATGCATGCAGGTCCAAACTCTTAACATAGCTACACAGCCAGCTTCCTCTTGGCCACCTTTGGAATTTGCAGGTATGCACAGTGGCAGCATACTCTACTCGGCTGGAAAGAATCATATGTAGGTTCTGGATGTGGGCTTAGTGCTAATTGAGTTATTGAGTGGTGGCTTGCGTTCTGGGGACCATGCCCTCTTGGATTCACAGATATATAGAGGATACTGTGGCTGGAAGCCAGAGAAATCTTCCATTAAATTTGGGCCCAAGGGTCAAAGACAAGGTTGCCTTTTGTCTCTCGGGGTAATAGTGAACATTGGATGAAGTATGATGATCAGAAGTTTTGAGGCCAAATGAAACCTTAATGTTCATTGTTTGGCTTATAGTATAAAGAGTTATTATGGTAGGAATGTTTTAATAGAAGCCACTGAAATTTCTAAGGTGTTCACCAACTCACAGACCAAATGGAAACCATATTAAATCCTCAAAGGCATTTCAAGGATTAGTGTTGCTCAAAACCTTAACAAATCCAGAGGTGATGATTTCCAGTTCACTTTACCTGTTGAGATTTTGTGAAACCATATTATTATATTATTATAGTTATTTAGCCATTTGGCAGACCTAATTGTATCTGCTGTGCA